>JAIUCV010000008.1:2768912-4153369 GCA_026724425.1 Erythrophleum ivorense
TCTTGAGCTTCAAGGTATAACTTTCAAAATTCAACTATTAAACTTCAACATCTCATCATATATAATCTATATGACCCCATTAGGACTCATTAGAGTCATTATAAACTTACTCAAACAAGCTTAACACTAAATGGTCTTATATTGCCCTTTTCTGAACCCTAAAAGGTCAAGTTTCATAATGTGGCTTCTAAATTCAATCAAATACTTCCATTAGTGTTCTAATATTATTTTAAGACTATCCATATTCCTATAATCAATTAAACAACTTCTTGAACCCTATAAACCCTCCATAGCTGAATGAGTACTCTTAAAACCCTAACATGGACATGTTGTGGATTTATTCAATTCTAAACTTAGATTCTTATCCCTTGTATCATAAAATATCTAAATACATTTTATATGGATCAAAATAACAAAATTTCAGCCTTCCTTTGCCTAGGCTAAAATTCCACTCATATGGTTCTATTTTGTTCTTTTTCATAAATCAATGCAAATTAATGGTAGATATGAAATCTCATGGCTTAAAACCTTTGAATACACCAAAATTAAATAAAGAAAAATTCCCTTCCTTACTTCTCTCTCATGGTTGAAACTTTAAGGGCCAAGAAATTTAGAATTTTTTCAAGTGTTTAAGATGAAAACTTACCTCAATGCAGAATACGCTTCACGTAGATTCATTTTCACTGAACAGTTTCTTGAAAATAGCTCTTTTTTGTGTAATGTTAAATCTAAGTTTCAACATTTTATAAAAATAAAACTACCATTAGATAGTTTTTAGAGAGTAGATTAATCTTCCTAATTGACGTGAAATGAATTGGGATCATTTACTTACCTAAATTAGAACTTGAAATCTCTCTCTCTCCTCCTTATCTAAGATGCCAATAATGGCTTCCAAAAGCTCAAAATGGAACATGATAGAAGATGATGAGGCGTGGCTTTCCTTATAAGCCACTTTTAAAAATTTTCAAAATAACTATTTTACCTCTAATCACAAATTTGCTCCATTCGGATTCATTTTTTAAGCTTTTTAGGATCAAACTATTCCTTACACAATTTTTAGTGCTTTCTCATATAAAAATATTATTTTTAGGGTCTAATTGGCTTAAAATAGTAAAAAAAAAAATGGCTTTACTTATGGTTACAACACTACATTTCTCATCTTACATATTATAAAAGTTTTAATCGATTTTGACGATCCTTATAATTTTTAAGACCTCTAAAAACTCTCATAAATTTAATTTTAGCAATTAAAACTCTTTTCCTTGAGTTTTCAAATTTTTGTTCAAAATTATAATTATGTTACATATATTTCACTTTAATCTAATTAGCCATTTTGGCTCCGTTTTCGCATCGTAAGTGACTTCATAGCTCTATTTTTTGATATTCTAATTAATATTCTATCCTTATTTAACCTTGATTTATTTTACTTTAGGATTTTTTTCCATTAACATGTTGATTCCAATTCAATTTAAAAGTAAGATATTATAATATCTTTGTAATCATTTGACTACTTATTTTGATATATCTTTGTGAGATCTATGTAATGAAAATAAAAAAAATGTAGCTTCAGCAAAGGAAATAGTAAGAAAACATACACTTAAAGGGTGAAACTTTTCAAAAAGTTATAATTCAGAGCCTGGTAGTGCATTTGAGTTTTTTTTTTTTAATAATTTTTTGATACGGAGGTGACACAAACTATTGAAGATAGTTTGCTTGTCTATTTTTCGTAAAAATACATATTTACTATCTTAATTTTGAGATTTTTGCTTCCAACTCCAAAAATACACATTTTTTGGTCTTGTCATCTTTCATTTAAATTTGACAATCATACTCAGGAAATGCCTAATAGGGGACTTGACCCTTATTATTTATAATTAATAAAATATGTTTAAAAATTTTTTGTTAAAATTATAAAATGACTCTTAAAAAACTTTTCTTTTCATTTAGGTCCATTTTTTTTATTATATATTGTCAAGTCAGGCAAGGCTAGACTAGCTAGTATGACAAACCCAATACCTAGCCCGATTTGGCCAAACTACACTAAACACGCTAAGCTAGTCAAGTTTGTATACAGCTCCTTTTGGTGCCTTATAACTTCATTGTTATATGAGGATGATATCTCTAACTTTGTATATCTTAATATATTCTAATTCCTTTAAGATAAAATATATGACAAAAGAAATGTCTTTATGTTGTATACTTATCATGGACTTCCAAGATACTAATAACACTTAATATTGCTTTGAAGTGTCCTTTAAATGGAAATGCATCTTTCATCAATACTTATGGCTCGTTTGATACATAAAATTAAGAAAAAAAAAAAGAAATGAAAAATGAAGTGAAAAAGTGATTTTTAAGATGAAAAATAGTGTCATCTTTCATCAATATTTTTATGGCTTGTTTGGTACACAAAATTAAAAAAAAAAAGAAAAAAGAAATGAAAGATGAATTGAAAAAAGTAATTTTAAAGATAAAAAATGACTGTTGTACCTCTAATTTATGCTGTATAGAGAATTTACTTATCATGAACTTCCAAGATACAACACTTAATCTTGCTTTGAAGTATCCTTTTACATTGAAATGCGTCTTTCATCAATATCCTTAGGTTTAACTCAAGAACTGCTTCACTTGCAAATAGATGTGATGGCAAAATGTAACTTCAAAGCTCTAAAGGTAAAGGGCTCTGAAACCCAATGTCGACTGCCATTGTTCTTATGGTTTTTCACATAAACTTGCATCTGCATCACTTTGAGATCTTAATCATTTCATGGTAAACAAGCAATATGAGCCATGTTCTCTTATGTATCTTCTTTTCATTCATAAAAAGTATTCTAATTTTCCTTAGATACAAGCATCGTCATTTACATGAAAAAGTTACTCTAAAGACACACGTTATACTACAATATCCCTATCACACCATCATCTATTTCAATTTAATTGGATCTGGCCGTTACCGTTACCCTTGTCGTTATCGCTAACTCCTTTGGTGGTGCAGGAGTTTCGTTTTTCCATTTCTTCAAGGGTTTTACCCTGTGTTTCCGGGAGCATGATATAGATAAAGATCCATCCAACAGTTGCGATTCCCCCATACAGCAAGAAAGCTCCACCTATAGTGATGGCCTTCTGCAAGGACAAAAAGGTCATTGAGAGGACCCCACTTGTGATCCTATTTACCGCAACTCCCATGGCCGCACCCTGAGCGCGGAACTTCAATGGGAAGGTCTCAGAGCTATAAACCCATATGATGGGACCGGCACCGATCGAAAACGTTGCGACGTACGATAACACGGTGGCCATGCTCAATCCAACGGCCCATATTAGCTCTGTCTTCGAGTGATCAATAATCGTGAGGCTCACAGCCAAAGTTACAAGAGAGAGTATCATACCCCCAACACTAGTTAATAGTAATGGACGCCGCCCGACCCGATCCAACATAAACGTAGCTACCAAGATGAAGATCGTCTTAAAGAATCCAACGGCTACGGTTGCAAGAAGCTTGTCGGCGTCCGATGTGATCCTAGCTTTTTCGAAGATTGTGGGACTGTACAAAACGATGGCGTCTACGCCAGAGGCTTGTTGGAAGAAGTTCATTCCAAGGACAGCGATCAAGATGTGACGAACGGCCGGCGTTGGATGGAGGAACAGTTCTTTCCATACACTTTCATTGCGATTTTGCTTTGTGGTCACTTGAACAACGTCGTCATTGCAGCTTTCGGGGATACCGGCAGCTTCTTTGATGTCGGCTAACCTTAGCAGAGCCTCTTCCTTAGAGTCTGAAGTTTTGTCAAGGACTTGTTTGGCTTCGCCAAGTCGACCACACATGACCAGCCAGCGAGGTGACTCGGGCATGGTTAAAACACCCGCGGCTATGAAAACTGAAGGAACGGCGCCAATTCCCAACATAAGCCGCCATCCCAAGCGAAGTGGCAGCTTCGAAAATGCATAGTTTGAAATGTATCCCAGTAATATTCCTCCATTGATAAAAACCTAAAAATTAATATGTAGAATTTTTATGATATCTTTAAAACATTCTCTAATATATGCCCCATTATAAGTATTTTTTAAATCTTATATTAAACTAAAAGTTTGTATAATAAAATCATTAGATATGGTTTGATGGTAAGAGTTATGGATAATCAAAATTTTATTTTCTTTTTATTTTCATCATGTTTAAAAAAAATAATTTGAAAAATTATATAATAAATGCAATGTCAGTTATTTTCACAAAAAAACAAATTTTCAAAATTTAAATTAAATGTACTTATATTTTTTTAAAAGATAACATAAATATATACTTATATGTATTTTGTCTTTTAGAAAAGAAAAAACTTGTATTTTTATCTAATACTAAAAGATGAAGGATGTTAAAATAAAGATGAGGCGAGATTAGCAATTACCCCTTTTTTTTTCTTTCAAAAAAAAGGGTTACTTTATTTTTAGCATTTTTCCTTTGATAAACATGAGCCCATTAAAAGAAGGAAAGAGGGATCAGAGGAAATATGGACAAGACTTCTAAGTTATTTAGGTGTTTGTTATTATATTTTAAAGCAAAATGTAATACGCATAGGCAACTTTTTAGATTGTATAATCATATAATTATATAATGATAAGTGGTAATTTCTTTAATTTTTCAATTTTTATTAAAAATTTTGGTAATAAATATCTAAAAATTGCTTAGTTTTCTTCTAAAAATAAACTCCATGCATCAGGACCTTTACCTCTTACGTCTAAAAAATATGTTAACTCACTCGGTTAAAAAAAAATTGTTATTTTTGCATGAGTATATGCACTATTTCTCTTTTTTTTTTTGCAAATCAATAGATGGAGTGAGAGAAGAATATTTAAATATTATTGTTAAATTACTTTCGAGTATTAAATTCCAAAAAAAAAATTATCAGTAGCAGCTATCCTACAAGACAATTTACGTGCAGTGCTGGAAATTTCAAGTTGAATCAGATCGGAAAAAAGTGACAGAGAGGACTAGGAATGAGAAGGACCTCAGGGAAGAAAGTGAGGAAGCCTCGAGAGGAAGCAGGTGAGACCTCAGCGGTGTAGAGGGGGGTGATCATGAGGGCGTAACCGATCCCAATGCCGGCGACGAAACGACCGCACATCAGGAACGCATAGTTCGTTGAGAATCCCATCAGAATAGCTCCGGCGACGAAGATTGCTCCTGCCAGCACAATGGTGGACCGCCGACCAATCCAGTCAGAGGTTCTTCCGGCGAGGCAAGATCCTATCAGAGAGTACAGGTTGATTATTCCCAGCAGGATCTCGATTTGCACATCGGACACTTTCAGGTCTCTTTTTATATATATTACTGCTCCACTCATTACCCCCATGTCTGCAACGTCCATACACCCCGCAAACGTCATTTTTCTCTCTGATTTTCTCCCGAAACAGACAGATATGCTTACAACTATGAACCCGTAATACTTAGAAAACGAAACTGTATCATACATGTCTTTCATGATGCATTTGACATGACCACACTGCAAAATATTATATATTTAATCACTGTTCATAAGTACGTGTCTTAAATTCGAATCAATATCCGTGATTCTTGTTTATATAATGAACCCATTTCGAAGTTGTTAAACAGTTTGCTGCAGATACCAAATCAATATAATCATCTGAAAGGCACATGTATCGACATAATATAATACACAGACACGATATTATGTTGTATTTGATATAAATACTAGACACAAATTAAACACGATACAGGCATCAAATATATATTAAATATGATCTAATTAACTGTGTTTTTTCAAGTATTAAACACAATAGGCGGTTTGAAATGTTTATATAGACACAGAAACTCACCATAGCCAAGTAAGATAGAAGTCATGGAGGCCAAAATGGCACAAGCAAAAGCATAGTTGTTCCTTTCGGGTTTCTTTTGAGAATCAAAATCCTGAAGACTCTTTTCTGTCGTACCTTCAGCAGCCATCTTATGTATAATAGAAAGAGACTCACCGATAAAACAGAGAGACAGTTAGTCTATATTCTCTTGATGAAGTGCACGAGGGACCATCTATATTCTCTTAATGAAGTTCATGAGGGACCATAAAAGCTGGATTATGATGGAGAATGTGAGTTCGCTCCAGATCAGTGCTTAAATGGAACAATTTAGAAGGCTTACTGCCTCAGAGTCCAAGCTGTCCCATAAATGTCATTTTCAGAGTCTTATCCTTTTGACTATTTACTATGCTATAATGTTCTTATTTTAAGATACCATATCCCAGCTGTAATTTGAGCTCGTATTACTTAAATTACATATTTGATTTGCTTTTAATAGGATATTTCAAAACGCATTATGGAAATAACTTACTCTAAAGTCTAGACTTAGCTTATCCAATAATGTGCTTTTTGTGTTTGTGTTAACAAGGTATCTTTGTTTAGTCGACTAGTAGGGATGCAAATTGGCCTTCGTCCCAGCGACAAAATGACAAGTTAGTACTGTAACTACTTATGCTCCCGAATATCTCACAAGTGTCTTATATTTTTATTTTGGGGATTAAATTAAATTTTGAGTCCTTGTACTTTATTAAATTTTTAATTTTGGCTTTTCACTGTTTTTTTACGTCGGCTTCTACAATTACAAAACGTTGGTAAAAGAGTTCCTACCATCATTCTTAGTGAAGACGTCTACTATATATCGTTATTGAGAAATTTTTACTGACACTTAATGTACCATATTATCTATACATTATCTAATAAAATAGGGTTAAATCATATAATTAGGCTTCACACAACACTTTATTTATGTGATAATATTATAATAAATAATTGAATATGATCTCCACTTAGCACTCTATTTGTATGATAGTGTTTAATGGGTAACGGAATATAGGGTCCACTATAGCACTATCATATAAATATGATACTATGTGAAACCTAATTTTGTAATTTGGTTCTATTTTATTTAATTGTATATTGATAATGTGGTACACTAGGGGCTTATTTGGTACGTTATATAAGATAAGACTTTATAGGATAAAATTTGATAAGATAAGGTTTGATAAAATTTTAAAATTATGTACTATTTAGTGTGATATTATATAAGATAATATATTGTATAAGATAATACTATCTTATACTTGGTGATACATTGTATAATATTAGATAGAATGAAAATTTAACCCTTTTAATAAAAATACTTTTTACTTAAAAATATATTATATTTATCCAAATTTATTATATTATATATTAATTTTTAGAGAGAGAGAAAAAGAACATAAGTAGATCTAAACATAATGCTTGGCAGCTCAGTCTATAGTGGGCATTAGATTGGTCATGTTGGCTAGTTTGGCCCACCCTGATCCAATTTTATCTTATGAATTTTTTTAAAAAAAAATTATTTTATAAAGACTTAATTATATGAAAATTTTATTTTTTAGGCAAAATATAATTTTACAGAGGATTATATAAAAAATTAATTTTTTTAGGAGTCATTTTATAATGTTTAAAGAAAATTTTGAAAAAAAAAAAGGCACAACCAATTTAGGAAAATAGTTTGACCCAACCCAATACTAAGCTAACGGGATCAAGCTTAAGCACTGGGCTTTAAAAAATGTAGCCCAGTGCAAAACTAGACTAAGCACTAAGCTATAAATGAGATCATAGTGCCTAGTGGCCTGAGCAAATCAGGTTGGGTTATTGGGCTAAGCAATTAAAAAAAAAGGTATACTAAGCTAACCATGTTTGCTAATTTGGCTCATCTTGACTCAATCCTATTAATTTTTTTTAAAAAAAAATATAAGGACTTATATGAATTTTTTTCTCATAGATAAAATTTAATTTTACAAGAATTATATGAAAATTTTATTGTTTCAGGGGTCCTCTTATAATTTTTACTAAAAATTAAAAAAATTAACTTGGTTGGATTAGGAGCCAATACGTGGTTTATAATCACCCTTATCAAATTAAACCAAAACTTAACTTGAATCGACTCATGAACACCTCTACGAGTGAAGGTTGGAATAGAAAAATGTTGACAAGGTCTTATACATCAAAATCTAATCAAGTATATTCCAATCCTCTAAAACTTGATTATGTTATATATTATTTTGATATATAAAATGGATATGATATATAAGTTTAGGCAATGCATTCCTTACACCAAATAAATGATAAATTTATGATATATTGCATTAGCTAATATTATTAAGCTTAAATTAGTATACCAAACAGGCCCTATATAGGGGTAAGAATTTCTCCTAATTATCCAACTCACCGACTCAATGTCAAATTTGTGTACATGTCATTTGTTGAAGTATAATCAACATTTTACACTTGCTCTTCATTTTCTTAAAAAAAAGAAACTCTCTCTCTCTCTTGTTGGGACCAAGAATGGATGCACATAAAGAGAAAGAAAAGAGAAAAATAACACAAAAATTTAATGTGGTTCGATCCCTAAATAGATCTACATCCATGCTTCCAAAAGGGAAAACTTCATTAAAATAAAATTCTTACAATTTTTAAATAGGAAAAATTACAAATTCTTTGTTGATCACAACTACTTAAAACCCAATTAAACCCTTGTGTTACTTCTAAGGTGGGGCTTGTTATAGTGGCTAGACTAATACTAATGGCCCATTTTAGTAGGATGTAGGAAATAGAAAATGAAACAAAATCCTTCAACCAAACCTATTTGGTTGAGAGAAAGAATGGTGGAATAAAAAGTTCAAATAAAGCCATTTCCATTTATTGTAGGGTAGGATGGAGATGTGCTTTTGAAGCCAAATGGGAGAAATGTCAATATGAACTTCACTTCACTAAATGCATAGAAAAAGGGTTGAGAAAGCTTGGAGGATAATAAAAATGGGCAGAAGGTGAATAGCTCAAAGACTTGTATCTTTTTCTCTAATAATGTGAACCACATCTGTCGTAATGATATAAGTCAGGCTTTGGGGTTCTCTATCACTTTTAATTTGGGTAAGTACTTAGGGGTTCCTTTACTGCATGGTCGGGTTAATAAAGGTACCTACCAAACCATTATTGACAAAGTGGCATCAAGGCTTTCTAGTTGGAAGGCCAACTCCCTTTCTCTCGTAGGTCATCACACTCTTATCCATTCAGTGGTAGCAACAATTCCAAACTAAACTATGTAGACTACCCTCCTCTTAGCTTTGGTTTGTGATGACATTGAGAAAAGGAGTTGTTCTTTTTTATGGGGTTCCTTCAGAGACCTTTGGAAAGTCCACCTTGTTTTTTGGAATAAAGTTTCTTAACCAAAGGATTCAGATGGCTTAGGGTTGCACCATATTCATGATTAGAGCAAAGCTTTTTTAATGAAGATTAGTTGGGGCCTTAAAGAGCGAAAGGAGGAGTTGTAGGACCATGTGCTTTGTGCCAAGCATAGGTATGGAAAGGATGTTATCCCTATAATTAATAATCAAAAAAAGGGTCTTGTTTGTGGGCTGGCATTGTTAAGAACTGGAAAGCGGTTTGTAATGGCATATCATGGACTGTTGGGAATGGTGAACGCATTTTAGCCTAGAAAGATAGATGGGTTCAGGGATTCGAACACCTAAAGAATCTTGTCTAGAGACCTCTTCTTCTTGGGATGGACCTGATGCACATTAGCAAGCTAACAACCTCGACTGGTGAGTGGAATTGGTGTCTCCTTAAGGAATTATTGCAATCCCATGTAATCAACTGTATTGCTTCTATGAGACTTCCCCATAATGGGAAGCCTCCTGATGCTCCTCATTAGTGTAACTCTCAGGATGGTTTGTTTTTAGTCAAAGCAGCTTACTCACTCCTGCACCACAAGGACATGGAGAAGGATACGATGCGGAAGAGGATTTGGAAGCTTCAGGTTCCCCAACGTATTAAGACCTTTGTCTGGCTTTTGTACCACTATAAAATCTTGACTAATGTGGAGCAGAAGAGGAGAGGCCTTTCTGGGTTTGATAGTTGCCCTTTGTGCGGCCAAGTAGAGGAAACTTTGGGCCACATGCTAAGAGATTGCTTGCATTCCAAACCCTTATGGATTCAAATGGTGCCTTATAGACTTTGGCTAAGGTTTTTTTGTCTTAATGAGAAAGAGTGGTTTTAAGTTCAACTTGGCTATCATTGAGTACGTTGGCATAAAGATTGGGAAGCATGGTTTGCTATAACTGTTTGGAGTATTTGGTAGAGACGAAATGCGTATGCCTTCACCAACTCCTATTTGGATACCACAAGTTTGTGGAGCCAGATTAATGCGCTGGTTAAGCATGTGGTGGAAGCCTTGTACAACTTGCTAGTAGATGGGGGTCATTATAACAAAAAAAGTGAGATGATGATTGGTTGGAAGTGTCCTCTTCATGAGTGGTCAAAGGTTAATGTTGACGATTCAGTTAAAGGCTTTCCTAAATGGACAGCCTGTGGTGGAGTTGTTTGTGATGACAATGGTAACTTTGTGGTGGCCTTTGGCTATAACATTGGTTCTTGCTCGACTGTGCAAGCTGAGCTCCGGGCAATCTTCTTGGGGCTCATGGTGGCTTGGGACATTGGGGTGAGGAAGCCATAGTTGAAGCAGATTCTTTGTTGAGGGTTCACTTAGTCCAGTTAACAAAGCCTCATCATACTACTCAAGCTAATCTAACCAATGATATTCATCTGCTCTTAAATAGACATTGGCAAGTGGCTTTGCTGCATAAGCATTTAGAAGGGAATTGCCCAGCTGACAGGCTTGCGGATATGACACAGCTTGGGGTTAGGTCTCTATATTTTTCACTTTTGTCCTTCTGAGTTAGGCTCGTTCATTTTTGATAACTTTAGGGGGGTGTGTTTTTCTCATCTTGTAGGTTAAGGGGTTTTGGTGTTCTTCCAGTTCACAAAAAAAAAAAGTGGACCAATGAAGAAGAAACTCAAAATTGAACACTTACCACTCTCCTTGTTGCTCTTGTCTAAAATGAAATTTCATGGGTGAACTGCAACTTTGTTAAAGAGATTTGGTGAAAAAAAGAGCAAGATGGTTGAAAGAGAACTTTGAAGATGGCCAAAAGTGGTGGTTCTCTCCTGTTGCTCTTTGTTATGGCATGAGAAAGGAAGGAACATAAGAGAGATAAAAAAAAAGAACAGAGGCGTCAACTACACAACAATTAGGGGGACATGCTAGGAATTTCTTATAATGGGTAAGGGCAATTTGGTAATTAAAAGAAGGGAAAATTGAAGAAAATTCCATGAAGTGCTACCTAGGTGTCTCAATTTTAGAAAATTTATTACCAAGGGCATTTATATCTTTTGCTGCACCTTACTTATTATTCTTATATTATTTTTATTTTACCAAATATATAAATGAAAATGTAATTCATTTTCTCTGGATTTGTTTTCTTTCTATTCAATTCTGCATTCACTTTCTATTTTTATTGATGTATTTTATATATATCAAACGAGTCATAAAAGAACTTATTTATAGCAACTTCATACTCCATCCTTTTTTTTTTTCGACTTATGTGAGACTTTGTGAAAACTCCCTCATATCTTTTTTTCTCTCTAAGCCAATAATTAAAAAAAATTTCAAAATGTCATCAGAGTACTTTCTATTTTTGTGAATTGGGCTGTTGCCGTTGCTGGGTATTGAGCTTGAGGGGAATCATTAAGGCATAGTTTGGTTGGAGAGGAGGGAAAGGGATGATTTTGCCTCCTCTCTCCTTGTTTGATATGAAAAAATGAGAGGGGAGAGGAGACAAAATACCCCCTCCCATCATTTTCCTCCCCTCCAAAAGTAAGAATTTTTAGAGATGAGAGAAATTTTTTAATTTTATTTAATTAAATTACCCTCACTTTTGCTTTCACTTAAAACATAATACAAATCTTATTTTTTTTAATGGGGTTTAAGATAATTTTTTATGAAAATAAAAAATATTTTTTGAATAGAAATAAAAAAATTATTTTCTATAATAAAAAGCAAGAAAAAGCTTTTTTTTAATAAAAATATCTTAAAAACAAAAAAAAATTAATTCTAATATCATAAATATATAATTGTCTATTTAATTTTATCTCCCCTCTCCTCTTTAACCAAATAATATTTCATTAAAATCTCTCACTTCCCTTCCCTTCCCTTCCCCTTGAAATCGATCAAACAAGATATCATTAAAATTTCTCCCATCCATTAAAATCTTTCCCTTCTCCTTCTCTTGATTGAATCAAACACTACCTAAGGTAAAATGGTTATCTCACTTTATTTTCCGATGTGTATACGTGTGGCATTAAGTTGGTGACTTGGAGAGTAAGATATTCCACGAAGATTAAGTGGGTGCAATGTATGATACGGACTATATTACAAATGTTTTGTAAGGCCCAATTTTTTTAAATAAAATTTAAGGATTAAATTAAAAATTTGATAAATTTATAGGAAGCAAAAATTTAATTTTATCCACTTTCTACTTTAATTAATTTCAATTGAGATTTATTTCAACTTAAATTTATTTTCTTTGAAAACAACTCCTATACTATGCATGATGTGTGAAAACATAATATATCATTCATTTTGAAGTTTGAACAGTCTAATTAAGTTTCTTTTGACACGTGGACTGATTTTTATTTTAATCTTTTGTTAAAGAAGCTTTTTTTTAAATATCAATTTTTATTTATATTAATACATATAGTTTTAAGATCTTCTAGTCACTGGCGCCAAGACCAACCATATATATTAATAAGTACAAAAAAAATATTAATCATATCGTTATAAAAAAAAGTTAAACTATTTATAGTATACAAAAGGAAGTTACTAAATATATAAATCACTCCAATCTCTTTCACCTAAAAATGTGAACGTACGTGTATAAAAATATTTTTTAAAAAATAATGCTATGCCTCTTGGGAAATGTCAAGACACTAGTTAATATATATGGTTTTGGAATTTACTAGTCATTGATATCAATACGCTATATATATTAATAAAAAATATATGATAAAATAAATTTAAATGTAACACTAACTGATAAAGAGATAGTTATTGATATAAGAAAAGAGCGAGAAATTATTTTAACTTCTCACTATCTCTTTTGATTTTTAAAAGATATTCAATTAAATTTTCATTTATAAATAAATTAAAATATTAACACAGTTTAAAGTATACCAAGCCTCTAGAATATTATATTATAATGCTTAGATTAGAAGAGAACTCAGGAATCAGCACATGCTTTAGTAATCTTTCATGATTTGCAGATTTAAGGGATAAAACAACAAATTTAAACTGCAAAATATCAGCCCAAAAAAATTACGTAAATTGTGTATTTGTCTAAGAAATTCCACATTCTTTTAGTAAAATAATTCTTCATTAATTTTTACATATATTGGGCTCTTTTTTTTTTTAGGCCAATGAAAGATTTGTGGTTCTTAACAGCGTGAAAAAGTCCTTTTTACATCACAATTAATCTTTTATTTACCAATAAATAAATATGATCCAACGTGTAAAGAGGTTGAAGAGTATCTTGTCAACAAAAGAAAAAAAGAAAAAAAAATATTTGGTCTTTAACCACCAAAAAACATAATTATAAAGCAGATCTCCTAAAGTTAAATATATTTTATTTGTATATTTTAAAAAAGGTTTATGTATATTATCAATAGAAGAGAAAATGGTGTAATTAAATTATCTTTTAAAGGAGGGGGGTATTTTAGCTTTTTATGAAAGTTACATTTTATCTTCTAAAGTTTAATTACAAAATTAGTATATAAACTCTAAAATATAAGAAAGCATCTCTTCAAATTTCGGTCAAAATAATAATAATAAATTTTAATTAAAATTAATGAAAAGACGTCATGAGATTTTGATTGTGATAACAATGGTTGGCTTAATTTAATGCTAGGCTTGCCCCAGAAAAAAAATTCTTCTCTAATTCCAAAAATTAACTGGAATTTTCATTTTCATTTTATTTTAAAATTGATAAGATATGTCAAATTTTAAGGTTTTATGTATGAATTTTGTAATTAAATCTTAATTTAGAAGGTAAAATATAGCTTTCCTTTTTTTTTATTAATACAAATTTTATTCCTATTTAATTTTATAAGCTCTCAAATTATAATATATGAAATAATAAAACGTATGTGTGAGAATATCTACAAATAAATAAATAAATAACATAGACATATATATACCAATAAGCTTCAATAGTTATGATATAATTTTGCCACTGAAGCAAGTCAATGGAATAGGATGGCAATTTTGAATTATCACTTGTTAAGTCAGCCCCACCTCTCTTCAATTATTGTCTTTTTTTCTTAAGTTGATTTTAAAATTACATTTTTTTAAGTCCTAAGATTTAATTTTAGTTTAATATATTCCTTAAAGTTAAAAAAAACTTAATACCATCTTTTTCTTAACGACGTTGACTCTATTAATAAAAATGTTTAAGGTGACATCACATATGACTTTATGAATTGAATAAAACATTAACATAATAACACAGAGCTAAACTATACAATTTTGCTTCTCTCAATGAGTCTCCATAAATTATGTTCGTGCCTTGTTCAGCACTTTTTGAAGTATAGGTTTAAGTCAATGATTATTCAGTTTGTAAAGTTATAAGTGATGCCATAACAGATACTTCCATTATCAGAGTTAATGGTATTGGGAAAAAGATTATATTAAAATCTTTTTAAAATTTTAAAAACTTTATTAAACCAAAATGCATTTTTAGAAGAAAATTAGAACCTGACCTTGGATTAAAAATGAATTCTTGTCAATCATGTTTCATAAAGATATAATATTCTGGATTAAAAAAAATTAAGTGTAGCCTAACCAACTGAACGATAGTTGCAAAATTACTAAGTTATTCGTATAATAAAAAATATTAAATTCTAAAACCTTGAATCATAAATCATATGACCTAAACCTTAAAAACTTGAACCCTTAAAAATCATAATGTTAAATCTTGAACTCTAAAATTCTAAACCATAAACTGAATTCCTAATCCCGATACACAAACCTAAATTAGGCAACACTGGGAAACCTAACATGTTAGTTATCAACCTTGAACCATAAAGCTACACCCTAAACACTAATTTTAATTGCTAAACCCAAAGCACAATAATCTTAAACCTAGAACCGAAACTCTTAAAGTTTTAACCTTCAATCTTGAACCATGACACTAAAACCGTGAAAAAGACCTATTAAATCCTAAACCATCAACCTAAAAAAATGCCCTAAACACCTAAATCAAAACTTTAAACCCCAAATTTTGAACATTAAATCAAAGGCCCTAAGTCATAAATCCCAAACGCCAAAACGCTTGATTCAAAAGTTGGATATCTAAACCATAAACTCTAAATAATAAATACTAAATATCCTAAAACGCTTCATTGGATCGCAAACATTGAATCCTAATCACTAAAGCCCTAAAACCTAATTCTTAAACTTTATACCCTGGAGTATAATAGCATTGGAAATCCATGTACCCTCAGCCCTAGACTAGAAACTCTAAACTTGAACTTTTAATTTTGAGAAAAAATTACATTTAATTACCCATATCATATAAAAGTTATAATAAAAAATTTTAAAAATTAAAATTATTTTTAATGACCATCATTATGATCAAATTTAAGAGAATTCACTATTAGTTTTAGAAGATTTACTATTTGGTATAAAAAAATTTTTTTGACACCAAAATCTCTTAAAATCTGATAGTAATAATAATTTTTAATGGTAATTTTAATTTTTAGGGTTTTTATTGTAAATTTTATATAATATAGTTTCTTAAATACAATTTTCCCTAATTTTGAACCCTATATCCTAATTTCTAAACTCTAAATCCTATAAACTGAACCCCCTTTCCACTAAACCTTATGAAAAAAAAGCAAAAATTGTAAAATAAAAAAATTATTCTTTGAGCAGTATTTTTTTCAAAGTTTGATGGACAACTATTTCTTAAAAGGTATTTTTAACTTCTAAAATTGTATGTTAAATAAATTTATTATCCTTATTTAATTAGAATAAACTTTAAATTTAAGTGATATTTTAGATTAAAAAAATCATCAATACTTTTTTAGTTCGTACCTGAAAGTTCCATTTGCCTATTTAATAAAGTATATGGCTCTTGCAGACATGTTCAAGAGTAAATTACGTTAGCCACTTCTCAAATTTGATTAAATTATGTTTAATATCTTTTTTACTTTACAAGTATCATTCGACATGTTTGACATTTAATATATATTACAATTTTTTTTAATTTACTTTCTGTTAGTCAAATTAATTTTTACACAATATAAAATTGTAATTTCATTTTTAATATTACAATAAAAATAGATAAGTTGATCTCGATTTCAAATATGAAACTATGATATTTAATATGAGGATAAAGAAAACTAAATACTTCTATTTTAGACGTTAAGATCAAATTAAATTATATTTAATAAAAAATTTTCCTGAAAATTATACGATCTAACATTTGATGTGTGTGTGTGTGTGTGTAGCAAAAGCCTTCACTCTAATTAATTTTTTGTTAATTTATTCAGTTTACTTTTTACATAACCTGTGTTTCTTTTAAAAATAAAATTATTAAGTTATCTTACAAATCCTTTCCTTTTGATTGATTTTCTGTTAATAAAATTAATTTTTTTGCATCATTTGAAGCTGTAATTTTATTTTTAATATAATAATAAAAATAATTAAATTGATGTTAAATTCAAATATGAAACTATAATATTTAATATAATAACTAAATAATTTTATTTTTAGAAGAAATACATATTATTAAGAAAGTGAATTTAATTGATAAAAAAATTAATTAGAGTGAAGGATTTGCTATATATATATATATATATATATATATAACAAGGTTGTATAATTTTTTGAAAAAAAATATATTAAGTCTAATTTAATTAAATCTAAAATAAAATAAGTACAACTTAATCTAATCTTACTGACAAATATAAGCCCTTTTATTTATTACAATGAGATGACCTTAATTTGAGATCAAAAGAGAATCTGACACCAAATCTTATGTCATTAGTCACATAGGGTAGTCATCCAAGTCCAAGTAACAAAATAAATTGGAAAAACTAATAAATTCAGATAAGTTGAACAACCGTGTTCTTATTTCTTGCTCATTGACCATCTATTCTTTGATAATTAATGTCAAAAAGTTACGTGTAAGACGTTTATCTTTAATTGTTAGTACCATATAGGATACGTAATATTTTCTTTGAATGATCTGATCCAGATATAAATATTAAATAAAATAACATGAATATGAAAAGAAACATAAAAAATATTATTGGAGTGCTTTTAGGATACCGTGAAGTGTGAAACTGTGTTGAAATATATAACATTCCCATTTTGTTCCTTCCAAAAATGGATAATATATATATATATATATAGAATTATTGAATCGCTTACAGTAAACTAATCTATAACAAAATTTAATTAATTAAACTAAAATGATTATTTAGTAATTAATTAATTATAATTCTAAAATTTGAAATTTAAATTAGTTGTTAGTTATTTTAGAATTTTATTTTTGGAGGAAACAGATAACACACATTTTACGATCATGAGATACAACGTGTAAGTGGGTGAGTGAGTTTCTTTCCCCTGTAGAATTAATCCTCCTCTATGATCACAGTGAATTTACTGTGAAAGGTAGATTAGAATTTCATCTAGTGACTCCAATTGAAACTGCAAGGTATAGAGAATTTCATTAAGATTAACTTCCGCAAGTAAGTACCCAAATACATCGTTCAATATATTTGACAGAATGACCAAAGTTTTTCCGCACTCATCACATCATTATTTTGGTTTTTGTGTCAGTAAAGAATATATTGTCGACTATTTGTATCTAGTAATCACCTTTTGTCTTGTAATTTTTAAGAATTTAAATATGTCAAATAGAAAATGCACATATGGTTATCCAAGACCCCAAAAAAGCAAGGAGATGAGAATTGAAACTCTAAAACAATCTAAAAAAGGAGCTCTTGATAAATTTTTCACAAGCAATTAAAAAATTAATCTAAAAATATGGGAGAGTGTTGCTTGAATGAACAAGGTAGTAATGTAAATGAGTAGGATGATCATAAAATACAAGAAGTCAGTGAATAAGTCTCAAATAAATCCTCATAAAAATCAGCTTAAAAATGTTCAATTAGAAATATTTATAATCCAAGTCAATGGACAAATATTGATACAAATTTGAGAGATTTGTTATTAGAAAAGGAGTTAGTTAGAGTTACTGATATAGATATTTTCACAGGACCAATCCTCTCAAAACGTTTCTTTACCGCAAATTGTATAGGCGAATTGGCAAATGGGGAGAAGCATGCATGAAAGAAGATGGTTAGTTTATTTCAAAGATTGATTAATGGATTAGCTATATTATCAAATATTGAAAAAGACATATTAGAGGAACTTGATTATAAAATTTCAATTAATAACCTTGCATCTCGAAAAATATAAAAAATAAAGTTTAAATAAAAGTTTTATTAATTTTATTAAATAGATGGTAGCCCTGTGCGTTGGAATTTCCCATGTTCTCAGAACTGGATCGGACCGGCCGGTTCGACCGGGAACCGGTCCCTGGTCCGGTTCAGTTGAGTTGAAGAACTGGTAAATCAAAAAGTCGGTCAAGAACCGATCAAGAACCAGTGAAAACTAGTAAAAAACCGGACTGAAAAAATTGGTCTGAAGCAATTTTTTTTTAATTTTTTATATATAACAGAATAATTCATTTTAAATAATTTTGACAAATTAAAAATAGAAGGTAATAAAAAAGATGAGGGAGTTGAAATATGATTTTTTTAAAAAAAAGAGAATATAAGAGAAATAAAATGTGTATAATTAATTATTTTTTATATTTACTTTTATCATGTTCAATTTCCTAATAATATTTCTCTCAAATATCAAGATACTTAGCTAAAATTATTATTTATTATTTTATTTTTTAATAATAAGTAGAATCTTAATATAATTTAAAAATTTTAAAAATTTAATATTAAATATTCTTAATTTTTAATCATAGATAATTTTTATTTTACAACTAAACATTAATTTTTGTAATATCTTAAGAAATGTTAAATTAGTAATCAAATATTTAAATTTTACTAATATTTATTTGTTATATTAAAATTTTAATACATAATTTTTTTTAAAATAATATATTTAATTATCACCAATTTGACTACAGTTCAACCATAGTTCGATCAATGAACCGTGAACCAGTACCTCCACTGATTTAATAATCGGTCCAATTTTAAAAACATTGAGAATTTCAACTTTGGCCGCTGAATATTGAGCTGCCCTTGTGAAACACACGTACGATTTGCTTAACTTTGGAAGTAGGCGTTCAGATCCTTTCGTGCTACTCAAGCTGACCCTCCCTTCTTTTTGTTTTAATCCCATCTATCTATTTTTTCAGTTTGATATTTTTTATTCTGAAAGAAATAAAACGCAAAATAAAGATAATCTTTTAACTTGTACCTAAATTGATAGAAGTTAAAAAATTATTTTTATTTTTATTTTTTATTTTTTAAAAATAAAAAATATCAAAATAAAAAAAATCGATGGCTGAAATTGGAAAAAAAAAACACCAACAATCGGAGGGTCTAGATTGCTACTTAGCTAAAGTGGCTTACAACTAAGCAGCAAAGGATCTAAACGTTAGAAGTAGTGTCTTTTTATCTAATGTATTTGACGGTGTCAAATTGCCTGGAGAGTAAATAGAAAGTATCCCACTACAAGAAGACAGGAAATCAGAGATGTTCTATGGCGCTGCTAGCTCAAATCTGTCTCATAATGGTTATTTTTCTTGAGAAAGAAAAAAACTAAAATGAGACATGGATTTAGCTACAGAATTTTTTGTCTCTAATTACGTTTCAAATATATTGTGAAAATAATTTTTGTTAAAAAAAGAAAATTGAAAATTAGAAACAAAATTTCGTGTCTAATTCTGTTGCAGAATGAAATTTTTTTTTTTGGGAAAAGAAAACTAATATCATAGACCAAGTAAAGATAAAAAATTTTCTATCTTAACATTTCGAAATTGGAGACAAAATTTTGTATCTTTAATTCTGTGTCAGAATGGCTTTATTTTCTTAAAAAGAAAACTACTAAGATGAGAGGCGAATTTTAGGGATGGAATTTTTCCACCTCAAAAATGTTTTTTCTGGGAAAAAATTAAAAAAAATTTAAGATTAAAGATAGATTTGTAAATGGAATTGTCAGTATTAGAATTCTGATTACAAAGATGGAATTTTCCATGTCCAATTCCATCTTAGAATTATTAATTAATTGTTTTAAAAATAATATTAAAATGGGGTTAGAAACAAAATTGACTATTACAAAATATTTCATTTCTAATTTTGTCTCAGAATATTTTTTGTGAGACAAAAACAATAACACTAATTTGTTCGAAAAAATATTCTTTTAATTTTTCCTTAATTGATGAAGATTAGAGAATTATATATATATATATATATATATATTGTTGGCAAAATAAAAATAAAAATCATAGGGCTACTATCAATGGCTGAAGGCCAAGATTAGCCGATGAAATCTAGTCAAAGAACCTAGCCAAAATATACTACCTAATGACAAGTGTCAACCAAGGGCCCATGCCTTACTAAAAAGAATGTTGAAAAAAGTGGAAGGCGTAGTCTTGTAAAATAGAAACCTCTAAAAGGTAGTTGAGCCCCATGATCTTCTACACCAAGGCACCACTTATACATAAATACGATAAACAAACACATGGCTTAATGAAAAATGTGTGTTTGTTCAAAGGTGTTAACTCCTAATTATTCATATTATTTTGTACATTTTTGCTAAAAAATAAGTGTTTAATGCTCTAATTTTATGATAAATATGACTAATTATAAAAAAAATATGCATAGATAAAATATATACCTTCATACACAAATTTTTATATTATAAGTGACAAATTTTGGCTTGATTATGGTTAAATTATAAATTACTATATTTTCTCTTTTTATAAGATGTAAATACAAGAAAAATTGAGCCGAAGTGATCTTGGAGCAAAAGCATTAGAAATCTAGAGTCTAGAGGCATCAAAGTAAGAGTTTTAAGGATTTAAGAAATTGCACATGACATAAAATTTTATATTGTGGTGCAATTCAAAGGAAGTTAAAAAAATTTCTCAAAAGAAGGCATTTATGTTGTGATATAAGATTTTATGTCACAATGCAAAATGGATTTTGTCATTTTGCCTTGCCTGATATGCAATTGCATATTGACATGAAAATTTTATGTTCCAACCAATTTTGCACTTATTAATATGCAATCTTTTTTTTTTTTGGACTGATTTTGGCTAAGTTTTATTTCATATACCTCTTCTTTTTGCTTTTAGTTGTCATTATGGGTTTGTTGGAGGTTAAAGGGGCTAAAGAGGAGCTCTTAAAGGCAAGAGAGAATTTGGGATTGAAGAAAAGACAACTTCCACAACTAGTTTTATCTACTTTTTCTCTTTTCTTGCAATCTTCTTGATGTTGCTACTATATATATACTTTGTTTTTAGTATTGAATTTTTATGTTATGTATAGCTAAACTCTTGATTTAGGACTATAATGAACCCTAGTATGTAACATATCATAATTACTCTCTATCTTTGCAAGTAATGATATAATTTGCTTATTCAATTTTTGTTCTTTGTACTTTTAAGTGTGTGAAAACTATTAGATAATTTAAGTAATTTAAATAAATTTAGGAAAAGGATTTTAGAATTGGACTATGGATTCGATAGTATGAATTTATAAAATTCACAATGTTGAATGGATTGATTTGCTAGTATGATAAAAATGTATCTACTAATCTCATATAGCCATATTAGGATCTATTTTTGATTATGTCTCTTTACTAATTGTATAAGGAATTGTAAATTAGTTAGAGGAATGCCTATTGGTCATTCGAAAGATATTTGTAGGTAATTTAGAGTCTTAAATTAGCAAAAATCGTCATTTAAAGCAAAGTAAAAAAAATTAATTAGTTCTTATAAAATGCTAAGGGTAATCATAATTTTAATCCTTTATCTTCTAATTTAGCCAAGAATTTTGTTTCCTTTATTTTGTCATTTTTATTCTTCTAGTTTAGTTTGAATTCTAATTCTATTTATTATTGGCTTGATTTAAATTAAAGTGCATAATTTTAATATTTAACAATTATTCTAATGACAAATTTTTGTGGAGATGATATTCTATTTATCACTACATTACTAATGCAATATGTATACTAGCATGTACACTTTCATAGCATAATACAAATTGGAAGTAATGAGCATAATCTAAAATACAAACACATAAAAACCTTTTAAAAGACTTGTAATTACAAATTTCATTTTCTAGGCATTTATTAGTTTTATTTACTACTTTCAACCCAATTCCCGATTAAGTTAGATCCAGTCTCTTTGAAGTCTTTTTTATGTTAATTTCAAAAATTTTACATTCTTTTACAATTTAATGCAATATCCATTTCCATTTGCAAATCTTTCATCTCTAATTTTGTGCACCATTAACACCTTTATCCTAAGCTTAACTGTATTTAGAACTTAAAGGAACTTTCTTTTTAGGAAAGTTGTGTCCTATCTCCTCTTCCAGCTCATAAAACAAGGATTAATATGTTGGTTTTCCAAGAACAATTTCACAACTTAGTTATATAAGCTATCTGATTGATTTCTCTTTGGAAAATTCATCATACATGCATACATACATATATATACACACATACATATTTTCATTATGCCCTTATTCGACACTTTTTGAAATGTAGACCTCAGTCAACATTTTATTTAGTTTGTAAAATTGTGTGTGATGCCACAATAAATACTCTCATTAATAGAATTAACGGTGTTAGGAAAATGACAATACTAAACAATTTTTAAAACTCTAAAATTATATTAAATCAAAACACATCTTTAGAAGAAAAACAAAACATGACATTGGATTAAAAATGAATTTTGTCTTTTCTAAAAAATATTATTGTCTTTGTTTAACTCTTACACTAATTTGAAATATTCCTTTTCTCCATAAGTTCCATATTTTAAATTCATTTTTCATAAAGATGTATTATTTTGGATAAAAAAAAATCAGTGTAGCCTAAACAACTGAACAATAGTTGCAAAATTATGTAAGTTATTCATACAAAAATTCCAAAAATTCTAGAACCTTGAATCATAAATCATAAAACTTAACCTAAACCTTAATAATGAGCCTTAAAAAGCACAATGTTAAATCCAGAACTCTAAATTTTAACCATAAACTAAACTTCTAATCCTAAAACACAAACCTATAAGGCAAAACCAAGAAACCTACAAAGTTAATTATCATCCTTTAACCATAAAGCTACACTCTAAACACTAAATCTTAATTGCTAAACCCAAAACACTACAATCTTAAAACCTAAACCCAAAACTCTTAAAATTTTAACCTTGAACCTTGAACCATAAACATTAAAAACATAAAAAAGAAACTTAAAATCCTAAAGTATATCAACCTAACAAATACCTAAAACATGCCTTGAACCTCAAATTCTAAACCCTAAATGAAAAGTACTAAGTCATAAATCTCAAACCCTAAACCTTTAATATAAAAGTTGGATATCCAAACCATACACTTTGAATGCTAAACATTAAATATCCTAGGATCCTAAAATGCTTCAATGTTGGATCCCAAGCCTTGAATCCTAATCTCTAAAACCCTAAAAACATAATTCTTAAACTTTAAACCCAAGACTATATACCTTAATTAACCCCATAATCCATGTACCCTAAATCCTAAATTAGGAACTCTAAACTTGAACTCTTAATCTTGAACTCTTTACCCTAAATCTTAACCCCATAATTCTTAAATCCTAAATCCAATACACTAAACCTCCTTTCTACTGAACCTTACGAAAAAAATAGTAAAATAAAAAAATTATTCTTTGAGAATTATTTTTACGATAATTACAAAAAATTAAGAAGATGAATACTTTTTTCACAGTTTGATGGAGAACTACATATTTCTTAGAAGGCCTTTCTATCTTCTAAAATTGAATGCTAAATAAATTTATTATTCTTATTAATTAGAATACAATATTATTTAAGTAATATTTCATATTAAAAAATCATCAATACTTAGTTCGTACCTAAAAGTTCTAGTTAGCATTTGCTTATTTAAAAAAGTACATGGCTCTTCCCTACAAGAATTATGGGTTTTAGCATCAATTCTTTAAAGACAACTAAAAAATTCATGTTAAAGACAAATTTAATAGCATTTTTTACAATTGTTATTAAATTCATGTATCTAATGACATTTGGCATAAGTGTGCCATTAAGATTTGCTTTAATAGTAGTTTTTAGTGGCAGTTTCTATAATTGCCACTAATATAAAATCAAATAACAAATTAGCCTATTCTTTTTCTTTTTATTAAGATTTTCCAAGGATATCTCCTTGGGTAGGAGACTAATCTTTTCCGGGGCATAGAGTAGTTAAGGAATGCCGCACGCCCCCCCTACCACCCCCAAAATTAGCGTCTCCAATACTTGAACACTCAACTATTCTATAGTTCAAACAACCACTACTACTACCACTTTGGAGACATTTAATAAAATTAGCCTATTCTTGTGATAACATTATCTAAATAACAATGCAAAGAATAATAAAAAAAATCTAAATTAAATTTCATTAAAGATAAAGATTGAAAACATTAATTTTTTCATTATATAAACCAATATTAATTTTCATATTTATGACTTTTTAGTTTATTTATTGCTAAATTTAAAATTTTCTATGAAAAATTCAATTTATAATAATTTTAATTTACTTTAAATTTAAATTAGAAAATTTGAAATTTTAAAAGCAATAATTTTTGTCTATCCACTATTTTATGAATTTAATTTAAAGTTTTAAATAAAAATTAAAGAATTACAGTATTTAGCATGTGCTATTTAATATAAAAAATTAAAGATATAGGCAATGACTTAAGATATGGGCAATTAACAAGAAATATCTTTAAAGCATATTCTTTATACAAAGATATATGTATTATTGAATATTAAGTTTCAAGCGTATTCTCATATGAAATTCAAAACTCAAATAATTAAAGATATAGGCAATTAATAAGAAGTATCTATAAAATTTATATTTTTTAAAAATGTATTTTTAAGTAAATAAATTATATATCTTAAAACTCATCATTTTGATAACCTGAAAATTAAGATATTGTTTATTAATAGGATCTTACTATATGATTATCTTTATAATATTCTTTGTTATATACAAAACAAAAATAGCTAAAAATTTGTTGTTAACTTAGACAAGTATTTTTTAAATTACTTGACCCTAGCTATTTTTTTCTTCCCATGTCAGTTTCATTCCATGATGCCTAGCTAATTACTTCTAGTAGTTCCCAAATTCTAGCCTCCTCTTCTTAGTAATTCATCGTCGCTCAACCTCTCCCCTTCCCTTCTTCTTTCTCTTCCAAGAAGCATCTCTTTCTCATTCATAAGCTCTCTCTGATGGTTTCTAAGGTAATTTCTCTTCCTTTTTCATTTATTATAGATATAGTTAAGTATTATCTCATGTATAATGTCTCTACATCTATGTTGCTTGAAGCAGTGTCAATATCAAAATAATCTCTCTCTACAACAAATCCCTCCTCTTATTCAATGGTTTCAAGATAATTCTCCATCCTTTCTTTTTCATTTATATGGAATTTGGTTTAGTATTATCCCATGTGCCCCAATGTCTCTTACATCTGTGTTGGTTAAAGCATTTTTTTAATCAAAATCATTAAAAAATCCAAACAATAAGTAAAATAAGGGCATTTGGGAGATTAGGACCACATGCTTTTCCAAGTTAAAAGCATTATCTTTAATATGTCAAATTTGATATCTTTCCTTAAATTTTATTTTCTTCAATTTCAATAAATGTCAAATTGTAATATCATGCCCATCTCAATTTGTTTAATATTGTTTATAGATTTGTGCTTATTCATTTTAATTTATGTTTGTGTCTTTTAGAATAGAGTGCTTTTGTTACTTATGTAACTAATGTGTGCAATAAAAATAAATAAATTTTGTATGATAGGGACAGAATAGTTGTCTCTTTTGAAGCGTACATGCAAGTATACGTATTGCGAAAATAATATAGTGATAAGAAAAGATCGTTCCTTTAAGGATTTGCTGTCAAAATATTGTCAAATGTTAAAATTCATACCCTATTTTAAATCAAGCAAATCACTTTTTCAAAATTGGTGTTAAAAGAAATGATTATGGGTTCTAAGCTATATAAAATTCGAGGTTAGTATTTGGATTTCTAGGTGAATATTAGCATCTAGGATTATTAGTCCTCTTGTACTTCATAGCAATTAGTTCAATATTCAATACTTTTGCTTTCAATGGTAATATATGTTGGTCTAGGGTTATGTTGTTCCTATATGTATTTTTTCAAATCTTATATAGGGTTACCCAATTAATTTTATAATTCCTTACAAAATCAACTAAGATCAAACTATTATCACAATATCTAATTGGATCATGTGAGGTTATTGAGTATAATCCTATCTCAATAACTAAACCATCCATTTATCTAAGCAAGTTTCAAGCACCCACACCACTCAACTTTTGATCTAACCTCCCTTCCTCTTTCCCTTTCCCAAGTTCAAGCAAGGTATCAAATCAATCTAATTGTTAGCCAATCAATTAGAAAGCATGAAGCATGAAGTTGAATAAATAGACATTAACCATTGATTGCAAAGTTAGAGTGAAGAACAACCACTAATCCATACAAGAATTCCTAATAATCCTATATTAGAAAGGGTTTAGCTATACATGATCATAAAAACCAAAGACAAGGTTGAAGCAAAAGTCAGATACATCAATAAAAATGATAAAAACAGAAGAAAGAAATAAGAAACTCAGAAATGAGATGGTTTCAGCTTCAATCTTCAATCTCCATCTTCACTTTGCTCCAAAATGCCTTCTTAGCTCCTCCCTTAGCTTCTACACACTTGGAACAAAACACAAACAACCCAGAATGACAACTATCTCGTCTCCCACTTGCATATGAAGCCTCAAACCCTTAGAAATTCTAAAAACAAAATGCTGCATTCAGTTAATTCATATTGCGCCATGGCTCAACATCTTGCGCCATGGCGAGATTGAGTTTTAGGAGACTAAGCACCGCAACCTGATTATAACGTGCCGCGACGAGGTTGGCTTCTAGATAGCTTCTGAGTGGTATACAAGTTCCTTGCCTAGGTGCATATTATTTCTGCCGCGACGAATCTTGGTTCTGTGTGACTTTGTGCCGTGACTCATGTAACATCCAGTCCTTCCGTAAATGTGAGAAACGCAATGTTCAGTTTCTCCAACGTCAGAAATGGGCCAAATATAAAAAAAAGTCCTCGAAATAGAAGGAATTTAGGCCAACTAAAATTATAATAAAATATTAAATATTAGAAAATGAGGATTTGAAGTTTAAGATACCTAAAAACCAAAGCCAGAAGATATCAGAAAATTTGTCGAAGGAAATAGGGGTATTTTTGTAATTTCTGAAAAATTTTGAAAACTCACAGGAGGGCTTTTTAAATAAAAAATTTGAGCTTTCTAGGGGTCCTAGAGGCCCTGAATACCATGGGAATCCCTAGAACAGTTGAAACCCCTTCGGTGAACGATTTTAGTTGTCGATTGACCAAAAATTTGATCGAATAGTTTGAAATGGTTTTAGATCTTTTTTGAATGATTCCAAAGGCAATTCTTATGATTAAGAGCCTAAGGAATATGATGGAAAAGATAGATTTCAAAAAGGAGTTGATATGAGCCTAAAATGAGAAAGCTAAGAAAATGGACTAAAAGGTAAAAACTAAAAAGTTGCATAAAGTGACTTTTAGCTTCTTCTTCTTATCCACGTTCCAACATCTCCTCATTCCACGATATGTTTTTGCCCCAAAAATAGAGGAGGAAGCCAGCTCTTCTAGGCGTCCCAAGAGAAGAAGAAAAGGGAGAGAAAATTTAAGCCAAAGGTAAGGAAATTTCTTGATTTTTCATGCTTCACCTTGGCTAACCTCTTCTTCCCTTTTTCCTTCTTCTTCTCCATGATTTTTCTGAAGTTTTGAGGGCTGTTTTGAAGGGAGAATAGAGAAAAAATTTCGAAAATCAAGTAAGAAGGCCAAAGAAGGCAAAGAGCAAGCAAAGAAAAACAAAAAAATAAAGTAAAACTTTCATTCTTTGGTAGTTTCTTTCTCCCCCTTCCTCTTGCACGAATTTAGCCACCATGAGCTCAATTCTTAAGGGCTATTTTCTATCCAATTCATGGAGGGATTAGATGTTTTAGGTGGCAAGGATTAAGAATAAACCAATAGAATCAAGAAAGGAGCATTAGGAAACAAGATGGAATCATTAGGGATCCAAATACTCCCTTACAAATATAATTTTATAGGAATATTTTTAGGCTTAATTGAATGTTAAAACATGCTCCTAAGATCCCTAAGAGGCTCCCCACATACTTCCTCCTTCAAGAAAATAAAGAGAACCCATGGAAGGCCAATGCACCCATAGTCTCGACTTAAGCAAGTTCACCTAGTTAGGGAGAGTTTTAAATTTTTCTAAGGCTATTTTTGAGTCATATATGGTGAATGAATATAAGAGGAGGCCTTGAAAAAAATTTAGAACTCAAGGAAAGTGAATTCGGGTTATAGGTTCCATATTATGATCTAAAGAAGCAACATGGTACTAGGTCCTTTATTTTAATGGTGTGGTGGCTCCAAGACATTTAAAAGGACTCAAGAATCATAATTGAGAGAAAAGAATGAGGCCTAGAAGTTATTTGAGGAGTGTTGCTTCATTAGGCACCATTATGGACTAGAATGAAGCCTATAGAGTAATCTAGGGCTTAAGCAAATTGTATAACTTTAGAATATGTTTCATGAACCTAATTAGCTCCCTTAAATCATGTCTAGGCTAAGAGAAACCATTCCCACCAAATTGTGGGTGTATAGCCGAGGTAAAGGAGGGAAATCCAAGGAGAAAAGTGTGTAGATTTGCACAAGGTAGCTCTCTCCACCTTCTCTCATGCATGGATGCGTGTTTAGCTTGTTTTAGAATGTGTGTATGTGTATTTTCAAGTTATGAAAAGTATGCTAGCATGTCTTTATATGCTATGATCCTTGATGCCATGTTATATTTTTTAATGAGTGCATAATATTTGTATGAGTTTACTTGAGTGTGGAGAGGCCAAGAACTCTTCCCTTTGGTGAGGATAAGCCAAGAACCCTTGAGCTTGATTGAGACAAAGTAAAAAGTCTCTCAAAAGCAAAGTGAGCTCCTAAGAGTATGGTTAAGTCCAAAGTGCTCAAGAAGTGGGCGAGGCAAGTCCAAAACCCATGAGGAGAAGTATGAGACTAATCCAAACACTTGATGAGCTCTTGAATGATTTATATGAGTTGTTCACATGCCAAGTTTGCTTTTAAAATGTCTATGGCTTTTATTTTCTCCATGCATGCATTTGCAAAACTTGTTTGCACATATTATGTATGATTGAATGGGAGATGAGTTATTGAAATTCTTTGAATCTCATCCCCTCCTCTCTAATGATCTAACATGCTAGGTGGGCCAAGTAATTATAGTGAAGGGAGCCAACAACCATGAAGAGCAAGGATTGACAAGCTTATGTATTATTTTGCCTATTTTGGAACTATAATAATAGTTCATAATGTATATGACGTTGTATATGTACCATAAACATTGAGAAATGTGTAAATATACCATCATGTGATGTTTAGATATATGAAAATAATATATGACCCATAGCACTTATTTTGAGTATATTATGCTAAAGTGTGCAATATGGAATTTTGATGAAAGTATGCATAAGTGTAAATTGAATGGCTAAAATGAGATGTATAAGGTTTGGGATCATTTGGGCAGCTCACTTAGGTCTCAAATGTACTTTTAGACTTGCCCAAAAGATGCCAAGACAAAAAAAAATCCATTTGGCAATTTTGGCACTCTATAAGGAGTCAAAATTGACCATTATAGAACCTTATATCACTTTTTGGCCAAATGAGTTAGTCTTGATCTGAGATTTGGCATTCAATTAGGTCTTATTGAGAGCTTTCTGGGAAGCTAAAGATCATAATTTTTAGAGGTCTACATAATATTTGATGATTTTTCAAAATTGGAAAAATTTATGGAAATGGTCTGATGCACTGTTACAATGGTTTGAAATTATTTTTCTATCACATGAGACTCAAATGATGTCCAATTACTATGAAATTTTATACAGAGAAACTAGGCAATCACAGTGACTCGTATAAACTGGAAGCACCTCATTTGGAGGTCTAGAGAGAAAGATATAAATTTTTGAAATTTCTGTCTAGTATCAATAACCTTGCTTGACCAGAAGTACTGTTCCATCAAATTCTGAGACCTAGGCTTGATGAATTGATATGGAGATATTTTTTCTCTCTAGTTGACATCCATAGATTTCCAGATTGATATCATTTGCATGGATTGAATTTTTGTAAAATTAATTGAACATTTTTGAAGTTCATATCAGTAAATTGTGACAGCATCAGGACCCAATCCGACCTCCGGACTATTTCGCATGTCAAGTTTTCTAGAATGACCAAGATTATATGAATTCAATTTTTCTAGATTTAGTTATATTTTTTCAAAGTTTGCCCAGAAAAGAGGCCAATTCTGGCCGAGAATGAAACCCTATGTTTCACCTTCCAATTCGGTTTTCATGAGTTGTAAGCATGTTGTTGTGATGCAAATGAGTTGTAATGATGTAATTAAATATGAAGATGTATAGCATGAGCTTACACGGTCCACGTGACACAAAAATAAATTTTTAATCATGACGCAACATAAGAAAGTGTGCTATTTTAATGGAATTTCTCACTTCCTTCTTACTATATATCACATGAACATGTAAAAGGATGATGGATATGAGTTAGAAATTATGGTGTTATAGCTCAACACGCACATGCCGTGGATTTGGCTTCACTCGACTAGCACCACAACTCATCATGCACTCACATCGACGTGATTTGCTTCTGAGTGAATTCTCGCCGTGGCGCAATTTGCAGAGCACGCGTACCCTTGAATTTTCACTTTTAACTACGACGTGAAAAACACTTAGCCGCGATGAGATTTCAAACTACCACTTTGTAGCCTCTTTCTCTTGAGATTGTTCAATGTTCTCTGAAACATGCATCCTATAAGAAGAACAAAATGTGATTAGCTATCATTATACTCAAAATTAAGGCAAAAATTATGATTTTTCAAGTAAGACTTGAGTATAGAGTTATTCATCATAAATATGTTTATTTCCTCTATAGAAGTATTATTTATCCTATAAGTAAAGGCTGACATTATATTTACTAAGAGAAAATATGTACAATAACATGAATAGTTGAAAATTATCAATAGTTTAGTGCATTGCATCCTAGAATTACATTATTATACACCTAATATAGATTGAGTTGATAAAATTGCGAGAAAGAGTTTGAGCATTTGTTAATTCAATAATCTAAGCTTGTGCCAGTGGGATACTTGGAAGGATAAGGGTCCATTGAGACGTTGCAAGCAATAGCACATCTATGTGGCCTTTTGACTTTCAAGATGAACCATTATAATTTTTTCTATCATCAAAACACTCAAACCACTCATTAGATAAGTATTTAAGAACTAAAATGCATGTAACAGTAAAAATAATTCATCCTAAATCAATGGCTAAAAATATTTAAATATATCAAATTAAAATAGATAAATTACATTTTCCTTCATTAAAAGATATTTAAATTGTACAACTGCAATAAAATATGAGTAACAATTATACTTATTTTGATTAAAATAATTTTTATATTTATTATTTATATAATATAAAAATAGTAAATATGTATTTAATTAATATAAAAGTAGTCAATTTTTTATATTCAAAATAAATTAAATGTATAATCTTTAATGCAAGATAAGTAACATTGAAATAAAAGTTTTAAAATATTTATTTTAATAACTTAAATTTTTAATAGAAAATTTGTTAACTTTAAAAATATGTTAGTCCTATTGTAATTTAAAAAAATTGTATATATTTTTATAATAAAAAATAAAAATTTCTCAAGAAAGGAAGGAAGATAGTAATTTAATCAAATAATATTCATAATACTAAGATGTAGTAAATGATTTATATATCCCTATATAAATCATTTACTCTCTCTCTCTCTCTCTCTCTCTCTCTCTCTATATATATATATATATAATACAATGTGTTGAAATTCACTGAAATATATTCCAACTATATTTGCACAACCCATTTAACATAAGAACCTAGACTTAGCTACATACAGAATAGCCATTAAACAAGCACATATATGAAGATAGCATAGATGCATGTATAACCATAAATGACCATAATATCATTAACACTTCCTTTATTCAAGTTCCAAAATTAGCAAATATGTAACAGTAGCTAGGCGATAGGCCAGATTGATTGGCCATCAAGATCAGATACTATTTTCCTCTCCTTTTTGCCAATAGTCAAAATAGTTATCTTAATTAATATATAAAAATTATGTATATATATAATTTTAAGTTAAAAAATATATATGTGTACCTTATTTTGTGAAAATGAGGCCTAAGGTCTGATAAATCTTTGTCGTTCAACTTAAAAAAATGTGTATAATCCAAAAAGAAAAGAAAAGAAAAGCGCAATCATAACCAACAAAAACAAGAGACAAACTATCTCATAAACTTAAATTAAAAAAAAATTAATATGTGGCCTACCTCCTCCTTTTTTTTTTAAATATACTTTGTGGCCAATTGTGATGTTTTGAATGTCTTTTTACTTATCATAATTTTTGTATGTTGTTTGTGTTGAGAACAATGTGTTTATTGGGTAACTAGATATTTGTATGATTTGGAAAACATTCATTTTTTTAAGGGAGGCTCTACCAAAATTTTGAGAATTCTTAAAGTGATTTATGTGAAAATTATGATTCTATTATATTTGTTAATGGTAATTATGTTCAATGTAAAATTACGGTTATGTTGTCTAATAAATATTGCATTTCTCATTTTGGCAACTTATTGATAATTTAGATGCTAACTATGCAGGAAAAGATTGTTGAACACAACTCTAATGTAAGGTTTTTGTCTCAAGAAATATCAATTCAAGATTTCTTAGCCTCAATTTAGGAAGTAAAGAGCACTTAGGTCGTGTATAAGACTTAGGATTGGGTCTTTCCCCATCCCAAGTGTTTGGATGTTGTTCTTACGATGGGATGAGCTTCTCTACTCCATCTTATAATAAGCTACAAAGCGAGGTCACTATATTGAGGACAGAGCACAAACATCTATAAGCAACAATGGCTTTTCTCCTCTAGAACTTTTAGTGTTAAGTACCACTTGAATTTGCCAACTTATTAGCTCAAGCATTTACAATGTCTACATTGCAATTCAATCTTACAAATTGCACAATATTTCTTTCTTGTATTTTTGGTTCATATATTTCTAATAACATTTTTATATTATAATTTAGGAACCTAATCAAACAAACGGACAACAACAAAATGTAGCAGACCATTCTCTAAGCACAAATAACAATCAACATCAATAGATTACTAGAAATTTGGAAATGACTTGTAAAAGAAAAGTTCTATTTAATCACATATGTATTTGACATGAGTTATAATTCTAATAACCATTTAACTATTGAAATAAATTGTAGATGTAGTTGAAATGTATTTATGGTTATTAATTAAAGGTAATTTTAGGTGTTTTTAGATGTGCTCCTTATATCTACAATATTAGTTAAAAAAAGTAATTTAGTAGCAACTGTTGCCACTGCTCTTAATATTTTTAGTAGAGGTTTAAAAAAGGTGCCAATGAAAATCATATTTTTTAGCAGCAGTCCCATACAAAACCATCATTAAATTTATGAGACCATTTAGTAGCAATTTTACATTTTGTTACAAAATGGTTATTTTTAGTGGTGGTTGAAGGGAACTGCCACTAAAACAACCACCCACATTTAAAGCCATTTTACCATCTGCCACTATTTCGACCTATAGCAGCGGTTATTCTTAGTGTTGGTTGAAGGGAACCGCCACTAAAACAACCACCCACATTTAAAGCCATTTTACCATCTGCCGCTATTTTGACCTATAGCAGCGGTTATTCCCTGCAATTATAATAAATGCTGTCATTGGTGTTGTTGCGGATGATTCAGCAGCGAATGGTATAACCGCCACTAAAATCGCTCTACAGGCCATAAAAACGCCACATCTATCATCTTCCCTTGCAGTGCTTGCGATGAATAAATTACTTTAACCTCTTCTCAACTTTGATGAAGTTATATTTATTTATTTTTATTTTAAAAGTATCATTCAGTTTTTTTATATTTAATATATTACAAAATTATATTTTTAATTTATGTTGTGTTAATAAAATTAATATTTTACACAATATGATATCATAATTTTATTTTTAATATGATTAAAAAATAACTAAATTAACATCATGTCTCAACATGAAACTATGATATTTAATATAATAATAAAAATAGTTAAATAATTTTATTTTAAAAAGAGCCGTACTATATAAAAAATGATTTTAATTAAACATATCAATTAGAGTTGATATTTTTGTTATATATATCATAAGTGGTATGAATATTGTAGCACTCATCACATCATTATTTTGGTTTTTGTGTCGGCGAAGAATTGTATACTATTTAGAGCTATATAAGTCATCCTTTGTCTTGACAAGTAAATGACAAATAATAATTAACATAGTGTAAGTTTTCTTGATACGTTGAATTTACACGCTGAGACGTATACTATTTAATTAATTATCATATTTTAAAACTTTTTTTGAGAGTGATTTTGCATGCGTTCTTCCGTCATATATTTCAGAATAAAACAATATTCTTCGTACTTATTTTTTTCATCCTTTCAAAATCATATCAATAATCAATGTGAAATACACGTCTGAGTTGCATGACTCTGGAAACAGTGTCTTTTTGTGCAATGTATTTGATGGTGTCAAATCGCTAAGAGAGTTAAAAAAAGAAGAAAAACATCACAATCTGTTGAATATATTACAAATATATAAGACCGCATATTGATTATTTTAGTTTTAAGATAGGACATTTACATTTAATAAATTGAGCCAAGTTTCAATGAACTGAAAAAAAAAGGGTTTATGATAAAAATACTACCTAAAACAAAATTGATTACTTAAAATGTTAGGAGAACCATTATTAATCTCGATCGCTTTTCAATTTTTTAGTTAACTGATTAATTTTTTTTATATATATACAACCGTTATTAGAAGGACAAAAGATATGTTTAACAATAATAATTAAAATGGTATATGTAGATAACAGAAATTGAATGTCTCTTCAGAAGGTCTACACAAATTCAGCTATCCTTCAAAAGCTTTCTGATGGGATCATCACTTTGTTTTATTTTATATATATATATATATATATATGTGTGTGTGTGTGTGTGTGTTCTAAAAGTAATGCAATTAGTATTTTGAAGTTTCAAGTCAAATGGATCCAGAAAAGTTTTTCTCAAGTTTTAAAATCCAGTGAGCATGTTTATTTTTTAAGAATGAGACTGGATGCTTTAAAATTTTCTCTGTAAATTTTTCATAAAGTTAAAACGAAAAATAGAGAAGAAGAAAAAGAGTAGGTGAAACTTACTTAATAGACTCCATACACTCTCTCCTATCTTTCTTTCTTCAACTTAACAGAAAACTTACTAAAAACGAATTTAGAGAATCAAATATAAAATTCTATAAGATTATATTCTTCAAATTTGAAAGACTCCCATATCGTCCCAAATCGTTGTACCATCGGATCGATCTATGATATGATTAATCATGTTGGAAAAAAAGGCATATATATGGCATAAAAAATTTTGAGTAGTAGACGATTAATTAACCTGTCATGTATTAAATTCTTGTATATATCGATTTCTTTGAGTAATCTCATAAGTAGGCTAGCAGTATACAATTAAGACTCCTTAATTAGTCATTATCATCTTCATCCCATATATTTTGGCTCGTAATGACTAAAGAACAAACAGAAGAGTTTTTGGCCATGAATATGAAGGGCCTCCCGAAGTCTAAAAACGCCGTCACCACCAATAAAATTGAGGCTCTAATAATGTTGATAGTCCAACCAAATTCCTTGACTCTTCCTAATTTTTAAAGCTCATCTGGTATGCAAAAAATTAAGTATAAAAAAAAGTGATTTTATAGATAAAAAATATTTATAATATATTTATTTTTAATGATTGAATAATAATTAATAGATAGTGTTAAATAATAATTATAAAAATAAAATTAATATTTGACCAAATTTTTCCTAACCCTCTCCTTTTCCCTCGTTACACCAAACGAGCCTTAGTGCCTTACCTTTGACCATATACACATATTAAAATTAAATGATATATAGATAGATAGATATTGTTCCAAAACGCACCATAATTCTTGTATGCAAACAATAAAGAGTCAGCCTGTTCACAGAAAATTAAAAAAGGAGTCTGCTGTAAATTAACTAAATTAATTACTTGTAGATTAGTCTCATATAACAATAATAATTTATTTGATTAATACACAGGTCCTTTTGTGTGTGTGTCTATATATATATATATATATATATATATATTCCATCTCCACTTAATTAACAACTTTTAAGCTTTTGACATAAAATTATTATTGACATCATATTAGAGTTTTTATGGTTAAGTAAATATTTTTGTTAATTAAATTAAATTTTAGTATAAGATATTGTAAATTTAAGCTTTATCCATATTTCAAGTTTGAAATTTTTTTATATAAACGTCTATGATAAAGATATTAACAAAATAAATCAACAAATTTCTAAAATGCTTCTTGACAGGAAAAATGTTATCAAGAAAATTATACAAAATGACAGATTAATCATAACAAGCATATATTACACTCATCCCTTTATATCTCCGGTGTCGACAGTGTATTTCTAAGAATTCAATTGTTCTGTTCACACCTTATAGACTTAATTCAGATTAGGTATCACTGTGTTTGAGATCTCTTAAATAAGATTCCTTCTTTCGATTTTTATTGGTGTTTTAGATTAGGTCAATAGGAAAAAAATTTAAAAGGAGTAAAGAGAAAGACAACGAAAAGTAAATACGGCTGCCTGAAGAAATAAGAATCCATATTTTAATATGCCACTAGGTATAGTATAATGGTCTAGTAATGAGGAGTGTGGGAAATTTAATAAGTGATCTTATAAGTTTAAACCTTAGTTCCCTTAATTTTGAAAAAATAAATATTTTAAAGATAATTCTTCTGTGGAAAGGACTGTAATGAAGACGATTCACCATAAATAAGAATTCCGAAATTTTTTTCTTTCACTTCTATCATACTATTTTAGCTACCACCCTCAACATAAATCATTTGTTGTTTTGGTAAATGGTCACAACTAAACATTAAGTTCCATTAATTTTAAATATATTCTAAACAATAAATTCAGTTGACTATTATAATTTTTAAACAAAAGAAATACTTAAGAGTATATATCAAGCAAAACTATATAATATTTACTTTTATTTTAGCAGAGGGCTCGAATGTATACTCAATTATAATTTGAAATCGGCCTTAAAGTTTTTTTGTGAAAGTATTATTATTATTTTTATTGTTTTCTTTGAGTGACAAGTTGATGATAAATAATACGTAGAAATACCAATTACAATTAAATGATTAATGTGTCAATTATAACCGTGATATATATCTGGAACCAAATCAATGATTATAATATTCATTTCATAAAGTTGGATTGTCCAATATCTTTGGTGATCTTATTTTTAACTTTAATCAACTTAACTACCAAATCGAGTATAAACCATCCATTCAAAATCGAGCTGGAAGTTCAGAAAATTGAAGATAATTAAACTTGAGCTGAATCTCAGTCTCCGGGTTGTTCTTGAATTGGAGAAATTTATTGGGCAACTTGTTTTTCGCAAATCGCAGGAAATAAAGTTTATTAAATTGGCATGCAAGTGGATCTATTTGTATATACAATTATTTATTATTAAGTTTCTTTCATTCTTATTAGTGAGCCAAAGCTGCCATACACTTCGATCAATGCAACATTTTTTAATGAATAATAAACAAAGAAGAGAAAGAAAGCGAGCTGAGACTACACTATAGTTTTTGTTCATTCTAATTGGAACAGTATATGTAATTATAATATTTAACATGGAGGGATATATTCACACCGATGTGAATATTATATACACACACACTCTCTCTAACAAAGTTTGACATTAATACAAAGTTCTGTTGCTTTATCAATATATAATAAAATTAAATATATAATATATTTTATAAATGTAAAAAAAATTAATTTATTCGACTACATAGTTATTGATTATTTAAAAAAATTGACATGTAAAACTAAGATGATAATCATTTTTACTTCAAGTGTTGGTTGAATTAAAGTTACATCGTATAATTAATGAAATATTGAAAGTGTAAATGTGTTATGTTTTGTCAATTATTCCCGTAATCCATATTTATTATTTTTCGTAAATATTAAAAGGAAAATGATACGAAGTAATTAAAAAAAAGGTAGTGATCAACTAGTTGTACTAATTAATATGAGCCAGATTCAGCTCATCCTAAGTTGTCTACAATAATGGATTCTTTTGGGGGAGGAAAGTCTAGTAACATTATGATACATTTGTTAATAATATGGACATGAAATTAGTGCGCTTGTCCTTGTTCTCTTTTCCTTTTTTTTATTTGACGAAGATATTATATCCACTAGATAGTGTGTGTCTTCAATTTGTACCTTCCTACCTCCAACAAACGTTCATTATAATTTAGAAAATTTGCAAGGTTACGAAGTTATCATCTAATTTGTCTCTTCCATTATATACTAATTAATGTGATCTTATCCTAACTATTTTCATTAATATCATCACCATCATTTAAAACTCCAACAAAGCTCCAAATTTTTGATAGGGACAATGCAGTAGTTCCCATTCTTTTTTACTACTCTTTGGGGTTAGAACCTAAAACTTGGACCTGCATGGTTTCTCAATTGTTTTTTTTTTTTTTGGTTTTTTTATTCTTTTTTTCCCGGGGGGGGGGGGGGGGCCAAGGAACCAATACAGGAAGCAACATATATGTGGGGAAAGATTTGAACTCCTACTTTATAATACTCTAATGGAAGTGTCTTGTTTGCCCCCTTTTTGGTACGTTAGAATTACATTATCTCATTCATCCAAAGATTCTTAGATAAATATTTTATTTGTTAAAAATAAATATATTGAATTAATCATAGATAATTATAAATAGAATTTTGACATTGGACCTAGTTTGCTTTGGACTGATCTACCTAACTAGCCAATCTAATAGGTTAAACCCAACCTCCATCTATACTATTAGCACTTAAAAGAGACTACATATTCCAAAAAGATTCGCCTTTACGATACCCCACATTTGCACGCCCTCCATATTTCACATCACTGTCAACTCCACATGTTCTACTACCTATCAGCATGACTATCTTATCAGGAACAATTACCATATATGATTTCCTTGAGGATTCATCTATAATTACAAATCTTTCAATGACACTTCAAGTAACTGTTTCATATCTTTTTTTTATCACTTTGCTCGTTCCTAACTTACGCATTACTTGAAGCAAATGTTAAAGTCATTGTGAAAGCTTCAGAGCTCGTTCGACACTAAATCTACCCAAAAACCATTCATCGCATTGGCAGACGAAATAGGGCTGTTTTTGTCGTTTTTTTTCCCTCCCACTACTGCACCAACATAGATGACTATAACCTGCCATTATTTCCCACTCATTTTGAAACGTTTTTAACTAACTGGACTTTAAGATTTCACCTACTCAACTGAAGCTTCATAGAATAACGTCACTTTTGACAAATTAGAACCGTTTATTTCAGTTGGTCTTTAATTTGGCACTGCGACTTAGTTATATACTGAAGAACTTAGAGATTGAAATGCAGCAGAAAAAATGCTTACTTGACATTTGATCATCAAGTATTGATCATCAAAATAACCTATAATCGAACCTTACTTGTCCACAACAAGTACACCTAAAACTCTAAACGAAGAATCAACTTTTGCTCTCTATGTGTTTCTCACTTTTTCTTCGCTTCATAGAGAATTGTGTGTTATATAGAACTTCCCCCACTTCTCTTTTTCATGTAACTAAATATGAGTTATCTCACTATTCTTACTTAATCATAAAGTTACCAGATAACTAACCACAAGCAGACTTATTTCAAATTCAAATTAATTGTCCAAATAATTATTAAATACTAATTGATTAACTAATTAAGTTGGACCATGGATACTGAATCAATCCATCATGAATGCTCCACAATTTAACACATACAGCAAAGTATGTGTTGCGTCTGGAATTTAGTTCATCAGTGCACTCGGAAAATTAACCCCACATCGATCAAAACTCTCCTCACTAGGATCCCCACTTTTCACTAGCTTCGTCTTCTATTTCTAACCTTAATATTCTTTATTGCTAGCAATCATTCATTCCTTTACCACCTGATCACTGTGAATTGAGATTCACACTGTTTCCATTGTTTCGGGTACAAAGTAATACCAAATTCTTTTGCATATCGTTAGCACAAAAAATATAAGGCTACCATCTATGGCTAGAAGCTAGGATAGCCAAGAGATTAGTTAAGGAAACTTGCTCAAAAAATATAAGACATGACCTAAAGGAGAACATTCTAACAGAGAAGGCTTTAAGGAAACCTGCACAAAAAATATAAGACATGAGCTAAAGGATAACATTCTAACAAAGAAAGCTATAAATTGGGAGCAACAAATAGCAATAGTAATAGTAGCAGCAACAACAACAACAATAGCTGTAGTAAGAGCAGTGATAATAGTAATATAGAAATGTAATGCAACAAAAGTTAAGAATGATTATTGAAAAGGATGAAAAATTGTTGCATTACATTTTTGTGTTATTTAAGTATAAGTTGTGTTTTGTGTCTTTATTTAAAATTTTATGCTGTTAAATTAGTTAATCTTTGTTAATATATTATAAATAGTAATTAGATGAGTTTTTATTTTTGTAGAGTTAGAAATGTAATGCAACAAAAGCTAAAAATGATTGTAGAAAAAGGTGAAATTTTGTTGTTAAAAACAAACATCACAATTGAAATGAATTCCAATGTCGCAATGGCCAATTTGAGCATTGTGGTGCCAAAAAAAAAAGGAATTTTCCCTCATTGCACAAAATGCATAGTGCCATGATGCCAACCGATGTAATAGCATAGAATGACAGTGGTTTTTGGTCTAATTTTTGGAGTTTTAAGTAGGGTTTCTCCACATTTTCTTAAGAGGCTACTATTCTAGGCATTTTAGGAGGTTGAAAGAGCTTAAAGAATGCTTCAAGTCATAAAAGAAGCTTGATTTTATAGGAGATTCACCAATTAATTCTACTTTTCTATTCTTCCTTTATTTTTCTTTACCTTTCTATATCCATTTGATGTATGCCCTATTTTTAATGTTTTTAGTGTTTGTATTTATGAGTTGAATTTGTTGACTTGAGGTTGTGATAAACCCTAGCATGTAATAGGTTGATAGTACTCTCTTTACTTACAATTTATGTTATGATTTGTTTACTTAATTATTGTTCTCCATGCTTTTCAATGAAAACCATTAGATAATTTGAATAACATAAATGAACTTAGTAAAGGAATTTTATGACTAGACCATAAATTAGGTAATGTATGTTCATAAAACTCGTAATGTTGTGTGGATTAATTTGCTTGTTGAATAGGAATATACCTATCAATCTCACATAGCCATATTAAAACTTATTCTTGATTAAGTCTCTTAATCAAATGCATAAGAAATTATAAATTTGTTAAAAGAATGCTTATAAATAATTCAAATGATACTTATAGTTATATTAAAGTCATGGGTTAACAAATATTATTATTAAGAGCAATATAAAGAGAGATTAATTAGATTTCTATAAAATTTTAGAAGGAATCATAATCCAAAATTTTTTTACTTCCTAATTTAGTCCAAAATAATGCCTCTTTTTTATTTTGTCATTTTTTGTTTTTAATTTAGTTTAATTTTTTATCACTTTTATTGTTGGCTTAATTTGGATTAAGATGCAAAAGTTTAGTACTTAGCAATAATCATAATGACTAATTCTTGTGAAAACAATACTCTATTTATCATTGCATTACTTGTATAATATATATATACTTGCATGTACTTTTTCATAGCTAACAAGTTTTTGGTGTAGTTACTTGAGATTTGTAAACTAAGTTTTTGCTAATATTAATACAAAATTCATTTGATTTAAACTCAAGCCTTGTTCATTTTGTTTTTATTATTTTTATGTTATTGAGTCTTTTGTTCTCTTTTTCTTTTGGGTCTTGTTTTTGTTTTTATTTTCATTGGTGTTTAGTTTTTTGTTTTTAATTATCAAATACCCATGGCTAGCAAAAGGGTAATTGGTGTGCATGAACTTGATAACTGATAATTCCTAACTATTCATATTATTGTATATATTTTCTCTCAATAAAGATGATGTTAGCCTCTAATTGTAGGGTAAATAATACTTTTATAGATAAAACAAGTATACTTGGCATGAATAACTCTATACTCAATTTTTACTTAGAAAATGATAGTTTTTGTTTTAACTTTAAGTATATTGATAACTAATCACACTTTGTTCCTGTTATAGGATGCATGTTTTAGAGAGGATTGAGCATTCTTAGGTGAAAGAGGCTTCAGAGCTACTGGTTTTTGCATTTTTGAAAGCTAGTCACGACCTGGATTCATCACGTCGCGACTAAAAAGGAAGAAATCAAAGAGCAAGCATGCAACCTGCATTGCGGCACATCTTATTATCGCCGTAGCAAAAATCTACTTAGAAGCTAATGATGCCACGGCAAGGATGTGCTAAGCCGCAGTGCTAGTCGAGTGAAGCTAAATCCATGGCAAGGACATGTTGAGCTGCGAAACAAAGTCACACAGAAGCCAAACTCACCACGGCAAAAATATTATGCGCCAAGGCGAGGAGAGTGCATGCCATCCAAAAGCCAATCTCACTGCGATGCATCCTAATTAGGCCGCGATTGTATATTAACTTAGAACTCAGCCTGGCCACGGTGTGAAATGCTGAGCCAGAGCGCAAAACGGATTAACTAAATGCAGCATTTTCTTTACAGAATTTTTGAAGGTTTCTAGCTTCATATGTGAGTGGAATGGAAAAGAGCCGTCATTCTAGATTGCATTTTCTTTATTCCAAGTGTGTAGAGGCTAAAGAGAGCTAAGAAGCCATCTTGGAGAAGAAGGAAGCTAGGGATTGATGAGTGAAACTGAAACAAGCTCCATTTCTGAGTTTCTTCTTCCTTTCTTTTGTTCTTTTAATTATTTCTAATGTATTTGACTTTCACTTCAAGTTTTCCTCTAGTTTTCATGATCATATATAGCTAAACTTTTTAATCTAGGATTATTAGGAACTCTTGTATGGATTAATTATTGTTCTTCACTCTAACTTGCAATCAATGGTTAATATCTGTTTATTCAACTCCATGCTTCATGCTCTCTAATTGATCGGTTAACATTGAGAGTGATATGAGTACTTGAAACTTGCTAGAGTAGGTGGATGGTTTAGTTAATGAGATAGGAATATATTCATTAGCCTCACCTAGTCCAATTAGGTATTATACTAGTAATTTCATCCTTGTTGGTTTTATAAGAAATTATGAAATTGATTGGATAACCCTATATAAGATTTGGAAGAATACTTTTAGGAATAAATGAACCCTAGGCCAACATTTATCATCATTGAGAGCAAAGATTTTGAGTGTTGAGCAATTCCTTATGAAATACAAGTGAAACTAATAATCATGATGCCACTATTCACCCGAAACATCCAAATATTAACCTTGAGCTCTGTATAGCTTTTAATCCATAATCATTTCTTTCTAACACTAACTATTAAAAATTGATTTGCTTGATTTAAGCTATGGTATGAATTTTAGTACTTGACATTATTTTAATAATAAATCCTCGAGAGAACAATTTTTCTTATCACTATATTACCTTCGTGATACGTATACTTGCATGTACGCTTCAAGGAAGTAACAATAACTTAACTAATTTAACATTTCATGAAACTAAATTCGATAGGAAGTTTAATGATAATAAAATATACACACTAGTTATGCTACTCATATTAGTAATTCTTAATGCTTGTACATAACTTGTAATAATTGTAAGGAAGGTCATTACAAAGAACAATATCCACATTATACGGAAGCTGCACAAATAGAGGATGATTTCAATAAAAGTCAAAATAGTTTTTTTTTATAACACTTATATTCCTAGTTTGAATCATGAACAAAATTTTTCTTAGAATCATGGTTAACCATCTTTATCATATACAATATACCCTTCCCAACCTTCTAATTTCCAATTACGAGATGAAATCATCATTAAAGGGCACAATCCTTACTTGGAAGAAGAAATTATCATGATATATGGCAAAGTAGATGCCATTATTAGAAACTTCAAAACTCAAGTAGGCAAACTAACCAATGTTATCTATAATAATCCATAAGAGAATCTTCTAAGTAATATGATAGCCACTCTTAAAAGAGAAGGTGAGGAAAACTTTAATTAAATTACTTTGAAGAGTGAAAAAGAATTGCAAGATGTTTATCAACAATTTGAAAATAGTTATAAGCAAAGTGTGGAGAAAGGAGAGGACATTATAAAGTTAAAAAGCCAGAAGCTGACTTTTTAAGTAGCCAAGACAAGCCAACCTCTTGATGAATTTAAAAAGGGATATAATTAGATGGAAGTAGAAAATGTAGTTCTAAGCAATCACTTAATGAATCCTTCAATTAAATCTTTGGTTCTTATTAAAGAGAATCAAAAAGATTTCATAGGGTATTTGATGTATTTTGAGGCTCCCAAAATATCCTAAGAAAAATTAAAATTGAAGCTTCTTATTATGTCAAGTAAATTATATGTTCCAATGAAGCTATTAGTTAATGAGTCACATACTTTCAAGTGGAAGAGACTCTTATTTCAACTGAAGCCTGCTTATCCAAAGAAGAAAGAAAGTAAGACAATTATAGTTTTTAATACCTTTGACTAGGTTTTGATATAAAGTCATGCTAAAAATTATAAAACTAATGCTTATTGAGAGACAACTCAAGTATAACTAAATAAATACTATATATAGTAGTAAATAAATAAATATAGTTTTGTAGTATTTCAAATTCCTTACTTTCTTTTTTTCAAAGCCTTCTAGCATTGAATCCTCCAAATGATTGTTGGTTAAAGTTAAAAAGAAGAGCTGAGCAATTTAAGCATCCAATTCAGGGAGTAATTTCAAATACTAGCTTTATTTGTTATATTAAAGCCTTTAGCCTAATTTTTCCTAAATATATCACTGATACCACTTTTTAGCCTTAAGTGAAATATGCATATAATTAATTGTATGAAATTTCTTCTTTTTAATGACATTTAACTTGAAAAGCAATGTTTTACCCTTTTCAAGAGGATAATTAATATTTGATGTTGTATTAAAAAGAAACTTTAGTGTGAAATAAGGTATAATATGAATTTGATGCAAATATTTGTTGTTTCCTCATGATACTTGCAAATTAGAAGAGTAACAACAATCATTTTATGGTTTTTTGGATTTTTGAAAGACGTAAGAAATATGATATTGAGAAAAAGGAACTAAAAAGAAAAAAAAAAGTGGTCAACGAATTAGCCCCAAGAAAGAAAATTTTGATCAAAATAAACTAAATTTAGGGTTATAAAAGTGAAAAGAAAGAAAAGATGAAAAGAAAATAAAAGGGAATATAAAAAAAGAAATGAAAATAAGAGAATGAGACATAATTCTATCTTTTATTATTGTACTTAATGATTATTATTTTGAATCTTATTCATAATTTTTCTTATACCATTTTTCTTGTGATGACCATAACGATAAGCCTCATTACAATATTAAAAGGCCTATTAAGTAAGAGGTTATCCAATAGCCCATTTTAGTAGATAGAGGGTAGAAAAGCAAGTATATGAAACTCCTAAAAGAGGAGTTTATTGTGTAATTTGATTTATATAAATTATTGTAAGGCTTGAAATTAAATTTTAGGATACTTATTCACACACACACTTTATGGGTTTGAAAATTTTGTCGTCAATTCTTGAACTCTAAAGTTTGTATACATTATTTTCTTTTCTTATTAATTATACTTTTTAATGCAACTATTGAAGGTATCTACCTAGTGTTACTAGATATAAATGTTCGGGTAGGTAGGAAATCTGTTGATATGCCTTTACTTGGGGACAAGTAAAAAAATAAGCTTGAGAGTGTTATCAGTCTTTAATTTATCATGTTTTTTCTATCATTTTAAGGGAATTATAATAAGAATATTGAGTTTAATTATTTTATGTTTTAGTATATAAATTTAATAAATTTTAGTTAAGTTAATATTTAATAATTTTTAGTTTTCATTTTATTAGTTTTAAGTTAATTTTTGTATTAGTTACGTATAAGTTGAGTTTTAAGTTTTTATTTAAATTTTTAAGTTGTTAAATTATTGTTGATATATTATAAATAGTAATGTTTTTGTAGGATTAGAAATGCAAAAGCAACAAAAGCTAAGAATAATAGTTGAAAAGGATGGAAATTTGTTGCTGAAAAAGAATTCCAACACCACAGCACTCGATGCAATAGCATAGAATGATAGCATTTTTTTATCTAATTTTTGCAGTTTTATGTAGGGTTTCTCCACATTTTCTTAAGAGGCCATCATTTTGGGCATTTTGGGAGGTTAAAAGAGCTTAGGAAGTGCTTCAAGTCATGGGAGAAGCTTGGTTTAAGAGAAGATTCACCGATTAATTCCATTTTTCTCTTCTTCCCTTGCTTGTTCTTACGTTTATATACCCATTTGATATATGTTCTATTTTTAATGTTATTTATATTTGTATCTGAGTTAAGTTTGTTGATATGAGATTGTGATAAACCCTAGTATATAATGAGTTGACAATTTTTTTTTACTTGCAATTTATGTTATGATTTGTTTATCCAATTCTTATTCTTCAAATTTTTAAGTGTGAAGAAACCATTAAATGATTTGGATAACTTAAATGAACTTGGAAAAGGAATTTTAGAACTAAATCATAAATTAAGTAACATAAGTTCATGAAACTTACAATGTTAAGTGGATTAATTTGTTTGTAGGATAGAAATATACTTATTAGTCTCATATAGTCACATCAAGACCTATTCTTGATTAAGTCTCTCAATTAAATAAATAAGGAATTGTAAACTAGTTGGGGGAATATATATAAGTATTTGGAAAGATATTTATATAGGTAAATTAGAGTACTAGGTCAGCAAAGATTATTGTTAAGAAAATTATAAAGAGAGATTAATTAGTTTCATATGAAATGTTAGGAAGAAACATAATCCCATATCTTTTATTTCCTAATTTAGTTTAAAATAGTATCTCTCCTTTATTTTGAAAAACAGATCATACTTGAAAAACTCTTTTATAAATTACCTATTCCTCAGACCTTATTCCAACAATGTCCATTGCTCTCCTTGTTGCGGTATAACCTTTAGAACAATCAATTCGTTCCAACTCATAGCAATTTGATTGTTCCGGATAATGAAACAATTGGGTTAATTTCCCAATTCATACTTTTGAAACATCCTGTCATTTCTTCCCTAAGGAAATATTGCATTTCAACTTTTATTACATATAATCGTGAGTATAAATTCATGTCAAGGAAAATTGCAATGCATGTAAATCAAAGAGGTCATTGCTTCAAGAAGCACAATGGATATTTCTCCAGTAAAGTATTTAGGTTTCTAATAGACTTAAAAAATTACAATCACTATCAGGAATGCAGAATTAATAGAATGAACTATTTAACCGCATATATTATCCCAGTTTTGATCTTCCATCTTCCTCAGAGGCACTACAATCTTGGTAATTAATACAAAACACAGCACTAAGAAGGTAGCCAAACATAGTTTTGCATGGAAGGAAAAGTTTCAGCACAAACAGTTTCTAAAGGGGCAAAAATAAAAGTACCAACCCTATCAATCTCCCAAGTACAGCTTCAAAATACAGCAAAGCAGCATGTCCTGCTTCAATAGACTTGCCCGAGGATCTTACTAACCCCAAGGAACCTATGAATACAGGCCTAGATTGTGTGTACATACAAGCTTTTAGGGTACTAAGATCTAGAATCAAACACTAAGGTCCCTAAGAAATCACTTCGTGGGATTGAGTTGCAGCTGACCCATTTTTTTATGCATCTACCACAGTTACAGACAAAGTTTACTTCTGTTGTGAAGGTACATTAGGGCTACAACTGCCATTATCTTGAAGGACATTGTCACATTGCTACCATCAAAGGTAGAAATGATATTGCAAAACTAACATTTGGTGGTGAGCCTTGCTAAAAGGCAATCTTCCCAACCAATCAAAGATAGACTTAACAGGAGGTCCAACCCACCAAAATTCATATCCTCTATTGATCCATTACATTTGAGTATTTGACCATTAACACATCGCAGCTAAAATAAAGAAAAGAATCATAAGCCATCTTAAATTGGAACAAATGCAGCATGGATTGCTTTCATTTAACGACTATTCTCTTTTCAAATCCACTTCCATTAAAAGATTAACTAAAAGTGTGTTTCATTATTTATACTCAGCTGTGCGAGAGTATCCAACTAAAATATGACACAAACTTCAAACTTCTATAACAAAAAGTAAAAACTCTACAACTATATACTACATTATAACATCGTTAAAAGATTGCCTAGATCAAATACCAAAAATAATAATACAAAACCTTGCATTGATATAAGGAGAAAATAAAGGAACATAAATCAAGGATTATTAGCTACAGATAAAACCGCCTTCATGGAATGTTGCTCAGCAAATTCAATACTTCAGAAAAAATGTCTACACGTGCTTTATGAATCAAGTTAACTACTTGTGTACCACAAATTGCCTATAAATTCATGTAACCATCGAAAGCCAACTACCAAGTTTTGGTTGCGACAGGACAAAGTGCCACACCCACCAGTCTTAATTAGATACCATTTCAGGTTAAATTTCAACTTTCATTTATATAAAAGTAATGAATTTTGAATTTAAAATTAAACTTGCGACTGATAAGATCTAATTTCAATAAAATCTTATTCGCAATTTTAGGTTTCATATATATATAATAAGAACCTGAAATGGAAAATATAAGGAGAGCTCTGTTTTACCGTGGAAACTAAGAAAGGGTTGTTAGTTAGCTATGGTTTTGCTTGCTGCCTTAAATTTCAAAAACGACAGTTTCTTCAGAAATGGGTAAATGATCCACTTGAAGGCTTTCTTAGACATTGTTAAAGACAAAAACCAAAAACGAAAGACCAAAACAAAAGCAAAAACAAAAATCCCAATACCTAGCTCAATTTTCTCTCCGCAACTCGTTTTCCTAACAACTAAACATAAACGAAGAGCAAAATTGGTTAAAGATCTTGCCTTGTGTAGACGGATTCGAGGCCTCCAACACCAAACTTATTTTCAGGACTAAAGTTGTTGGCAGCAACAACTAAGGTTTTATTGGGAAAGATCTCAAGCTCTTGGGCAGCTAATCTCTCCAAGTCTTCATCTTTGTATACCTCTGATCAAACAACACAAAGCAAAAGACGAAGAATCCATTAGAGTCAATGCCTAGAAACTGAAAAATAAATTTACAGAAGGAAGAAACCGTTATTTGTTTCACTTTTGGCTACCTCCGCCCAAAGGCCCTTTGATTCCATTCCAGACGTTGCTCTCCAAATTCTTCGACACAGTGATTTTGGAGGAACTTTCCATTTTTCTTCTTTTGAGGAACTCTGTTTTCTGTCTTGTGTAAAAATAGGCGTTCGGATTCTCCCCGCATACCGCGAAGTGAGAGAAAAAGAGGAACAATAAAAATAAACATGCACCCCATCAAAACTGATTTTTGTCTAAATCCAGAACAGAACCACATCAAAATCTTTCCCACAATAACATCCATGAATAAGAATCAATCATAAAGGAAGAGAGAGAGAGAGAGAGGGAGAGGGAGGAAATCATTGCAACATAACTGAATAAACATGCATAGCTTCAAAATAAATATCAATCCAAATCTAAAACATAACCATATCAAAATCATTCCCACAATAACAGACATGAATAAGAATCAATTGTGAAGTATTGTTCTACTGCTATTCCCATAATAACAGTGGGAAAGGTCGAAGATGGAAAATGGAAAACGAAAATGCTACATAATCGATTACAGACCAGCTATTATCATCTCATCCGAATGATAAGAGCTACATCGCTGCCTTCAGCATCAACGTCTGCGAAAAGAGGAAAAAAGATCAACGAAAGCAGACTGAAGGTGGAATGCACTAATGGATTTGAAGAAGACTTAATGACATGAAAGGATGACGCTAGAATCAGGTTGGGTATATGATAAACATATATGAAACCAACACAAAATAATGAAGAAGAATATTGATTTATCTGGAAATAATAATGCAAGTAAGTGTGTACGTAGCTCAGTAAGGAAATGCAGATAAAACAACATAATGAAACAGCATGAAGTACATAATGGAATCCAGGCAAGATGAAGAACAGAAAAATACAGAAAAATGAAAGAAAGGATGTGTGTTTTGTGACAAGAATGATTCAAATAACAGTTTAAATAAGGAAGGATAGAAGCAACACAGATGATTATTAAAAGACTGCCATTTCCCAACAAATAATTAAATAATTAAATGCAACATATAGAAAAGAAAAAAACAATAACCGAGTATAACTGGTTGAAAGAAGCAGCGACAATTAAAAAGTACAGGTTATAAACAATGCAATTAAAACCGGTGTGGGAAGTATTGAATAGTAAAAGCATCTAACCGTTTGAATATTCAAACAAGCAGCAGAACAATCTATATAGATAAGTGGCCTGAAATGCAACTACAGAGCACAGGTTAATAAAAATGCATTTAAAACTGATGTTGAAAATACTGAAGAGTAACAAATTGCTAACCGTTTAAACCGAATGTGAACGCTGGTTAGCAAAAGTTTCATCATGCAATGGAACAACTCACAGCCTCATGCAATCCGTGGCCTGCCGTGAAATAGTGAGCTAATATTTAAAAATCATGTCAAGTCGAGAGCTTTTGTGTCGTATGAGGTGGAGATCTGTACAATTGACAAATCAGCTTCATTCATTATTTTAGGTGAATTTGTTTTAATCTATATTATATTTATATAAACATCGACCGTGTGCTTTTGTATTAATACTCAATGGGCAATAATTAAAACAAAAATATCATAAATAAGCAACTAATTCATGTACTGGATCATTGGGCAGTAAGTACAACTAAAATAGCATAATTAAGAAATTAATTCATGTGGGCTCAGAACAAATTAAATTAGTATATTAGCTAGTGGCCCGTACATGACTTAAAGAACGGGTGGCATTATATATATCCTAATTCATTGGAGGTAAACACCTCATTAATACACAATTTAAAAGTCAACTATTTTTGGTCACTGCTTTGCTTTGCTTCTCTCAACTCCAGGCTGGTTTGAGTTGATGCACCTGCTCTTATGCCAACCCTGAAACTAGACATATAAATAAAAGGGTCCTATGGATTCATTAATACTAATAGGTCAAAACTTAATTGTTTCCCTTTTCCTCGACAATTCTCTCCTGATTCTTATATTGAGAGCTAATAGATAAAATTTGGTATTAGAGATCTATCACAAAGGCTTTCATGGAACCTGCTGGATCTGATATTATTTATGTATGGATATAAGCAGTCAAACCTCCTCCTAAAAATGAATTGGAGTGACGAAGGGACAAGCTCAGGTTACAATGGGAGGAAAAGTAGCAAAAATAGAAAGAAAAGAAACACCACTAGCATCAGATCATGACTCTCCCAACACTATTCTCAAATTCTCCTCCTCCTCTCTCACTCTTTCTGATCCCTTATTCCACAAATATAACCATCCAAAATGAACTACACACACACACACTCTCTCTCTCTCTCTCTCTCTCTCTCTCTCACTCATGTGACCCAAGGCACCCAGTTGGTTATAAGCTTCCTTTCCCTTTCTTGCCCTTCTAGATACCTCATCAACTATTAAAATAGCCTTGGACCCTCTTGTATTACTGTTCTCATTCCACTACAAGAAAAACAAGAATTAGCGATGGAATTTTTCATCGCTAAATATGGATAATTTCGTCGCAAATTAGTTAGCGACAGAATTAGCGACGGATAATTTCCGTTGATAATTTTATCGTCACTAAATAATTAGTGACGGAAAAATAATTTCCGTCGCTAATTTGCGACGGAATAGTTCGTCGCTGACTCAAATTTCGTCGCTAATTATGGGTATAACTTATTCCAAATTAGCAACGGATTAGTGGCGAAAAAATCTGTCACTAATTAGCGACGGATCAATGGCAAAATATTCTGTCACTAATTTGTGATGGATCAGTGACATAATTTTTTGTAACAAATTAGCAACGGATTAGTGCCGGAATATTCCGTCACTAATTAGCGACGGATCAGTGACAAAATATTCTATCACTAATTAGCGACAGATCAGTGACGGAATATTCTGTTACTAATTAACGACGGAATATTCCGTCACTGATTCGTCACAAATTAGTGACAAAATATTCCGTCACTGATCCGTCACTAATTAGTAACGGATTGCTTTGACATTGATCTGGCCCAAATTAGTGACAAAATAACGACAAAAATACACTACTTATTTAAGTTTTTTTATTATATTGTATTTTTTTAATACAGCGTCAATATTACTTTTGCTACTCATCTAATAAAATAAAATAACACAATAGTATTCAATAAAAAGTAATAGATAGATTAAAATGATCTTCAGTTAAACATTTATAAAACATATTATAACAATCTTTAACTTAAAATACATAACTTAAAATGACATAAAATAAAATAAAATCACATCTATAAAAGGGGACAATCATCAGGGCCTGTCTTCTCAACTACTGATTCTTCCGGTACAGGATCTGATGGGGCACTAGATAAATGCGATTCAAGTTCTTGCAACCTATTAAGTGTTTGCTGATGCTGATCTAACATAGATAAGATTTGTTGATTCTGCTCTCTAAGTTCTTGGTTCTCCTGTCTCAAAGGTGTTGTCTCTGTAGCAATCCTCCTGCGTAATTCCTTTTTAAAATCTGAATGGAGTCCTGAGTTATTAATGGAAGAAGAGGTCCTACGAGAACAAATAGTATCAACATCATGAGCTGCAGATCCTACTCCAAAGATGCGACCCTTCTTATTCTTGCCACCTACAGCCTCTAACCATAAGGCAACTTCATCACCATCACCATCATCATCACCATTTGATGCTATGCCTGGTGAGTCCTGAGTAGAAGTTCTAGCATTCTTAAGTCTTAAATAATCAGCCTGTTAATAGAATCAAAGAAAGAAAATTTTAAAATGAAGAAAATAGTGACAATTCATCCAGAAACAAAAGTATGCACATGTTTAAGTATATTTTATGTCATAAAGTATGAACATGATGTGTAATCATATAAAAAAGACTAAGTATCTTGAAACTATAAATATATTAAGCCATCCTAATCAAAGGTATCAAATATTGAAATTACACAATTAGGTATATGAAAAGAATATGCAATGATATTACTAGCAATAAAGTAATAAAATAAGTAAAAGACACTGAATAGAAAATTAAACAATTGTAGTGACAAGAAAAAAAGATGAAAACTAACACTAAAACTGGTTGGACCTTCAGCTATCAACACAAGTTCAATGATAGTCAAAACCAAAAATCAAGATTCATATTATAGCTAGTTAGCCCTTCGACCGTCAGCACAAATCCAATGACAATCAAATACAAAGAATAACAACTTATACTGCAACTAGTTAGATCTTTTGCTGTTAACACAAGTCTAGTGACAATCAAAACAAAAAATAAAAACTTACACTATAGCTAGTTAGCTCACTGGTCGTCAATACAAGTTCAGTGATAATCAAAACAAAAAATAAAAAAGCACACTACGACTATTCAGGTCTCTGGTCATCAACACAAGTTCAGTGATAATCAAAACTAAAAATAAAAATTAACACTACAGCTATTCAGGCCTTTGGCGGTTAATATAAGTTGAGTTACAATCAAAACTAAAAATAAAGGTTCACACTATAGTTAGTTCTTCAGCCGTCAATACAAGTCTAATTACATTCAAAATGAAAAATCAAGACTCATATTAAAGGTAGTCAAGCCTTTGACTATTAGCACAAATCCAATGACAAGCAAAATACAAAATAAAGAGACACTGTAGCTAGTTAAGCCTGTAGCCATCAGCACAAGTCCAATTATAATCAGAACAAAAAATAAAGACTTGCACTAAAGCTAATCAGGCCTTTGGCGATCAGCACAAGTCCAATGACAATCAAAACAAAAAATAAAGACATACTATAGCTAGCTAGACCTCTAACCATTAGGACACATCTAATTATAATCAAACCAAAAATAAAAATCCAAACTACTACTAGTCAGGCCTTAAGCCATTAGCACAAGTCTAGTTATAATTAAAGGAAAAAATCAAGATGCACACTAAAGCTAGTCAGGCCTCCGGCCGTTAACACAAGTCCAATGTCAATTAAAATAAAAAATGAAGATACACTACACCCAATTAGACCACTCACCACGAGCACAAGTCCAATTATAATCAAAACTAAAAATAAAGACTCACACTACTACTAGTTAGGCTTCTAGCCGTCAGTACAAGTCCAATTATAATTAAAATAAAAAAATTAAGACCCACACTACAGCTAGTAAGGCCTCTGGTCATTAACACAATTTCAGAGAGAAAGGAAAAGATAAACATATACATACATAAACTTCAGCTGCCCTATGGTCCACAAATTGACCAGTTGCCTCGTCATAGTACGTGTGCTTGAATAATTCAAACATTGTAGGTGGCTTTCCAAGCACTAAAGTCTGTAGTTATTTATTAATATTAGTTATCTCATGCATTAAATAAACAATGATTACATTTGAATATAAATGGTTATCAGCCTCCTTTTATGTTCAGTTGAAGGAATGCTACCCCCTTTATGTTGCATGCCTCCCGTGGTAGATGCTCGATTGTTTTTAGCTGTCTGACATACGACCTTATATTCTTCTAACTCCCAATAGCACTTTAATTAGACCATTACATTATCTGGGATCCAATTAGGTGTGACCCCCTTTTCCAAGTTTAGCCGAACTCTGTGCATTGCATTTCACAAGACGTCCCCACATTTTTTGTTCCAATTACGTCTAATAACTTGGTCATATTGTGGCAGCCATTTATACTTTTTCTACATAAGCACCAGAAAACTCAAAATTGAAACAAATTGAGGAAAAAAGAAATTAACACATGATACATATATAATGATGAAATAAGATATATACTGCCCATTCATCAAACCATAGTTGTCTGACCTCAAGAGGCGTTACTTTCCAGCTATAACATGGATATTCAAACTTTGCTTGGATTATAGGGAGAATATCACGAACAACAGCAACAACAGGATTAAATCTAATCATTTAACATCAATGATTAAAAGTATTATAATGGCACTAAGTTGTTAAATGAATAACAAATAAAACAATATAAACTTGATGACTTACGTATGCTTGTCAGGATATAACCATGTTCGACCATCTGTAGGGTCACGGCCAAAAAGTTAGACAGGTGACATTGGTGTAGAACTAGTGGAAGGACCCTGATGAGTGGGATGTGAGTACTGGGAGTCAAGGGATGGTACAGGAGGAGATGATACAGGTGATGTTGAAGGTCTCCTAGATAATTCAGGCATGGTTGGAGCTGATGCAGGTGTAGTGGAGGCGTCTGGTGCTATAGGAGCTGGAGTAGGTGTTGAAAGAGTAGGTGTTGAAGTCCGAGGACAATGAGATGATTGAGGGTGCAGAGGTGGCGGTGTAGAGGTATTCCATCGAGGACGACCTCGCCTGGAACCACGACCTGACATCTACATATATAATAGCAAACTTGAGTCAGTATAAGTTGATCAAAAATTATATAGAATGTAAACAAAAATAAATTCACACTTAAAACAAGAAAATATATTATAAAAAACTCAAACTCAATTAAATAAAACCCAAACCTAATCTATGCATCATCATCTTCAAAACCATTATCTTTATTCTCCTCCTCCTCCTCCTCCTCATCATCATCATCATCATCATCTTCTTCTTCTTCTTCTTCTTCTTCTTCTTCTTCTTCTTCGTCACAGACCATGTTAATAGTTAACATATCTATTTCTTCATATGAACTTTCAGTGTCTCTTAGGTTATGGAATTCATCATTTGGGATAATTGCAGGTAATATGATTTCCAATCCATCCACTTAAAATGGCCCTATATTTGTTTCAGATGAAGAAGCATCAATTATGCTATGAGCCTTAACCTTGATTACGGCTAACCAATTAGCCTTCTGATGGCAACTTGGATAAGATGCATAGTACACTTGCGTCGCTTGTTGTGCAAGTATAAATGGATCGAACTTGTTATACCTCCTTGATTTGTGAACTTCAACAATCCCATATTGTTTGTGAACCCTCATGCCACGATTAGGTGAAGGATCATACCATTGACAATTGAACAACACTAATCGCTTCACAAGAACCCCTGTATATTCAATCTCCACAATCTCTTCTAGAATGCCATAAAAGTCATATTCTGATTGTGCAAAGTCAGTCCCCTTAATACATACACCGCTATTTATCGTTGATTTTCGATGGCTCAATGAATGTATGTAGAATTTGTACCCATTAACAAAATAAATAGGCCAAGTTCTGACGCTTCTCTTTGGTCCCCGAGCAATGTCATGTAAAAATGGATCCAAAATATTGTTGGCTAGGTTTTGAACCTGTTTGACATTTTTTAATATTTTATATGAGTTGAGGTTAGATTTAATATATACTTAGTTACAATTTATTACTACGTACATGCTCTCGAAACCATGCGAAAAAATTTGCTTCAATCTGACCTTCTATCTCAGCATCCACAATTTGAGGATTGGACAAAGTTAACTCATGAACAAATAAACTGCATAGTAAAGGAATGTGTTAAGTATATACAAACAAATGAATTGTTTAAGTAATATCACTTACTTGACATAAGGTTGCACTTCATCACAGTTTATTAAAACATATTTTGTAGCGGCATCTACTTCTTGATCATTTAAGAAACGACACTTGCATTTTCCAGAAGGCCTTCCAGGATAGTTAAAAATGGAAAGTGTTGTCAGGCCTGATTCTCCACCATCATCATTTCTTGGAGGTCTTATAATTTTTGATGGCACATCATGCTTAAAGTAATGCGAGCGAAATGTTGCGATCTCCTCAATTCTATAAGCTTCACATATAGATCCTTCCACTCGAGCTTTGTTTTTGACTTTTTGCTTCAAGGTATGAAGGAATTTACATATAGAGTAGTTGAATAAGTGTTATTAGCTTTTAAACATATATTCATTCGAAACATATATTCATTCGAAACATATAGTAAAAGGCTTTATTACCTTTCAAATGGATACATCCATCGATATTGAACAGGTCCCCCTACTTTCGATTCATAAGGAAGGTGGATAGGTAGATGCTCCATTGAGTCAAAGAACCCAGGGGGGAAGATCTTTTCTAACTTGCATAAGGTTACAACAATGTTATGCTCTAATAACTCTAACTGAGCCATCGTCAAGGTAGTGGAACAAAGTTCTCTAAAGAACTGACTAATCTCAGTTATTGGATTCCACACAGCTTCAAGCAAAGTACCAAAGGCAATGGGAAGCAAGCGTTGCATAAACACATGACAATCATGACTCTTCATTCCATATACCTTTGCTTCTTTTGTGTCAACACATCGGGCCAAATTAGATGCATACCCATCAGGGAGTCTTAGGTTCTTTACCCATTGACAAACTGCTCATTTTTGTTCTATATTCAAATTATATTGTGCTTTTGGCTTCAAAACTTTCCTTCCATTATTAACAAGTTCTAATTCTTTTCGTCGGCAATATTCTTCCACGTCCAACCGAGCTTGTGTATTATCTTTAGTCTTCCCTTTTGTGTCCATAACAGTGTAAAATATATTGTCAAACACATTTTTCTCAATATGCATGACACCAAGATTATGTCGGATGAGATTGGTTTTCCAATATGACAATTCCCAAAATATGCTCTGTTTCGTCCAATGGTAAGTGTCATGATACCCTTCGATTGTTACAAGTTTTCCCCACTCAGTCACTTTTGGCAGCTCACACACTCTTTGCTAAACTTGCTCTCCATCTAATCGCGGCGGAGGTATTGAGTTCTCAACTCTATTCTTATAAAAAGAGCTTTTATTTCTTCTGTATGGGTGATCTAGTGGAAGAAATTGTTGATGATAATCAAAGAAAGATGTTTTCCTCCCATGCTTTAATTGGAATGACTTTGAGTCCTCCATACATATAGAGCATGATAATCTCCCTGTTGTCATCCAACCAGACAACATGCCATATGCTGGAAAGTCATTGATTGTCCATAATAATGCGGCATGCATCTGAAAGTTCTATCTCAATGAGACATCATATGTTAGGACACCATCAATCCATAATAATTTTAATTCATCTATTAATGGCTGTAAATAAATATTAATTTTTCCTTTGGGATTGTTAGGACTAGGGATAATCAATGTCAAAAACATGTACTCTTGCCTCATGCACATTGCTGGTGGCAGATTGTACGGAATGACAATAATTGGCCAACAAGAATACTTCCTCCCATATTGGCCAAATGGCATAAAGCCATCAGCACACAACCCGAGTCGAATATTTCGTGGATCATACACAAAGTTGGGGTATGTGCTATCAAACACCTTCCATGCTTCTCCATCAGAGGGGTGAGTGAGAATGCCAATAGCTCGACGGTTTTCATAATGCCACCTCATTTCTTTTGCTATTTTTCCATAAGCAAATAATCTTTGAAGCCTAGGAATTAGTGGTAGGCACCACAATTGCTTAGTTGTAATTTTCTTTGTTCTTCCATGGCACTTTCTTGCGGCATACCGTGCTTCACCACAAAATTTACATTGAGTTGCATTTGCATCTTCCTTATAATACAACATACACCCATTATCACAACAATCAATCTTCATATAACCAAGTCCTAATTTTGACACCAACTTCTTTGTTTGATACAAGTTTGGAGGCATATGAGTGTCGTTAGGTTGTGTTCTCCGCATAAGTCGTGACACTAAATTGTAGCCTTGGTGTGACATGTTGGTTTCTACCTTAATGCTTAGTAATTGCACAGTTGCTGAAAGTTCAGATTCATCTTTACAACCTTCCCATAAGGGTTGTTGTGCCGCATGCAACATGTCATAAAATGCCCTCTCATCTGGGTTTGGCATCTCTTCAGCAGAAGAATCATAGTTATCCCTGAAACTTAGCCCAGCTGCATCCATCACCATAGTATCATATTGTGACAACTGGTTCCCAAGCAGCCCCTGTGTATTATGTTGGATGCCTGGCGTTGGACATACAGGTGAATGACAGGCAATTGGCGTTTCACCATGACTAGTCCATATATAGTAGTCTGACTTGAATCTATGTCTATAAATGTGCACCTTCACCTCGTCAACACATAGATACTTCTTACATTTACACTGGGCACAGGGACACCTAATTTTCTCTGACTGTAAAAAAGAAGGTAATCGACATGCATGGGCAAGAAACTCCTCAACACCTTGCTCGAACTCTGCTGTAAAACATCATCGACTCGAATCTACTCTATTATACATCCATCTTCGATTTTCTGGTATCTCCATTTGATCAAAGCTATCTGTTTTCAAGTAGCCATGAAGTAGTCCAATAGATACTTAATACTCATCAAAAATTCATCTACAAAGCTATAATGGTTCGTAGTTATGTTTTTGAAGAAAATAATAAAACAGTTTACAAGGGAGTATTCGAATGGATTACTAATTTTATTTTTCCCCTACTATTAATTGGGACATTCTTAATAATATGGTTACTGTTAAGTAATGGGATAAGAATATTTGGAGAGAGTAAAGAATTGATAAGTCCAATCCCAGGTAGTGGTCATTAATCATGAAGACTAGAGTTAGTAACATTAAAGTTATACAGTAGAGTAATAAAAAAAGGCTAATAACATCTACTTTACAACTAGTTTTTTTCTATTTCAGAATTTGGGAATCAAACGTGAAGTCCATGTATGCATCTTTCATACAGAATTTCATCATTACATCTACACCTTGCGAAAAAGAAATAACTTGAACAAGGAACAACAATATAAGAATCTTATATAAAGGATCCACAAAACAGCTCTTATTATGTCCAATAGATTTTTCTCAAAGGAAGGACAAGCACAGGGTAGAAGGATAAAGCTAGAAAAGAAATTAATGCAATAGAAAACCAGAAAAGTCGAACATGGAAAAAAGCAACCCAATATCTCAGCCTAATATCAAAAAAAAAAAAAACTATGTACTTGTGAAATTTTAGTTGGAAAATTGACTTAATTGCCAGAAGCACCTTTTTTAGATAAGCGTGAGAAATATTCCTACGATCACTCATTGAAAAGAAAAGAAAAGATTATGTAAGGTTATACTGTAAGGTTTAATGTACAAACATAATGTTGATTAAGCCAAGTATATACCTATACTATTATATATGCTTTTTAATCTTACGTAAAAATAAAAGGGAAAGAACAAGACCTATCATCCCAATATATATATATATATATATATATATCTCTCTCTCTCTTTTTCTCTCTGAAAGACTCGATTTTCACTTATAAAAATATAATATGCTATTTTCTGTCTTGTTGCTTGCCCCTTAGTGCTTGCATCGGTTAATTTGGTGATTAATTTGGTCATTTTTTTAATGGCCATCCAATTACTTTGGATTTCTTTTGGAGGAATCTGAATTTACTGTGGTTATGTGTAAGTGTTGCTCCCACAATCAAAAAAAAATTTCCATATAAAAAAATATATCACACCTAAATTTATGGATAATTACAAAATCACAAAAATTCTTATCAAATTTAAAGAAATAAGAAATTAAAAAATATATAGTGAGCGAAAAGATAAGAAGTAAGTTCTATATATATTTTTATTTTTTAATATCATTTTCTCTCTAAACTTTATGAAAATTTTATAATAAAAAACTTTTAAAAGTTGTTAAACAAAGTTAATTAAGTTGTGTAGCTTGTTGATGATCATGTTATTTGAGTATTGATGCCCTTATTTCTGATCTTGTTGTAGAGGTTTATATTTATAAGTTTTGTAAACAATACAATGATGATATCAATTTGGCCAAATTGCTTAATAAAATTGTAAAAGCTATTACTTGATACACTAACCCCTTGTTTGGTTTGAGGGGAGGGGAAGGGAGGGGAGGGATTCTCCTTCCCTCCCCTTGTTTGGTTTGTAATTTTGGAGGGGAGGGGAGGGAAAATTTCATTAAACTTTCCCTCCCCTCCCCTCCTCTCCTTACCCTCCAATTTGGGGGGATTAGGAGGGAAAGTTGATTTTTGGACTAAAATGCCCTCATATTTATTTGTTTAATTATTTAGTTAGTTTTATTTATTCATAATTTTTTTTAAATAATTATAATTATAGATAATTTCTAATATTTGTTTAATTTGGTGATAAAAATATTAAATTTTAAAAAATAAAAAATAATTAATTATATTATTATTACTTTTAAAATATATAAGGGCAAAATAGTCTATCTATTATTATTTTCCCTCCCTTCCCCTCCTGAACCAAACAATATATCATTAAAATCCCTCCCCTCCCCCCCATTAAAATCCCTCCCTCCCCTCCCCTCCCCTCCATTAAAATCCCTCCCCTCCCCTCCCCTCCATTGAACCAAACACACCCTAAAGTTAGTTTGTTCAAAATAATTTGTGTAACTTATTATATTAGTTTTTTGTTAAATAAAACTTAATAAATAATAACTATTAAATCTTTTGAACTTTTTAAAATTCAACTAGATTAGGTTGACGCAAGAAACTTATGACTAAGAAATATCCGTGACAATTCATTATGACACATGACACTTATGAATTCATAATGTCTCTTCTATTTGGTATCTCGCACACGAAAAAGCTTTCTCTAACCTATATCAAAGTGTCCCGTTCACATGACACAAAAACATACTAGATTTCTTTAAAATATTTTTCCTATCATAAAAAAAAATTAAAATTATCAAAATTTATAGGTAATTTGATACATTAATATTACACTTTTTTATCCTCTAAAACACTGTGATATAAGATATTAAGATTTAAATTTATGTCCCCTTGTCTTACTAAAAAAAAGGATATAAATTTATAATATTTAATATGTTTGGATCAATATAATAATAAAAAGTAAACAAAACAATATTTTATACAATTATACAAGATCTTGAAAACTTTGTTATGAAAAATCTAAATAAGATAAAATAAATCTCTATCTAACTTTTAAAAACCATTATATTCATATATGAATCATAGATATTTTTTAAATATGTAATAATTAAGTCCACAACTTGGGATCTTTAAAGATGTAATAATTATCTTCTTTATCAATAATGCATTGCCAACAGGTTTCGCCTGTGTTGGACCCTGCTTGTGTATTTTTTTTCTTTTCTTTTCTTTTGCAAAAAAAAATTATTTTGATTTTTTATAGATAATAATTTTTTAATTTAATTCATTATACATAAAATTATCTTTTTAATTTAGTTATTTACAAATAAAATATTTTTCAATTTAGTTCATCATAAAATTGACTTTTAAATATAGTCCCTTATAAATAGATATTTTTTAATTTGGTCATTTACAAATAATACTATTATCATTAATATTTTTCTATCAAACCAAGAAATATCCGTACATGAAAATCATTATTGATAAATTTTTTTACTTGTAAGAAACTAAGTTAAAAAATACTTATATATAAATAACCAAATCAAAAAATTCCATGTGTGAATAATCTAATTAATAAGTTAATTCTAAAAGAACCTAAATTAAGAAATACTTCATGATCAAAATAGAGTTTTACACCTTTTCTTTCCTTTTTTATGGTATTCTTTCTCTCTTATTTTATTATTTAATTTTAATTAAGCAACTAATGATAATCAAATCGAGCTTAACAAATCACATAGTCACTATCGAAATTTTTTTAATGGTACTGTTGCTATGTTGCTCTTACGTGAATTTCTTCCTCTATCAAGAATTCTCAAGATATGTAAATATAAAAATGAGTAATGTTAGTAAAGATAGCACATTTCTCGTAACAAATATTTTATTGTGAAATCAAGTTATAGTCAAAATGTAACACTTTAGCATGAATTATGTTTGGCGAGGTGTGACTTATAAGCTATACGCTTATCATAATGTTGATTAAGCCAGGAAAAGTCAATACCTTATTAACACTAGGACCAAGTTCTTGCAGAGCCCTGCTTCTTTCTGCTATTCTTTCTCTACACAACTGTTGTCAAAAGGTAACCTGCAACATATTGGCAATTATCAGGCACTAAAGTGTCTAGCAATGAATCCTAAAAAAAATTACATTTTTCTGGCAAGCAATAAATGTTTTAAAAAAAGAGTCCAACTAGTTCACCCATTCTATAATGGAAGAAATAAAACCAAAGATAATACTATGAAGATTAGTCATTTTATGTTTTTGGTTAGTGTCTGGGTAGCTTGATTAGTTGATCTAATTTTATATATTGCATAAAGTACAGTAGGAATTATATAGAAGGTTATCCAACTACATGCAACTGGCAGTTAAGAATTTTTGACATTTTCTTCCTCAGAAGTGCACTTTCTAAGATAGTCTCTGCTTCGAGCACAGGGAGAGTACACACGTGTTATTTAAAAAAAAAGGTGATCTTGAACCATGAGGAATTGACGATTTCAAAATACGTAGCAATATGATGACCACTAATGAAGCAAGTTTTTGATGAAGCTAAAGAGAAAAAGTATAGAGGAAAAAGGTAGTATAGATTCCACGTTGAAAACAAAATCATGTCTTGCAAATCACCAAAGCAGTGAGCAAGCTCTGAATAGAGTTTATACTCAATTCCAAACCAGAACCGAGGAAAAGTCATGCTCAAAATTCACTAAGATAGAACACAGACTCAGAACAGGATTTTCATAAGGGTTCCAAGCTAAGACCCAAGCTAAAATCATGCTTAAGATCAATAGGGAAGCAAGCACACTGAAAAGAGTTTACACGCAATTCCAACCCACAAACTAGGCTTAAAGTTATGCTCAAAAGTCACTAGGACAACAAGCACCCTTTCCATTGCAGTCCTTTGCTTTGGTAGACTAGGGAGAGGTCTGAAAGCGTGCTTCTCAATTCCCATTTGAATATGTAAAACCTACGTGAATAATGAGTTGTATACACTTTGCATTTATATTTATTTAAAGCTGCATAAAAAAAAACCAAACTTTTATTATCGAAGTAGTCACAGCTTGTCTTAAAACCTGAAATATGGATATATAGGAAGAAAGGCTGAGAGAAGTGTGAAGGGAATCAATTTAAAAGTAGTATAGCTTATAGCTATATTCTAAAGCAAAGGCAAGCAGCAGCATCAAGTGGGAAGCATGCCTACATTCATGCCCTTTTGGATATAGATAAGCTCTGGGTTTGGTTGGGATTATAGATATGCAAGATTCAGTTTGGGGAATGTTATTCTTAATTAGTTCTTATTCTACCCACCACCTCACATGTACAACTCATTTCCAAGCCATGTGTGGCCACTCTTCTTTATTTTTTTATTTTTCTAAAATATAAGTATGGCACATACACAGATATGAAGCCACGTATCCCTTTTCTGGGGAGATGCTAGTTGTTTGGTAATTAAATTGTGATCTTCACCGAACGTCAATGCACATATACCATAAAGTTAAATCTAATATAACCTAAAAGCAATGAAATTTCATATTTATTCACTCACAATGTATATATATATATGTCAATATTTAGCTCTTTAAAATTTAAAATTTCAAAATACCAAACAATCTCAAACCAACAATATTTCATCAAGGGAAGTGCATCCTCATCTTCAACTTTCAAAATCAAACAAACAAAACTTGATTTTTAATTGGAAAACTTGAAAAAGAGTTTGAAACAGGGGACACCTGTATTATTTCATCAAATCCGAACTATCTTTGTTTAGGAATATGGGAGCCCACCACAGATAGATGCCTCGGCTTTTTTTACAACTCATTTCCTTCCCCAAGGGATCGCTTAGCAGGGGAGATAAAGAAAATTGAATTACGATTGCTTTAGTGATTAGTCTCTCCCCTAGGCCTTGTTTTAAGCTTCAACGAAGAAAGTGAAGCTTTAGGTTACTAGTAGCAGATAGGGAGAGGATGGAATTCAATTGCTTATTAGAGTAAAAGCCTTTCTCCTATCCGGAATCACTCATCCACAGCTTTGTCTCTAACATCGGGAAGAATGGAATGAAGGGGACAGTAAGCAAGCTCTGAACATGATCTATGTCAAATTCCAAGCTAAATTACACCATTAAAATCACACATGTCTTTGTACAGTATTTTATCTCACAACCAAGATTGAAAGTGAACATAAATCATGTTAAACACACAGAACACAAATATATATTGTGATCAATAAAATAACACAAATATATATATATATATATATATCACAGAACATAAATAGGATAAGAAATATGTGAACGAGGGGAGGAGAGGGAGAGAGAGAGAATGTACGTAACAAGACCTCAATCTTTATACACAAGGGATCCTGAAGCCCTATCGCATCCACCGCCAGAGGGTCCAAATTCAGGGTATATAGTAATCTAAGTTGAAGAAGCTAAGACTCACTATTGTTTTGGCTTGTGCAAGAAGGGCATCAATAACCTGCCATTACCGCAGAACAAGAATGTAATAGTTGACTATACATAAGGAAGTGCAGCAGCCATAGAAGTTTATCAAGATAAGGTCATCTTCGTTCCTATTCTTAATCAAACAATTATAAAAGACAGTTGCTTTTTCTAACTTCCCATCCATTGAAACGTTAGAAAGGTGGGACAGATGTTTTGCAGGTTCTGCATTTTCTTACAATGATTCAAGTATATGACTCTGAAACATTGCTCTGTTAAGCTTCACTTTTTCATTTTGAATGGGAACAATGTACAAATCACTCGTTTAAGTGAACTAAAAGGGACAATGTATTCAGGAATGATGTTTGCTGTTCTTGTAAAACTTTGAGGAATATTGACACCTTGAAAATGCCTAAGAAAATCCAAAACAAACAGAACAATATAGTCTTGCAGAGAAATTTCCTTGTTAATAGCTTAACCCAGATCTGCCCATCTAGAGACATGAGAGCCAGTAAAAGAAGCTAGAGATAAAAACAAAGGTGGAGAAGCTAGATCTAAATACTTTGCTGCTAATGGCTTCTATTACTAACATCAGATTCAGATTGAGGGAGAAAGACAGAGGCAGAACAAAAAATACCACCTACGAAGTATATATATATATATATATATATCCATTTTCACTAAGGAAAGGAAAAGAGAGGCAAACCTTAACTACTAGAGAGAGACGACGACCTTCGACGGAGCTTCAGACAGCAGCTGCAACAAGCTTTGAACGAAGAGGAAAGAGAATGGTTTAGGGCTTTTGGCAGAGGGGGATGGTGTGGATGTAATTTTGTTTGTACTGAGTCTTCTGTCTTCTGAATGGTTATTTTTAGATCTTTTAATTAAAATATAATAATTATATAGTTTAATTGAAAAAATTATATAATTATTTATAAAAATTATATATTTGTCATGATATTATTAAAATATATATACTTATTATATTTTAATTAAAAAATATAAAAACAAAAATATATAGAGGTGTGTATAATTTTCTTTCTTATGGAAAAGTAGAATTTTGAGAAATAAGATTTCATTCTTGTATTCCATCAGTTTTATATTAAAATTAAATTATTTTAGTTTCAAATTCTAATAATTTTTGTAATAAATTAATTTGGTTTAACAATCATTTTAATCCTTAATTAACTTATGTATTTTAGTTTATTCCATTAACTTGCCACATCCATTATTTTTTGTTAACTTATTATTTTGAAACACTAAATGAAGCTTAGGAATTAAATTGAAATAAATAAATAAGTTAAAGGATCAAATTAATTTCATCATTTTAGAATGCATGTTTTTTTTTCTTTTATGAGATTTATGATTTGAATAATTACAAAAAAAGTGTGATTATTCATTTTGTAATTCTCTAAATAGAATTTGAATTTGGGTATAGGTTGAAATTAAATTCATCTTAATTATTTTCTAGGTCGTAGAGGAGAAACACTTAGTGAGTTGATCTATAAAGTGTAGTCTAACTAAAATCCTAGCACATTATTATTTTTAAATTATCTTTTCTAATTTCTTTAAATAAGTTTGATAATTTACCATATTTGCTTTATTTTCTGTTTATAAAAAATTACAAATAAATAGCGTTTCTATTTATTAGAAATGCATCTTCTTCTAATCAAATTTATTTATGAGTTATTCAATTAATTTTTTTGGGTGGGATATTATTCAATTAAATTTTAGTATAAAGTATGATGACTTTTAAATTTCACGTTTTTAAGTTTTTATTAGGAAAAAAAGTTACTCATGCCAATAGACACAAATTATTCTCTCTCTTTTTGAAGTAAAAAAAGTATCTTCATTTCATAATAAAGTAATAGTAGTTAACTTTATTATCAAAATCAAAGAGTTATTAAATAATAAAAAAATGTTGGAACACGAATAATAACTAAGTCAATATTTATTTATTATACCAAATTCAACAACTTCCATATTATCATATATACATATATATATATATATATATATATTAAAAGGCTTACACACTTTAACAAAAATATGAGTTTAACTCCAATTTAAGCAGAATTAAAAAACTTTCACAGTAGATTGAGAGAATAGAAATTATGAACTTTTCTTCTACTATAGTATATAATTCTAACTCATACACACACAAAAGTATATATCAAAGTACTAAACTTAGGTAAAATTCTATAAATATTTATTTTCAAATCTCTCAATAAATATATAATACAAAAGGAAAATTATTTTAGAGTCCAATTATATAATATTGAATTGTTAAAAACAAATTACTCACACTTAAGGCCAAATCTCAACATAAGTTATTAGGAGAGTGAAAATAAAAAAATGAAAGTTACAAACTCATAATTTATATAAAAATTTTACATTAATAAGATTATATGTAACATACCTTTTTATAATTTAATGGCATAAATTACTATGTAGTCTACAAAAAAAAAATTATTTTTCATATTATTTAACGAATATAACATTATGTTATAATTAAATTTACTAACACTTATTTTTATTTTTTATAAATTAGGAGTTGGATAATTAAATAATTTACTTAGCAAGATTTAATAAATTGGTAAACCATAGTTAACATCATATATTATGATAATTTTCATGTTAAAAACAATCATCTTAACAAGTTTTTTTCCTTTGTTAGAAGAGGAAAAAAGCTTTCTTATTTCTTGGACTCTCATGAGTAGGAAATGAAAAATCATTACAAATGTAATTGGAAACAAATATGAACCAACAAAAATCAAATCTCAATTGAAAATGAAAGAAAATAAAAAGGATATTAATTATGTTTTTGTATATAGTGTAATTAAAAGAGATTGGGGAAAAAAAAGAATAGGTGTAAAAAAAAATTGGATACATACTCTTTTATATTTTTCTTTCTCTCTAACTATATAACTATATAATATGTATTAGATTTTAGATCATACCCTTCATTTCTTTTTTGATTTTGCCCCTTTCGGTATTTAGTCTTTGCTTTTTTCAAGAGAATCTGAGAGATTTGACATTTAAATGAGAGAAAGATTTAGTTTTCAAACAAATAAAAACCTTGACACGATCATTTAAAAAAGTGCTAATAAAAATAGAAAAACACTACAAAAAATGTGTGAATTTAACTGAGAGTTTACACCATGACAAAGAGAGGAAACTGATTAGGAGTACAAAGAGGTAAAATACATGATGTGATTGAAGGATAGTGGCTGAGTAGAGTCATTTTTTATATTTATACAATTTTAGAAAATAGACATGTCATAATTTTTTTATATTATTTATCTTTTGAATTTTGTTCAGTGAAATATTTATTTCACTTTTATTTATTTTGTATATTTTTATTTCAATCATTCCTTATACACAGTTGCTTAAATCATGATTTTAAATTTGCAAAATTTTTTCTATTTATAGTTAATTAAATATATTTTATATTTATATTAATTATGACTTAAAATAAATAAATTATACATTTTTTTTTGAACATGAATGGAGGCCTTTTATTACTCATAGAATAATTAACCACATTACTATTTATCACATTTTACTAAAAAAACATATTGAAATTATTAAACTATTAATTTAAATTATAATATATAAATTATTAAATTATAATATATATATACACACACAATTAATAATATTTAACTAATTTGCAACGGTTTCATATATACATATATATTTAAGTCATTATATCATATAAATTATTTAAAAAATAATATTTAAATAATCTGTGACGGATTTAATGACGGATTAGCGATGGAAAATTTTATGACAAAAATTTCGTCACTAATTCCGTCGCTAATTTAGTGATGGAATATTCGGTCACAAAATTCCCTCGCAAAATTAGAATTGACTATCTCACTTATTAGCGACGGAATTTTTCGTCGCTGAATTCCGTCACTAACTTGTTTTGCGACGAATTAGCGATGGAAATATTTGCGACGAAAATTTTCCACCACAAATTCCGTCGCTAATTTCTGCGATGGAATTAGTGACGGATTTGCGATGAACTTGCGATGGAACAAAATTCCGTCGCAAATTTACTATTTTTTTGTAGTGTTCCTTCTCTCATACATTTTCACCACTATAGGTCCATCAGCCTTGGGCCCATCAAGTTTTTGTTTTTTTATTCAAAGTACTAAAAGTTTGTTATGCAAATCCGCTTATTCTATACTTTAATGTAAATTATATTTTACAACCAGTCCTATATCCAAAAAAAGAGGAAGGTTTTATTGACAGTCAACAACCAACATAAAATTTTGTCGAATATTTATAACATAGATCATTAATGTGTTACAAGTAGTGTTAGGTCATTGCTTGGAAACAACGCAGTATATAATTCGAGTACAATATCAAATGAGTAAGAGTAGCTGCATCAACGCCTAGGTATAGTGAAAAATAAAAAAGGTTCCCATATTTTCGTAAACAAATATAGGTAGAGAGGTTAGTTCACAAAAAAAAATTATTTTGGAACTTAAAATATAAGTACACTTATGAGTAAATCAATGAAAATAGTAAATACTATAATTAAGAGAAGGATTAATTTTATGTGTGTATAAGAAACTAAATGGGTAAGAAAAAAAGTGAAAAAAATAGACACCTCAAGTTTTAAACTCTGGTACACTAACAAGGCCAAATCTAGAAATGGAATAAGTATAATTGTAGATAAATTTTGAAAAAATATTGTGGTGGATGTAAAAAGGTCAAGGAATAGAACTATAGGATTAAAGCTTATAGTGGAAAGATAAACTTTTAATATTATTAATACTTATGCACTACAAGTAATGTTAGAAAAAAATCATAAGGTAAAGTTTTAAGAAGATTCATAAATTTTAGTTCAAGAAATACCATTAGGAAAAAAGAGTCTCCTAAAAAAAGATCTTAATAGTCATGTGGAGAGTGTATCTAAAAGTTATGAGAGTGCACATAGGAGATATGGCTTAGGAAAAGCAAATACAGAGGGTAAAATTATTATAGACTTTTCATTAGCGTTTGACCTTACATTAGCTAACACTTGTTTTAAGAAACGTGAGAAACATCTTATCAAATACAAAAATAGAAGGGCATGCTCTTAAATTAATTTCTTTCTAATAAGAAAAATGGATAGAAAACTCTGCATGGATTATAAAATTATACCTAAAAAGAGCTTGACTACTTAGCATAAAGTTTTGGTTATGGATGTTTCAAGTTAAGAGGAGAGTAAAGAACAAAAGCTAAGATAGAGTGTCAAAGATCAAGTGGTAACATTTGAAGGGAAATAAAGAAAAGAGTTTGCAAAGGATTTTGGAAGAAGGATCCTAGAAAATATAAAGAAATACTAACGATATGTGGGAGGAGAAAAAAGTGTTCATTGACCTTCCCTAACCCAGCTTAATTGAGTTGGGCCGTGCTAAAAATATAAATGAGTAGAATTTTAAACAAAATTATATAGAGTTGAGCCATGTCATAAGCAAAAATATGTTCTGCCCAACCTAGCCTTGCCCAATAGTTTTTTTTTTAGTTATCAACATCTTGCCATATTATACTTTTTTTTTATTTCATCTAATTCTTTCTGCATGTTGTAGTTTTCATTACTTACCAAAACTCTCCTTACTTCTTAATTATTTTTATTATTGACATGCATATTTACTAATATTTTTTTTGTTTAATAATAAAAATATACATGTTTGCCTAAAACTAAACATGTATATTTTCTTATAAAAATATACAGCCCAACCCGAATAAACATGTTTTGCTTGATAATATTAAATTATTTTCTTATTGAAATTATTTTACTGATAAAAATATAAGGATTCTATAAGCTTATGATTTTAAAATATATGGTTAGGAGTTTATAAAAAGATATTTTTATATTGCAAGTAAAGAAAAAAAAATAGCTCGGGTGATCTTAACTTGCCTTAACTCAGCATAAAATTAGGTTTATTCGGGTTGGGCTGGACCATGGGTATAAAAAGAAGCTTGATTCTTTAATCAGGTTGGGTATTGAACCTACTAAATACCTATCCTGGCCCTATCCATGAACAGTCTTGGGGAAAAATGGCTAAAGAAATTAGAAATGTATCAAAAGAGATACTCGGTAAATCAAGAGATTTTGAATCTAATGATAAAAAATTTTAGTGATAGGTTGCAAGCATGCAAGATAAAGTTAAGGTTAAAAGAGAATGTTATAAAACGTAATCTTTGAATAAAAGTAATGAAAATTAGAAAAAATATAAAGTAGCTAAAAATTAGTTTAAAATTTTATTAAATTTAATAAAAATAAAATTTATTTTTTTATTTCTATTCATGTATATTTGAATATAATTCAATAAATAATAATAATAATAATAATAATAATAATAATAATAATAAGGGTATTTAGATTATCAAACATTGTAACTTCTAACAAAAATAAAACTTAATATATATTTAAGTTAATAAAAAATATTTAAATTATAAAATATAAAATTAAATTAAAATGTATATTTTAAAAATAAAATAAAGATTCGTATAATTTGAACAATATTTTAAAAAATAAAGTGTAATTTACTCTTTATTTTTTTCTTGTACAACTAAGCAAAGTAAATTCATGCATAGATTATCAGTGGTATTATGGTATTTAGTATTTGGTATTATGGTATTAGATTTAATTCCTATTCCAGCGTTTATGTTTATGTGCCACAACATCATCATGAGAAATAGTCCCCCCCCCCCCCCCCCCCTTTCTTTTTTTCGTGTTTCTCTATTTAGGGTTCTGAAAGGTTGTTATTTGTTTCTTCTATAGCAGTTGCTCTTGTTTTCTAATTTCCTGTTATTCATTGTACGTCGTAAAAGGAGAAAAATATGAAAACTCAAATCATTAGGTCCTTTCAAATGAAGTGTGTTGACTTGGCAACCTTTTTCTGCTTTTGTAACTTGTATGACTTGAATGCAATTAACAATTTTGTCTGCGTGATTTTCATTGAACTTAGGGGTGTTTATTAGGCCCAAAAACCATGTGCCGGACATTACCTGAATTGGATTGAGTTAGGCCGAATGAAAAAAATAAAAAAGAAGAGTTTAAGAAGGCTAAGCTAGATTACAAAACTAAGCTAGTCTTAAGAGTTATGTTAGGCTCGCTTGGCATAAAAAATTTTAAAAATTTTTAAAGAGCATGTTTTATAAAATTTATATCAAAATTTTAATTTTTTCAAAGATAAAATATAATTTTATAAGAATTTATATAAAAATTATTTTTTAAGAACTATTTTATAATTTTAATAATAAATTAGCATCAATCCTTAAAGTTATATTAGTCTAACTCAACTCAAAAAAATTAAAAAATATATTTTATAAAAATTTATATCAAAAATTTAATTTTTTTTAAAAATAAAATATAATTTTATAAGAATTTATATAAATTTTTTTTAAAATATTTTATAATTTCAATAATAATTTTTTTAAGAAAATCAAGTCATCTAATCAAGTCAAGCCAAGCATCAAATTAGACCAAAATCTAACTTAATCCAACCCCCCAACACCCCAAAGCCTTATATTTGAAAATGATTCAACATTATATGAGGATATCTGATTTCTGTCCCTGTACATCTCAGTATGTTCTAATAATCCCTTAAAGTAAAATGTGATGAAAGAAACGTACGTCTTAATGTTGTATAGAGAATTTACTTATCATGGACTTCCAAGAAACTAATAACACTTAATTTTGCTTTGAAGTGTCCTTTTAAATGGAAATGCGTATCAGTATCTTTAGTTTTAGCTCAAGAACTGCTTCACTTGCAAATAGATGTGATGGCAAAATGTAACTTCGAACCTTTAAAAAGGGAAAGGGCTAAGATGAAACCCAATATTATCGACTGCCATGGTTCTTATGGTTTTTCACATATACTTCCATCTGCATCTGTTTTAGATCTTAATCACTTCATGGTAAACAAGCAACATGCATGAGCCATGTTCTCTTATATTTCTTCTTTTCATTCATAAAAAGTATTCTAATTTTCCTTGGATACAAGCATCGTCACTTTCATGAAAATGTTACTATAAAGACACACCATTTTACTACAATACCGCTATCAGACCCTCATCTAATTCAATTTAATTGGATCTGGCCGTTACCGTTACCCTTGTCGTTAAAGTTAACTTCTTCGGTGTTGCTGGAGTTTCGTTTGAATTTACCAAAAGACCCTTCCATTTCTTCAAGGGTTTTACCCCGTGTCTCCGGGTGTATGATATAGATAAAGATCCAACCAACGGTTCCGATTCCTCCGTACAGAAAGAAAGCCCCACCTATAGTGATGGCCTTCTGCAAGGACAAAAAGGTCATTGAGAGGACCCCACTTGTGACCCTATTCACACCAACTCCTATAGCCGCACCCTGAGCACGTAACTTCAATGGGAAGATCTCAGAGGTATAAACCCATGTGATGGGACCCGCACCGATCGAAAACGATGCGACATACAATAGCACAGAGGCCATGCTCAATCCAACGGCCCACATTAGCTTCGTCTTCGAGTGATCAATAATCGTGAGGTTCACAGCCAAAGTTACAAGAGAGAGTATCATACCCCCAAAACTACTTAATAGTAATGGACGCCGACCGACCCGATCCAACATAAACGTAGCGACCAAGATGAAGATAGTCTTAACGAATCCAACGGCTACGGTTGCAAGAAGCTTATCAGTGTTCGATGTGATCCCAGCTTTTTCCAAGATTGTGGGACTGTACAAAACGATGGCGTCTACGCCGGAGGCTTGTTGGAAGAAGTTCATTCCAAGGACAGCAATCAACATGTGGCGAACGGCTGGCGTTGGATGGAAGAACAGTTCTTTCCATACACCTTCACCGCGATTTTGCTTTGTGGTCATCTGAACGACGTCGTCGTTGCAGCTTTCGGAGATACCGGCAGCTTCTTTTATGTCGGCTAGCCTTAGCAGAGCCTCTTCCTCGGAGTCTGAGGTTTTGTCAAGGATTTGTTTGGCTTCGCCAAGTCGACCACGCATGACCAGCCAACGAGGCGACTCGGGCATGGCTAAAACACCCACGGCTATGAAAACTGAAGGAACGGCACCAATTCCCAACATAAACCGCCAGCCCAAGCGAAGTGGCAGCTTCGAAAATGCATAGTTTGAAATGTATCCCAGTAAAATTCCAACATTGATGAAAACCTAAAAAGTAATACGTAGAATTTTTATGATATCTTTAAAATATACTCCGTAATATATATATGCCATATCATAAGTACTTTTACATCTTATATTAAATGAAAATTAGTATATTAATCATTAGATATGGTTTAATGGTAAGAGTCATGGATAATCAAAAATTTAATTTTTTATTTTCGTCATGTACTAAAAAATTATATAATAAATGCAATGTAAGTTATTTTCACAAAAAACAATTTTTGGAAATTTAAATTAAATATTCCTTTTTTTAAGATAAAATAAATATTGCTAATATTTATTTTGCCTTATAGAAAAGAAAAAACCTGTATTTTTGTCTAACACTAAAAGATGAAGGATGTTAAACTAAAGACGAGACGAGAGATTAGCATTTTCCCTTTGAAAAAAATGGTTACTTTATTAGCATTTTTCCTTTAAAATAAATATGAGCCTATTAAAGGAAGGAAAGAAGGGTGAGAGGAAATAAGGACAAGACTTGGATTAAGTTATTTAGGTATTTGTCAAAACATAATATGTATGGACAACTTTTTAAATTATATAATTGTATAATGACGAGTGTAAATTTTTTAATTTGTCATTTTTTATTAAAAATTTTGATAATAAATATCTAAAAATTGCTTCTAAATTTTCTCTTTAAAACAAACCCCATGGATCAGTACATTTACCTTATGTCTGAAAAATGTGCTAACTCGGTTAAAAAAAGGTTGTTCTTTGTGCATTAGTATATGCATTATTTCCCTTTTTTAAAAAAAAAAAATTAATAGGTGAGGGGGAGAGAGCAGAAAATTTAAATTTTATTTTTGAATTACTTTCGAGTACTAAATTCCAAAAAAAAATTATCAATAGCAGCTAGACTACCAAAAAAAAACTACGTGCAGTGCTGAAATTTCAAAATGAATCATATTTAAAAAAGAGAGAGAGAGGATTAGCAATGAGAAGGTACGTCAGTGAAGGAAGTGAGAAAGCCTCGAGAGGAAGATGGCGAGACCTCGACGGTGTAGACGGGGGCGATCATGAGGGCGTAACCCATCCCAATGCCGGCAACGAATCGACCGCACATCAGGAACGCATAGTTCGTAGAGAATCCCATCAGAACAGCTCCGGCGAAGAAGATTGCTCCGGCCAGCACAGTGGTGTACCGCCGGCCAATCCAGTCAGAGGTTCTGCCGGCGAGGCAAGATCCTATCAGAGAGTACAAGTTGAGTATTCCCAGCAGGATTTCGATTTGCACGTCCGACACTTTCAGGTCTCTTTTTATATATATAGCTGCTCCACTCATCACTCCTATGTCTGCAACGTCCACACACCACACAAACTTCATTTTTCTCCCTGATTTTCTCCCAAGGCAAACAGATATGTTTACAACTATGAACCCCTAATACTTAGAAAATGAAATTGTATCATACATGTCTTGCATAATGCACTAGACATGACCACATTGCAAATAAAACTTGAATATTATATGTTTTATCACAGGTTTATGTAGTACGTGTCTTAAGTTCGAATCAATATCCGTGATTCTTATGTTTATAATGAACCCATTTCTAAGTTGTTATACTGCTTGCTTCAGATACCAAATCAATATAATCATCTGAATGGCACATGGACTGACATAATATGAGACACGACCCGATGTTATGTTGTATTTGATATAATTAGACACAAATTGAACACGATGCAAGTATATCAAATATGTACTAAATATGATACAACTGTGCTTTTTCAAGTATCAAACACAATAGGCGGTTTGAAACGTTTATACAGACATAGAAACTCACCATAACCAAGTAAGATGGAAGTCATGGAGGCCAAAATGGCACAAGCAAAAGCATAGTTGTTCCTTTTGGGTTTCTTTTGAGGATCAAAATCCTGAAGACTCTTATCTGCCGTAGCTTCGGCAGCCATCTTATAGTTATGTATAATAGAAAGAGACTAACCCACAAGAAAGAGAGTTAGTCTATATTTTGAGAGTCAAATTATTAATGAAGTGTATGAGTGACCATAAAAGCTGGTTTATGATGGAGAATGTGAGCTTCAGATCGGTGCTTAAATATACCAATTTAGAATGCTTACCTCACCTTAGAGTCCAAGCTGTCCCATAAATGTCATTTTCAGAGCCTTCCCCTGCTGACTTATTCACTGTGCAATAATGTCCTTATTTTAAGATACACCATGTTTGGCTGTAATTTGACCTCACCCTTACTTAAATTACATATTTGATTTGCTTTTAAATGGATATTTCAAAATACATTATGGAAATAACTTATTCTAAAGTCTAGACATAGCTTATCCAATAATTAATTTGTTGTTAATTAAATACATTTTCTGCATAATATGTACATTTTTTCTAAAAATAAAATTATTTAATTGTTTTACAAAACCTTCCCTTTCAATTTTTTTAATAAAATTAATTTTTTACATAATATGAAAATGCAATTTTACTTTTAGTATAACAATAAAAATAGTTATGTTGATATTAATTTCAAACATAAAACTATGATATTTAATATAATAATAAAAACAATTAAATAAGTTTTTTTAAAAGAAACACATAATATTGTGCAGAAAATAAACTTAATTAACAAAATTAATTAGAGTAAAGGCTTTTACTCTCTCTCTCTCTCTCTCTCTCTCTCTCTCTCTCTATATATATATATATATAACAAACGTTAGGCTGTATAATTTTTTGAAAAAATATATCTAGTGAAATTTAAATCTAAAATAAAATCAATTTAATGTAATCTTAATGACAAATAAGCCCTTTTATTTATTACAATGGAATGGCCTTAACTTGAGGACAAAAGAGAATCTAACACCAAATCTTATTTCATTAGTCAGATGGGGAAGCCATCCAAGTCCAAGTAACACAATAATTTGGAAAAACTAATAAATTCAGAAAAAATGAACAACCATGTTCTTATTCCTTGCTCATTGACCATGTATTCTTTGAGTATTAATGTCAAAAAGTTATGTCTAAGACGTTTATCTTTAATTGTTATTACCATACAGGATACGTAATATTTACTCTGAATCGTCTGATCCAGATATAAATATTAAATAAAATAACATGAATATGAACAGAAAATATAAAAATATAAATGGAGTGCCTTCAAGATGCCGTGAACTGAGTTGAAATATATAACAATCCCGTTTGTTTCTTTTACAAATGGATAACATATATTTGACAGAATGACCAAGTTTTCTGCACTCATCACATCATTAATTTGGTTTTTGTGTCGGCAAAGGATAGTAGACTATTTGTGTGTAAAAATTTTCTAGAGTTAACTCTAAAAAATCCAGACTTGATCACTATTTGTAGCTAGTAATCACCCTTTGTCTATTGACAAGCAAATGACAAATAGTAATTAACATAATGTAAGTTTTCTTGATGGTGAATTTGCATGCTGAAACGTACGTATAGTATTTAATTAATTAACCTATCTTAGAACTTTTATTATGAGTGACTTTGCGTGCGTTCTTCTGTCATATAATTCAGAAAAGACAATATTCGTCGTCAATAATCAACGTGAAACACCAGGGGCGGCTAAAGCCTAATCTAAAGCAAGAAAAGCCCTTACTGAAGACTTCTCAAAATTTTAAGTCCGATAATTTTATAATAATATTCTTATAATTTATATAATTATAAAAATTTAATTTATGTTATCTTTAACAACAAAAAAGTGAATTTTATTTTTAAAAATTCTTTACAAGTCGAGATCCGAAAATTTTAATTGTCTAATAAATATCACTATTTCTCACTTATATTAATTACACATATTATATTAGTCAATCTAATTATTTCTCACAACTCTTATTTTTCTCTTCTAATTTGTTTTTTTATCAATATTTTTCATTCCCAACACACTAACGGTTACCCTTTTTTAACTCTTCATAATTAAGTGCATTAAATTTTAACAATCAGTATTCTCACAACTTCTATTTTTTCTCATTCCCCACACTCTATGTTCAAATATTTTACTATAAAATTATTCCTTATCTTTTTCGCTTTCATTCTGAATAGCGCTCAAACTCTTTTTCATTGCATTTCTCTCTCATTGGAGTCAAAAGCAAAAGAAAATTATTCTACCTTTCATTGAGAAGCAACTCCATTAAGTAATCTCTTTTGTAGTCAAATTTCATACTCAGTTTCTATTGGTCTAGCCTTAACTACTTTTTTAATTTTTAATTTATATTACAGTTTTTTAATTTCTAATTTTTTTATAGGCATATATTATTTTCTGGTAAGTCTTAAGAATTTAAATATGTCAAATAGGAAATATGAATATGGTTATTCAAAACATAAAAAATAAAAAATAAAAAACAAGAGAGAAGAATTAAAACTTTAAAACCATCTCAAAAAGCAGCTGTTGTTGATAAATTTTTCACAAGCAATAAAATAAATAAATCTAAAAATACGGGAAAGTCTCTCTTGAATGAACAAGTTAGTAATGTAAGTGAGTTGGATGATCATAAAATACAAGAAGGTGGTGAAAATTCTCAAATAAATTCTCACAAAAATCAACCTAAAAATGGTTAATTAAAGGATTGGATTCATAAAAATATTTATAATCCAAGTCAATGGAAAAATATTGATACAAATTTGAGAGAGATTTGTTATTAGAAAAGAAGTCAATTAGAGTTATTGATATAGATTTTTTACAGGACCAATTCTCAAAATGTTTTATTTACTACACAATATCTAAGAAAATTGGCAAATGGGGAGAAGCATGCAGAAAGATGATCGTTAGTTTATTTCAAAGATTAAATGGATTGGCTATATTATCAAATATTGAAAGACATATTAGAAGACCTTAATTATAAAATTTTAATTAATAACTTTGCATATCAAAAAGTTAAACAAATAAATTTTAAATAAAAAAATTGATTAAATAGATAGAAGCCCTGAGTTGGAATTTCGCTCTGGCCACCGAATATTGAGCCGCCCCTGTGAAACACGTATGAGTTGCTTAGCTTTGGAAGTAGGAGATAGCTATGCGGCAACCTAAACCCTCCATTCTTTATTTCTTAATCCCAACCGTCTATTTTTTTTTAATTTTTTCATTATAAAAGAAGAAAAAACATAGAATGAAGATAATCTTTTTACTTTTATTAATTTAAAAGACTATCTTCATTTTACATTTTATTTTTTAAATAAAAATATATCAAAATAAAAAAATAAATAGCTAGAATTAAAGAAAAAACAACAATTAGAGGGTCTAGATTGCTGATCGGTAGTAGCAGACGGTCAGAATGCACTAAAAGAAGTGTATTTTTGTTTAAGTTATTCGACATTGTCAAATCGCCAAGGGAGTAAATAGAAAACATCCTGTTGAATATTACAAATATATAAGAAGGCATATGATTATTTTAGTAATTTTAATATTGGACATTCATATTTTATAAATTGAGCTAAGTTTCAAAAAGTTCATGATAAAAATATCACCTAAAACATAAATGATCTCTTAAAAAGTTAGGAAAACCATTATTAATCTCGATCTATTTTTAATTTTTAACTGATTTGTTCAGTTAATTAGTTAATTACTTTCTTTTATATACAACCATTATTAGAAGGACAAGATACTTTTAACAATAACAATTAAAAGGGTGTGTAAATAACCGACATTGAATGTCTCTTTGGAAAGCCTAAAGTTAACTTTTAAGGTCTGGACACAAATTTAGCTATGCTTCAAAAGCTTTATGATGGGATCATCACTTTGTTATATATATATATATATATATATATTGTTGGCACAAAAAACCTTAGGACTACCATCAATGGCTAAAGGCTAAGATTAGCCTATTAAACCAAGTGAAAGAATCTACCCAAAACATATTAGCCGATGACAAGTGCTAGTCGAGGACCCACACCTCACATAACAATATAACAGAAAAATAGGAAGGTAAATCTTGTAAAATAGCAATTAGCAACTTATAAAGGTAATTAAACCACACAATCTTTTGCTCTAGGTCACCACGCATACATGAAAGCGATAAATAAAGACTTGGCTTAGTGGAGAACATGTTTGACTGCTGAAGACACTATGAATTGGAAGTAATGAGTATTATGCAAAATACAAACATACAGAAACTTTTCAAAAAACTTGTAATTACAATTTCTTTTTATTTCTCAATCATTTATAAGTTTTGTTTATTGTTTTATTTACCACTTTCAACCTAATTCTCATTTAAGTTGTATTCAATTTCTTTTAGAGTTTTTTTGTTATCAATTTCAAAGTTTGTACATATCTTTACAATTTAATGCAAAAATCATTTCCATTTACAAACCTTGCACTCTAATTTTGTGCACCATTGGTACTTTTATTCTTAGCTTAATTACATTTAAAACTTAAGAGAATTTTCTTTTTAGGAGATTTGCGTCTTATTTCCTCTTTCAACTCATAAAACAATGATCAAAACGTTAGTTTTGCAGGATTGATTCACGATTTAACCCTATTGACTGCCCAGTTGATTCTCCTTCAAAAAAAACTTACCAACACATACACATATGTACATAATGGCATTTTAAATACTGTAACTGCTTTTAAAGAGAATAGAAAATTCTATATTCTTCAATTAATTATATATATATATGTTCTAAAATGCAATTAGTACTTTGAAGTTTATATGGAGTTTCAAAATCCCCTAAGCAATTTTATTTTTTTAGGTGAATTCTATGAGATTATGTACTTCAAAATTGGAACACGCCCTTGAACCATTGGACCTATGACATATAATTAATCTTGATGAAAAAAGAGGCACATAAGGCATAAAAAACTTTGAATAGTAAACGATCAATTAACCTATCACGTATTGAATTCTTGTATCGTTTTCTTTGAGTAGCCTCATAAGTTGGCCAGCAGTGTGCAATATTTAAGACTCCCTAATTAGTCATTATCATCATTGTCTCAAATCTTTTGGCTCATAACTAAAGAACAAACAGAAGAGTTTTGACCATGAATATGAAAGCTCCTCCCGAAGTATAAAACACATTGTCACCATTTAAGAAAATCAAGGTTCTAATAAGGTTATGAGCATAAGTTCAAACAGAAGAGTGTTTCGCCGTGAATATAAAAGCTTCTCCCAAAGTCTAAAACACGTCGTTACCATTTAAGAATATCAAGCCTCTAATTATGTTATGAGCATAAATTCAAAGAAAGAGCCCATTGTGAAAAGCTAGTCCATTATTAAGTGGAAGAATCCCTTAAGCTTAGAAGTCCCCCGATGACTCCACTCAACTTTTAATATTTGGCACGATCGAACAATTCATACTTTAATCTAGCCTGTAGGTTACTCTTTTCATGTCTTAGTCCTTCTCAACAAAAACATCAATGTTATGAGCAAATGTTGAAAAGGAGAGTCTATCTCAAAAGACTAATTTATTAGATAAAAGAATACGTTAAACTTATAAATCCTCTCCTTAGGTGAGGCTTCTCAATATAAGATTCATAACAAATAATGTTGAACATCGAATTGAATTCTTTAACTCTTCCCAATTGTAGTGCCTTACAATTGACCATATACACGTATTAAAGTTAAAAGATAGATAGATATTGTTCCAAAACGCACCATAATTCTTATATGCAAACAATAAGAAGAGTCACTCTAATCACCAAAAAAGAAAAAGGAGTCAACTGTAATTAACTGATTTAATTAGTTGTAGAATAGTCTCATATAACAATAATATTAATTTGTTTAATTAATACATACGTGTCCTTTTGTGTCTATATATATATATATATATATGTATATAACTTCCATCTAACAACTTTTAAGCTTTTGACATAAAATTATTGTTGACATCATAGAGTTTTTATGATTAAATAAATATTCTATTAAATAAATATTCTTTTAATTAAATTAATTTGTAGCAAGAATTGTAAATTTATGCTTTATCCATATTTCAAAGTTTAAAATTTTTTCAATCTATGTTAAAGATAGTAATAAAATAAATCAAAAAATTTTCTAAAATATGTTTCTTGACTGGAAAAATGTTATCAATTAGAACACTATACAAAATGATAAATCAATCACAACAACTATATATTATACTTATCCCCTTTATATCTCTGGTGACTCTAGGAATTCATTTGTTCTGTTCACACCTTATAATAGTCTTAATTCAAAGCATGAAGTTGTGTTTTAGATCTCTTATCGATTTCAATCGGTGTTTTAGATTAGGACAATAGAAAAAATATATATGAAAAAGGAAAAAAGAAATTAGGACAACGAAAAGTATATACGGCTGCCTAAAGAAATAAGATTTCATATCTAATAAGCCCCTATACAGGTATGGTGGTCTAATGGGGAGGAGTATAGATAGTTTAGCAAGTGGTCTTATATGTTCAAACCTTAATTCCATCATTTAAAAAAAGAAACATATTTTAATTCTATTTTTCTGTTTGTGTAAAGCACTGTGTATTGAAGATCATACACCATGCAATGATAAGAACTACAAAATTTTTGCCTTTCACTTCTCTCATACTAATTTAGCTACTACCTTCGACGTAAATCATTTGTTGCTTTGGTAAATAGGAAATGGTCAAAAGTTGTTCACAACTAAACTTTAAGTTTCCATTAATTTGACTGATCAAAGAAAAGTTCCATCAATCTAAAATGTATTCTAAACCATAAAATTCAGTTGGATATTATAATTTTTAATATTTTACTCTAATCCACATTTAATATTTTCGTAAACATTAAAAGGAAAATGATAGGAAGTAATTTTTTTTTAAAAAAAAGGTAGTGATCAACTAGTTGCACTCATTAAAATGAGGCAGATTCGGCTGGTCCTAAGTTGTCTACAATAATGGGATTCTTTTGGGGGAGCAAAGTCAAGTAACATTGTGATACATTACTTAATAATATGGACATGAAATTAGTGAACTTGCCCTTTTTCTCTTTTTCTTTGTTTATTTGACGAAGATATTATACCCACTAGATAGTGCGTCTTCAATTTGAACGTCAATATACTATCAGGGCTCAAAACCTTTTACACTTTTACGGAGGGTATGGTGGAAATGTCTCCATGGTGGGCAGCAAGCATCTCATAATGGCAAGCATCTCATAATGCCGTTGAAGTTTCGCTCACACATCGTTTTTGAGGCCTTATCAAAAAGTTTACATTGCATGTTGATTAATTATTAAAAAAGTGATAAAATGTTGGTATCCTGATTTGAACTATTCACCAAAGATCTGGACCCCAGAATAATGGAATCTTTCTTTAGAATAATTAATTTGGTACATCAAACCAGCGCTGCCCAACGTCCAACCAATATGCCTATATTTTGCCTTTTTTAAGTTTTAGCGTTTAATCAATATATTATATAAAAGCCTGTGGAAGTCAAGGCTTATGAATAGTGTGGTTTCAACTTGTAAACAGTACAACTTTTCACAGGATACGTGCCAGGATATTGTTGATGTCCCCGTATATGAACAATATATGTTCGTATGGTTACTGTTCACACAATTTTAAAAAAAAAATTGAATTTTTTGGTGAGACCCATGAATATTTTTTTTACATTTCCCTGCCCGTTTGGTATGACTTGATAGAATAAGGTCTGATAAAATTTTAAAACTATACAATGCTTAATATAATACTTTATAAGATAATATATCGTATAAAGTAATATTATCATTTATTTAGTAATGCATTATATAACACTGGATAGGATAAAAATTAACCTTTTGACAAAAATATCATTTTACTTAAAAACATATTATATTTATTTAAACTTATTATGTTATATTAATTTTTTTAAAAAAAGTATAAGTAAATAATGCTGCATATAGCGCATGGCAATCTAGCAACTTAGGCTAGTTGAAAAATAATTTAAGCAGATTAGGTTGGATTGACCCTGCTAGCCAATTTCAGTCAACTCGACTCAATCTTATAAATTTTTTTAAAAAATGTTTATTTTATAAGAACTTGTGTGAAAATTTTATTTTTTTAAGGAGCAAAATATAATTTTATTAAGACTTATATGAAGTTTTTTATTTTTTAAGGGTCAATTTATAATTTTTACCAAATATTAAGAAAAAAATAGCTTAACTAGATTGAGAAACCAATTTAGCCTAGTTTTATACTAAACCAACTAGACCGAGTTTGATATTGAATCAATTTTTGTGTAGCCTATTCCAATCTTATTAATTTATTTGAAAAATTGTTTTATAGAGATTTATATAAAAAAATTTTAGTGGTAAAATATAATTTTATAGGGATTTATATAAAAATTTTATTTTTTTAGAGTCATTTTATAATTTTTATCAAAAATTATTTTATAAGGACTTATATGAAATTTTTTTAAGGGTCATTTCATAATTTTATAATTTTTACCAAAAATTTAAAAATGACCCAACTAACCTGATTTCAACTAGTATTAATTAAACTCGGCTATACCCAAGTTTTAGGTTTAGAAAAATAAGCTTGGTGTAAAATCAGACCAAATATTAGTCTATTTTAATACTCGGTCCATTATCACCCTTTTCAGTTATGCTAAAATTTGACCTAACCTAACCAATGAATATCCACATGAGTGAAAGGTTAAAATCGAAAAGTATTGATAAAACTTTATACGTCAAAATTTAATCAGACATAATCCCACCTCCCAAGACATGATTAGGTTATACATCATTTTGATGTATAAAAAAAGTATGATGTATAAGTTTATACGATACATTACATGCACTAAATAAGTAATAAGTTCATAATGTATTATATTAGCTTATACTATTAAGCCGTATACGATATACTAAACAAACCCTTACACGTTTGTAATAATCGTGGAAAGTCACATGTTAGGGGGCATTTTAGTCCATCTAACTTGCTTTCTGAATTTGGATGTTTAGTAGAAAAATGACCTATACTTTTATGGCCTAATAGAAACAAAGAGATTAGTAGGCATCAGTACCATCTTTTGCTTAAGATTCCATCCCTTTCCCCCAACTCCAAAAAAAACCATTTTTTAAACACTTTTTATGAGTATTTTCTTAACTTTTAGATATGAGACTAATCCTATTTAAGATTAGTGATTATTTCTCTTCACAAATAAATTTTTTTTTTGGGAAGTTAAACTTCTAATATTACAAATGCTCTTTAATTACTTAATTCAAACATGTCTTGTCATTTAAACTATCATTTATGGATACTAATTGTAGTTTTTACGCATGTATAGATGTCTTACTAGCTCGGGGCCCTCCAATGAACTTTATCTTTTTCTCAAAAAATGATATTTATAAAATTTTAAAAAATTATCTACAATTCTTAATTGACAAATTTATGCAGAGTTCTTATTTTTTAAAAAAATTGCTAATGAATTAATGAATGAGAAATTTTTAGACAAATTAATTTGTTCCACAGAAACAAAAAAATAATCAAACTAACCATTGAAAAATATAAACTTGAAAATTTGTCTATTTTTATGAAATTTGAACCCTACCTCCTACAACCGTTCAGTATAATTTAGAATTTTTTGAAGGTTATACATCTCTTCCATTATATACTAAATAATGTGATCTTATCCTAACTATTGTGTCATCACCATCATCTAAAACTCCAACGAAGTTCCAAATTTTTGAGAGGAACAATGCAGTAGTTCCCATTCTTGTTTACTACTCTTTGGGGATAGAACCTAAAACTTGGACCTGCATGCTTTCAATCGATTGAGGTGTTATTTGGACAGTTTGAATTTTATACTTTCTATTGTAACCTTTTTTAATTAAAAAATATAAAATAAAAATAGCCTTTTAATTATAAATTTAGACTAAACGAGATTAAAGATCCCCCCAATTGCCTCAAATGAGAATCTCCTCATTTAAGGGCATCCGTATTCATATATTATTAGCACTTGAAGAGACTTTCGTTTTCCAAAAAGGCTCGTCTTTACGGTGACGCATTACACACCCTCTATCTTTCACATCACAGCCAACAAAATAATATTTGCCACATATTCTACTAGCTATCAGTATAATCAGCTAAAATCGTTCGTCGCGTTGTGAGACGAAATAGGGCTACTTTTGTAGTTCTTATTCCCTCCCGCTGCTGCACCAACATGTATAGCTATACCCTACCATTATTTGCCACTCATTTTGAAATGCCTATGACTAATTGGACTTTAAGATTTCACCAACTCAACTGAAACTTCATAGAATAATGTCACTTTTGACAAATTAACACTGTTTATTTCAGTTGGTCTTGGATTTGACAATGCAACTTAGTTATGTACAAAAAAGTATTATTTGTTCATTGTTGTAGCATACGTGTTATAAGCAAAGTTTTAAATTGTGAATCATATCACATGATGCGACTATAATATTACAAATACGGTCCACATTGTATTCGCATTAATCCACAATATAACAATCTACAATGCCCACAACTTATTTTATAATTTTCATATTGTTCACAACCACAATTTAAAACTTTGGATATAAGCATTGTACTTGGATTTTAGTTTGTAAATATATTATTTTAAATTATAATCCACATCATATGATGCGGTCACAATATTATTAATGTAGCATGAACCTCATCCACATTAATCTATTACAACGCTCATAATCTGTCTTATATTACCTACAACATCTATAATCGCAACGCAATCACAATTTAAAATCATGCGTGAGGATATTAAAAGAATTAGCCCCACATCGATTAGTTCTCTTCTCGCTAGGGTTCCCCCTTTCCACTAGCTTCGTTTTCTGTTTCTGACCTATTAATTCTTCACTTCCAGCAATCATTCATTCTCTTACCGCGTGATCACCGTGAATGTGTGATTCATACTATCTTTGACATGGAGCTTTAGCAAAAGAGTTTATGAAGCAAGCTGAGTATGAAAAGTCTAAAAAGAAAACTTATAGACATCCTGACTATCATAATTTTAATTTGGAAGGAATTTTGGGTCTTGTTATATATTTATGAAAGGCTCTTTTAGAGCCTGTCGTCATCTCAATGAGGATCTATCCAGTCAAGGCTATTTTTTAGTCCAAAATCTTTCATTTGTATGCGCTTCAGAGCTATTTTAATTTTTTTCTCTTTATTTTTCCTTGTATATTCTGTTTTTTTATTTATTTTTCAAAAATTAATTAGAGTAAATATATAAATTACTTTTGTTCAAATTTCATAAATAAAATTTATGAATTTTTATCTCAATTTTTCATTCAATTTTTCCCTTTTCACGTGTTTTTTGGTGCGTCAATTTCTTTTGTTTTGAATACAAAGTCAGACCAAATTCTTTTGCAAATGTTTAATAATGTTATTTTATCAATTTTTCTTAACGATGGAGTTTCAGATATGCTAATTTCTTCCCTTCTCTCAATTACACCCTTAAACTTTCAAGTTTCACCCCGATGAACATCATTTGTCAGGATTGAAGGTTTATAATCAAGTCGCGTCTAGAAGTCAAATATCATCACATTTGAAACACAAAGAAAGTTATAAGTGCAACCAATTTCGAATCTGTCAAGAAATGTATGAATTTAATGACTTTCTTGACTTGTATTACTCTTATTATAAAATTAGAGAGAGCCACCCATGCCACGCATGGATTATAAGAGAAAGAAATTAGAAATTTTAAAGAAAAGTGTGCGTGTGTGTGTGTGTGTGTGTGAATGAGATGACATTTTATGATGGGGATAATTTTATAATGGTATCTTGGAACTAGCTGAAAGAATCATTGTTTTCTTAGAGGTGTTCTTTTAAAACATGGGCGGCTATTAGATGAACAATATCACACACTTTTGTACTAATACTCAAAGGACAATAATTAAAACTAAAATAACATAACTGATTGTTTTCTTGGAACTAAAATAGCATTGGGCCATAATTACAAGTAAATAGTATAATTAATATTTTATGATGGTGATATATAATTTTATAATGCTCTCTTGGAAGTAACTGAAACACTTGATTGTTTTCTTCTTAAGGTTTAAAAAAAAAAAAAGAAATGGACGGCTATTAGATGGACAATATACTAAATACTCAATGGAAAATAATTAAAACTAAAATATCATAAATAAGCAACTAATTCATGTACTCGAACATTGGCCAATAATTACAACTAATAGCATAATAAGCAACTTATTCATGCGTAAGCCTTTGAGGCTTTGAGCTTTTAAAGAGTTTTACACGACAGTCAACAAGGGGAAGCAACTTCGACAAATAATTCAACATCTCATCAGATGCTTAAATGCTATTGAGAGTTGAGAGGTTTATAACTCGAGTCTCCAGTCCCCTTTTAGGTAGGAATCCTAGGGCGAGATGGTATAGTTGCGTTCAGTGATTAGTTACATGTAGTGCATCACGTAAGGTGACAGGCGCTAGATGGCTCCGAGAAGCACAGTGTGGATGCAGCAAGGTAATGATATATGGATCTTATGTGTACATGGCCATATGTGATCCCCTATAAGTGTTTATTTGGTGTGGTCAAGTCTACGAGTACATCCAAAATGAATTGGGATCAATCCACTAAATAGCTAAGCTGACCCAGTCTTATGGGTTTGACGTAATATCCATAATCCTATTTAATTGGTTTCAAAGCGAGGAAAAGTTGTAACTTTCAACTACTAAGTCATTAAATCGTTGGCGGTCGGATTCTTTTTTCTTAGCTTTTTCATTTTAATCATATTTTCTTTTTATTATTTTTGACGGGTAATGTTGCTTTCCCATAAACCTTTCTTCACAATCTCCTTCCAGATTTATCTGTTTATATACATACTGAAAGCTATCTATTAGTTGAATATGTATAAAAGCTCAGTTTGTAAAAGTAAAATAACTACGACTTTCCAGTCTCAAGCAAGTTGATTGGGCTCGCTAGGTACATTACCCAGGTGATAGATCTCCATTCCAATTCTTAGTGGGCCACGTAAGGGTTGAGACCAATTCAAAATCGAATTGGGCCTTTTATAGCCCCGCAAAATCGAAGAGTGGCCTTCTTGGAAGAGATAAAACTCTCAAAGTGGATTGGGACTTGGGAGGTTGTTACTTCTCTTTAAACATCTTTTGAGTTTCTATTTTCGTCTGCTTTATTTCCTTTTCATTGTTATACTTGTAAAGTGGGTTATTCCTTTTTTTTTTTTAGATGCTTTTGTATTGTGTTATAACAAGTGTGTTGCTTTTTGTTCTATTGGTATATTTGGATTGTAATGAGGTGTTTTGTCTCGCAATTATGTTATATTTCTTACACAGTTCCAAAAGTTTGAGCCCAAGAGGTAGAATACTGGCCCTTTTTGTATCTTCTATCTTTAGCGTTGATTTGACAAGTTGTGGAGCCAATACTTTAGGTTAGGTCGGTGAGGCCAGAAATAAAAAATAAAAAATTTCAGAAATTTTTTTATATTTTATTTGAACATTTTTATCTTTTTATAGTATATTATATATTTCTCTTTAAACTTTTAAATAAAACTAAATGAGATTAACTTACTAACAATATTTTAACTTTTTCCCCTCAAAATCTAAAATCAAATTTGAGTTTAAATAAGCAATATACTGTAAGACAAAATTCAACAAGTGGAGAAATCTAATATTATTAATCTCCTTATACTTTAATAAAACCTATTTAATCATTCTTTATCTTGCTTTCAATTGTGACTCTAATATACCTATTGGTATTTCCTAAATTACCTCAAGGTGTATCACTTGGCCAATTTCTTTTATTTCTTATGAAACTAAGTTATGTAATTATGCACAAGTCTTACTATGACTACCAAAACAAATAGATATACTCCTATCTTTTAAGTAAATTAGTCTACTTAACATAATAAGTTTTATTAACTATACTATTTAATTTAAGGTCTATTTTCAATCTCCTTTCTCAAATTTAATTAGAAACCCTCAATGAACTTAATTAATAATCAATCAATCAAACACGTTAAGAATAAAATTGAATAAGTATATGCATGTCATTAATTACAAAAGAAAAGAAAGAAATTAAACTCTAATCCATACTAGGATTCTTAATAATCCTAAAACCAACAACTTAGCTACTTCTCATTGAGGAATTTATTGTTAAATACTAAGCATCGTCCAAACCAATCACAAAATACAAAAAAAAAAGTAGAAATATAAAGAAAACACTACATGGTCAGTTCATTTCCACAATTCCTCAATTTTTTTCCTTGCTCTTTGAAGCTCCAAAATCACATCCCAACCTTTGAAGAATGTCTAGACCTCACTTTTTTCCCTAAACCCTAAAAAAAAAAGGAAAACCCTTTTGAAATGTCCAAAATTCATAGTTGAAAACGTGCATTTTAAATTTTTTTTTTGGTTTTGTCACAGTGCTGCAACTAAGACAAGGCTAGTCACAACGCAGGCCATTCCATCCAAAGGCAAGTTTTCTCTTTAAGAGCCATAGGACAAGGTCAGTCACAACGCAAGCCATCATGTTTTAGCCAATTCAGCTTCATTTTCAATCCTAATATTTGGGTCTTTGTGGTTTAACCTTCGAGTCTTTTAATTTTTAATTCCTCTATGCTTTTTGACTTACGAAAACATCGAAACCCAATTACTAAATATTTATTGAAGATTAAAAACCAAATTTTAACAAACAAACTACTTTAAAACACAATTTAAGATATTTACTACTCTTGATAAAAATTAAAGCTTAAACATTGATTTTTGATTCCTAAAACATAAATTAAACCAAATTTAACTTCTAATAACATGTCAAAATAACTAAATTATTGAGAGTTAACATATACCTATAATTATTCATCATATTAATATCAATAAGTTCATTGTCTCCCTATGAGAAAATAGTTTTAGATTTTCTCAATATTTATGTAATGTATAACAATGATACATTAAAAAAATACATTATCACTGACACAATATTATAATAAATCAATGAATAGAGCATTTTGTAGAAAAGAAAAAAAATATATCTAATGAAACATAAAAATGTATAACTATCCATTTGCAAAAATCTATATCTACAAAGCATAACAAATACTTTTTTATCCAACAATATTTCAAAAAGTTTTGTAATATTTTTAGGAATAATTTTTTTAGGTTCAATTGAAAACAATATATTGATATTTAAACTGAATTATACTTTACCCAATCATTATAAAATTATTATTTATAGAAATGTATCAAAGGTATATATAAATTAAATATAAATTGAAAAATAGAAGAAATATTAGGCAAGGGGCAACAAGGGGAGAGAGAGAAAATATATTGTGTAAAGTCTAATTAAAAAAGAGAGAGAAAAGTGAAAGAAAAATAGGAAAAGAGGAAGAAAAATAGGCAGAAAATAAGGAATAAATAAATAAATAAAAGAAGAGAAAAGTATATATGTATGTGAATTCAGTTAGTTTAATTTAAAATGTTAAATAATAAAAGAATATATGTATAGGTTTAGTAAATTTAATAATTCAAATGAATTCAAAATTTTACATAGTATCAAAATTTAATACTCTCTCTCTATATAAATATATATATACATATTTTACAAAATTGAGGCCCTTCAATTCCACGTAGATCCGCTAATGGAGTTGGCCTCGTGTCTGCTGAAATCCATTTGTTCCCCAAAAACGGTTCTCGAGCATAAAGGCTGGAAATGTACTTTTTAGTGTTTTAAAAATAAATGTTTCAATTAATTAAATAATAAATTTTAAAAATATACAATTTAATCTTTGAAAGTTTTTAATGTGCTACTCATTAACCCTTCATTATTCAAAAACAAAACAAAATAAAGGCAGATATATACTCCAAGAGTTAACAAATAATAAGTCGTAAACTTTTAAAGATTGAATTGTACATATGTGATATTTAAAGACAAGATAGTTGAAGAATTTATCAAACAAAAGTTACATTTTCTCCCTGGTGTGTGTGTACTTATATAAGTGGCTTAGAAATTTGATGGTTTATTTTAAAAATTAAATGTGGTTTATTAATAATGTATTGCATCTCATATATTCTTTTTGTTCCATTTTGAAATTAATACTATTGATTTAAAAAAATGCAACAATTTAAATCCACAAGTATGTGTTGTTTGTTCATTATAGTGGTCTAATTTGGATTTTTTACTGCTTAATATACTATTTTATTAGAAAGAGACAAAGAGAGAGTGAGGACTGATAATTTATGCAAGACTCATTTTTTTTTTGTTCGACTCCCTTTAATGATATCTTACTGAAGCTAAACAAGATCTAGGCTCCAATTAATATGGGGTTTAATTTTACTTGGATTTTCCATTGAATCCAACTCAAGTTAATAAAAAAATTATCTGTTTTTGGGGCCGGATGAACTAATTTTAATTATAATTATTTAGACTGAACACTATAATATTAAAACAAAGTTAGATTTAATTAATCCCTTATCAAGATGCTAATTAAGCCAAAATATTGTGTTCTGATGAATGATGATAGATATCCTTGGAAAGTAACCCCGCCCTTTAGATTGACAGCATCCTTTATTATAAATTTTGGATGAAATGGAAATTTTCATTTGCACATGTTTAATTGTTAAAATAAGACTTCCATTCCAATTATTTGAAAATAATCATTCTAAAAAAATTAGAAATAAAAATTTAATAATATTTTCTTATAAAGTATTGCTTCATTAGTAAAAATAGTGTAATAAACTACTGCTTTACACTTCCATATATATATATATAGTAAGAATATTATGAATTTTTTAATTTATTTTTATTTTTTATAATATTAAATATAATTATAAATTCAAAAAATTCTATTCAATTAAAATTTATTTCCATTAGCGTTTCCAATTCGCACGACCAAAATTATTCTCACTTCAATGTTTGGCTAATCAAATTGAAATCCGCAATTCAAATTGAAATCCGAGCGATTTGGCTAATCAAATTGAAATCCGCAATTCAATTTCTGCGTGCAATTCTCTCTCATGGCTTTGCCAGGCGAGGTAAGCGATTACTCTCAATCTTTCCCCTATTCCTTATGGTTTTGAAAAGCGATTATTTGATATTAGAGGAATTTTTCTACATTCGAAGGATCTCTATTCTTTTTACGCATGATGATATGAAATAGAGTGAACGTTTCTACTTGGTTGGTGGTGGTGGTAGATTGTAATCGGTGTCGTCGAAGAGTTTTAGAATTTTCCTTTTGTGCTCGAACCACAGTGGGTGTATTGTCTTTCATAGTTTTTTTCCCCTCTTAACCTTAAAAAGGGGATAATCAGCAATAGTGGTTGATTGTGTTGGCCGTTTAGTTGAAGAGGGGAAGCATAATCAGTACGTTTGAAACTTTTAGGAAAGAAGAAAAGAGTATCTTATGGATTTTGATTGCTAGAGTAAAGGAGAAAAAGAAAACGGGATGAAGATGGGCTTTAACATTTAAATGTCCATTTCAAAACCTCAAAAATGAACTCTTGAAGCAAAATCTGAAAACTTGACAGTATTCTTATATATTGATTTGTTTTTGAAAAGCCATGACAGCATCGAAAGGTCTGTCATAACTGATTTGACCAAATTGTGTTGTGAGTGCAATTGATCTCTTATCTAGGGTTATATATGATAAGATGTTCTTACTCTAACATGTAACATAGTATTTTTCTTACACAGGTTGGGTTGCAGCTGCTTCTCTCCCCTCTTGGTTCTAAAATTGTTGTTCGGACAGCATGGTATGCTTATATTTGGGAATTTTTACCTCAAACTGTGTCATGTTTCTTTGTTTTTTGAATTTGTTGTCTTTATGGAGTTCAGTCCCTTCTAGTAATGATTTTTGCAAAGAAGTAATTCGTGGGTTGTACAGGTTTGCATATCAAAATATGAATGGTGATAAAGATTTTATTCTATCTTTTGTCAGAAATTAGATCCATGAACCTTTTCACGGATGTTTTTTGTGCATGGTTTTATAGCTGTTCTGTGGGGCTTGTGCTTCCTGTTTACTCTACATTTAAAGCTATTGAGAAGAAAGACCAAAACGAGCAACAAAGGTGGCTAACATACTGGGCAGGTTGTAATTTTCATTCAACATCATTTCATTATTAAGTTTCTTCTGCATTTATTTGGTACCTCAACTATATACTTATCACCACATATTTCATGATCTCCTACATTCCCTACCCACCGGAGGAAAGACAAGAAAGATGACATTTGATCAATAATTGCATTGTTTACTAGTTTTATTGTTCTTTCAAGCCCTTGATTGTTAATTTCAGTGATATAGCTAATGCCTTTATGGTGTAGAATAAATGTCTTTAAACAAGTTTAATCATTTTCTTTTACGTATTTCAACTTGTACTCAAACACTTGTGAAACTGTTTTTAGAGTTAATATAGAATGTGGATACACTATTTGAAGCTTATATTTCCTTGTTGATTAATTTTGATTTCCCTGCTTGTGGATTTGAATGAACATATGTGGAGGACTATAGAGTGGATGGAAAATGGCTTTAAGTAGTGATGTGCACTTTTTATTATCTGCATTCAGAAGCGAACCTTTAGCTTTGCGAAGTTGGTTTTGCTACATTCTTTCAGTGTTGACTTTTAATAATTGGGATAGCTTTATACTGCCTCTTTTTAATATAAACTTATCTCTATTGTGATTTTCAGCTTATGGATCTTTCAGTGTAGCAGAAATGTTTGCAGAAAAAGTACTTTCCTGGTATGGTCAAGTACTGCCTTCACTAAGTGCCTATCGCCATCCCTTTCTTTCTTTCTATCTTTTTTTTTTTTAATGGTTGGCAGAAGTTATAGACGAGAAGCTGGTTCCTGTCTTCTTAAGCATATTAAATTGCTTATTCTATGGGTACCATGGCTTTTATTTTATTTTTGAGTGAATTACACTCATCTTCTTTGAGTTTTGCTAAAATCTTTATTTTCAAAATATACACTTCTTTCCTTGAAACCAAAAGTTGTGCTATACTTTAGTATAATTTTTTTAAAATACCTGCTATCAATCTAAATACATATTTTTTTAAAAACTAAAATACCTTCTTTCAGATCCAACAATTCAGACTTAAAGCTAATCTTAAAAAGCTAATTCACTGATAAATCAAGTCTGAACATGTACATCAAAAAGTTATGCAAAGTTGGAAATTCTGATTCATAACAATTAACCATGAGCTATTCAATTTGTATAAAAGAAGGGGGGAAAAAAGGTACTTTAAAATGATCATCTTTCCATGTGGAAGGTATGTGTTACTATAATTGTTAGTTGATAAATGAGAATTAGTTTAAGGCTTTGTTAAATTTAATGAAAATAAAATTCTCTTTTATTTTTATTTATACATATTTGGATATAATTCAATGAAAAACAACTGTGAAGGTGACGGTATTCAACAGAACTTAGGTGAGGGAAGTATAATTTACTCTTTATTTTTTCTTGTATGACTAACAGCTCGTTTGTTCGCTGTGACATGAATGTATTCCATTTATATAGTATGTGCAATATCTATTATACCCTTACAATTATTGCTCCATCCATCAAACCACCATTTTAACCATCAAATCACTTTTTTAAAAGTAAGGGTATAAAAGTCATTTCCTATCTTATCTATCTTTAACTACTCATTTTTTACATTTTCGTCTCCTTTATATTACCCAACCAAGCAGGCCATAAGCAAAGCAAATTCATGCATAGGTTATTAGTGGTATAATGGTATTAGATTTCACTCTTATTCCAGCATTTATGTTCTGCAACTATTATTATGAGAAACAGTTCCCCTCCCCCCCCCCCCCAAAAAAAAATCTGTTGCTGTTAATCTCCTTGTGTTTCTCTGTTTAGGGTTCTGAAAGGTTATTATCACTGTTGTTTCTTCTATGACAGTTGTTCTTGTTTTCTGATTATCTGTTATTCATTTGTAAAAGGAGAAAAATATGAAAACTCAAAACATTGGGTCCTTTCAAATGAAGTGTGTTGAGTTAGACAACCTTTTTCTGCTTTTGTAACTTCTATGACTTGAATGCAATGAATAATTTTGTCTGCGTGATTTTTACTCCATGTGTGTCCCTATCAAAAATGATGCTTTAGAGTTTAGATCCTTTTGGTACATGTATAACTTCAGCGGTATATGAGGATGATATCTCTGTCCCTGTATATCTCAGTATATTCTAATAGTCCCTTAAAGTAAAATATGTGATAAAAGAAACGTCTTTATATTGTATAGAGAATTTACTTATCATGGACTTCCAAGATCAGTAATAACACTTAATCTTGCTTTGAAGTATCCTTTTAAATGGAAATGTGTCTTTCATCAATATCTTTAGTTTTAACTCAACAACTGCTTCACTTGCAAATAGATGTGATGGCAAAATGTAACTTCGAAGCTTTAGAAGGGAAAGGGCTAAGATGAAACCTATTATTGACTACCATGTTTCTTATGATTTTTCACAGAAACTTGCATCTGCATCACTTTTAGGTAAACAAGCAACATGAGCCATGTTCTCTTATATTTCTATAATGTGATTCCAATTTTCTACTATTTATCTTCTCTTCCATATGAATGCCTTCACCCATAATATTTTATTTTGATTTCGTTCGTTTTTGTTTCTTTTTACATTATACATGAGATATTGTGATCTGATGAAGCCTTGTTTGCCATGTTTCATCAGGATCCCACTCTATTACCACATGAAATTTGCACTTCTTGTTTGGCTTCAGCTTCCTTCTATCAATGTAAGCTAAACTATTGCTGCATTCATTCTTTGGATAATCTTTATCATCCTATGCTTTAAGATGATTTGCTACGATGTTTAATTAATGTAACGTATTATAGAGATAAATAATGATGGAATAAGCAAATCCCATAATTGCTGTTCAACAGGGAGCAAGACAACTGTATGAGAGTCACTTGCGTCCATTCTTGCTGAAGTATCAAGCTAGACTGGATCAGGTTTTGGAATTTATGTATGGTGAAATGGTGAGAACTCATTCGTTGATTTCATTATTGCTGGAAATACATTGCTTTATCTTAGTCTTAGTTTCCAATTGCCATTGGAATCAGGGTGGGAGGGTTCAATTTTGTGGTCACCTCCACACCACCCCTCACACTACTTAATACTGAGCTAAGTAGGTGGTTTTGGCCCGCCAAATTTGTATCTCAAGTGTAATGGGCTTGACTTGTAGATATTCTTCTTTCTTCTTATTGCTGCTTATAGCATATCGGTGTATAGATCTGTACTGATTAGTTCCTGACACTGCAGACTAAATTTATTAGTGCACACCAAGCTGAATTTCAGTTTGCAAGATCACTTGCAACAAAAGTTGTTGTGACAGGTACACATGCCGGCTGTCTCTCTCTCTCTCTCTCTCTAGCAAAATTTGAATTTGCTGTTTTTCAACTCTGCAAGGTACAAATGCTATTCTAAAAAAATTCTATATATTGTAGCTTTTGTTAAAACGCTATCCTATGAAAATTCTATATATTGTAGCTTTTGTTAAAACTAAGTCCCCGGTCTGTGGGATTAGGGCTTCTTGTTTTGGTTGCCGTTGAAATATTTTGGTTGGAATTGGATGGTGTTCATCAGCCAATAAATCTGTATTCTCATTTTATTATTTTCTGTATCAGCAAATGGAATGATTAGGAATGCCATTCGGTCAGTTGAAAGGCAAGAAAGTCAAGGCCCAAAGAGGCAGATTGAGAATTCAGAATCAGAAGACGATTAAGGCATTTTTCATAAGACAAGCGTAGGTTAGCAAACTTTTTAACCAGGAATTGTTATGATTTCTTTATTTCTTAATAGAACTAATTTGCAAGGCTAAAAGATTGCTTGTGGGGCGAGCTTTTAGTCTTTTTTCTGACTTAAAATTTTTTTCTGTTTCCTTAATTCTTGCCTCGCTGTACATAGAAGATGGCCCTGATGGAAATATTCACTGATGTACATAACCATTGGAAGCTTTACACATTACAGGGAACACATAATATATATTAGAGGCATCGAGTTGAGAGACTTCTTTTTGCTGCCCAGCCAGCATTTTTGTTCTCAACTTTTCCATTTATGAATTTGCTGCTGTTTGAGTCTTTTGTTGTTTTTGTGGTATTTTTCCATGCAAAGTTTTATTTATGATAATAATAATAATAATTATTATTATTATTATTATTATTATTATTATTATTATTATTATTTGTTTTGCTGAGTTAATGCTCTTCGCAGGATTTGTTACTAGATTTACATGTATCACCTGGTATCAAATTATAAATAGAAATGGAATTGGAAAATTCTAAGTAATGTCTATTAAGTCATCGTAATTATTAGTCAACAATATCTATTACTTTTTATTAATTTTTTAAAGTGAAGTACAAGAGTCATTTTCTTTTTTATAAAATCATCTTTTTTCTTTCTTTTTTTATTTTTATTTCTAACTTTTTGTGACAATCCATGATACCCATACCAATATCAACCTATAAGCTAAGGAAAACAAGTCTTATATATTTTTTCTATCTAGATGGTCATTATACTTATGTAGCAAAAATAAATTGCCACTTTATTTGGAATTGTGATCTATTTATGTATGATCCTGATTGTAGATGGTGGGATCTTAAGAATTGGGAAGGACCCAGTGATGATGATCGACCAAGAGATGCAACAACTATTCTAACTTGGAAAAGAAAGAAGTCTTGTTGCTTAAGACCTTGCAAGCATAGCAGGAAAAAAAGACTAGGATGATGATGAGGATAACCCTCCCAAACTAAAATGAGTAGGAGTTAAGAATACCCCACCAAAGCCAACTTTTTTCGAAGATTTGTCAAGAGAACTTAGTCATTATGATCTTCTTGAAGCTCTTGCAAAGAAAAAAAAAAATTGTAGAACCACCAAAGCCAGGATAATTGTTGTTGAACTAGTGAAACTAGAGCCTATAATCAAGCTAAAAAGTTTGCCTAAACTAATTCCACGTAAGATGTTCTTATTAGCATTACCAACATATGATTCTAGCTTCCCATTAGAAATGCAAACAGATCTCAATACAAGGGCATTAGCTAAACCTATTGCAATTTCTATAGAACATAATGGGATAAGATCTTCAATCACACCAACAAAAGAAGTACTGAATTGGCATATTCATAATGATATCACCCCAAAATAAAGCCTTGCAGAGAATAGATTCTAGGCTTGAAAACTTAGTTGGATACCCTTTCAAAGGAATTCTAGAATTAATGGACTCTCTTCAAAAATTCAATAGCTATACCATAATCATTCTCAAAGGATAAATTAGCTAGATGTAGAACTATAGAGATTCATTGTAAAAGGAAATGTAGGCCGTATGTTTTATTAGAAAGATCAAGAAATTAGATATTTAAAAAAGGAAATGAGTCGAATGAAGGCAAATATAGCAACAAGCCATATCAGAAGTATCTATGAACCTTATTTACCATTATATACCTATCCTTATATACCCTTTATTATACCACCATATTCTCCATGCTCTATAGAAAATGATTACAAGAAATGTTTTAAAATGATCCATGAAATCCTTAGAAAATCATTGCCCCAGTCATAGCACAGACTTTAACCTAACCTTCCAATTTGGCCACCTCATATGCCAAAAACATTTTCAATTTTACCTTCTTGGACCAAAACAATTGAACCTCCTAGGTTTACACCATTGAAAATCCATGACTCTTTATCACCATCACCACCAAAGACAACTCCTCCCTCATTAGAAAAGGGGAAAGAAGTTTAAACTTTTGAAACACAAGAAAGACAACACAAACCCATTGCCCTTGCCAACCAAATCCCTTAAGATAATGCCTCTTCTGACACTTTTGAAAATTTTATATCTAATTTAAGCTCAGAAGCTTTAGACCATATTATTGATATCTCTACCTTTTACATAGTTAACACTTATGAGTTAGGAAAAGTGGTAGTAGAAGATCTTAATAACAATCAAGAATTTGATGAAGAAGTTCATTTTAGAAGTCATACTAATCATCAACATCAACCAGTTGATTATTAGACTAAGCTAACAAATGGACCATGGTCTAATCTCGATGATGTTTCTCCAGACAAATGGAAAGACAAATTACTTGAGTTTATTGCATGAATAGAGTTGCAAATAACAAATTACTTGGATGTAGCATGAAATTTTCATTTATAGTTGGTGACCCATTCTATTAGATTGATTTGCATCAAATCTTCCTTAGGAAGGGTTTTGGGGATTTGAATAATTGTTAGATGATTAGGCTTGTTAGCAATTATGCACAATGCATCTCCAAATGTACTTGAAAAATGGAGATCTAAGTCATGATCTTAAACCTTATAAAGAAGCTGACAATGAAGGGTGACCATGATAGCTATAGGAGTTTATTTAGCTTCAATGATCTAAACATGTATCTTACACCTAATGGGCAGAGTAGAATTATTTAACTTGACATTTATAGTTGGGTAAGATTATGAGGATGATGCTTTCACAATCAAGAGTAGTAAGAAAATGCCAATCATAGCATTTTGGTAGCTAATATGGCTAGTATCAAGAAGGATAAGTTAAGTTGTAACTGCTATGCCTTTTCTTATATGTAAGGTAAGGACCATTATGACTACTTTAAAATAGAGGTAGGTGTAACCATTGTTTCTCTAATAGTTAAGGAACTCATTTGGGATCTTAGTAGCAATATATTATTTAGAATGGGTTGAAACTAACCTGCACTGATTAAGTTTGGAACATTGGAGAATCTTCTTTACAGGAGAGCTTCTTCTGGTCATCAAGCTGCTAAAGGAGCTGGTAAAAGTTTTATTCTGATAATATACACAATAACAGCTAAGAAAAGGAAGGGAAGTTTCTTCTTCCTTGATAAAACTTGGAAGATAGGTCATTTTTATAAGGTTATATATCTTATTAAAAGGAGTTTTAAGACAAGAAGAGGGGATGTTACGGGGAATAAACAAATAGGAAGAAAGTTCAGCAGGTTCAAAAATTTCTGATTAAGTATCTATGAGATGAAAGGTTTCTTCTTACTTTCTTTTCTCTTTTAGAAATCTTTTTTTTTTTTATCTTAAGAGCAAGGCTCTGATACCAAATAAGGGATTGGATCTTAAAACCTTAAAAAGATGGAAGCTTTGCAATCGTATCTAATTCAACTTGTTCCTCTTGAGATAACGAACCACAATATTTATAGAGAAAGTTGCTCCTATGTCCTTTGTAATCAAAGGACAAAAATCTAAGATTAAGTTCTATATATTGTCTATGAAGAGTATAAAACTCTACGCAAGTATTTCGTTACAATTAATAGAATTCTCTTTCAAGTATGCTTAGACAAATAGCCTTTCTTCCTTTAGGTTTTCTAAGTCTTAGTCTATTAGGAATAAATATTCTTTTAACCATTTTGAAAACTTTTTCGAGGTATAAAGTCATGGACAAGATAACTTTCTCTTATGAGTATTATGATCTATTATCAATACTTTCTTATGGATAAAATCTTTATTCAAAGGTAAGTGTAGAGTATACTCGCATTGATAAGACAAACATAAAAAAAAAAAACTATCAAGAAAATATTTTAGAAGAAAAAGGCTTTTAGAAAGAACTTGTTAAGAAGACATTGATATTATTGATCAGGCTAATGCTTACAAACTTGCTTAAAAACAAACTAAAGCAAACTCTAGTTATATAGCTAGAGGCAAGCATAAATAGACAAATAATATTATTACATAGATCACACTCAAACAAACTACTTTATAGAAGTAGCTTTAATAAAGCTGCACATCTCACCAAATTATTTAAAAAGACAATCTAATATAAACACTCATAATACAATAATAGAAGAGATTTAGAATCCATCACTAGTCTTTATTTCTACTAAGGATAAGTTTATGAGTTGGAGAGAGATTATTGTCATCATCATCTGAGCTATCGTAGTACACTTTCTTTTTTTCATGATTCCTTGCTATCTAGTCATCTACATCATATGGATCTTGTGAATCTCGTGTAGGAATATCTTAGATTAGAACTAGTCCTTCATTAAACCATTGGAGCTAGTAAGAGATTTAGGCCAAGCTTGGATATTGGGATTGGATCTCTATGTTTAAGATGTCAAAGTTTAGCATCCTTGGTTCTCATAGAATAAATTCTCCTAAATCTAAGAGAGGAACAGAAAATATGATTAATTGGGTCAGGATAATTATTTAACTCACAAAGAAATATTTTTAAATTTTTCAGCGCATTAATTCTTTGTGTTGGCCAGTTTGTAAAAGTGTTCCACATATAGCTTAGTTTTAAGTCTACAAAAGATTGTTATTGTGAATATGATATGGCTTATGGAGAATGAAGATACTAATAGTAGTTTGCATATTAAGAGACTTTTGTGCCAAGTGGTAAGTTGTGATAATCTTTTGAAGTTCATCATGACACCATGAAAGTGGAGAAAATCATTCAAGTAAAGTCCCAAGATTGAAATGTTTATTGGTTGGATCACAAAGGAAATTATAAGTTACTAAAGGATGGACTTTTATGACTCCTAAATAAAGTGTAGTTAGAGACCATAGGTATCAAAAGGTTTCATCTAAAAAGATGGAGTGGATTTTGAAGAGAATGAGGTAAGGAACTCTTTTGTTAAAGTATGATGGATATACAGTAATGTTGGCATTTCTGAGATATAGATGGAGGTAGTAAAATAAAGATTTTTTTTTTTTTTTGCCAAAACTCTGACCTTTGTAGGAATGGTTGGAATTTTTGAGCAAAAAAAAAAAAAAATATTTCTTTTAGTTGGTTGTTAAGACTAAAGGAAGGAAATGAGTACAACCTAAAATTATATTGGCCATGAAGAAAAGTAAAAGTAGTTTTTGTGAAGTAACAACCCATTTAATACGTAAAAAGTTAGGAATAAAAATAAAAATAAAAATAAATAATTTTGTAAATAGAAAATACCTATAATATTTTTATTTTTAATGATTGAATAATAATTAATAAATAGTATTAAATAATGATTAATGAGCAAAAATAAAATTTCACCAAACTTTTCATTTCCTTTTTCTTTTCCTTTTCCATTAGCAAACCAAATAAACCATAAGAAAGTTAATGATCTAGACTCATGAAAGAAGGTCTACAAGGATGTTTTGAATTCCCTTGATGTGTTCTATTAATGTGACATATTGTTTAGCTTCTGGGCTTCAAAAAAGGCCACACCTAATTCAAAACTACAATTTCAAACTATTTTCATTTGTTGATCTAGAGTTTGAATATTTTTAGACTAAATTAATTATTTGGTTTTTGGAGTGTGAGACCTTTGGTTCTAAAAAATTAAGGAGTGTTTAAGTTAGATTTCAAAAATAATAAATTCGTTTCATTATAGTTCCTGTGGCATGATTCTACCATTTAACAAAAAAACTAATATGTAAAAATTTTAATATTTTTTAAAAAATTAACTTGTTCAATTAATTTTTAGGGATTAAAATTAAATATGATTAACTATTTAAGAGCCAAATTGTTAGTGTATCCCTCCTCTGTTCGTATTGGTAGATCAGGTCATATTATGCATCTAGATTAGAATGTGGACTAAAAAGGGTATTTTATTAGACAACCAAATAAAGTAGAGTAAATTATGCAGATTTTTTTTAATTTTGTTAAAATTATATAATTTTTTATTTTTAAAATATATTTTTTAGTCTAATTTTAAATTTTTTTACTAAAATATTCTCTATAAAAAATGTAATAGTGATTAATAAAAAATATTTTAGTCAAAACTTTAAATTTAGATTGAAGTATAACAATTTTTTATTTTAAGAAAGATCTGTATATATTTTGAAAATAAAAAAATTCATATATTTTTAACAAAATTTAAGAGAACTTTATCTAATTTACTCAATAAAATATATGTGATTATAGTATAATTTAATCAATTATTATTAATTTATATCAATTTTTCAATATAAAATAGTCAAATAAAGTGTTGGCACATGTTCATCTTTTTAATGATATGTTTTGCTGTAGAGAGCTTATTTTCTGAGAAGTTAAAACTATCTATCTATCTATCTATTATTGGAATATTGGATCACTTTTGACGTGATAATAAAAATTATTTTATACAAATCTCAAACAAAAGCAAAGATAAGAGATCTCGACACTTTGAGATGTTGAGTTGTCTATAATATTACCCTTCAATGATCATTACTTATTTTAATAGTTACATAACTGACAAATATATCGATACAAGACATTTTATAATTGCAACTTAGGGGTTGTGAATGAGAGTGTAATTGGCGAGTTGAATTTGACTCGTGGACTTGCTAAAGTTCAATAAAAAAATTCTAAGACAATCTAAATTCATATATGGCTTATTTTGTGGATTAGTATCCGTCTATTTATTGATTCATATATTTGAATAAATATTTAGTCCTTGTAATTTGCGCACCACTTAAATATTATATTAAAATATATAGTTTAATTATATATATATATATATATATATATATTTGAACACGTCTATGTGCGTTTGGATTCAACAGGATCGATTTATGAACAAAAAATTAGATAGATCCATTAGATATCAATAATTCCCCGATATAAAGATTGAATCCAATTTTAACTGAGCCATTAAATTTATAATTCTCACTAAAAAAATTGGACAAATAATTCAAAAGACAAATTAAATAAATTATAGATCGCAAATATTCATAACAACATCTGTATGAATATGAATCTTTTAAAGTGAAAATTTGTAAAATTTTCTTGAAGTGAAAGGTTTCGAGAAATTTCTCTTATAAATAAAATAAATTATATTAAAAAAAATTTTAGAGATGAATACGAGACCCTCACAAAGGATCCCTAAAGTCCATTATAAAAAATAAAAACTTCAGTGAAGTTACCCTGAAGTGATGTCCTCCTGAGTGCAATTTTCTTCCAGTGATGTTGCTGAAAACTTAAACGTTGAGCTATCAGCCATGGTATTGCACTATCTTTTATTGCAATACGTACAATCCTTGTTATACTCTAAATTTTATTAGTTTATTTATAATGTAATTTTAAATAAGTAAATAACATGATGTTCAAGAAAAATAAAGTGATATTATTTTGTTTGGTAGAAGAATATTTATTAAGAAAAATTTCAATTCAGAAATTTAAATTTAAAGAATATTATTTTTAAAAGAATTTAGTTGTAATTTAAAAAAAATTAATTATAACTTTAAAAAATTATATTTTAAGAAATTATAAAAAAATATTTGATTATTAATTTTGTCAATGTAAAATTCTTAATTAAAATTTTTCTTATTTATTAGATATATGTTAATTTTTTTAATTAAATGAAACTATATGTTTAGTATATTTTATGGCAAGTTGACAAGGGACAGCTGGTTCTTAAAATATTGGGCGTTGACCCTGAAACAAACAAGATTTGAACTGTGATGGTGTCTTGATCGTGAAGGGCAACTACAGAATTGACCTTCGTAGAACATTAGGTCATTGAATATTTACTTTCTTTCTTTTTTGCCAGAGAGGCTCTAATAAGAAATTATACGTGGAGGATAAAGGACGAGTCAAAATATTTTTTTTTTATTTTGAAATGTATAAAATATATTATTAAAATAATTTTTCAATTTTTATTATATAGATTATCTATTTAATAAAAATTAAAAAAATTATTTTTATTTTAGATCCTGTTTCTTTTAAATAAAAAATCAAAATAAAAAGAATAGATGACTGAAAGTAAAAATATTAAAAAAAATAAAATTTATATTGTCAAATCTAATGGACAATCCATTCGCATATTGCAGATTGATATCTAAAATAGGTGCCATTAACTATTTACTTTAACTTGAAAAAGGTGATTGTATCTTTTAGCTTTATTCCAGTGTAATTAAATAATTTCACAACAGTTCTTTGAGTTTCTTTAGGGTTAATCCTTGCAGCAATTTTTGGAGGAGCGAGTACTCTTGTGAAAAAAATGCTCAACAACACAGAATGTAGGTAAATAATAACATAAGCCATATCTTCGTGTTCTAAGAGATCCTTTTAAAATATTAAGATCTTTCTCCAGATCAGTTAATTGTGGCTGTATTTCACGTGTTAAGATATAATTAAATCTGAGATCTTAGAAATTAGGTGAGTAATTAGACTAATTAAAAATTAAATGAGATATGATGGATGGAAGGAGGCATTTGGTATCTCAATGCAATTGGAATTAAAATTAAAAATTTTAAGTCATATTTGTTATGTTTTTGTAATTATTATTTAACAATATTTTTTATTATTTTTTAAAGTAAAAATATAAAGATATTTTTTATGTTTAAAATTACTTTTTTTTTTTTAATTTTCATGCAAAGTAATGAGACAAATGTAATTTGGTGAAATTAATTCTACATAGATATATGTGACTAATAAGCTAAACTCTTCATAAATCGAGGGGCTTGTAAAACTCTGCTGGCTTTAACTCAAATATCCTTTATCACTATGACACCATAGTTAATCTTAAAGTTCCACGGTTAAGAAAATGTTAATTTCTTTGGAAGTTAATTTTTTTAAAAAATTATTTAGAACTATGTACTATTCTATTTTTATATGATAAATGAACATCTTTAAACAAAAATAAAAACTTAAAAAAGGAAAAATTTTAAGATGGAACTTTCTATAACAACATCTAAAAGAGAGAATGGTTTAAACTAAATCAATAGTTAAATCTAAAAAGAGTTATTTATAGGATTTTATTGAAGATGAAAAAAAAATTGAGACAAGCATATTGTTTATAGGAATTATTATATTTTCTATATACAAAAGTACAAAATTTTCTTTCCCCATTTAGAATTTGAATTATGTGTCTACCTAGTCTTCCTCTTAAAATTTGTCTGTATTTACTTTATTACTACCATACACTCGGACTGTTCTTCAATTCAGCGTGAATCCTGAATCCCATTGTTGTTTACGGAAAAGCTCTGATCAGCCCAATTGTTCAAGAACCGTCACTGAAAATCTAGCTCAATGCCTTTGATACAACCTTGATTCTTCTTCCATTCTTCACTCTTTAATCCGAACCCCAGATTGAAGGAGACTAGAAGTGGAAGAGACGCCGGCATGGTTGGCCGCAGAGAAGGGCCATTGATGAGGAACAACACGCAGTCTCAGCGCAAATCAAGAGTTGTAATTTCTGTAGCCACTGGGGTCGTTATTGGTTGTGTCTTCGCTTTCTTGTTCCCCAATAGGCTCTTCGTTTCTAACATTATCCCTAAGCGCAATCTCGGTACCGCAGAATATAAGACCCAGGTTCGGCATTTAACGAATACACCCTCGTTTTTTTCCCCCTCCTTTTTGAACTTGCTAGTTATCTGATTCTGAAACCTCTTCTCTTGAATGATTTTCTTTGAATTGACATTATGGCCATGTTCTGAGATCCGTTGGATAACAAATGAAGATGTAAAGTGTTGACTATAAATTACTCTGTTCTGACTAACAATTTCTCTTGTAATATTGTGAATTTACGTTGATCTTGCTGATTATGATTTTGGATTCGTCTACACTCTTCGTATTTTGGATTCCTCAGTTAGACCTATTTAGTCTTACTCCCAAATTTAGTTATCACTTGAAAATAAAAGTACTCATTGCACTAGTAACGGTGCGTTATTTTTGAAGACTAACTCACTAATTTCTTCGGAGACCAAGATAAATAGGCTTAAGGCAAAATTGTTTGTTTAGTTATCAAATTTGCATACTTCCCATCTCGAGTCACTTTGGAGTTTGGATGTCATGTTAAATAGGGCTATGTAGTAATATTGCTAGTATTCAATGTTAAGTGTAAAGAGTATAGTATATGACTAGACTAGATTAATTGAACTTGAAAAAAAAAAAAAAAACTGCCCAGATTTTGTCCATTTCTCTGCCTTGGGATTAAGCCATTCTCCTGAACTCCTTCTCAAACTGGGATTCAGTTTCTCTGATGAACAGAGTTGATGGTTGGAGCTGATATTTTGAAGTTTCCCACACACGCTCAAGAATTATTAGTGGTTTCCTTGTATAGGCTGTCTTTTGTATGTCTTTGTATTTTATTTTTTTCTGTGGTTCTTCTGGTGTGAAATGGTGTTCTGTATCATATCTGTTTTGTAAGGCACAAAGAGGGCCCCATAGTATAACGAGCTTCAAATTTACAATGGTTTATTTGGCAGACAAATTCGGTGGCATGTGAATCATCAGACCAGATCAACATGTTGAAATCAGAGTTTGTTGCGGCATCAGAGAAAAATTCTGAGCTGAAAAAACAAGTGAGGGAATTGACTGAAAGACTTCGGCTAGCAGAGCAAGGGAAAGATCAGGCTCATAAGCAGTTTCTCACATTGGGTAAACAGCATAAAGCTGGGCCTTTTGGTACTGTCAAGGGATTAAGAACCAGCCCTACTGTAGTTCCTGATGAATCCGTGAACCCAAGATTGGCAAAGATATTAGAGAAAGTTGCAGTTCAAAGAGAACTCATAGTTGCAGTTGCAAACTCCAATGTGAGAGAGATGCTGGAAGTCTGGTTTACCAACATTAAGAGAGTTGGTATACCCAATTATCTGGTGGTTGCTTTAGATGAAGAAACTGCTAAGTTTTGTGAATCAAATCAAGTTCCAGTGTACAAGAGAGACCCAGATGAAGGTGTTGATTCTATTGGAAGAACTGGAGGGAATCATGCTGTTTCTGGGCTTAAATTTCGTATCCTGAGAGAATTTCTACAGTTGGGGTATAGTGCCCTCCTGTCAGATGTTGACATTGTGTATTTGCAGAACCCTTTTGATCATCTGTTCCGAGATTCAGATGTAGAGTCCATGAGCGATGGTAATGATAACATGACAGCTTACGGATATAACCATGTCTTCGATGAACCTGCAATGGGTTGGGCGCGATATGCTCATACTATGAGGATATGGGTTTACAACTCTGGTTTCTTCTATATCAGACCAACAATCCCTTCAATTGAGCTTTTGGATCGTGTGGCTATTCGACTTTCCAAGGAGCCAAATTCTTGGGACCAGGCTGTTTTCAATGAGGAACTCTTTAAACCTTCATATCCTGGCTATGTTGGGCTTCATGCGGCCAGAAGAACTATGGATTTATATCTTTTCATGAACAGCAAGGTTCTGTTCAAGACTGTGAGGAATGATGCTAAACTCAGAAAAATTAAAGCAGTGATTATTCACGTAAATTACCACCCCGATAAGGTTCCACGAATGAAAGCAATTGTTGAATACTACGTTAATGGTAAGCAGGATGCTCTAAAGCCTTTTCCCGAAGGCTCACAATGGTAATATTACTTCAGCAGCTTAGGTACTCCTTTGGCTTCTTGACTGATTTGCTTTCCAGTTGCCATTGTTCCACACAAGTTTAAGAAGGTCGCTTACAGCACATATGGAGGCCAAAGTAGATCTCTTTCATGAGCACAATGAGTTATGCCATTGGGTGGTGCCGTGGAAACCTTGATTTGTTGAGGGGTAGATTTTTATCTTTGATAGTTCTCTTTTCCTTCAAGGTGATTGGGGTGCTAGCTATAGAAAGCTTGTGCATCTTTTTTTTTTTAAATTGGAAAATGTTGTTAAGAAGATTTTATTTTTATCTTTCTCCCCCGCGTAGCATCAAACTCCTAGCTTCACGTTAAAGTGAGCAGACTTTTTATTGGCCAAGCAAAAAAAGCGAACTTTGAAAAAAATAAAGAAAGAAAGCAAGAATATTCCCTTCAATGTTCTCTGCACCTCAGATAATGCTATTTTGATTATTCGGGTAAAATTCAATAATTAAGATTCTCTCAAAACTCTCAATGATCATAATCCAGTGCTCTCACATATTATATATTACTATTGTTAAATTTCGATACAATTTAAGAATAATTCTTAAATGTCTATATTTTTTTGTATTTTAAAATATATTCAGTTTTTTTGACATTTTTACATGTTATATATTGGCATTTGCCTAGAATATTGGGGCAAATTTTCATTTAAAAAAATATGCATGACTGTACGGTATGAGTATCTGTTGTGGATGGTGTATAAATTCTCTAAAAGTTTTTACTATATAAATTTTTTTGTACAATTAAAAGAAAAAGACACGAGGTGTAAGATTTAATATTGAAAGAAAAAGTGAGACTATATAATCTTTACACTTGTGTTTATTTCTTTTTAATTTTACAAAAAAATTTACAATTAAAGAATTTAGGGTTCATCATGAATGTGTACTTAATTCAAATATGACTGAGAAAAAAAAGTATTGCTGTATTTTAGAAAAATAACACAATTAAAACATAGGATTTGGCTCTAGAGCGCTCCACACGTGCTAATTCCCGTGTCCATTTTGGGAATCCAAGGGATGAAGAGCTCTCAAGCTTCTCATAGTCTTACCCTAAAACATATTTTTGCTAACCCCACTTATCCCTGATTATCTGAATGAATGCATATTGGATCTTGCCTGTTCGTCTTTCTTCTCCTTTTTTTTTTTTCATTAAAGGAAAAAAAAAAGTGGGGACTTACAGGCTACATATAAACCAAATTTAGCACAAAATGAATTCCTCAAAGTGACATAGTGGAGTTTCATTCACACTACTGGAATGATTACCTTAACTAGAAAGTCTATATCATTATGTATGCCAAGCCACGAAGAAAATATCATTATTATTCCCTTTATTTACCGTTATTTTCAGAGTTTTAATAATCTAAACCGATCTAAATAGAGTTAAAATTGGCTCCTAATGTCAAATGATGAATTCTAGTAAGTTTTGAGAGTTGCTTCCTGAACTGTTGTATTATCTTCTAACATCAACCCAGTTAAGCAGACTTCATGGCTGCAAGATCAGCAAATGGTTCTGGCTCACATATCTTAAGAAGTTACCCCGCCAGGCTTCATGGCTACAAGATCGGCAATTGATTCTAACCCACATATCTTGGCGATCTCTTCCTGCCAACAAGCCAAATCAGTTATTGAAATTAGTGATTAGCTTTCAAATAAGAATGACAGAAAAATTGTGAGGCCTTAAAAAATGTTCTTTCTCATCAGCAGTTCACATATCAGCTGAAGACTTAGAACTAGCTTCTCTAAATAATTTTTAAAAAAAAAATCCCCAACCAAATATAGGTGAATTAGTAACCATGGTCTAAGTAACTAAAAGTGGATCTCATTGCCAACACAGGTGACTCACTTGACAAAAGTCCTGATTAGAGCTTTGTTAACTATGCATGCTATGCAGATTTAAATTTCCCTTATATCAATCAAGAGCTCATATTGGTGGTCAACTCTCTTCAAAGAAATTCTCTAACACCTAGTGCAATGTGATTTTTAGATGTCAATGTACAGTTGAAATAGGATCTTGTGCATGTCACTGGTGATCTGACTAGTAAAAATGGACTAACCTATCCTCATTGCAATCTTTTTCACTCAAAAAGAAAACAGATCTCATTGATAGAGCAAATGGAATCATGTTATGGTTGCATTTTGATGTTTCATGCATGCGCAAGAACTCATGCAAATACTAGGTTTAAATTCGGTGTGCAGGTTAGGGGCTTTTAGCAAACTAACTTCAAGGTGCTATAAAGATTAGCCTTACTTTACAGAAAGAATGACAGAGGGGGAGGCATGGTTATTTGATGCAAATGTAAATACTTCAACCATCTGGAAAATCACTAATTAACGAGCAAGTGACTGAACAAATAGGGTTTTGATGGCAGACCTCTATGGAGTTGTTTTCATTATTGAGATCTAGACAGTCTTCAGAAAGGCTCATGAGCTTGTCCTTGAGCAAGGAATTCTCCATCGCAAGAGCATCCATAGTTTTATGTAGCTCATCACATTCTTGCTGCCAAGTTAAGAAATAGAAATAATAAAACATCTTATGGAACATCAACAATAAGAAGGCAACTATTTCAACAAATATAATCTGTTTCCAGAAGGAAACAGAGAGAAGCACAATTAAAGTAACCACTTCCATAGTGGCCATCACTTTGGCTGTTTGGCAAGTGAAGTCCCTCCCATTCCATCATGTTCCAAATAAAATAAAAAGGGATAAGCAGTTTTAGATGCAAGAAGTTGACACTGTTGAATTTATCATTCTTTTGAAAAATAAGCTCCAACCTTTGATTAATATTGAAAAATTTTCATTCCCGCAGTTAGAAGTTTAAAATGATTTAAAATGATTGTCAATAAAAGAAATGAAAATTTTACCCGTCCTTTTTTATCAATTACGCAATCTAGACTACAGCATAATTTTTTTTATATTAAACACGTTGATTTTCAAGAAAACACAAACACACACCCCAGCAATATTTCACATATATGCATACCTGCCTACGTATCCTTGATCTCCTAGCTGATTCCCTATTTAACTGCCTTTTTCTTTCTTTTCTTATTTCATCTTCTTCCTGCCAAAACATATGCAATTCAGCAGGAAATAAAAGACATTTTTAAGAGAAACAAAATCGAGCAATCTGAACGAGATCTGATTGCTGAAATGTATTCACCAGAGAAACTGATTATCAAGGCAGTAAAAAGGAAGCAAATGCAAGCCGGAAAACGTAGTTTAAGTGTATTTAACAGAAGTAAATATGATTAATTGTTTGAAAAATCAAGATTTCCATAAAATGTCAGCAGCTCATGGAAGGGATTCTAGACCAGTTATATCTGAATATTAAGATTCCATTCCCCATGGGGACTCATTACACTTAGATTGATGAGTCCAGATTTCCTTCTCTGGTAATCATAAATAAGTCTATCTTTAATTAAAGTGGAGTTTGTCAATGTTATCGGCACAATCACATCAACCAAACCGCAGATATACATATATTTTCAGCATAATAATTCATTAGGCACCGCAAAGTGATAGTTGACCAAAGCAGTAAATTTATTTTCCCCATATCTAAACTAAACTCGCCAAGAACATCAGTCATCCAATCCCAGCATTTAAAAGCTAATCAAACATGACATGAAAGCCAGAGAAATTTATAATACCAGTTTTGCACGTCCGGGAATAGCCCCAGATACATTGAGGCCAGTTCCTGAATTCAGATCTGGTTCAGTTGAATTCACTGCAAATTGCTGCAATGCAGAAATTTTATTCACATGATTTGCAGTACAATTTTTTATTCTAGCCACATCCTGTATAACGTCCCCTGTACAAATTTCATTGATCATCAGACTATGAATTTTGATATTTTGATGACCAAATAAAAATCCATGAACTTCAAACATACCATTTGCAAGCATCATGTTACATTGCTGCTTCTGACTTGAAGGAAAACCCTGCAGAAGAAGGGATAACATTAAACCTTCTGGTTCGAATATTCTAACCATCTCGAACTATATGAAAGTCTAACATAACTGGTGATAGGACATATATTACACTGTTCAGAGGTATATTCACCTTAATATATTTTTTTTGCGGGTATAAAAGAAAAGGTCCTTTGTACTGTGAACAAGTATATTCACCTTAAAATAGATACCTAATAAATCCACATACATTGTTAGTGTCATGGCCTTCATCTGATGATCCCATGCTTCCACTTGCAGCACTATGAACAGAAAATTTGCAATTAAGTTTGGAAAAATGTGATCAAGATTCTTGCCAGATAAGACAAGTGGTACCTCCATGTCGCTCCATCTTGTTCATTTTTGGAAATTGATAATTCATTTCCATTTTCTCTTAATTCCTTAAATACAAAATCTCTGTTCCCATCACATGTTTTCATCGAATCCATGTTCTTTATACTGAAAGTCCTTTGTACTTTATCTGAAAATGTCAATGGAGAACCCTGACCAGAATGCAAAAGTAATTGTGTAATATGCATTATTTAATGAATATACAATCAGATAAACTTATCATCATCAAAATGCCCTACAAGGAAAATTTGAATCCATTAGTAATTGCTAATCCCAACCCACACCTAAAAGAAAAGGAAAAGGTAAGTAATTCTAAAGCAACTGGCTATATAAATTTCATAGAAAATGTAGAAAAATTAGAAAGAAGGTATAAGGAGATTGAATTTTTGGTAAGTCATTTAGGATTACCCCAGCAACAGCAGGATGATTTTTGAGCCTTTTGGGATCATACAGAGAGTTATATTGAAGGGGAGTGCTGAATGCCTGCAATGAATGACAAAAAAATATTAAAAAAATGAAAAAGGAAGTACATGAATTGTCCCTTTGAAATAATCAAAGCAAGCAATTTGCTAACTGATTCATGAATATGTAAATTACTACCTGGTTTGGCCAAATGTGAGGGTAATAGTAAGAACCAGCTGCATTTGAATTTATAAAGGGAGTTGGAGTAGACATAGAATAATGATATCCCTATTTAAAAGTCATTTAGAGTGTTAGTTGTTTCCATATGTATGAGAAGCACAGGCATACAGGACCCAAATACCAATATAAACCAATGCAAATAAATAAATCTTTGAGACCTGCATAGAAGTAGACCAATACAGCTGCAAAGGTTTGTTTAGAGTTTCCTGTCAGAAGACAAGAATTGGGGAAAGAAATAGAGAACATTAGAAATCATCAAATAGCAGGTAGAGAAATTTAGTTGAGACAGTACAAAGCAATTTTACTGACATCCTGAGCCGCCATAATTTTGCAGGATTTAGTACTTTTGTTGGATTCTTCTGTCCCCATCAAAGCTCAAAAAGCATATGAACTGAGTGTCACCTAAATGACCAATTTCTTTTTGAATCTAACACCTAGCAAGCGAGAGATTCCCCCAAAAAAGAAAGAAAGTAAAATGAGGATAAAATTAAAATCCACACTAGCTAAAAACGAAGGCAATCTCATTTGAATTACCGTTACCTTTGCTTTCCAAGTGTTTTTTCTTGCTTGGGCAAAATTATGGAGACTAGCTTAAAACTTGCATTGGGATTAATCATTTACAAGAAGTTGTTGGGATAGTCATATGTATTTTAGCCTTTTCTGAATAGGTTTTGAAGGCTGATGTACCAGAACTTATTTGTATTAACTTAAGGAAAAAGAAACTTAGGTCAGCCATCAGGTGTGATCTAGTGGTGAGGGTTGTGGCTAGTTAGCAAAAGATCTTATATTAAAACGTTTGCTCTGTTATGTTTCAAAAAGAAAAAGAAAAAGTTGAGTTGTAAGTTGTAAGTGTTTGCGGTCAGATTCTTTAACAGAGCATAACATGTGAAAAACTTTTTTTGAAGAGTCATAATATGGTGCTGAGTTGAAAATAAGGTCCATATGTTTTCATTGAAAAAACTAGTATCAAACAATTGAAAAACTTTATCTAAATCTTGTCCTTAACTTAATACTCAGTTTCCAACCTTCCTCTATTACTTGCTCCCCATTTTTATTTGACCTTATCATTGACGGCCATGATATTCAAGGCGAAAGACAGAAACACAAATCAAGCTCTTGTCTTTTGATAATGCCAGCCACTCTGGGAAATCCTCCAATTCTCTTTTCAGTGACTGAAGCATTACCATAATCGACATTTAGTGATTCAACCCTCAACTTGCTCATAGACTCTCGAGTCCCGATTTCAAAATTAATTAGCGCAAAATCTTCGGTTCGCTAAATAAAAAAGAAATAAAATAGGGGCAAAACACTTTGCCAACCCTACTCAGAAAAATTACCCAATAAAAGGCCCGAGCAAATTAAAGACAAGCAAAATCGCATTGTTTAAAAATTTCCAAAAGAATGGTAATCTACACGCACTGCTACGAATATATATCGTAATCAAATCTTGCAGCCATGAGAAAAATATATAAACTAATAAATCAAGAACAAAATTTAAAGAACTAAATAACAGAAAACACAGAAAATCCGGTTCCATATATTAAAAAAAAGAAAGAAAAGTTCAGCCCAGTATGAATGAACATGTCTGAATTGTGGAAGCAGAAACATAAGAGGCAAATTGGAAAAATTAATAATCTAGTGTAAATAGCAATAAAACAAATTAGAGCAAAAGCTTCGAAGTAGCCAATCCAGGGCGAGAGACTAGTTCACGACTTGAGAGAGAGAGAGGAGCAGTTGAACAGATTAGAAACCTGGGTGGCGCGAAAGAGAAGTCCAGGTAGGCACTGCTATGACAGATGTTTACTTCTCCTTGTTATGGAGCTTATATAGCCTATTCATAATAGTTATACGAGAAAATTCAGAAGGATGAATGTTAAAAATATTTATTTAAAAGGTTTTAAATTTTAAAATTATTTTTAAAAATTTAAATTATATAAAAAATTTATGATTTAAGATTTTAAATTAAAATTTTGAGTTCTAACATTTTTTAAAATAATTTTAAATTTTAAAATTTTTAAATATAAATATGTTAAATTTAATCTCTTAGCTTAATTTTTTTTAGTAACATTGTTGGCCGACTTTAGACGTGTTTCCCTTCTTCTATCCCAAGAAAAAAAAAAAAAGAAAGAAAACTCATTCTCAAGTATTTTTTGATGAATTATATTTTATAATAATCTTATTAAATATCAAATTTTTAAATATGACTTTAGCCTTTTAAATATTAAGAAACATAGTATAATAATATTACAGAAAGACAATAGCAAGTTTACTTAAAAGAAAAATAGCTTAGTATTATACAATTTATCAGTTGTATATATTTAAAAAATTGTATATCTATTGAGTAAATGTATAATATATTGAATTATCCCATACAAAATATTATTTTTTTGAGATAAATTATTTTACATTAAATAAAATAAATTTCAGCTCTGCGGGCAACAATATTTTTACATATAAAAATAACATTTTTCTTTAAATAATCGGGCCAACAGGTCAAAGAATTACAAACAAATCACTCGTAGACGGAGTACGGTTTATGTAGGTTTGTATGTCAATAAAAGGGCGAATTAGAGTTAATTTTTAAGTATTTATCATTAAATTTTAATAAAAATGTGTCATGTGGAGGAATTTTTAAAATTTTAATATTTAGTGATTAAAAAATTCATCTATTATGATTTTATTTTTTTAAAAAAAAACTTTATAACTACTACTACCTAATAATTATCCTAAAATTTTGCCCTAAAAATATCAATATATAACAGAAATTGGGACAAGAGTCTTCAGTAAGGCTAATTTTACTGCTCAGAATGTATAACATTATACAATGACAATGAGACAAAAATGATTGAATAAGTAATTTTATACACTTTATTATATCTATTTACAATTATATAATATTGGCATATTTTTCTATTTTGGTTTTATATAACATTCCCCAAGCAGAATCCTACACTTTTAAACAATTGATCTTCCGTGGAGCTTCATGATGGTGGTAGGAAAATTATTCAACTCATAAAAACTTCAGGATGCATTATGTATGCGATTTAAAGGGAAAAAAAAAATCTGAAAATGTGAAGTTTAGAATATTAGATTCTTATAATTGGTATGTGCGTAAATATCATTTTCAGGACATTACAACATTCGCATAAAATTTTAATTTTTCATTCTCATTAGAAATATTATATTTTCATCGCATAGTGTTTTTTATTATTTCGGTAAAAAGCTAAACTACTCGCCCTTCATCATTTATATATCATAACCTTGATTTATCTCTTATTTACCATGGCCATTATTACTGCCATCATCTTCCTTGCCATTTTTAACTCCATCGTCATTATCTTATTTGCCAATGTCATCGCTGCTTCTATTCCCAATATTGCCACTACTACCTTCAACTCTTCTGTTATCATCACCATTACAATTATTTTTATTTTTATTGTTGTCAACACTACTACTTCTATCTCTTCCTTCACCATTTACCATTACTATTACCTTCATTGCTATATCCACCAACTTCATCTATTATTTTTTCATAAAAAAATTCATATGTGATTATTACTTTTAATAAAAATTATTCTTAAAAAATGATCAAGCATGCTTTTTATTAATGGTCTTTGATTCTAAAAAATATTGTAAGTAAACCAACCGCATGAATATAAATATATAATATATCAAAGAATATTATGAAATATTTTTAAAAATATTGAGAGATGTAAGCAATTTTAACAACATTTTTTGGAACCACATTTCTAAAATAAAAAATTTAATCTTGTGCTTAACAATCCCACAAATCCCTCCGTTTTCTTTCATACGCGGCAAGGTGGGAATGTTGGATTGTCACGGGTAGGAATTGTTTTAAAAATGGCAAAAGGTTATGTTATTCTTTTTTATCTAAAAATAGTAGTAATACTTTGAAAAATAATAAATAAAATAAATAATAAAAGTAAAATAATGATATTAAATTATAAAATATATATTAAAATTAAAATTTTATGAAAATTAAAATAATAAATATAAATATAAGATCTGTACTTTTGAAGAATTAATATGAACTACACATACAAAATACTAAAATTTATAAAATATAGCAAAATATTAAAAAGAAATACTTTTTTTTTATTATACAATGTTATCTATCCACATTAATGAGCATTACAATCACAATTAGGGAAGGGGAATTCTGAAATTTAATCTATGTCATTCTAACTCCATGATCTATAATTAAGGTTAAAAGAGCTGAAAGGATTAATCAATTGTCAAACGTCTTTTTTAAGGGTTTCCAAAGTTACTCCTCCCTTCTTATTGAGGTTTAACAAAGAGGCTTACCTTTTATTGATGAAGAGGAATTGTAGGGTGGAATCTTAAGGGTTCACGATGATAACAGTTTGAAATATTTATATAAGTATGTCTTTGATAACTGTAAAGCTGGCAGATCTCTTAAGCATGTGTTTAGTAAGATTTTATTAGAGATGTCTTGCTAATGTTTAATCGTAAGGGATTATAACATTGAGTCTAACATTTCGCTATCTAATCATCTTGTTGAACTGAATGATAATCACTCAATCCCTCTTGTGCAAGTTTATTTGGTCTAACATTTAGTACTTTCTTAAAAATTGTAGGGGTTCTATTGTGAGTTGGGTTGCTTTCTTGCTAGGATAGAGAAATATATGGCATTTTGCAACTGATTTGCTTTAAGAGCAACCCTTGATTTGTTTAAAACCTTCATGGATGATGCAATTCCTAGTTTCCCAAATACTATGTAGAACAATCATGATGAATTTGATTCTTTCCTCCCATTAGGGAATGCAACCATAGGAGAACCAAAGATGCAAACCATTCCCCTATTCCTAGGGCATCATCTCATTAGATCTTAATGGCTAAGAGGAGGCAAACTAGATTGCCTTAGCAAAGCTACGTTTAATAAATATGTGATCCAACATTTTCCAAGGTGGAATTACAAAGAACAGAGTTTTAGTTGATTTCTAAGTGATGGTTCCTTAAAATGTTCATCATCAGGATGGCTTTCCTAGCAAACTTCCACGTGAGCAAAAGTAGTTTCATTAGAAGCTTGATTTGCCAAAGCTTTTCTCAATTAATGGATGGGTTGAGGTTGGTAAGACTTTCTTCAACTCAAAGACACTTATATCCTCCTCTTGTAGAATACGATTTATTGGGGCAGCCAATCCATGCCAAATAGTTCTCTTTGTCAAAATAGGAGAAAGTAGTTTGGAGGATACAATTCTTAATCTCCTTAGTGTACAATGATTCCAAAAGGTGCAAATTCTAGCAAAATAAACTCTTAGATAGTGTTTGGTTCAATGGAGGAGAGGGATTTTAATGGAGGGGAGAGGAGGGGAGGGAATGGGTCTTAATGATGTGTTGTTTGGTTGATTTAGAGGGGAAGGAATGGGAAGAATTAATGGACAATTATGTCCTTATGATATTAGAATTAATTTTTTTTTTGTTTTTAAGATATTTTTATATAAAAAATAATTTTTTATTTTTATTTAAAAATATTTTGTATTTTCATAAAAAATTATCTTAAATCCTATTAAAAAAATAATATCTATATTATATTTTAAGTGAGGGGTAATTTATTCAAATAAAAAAAATTTCTCTCCCCTCCAAAAACTCTCACTTTTGGAGGGGAAGGTTTGGAGGGGGGAGGGGGTATTTTGCCTCCCCTCCTCTCCCCTCCATTATTTTCATATCAAACAAGAAAAGATCTTCTCCTCTCCTCCTTTCAAATCCCTCAAACCAAACAATGCCTTAAATAGTCGAGATTTATGAAAGTTGAACTTGCTAATTTGATTTGATTGCATGATTAGAACATTCTTTCCAAAGCAGACTTGCCAAGCAAAAAGTGGTACAATGAAAGTACTCGATTTACTGGTACCCTTTACATAAAAAAAAAAAAAAAAACTTATGACAAATCAAATGTGAGAATATTATATTCCTAGAATAGGAATACAAGTGTCTGCAAACCAACCAACCCGTGAAGATTTGAATTTGAGGTTAAATTTCGTTTCTACTAAAAGAATTTTCATGTTTAAGTAAAGGAAATTTTTGTAATATGTACATTAAATTGAGACTGAATTCATTATTTATTTTATGAAATCCAAAGAGAAAGAGAATATAACTGTGGTGGGGTACTGAGGTATCAAATCTCATTTTAAATCAAATGTTGATTAGTTGTTACCATTGAACTTTAGTTGGCTTTTCATCATTGGATTCCCCTGAACCTTCTCAAGATAAAATTATATATTATTAAAGGACAATTGCAGATATTATATATTTAACTTATTTATTATTAATTTCTAACTTCTTTGCTTGGGTGTGTGTGAGATGCTTACTTTTCTATCGCAACTTGCGCACACAAACAAAAAGCAGCTATTGAGTAATAATTTTTCTTGCAAATAATTATTACGTTACGTCAATATTTATTAATAAAAAATTAAATAGTTCATTGATATGGTTATTGAATTTATTTTTCAAAATAAATAATTTCTTTAAATAAATATTAAATTGTTATAAGCCTTATATATTAATGGAAAAATATACCAAAAAATTATATAGAATATATGAAGAATTTTGAAAAATAAAAAATAAAAATTAGCATGGAGCAAATCATCATATTTTCTGTTTATTAGATAATCATAATTCATCAATGTACTTCACAAATAAAAATTCATCAAATTACAATTTCAACTGAGTAAAATTGGGAAAATTTAATCATATTTAGAATAATTTAGGGCTATTTGGTATATAAAATTATTTAAAATAAAAATAGAAAAAATAATTTTATAAATGAAAAATAACTCATATCTTTATTTTAAAGAATAATTAAAAAATATTGTTAAATAATTATTATAAAAATATAATTAATATTACATACAGTTGTAGAAATAAACCTATTTCCTATATTGATATTCATACCAAACGACCTCGAAAGGAAGAAGTAAACAATAGACATTCCACCAAAAATGAGGGCCGATTCCACGGAATATCTAACTTCAATAATTGTAAGTAATGTTTCTTAGTGTGTGTATATATATATATCATGCACTGACAATTCAAAAAGTTAATAAGTCCCACTAACAAGAAAAAAGAAATTTATAATAATACACAGTAAAAATAATAATTCTCTTATAAGTTATATATATATATATATATATATATATCTTAGATGTGAGTAAATTATATTAATTTTTTTAATTTAATCCAATTACATATAATATTATTTTTATTTTAAAAATATTATCTGATTTTCACGACATTTGATAAATTTTACAAAAATTTTTATTTTAATTTATTTCTTATCAACAAAATTAATTTTTTACATAATATAAAATTGTGATTTTATTTTTTAAAAAATAATAGAGATAATTAAATTGATATTAAGATTCAATATAATAATATAAATTTATTTTTTGCATGATAATAAAAATAAATAAATAATCTTATTAAAATATATTGTATAAAAAATTAGTTTTATTGAGAAAAATAAAAAAATATTATATATATAAATATTAAAGGAGCCGTCTAACATAGAGAGACAAGATGTAGAGTCCATTTGTTTAAGCTTTTTTCAAAGAAAAATCATTTTTTTTAAAAAAAAGTATTTTTATAAAACTTTAAGATATTTGTTTAAAATTTTAAAAATAATCAAAATCTAAAAAAAATCAGATTTCTGATTATTTAAAAAAATTATTATGATTAACTTTTTAAACTTAAAAGTCATTTTTTAAATGAAAAGTACTTTTTATGATTGTAACCAAACAGTAATAATTTTGATTTTTTATAAAAAATTTTAAATAATAAATTATTTTTTAATTAAACTAAAAATCATTTTTTTAAGCTTAAACAAACGGCCCTAATTTAACTAAAAAGCGCTTATGCTACTCAAAGGGGAGAAATTATCGGAAAATTTTGGGGTTTTATTTATTTATTTATTTTGCAATTTCATCATGCTTTCGTCGTTGGGGTCCAAAAAAAGGACACGGCAGTTCTGGACTCCCACAGGTTTCGGTTCGTTTGTGTGGGAAGAAGAGAGAGCAAAAGACAATGTGTGAATTTCAGGCACACACATTGTTCCATTCTGGGAGGAGGACCAAGGTCTCTCCGTCATGACCATGGATGCCTCACATTCTCCAGCAGCGATTCACTTCACTCTCTTCCGGGTGGCCCTTGCAAGAAAAGGTTCGTACGCCTTTGCTCATTTTCATTTTTCTTTCATTTTTTGTTCCGTTCAACCCTATCTCTGCCTATTTTCTTTTTCTTTTCTATCGTTGCTTATTGAGAGAGATCTGCTACTCCATTGGCCTCCTCTGTTTTTCTTTTTGTTTTCCAATCTGATCTACGACCTGGAAAATTTTCCCTTTGTTTGCTACCTCTTCAGTCTTCACCCGTTTTATTTGCCAATCCCACATTCTTTTATCCTTTCCCTCAGGAATGTTTATGCTTTGAATGAACATAATGTTTAATAGAATTGATTCTTCACTTATTGGACATTTATTGTAGATTCTAGGTTGTGAATGAGATTATTCATATTTGTTTTACTTTGGTTGTCACATAAATATTTCTTTCAATACGATGTTAAATATTTCTTTTTCTTTCAAATAATACAACATCTAAAGACCTGGCAATAGCTGGATACTTATTGCTCCAAATCCACCATAAGAGGAAGAAAAGAATACCTAGTTTGTAATATGTCATATTGAGATTCATGCAGCTAATTTGGATGTAACATTCCATCCTTTTGACACATCCATCATTTTTCTTATTATTGTTAGGTAAAAAGGTATACGTGAGAAAACTAGTGGCTAAATATAGTAAGATTATATGGTTTATGTTGAAACATTTATTACTAGTTTAACGGGGAAGAGTGGGGAGATTGCATCTTGAAACACAGGGAAGAGTCAAGAGACAATGAAGCCATAGATTTGGGTTACAGTAACTGAAAAAATATGAGCATAGCATATTCTGTGGGAGGAACTACCAGCCAACATCTTAGGAATATTATCCAATGGGGTTAGCTCAGTTGTTAAAAGGAGAAAATAACTTTGCCTGTCAACTGGGTTTAATTCCTTTTAGTAAGGAGTAATAGCCTATCTGAGAAAGTGTACCTTTATGATAATTAGGAAAGGAGACTTAACCTTTGATTTGTAATGCCCAAAAGAAAAAAAACCACACACACACACACACATATTAGGAATATTACTCCAGGCATCTAGCATAAGATTAAAGGATAAAAAATAAAAAATAAAAACAATAAATTATGCTAATGTTTTAATTGAGGGCCAAAAGAGAAAGAAGATGAAGAACAGTCTTGTGGTTTTGTAGATCGCCGGTTTCTGCTTCGATGTTTCTGTAAACTTGCATGGAGAAGCAACAGATTCCAGGGTCTGTGATATTGATCACTCCTATGACTTAATATTGACTTTGGTTCAAGGAAAGAGTATTCTCTGTTGTTCTTAAGTCTTAACATAGTTACATTCTACATCCTAAGATTTTGTACAAAGCATAGCAGGATGTGGCTGTACTTTTTGGATCTGCACATAAGATTCATGGGCAATTAATTATTACCCTATATAACTCCATATACACCTTTTTAAATTGGCTAGAATGAATTTTGTAGTACTTTGATTGATGCTTGTTCGATCCTCTCATATTCCTATTTAACTTAATTTAGAATTAATTTTCTTTTTGGTGTTATTAACTAAAATAAGATGAAAATACACTTTTGGTTTCTTAACATAGCTACATTCTACATCCTAAGATTTTGTACAAAGCATAGCAGGATATGGCTGTACATTTTGAATCTGCACATAAGATTCATGGGCAATTAATTATTATCCTATATAACTCCATATACGCCTTTTTAAATTGGCTAGAATGAATTTTGTAGAACTTTGATTGATGCTTGTTCGATCCTCTTATATTCCTATTTAACTTAATTTAGAATTAATTTTCTTTTTGGTGTTATTAACTAAAATAAGATGAAAATACACTTTTGGTTCCTTAACTTACACCAAGTTTTATTTTCATCACTTAATTTTACTTTAGATTTCACTTTCATTGCTTGATTTCATTTTGTTACTATTTAGTCTACCTTAAATTTCAATTTTGTCCCTTAATTTCATTTTATTCCAATTTGGTCTCTTCCAAAAACTACTCAAACACTGCCAAGATGCAAAACAGAAAGTCCTATGTGGCTAAACTTTGATAACTTCTTGCTGCCTTGGATCTACCTGTCTTAATACCCTTCGTTATAACCACACAAATGTTATGTTTTGTAAATCTAAGATAATATGTGCATATTATCTATAGACATAGGCGATGACCCTAATTTCCCAGGTGATAATACTCATAGAAATTGAAAGGAAATAAGAGTATTAGTTAGACTAGAGTAATAACATAGGAAAGAGTATTATGACAAATAAGATCCAAGTTGGCAAGAAGTTATCAAGGTAAAACTATCAAAAGGCCACATAAGACTTTTTTATTAAGTATCTTGACATTGTTAGAAGGAAGGAAACATTTGAGTGATTTTTGTAAGTTAAGGGACTAAATTAAAATAGAATGAAACTAAGGAGAAAGTGAAACTTGATGTAAAGTTAAGAGATTAAATTGAAACAATGAAATTAAGGGATAAAATATGATATAAAAATAAGGGATCAACTTGGAATTAAATGAAGATAAGGGATAAAAGACACCCAGAATAAAGTTAGAATACCAAAAATGTATTTTTGCTACTAGAATAATATCAGTAAAAAGCATGCTAAAAGGGGCTGCATTCTAAATGGAACTAGTAAGTTGATCCACCACCTAGAGGACGTGGCTCAAATCAATCATTGTTATAGCCTTTTAGGCTTATGACTTCCCTAGTAAATAATATATTCCTCAAGTGTCTATCCTTTTTTTTCCTCTCGATCTATATCCTGTATAATATCTCACTAGAAGTAGCAACCTTATATCTCTGGATTATCTGTTAAAAGGAACAGGCATGAACTGATCCTAGAATATAAGTTCCTGTGTGAATGTTCTCCATCCACAATAATGAACGCATCAATATTGCAAGGTAATATCTGGGGCCTTTGCTATGCAGTCTGCACCTTGCAACAATAGCTTAAGTGTTATACAGAGAACAGTAGAACAAATATTTAAACAAGCCTGATATAATGTCTTCTTGGCCTTGTCTGATACGAACAAAAGCAATGAAATAATGAGTAAACCAGGGAAGGAAACTTGCTATAATATTTCCTCGTTCCTGAGGAAAAGTAGTTGTGTGGGAAGTGGGCTGCTGCTGTATTTTCTACAAAGCTTGAGTTGGTTCTAAAAGAAAAATTAAAAAAAAAAAAAAGAATCTGAAGTTCCGTCCGAAATTGATTTAAGGGAGTACTACATTTCTTGTCTTAGAAAATTTAAGCAAGCTATAAGTGAAAACGTAATAACCGTTCATAATTGTTCCATGTTGACATTGTATTGCATTTAAAGTGTTCATACATCATTATCAGTTCAATACCTAGATTGATGCAAAAAACATTCCTTCAAAGTGAAATCTCGTGCCTCCAATTTTTATTATTATTATTTTTCTCTGCTGAATAGTATTTACTGCGGATGGTTTATTCTCAGTGTTTGTCTTGATATATGCAGATTGGAAATAGGTATTGAGTGCTTCCTGGGTTCATTTTAGCATGAAAACAGGACCTGATGCTAATGGCTGGCCTTCTGTTGTGCGTCTTCATGTCATTAAAAAATCAGAACCCCGCTTTTACTTATTCCCAAAAGTGAAATCGGTTGACGACAGTCCAGGGAATGTACCTGTCTATCTCAATGTGTATGATTTGACACCTGTAAATGGTTACATGTACTGGGCAGGCCTTGGTGTTTTTCACACTGGGGTTGAAGGTCAGTAGCCACTCAAAACCTCCTTAAATATTTCCAAAATTATTTTTTGGCAAAAGCATGCACCAAGATTTTTGGTTCAGAGTTCATTTCCAATTATATTATTTCCCTGCCACCGACAATTCATTATGTAGAATTTACATCATGGACCTACTCCTTAAGGGAAAGACTTTACAGGCCCGCGTCTAGTTTTTGACTTTTGTGGCTCCGATCTTAAATTTACAATAGCCTGTCTGTACCTGTAACTATCATTGAGACAGAAATAACATTTTTTAATTACAAGCAGGGGCATCTTCAAAGTTTACCCTAAGGTAAACTGTTTCCCTTATCAACCAGATATATTTAATATTTTAATCCTAGCTGATACAAGACCCACTAGGAACATGCCCTAGAGAACTTTCAACAATTCAAAACTTTGTCTGAGATTAGCTAGAAAACAAGAATATTGTTCAAAACTTGGACCGACGTCCAACATAGATATTATCTTGATGGATGAGGGCTTCTCGAACTTGTAGTACTCCAATGGACATGCCTACTGATATCGTATCCTAGTTCTTTAGAAGAACTGAACCTGATAAGAAGAAACACTATCTTTTCTTACCATTAGAACTAATTCCTTTAGGTAAATAGAAGTAACCTTTAATGCTATCTACTAACAAAAAATCATTTTATGGATTTGATCCACCCAGCAAACTCAATATATAGATGCATGTTGGCGCGAATTCACATGCATAGACATGGGTACCAAAAGATATACCCAAATATTTTAGAGAAGGGAAGTATGTTAAAAAAAAAAATGCAAGGACATGTTAGCTATTGCTGTACGTATTCTTGCTCTTTTGATTCCAAGAAAAAAAAAAAGGGATGTTATGAATATTTTCTGAGATTGTCCTATTGTACTCAGTTTATGGAGTAGAATATGCCTTTGGAGCCCATGATTGTCCTACTAGTGGTGTCTTTGAGGTTGAACCTCGGCAGTGCCCAGGATTCAAGTTTAGGAAGTCAATATTCATGGGAACGACAAACTTGAATCCTTTCAAGATTAGAGAGTTCATGGAACATCAGTCGGCAAACTATCATGGTAATACTTACCACTTAATGGCGAAGAACTGCAACCATTTCTGTGCGGATATATGCCACAAGCTGACAGGGAATTCAATACCAAAATGGGTCAATCGCCTCGCAAGATTAGGTATATGACATATTTTCGCACACATTGTCCATTCTAATGTTTAAATTACATCATTTTTTGCCAGTAAACACACCAAAGGCATCTTAGATATTCTGGAATCCATAAGCGAATAATAAGCAATAAACTTAAAGTTGCTGTTTTAAGTTTCATTCAATCAAAGGATCCCCTAATGCTGCTTCCACCAAGGAGTGGAAGCTTCGGGTTGATTACCCATGCTATGCATAACCGTCATGGAAAATATTACAGATATATCTTTTCCCAGAAAATAAGGTTTTCATATGCTCTCCTTTTTGGCTGGATGGTGCATTTGGTATCAATGAAACATTTGAAGATCACTTTTATTGACTATTTCATTCAAACCTCTCTTGAAAGTTCCTACTTCTTATTTATGCTTCGTGCATCAGATGCCCCTGATCTATTGTTTCTTTGTCATCCTTGTAGGTTCTGTGTGTAACTGCTTACTCCCCGATGACCTCAAAACTTCAACCATTCAAGAGGATCCCAACTTTCAAGGGCGTAATAGTGAGAAAAAGAAGCTGCGTACTGCCTTCACCTGTTTGTCATCAATGTCAAGGCCTCAGAGGCTCCAGAGGAAAGAGTCCAGGTCTCCCTTAATTCAACCCTCTCAAAATAAAGGTTGCTTACGAGCATGGAGGTCGAGAAAGGGCTCATGAAAGGAAGGATGAGATTATTTAGTTCTCAGAAATTCTTCTCCGATATGGAGTATTAATCATCTTTCTAGTAAGACGGAGCCACTGTTAAAGAAAGAAAACATCCCTTTCTCTAGGGGTGCAGAATTGTCTGTCAAAATTTGTTTTTCATTTTTGAGCTCAAGGGCTTGGCTTGTTCATTTTTTGTTTCCTGTTGTCTTATTTTGGCTTGTAATATTTGTCTAATTAAGAACTTGTCAGATATATTGCTGTGCAAGCTCCATGACAAAAACAACTCTTAGTGGAATACATGGACATACATGGATGACGATGGCAACCTTAGATATCAACAAGTAGATAAGCTACACATATAACAACCATATTGTCCAGAGACAGAGCAGAGCAAGGCACACTCTGATCAAACTTCAACCAAACATGAATATAATGATAGTACCAAGATGTCAGAAGACTTATAAAGAACTAAGAACATCCAAGAAACTTAAATATAAGCAAAAACCTTGTAAAAAATATCTCCTGCCATGTTATTTGACATCGTGAACTTGAATTCGCAAATAAGGATGATTAAGGATATGGTTTTATATGTATTACCTATACTTGGACTCGTAGCATATGACAAACTCAGGCTTTATTGCATTTTCTCTTGGATATTTAAATCCCCAAATTCTGACTCATTTATTTGAAGAAATTTTAAAATAAATAAGTTTTTCTCAAATTAAGATTTGTTTGCAATCAATCTATTCATATAAAATTACAACAAAAAATAAAATACCTCAAGCACCTATTAGTATAATTTATAACATGCAAAATGCCCTTTAGGTGACTTTATTAAACCATTTTTTAATGTATATTTGGGACGGAGTAAATATTATAGTATTAGAACTCAAACTCAAACATCTAAAAATGTCCAACAAAACCTCCAGACCTCAAGGAGTAAACTTTGTGATTACCCATAGAAGCGGAATATTTGTTCATCCTTATTTGCAAATTCAACAGAGTTGGTTCAATTTGAAAGGAGAGAAAGCATCTCATCCTACCAACTTAAACCCGATTCCTCTTGAGCACTATAAGAGATAAATTATAAATTCATTAGACTAATGAGAACCAGTGTATCTATAAAATCATTCTAATAAAAGATTTAGTTTCAATCAATGTCTAAGTGCACTCCTGAGTGTAATATTGAAAACAACATTGACCCAAACATGAATATAAGCACACAACAAACGCCACTACACAAAATCCATGTCGTAACAATATCCGTAATCGTGAAACTTATCATAAGTAATTACCAGTAATTTATTGTCATCAAAATACAATTTGACTGTTAAACTCAACAATCTCCGTCAAACATAACGTCGAAAACCCAAAGCACAGAGGCCATCCAGCTTTCTGGCTCAAGAATTATTTGATTTCTTAATAGTGATGAAGGCATTAAGCCTGTAGTGATTTATATGTCAAACAAGCGTAGAAATAGTAAGAGAACTGTATAAATGAAAGAAAACAGAGAAATGTAGATGTTAACACACCTCGTAGATCTTTCATTCGGGATTTCGGATTATAAACAACTTGCCACTCACTGAGGCCCAAATTGGATGAAACACATTTGAACATAATATGTGCTAATATGATCACTTGATATCTTATAAACCACGAATAGTTTTTAATCATTTTGTCGTAGTCTGTTGATGACATTATGATGATGTTGCTCCTAAGCTAATTGCTTTAAAAGTTCATTTTTCTAGTTGTATTTGCTTCAAAGCGCCAGCGATGACATAACATTGCCAGGAATGCAGTCTTCATTGACCTGAAGACTTTATGAGAAGGTTAGACATTTGTATTTGTACCAGTAATTATTTCCACTTTATCCGATAAGGGTAGATATAATCGAATTTGCATCAGAGTCAATGAATTTGATTCCCGCTAGTAATTCTTATTGGTAGGTATTTACCGATTGTGATGCGGCCGGCTCTAAGGTTGAAGCAACGTATTTGCTTCTTAAATTTGTTTTTTTTTTAAGGTAAATTTTGGTCTTCTTAAAGCTACTATGTTTGATCTAGTGGTGAGGGGCAAGAATAATTACTAATAAATCATATACCAAAAAAAATCATTAATCTCACTTGTATGAAATAAATATGTCTTAACAAACCAATAATTGTATGAAAATTATGAGTTCAAAAAATTCATAAAAATTATATCATCTTTCAAACAAATTAATTTGAATCTGTCAAAGAAAACGACAATATGTGGGGTATTTCAATATTATACAAAATTATAATATTATTTCTAAAGAAAAAATATTCGTTGGAATCTGTCAATGAAAAGGAAAATTTTCATTTTTCTTTAGTCTCTGCCAGAGACATTATCCCCATATCTTTTGATTCTTTGCCTATATCCATTGTCTCCTTTGGCTGCCTAGTTTTCTTAAGACCAATGCTCATGCCACGTTTCGCTCGTCATAAACACAAATTTTAAAATGTCTTTTATAATTCATCCTAACAGCTCACAAATGTGAAGTCAAACTCAACCTTGTTTACGTAATTCATCTCCCCTGTTTTATATGTTGCAATGTTCTGTATCCTATTGCAGAGCATAAATTTCAAAGTTTCAAATAACAACTTCTGATTTAGAGTACAAAATTGTGCAGTGTAAAAAAATTCATAATCATTTGAATTCTAATGGGGAAAGGAGGAGGTTGTGTACCTAGCAAGAAGAGGGCACCAATTTCTGATCCGAAGAAGAACGATCCTGTTTCAGAGAGCATCGAAACCCAATCCCTAGTAACCGAAACAACAACAACAACAACAACAACAATCGCAGTCCGAGAAGCACCAATCAAAGCAGAGGCGAAGAAGCTGAGGGTTTTCATAGTGTATTACTCAATGTACGGTCACGTGGAGTCATTGGCGAGGGAAATTAAGAAAGGCGTGGATTCGGTGGAAGGAGTGGAAGGGGTGTTATATCGAGTGGCGGAGACGCTGCCGAAGGAGGTGTTGGAGCTGATGAAGGCGCCGGCGAAGGACGACCGCGTGCCGGTGATAACGGCAGAGAAATTGGTGGAGGGTGATGGGTTGGTTTTCGGGTTTCCGACGAGGTTTGGGAGCATGGCGGCGCAGATGAAGGCGTTCTTCGATTCGACGGGGCAGTTATGGAGGGAGCAGAAGCTGGCGGGCAAGCCCGCTGGTTTCTTTGTGAGTACCGCCTCACAGGGCGGTGGCCAAGAAACGACAGCGTAAGTAGGCCTTTATAGTTTATCTATGTTCATTAGTAAAAACAAATAAAAATTTATTTACTTTTGAATTATGACTAAACTTCTTTTATTTTTAGTAGGGTATCTAATAAAATTATAGTACAAGTAAAAAAAAATTATGTAGAAAAATTTTTAAAAGCTCAATTATACAATGTGAAATTTAAAAATTATATATTTATTTACAAAAATTATACACTTGATTTGATAACAAAGATATACAAAATTAGTTATAATTCTTTTTTCCTTTGAATTAATAGCTATTTTGATTCAAATTGGGTTCTAAATTAGCTTTTGCATAAGTTAGTATATGATTATGGGCAATTTTTTTTTACTTAATTATGGACATTCTTATATATCACTTGTGGGGTGCATTACACTGTTTAGGTGGTGAAATTTTATTTATTAAATTAATAAAGATACAATTAAAGACTAATAATTTACTAATTGGACCTGAATTGTTTGTTTGATCTTGGAGCTGAGAATGGTACTCTTGTTAAAAACAAGGGGTGTTTTAATTTAGATTTAAATAGAACAATTTTTCATTTACAACATGTTTGGAGTAGAGAAAGGATGAGAAAGAAGAAATAAAGATATTTATTTAAAATTAAATTAAAAAAAAAGTCTAAAATAAAATTTCACCTTCTTTAAAGTTTAGTCCTTACATATACATGCGTTATATATTAAAAAAAGAAAATTGTTGTCATTATTATTGTTCTTGTGATTATCTCAATTCATGTTGGAAACAAAAACATTGTAGTTGGACGGCAATCACACAGTTGGTCCACCATGGGATGCTATATGTTCCTGTTGGTTATACGCTGGGTGCTGGAATGTTCGAACTGGACTCCATTAAAGGAGGGTCTCCATATGGTGCTGGAGTTTTTGCTGGAGATGGCACAAGACAAGCAAGTGAAAAAGAGCTTGCTCTTGCAGAGCATCAGGGCAAGTACATGGCTACAACGGTCAAGAAATTGGCCCACAAATCCTAAATTCTTTCTCTCTCATTAGACCCTTGTTAGCTCAAATAAAGTTTCCCATCCCAATGCTTTGATGGTCTTGTTAAATGTGGTGTCTATTTAATATTTATTGGTTTGAATTGGGCTGTTTTGTTGGGGAAAAAAAAATGTACACCTAGTAATCTTCATCTGTGTGAATTCTGTATTCTTTAATAAATTTAGGATTGAGATATATGCTTTCTTGGAGTTTTTTTTTTTTTACTTGAATTTTTCAAGAAAAAAATTGTAATTTTAGCACTATGATTTTATTTGAAGTTTTATTTTTGTAATTTAATTTTATTTAGTTTTAATTTAGTCTCTTAACTTTATTTTAAATTTTGTTTTTATTCTTTAACTTCATTTATTTTCAATTTAATTTCTTAACTATATTTTAAGTTTCATTTTCATCTTTTAATTTCATTTTGTTTCACTTTAACCTTTAACTTTCAATAACTAATCAAATATTATTTTTTCTTTTAACACTATGAAATTAAATTGCTTAACAAATTAGTTCTATGTGGTCCGTTGATGATTTAATTTTAGTAACTTTTTGCCAACTTAAATTTATGTGTTATAATACCCTTTCTATCGTCATCCATTGCATTTTGTAAATCCAAAATCATATAGGCATATTATCTATAAATATTAGTGGTGACTTAGATCTCTTCAACAACAATATCCACATAATTTTTTTAACAAAAGTGAGAACATTAATTATACTAAAGTAAATTGAAATAAAATGACATTAATAAATGAAAGTGAAACTTAAAGTAAAGGTATGAAATTAAAACAAAATGAAATTAAATTATCAAAAAAAATTTAAAGTAAAATTAAGGAATCATATGAAAAATAAAATAAAATAAACGTAAACAAAAATGTAGCGTTTAAGACGAGTAACAAGCAATGTGGCACATTATTAACCATCGATCTTGTAGATGCTTGAGATTTGGCATCCTTTAAGAAGAAAAAATGTGTTGAAGCATGGCAACATGGAAGCATATCAACCGTTGGGTTCTTTGATGATCCAAATTCCTTAAACATGACTGTGTCATGTTAGGATTTGGATTCTCTTCCCCAATTTTATTATCTTTTGTCTCTCCACCAAAATCTCAGCCTTTAAATTTATCAATCACCCACAATTAGTGATAACAATTTTAAAAGATATAATCTTAGCCATCAGATTTTGATGGAGAGGTAGAGGAGAGAAGAATTGGTGAAGAGAATCCAAATGCATCATATTACCCTTTGCATACGAGAGAATCTGCTTGCCTTTCTCTCTTCCAAATTGGATCCTCTCAATCTATTCTCTCTCCATTTTTTATCAATTTGGAGAAAGAAAGAGAAAAGATTCAATTTCATCAACAGAGAGAAAAAAGTGTATAAGTCCACTCAATGAAGAGTTCAAATTCTTTGAAGTTCCTACCCATAAATCTTTTTATAAAGTTGAAAAGAGATGAACATGAGATAAAAAGACCATATATTCTCGCCCTCACCCGGTCTTCCCTAATGTTTAGTTTAATACAACGTATCTATCTCCCTCTAACTTTAAAAGAAATTTGACTAAAAACTTTAAATGATTCATACACCTCAACAAGTCTCATCCATTTTCTATTTTTTTTGTGTATGAGTCTTTTAAGGTTCTTTGTCATATTTTTTTAAGAGTTAAAGAGAAATAAATACATAATCATTAGAAGAAAGAGAATGGGAGTGTATGGACCTGATTTCTAATTTTTTTTTATTTTTTCCGCTTTAGAGCACATAAATTTCACACTTTAAGGATTTAAGCTTCGCTTCTTCCCTTTTTTTCTCTCATAATTAAGGGAGTTAAAATTGCAAAGATCCTATTTCAGATGAACCAGGAAAACATGAAGTTATTTTTTCTTCGGGCCAAAATTCAATTACTAATTTAGGAAATAACCCCTTCCTCGGTTGAAGACTTCTGAAACTCATATTGACTCGCACTGAGCTCGGAAAACTTCGCGCGCAATGTCGAAGCTCGTCATCCTCCTCACCCTCCTTCCACTCCTTCCATTTTTCTGCAAATCCTTCTCTCTCGATAAGCCCTTAGATCGTCGCATCCTTGTGTTGCTCAATGACTTCGCCATCAAATCCTCCCACTCATTGTTCTTCAATTCTCTTCAGTCTCGGGACTTTGATCTCGATTTCAAGCTAGCCGACGACCCAAAGGTTTCGCTGCAGAGATACGACAAGCATTTGGAGGGAAATCGTAGAATACAAACCATTTTCATCTTTTTGTTGTTTGATGATGATTATAAATTGGCTAATGTTTTAATGCAAATTGTCTGTTCTTATGGTTTTGAAAAATTTAAATTATGAACATAAATAGTATCTTTTTTTCTTCATTTTGCAGGCAAGAAATAATGCTTGGATATTGATCTTTGGTTCATTGGGCATGTCCAGCAACCGGTAAAAGACTTACTTGTTAATCAGGATTTTCTAATATGACAGCCCATGTCGACTGACATAAACTTGGTTCTTTCCTTCAGATTTTTTAGGTCTGCTATGCAAAAGGTTGGGAGTCCAACCAAGCGAGTATGGACCTAAACTTTTTAATTCCTCCTGTTTTCTGTTAAAGATGAATGTTTGTTGGCCACTCTCTTCTCTCTTTAACACGTTGCCATAATTGAGTTTCTATTTGCTATTATACCTTTTATACGAACTTCCAGTGGTCATATCTTTTCTTCTGGGAATTATTCTTTTCATTGAAGTGTGTGTGTTGTGAAGTTCTTTTGTTTTTTTTTTTTTTTTTTGGGGTGTGGGGGTTGGTGGGCATATAACAGACATGACAAGTTAGGTAATGAGCAATTTTTGACTGAGCTAAGCAAATGGGTTTTCCATGAAAGCGGTCATCTCAAAGTAAGACAAAAGATTCCTCTATCAATTCTTTGGCATTGTTCATTGATTTAATCATTGAACATCATTTAGCATCCTTATGTTACATGCTTTTGCTTTATGTTTTGACATTAAGGCCGTAAGTGTGCAACACCACAAAGTTGGGGAAACAAATGAACCAGCTATGTATAGGATCAATGATGATTTGGCAATTCAAAGCTAATGTATTTAACATTTGCTTCAATTGAAAAATTAATTTGAGCTGGGGATCGCATTGCAAATTATTTGTGGAGGAATACTCTGTAGAGATTTTTGAATGGTCTGGGCAAGTTGGCAACCTTATGTAGCTGTTGATGTTCAAGTGCAATTTTACATGATGAGCCCCTATGTCTTGAAGACTTCATCAACTGACAGCAAGGCTCTATGTAAAGTTCCTTTGGTAATACTGTTATGTTCTTCTGTGATGAAATCTTGAATGAAATCCTCTGGATTACTTTTCTTTGTTCAGGGTCGATATTTCACATCATTTAAGGTTCCAGATGTCTATGGGGCTTTCCAATTTAAAGTTGAGTACCAAAAACTCGGCATATTCAAGCTTATCTCTTTCAAAGCAGGTAATTGCTAATCCTCTAATATAGTATTTGTATATATATATATATATTGTGTGAAGAATATAGTATCTGTTTATTATTGTCAAATTTAACTATATCTTTATAGATATATTAAGGCAGAAGTTTCTGCCGGGACATCCAATAATTTGGATTACTAAGGCAGACATATTTGTACAATTAAAGGTTGTTTCTTATTTGTTAGGTGCCTGATTCGTTGCTCTGTTACCATGATTGCCTATTTGCAATGGCGGTTTTACCCCATCTATCTATTTATATATATATATATATATATATATTAGATTGCTGAATAAGACATGGATTTGAACTATTCATGCAGATTCCCGTACGACCCTTCAGACACAATGAATATGAAAGATTTATACCAGCAGCTTTTCCTTATTATGGAGCAGCATTTTCAATGGTGACTCTCTCTCTCTTTCTTTCTCTTGGTTTGTTTCTGGGGGGCATGGATGGAAATGGAATGGGACTCTTATGGACTTTGATGCAACTTAACATGTCCAGAGTCCCGGCCACATGTTTCACCGTCTTTGTAAACCATGTCTTGGTGTAGGACTATGCCATCTCTTTCGTAAACTTGTTCATCATGTGCTTGCATGCGAACTTGGTGATTACTTGCTAATGTAATCCACTTAAAGAATTTCTAATCAATCTTAACCAATATCAGTCCCTCTTTGGATGCACTCTGGTAAGTCTTGTGAAGTTCATAATTCCTATCACTTCTTTGCATGTTTATTCCCATTGAAGTGTTTAATTGAATTTTAGGCGGCGCTTTTTGTTTTTCCAATTGTTTTCCCGACATTTTGCATTTCAGTTTATTAAGTTTGAGCTTCATTTCTTTTGTTAGAAAGTGGCCTGATCCAGCAAATTTATTTTGTTGCATCTTTTTGAACGCTTGCTTAGTCCCTTACTTAATTCTCTAAATTATCTTCGATGCAATTTTTTTCTTGTTAAATAATCAGCTTTTCAGTATTGCTGGGTTACTCTGTTGTTATGTGGTCTGATGCATCTTCTCGAGCTTTTCTGTGACTTTTTGGTGACAAATTTTGGATTGTGAGGCAGATGGCAGGTTTCTTCATCTTCGCCGCTGTCCATCTATACAGCAAGTAGATGCAAACCTTTTCACGAAGATTCCACCATGGGGATTGCACATCAATTTTGAGATAGAAAATTTTGCCTAGGCAACAGTAGAAACGGATGTCCCATGTTTATTATAGAAGTTTTACTTAATTCTTTCCATTCTGCTAGTTGACCTCATAGTAATCACCTTTGATATTTTTGTTTCACACCCGCGACCCAGCCCCTTGTGTTGCTAACCAGTAACCGCCTGAGATAATTATGGCCAGCAATGTTATAAATTTTTATTTTATAATTTCGGAGCTAAATAACATATATGTATATGTTGAAATTTTTTATTAAAAAATCTTAAGAAACTCTTCTTCACAAGACAAGTTTATTGCATATCTATTCAATCAATAATGCTTTTGGAGATTGCTGAATCCTATAAAGAACTAATGACTCATATAGTATGTGAAATTGTTAATTAAAAATAAAAAGATAAATTTGAGAATAAAAAATAATTTTTTATTTTTAAAAAATTACAAAAAATGGATAATATTGAATAATCATTATAAAGGTATGATAGATATTAAAAATATTTACTTTTTCAGTTTCACAGGCTTACCAAACAAATTGTAATTAAGCCTTGTGTCTTTCTATTTAAAAGAAAAAAATATGCCGTGTATTTTGATAAATCAGTACAAAAAAGGAGGTTTTTGGATTGGAATTGACGTTTATAATCTAGTAACAGCATTCATCAATAAATGAAAAACAAAGTAACAGCATTTATAATATTCAATTAAAGATATTTTGGTTCAATTGTATAATACATGTTCGCCGGATGTGTTTATCATTAAAATATGCAAATAAAAAGGAATTATAGATATACCATATCCTTTTAAAGTGGTGGGTTCCACCCGTTGCTGCTAATCCAGATGGTCATGGAATGACACTAAGGCCTTCCTAAGATCATTAAACATTTTGACCGAAAGAATCATCCTAAAACTTGAAAGTGTAAAAATTTAAAGAACTCGAAATTTTTTTTTTCTTTCTAGTCATTGGGTCATCTCTATTCATCTTACTATTTTGGAGGATGGGAATTACCCATTAGACCATAACAATGAAGAATTGGAGATTGGGAAGGTCATTCGCATTATAGCATTTTACTCTTCAAAGATAATTCAATTTAATTATTGAAACTATCACTGGAAGATTGGGAAAAAAAATCAAAAAAGAGTTAGCTTTGCCTCAGTTAAGCAGCTCCCTATTTTTCCCTGTTCCTCCATAAACCCCCAATTGTTTTTTCTCTGCTAAAGATTTAAAAGAAATTATGCGTTCATCCTTCTCTCATGCAAGGAAGAAAATTATTTCCAGTGTCATCAAACACGGTTCAGGTTCTCTAGATCACCAAATACATTATTTGCTTTTCTCACTTTTTTCTAAAATGCATTAAAAAAATTAAAATGCACATAATTTTCTTTTATTTTAAGATTTTCTTACAATTTGTTTTTCAAAACTTTAAAAGTTAACACACATAATGATGTTTGCAAAAAATAGAAAGATTTTTTAATAAATGAAAAAAAATAAAAATGAGAATGAAATAGAACCTTATAATCTAAAATCATGACGTGAATGAAAAATAATAAAACTCTTAAATTCATTCAATTTAACCCTTCTGATAATAAATATATAACAAAATCCTTTGCATGGGATAATATCTTGCTACAAAATGTGGCATAATATATTGACCAAAATACTAGTAAAAGTAAATCAAATTCCTCTTCAGAAATGGTGTTCTAGATGAATCCCACATAACCTGCTGGAAAAACGTGGGAAAATAAATAGAAATCAAGGTAGAAGAACCCACAAAGCAAAGTACCCTTCAGAAATTGGGAAAGATGACTCTGTTTCAAGCTAAAAGCTCAAAGCCATCAACTAGACCTTTGAAGGAAATTATTGCAGCAAAAGTCTCAATCTTTTTTTTTTCCCAAGAACAGAAAAAGGAGGGAAATAATGAATAACAAGTAAGAAATGTATGGTAAAAGTTACTAGTAAACGCCTTGAGATGATCAGACACTGGCATTTATCAGCGAAACTACCAATACCCCTTTCGGCCTCCCATGAATCAGAATAAGCACCAGAAGAACCTTCAAGCTTATCTGGGATTATGAAGGCCAAAAGAAAAATTTTGAAGAACCATGTAAAAGGTGAATGAAAACCCTAGTGCCATTGAAACCCAGAGTTCTGATGTGCTGCCAAGAGCCCATCAATCAGGGGCTTTGTTCCGCCGTGAACCTTATGGGTTTACCTTTGTGTATATAGTGTACAAAGCAAGATGAAGTTCATAGGCAGCAAACCCTAATCCTCACTTTTGTATTTGGTCCTTGGGTTTAATAAAATTTCACCAGTTTCCCCACAAATGCTATCACTTTGAACATTTATCCGCTGGAATTTTAGAGGCCAATGGCAAGTTTTTTGTTTTTTTGATAAAAAGACAAATGATAAGTTGACAACTTGCCACGTGTTATTATTTTTCTTATATACATAGTAACATGAAAAATTGAAATTTTAATTATTCTTACATGTTATTTAGAATTTAGGTCTCCCAATATTTTATCACACATTATGTCACCTTCCTCTTTTTTCAAAAGCTAAAAATATATTCCATGAATTTTAACCCATTTGTTTGTAAAATTATTTTTCTAGTTTTCTAACTAATTTTTTTATCTCCAATTTAACATTAATTATGGAAAGAGATGTAGTATAAACTTAACAACAATAATTATTATTAATACAAAAATATAGTAAATACATAATTCAATCCTTAAAAGATATATTTTTTTAAAGTTTTAGTCTTTAAATTTATTCCTCTACACAAATTAGTCATTTAAAACTTGTAACTCATTACATTTGAATCTTTCTATTAGACTAAATAGTATCCTAATATACTAAAATATAGTAAATACATAATTTGGTTCCTAAAAGATATATTTTTTTAACAATTTAGCATTTAAATTTATTCTTCTACACAAATAAATCATTTAAAATTTGTAATTCCTTACATGTCATGCTTGCTTTTGGTACTAAGGAGAAACCCAAATTATATTTTACTCTATTTGAAGGGATTATCTCTCTCTCTCTCTTTAAATTTTATAGAACTAAAGTGTAAAAGATATACAGGGCTTGTTTGAAATTGTTTTTGTTTTAATGTTTTCAAAACATATGTTTTTAAGAACAAATTTTTGAGAACAAAAAAATTAAAAAATCTGTTTGAATCATTATTTTGAAAAGTAATTATTTTTTATTTTTTACCTAATTCTGTAGAACAAAAGTTACAAAACACTTAAAAAGTGTTCTGAGTTTTTTGTTTTTGAAAACAATATTTTATTTTTTTGTTTTACAAAATACTTCATTAAAAACACATTATCAAACAGATTTTTTTATTTTTTTGTTCTTAAAAACAAAAAAATTATTCTACAAAATTAAATCAAACAGGGCCATATTTTTCAAGAATATATTTACTCGCCTATATAGTTTATAGATGAATACTTAACTTTTCTTTGTTATCTGTATTCATATTTATAATCTATGACGTTTATAAAGAAGTATTTATGATTGCAAGACATGAAATTCAAGTTTCACATTAAAAATTAAGAAATTATAACATGAGAGTTATATGAACTTTGAATTTTTCAATCGCATATTCATATTAGCGGTGTTGTCTTTCATCCTTAGTCTTTTTCTCTTGTTGATGCAGGACAAGCCCATAATTAACACAAAGCATCATGAAATGATACTTTTCCAAAAAGTTGGATTTTTGTTATTTTAAAGAAAAGAAAGCGACAACAAATCAATTTTACAATAAATTTCTATTGATTTATCAGAATTAAACTGGAAATCTTAAACCAAACAGAACCGCATACACCAACATATAGACAAAACCATAACAAGAAGCCACCAAGCAAGCATGGACTTACCATTTATTCCATCCTTAGCAATAAACACTTGATAAAAAAGGATTTTCATGTAAAAACTTTATAATTTTCAGAAATTATTTGAACTTTTCCACTTAATAATTTTAAAAAATTAAAACCAAATAGACCCAACAAATCAAAATCATGAACTGAGAAAACTAGAACAGATATTGAAGTGCCTTATATATATATATATATATATATATATATATATATGGCTCCCATGATCATCGACAAATGACTTAGCAATGCCAGGAGGGGTCCTCAATCTTGCACTCAGCTGGGAGAGCCATGGCTTGTTGAGGGTCAATCGTATACACAGACAACAAACCTGAGCTTCCGAAATGGCAGAGGCATTGAAGGTCAGCATTGGAGAGAGCTGAGCAGCAAGCAGGAGTGGGTGGGACTTGAGGCTTCTGGCCACTCACAGAGGGCTGGCATGCCCTGAGCCCATTTCCACTCATACCACACAATATGGCTTGACCATTGGCCACTAAGGGCTCTGACCCTACAATGGCAATGGCCAAAAACAACCCCACAATCACAAGCTTCTTATTTTTACATGCTGCCATGCCTACCTATGTATGAAATCTCTATGATTTCTCTGCACTTCTCAGGCTCTAGCTGTTACTCCTCCACTGGCTTGTGAGAAGAGTGCAGGACTGTTTGGTTTATATATAGAATGAATGTAGGGTACTATGTCCTTTTCCAAGTATAATTTTGACATGTATATTTAAGCAGGTAAGATTATGAGAAACTCGATACAATAATGACATAATAAGAATAAATTTTTTCTGTTTAAAAAATATACTATAATATAATCTTCTATATATAAAAATATATAACTTTAACTGTTTATACACTATTCCTAACATCCTGTTACTGTACTATTTACTCAAATTGTTTCTTTTTTCTTTTCTCCTACGGGATCCACTATTTTCCTTTTTCTCTATAGGATTCACAACAAAAAAATTGAATTCCACTGTAAGATGTAGGAGACATGCTAGTAATAATATAAACTTTATATGGGAGCTATAGAGATAAGGAATCTTAAAGAAAAATTCTATTTAAAGATTATAATCTCTTATATATAAAAACCTATGACTTTTACTATTCATTTTTACTGTTTATACACTGTTTCTAACATTTCATTAGTGCTCTGTTCACTTACACTGTTTTATCTTTTTTCTTCTCTTTTCTCCAGGGGACCCACAGCAAACAAATTTAAATCCCTTGCATCCTGCAGGGAACACGCTAGTTTAGTAAAAATGACATTAAAGAAGTATAAAAATTAAAATTCTTTTGAAGGAGTAGAGAAATAAATTTCCACTAATATTTTCTAAAATTGCAACTCATGCTCTTTAAATTTAAAATTTGGTTTTTTTAATATTATAAAAATATTTTAGATTTATTATTACTTTTGGATAAAAATACCATTAGAATATTAGAAACACTACATTGTAATTTTTTGAAGTATAAATGATAATTTTGGTAAGCAATAGTAATAACTTTTTTTTATCATTAAAAAAAAATTAAATTTTTTTAAGTCTTAAAATTCGTTTGGCTGAAAGATGTAATAATAAAAGAAATGTAAAATATAAATAGGTGGGAGTAGGTGAGATAAAAAATAATTATTTTATCTTTATTTTTAAAAAAATAATTTAATAAATAAAATAATAAGTTAAGGTTATAATAAATATTACATAAATTATATAAAAAAAAAATATGATCGCTTTTGCAGTGAACCAACACGGAGCCTTTTAATGTCAAGTGGGACAAGCTTTACTTCTGGACTGGAACATTACGGATTTACGGTATAGTATATTACACCGTGAACCGAGAGGGACAAGCTTTTACAACCGTTAGATTCCATTTTGCTTGCGCCGAACTGAGAATCTCGCTCACTCCACCATCCTTCTGTTGTTATTGAGATTCATGCATTTTTATTATTTTAAATTTAATATTAAAGTCACGGTTATGAGAAATCTAAGGGCATGACTGGACTTTGCTGGAAACCTGATACAATAATTGGCTTCAGGCTCTCGTGACAATATACCATGGGCCATTGTATCACGGGCACGATTTGGCATGTGATTTAAAGACAAGACTAGGTGGTTTTGGTTTGTTTTATGTGTATTCGAAGCATTGACTTTCTATACTCATGTGCAATAATGGCGTATGATTCCCACAAGGAAGCTTCAGAATCGACATGGAATGGAAAGATGTGAAAATTTAGTTTACAAAGACTAACATCACCACCATTCAGATGTTTGATTCCATGCATTATCTTGCAAGACAGCATTCTTTTTTTAATCAGAACGTGCAAATAAAAATTGAAGACAGTACTATATCGCAATAATTTCTCATCTATTATTTTAAAGTTGTGATGACAGTAAATGTGATATTATTAAAATTGTTAAGATGAAAATGAAATACAAAATAATTTTTTTTTTATATTTTTGAAAAATAATAAAAATAAATAAGTATTATTAAATGATAATTATGGAAGAATGAGATGATTGGTTGTTAACCTTTGTCTATGGGAATGGGGACAGAATACAAGCTACCCCAAAAGGTAGTTAGACCTAAGCTATGACGGTGACTTTCGTGACTTCAGCCATATCTCAGCCAACTATTTGAGGGATGTCCATATGTGATCCTGTATGTTTGGAAAAATGTTAAGATATTCAAAATCATAGTTTATAATTTACGAAATATAAAAGTTATAATTTATTGTTTTGATCAAAATCATAATTTTAGATATTCTATCATTTTTTTAAAACACACGACTTACAAAACTTAGGTTAGATTTTTTGTCATTAAAGTTTTCAATAAAAATTATTGCTCTATTTGATTTGAGGATACAGTGAAAGAAAATGTAAAATATAAATAGATAAAAGTAAGCAAGATAAAAAATAATTATTTTATTTTTATTTTTTTTAAAAATAATTTGATAGATAGAATAATAAATATAAAAATATAATAAATATTATATAAATTATATAAAAAAAATATCTTTGCCACGTAGTAAACTAAACTGAGCATATATTTTTATGAAAGAATTAATCAATTATTGGATAACAAACATAGTGCAAGTTTAGAAATACAATGCAAAATTACATTCATATAAAAATAATAATATCTTACCTCCAAACGTGATTTTAAAAGATTTTATCACCTTCTGAAAAAACATTGTTATAAATATATACACCTTGAGTTTTGGCATCCAGTAACTTCACTCATTCAATTTGAAACCACATTCAACCATAAAATGAGCTATTCTTCTCTACCAATTATGGTAACTATGAAAAAGCCTTTTGTCCATGTTCACAAACACAACATCTCTGCCCTTCAAGTTTGAGAAGTTGTCTACGAAACTCCATTTGCAGCAATCAGCAAAGGAAACAGAACAAATTTAGCGTAAAAACCAAACCAATCCAAGTCTGTGATTGATCATCTGCGTGTGTTCAATCTTCATAGAGAGATTATTTTTTTGTTGTAAAAGAGACACGGGGCATTGAGAATAAAAAAAAGTAAAAATAAACCTAAATAAAGATTAAACCCTTGACATCAAATTTAACTTAAAGATTAAAGTTGGTACTATGTGAAATAGCGAGCCATCAAGGACAATGAAGGGACAGGCTCTTTCCAAAGCTTCGTTTTTGGTTTTTTTCCCAGACTCTAGCTCTAGCCAGAAATACTGTATATCAGGAAAATACGGCAAGAAAATGCCGACTTATCATTCTTTATATCATGTGGGAATGAAGTATAAATAAAATATAACGATTTTGCCAAGAAAGGAGGAAATTGAATGCTAAGGAATTTTACCTCTATTGAGTTTTTCAAAGAGTTAAAAGTTCAAGCCGTCTATAAGTTTTGAACAGTCAACCAAATTTAGAATTTCAAGAAAATTTAAAGTAGATAAACTAATTGGAATACTGACTAGATTTGTACCACTTCTCAAATTCAAGAATGTTAACTTATAAAGAAATGCAATGAATGAGTCAAGCTGACATCATTTGGGTGGAATTTTTCAGGTTTTGAGACTCTTTCAAAATTCCATGTAAGCATGAATTAAGCCAAATTTAACTAAACTAAAAGGATTATCTTCTTTAGATAACTAATCTCTTACTTCTGATCTCATGTATCAAAAATAAATAATTAATTTACAAAGATTAAGAAAATTGGTTAAAAGTAATTAATTTTTTTAATTTTGTCTCAAATAAAAATTATTTTTTTAAAAATGTCTCTATTTAATGTGTATACTTTCTTTTTGAAATTAATGATAATTACTACTTATAATTTAAAAGACTTATTTAATGGATGACATAATTAGAATATTATAATTAATATACTAGATATTAGTGATTTGTTCATTATATTTTAGATCAAATCAAATTTCATAAATTTTTTTTATATATGAAATCGGAGGTAGTATTTGGTTTAAATTAATTTTGAATCAAAACTAAATTTAATCAAACTTATAATTATCCTTGCTTATAAAAACATGTTAAGTCATTGTTATATTAGAATATATACTTTTTACTTCTTGAATAATAAGACATAAAATATTGTGTTATTTAAATTATTGTATTTTATGTAATAATTGAGGATTGCCAAATAAACAATATAATTGATTGTTTTAAATACTAGACATCATATCAAATTTTTTCAAAATTCTCATATATCACATCCAACATACATTGACTCAGCTCTTGAAATATCATCATATATATCAACCAAAATGTATATCTAAGAAATCTAAGAGTAAAAAAGTACATTATACAAAATTTTTAATGGAGTTTATCATATAGAATGGTGAATAGTCTTCCAAATGGACAATAGCTGGGATTTTAACTACAATACATAAAAGAAAAAAACAAAAAATCTAAATACTCCTCCACAAAAATATTTTTTCCAAATACTTATTATTATTTAAAAAAAAAAGAGTCATGACATATGTTATGCCGCGATTCTTTTAATATATTTATAATATTTTAATGGGTCGCGGCATTGCAAATGCCACGACCCATATATATATATTATATAATTTGTTATATAGTTTATATTTGATATATTTTATTATTTAAATTATCTAGAATGATAATTAATTTAAATTTTATAAAAAATATATTTTTGTAATATAATTAAAAATTTTAATAATATATAATTTTTAAATAATATTATGATAAATATATATTTTTTATAAATAATTATATAATTTTGTAATTAAATTAAATATTTATTATAAATATTATTAAAAAATTATATGCTTATTATATTTTAAATAAAAAAATTAATAGTAAATTATTAAGTTTAATCTTATCCAAATACTTAAAAAAATTTTACACAAAGATAATTCAACGAAAAGAAAATTGTTCCAAAATCATCTAGTTAATTATATTTTCTCAAACATTCTATTATTTTTATTTGTACGTAAAGGTAATTTATTAAAGGACATGGTCAATCTCTAAAAATTAAAAGAAATTCATAATATAAGAAAGGAAGTTAAAATTTTGTATCAGATTTATTAGAATAAGAAAACAAGAAACTAAAGGAAAATGAAAAATAATATCATGTATTCAAAAAAGACTAAAAGAAATTATGAGTAATATATAATTTTTAAATATAATTTTTTTGTAATATTTATATATTTAGTAAAGAAAAATTAATAAAGCCCCTCCCCTACCAATTTTTCTTTTTTTTCCTTTTTTCTTAATCAACAAAGAGAGTTGGAAAGTCTAAAGAAAATAACATCTTTTATTATTAATGATATTATTATTATTACTATTATAAAAATAAAAGTGCATGTTTTTAAAATTTTATTTTTATTTTTAAAAGTAATAAATAAAATTTTTAACATTTTAATATTGTATAATCAAGTTTGCAATTATTTTCTTCAAAAACAAAATACATCTATAAGAGAAAATACTAAGATTTATTTAACTTTCAAAAATAAATCTTAGTATTTTTTCTTATAGATGCATTTTGTTTTTGAAAAAAATAATTACAAGCTTGATTATACAATATTAAAATGTTAAAAATTTTATTTATTACTTTTAAAAAATAAAAATAAAATTTTAAAAACATGTATTTTTAGTTTTTTTGTCTTCTTACTCTAATAAATCTGATACAAAATTTTAACTTCTTTTCTTGTATTATAAATTTCTTTTAATTTTTAGGGATTTGCCATGTCCTTTAATAAACCATCTTTACATAAAAACAAAAATAATAGAATGTTTGAGAAAATATAATTAACTAGATGATTTTGGAATAATTTTCTTTTCGTTGAATTATCTTTGTGTAAAAATTTTTTAAGTATTTAGATAAAATTAAACTTAATGATCATTTTTTTACTATTAATTTTCCTTATTTAAAATATAATAAGCATATAATTTTTCAATAATATTATAATAAATATTTAATTTAATTACAAAATTATATAATTATTTATAAAAAATATATATTTATCATAATATTATTTAAAAAGTATATATTATTAAAATTTTTAATTATATTACAAAAATATATTTTTTATAAAATTTAAATTAATTATCATTCTAAATAATTTAAATAATAAAATATATCAAATATAAATTATATAACAAATTATATATAATATATTTATATATATATATATATATATGGCAATGCCGCGACTCATTAAAATATTATAAATATATTAAAAGAATCGCGGCATAACATATGCCGCGATTTTTTTTTTAAATAATAAGTATCTAGGAAAAAGATTTTTATGGCAGAGTATTTAGATTTTTTATTTTTGCATATTGTTGTTAAAATCCTGACAATTACTCATGGTGGTCGATCAATGAAGCTAATTTGCAAGACATGCAAATGGGGTATAGAGATATGGTTATGTCTTTGACAATTTGCCTTTGATGATTTAATACAAAGAGATTAGAATGTAATATAGTAGACTTGATTATCAGCTGACACATTTGAAAATGAGATAAACTTATAAAAAATTTGTAAAAGAAATTTGAGCTTGGTCCAAGCCTAACCCAATATTATTCACTCATAATCAAATTTGGATTTGACTTGGTTAAAAAATGTGCTGTGTTTAGTTAGGTTAAAAATTAATTTTTTATTTTTTATGATATTCTAAATATTAGATATCTTTGTTTTATTTTTTATTAGGCTCACATTTTTTTGGTTTTAAATATCAAATAATCTAAAAAAATATTACAAGAAATTTAAACCACTTAGAACACACATAAGAGAATAAAACCTCTGATAATTTTTTTAATAATATTATTGATTAATAATTTATTCTTAATAATATATTATGCAACAAGTAAAAAAAAAGATTAACAATTATATGTATTATATAATTTTTTTTACTTGTATCTGTAGTCATAAATATTTTTTTAATAATATTATTTATTAATAATATATAAAAAAATTAATTATAATATAAGTTCAGTTTGAACTCGAATCGGGGTTTAAAATAAATCTAAGTACAGCTTGTTTTATAAGCTCATTTTATATTTAAATTTTTTTAAAACGAGTCTTTTTTTTTGAAATCTTTTTAATACTTATATTCCTTTTTTTTTTAATCGAATCGTCAAGTCATGTGAATTTTCTAATCCATGATCAGGTTTATAATAGAGGGATAATATAATATGATTGTGTTCCTAAAATATAGCAGCAGAAGTCGTTATATAGACGACCAAAAGAGGAGGCCCCCAAAAAAGTATCTTCGTTATTTCTTGAGATGAGCAATTAATGGGTCGCCTTTAGTAATGTAATGCTCACAGATCATTATAGCACCATTTTATAGGATGTCCATTTAGCGATTTAAATTATTAAGGTTATATTTGGTGCAACCAGAACGAATAGAATGGAAATGAATTAAAAAAATAGATGAATGAGTTAAAAATGATATTTGTATTTTTACTTAAAAAATAATAAAAAAATAAATACTATTAAATAACAATATAATAAGAATAAAAGACATTTTATTTTTTCTTTTCTCATCCTTTTTCATGTAAAAAGTATACCAAAAGTATTTTAAGGTTAGAGGATGATTTACTGGATGCTTCCATCAATCACCCAAATATTAAATTTTGGAATTAGAGGATTGACCTATTGACCTATCATAGTTTAAATTATTATTCATCATAGAATACTCGAGTTTGGATATTTTAAAAATTTTTATTGTAAAGGTTTTTGTAAAATTAAGAGAAAATGAACAAAAAAATTTTAGATATATAACTAGTTTAGAAGACAAAAAAAAAAAGATGTGTTTCCACTAAATCTTAAATTGAGTAGTTTTCAAAGCTTTAAAGTTCATATAATTGGAAATTCACACTAAATGTTAAATTGGCAAATTTGGAGAGAAAATTAAAAGTGCTTCAAGGAAACAAGTTTTGATGATAATCCTGAAAATGAAAACACTGATACACTTGTCATCTTCAACTTCTCAATACTTACAAAAATCACAGTTTGTTGAGAGTGGGATTTGAACCCACGCCCTTTCGGACCAGAACCTTAATCTGGCGCCTTAGACCAACTCGGCCATCTCAACCTTGTGCCAAGGTTCACCACCAAATTATTATATTCTCAACTACCTTTCTCTTTTAATCTGACCTGTTTTTTGGGCGCCTCAGGGAATTCAAGAATTCAAATCGCGCACCGCCTCTCTCTCTCTCTCTCTCAAAGAAATCAGTGAGAACCCAAAAATGGAAGACGAAGACAAAGTCGTCTCGTGTTCCTCCGGTTCCGATGACGATTACGCTGGTGAATGTGAAGAAAGCCTCGACGAGGGTGACCCATCGGAGGCCGATTTTTTCTCTCCGCCCGATGATGAGAGGAAATCGAAGAATGTCGATGCTCTTGTGAGGTGTTTATCTATAGATTTTAGTCACTGAATCACCCTTCAGCATTTGTCTCAGGCATTGTTAATCGTTAGAGATCAGATCTTCCATTTGGAACCTCGGATTCCGAAAATCTTATTTAGTTCGTAGGGATTTATAGTTTTATTGGTGAATTCAAGGGTTTATATTGGCAATCTCAGATTCTGTCGATATAGGAGAGTTAAGTTGACCGTAACTAGGTAATAGCTCTTTACATGGGATGTTTAAGGTATTCTAACTCCAAGGGATAGAAGAAATTTTTGATTGTTTTTGGTCGTATTTCACCTCTTGGAACATCATTTAGAAGAAATTGTCATTTGGGAGATGTAATCAGTATTACCCAATTTGATTCATGTTTTTAATTGGATTATGCTCCTTTTTTTTTTTTAAATATAACATCTGTGATCGTATTTACCAGGGGCAACCTCGTCGTGAAGACACAATCCTTGCTTCCACGAGTTCTTTCTGTAACACAAGGAGCAGCGGTTTGTAGGAAACCCTTTAAGCCTCCCTGCTCCAGTGGTTACAATAACAGAAATGAAGAGCTTACACGTCGCCTTTGGGCTCGGAAAAGGTTTGTCCCATGGGGGTCCACCAGACCGGTATTGGTTGCAATTACCAACCGGTTGAATGCACCAATAAGCGTTGAAAAAGATGTTGCCGAGGAGGAAGTGTCTTTGCCACCAGGTATTGATCCTCTAGTATTGTGGCAGCCTGAAGACTATGAGGATGAGGGTCACAATTTGACGCCAATAACAGTGGACCCATTGCTTGTTCGTTTTCTTAGACCACACCAGAGGTGTTTATTCTTATGTTAATTTTGCATTTTGGTTTCTATTTATTGCACTATTGGATATCCAATTATAAGCGTACTGCATTGATGCTTCTACTTAGCATTAAATCACGTCTTGATTATATCAACCTTCTCTAATCTCAAGTGTCACTGCAGTTGGAATTTGGAAGTTCAGCACATATTAAAACATGTTTATAGATGCATCTATAGCATATCTACTCATTGTTTTTATTTCCTCTGGACCTTGTGGTTAACATGTAAAGTAAACATTTTTTTCTAACATTTTCGATGCAGAGAAGGGGTTCAGTTTATGTTTGAATGTGTTTCAGGGCTATGTAGCACAGCAAATATTCATGGGTGCATCCTGGCAGATGATATGGGGCAAGTTCATCCGGTCTTTCTTGTTATATCTTCTGACATTATAACAATAGATTGTTCATTCTTCCCAGTTTCTTTCTTTATAAGTCTGTCTTTGATACTATGTTTTGCAGTTTGGGGAAGACGTTGCAATCGATCACATTACTGTATACACTTCTTTGTCAAGGGTTCGATGGGAAGCCAATGGTTAGAAAAGTTATCATTGTGACCCCTACCAGTCTTGTAAGCAATTGGGAAGCTGAAATTAAGAAGTGGATTGGAGAAAGAGTTCATCTTGTTGCCCTATGCGAAAGCACAAGAGACGATGTCATCTCTGGGATTGACAATTTTACAAGTCCCCACAGCTCTTTACAGGTAAAATTTGCAACAGCTTTTCCTATTGCTTCGAAGGCTTGAGACCTTGAACTATATATGCACTCAATAAGTATTTCCCTGTCTGCAGGTGCTGATTGTTTCATATGAGACATTCCGAATGCATTCATCAAAATTTAGCCGGAGTGACTCTTGTGACCTACTCATATGTGATGAGGCTCACAGGTTGAAAAATGATCAGACAATAACAAACCGGGTACTATGGAAGTCCTTCCCCCCGCCCTGCGGGGGCCTCCCTCTTCTTTTTTTCTCTTCCTCTTGGCTTTCTTTGCAGGCTTGTTTATGAGCAAGTTAGATTGCTATTAGTTGATTACCTTGGTTCTGAGTGTTATTAAAAATACTTCCTGGATCAGGCATTGGCTGCTCTCTCATGCAAACGTAGAATATTGTTGTCAGGAACTCCTTTGCAGGTGAGGATTTGTGCTTGATTATCTGTATAATTACAAATTATAATCCTAACTTTTTACGCTTTTTTCTTAAAATTTTGTACGCCACCTGCAGAATGACCTAGAAGAATTCTTCGCAATGGTTAACTTCACTAATCCTGGAATATTGGGTGAAATTACACATTTTCGCCGTTACTATGAGGTAGGTTGACTGCTTTATATTTTAACTTACATATATGATTACAGCAGAATATTTTGACAAAGAACTGCGAATAAATTGTGGAAAGGAAAGAGGAAATTTTATTAGGGAGATAAGTGCAGGAATTTTCAACACATTCGATCTATATAATAGTAGGGAACATTCCATATACACTGATATAATGATCAGACGGACCAATGTCTCAGGCACCTTTTGAGGAATTTGTGATGCAGGAGTAGTTCTTTCTTTTCCTTATTTTCTTGTGTTTCTGCTTTTGACTATGGTCTACCTGAATCATGAAGGGACCAATTATCTGTGGAAGAGAACCTACTGCCACTGCAGATGAGAAGAAGCTAGGTGCTGAACGTTCTGCAGAGTTAAGTGCGAAAGTTAACCAGGTAAATTGTAATATTTCTTGTTGGCTTATGAATGTCAATTATATTTTCATTATTTACTTTTAGAGAGTCGTATTATTATTATTATTGTTATTATCATCATCATCATCTATCATTAGGCTTTGAAGTTGTAATCCTTCTTAAATGCTTGAGAACTAAAATATGGCATTATTTAGAACCGCTAATTAAATGATAGTGAAGTGCAACTGGCATCCCTTGTCTTCTGATGAGAAAATACTCTTTTACTTTCTTGAAAATTAACTAGCCAATATGTTTTTGCAGTTTATATTAAGAAGGACTAATGCATTATTATCAAATCACTTGCCGCCGAAGGTATTGTACCTTACTTGATCTATATGCCAAACTTACTGTATATTGTTGAACTGTTGCACCATACATTCTTTTGCTTAATATTTATTTGTTTGCGCATAATCATTTTTCCCCTCAAATTCTCAATTATAGTGTTCTTGACAGGTTAACATGTCTCCTTCCTTACAATTTCATAAATGACTTGTGCTCTTTGAATGTTTTCTTTCTATAATATTAAAGATGAAAGGCGCTGGTTGACTTCCAGGAGCCATATTAAGTAAAATTTCTTTTATATGCCAAGAAATTTTTAGGATTTGGCAATTTTTATCGATTTAGATATCAATCTTGTTGATCGATGAAATATTTAAAGATTTAACTTTATTATATATGCAATGAAGCGGACATTGACACTGACACATGAAAAAACCGTGTCTAGGTCATTGGTGATTAGCTATTGCACCGCATATTTTTTTACTTATATTCAAGGCCTGTTATTTTCATGCTACAGATAGTTGAAGTTGTTTGCTGCAAGTTGACTCCACTACAGTCAGATCTATATAAACATTTTATACAATCCAAAAATGTAAGCTCTGACTTTAATTGAGCGAACGTGTGCTTTTCATAAAATGATTAGACTATTGGATATTGAGGAATACAAGACTATCCAACCAGAAATGATAAACTGCGTCTCAAAACACAGGTTAAACGGGCAATTGTTGAAGAAGTAAAGCAATCGAAGATTTTAGCCTACATAACAGCTCTCAAAAAGTTGTGCAACCATCCAAAGGTACGACATATTCGGGTCTTTTCTTTTTTCTGTTATTTTTTTTTTGGGGGTGAATTGTATTGCTGCTTTTATCTGAATGCTTGATGCTATAGAGGGAAGTGAGCAAAATTCACTGTTGAAAGCTGTATGATTCTAAACCACATGTGATGCTTTTTTATATTGTCGTTATGAGTCAAGTAAACTTTTTATTCTCCTCTCCTGCGAATCTGTGATCTTATATACTACTTTTTATTTTTCATTCCCGTCTTTCCCATTCATGTTTTTTCTAGTTTGAGACATATTTCATACTTACAAAGGATTTCACGTCCTGTAGCTCATATATGATACCATACGAAGCGGGAGTCCAGGAACTTCAGGTTTTGAGGACTGCATTCGGTTCTTCCCACCAGAGATGTTATCTGGAAGGTAGATATTTTTAGCATATGATTTCATGTTTACATTTGGTGTATGAGTTTAATCATTCTTTGGGGGGTTTTCTACTTAGATCTGGCTCATGGACCGGAGGGGATGGAGCTTGGGTTGAGTTGTCAGGAAAAATGCATGTCTTAGCAAGATTACTTGCCCAGTTACGACAGAGGACCAATGACCGCATTGTCCTTGTCTCTAACTACACACAGGTATATCTCCCCTCCCCCCAAAAAAAAAAGGTTACGCTCATGTACTTAAGTATACGATTCTAGCTAAAATAAGCCAAACTGGAACCAGTTTTTGAGGTTGATTCAGGCTGCATGTAATATTTTCTGGATCTTGATGCTCGCAAGGCTTATATTATTTCTGCGGGTAATGTCGCTTGGAGACGGAAATTGAATTTAGTGTTGAGTAGAATTTCATTCACCCTCTTTGTTGCATAGCACTAGCACACAGGTTCCTTCTCTTGTTTTCCGTCATCTGGAGATTCCTATTCATGAACAAACCAGTAAAACACACTCTATTTGCAATCAGTATTCATTTCCTGTTCAGATATAGAGTATTTAGTTTTTTTTTTTTCATGGTCGAATCTATTGATGCTGTTGCCCTCGTTTGAAATGCCGTTGATGCTGTGAATTCCAATGATAATGAGCGGAGTTTAACCTACAGATATTGTCTTTTCGTTTTAGTACTTATTGTCATTATGAGTTAAGGTTATAAATCAGTTCTTTCAATCATCATTTGCAAAATTCATTTGTATCTTGTCTCGTAGCAATACCACCATATCTTTCTTAGTTAAATCTACTATACTGTAATTTGCTCTGGTTAGAGGTATATACAGATTCCAACTTTCAACCCACATTCTTGCAGTTAGAAATTGGGTATTCCCCTTTGTCGATATTCCCTATGGCTAATTAAATGTCCACTTCTTCCTTTTCCTTTTCCTTTCCACTTTAACTTTTCCTTTGCTATGCTAATCTATCGCCATGGAACAGACTCTGGATCTTTTTGCTCAATTGTGTCGGGAACGAAGGTATCCGCACTCGAGACTTGACGGTACGACTTCAATCAGTAAGAGGCAGAAGTTAGTCAACCGCTTTAATGACCAATCTAGGGTAAATTGTTTACCAATTGATATATGAGTTATCTAGTTTGTTTTGTATTTTTGATAATAATGGTATGATTTGAATCAATTTCAAAAAGAGATAAATACAGTTACACATTGAATGGGCCTCACTCAATTTGCGAGTTCCATATACTCTGTGTCTCTCTTTTCTAAATTGACACTGTTAATTTTAGAGAAAAATTGAGAGAATTTGAATCTCATCAGATACGGGCTTATTGATTCATAAACCTGATATAAATTTGTCATATTGCAGGATGAATTCGTTTTTCTCTTAAGCAGCAAGGCTGGTGGTTGTGGCCTCAATTTAATTGGAGGAAATCGATTAGTCTTGTTTGATCCTGATTGGAATCCAGCAAATGATAAACAAGTAATACCTAGTTTAATTTGTATTAACAACTGGGACTTAAAATGCATGCATTATTATTCTTCCTAAACTTAATGTTCTTTTGTTCCCTTCATATTTCAACTTTGCCTTGCCCATGAACAGGCTGCAGCAAGAGTGTGGAGGGATGGACAGAAGAAAAGAGTGTACATCTATAGATTTTTGACCGCGGGAACAATAGAAGAAAAGGTTTATATTATTGTGATAATTGAGTAAAGACAAATGCTTTTATCATGCTTTTTATTCATTTGATGCTTGCGCCTTCAACAAGCAACTTTGGTTCAAATTCCTATTTTTATTCATTTAACTCAAAGGTAGGTCTACCAGCGTCAGATGTCAAAAGAAGGGTTACAAAAGGTCATTCAGCAGGAGCAAACAGATAACCTTGGGAAACAGGTCGAAATTTCTGCTTCTACCATGTTTTCTTGTTGATACACCTCATTCCACCTTTATACTGCTATTCAGAGTGTTCATGATTTTCAGGGTAACTTTCTTTCTACAGAGGACCTCCGCGATCTGTTCACATTTCATGAGAGTGTCAAGTAATGCATTCCATTTCTTTTTCTTTTTTTTAATGTAATTTAAATTTAATTATCATGCTGATTGTTTATATGACACCCTGCACGGTGCATGGTGTGTGGAATTCATATATTAGTAAAGTTGAAATAATTCGGATTTTATGGTAATTGAGACCGGGGAAAGAGGGTAATGATTAATCATTACAGCTTTGTTTGGTTTATAGTAATATAAACGTAGTCTCTTTACATAGTTTGTGTAATATCCATTGTATCTTTATATTTATTATTCTATCTATCAAATCACTTCTCTAGAAATAAGGATAAAATAATTATTTTTTTTTATCTCACTTACTCTCACCTACTCATATTTTATACTCCCTTCGCCTTACATCTTCCAACCAAATAAAGCATAACTATCTCCTCGATGATCTGTGCCTTGAGATATGGTCCAGTCTAACTTCTGTTGGGTAATTTTGTAGGTTTTCACATTCTATTTTGATGCGAGTATCAAGTTAGTCTCTTGTTTTTTCACTCTTGTTATCAATTTAGTCATAGTTAACGCAGTTAATCATCAGAAGCATATTGTAGACAATATTAATAATAATAAAAATGTAGGTATGGTGTAATTGTAATCGTAATTATGGTCGATATGGACGATGTAGATTTGGTGAAAAGAAACGACTTTGTACGGTCCACCAAAGCAAGAAACAGGAAACTTTACTTCATCCTTACTGTTTTGTTTTATGTCTGTAGGTCAGAGATTCATGAAAAGATGCATTGTACTCGGTGCCAGACATATGATGATGGGCCTCAGAGCACTGAAGGGAATTATGCAGCTCAATCAACAATAAGCAACGGTGAATCTGATGAAGAAACCTCTGATGATATAGGTGGATTTGCAGAAATTGCAAGCTGCATACAGAAGTTAAAGAGATCAGAAAAGCAGGTTAGTTATGTATATTGTTGGACATAACCATGATTTTCAAACGGCAAATGCTTCCACACATATCAAAGGCTTTTGATCCTACTTGCTTGCTTGTTTGTTTTTTTTTTCCTTTCGTATTTTTGTGAAAACTTATTAAAATGTGTCTTAAGTCACTAAAAACGTCAGTGTAAGACCGACTTCCATAAGTGGTTTTAAGGTGGAGGTACTTTGGCCACCCGGATAATCTATTGTTTATCTTAACTCTTGATTCAAGCGGATATAGAATTAAAACAAAATGATTGCCTTATCTTAGATACATTTTCTTTTCAGGTGGGGACTCCCTTGGAAGAAGATTTAGGTAGCTGGGGCCATCATTTCTTTCCAACGTCTGTACCAGATGCTATCCTTCAGGCTTCAGCCGGAGATGAGGTGTGCCATAGCAATTTGACATGCATCTAATGACATTTTTTCCTATAAGTATTATTAAATTCAATATTTAAATCACTTTTTATCACAAAGTGGTCAGATCTTTGTCTTGGTCCTTGGCTTTCCACATCGTCCAACAATCCTGGATACAGTATTCCTACGTTAGAAAATACACTAAGAAGCTCACTAAGTATATGATACATTAAACGCAGTGGCTGCCTTGCAGAGGTTCAAAACTTTCACATGTGGCGTAACATGCACGTACTGTGTTTGCTGAAACAGTCAAATTAATGGGTCATCTCTGTTTCTCATAAAAATTTCGGTTACAAAGTTCAGTATTTTGCTTCGTGGTAACAACCCTTTTCCCACGGAACGGAAATTTTTTTTTTGAGGGGGGCATATAATGTATGAAATATCGAAGTCAAAATGTGAACATTATGAATTGTTATTGCCAGTTGAATGTGACATACTAATTCGTCTAAAGCCAGCTTTGCTTTACTTTCGAAGTTACCAAGCTTAGTATACTCATTAAGCCCACGATGATATATGAGTTGCAGGTTTAACCCTTGAGTTTTTGCAGAGCACCTGATAGAAGTAATAAATAAGTGTCATTTCTCTCTTTCAGGTGACCTTTGTTTTCACAAACCAAGTTAATGGAAAGCTCGCGCCAGTTGATTCAACTGTCAGTTCAAAGCTCCAGCTAGAGGAACCAAGTGAGGCACTACTCAAGCCAAAGCAGAACGCCAAGCAAAATTCCATTCTTTCTTTACATCAGAAATCATCTCTGCAGTCTGCTTCGGGTGTTGCTATTACATCATCTTACTCTCTCACGCCTTCAATAAGGCCAGCATTGAATTCTGTTAGAATTAACAAAAATATATCAATACAAGCAGCTTTAAAGCCCGAAATCTCTCTTGTAAATCAATTACCCCGAAAAAGATCATGTCCAGCTTATGTCGATGATGATGATGTGGAATAATACTAAAAAATTCTGGCTTCGCTCAAGCTATCATTATTATTGGTCTTCATTTAGTCATTACTATGCTTAGTGCTATTTGTCTTTTAGTATAAGAGAATGTTTAGCTATTATTTTATGCTAAAACACATGGCGCGCTTTCGGCCTTACACTATGGTAATGTTCCTCTTGCCGGCAAAAGTCATCGGAGAAAATGAAATAAATTAAACCGTTCGAAATTCTGGGGTTAGGAATTTCACTGCCATTTTCTCATTTTATCTTAGTTATTTGGGTGGTCTAATAATAATAATAATAATAATAATAATAAATTGCAATAACTATACGATTGATCTAAAACTAATTTTTTGGTGATTTAAGGTGCATGATTCAATATTTTTGTGTTTTATTTAATTATTACTTAATTACTTTATAATTTTATATATTTTCAATGTTCTATAATACAGTGAAATTTAATAGACATTTTAAACTTCAAAAGTTTGTTTAATTTTAATAAGGATTAGACTTACATATAATTTTTTATATTAAAATATTTTCTTGTGGGTTTCATTCAAGTAAATTGATAAATAAAATTTAAAGATTATAATTGCAAAATAAAAAATTTTAACTGTAAAAAAATTACATTTAAAAATTTTTAATTATATAATAAAGTTAAAAATTTTAAAGTATACTTTTTTTTCATAATTAAGATTTTTGATCTCACACTAATAATTTACAGAATAAAAAAATTTTTAAAACAAAAAGTTATTTTATCCTTGACTAAATGCTTTCCAATGAACCAAGTTGAAAATCTACTTAATTTGGAGATTACTCTGTAAATTTTTCTTGATGCAGAGCTACATTGATCCTGTACACACTTTTGTACAATCTCTGGAGATGCAAACCAACTTTGATGCCAATGCTTCCACTTAGAGGATCATGTCATTTGTGTACGGTGGAAAGTGACAAGTTTTATCCATTTCTATTATTTTTTTTCGTTGAATATTTTTTTTCAGATGTTGAATTCAAAGTTACACCTATCCCTGATATGATTTAATAAACAATATCTAAAAAAATTCATTTTAAAACTTTCACCAATCAATAGTTATGAAACTCTCCAACTAAAATGTGCCCCCCAAAAAAAATCTTAATTAAATCTTGAAGTAGAAAAGGTAAAATGGTAATCAAGTTTCAATATGGCTTTTTACTATGTCAAGCAACATATAAACATGATGGGCAATAAAATTTTATTTTAGATTCAGTCAAGGAAAGGCAAAAATAAAAAATAACCTTTTATGAAGAATAAGATCAAAACGAGGATATGAAAATCTGCCACATTGTGAATCAAATCTTATTAGAGATTGATGCTAGAATTATCAATTAGTTTAATCAGTAATTATTAAATATAAAATTATATATTTTTTATCATAAAAAAGACACAACTAACTCTGCTGTAATAATTGTTCAAAGCGTATAACTTTTTTTCTGTTGGATGATTTTTATGATTGAATTTTTTTTTAAGAACAAGTTATTCTTGTATTAAAAAAAATTGAGTAAGTAAATATCTATGCATGCCATGGGTGAACACCTAAATTTAAAAACTGTACTTTTTATATTCCTGTATTTTTATCTAATTAATTGATGATTTATTAAATTTCAGTAAAAATTTTGATGCCTTTTATTAAACATCGATTTTGTTATATTTTAGTCATTTTTAATACTTTATTTCTGAATTATGCTTTCATGGTACTCAAGTTCACAAGCTCAACAAGGATAGCAAATTTAACTGATGCATTTTAAACCCCTATTTAAATTTAACGGCTGCATTTTAAAGTAATTTGTATTTTAAATTTAATTGATGCATTTAAAAGAAATTCTTATAATATTTTTATTTGATATATAAATTTTATTAATTATGATTTTACAGCAGCAAATTTCAAATCAGTTAACACTTGAATAAAAAGATTACAGTAACTTTAAACCTATGCAATATGTCAACAATTAATTTTACCTTTACTATTATTTACATGCACATTTTCTCTTAAACTGATTCATCTTAAAAAAAATTTATCAATTCATTTAAAATCAAGTAAATGGAATAAAAGATTTTTTATGTTCAAGGGTTTCTTTTTCTTCATTTATAGCAAGCTATATTTAATCAAATTTTTCTTTTAGTGCTTATATAATTTTTTCTTTTGACTTCCACACATGCAGTCTCATACTCATGTGGACAATGAGGATTTTTTAAAAAACTTATTTACAATACAGGGTCTATTCTCTAGATAAAAAATAATTCTTATATTTTGTTTTAAGGCCTCTTTGACCTAGCTGTAGGGCTTTAAGTTACTTTTTCTTCAAGGGAATAATATACTGCCAAGTATAAAGACCATTAGTGGGATTCAAATTTATTTTAATACGACAGTAAAAAAATTTTAGGATAATTATTTTGTTTCTATTATTAAATTTAAATATAGTTGCTTATCTTAAATTTAAATCTCATGGTAAGATCAGAAGGATATCTTTTTTAAATTTTCAAAATTTGACTTACCATCTATTATCTATACATTAACATTATGTTTGGATGGAGAGAAAATGAAGAGGGAGAGAAAATTAAGGGAGAGGGGTGGTGTTTTCTCCCATTTGGATGGAGAAAAAAATGGAGAGGGAGAGGAAAACTAGAGAGAAAATGAGTGTGGGTCCCGTGTGATTTTTTTTTTCTCCGGATGTGGGGAGATTTTGGGAAGAAAACTAGCTGTAGCATGATGTATCTTTTTTTTTTTTCCCAAATTGCCCCTAAATATAATTTTGTTTTCCTGCGACTTCATCCCTGATAAATGGGTCAGACAACTCTAATTTTTTCTTGCCTCGAAATTCCACATAAACTCGACCTCCTAGTTTCCTTCTAAACTCGCAGTGGCATCGGGTATTTCTTCCCTTTTCAATCCATATTTCCCAAAAATTCCACATTGTTGCTTGATCTCTTGGTCTCCTCCTCCAAGCTTCGCAACGTTGTTGTCGGGTATTTTCACCTTTTCAGTTTATATTTCACTAATGCCTATTATCATTAAAACAAATTTTATTATCGTTGTTGTTATAGTTTTAAGATTCCGTAGGTGATGATTTGAAATTCGTTTTCATGATAGACTTTTTTAAAGCATAAATTGGACCTTTTAACAAAGACAATTTAATTTGTAGTGTAAGTTTTGAAGGATAAATTTATTAATTTTGAGTTTTGCTTTCCACAACTGTACCGACAAGTCTACGAAAAAGTAAATTTTATGCGATATATATGCAATTATATCGTTGAGACAAATAAAATATCCAATAGGGTAAGACGAGTTGCACCCAGAGGTAACAATATTTTTAGGCCTCCTACACAATATGTTAAGAAATGTGGCAGAAATGAGAACGAGCACTAATCTGAGTGAGTGAATTGTTAGTAATTAACCTCTTGCAAAATGTGTTTAGAAATTTGGCAAAAATGAGAAAGTACTAATCTGAGTGAGTGAATTGTTAGTGATTAACCATCTGGAATTTGTGGCATTCCTTTTGTAGTCGATGAGTTGCCAAAGAGCCATACTACTTTTTGTATCTTAATCAATCATATAACCTGTAATTATTCTGCTGCATCGTAGCATTGACTCTTTCTTATAACTTTATATATATTTATTTATAAGTTCCTGCTTTTATCGATATACAGTTTTCCTTTACAAACTTTGTATGATTATCTAGTAGAGCTACAATAGCATGGAATTAACAAAGGAAGTGGAAGAAGATATGTATGATGTTGACTTTGAAGTCAAGCAATTGATTACTTTTGGAGTAACAAATAAAAGTTCAAATTTGAACCATTTAATAGAAGCATTGGACAGGCGTAGGCATACGTGTGTGGTCCAGTTTATATGTTTGCTTATACATGTAATTCATTTATTGGAAGAGATGTCAACTTTAAGTAGTAAATCTATTAGCGTTAGCAATGTCGATCAATATAACATGGAAAAACAATTGATGATACACCTAGAAGATGAAAAAAATTGCCATGACATTTTGTGCATGGGCCCACAGGCTTTTAGGGAGTTATATGAGAAACTTTAATGTACTAGGAGAGTGAAAGATTCACGGTGAGTTACAATTGAAGAACAAGTTGCCAAATTTCTCCACATATTGGCACATAATGTAAAAAATAGAATACTATGCTTTTACTTTCATCGATCAGGGGAGATTATTAGCCGCCACTTTCATAATGTCTTACACGTGGTAGTTTCACTTTAGGCTGAGTTTCTTTCATAGCCTTTTGGAGTAGAAGTTGCTGTCCAAATTTTCAACAATAGTATATTTTACCCATATTTCAAGGTATGACATTTTTTTTTATATCTATCTATTTCATAAATAAAATAATTGTTCCACAAGATATTGCTATTAACCAATTGTAAATGGTAGGATTGTCTGAGAGCTATAGATGGAACTCACGCTCAAACAAAAGTGCTGAGAGAAGAGGCTGCTCGATTTAGAAGATGAAAGAGTATCTAACATAAAATATTTTTGGCGCATGTTCATTTGACATGAAATTTATCTATGTTTTAGCTGGTTGGGAAGGCATAGTTTTGGATTCCAAAATTTTTAAAAATGCTTTGTCACGAGAAGATAATTTTATAATTCTCCAAGGTCTTTATACCATCCATGAATAGTTTATAGTGTTAGGTGTAAAATTTTTTGTTACTATGGTTGCTAACTAATGTTGCATTCGTGTAGGCAAATTTTATCTTGGGGATGCTGGGTTTCCACTCATGCGAGGTCTATTGACACGTTACAGAGGAGTGCATTATTACTTGAAGGAATATTGGGCACGGCCACCACAAAATGAAAAAGAAAGTTTTAATCATCAACATGCCTTATTGCGGAATGTCATTGAAAGAATATTTGAAGTTTTGAAAAAACGATTTTCGATCATAGCTAGCGACACTGAACCACATTATTCCTTTCAAACTATGACTGATATTGTTATACCTTGTTGCATATTACACAATTTTTTGATAGGGGTCGATCTTGATGAAAATTTAATTGCTGAAGTAGATCGCGAATTACAACATAACCCTTATGATAATACGGAGGCTTACTCTAGTCATGGTTAAGAGGAGGAATATAGACAAGGATCAATGTTAAGAGATAGTATTGCTAGGCAAATGTGGAATGATTATCGAAAGACTATAATTTATCATATAACCATTTCATGTGATCAATATAGTATTATGCTACAATGTATATTAATATTGTTTGAAATACTTAAGTATGTTATTAATAAAATTATTTGGAGTATTTTTAAACAATTACGTTGCTATTAATATAAATGGCTTGGATTGTAAGATGAAATTCTTTCTGTTGTTTGAGATTTTATGTTATTCTATTTTATGCAGAAATTCAACAATGGCTCAAAAGCAAAAAGATTCAGTGAAGGACAATCTTCGATGGTCTCCTGAGATGGATGAAGTCTTGCTTGATGCATTATTAGATGAGATGCTAAAAGGTAATTGGCCGGATGGTACCTTCACAACCTTTGTATATGATAATGTGTTGCAAGTTTTACGAAATTCTTTTGAGCCGCATATTACCAAGCAACATTTGAAAAATCGAAAAAAAAAAAAAACTTTATCACAGCGATATAGAGAACTCTATGATTTATTCAATGGATTTAGTGATTTTTCCTGGAATCCAATTACAAAAATGTTTGAAACTAAAACTCAAATCTGGCATGAGTTAATTGAGGTACTTTCATCCCGGCGATCATACTACATAAATGGTTAATTAGTTTGACGTTCTTATTAATTTTTTTAAGAAGTTTTGTTTGTAATATATTTCATTAACATTAGAATGACATAGAATTTTGCATGTAGTAGAAAAAATCGTAGGCTAAAAAGTGGATGACTATACCTATTTTATATTATGATAAGTTATATGAATTATTTGGTGCAGGCAGAGCAACAAGAAAATATGTTGAGAGTGCTAAGGACAAAGTGAAACGATGGCAAAAAGAGTGCATTGATCTAAATGACTATTGTGATGAAGGAACAATGAATGAAATAACAAGTGAGGGTGATTTTAACTGGGGTTATGAGGCCACGAACTTTGGAGTTAATATGGATTCATTTAGTCGCACGTATGGCAACTCAAATCACTCAACTGACACTGCATCTTCCAAAGGTTAAAAGCACAAGAAAGCGATGCTTGATAATATTAAAGATAGATGAGTAAGGTCGGCAATTCCCAAAACTGATGATTATAAGCTCTTTTGATATTCTGAATGTGTGAATGATCATTGTGGTGCAGTTGTTATGCTATTGGTCATGAGATTATGCTGAAGTAGAGGAGGCTTTATTCTGTTTTGTTTGTATAAGACGATTGTAATAGATTGAACCACACTAAAATGTTATTTAGATTTAACTGTCAACTACTTAAAATTTTCCTTCAACTGGTATAATTGATTAATGTAATGGTGCCTGTTTGTTAGAATTTATGTCCATGTATAATGGTTATACCTTGGAGATACCTTAGAGATACAAATTGACTTGTTTAGCAATTAATCAGAAGTTGTAATGTTATTGCCGAAATAAAGGAAATTAAGAAAAAAATAAAAAGGAAACACTAACTAAACTTTTAATTGGTTTTAAATCTAGAAAAAAGTTATAATATTTTTGCACAAACCAGAAAAAACGAGATATATCTATATGTATAAAATTTTTGTAACCTTGTAATGTAAAAGAAATGGCTTTAAAGTAAAAAAAAAAAAAAAATTGCTCTATAAGAAAAAAGTGACACCCACCTAAATTTGTAATTTACTTACAACTTAACAAAAACTTATTTATTACGCAAAGAAAAAGAAAAAATGATATATTTACAAAATTTTTGGAATATAAAAGATATGTGTGGAAAAGAAAAATAAATAAATGTCACGAAAAAAATGTGTTGAGAGCAAAAAATGAAAAAAAAAACAAAACAAAAAACTTTGAAAATGGACTTGGAAAACCAAGAAAAACAGCTAGAGAAAAAAAATTTAGTCTATATGAAAACGGTGACACCCAACTAAATTTATAATTTACTTACAATTTAACAAAAACTTATAAAATTGTTACGCAAAGAAAAGGAAAAAATAGTATATTCACAAAGTTTTTAGAATATAAAATATATGTGTGGGAAAAATAAATAAATGTGACGGGAAAAAAATGTGTTGAGAGCGAATAATGAAAAAAACTATAAAAAAAAACCTTGAAAAAAAACCTAAAAAATCAAGAAAAATAGCCAAAAAAAAGGGGAGGGGTGGTCTGACCAAACAGGGGTCGGACTTGGTTCAACCAAACAATGGTCGAACCATGCAAACGAACCAGGTATGACTGCACAGTAGTCAGACCAACAGTTGGACCCCTATTTGGTCAGACCACCCCCTCCCCCCTTTTTTTTGGCTGTTTTTCTTGGTTTTTCAGGTTTGTTGTCAAGGATTTTTTTTTTAGTTTTTTTCATTCTTCGCTCTCAACACATTTTTTTCCCGTCACATTTATTTATTTTTTCCACACATATCTTTTATATTCCAAAAACTTTATGAATATATTGTTTTTTCCTTTTCTTTGAGCAATAATTTTATAAGTTTTTGTTAAATTGTAAGTAAATTACAAATTTAGTTGGGTGTTACCGTTTTCGTATAGACTAATTTTTTTCTCTGATTGGTTTTCTTGATTTCTCAGGTCTTTAATTTTTTTTCAATTTTCTTTCCCATCACATTTTTTTCCCATCATATTTATTTTTTTCCCCTTTTCTTCGCACAATAATTTTATAACTTCTTGGGTTTATCTAATAATATTGTAACTTTTTCCTATAATTTAAACAAATTTGAACTTCAATTAGGATTTCTTTTTTCTTAATTTTTTATTTTCCCAATAATATTACAACTACTAAAATCTTAGTTAATTTTTTCCTTCTTCAATTTTGTTGTTTTTAAATTTTGCAGCTTTAGCTTTGGTTTTATTGCTTTGAATATTTACTTTTTAATACTTAGCTTTTTCCCTCCCAAAATTACGTAAACGTTACATGAAATTATGCCATTGTAATTTTAGTTATCTGTGACTTTTTTTTTCTCACACTATTTTTTTTCTTGTTCGCATATCTTTGGTTACAGAATTTGTTTTCTTTGCAGTTTTCCATGTATCTTGCTATGAGATTTTTTTTATTTTCTACACATTTCTCGCCTACAAAGTTGTATATTTTTGTTCAAAATTTTCTTCACTTGTTTTTGATTGTCTACACAGTTTCCATATTTCTGGGTGTGACATTTATTTATCTCTTTTTTTTCACACATTTCTTCCCTACAAAGTTATATTTCAATGGTTCATGTTAATAGATTTATGCCAACTTGCAAGATATATATATTATTTACGTATATAAACATGTAGTCGCATATCGACTGAATGGATAAACCATTATACATATATATATATATATATATATAATACATACAAATAGTAGACAACAGCATAAACAAATTCACTTATAGGAAACTTAACTCTATTTCCTATAACAAACTTGGAAAATATAACTCAGCCTATTTGTCATCTTCACTATCCTCCTCCATGCCATCGGGATCTCCTGTGTGCGTCACATCTGAGGTTGGTTGATATGGGTTGCGTCTCCCTTGTGGTCGTGCATTATTGCTACGCGTGATCTCTTGTAGTTGGGTTCGCAGTTCTTTAATCTGTAATTGTTGGTCCTCAAAGTGACTTTGATACGACTTTGTTGAAATATTAATGAATTCATTTCGTATCATATTTTGAATATAATTCGCATGGGGGTATGGTGGCAACTGACTTGAGGATGCTTTTCAATCATACGTATATCCAGTCTTAGCATCATCTCTAATTTTAGAAGACATGTTGCCAAGTCCATAAACGACACTCTTTTTCTTGCCACTGGCAGCTTTGATACATAAATTTATATTTGAGGCATTCTTGCTTAAGCTTAAACTTGTTGTTCTCTCTCTTTGTCTCAAATATTCATCCTAGCTACATAAATGGAAGTGCTTAGTATGAATATAAATGTATATGTCTGTAGGTATATAGAAAAATAAATGTATATCTATATATGCACATACCTAAACGGCCTTTGATTTTTTATCTACCCAAGAGTTAGTTAATTTTTGTTGGTGTGTTTTTTGGTAAATCTCGAAAAATGAAGGATCTTTTCCCAACTCCCAGGCCTACATAACGAAATAAGGCAGGCTTAGATGAAATAATACGTCAAAAGGTTGAAATAAATGTAGAAATTGATTACAGTTTTCGCGCATGTTCTTCCATAAATATAGAGCCTCCTGTGTGCAAAGAAGCAGTAGCACGATTTTTCTTTTTTTGCTCACTATTGGCATGAAATTTGTTAGTATCTCAATGGTTACATAATTCTTCCTAAATTGAATGTTTTATCCATGTGGGTCTTTTTTGTGTGTAGCGGACATGTCCAATGATATCCTTTAACTGTCTTTGTACTCGATTTTTCTAGTTATGCCAAATCTCATGATGATGCGCTGGGTCCTAATAATAGTATTTCTTGCATTATGAACCATAACACCAATACAAACAAACCAAGAGATATTCAAGTAAAAATTAATTAATTAACATTTTGGGCATAATAACCAGAGGAGACAGTTAAACCTCAAACTCATGAAATTATAATTGTTGATATTTGTGTGGAACCTCACTTTAACAATTTCATGCATCATCGTATTTATCTTTGAAGATTGTAACAATTATCTTTATTATTTGGTTTGAACTTAAAGGAATAGAAGTCGAAGGAAAAACATTACTACCCATTATAAACAAACATATAATAATATCAGTACGTAGAAGAAACAAAGTTAAAAACCTTGCCCCATCAGGCGTAATCAGTGTGGGAAGAGGTTCATTCTGGTCAATAGAGTGTTCATTATGCATATCATGCACTTCCTCTTGCACATCATCTGATTTCGGTTGAACGTTATGCGAGGTTGGTGAGATTGGTTATGTGTCTTCTTGAGTAGTAGATGATTCTAGTTGAAAAGAATTTCTTCGTGTCTTGCTTACTCTTCTTGAAGACATCCTACACTATAATTAAATGTGACTCATGTTGATGAAAAAATTTAATAAGAGCGTAACAATATATCACATGCTCATAAGTATAAAATGATAATATTCTCTTCTTACTTTGGCACCTTCGTGGATGCAGAGCGGAAGATAATGTTATAAGGAAAAGAGAGGTGTACTCAGCAAAGTTTAACCATATAGAAATATATATATGGGTATATATATATATATATATATATTCATATATATATATATATGTGTGTGTGTGGGTGCCTACGTACGTGTGCGTGATTGTTCATGGAGACATGTGAATCCAAGTTAGATAAGGATAAGAAATAAAAAGACAAATTATAAATATTCTTAGATGGTGTTGTCTAAGGAAAAAGGCAAAATAGGTAAGAAAAGATTCTCTGACATGGGACAAAACTTATTATGTATTATTTTATAATGTGTAACAATAAAACTTATCATTTATGGCTATGTAGGTCCCACACCATGTCATGACTATGTGACTATGATAAACTATGCATAGGTCATAATAGGTCATAAAAGACCTTGTGAAAGAGGAATAAATAAGGTAAAAATAAAATATGAGTAGTGTATTTTATGTTACTTGCATTATAATATAAATTTATTAACTTATATCAAATAAGTTTATATCATTACATAAAATAATCTAAAATAGTTGCATTTATTCCTTAACAACTTCTCCATCAATTCCTTTTATTGGAATTGTTCGAACACGATGGTCTATTGTTCTGATGATATTCAAAAAGTTCACGTTGCATCTCAAATACTGATTTCTTGTTGGCGTTCATTTGCATCCAAAAATCCTTTAACTTCTGATCAATATTAGAATGTAGGCGAACTCCTGGATATATGGCCTCTGCCGCACTTGGATATGAGAAAAGGTTATTTTTTTCCCCATAATTATAGCCATATATTGGATCATCTTCTACTTCATGTGTAACACTTCCTAAGCCATATATGGAGCCTCCACTTTTTTTTTTCCTCAAGCAGCTACTTTCCATAAAACAACTTCATTTGGTAATGAAAAAATTTGTGTATCACGTGCCACAGTTGTTATACTAGTTTTAAGTCTGGCGTATTCATCCGGAGACAAAACAAATAATGGAGGATGCTACATAGTTGTGATTTTTATGTAAGAACATTTAAAAGAAGTTTAAAAAAAGAGGATACATACAAAAGTGATTTTAGATTTTTTATCAACCCATTCACCAGATAATGATTTCTGATGCGTTCGAACGTGAAGCTCTACTGAAGTTATAGGCCTACCTAATTCCTCAGCTAAAGTTGCAATGTGATCTATGAATGGAATATTTCCACCAGTATAGAGAGATGGCCCGTAGATAAATTTTGAAACTTTATTCTTCTTTGCACGTTCACTTCTCTGTTTAAATTCTTTTTTGTTCCAATTAACGCATAAATCATTCCAGATGTCTTCATTAATCCAATTAGGACGTTTTCCTTTATCTCAGACATAACAGATCAAATCTTTTAAGTAATTTCTTGCTTGATCTTTAAATTTTTTATAAATTTGAAAATGATCCTCCTGTGTCTATACATAGTGTTTCTATCCATTAGGACTAAAAATATCGGTGAGTCCATATATTTTAAAACGGTGGATACAATAAACTTGATATTAGTATCGGAATTCAAATTTACCTAAAATTCTACAAACCATAATTGGCGAATTGATTCAGGAACTTCTTTCCATAAGTTATAAACTCCTAAATAATTATGTTTCATCACATATACTATATATTCAACGGTATCATTTCCATCAGGGCCAAATCTGATAAATGCATATACCAAAATTATGGTTGAACAAAAAATGATTGAATGGAAAGGAAAAATTCCATACCCTATTTCACCGATTGAAAAAATAAGTTCTTTTCCTATATTAGCTCCTGCTCGAATTTGGGAATACAAAATATCTTTGTAGGTTCTTCTATCCATCTACACGATAAATAACAATGGATAAAGATAAAAGAATCATGCCAACATACATTCTTCATGTTCAACGCTCATACAAATATATTACCTCCTATCTTTGCGATAATAACAGCGCGCCTCACAAAAAAACTCGCACTCACACAAAATGCATCATCTGTATGGAATGGATTATATTATTTGTCTTGAATTTCATGTAACTTGTTAGACTACAATCCCTTCATTGCAACTATTGCATGCCTAGGTACTCCCTTCTTGCATCGCTATATATCTTGTGAGATACATGTTCAAGCATCTTATACATTGCATACTAAGTCACTTCATAGATAGATAAGGACGAAGTGTTTATGGCTCCATGTGAATCATCTAAGCCCTTCACATGAAGCTTCGATGCATGCCAAGATAAGGATGAAAAAAGTTGGATGGACGGGGGACAAGTCAAGAGGAAAAGATAAGGCAAAAGAAACCATGTGAACTGAGGACGTTTTGTCATATTACACAATTGGAGATGGACAATAATTGACGTGCACATGTATATTGTCTTCATATAAGGAATAAATCATCATTTGAAATTAATGTTAATTAACTAAATTAATTTTAAAATACAAAAATATAATCGTTTGTGATTTTAAAGAATCTTAATTATAATAATTAATGATATGCATTAATTTATTTTAGTTTGGTTGCAGGTGTAATTAATATAAAATTATTTAAATTAATATAAAAGTAGTTATTCAAGTTAATTGATCTGAAATTAATAAACATATATTTTTAATTACTCAAAAATAATTTTTTGTTATAATTTAAAGTCAATTAAATTGTACTTGTAAGTTAATTGCTTTTAAACTAATAAACATGTATCAAATGTTATATATATATATATATATCCTATATTACGTTAAAGTAATTATTTTTTGGGTATAATGTAACATGGACCACCTGACACTCTATAGTAAGGGCAAAATTGTCGGAAAAAAATTAATAACTTTCCCTCCCTCTATATTCTCTCTCGCCACATCCAAACATGGAGAGAGAAACACATTTCTCTCAACTTTTCACCTCCCCCATTTTCTCCTCACTTTTTTCCTCCCCTATCCAAACATAGCGTAAAAAAATGATATTTGAATGAGATATTGTCACATGCTGCTTATCAATGACAACTATGAATAAGGTTAAAATTATTTAAATTAAGTTAGGAAATTGTTCAAGCGATAAAATTAGAATTATAAGTTAGAAATTAACTTTAATAATTATTCTTTGTATTAGAATATTTTTAATTGATATTAAAAAAATATTTTAATTCTAAAAATAAAAATAAAAAAGTTCAAATATGTATAAGACAAATTATAATTATATGATTTTTAAATGTTAGTTTCAAATGATATATAAATTTTTCAATTTTTGTAATAGTTTAGAGGGAAAAATATTATACTCTAAAATTTATATATCAAATTTATAATTATTTTATAGGTCATGGGATTATATGTAGTTTTTTCTTAATTAAAACTAACAATTAATAATTTAATTTAATAATTCATCTTATAATGTGAGTATAATATTTTGAACAAAGTTTTTAAATATTTTATATTTAAAAAGTTTAAATATGTATAATATCATTAAAACAAAACTACACTCATCATTTTGAGTTAAGGTTTTTTGTAATGTGTTGAATGGTGATGAACCTTGTAGGCATCATCTTTACAATTCAAAGACCGAGTGGAGATGGGTCAAGAAGGATATTGATAAAGGCTTCTTTTGGTATAGGTTTTGCTGACTATTAGAGATACTCAACTTTTTTTTTTCTATATTATTGTTGTTTGAAGACTGAACATTCAATGTTTTGTTATTTTCATCAAGTGTTGTTTGTTATAGGCAGTATCACACAGTTGATCAATTAAGGTGTATTATAGGATTGCTTAATTTTCAGTAACTTTATATTCAATCTTATTCTATACAGTGTATTAAATAGTTTTTTTGTCTTATGCAACCAATTAAATTAGATTTTGATCTAATGCAAATTTCTGTTCCCATACTGCTAGCAATTTTTTTAAAATTACTTGAATAATCTAATCAAATCAATAATCATATATTAGAGACCAAATAAATTAAAATGGTAGGTCTTCAATATGTTGAATGGAAGTGTACTTAATAAGATGAAATAACAGGATTATTATGTGACAATTTGAAGATGTACATATTTAATTTGATGTATAATAATCTTTTACTTATAAATTGAGCAACAAGAAAGGATTAATAAAAAATTTAATTATGTTTGATAATTAAACATAATATCATCAATATCAATATACCATATATATTCATAAATTGGCCAGATAAAATGTTGTATAATTTAACATCTTAAATTTACAAAAATAATCATTCTCTTAAAGCGCATCAAGTGCATTGCATAATTTCTAAAAATATTAATGAGATAATTCTTTAAATTTATTAAACGGAATCAAATTTGTATTAATAAGCATTTTGACATATAAAATTTATATTAATAATTATTTTAAGCCGATTCTTATAATTTAATTATTTTAAATCATTTTGCTACAGCATATCATGCATCAAATGGATTATATACTAAATTACTTGCAAAATTTATATTAATAAGAATTGACTTAAAATAGTTATTAATACAAACCCAATTTATATCAATTTAGTTGTTGTTTTAATTTAATAAGATGAATTTTAGAGGATCAAAGATTGAAATTACTGTTTCTATTAGGTATCACTAGATATAAATACGTTTATTTATTTGTCATATTTCTTATATATAATGAAAATAATTAAGTATTATTTACTCATACAAAACAAGCATTTGATTGATATGTCTTTATTGGCATTATTTACTGTTTATATTTGTAAAATGCTTAAATAAAATTTTTATATAACTTAACAAAGAAAATTTATAAAAATAATCATTTCGTTGCATCACACAAGCCGCTAAATATTTTTTGGATTATATAATGTTTAAAGAGTTTAAAACTTTCATACGTTTAAACTTAAATTAATTGGTATTTAGATGTATAGTCAAGTTTCTTCCAAATACTATACTAGTTCAGATATTGTATTCTAATAATTTGATTTTATAAGATAAAGTTTTGAAGATCAAAGACTAAAGTCTTCCTTTCTATTAGGTTTCACCAGCTATAAATACATCTCTTTGTTAATTAGTCATATTTCATATATGCAATTAATATAATTAAGTATTATTTACTTAAGCAAAATAAAATTATTAAATTAATTATTTCATTACGCATATGCACGGGTCTATGAGGTAATTTATGGTTTATGTACATGATTGATCTCATATGCCTTAATTATTAATTTGGACAATGGGGAGTTGCTTCCATAATCAGCTTTTTGGGCAACAAGTTCCTACCAGATGGAATCATTTCGGGAGAGATGTTACGTGCGATATTTTGTAGAAATTAATAGGCAATTTATAGACTTAATCTATATCCCATAGTGTTGAGCAATTAAGATGTATTACATGATTGCTTAATTTTAAATAGCTGTATATTTAATCTTATTTTAAAAAAGTATATTAGATGGAATTTTTCTTCTTATGCAACAAAGTAAATTAGACCATGATCTAATGCACGTTTATGTTCTAGCAATTTTTTTAGACTAATTGAATAATTTTATTAAATTAGTAATTATTTATCAGGGATCAAATGAATTAACAGATAAGTTTTCAATATGTTGAATAAAAGTAGACTTATTAAGATGAAATAACATGATCATTATATGAAAGTTTGAATATGTATAAATTTAATTAAATCTATATAACTTTTTACTTATGAATCGAGCAGCAATAAGGAACTGATAAAAAATTTAATTATGTTTGATTGTTAAATATAACATTATTAATATGCTGTATATATTCATACATTTTTCCAATAAAATAATTTGACATCTTAAATTTATAAAAATAATGACTTTGTTTTAGCATCTTCACATGGGTTATAAAAATATTGATGAAATAATTTTTTTAAAAATTTATTTAACATGATCAAATTTGTATTAATAATCATTTTGACATAGAAAAATTATATTAATAATTATTTCATTATGATTTTTATAATTGAACTATCTTAAATTAATTTGCTAAAGCAAGCAGCGTCATATAGTTACATGCAAAAATCCTATTAATAAGAAATAACTTAAAATAATTATTAATGCAAACTCAATTTAGATCAATTTAATTGTTTTTAATTTAATAAGATAAACTTTTGAAGATCAAATATTAGAATCACTTTCTTTATTAGTCATATTTCTTACATGCAATAAGTATAATTAAATATTATTTAATTTTACAAAACAAGTATTTAATTTGATATACCTTTTATCAGTGTTATTTATTGTTTATATTTATAAAATATTTAGATAAAATTTTTATATAATTAAATATGAAAAATTTATAAAACTAATTATTGTATTACATATGGGCACGGGACATTAACTATAAACACATCTCTTTATTTAGTATGAAACAAAATTTGGTTGCTCTTATTTTTCAAAAGAAGGGAAATGGCCCTTTATCTCATAGAAAGTAGAAGATATTATATTCAAATAATTTAATTTTTGATTTAATTTTATAAAATAAATTTTTAAAAATAAAACCTAAAGTTGTTATTTCTATTACGTATCACTATACATATATATGGATACAGCTCTTTATTAATCATATTTTATATATGCAATGGATAAAATTAATAATTATTTATTCAGGCAAAATAAGTAATCAAAGTAAAATTTTATATTATTTAAGATAATAATTATAAAATTAATTATTTCATTACATGCACTCGTGTATTGCACGGGTCAGTATCTAATTCTCTATAATTTATGGATTGATACATATTATTTATATTTTACATGCTTTTGTTCGATATTTTAGTGTCAAAGAAGTTCTCAATTATAACAATGATCAATAGTGTTTTATGTCCTGTGCACTTTTTTTTTATTATTACTTTTTTTATTGGCACATCTGAAAAACTCTCTAGCCTAAAACTACTTAGTTGATTATATAATTTCATAATTAGAATGTTGATAATCTTTATGTTACTATATTAATATTTGTTCATAATAATTAATTTAAAAAATAATTGCACACAATATTTAATTTATTGTTACTGCAACAAAAAAAAATTTCAACCCATTATCTTTTGTGAATAGAAATATTGTATTTAATTAAAACAAATAAATAATATAAATTTAAACATCAAATCTTTAGTAAGACATACTTTTTAGAAATGAATTAAAACCGTTCTACGCGTTGGTGATGGGGACATCACCGCGATTTTCCCGTTTCATCGTAGTTATGTTGGTCTAATAATAATTATAATAAAAAAATTAAATTGCAATAACTATGTGATTGATCTAAAATAAATTTATTTTTTTAATTCAAAGCGTGTCACTTAATATTTATGTGTTCTGTTTAATTATTATTTAATTACCTTATAATTTTATATATTTTCAATGTTCTTAATTACTGTTGAAATTTAATAGATATTTTAAATTTTAAAATGTTAGTTTAATCTCAATAATGGTTTTAAAAAATTATAAAATTATTTAATATATAAGTAAAAAATATTTTTAGTAATAAAATTGTTTATTATTTCAGTTAAAATTAAGATAAAAATATCAGTGGATAACAAAGTGTAACAAAACACAAACCTAAAGAGAATTGGATGACATACTTTATATCATAAGGGAAAAAAATTGATTTTGAGTCAAACCATAAAAAATTCAACTATAACTTATTTTAAGAAAAATATTGTTTCAAATGATTGATTTACATAAATGTGATTCAAACTACGTGAATTTATTAAATGATATGTAACCAAGTGAGATCAATCTTTCTTCTCCTATCAATTTTCCTTCTAAATTACATTGAAAATTTTATTTAATAATTTCACATATAAAATTTATGTAACTCATATCATAAATCAATCAAAATTATATATATATATATATATTATCATATAAATATAACTATAAATGACTTGCAATAGGTTTCAACCTTAAAAGGTGAATATTAAGAGTATGAATTAAAAATGAGTTATTTTAAATAAATGTTTGCAATCCAAATCATTTTAAAAAATTAGTCATTTCCCTAAATGTAGTTGAATTGTTTCTTAAATGATAGTTAAGATTTATTTAAAATGACTCTTTTTTTTTTAACAAATTGAGACAATACAGACTCAAATATTAACTCAGTTTAAATTAAAAAGATTAAATTAAAATCTTTATAATATCAGTAATAAACATGTATTTAGACCACTAATTATATCAATTTTTTTTTTAAAATTACATTTAAAGATTAAAGTTTCATAGATTTATAATAAAAGAATTTAAAAATTAAAATTATTTTCAAAAATCAAATTTAATATTAAAATTTAACAAATTTATTATTAGATTTTAAAAAATTATTATTAAAATTATCTAAATTATACTTTTTTTAAAAATCTGATAATGATTTTTTAAATTCTAATAATAAGTCATGATACTTTGATTTTTGAGATAATTTTAATTTTAAAATTTTTTATTATAAATTTTACAAAATCTAAATGATGTAATTTTCCCAAATTTCTAGCTTTTCCCGTTGAGATGATGCCCAAGCCGGCCAACGAAGCAACAAAGACGTTGGCGCGCTTTCGGTCGTACACGTGCGAGCATCCCAGGACCTCAGGAGATTGACACTATGGTGATATCCCTCACTCGCTCGCACACAAAAGCATTCGTACAGGGTGATCAGTAACCGTCGAACAGATGAGCGTCTTGGGATTGGGGATTTAAATTATTTAGTTCGCTCCTACCTTGTCATACCCGTACATCCATACTCAGCTAGTCAGCTTCCCGACGAGCGTTTACTCCTCTAGGCCTGCCGAATCTTTCATCCTGTATCTTTCCCTCTGTTATCAATCGCCGTAGCAACCATCCAAGCACGATAATGGAGCTCAAACCGGGTTTGTCAGCACTGGTCACTGGAGGTGCCTCTGGAATTGGTAACATACCTACGATGCCAGAATGATTGTTCGTAGAATCTATGATATTTCGATTTTTCAATGATTTTCAACATACATGTTTTTTTCCCCCTATTTTTCTTCTTTGGATCTATGAAATTAGTATATCTGTGATTTGAAAATTTAGTGGTGACTGTTTGTGCAGAAGTTTGGTAGTTCATTTCAGTTCGAAAGGCTAAGTTTAATGGTTAAACTCTGGGAGGATAAGTATAGCTAGATTAAGTGTATATCACCGTGAACGTGTCCAGTGTTCAGATTATTATTGGTAACTGAAGCATCTAATCCCAAAGTCATGATATCCTTCTTCTTCTTCAGTCTGTATGTGTAGGATTTAACTAACGAACATGGAATGTTCAAGATGTTAATGATCAGTATAGAAACCAATGAATCGATGATAAGTGAGAAGAAAAGAAGGAAGCGTACTACCATGCAGCTAAGGGTAGGATTAATATTAAAGCCTTGGTTATGGACTTACCGCTAAGTTTTATTAATAGACTTGTGAAAGATAATAAACACTGATTTGACAATCTGTCTTTAGAGAATAAACTAACTTAGCCATTTCTGTTTCATAGATATCCAAACATCACATAATTTATGCTTGATGCAATTTATTGGATATCATATCTATGATTTAGATAATACAATTTATGTGTAAACTGGTTTTCTTCCTTTGGTTTATATACAGGTAAAGGTCTTTGCCTAGCTCTTGCAGAGAAGGGTGTATTTATCACAGTTGTTGATTACTCTGAAGAAGAAGGAAGAGAGGTTGCATCCCTTGTTGAGAAAATTAACACCAAGTTTCATTCCAAGTTAGAACATCCATCTGCTATTTTTGTGAAATGCGATGTGTCTAACACAAGTAAGTGGACAGTTACCTATGAGCAAGACATACAATACAATGGGATCAGTTTTGTCCAAAGTTATTCCCCTTCGTCCACCATGCTGGAAGTTGGACTTGGCTACTTAAAGTCCTTTTCTTAAGCATACTTGTCAAGCCTGCTTTTGCTTTCCCTTGCAAGTTTAGTATTACCAATCTATGTGATAAAATAGCATCATATACTGGGAAGATAGCCATAGAGTTTCACATGGGAGAAAGAAAACAATAATGAATTTCATAATCTGGAAGGTGTATTTTGTTTTCACCATGTTCCAACTATCATTAAATTACATAATTTATATACATGTCACAAAAAGTGAATCGTGTATTATTTTGATTTTCTTCTCATTTCTAAATGTTTGCAAATGTTTTAATTTATGATTAACAACAGGGGATATAGCTGCTGCATTTGAGAAGCATTTTATGACATATGGAGGACTGGACATTTGTATCAACAGTGCAGGGATTAGTACTCCTGTACCGTTCAATAAGGATAAAACAGATGGCTCTCACTCTTGGAGACTCACTATTAACGTGAATTTGAATGCTGTTATTGATTGCACTCGCCTAGCAGTAAGCTTAACATAAGACGTGGTTTTCCCTTGTCCTCTAATTAATATTTTACTAAAAGCTGCCAAAACAAAATTCAGTTCACACTGTTAAGGAGGAAAATTTCATTATGTGCTTTCTCATTATGGATTGCATGTATAACTTTACTGTTTATTTCTTACATGAATGAAAAAAGATTAAAGCCATTGATTATAAATGACATTAATTATCTACCTTTCAATAGATTAGAACCATGGAAGCTGCCAAAAGGCCTGGTGTGATTATTAATATGGGTTCTGCTTCCGGTCTTTATCCAATGTACAGTGACCCTATCTATTCTGCCTCCAAAGGTTTGTCACTTTATGAACTTTAATGAGGTTTACTCGTTAAGAACTTCCTGTCGAAGTTGGAAAACTAAATGTTTTCACACACAGAAGCCTAAAGAACTAATCAACAATTTCAACCTTTATAAGTCAAACCATCAGTTAGGAGCCAAGAATGGCTTTTGTATGCCTAAAGTTTATTTGGCTGTCTAGTGGTCCTGATGTATGAATGAAGTGAAGACCCCACTGCTGTTACCATGTGCTAAATATAAGAATGCTACTATTCTTAAAGAATTGGCTCACAAAAGATGTGTCATTTTATAACAATGCCAAGGACAACAAGCTTTAATGTGCGTATTCTATTAATGTTGATTGTTGAGTCCTACAAATAAAATTTGTGGGATTGATTAGTATAAAATGGGTCCAACATAACGCATCATTTACTAAAATTGTTATGTAAAAGATTTTGGTATGTCTAGCATTTTTCAAATTTAATCATAAAAAATGAGGGCAGCCTGGGCAAGATGAATATTTGAATGACTTGGTTAAAGAAGCCTAATTAATACCATGTTAAAAAACCTCTTATTATAAAAGTTTCAGTTGTTAGTTGAGGGTGAAAGAATGGCTTTTACATCTTTGTCCCTAAGATTTTGCATAAATTTGTGTATTATTGCTCCTCAAACATAAGCCTGTGCTTCTGCAGGTGGCATTGTCATGTTTTCTAGATCACTTCGTCCATACAAACGCCAAGGAATTCGTGTCAATGTGCTTTGCCCTGAGGTAAGAGTTGTGTTTGAAGAGTTGATGTTCGTAGTTAACATATTTAATTTTTAATCTCTGGAATGTTAATTATTTTGCCGAGAATGCTTAAAATTAAATTCTGTTTATAACGGATTAGGCACATCTTCAAGAGCATATTTTCTTCATTGTTTTATGGGGTAGAATTGTGTATATAGCTTCCCTTTGGTGCTCAAGACTTGAATTCTTTGAGGAAAATATGCAAATAGATTGGAATTAATAGGCTTTGTAGGGTTTCTGATGCTATGTTCTGTTTTGAGCCTTTCTTTAATTTTCTGTGTTTAGGATATCTTATTCTCCAGCTAGTTGTGGACTCTTCTCTTTTTAATAAATTTTTTTCTTCTTCTTCTTTTTTTTTTTTTAAAAAAAAACTGTCTCTGATTTATTGGTCTCTTGATGGTTGCAATTAAATAGGTTCTTTGTCCTTTGAGACATGTTAAGCAGATAGCAATTCGGTTATTTCGTTATTTCCCCCTAGCAACTTAAATATTTTAGGTATTTTTTATATGGTTTTGTCTGGCTCTTTTTTATCTTTCATTTTATTAATCATGGTCAGTTCAGTTAAAAGGTCGGAAGTTTCAGTGACATTAACTAAATTCTAGTGTAGAGCAATTAATCTTACTGTCTTCCAGAGTGCCATATCATTGTTAGAACAATGCCTATTCGATCATATACGTACAGAATTCTTAGTCACCAGTGTTAGGAGGTGGTAGAATCAAGGTTGATATTTAATTTAAGCACCAAAAGACTTCATATGATTTATTTTTCTTTTTCACACTCCTTTGGTTTGAGGCAAATGAACTTTTATTGTCTGAGATTTATGAATTAGAAGATTCCCTGTAATGCTATATTAAAAATGACTGGAAAAGCTTACCTAAAATTTGGTGCAGTTTGTTCAAACTAATATGGGCACAATGGTGGATTCTCAATTTGTCAGTTTGATGGGGGGCTTTGTACCTATGGAAATGGTTGTGAAAGGTATGCCTGTATATATTATTTTTTTCTCTTAGGTAGCTTGGCCAAAAGAAGGCGGTGACAAATGTCTTTACTCTGTAGCTTGCCAAATCTCAATGCTTAGTAGACATCTGCTTTATACATTGAGAGTTTATTGATTGGATTTCTTTTAGTGTCTTAATTGTCGTCTCTTGCATGTACATTTCCTAAAATACTATAACATGCTTAGGTGTAACTTCTTCCTTGATTGAAAATTATGTTTCTAATAATAGTTTCATTATTATGGGGAGTCCCCCCAAATTCAATAATCAGTGATTGTTCAGGAGTTTTTTAGCATTATTAATTTCTGATGTCTAAGTATTTTAACCTCTCAAGGTGCGTTTGAGCTCATTATTGATGAGAGCAAAGCTGGTTCATGCCTATGGATTACAAATCGCCGTGGAATGGAGTACTGGCCCACACCATCAGAAGAAGCAAAGTACTTGTTACGCTCCTCAAGTTTTAGGAAAAGATCTGAGTTCAAAGCTCCGCCAATTAAACTCCCTGAGAATTTTGAGAAAATGTATGTATTTCACAGCTTTCTTTCCCTTCTATTGTGACCACACACACACACACACACACGTATGTACCCTTCAGGATCAAGCTCACATCAATCCTAAAAGCTAAGGCTAGTGTCATGTGAGCTATAAGCTCATCGGCGAAGTTTAAGTAATTTAGTTTGTTCAGCCCATGCTTCTATGTATGCTTTTTTATAGTTTAAAGTATCTTTTCTAATTACTCAGTGTTACTGAAGAAAAGATCCAATTATATCTTGAGTTTGACTGATTTATTGGATATTTTTCTCTTAATTTTCTTGATTGTAAGGTGGGTTATTTAATGGTTGCTTATTGTTGCTTATCGTTTGCAGAGTTGTCCACACCTTGACTCACAACTTTCGGAATGCTACCAGAATATTGAGAACACCACTGAGGTTACCTGTCAAACCACATCATGTTCTTGTAAAATTAATTTATGCTGGTGTAAATGCTAGTGATGTAAGTCACTGTTTCTTTCTCTGAGGACTATTTGCATGAATGTATATTGTTTTTGCTTCCTGCATTCTCTCTCTCTCATGGACATGCCCATTATTTAACTTCCTGACCAGTGCTAGTATACTATTAACAGCCTCAATTATGCCCCCCCTCTCCCAAAAAAAAAAAATCAATTTGAAAACTAATTGACCAGCAGAATAATGAATTAGTGTGTGCCAAATTTCTGGTTGGAAACAATGTAATATATCCAAGCCACATATCCTTTGGATTGTAACTCACTTTCATAATAATTATCTTTGCATGTTTATCTAATAGACTCATGATCAGTCTGTATATATTGAAAATCTACGTTATAATATGTAGATGAGATTTTATACCTGGCATAAACTCAAATAAGCCAGATTTTCTGTACTTCTATTTGTTACTTGTATAAATTATACACAAGCTTGTTTTATCTTCACAGTACATAATTATGAAACATGAAAGGGTAAAGTTCTTAACAGATTAGCCCAATATATGAACTCTGAGACTATGACACTTCAAATTATTTGCTTTGAGGAACCCTATGGTTGAGGCCTTTATCAAAGGCTTTGATATCCTGGATTAATAACTGAAGCATGACAGCTGTAATGAAAATCAAAAGTGGTATGTGTTTCTAGAATGATTGCTGTTGGATTATAACTTCAGATGGGATTATCATGGATTAAAGATATGGAGATTGATGATGTACGGTCCCCTGTTTTAAATCTATAGTTGTTATCAAGTGTCCTGATATTAAGAAATTTTATTCTTTTCTGTCCCATGACCTGTACACAGTTTTTCTTTCCCCCTCTCTTAATCTGAGTGTCTCTTTTGCTAAAACCTCTTTTTATCTAGAAGAAGAACATGCATTTCCATCTCGAATTCTAATAAGAACTAGTTATGATAGGTAAATTTCAGCTCAGGCCGCTATTTCAGTGGCAAGAACAAAGATATTGCGTCTCTTCTTCCATTTGATGCCGGGTTTGAGGTTAGACATTATTCCAAGCATAGATTTCTTGATATGATGTCTACCATTTGATGCATTTCTTGTCATGTATTTTTATGCACTCATGCTTATCATGTGCACTTGGGTTTTCTTGTTGTAAATAATATTTTAGGCTGTAGGAATAATTGCAGCAGTTGGGGATTCTGTCACTGACTTAAAAGTTGGCATGCCTTGTGCAGTCATGACTTATGGAGGGTATTCTGAATTCATAATGGTGAGCATTGCTTAACATGTTGTCCAGGTTTTTCTTTCATATCAATAACATTAGTTATTGGAGTTTCCATCTATCACTTGTTTACAAAACACTGAGCTTTGATCATTAAGTTGATAATAGTGAGGTGATTTTAAAGGTTACCTTATTTACTTGGGCTAGATTCCTTCAAAACACGCCCTTCCAGTGGCTAGACCAGATCCAGAAGTTGTTGCCATGCTTACTTCAGGACTAACAGCCTCAATCGCTCTTGAAAAGGTTGACTAATATATGTCATCTTCACGCTTCCAAAGTATCTTACCATTTTTATTCGAAATCCTTGTCCTGTCATCTGATATATCAGTGGGATTTATGTTCAAGCACTGTAATGATATAACACCTTTTGTGCAGCTTATAATTACTTTAATGCCTTAAGTTATTCTGCCACTGAATTGGCTTGACCTAATAAAGCGTTTCTCTTGTGCATTGAATAGGCAGGACATATGGAATCTGGAAACGTAGTCCTTGTTACTGCTGCTGCTGGAGGGACTGGGCAATTTGCCGTTCAGGTGCCTATAAATCCATTAGCATTTGCTTCTCTCAAATATGTGTGTGTGTGTGTGGGGTGTGTACTTTTTCATATTATGTAGTGGAAGGCGGAGCCTGGGTTCTTATCTTGTACACAGAACTCAGAAAGTCATATGTTTTTATTCCATCCTATATGTGACACTACTATATTTCATGTTTCTAGACAAGAGACATTTATCACTTTGAGTTTTGCGCTCTTTCTTCATTTCATGCACCACTTGTTCTTGAGATTATGTACATGGAACCCTTAAATATTTTTTTCCTTGATTCATTGAATCTAAAGATGACTGACGGATGAGCAGCTACTATTTTAAGACATTGCTGGTTGTCCTTGTAATTATTTTATGAGCTATGGTGTATATGTTCTTCCCTCTTCCAGGAAGTTTCTTGGAATCTAAATAGGTAGTCCTTTCTATGACTCAGAAACATAGAGTGGTGCAACACAAAGTGGTTAAACTTAAAGAGAGACTGGATCTCTTTTAAATAGTTCTTGAGTTAAATGCTTCACAGCCATGAAGCATGTACAAATAAAAATTCAATGAGTATCATCCTATATCCTTGCACCAAAAAAAAAAAAAAAACTTGTATTATATCATCAAGATGGGGTTTCTAGTCTCCCTTTTTTTTTTTTTTTGGTTAATTTCTTCAGGCCATGTCTAGCACATGTTTGAGCTTACTTTTTTTTTTTTTTTAATTATTCTAACTCATGCGGACACATCATTAGTGTCTCATGGCAGTGTTAGTGTCTAACATGCCTAAAAATGGATGTGTCTGTGCTTCATTGCTTTATAGGTAGATTGAGATCCAGGTACTACTTCGTGTAATAAAAACAGATGAAAATAAAAGAAATGAGTAAATTTTGTTCAAATCAATTTATATCTATAACCAAGTTGGTGGGAGGCTTTTTTTATTGACATATTGTAGTCCAAAATTTCTACTTGATTTTTCTCTACAAAATCTGCAATGTCTTCCCAGTAATTTGGACTCTATATGCAGCTTGCAAAATTAAGAGGAAATAAAGTGGTTGCAACTTGTGGCGGTGGGGAAAAGGCCAAGCTTCTAAAAGAATTGGGAGTTGACAGAGTCATAGACTATAAAAGTGAAGATATTAAAACTGTACATCTCTTGAATCCTCTGATTTATTTCCTTTATATTTTGGTTGTTTTAACCATATCTGCTTGCTTTTATTGTTTGTTTGATGATTTGAGGACATTTTTGAGTTTTGACATATTAAGCTATTTACGTGGACATGCATATTTATTCAGAAACCGAACACATATGCTAACATTGAGATAATCACATGCACATTCATAAATATCAGCTCCTTAATATATGTTGTTAATTAAATAATCCAAAACGTGGCACTTCAATTTCTTATTATGTTCTTTTTTTTTTTTTTTTCTGGAAACTGCATATATTATTTCCTATTTACTTTGTTCTGTCAAATAACTTTTGCATGTTCTAGAGCTTCATCTTAAAACCGCAAAAACTAAAAATACAACTTCTCTGTTGAGCAACATACATTACATTATGGGATCCCTATTGAGCAACTTTAATCGAATATGCTTCACCAAATACACACAATTTTCGATGTCATCTGGCAACAACCACTGATCAAAAGCTGTGAACTGTTCCCTCAAAGCCAAAGAACAATAACAAATAGATCCTAGATGACGAAGGCTAATTAGAAATCAACTTGTTTGATTAATATCTAAGTCAAATCAAGGCTTTAATATAAAGGAAAGGGGGCATATTAACTGTCCCAAGTCTCTAACTTGTTGAATGTTTGCAACTTAATTTTTTCAGGTTCTGAGTAACGAGTTCCCAGAAGGCATTGACATCATCTATGAGTCTGTTGGTGGAGACATGTTTAACTTGTGCTTGAATGCTTTAGCAGTCTATGGACGACTAATTGTGATTGGAATGATTTCTCAGGTTCTTTGATATTCTCTCCTTCCCCCAACCTGGCAAATTCTTGGGTCACCATGTGATGTTTATGTTGACACTATTTTTTCTTGGAAGTTTCCTCTGTCTTTTAGACAATATGCATTCGAATCCTAATGTGTGCATTTGACATGCTGTACTAATATGATTGTACTTGACATCTAGTTTAGCTTATGTAGTCCTTCACATGATAACAGGAATACTCTCTGAAGGGAGCTGAAGTAGTACTGATTAGTGACTCATTGATTTTCTCAATCTTCTGGGTTAAAAATTAGAACTTTGGTAGATCTGTTCTTAACAAGCAGTAAATCATCTATTGCTTTTAAAGTGAAATCATCTACTAATCATTCAAGTATAGTGCATGGATATCGAAATTTTTAAGAAATTTTTAGCTGTTGTAGTATTTTTACTCTCAAATCATCAGGTTATAATGGAACATGGTATGCATCTTTCAGATATCTGGGATAAACTTTGGTGTTTAGGAAGCTAAATTATTTTTATATATTTCAGTATGAAAAGATATATTTATTTTTTAGTTTATTATGTAATAATGTAAGTATTAGTAGGAAGTTAGGGTTTGTAATTTGGAGCAATTTCGATAACTTATGACTTTATTAGAGATTTCGATAAGCCTAGAGTTAGATTAGTCCATATCTTTTATTTAAATATTCGTCTAGTCAATATAGTCATGACCTCAAATTATTGAAATATTGAATTGAGCATTGAGTTTAGAGAATTTGTCCCCTTACTTTTATTCCCCTTCCCATTCTGCATTAAAGTGGTCATTAAATAATATAAGAATCTGTATCCCATTCATCTATACAGTCAATCAAAAGATTATATGAAGTCATTACCCAATTGTAGTCTTTCAAAATGAGTGCAGTATGTTATAAATTGCAATAAGCTTTTTCTGTGCTCTACTTTTTAAGAAACGTATCTACTTTATATTTTGCACATTAATGGACAATCTTATTTCCATGTTCATTGTCTCATTTACATCAGTATCAAGGAGAGCATGGTTGGAAGCCATCGAACTATCCAGGACTATGTGAGAAGATCTTAGCAAAGAGCCAGACTGTGGTATGTCAATGATTGATTGAGTTATGCACTTGCAGGCTGATGTTATTTTATTCTTCTTCTTTGCAATTTCTTATACCCTCTTAATGAAAATCATAAAAAAAATTATAAAAGAAAACCTTTACAGCATGATAATCAGTATTGGTTTTCAAATCTTTCTTCCCCCCCCCCCCCCCCCCCCAAAAAAAAAATCCAATCCATGGTCATAAAAAACTTAAGAAAATGTTAGTGAACAATTCAACTTATGGTTGTTCTATATCATGTGATTGAGTAATTTGAATAACTGTGGCAGATCACATTATGATTACTGTATATCTTGTTTTGCCCTAAAGTAAATAATCAGATACAAGTTCCAAATCCCATGGTTCGCTTACCTATTGTTTGTCCATAATAATTCCAACATTTTCAGGCTGGGTTTTTCCTGGTACAATATAGTCATTTGTGGCGACAACATCTTGACAGACTATTTGATCTTTACTCTATGGGAAAGCTAAAGGTAATATGTGTGTGTATGTTTCATTTCTGTGTATCATTATGATCATTCTTAAGTATCAGCATGTTCATCATAAGTTTGCTAGTGTTGTCCTTCTAATTTTCCATGCTTCTGAAGTTTGTTTCCATTTACTTCTGGTTCGTGCACATAGGTTGCTGTAGATCCAAAGAGATTTTTAGGCCTACGTTCTGTTGCAGATGCAGTAGAGTATCTCCATTCAGGCAGAAGTGTTGGGAAGGTATTTACCTTCTAATGAAATTAAGTTTTAACTTTTGTATGTGTAGTATCAAGTTTTTTGATAAAAATAAAACGTGTGGATATTTTATATAGTTCAGCATTTTATGATTGACTTTTTGAAAAAAAAAATCATATATTATGATTTTATTAAAGAACCTAATTAAAATATTTATAATACTTTAGGTAATTTTTGTTCTATAACTATTCCCAATACTGGTGCTTCTAGACAATCTAGCCCTAAATGCTTTTATCTTATGAAATAATTCCTCCAGGTTGTTGTCTGCCTTGACCCATCTTTCCATCATCAAGTGGCCAAATTATGACTCGACAAGGACCATTCTATACTTTCATCGATTTCAAATATAGAATTTTGGACTGATGGAAGTAGAATGAAAATTAGTGCCCACCAAGTTTGCAGCTCTTCTTCCAAGATGCTACTGAACTATAATGAAGATTTGTTGTGCACCGTCAAATTGTCAGTTCATCTCCAGTATGATATATTCCCACAGTATTGCATTTGAGTTTACTACGAGGTTGTGTAATAAATAAGAAAAATGTTATATGAAGAACTAAGTCATAGGTAAAGCAAGTTCTCTTTTACACTAGGCAGCACAATTCCTGTCCATAAACTCAGTTACAAGTATGAAGTGTCCATTTTGAATTTTAGTAAAAACTGTTCAGCCTATTCTCATTTACCCATTAAAATCTTATGTTTTTGTTTTGTTTTGTTTTGGGACTGTAACTCCCAATTGTAACTTGAAAAATAGAAGGTTAAAATAGTAATTTAATTTAATGTTCATAAAAAAAATAGTAATTTAATTCCCTAACTTTATTTATCATTTTAAAATGATCTCTCAATTTTGAAATATTTCAAAATTATTCTTTAAGTTTGTAAATCGTTTCATAAAAAATCATTTTTATTGAATTCAGTTAAATTTTTAACATGCACCCATACTCCTGTTGACATGGAATTCAAGTATAATTTTTTTTCATTTTTTAATATTAACATGGCAGCTAACCATCAATTGAAAAAAGAAATTAAAAAAAAAAAGATTACAGAATAAAACTACTCCACTGGTTCACGTTAGGCCAACATTCCGTCTTCAACTTCGCTGGATTGTCATCAACTTAGAATGTGCAAAACAAGCCTGTTTAATGTGCAGAACAAAATAGTATATTTGAGTACAAATTGAACCCAACCAATTCCTACCACAAAGACTCCAGATTGCTACCAGACTAAATCAAGACTCGATTTTTTCCCCATTCAAATGGATGAAACTTGGGAAGGGGATCGATGAAACAACATAAATAAGAATGATTCCATGGGCAATTTTCCACACAGTCCTCACTGATCCGTCAAATCAAACTTCATCAATTGAAAATGATGATCCATGGACATTTGGAAGGTGGAATCAACATTAAACACAAAAAAAAAAAAAAAACCGTCAATTCAAGAATAATAAAGTAAACAATATATATTGATGGTTGAAGGAGAGAAGTGAGTAAGTACCTTAGCTAGAGTTGAGAATTTTTCTGCTGTAGCTTCAGCCATTAATGAAAGAGGAAACGATATGCAGTAAACCGGTCAAGGAGAGACGGAGGCAGCCAAAACAAAAAGGAGGGGAATGGATTTTTTTTTTCTTTTTGGGGATGATTAGGTGCCATGTCATCCTACTTGAAAGCCTGATGTCGTTTTGTTCTGTAATCTCTCTTTTTTTTTTTTCTTTTTCAATTTGATGATTAGGTGCCATGTCAATATTTAAACAAGAAAAAAATTACACCTGGACTCCATGTCAACAGGAGTATGGATGGATGTCAAAAACTTAATGGAATATATTTAAAAGGATAAATGACCATTTTGACATATTTTAAACTCAAGGGATACTGTAAAAAAATAGATAAAGTTAAGAGATTAAATTACTATTTTTACCAAAATAGAAATTATTGTTCAAGTATGATGGCTACTTTTGGCACAGCAAATTTTTATGCCCTCAACTCTAGATTGAATGAGCTATAGCTTTGTAGCTTGTTTAGCTAGACGAAACAAATGGAAGTGGCATGGAGAAATGGTGGAAAGAAACTATTAAAAATCATATTTAACATGTGATTATTCTTGTATTTTAACATTTTTATTTGTTTTTTTATTTGAGACTTTAATGTTTTTATTTGTCTCATTACGTTTGTTGGTTAATGTGCCGTGATTTTCGGGTGTTTAGTGGGTAGATTCTTCATAAAAATCACTCGGGTTTTGTTGGTTAATAGGCTAAAGTCAAATCCCATTTTTTTCTTTAAATAGTTCCTTACTTTATGAGTCTTATTTTTATTTATGTTCATGTTTGTTTCCTTTTCTATTAGTTGAGTAATGTTTCTGTTTACTAGTTGTTTCCTTTCTTATTTTCCTATTCTTGATTTTGTGGGATTGTAGACTTATCACAAGTCTACTGCCTTTTTTCTATCTTGTATTTTTTGTCATTTGATTAATGAAATAACACTAGAGAAAAGGGATGAAGCTCTATGGTTTTGAGTCTTGGAAATCTTTAAAAACATATGTCATTGTATTACAAACAAAAGAGTAAATTATATTATATTTGTTAAAAAGATGTTCAAATTATAAGGCTCTTTTCTTTTATTTAAAAAATTTATATTCCTTTCCTTAAAATAAAAACATGTATTATATTGACCTTTTAGTGGAATTTAGTATATTTTAATTGATATATACTGGTCATTGGGGTGGTTTAAGAGGGGTTAGTGATAATAGTGATAACGTGTCCCCAAGGCTAACTAAATTTTACATGCTACACGAGGTGAATGAGGAGAGTGCAATGAGAAAAAATGTATAGATATATATATATCTATATATATCTTAAGTGCCGCACATTGTCTGATTTCCGATGGTATAGGGATACTTTCCTTACTAGAGTGTTCACTAGAGATGATGCATATCAACCTTTTTGGAAAGAAAAATTTCTAGCCGGATTACCAACCACGTTTGGTGATAAGGTTCGAGAAAAACTTAGGAACTTAAATGATGGCATCATTCCTTACGAACATTTAACGTATGGACAATTAATCTCTTACGTCCAAAAAACGGCCCTAAAAATTTGTCAAGATGATAAAATCCAACATCAATTGACAAAAGAAAAGGCTGCAACCAAAAAAGAATTAGGATCTTTTTGTGAACAATTCGGATTTCCTGGTTGTAAGAAACCAAAACAAAAGACCAAACGTCATTTTACTCCTTATACTAAAAAATATCAAAAACACAAAACCCCTTACAAAAATTATAAAGCTAATACTCCCCCTAGGAAATTGAAAAAACAATTTAGGACCAAACCTCCCATTGATCTTCAAAACCAAAAACAAGTTGTTTGCTATAACTGTGGAAAACCCGGGCATATTTCCAAATACTGTAGGTTTACCAACAAACTTAAAACTATTCAATTAGAAGAATCAGTCCTTAACCAAATTAATCAACTCATATTAGACTCTGAATCAGATCAAGAATCCATTCCCGAATCTAATACTTCCTCCCTAGACCTTAACCAAATCCAAGACGATGAGTTTTATAACTCTTCCGATAATTCTTCTTCCGCCATAAATATGATCAGCCAAGAACATAATCTCCTTTTTGAAACCATTAATCAATTACCAGAAACTCTAAAAAACGAATACCTCAACAAATTTAAAGATATTCTAAGTCAACCTTCTTCATCTACTCCTCCAAAACCTTCTGTTTCGGTAAATAAGTATGATTTAACTCAAACCCTTGATAAATTTAAACAATCTGTTAAACAAACAACTATCAACGACCTTCAATCTGAAATAAATTATCTCAAAACAGAAGTCCAATTGCTCAAACTCAGGCAAGACAACAATGAACTTCTAGTTTCCCAACTTATACATCCTCAAACTTCTTTAGAAAACCAAACCAATCCTCCCGAAACTCAGGAGAACAAAGACGAACCATTTTTAAATCTAATTTCAAGAGTCAGATTCCAAAAATTTTATGTTAAAGCAAAAATAATTATTCACCACAATCTGGTTTTCGAACAAGCTGTTTTATTTGATACCGGTGCTGAATGCAATTGCATTTTGGAAGGAATCGTTCCTACAAAATATTTTGAAAAAACAACTGAACGTTTTAGTGGGATTACTAAAACACGTTTAGACGTTAGTTATAAACTCTCAAATGTTTTGATCGAAAACAAATCTTTAAAAATACAAACCCCTTTTATTTTAGTTAAAAATATGCCAGAACAGATTATTCTTGGCGCACCTTTTGCAACTTTGTTATTTCCTTACGAAACAAATACTGAGGGAATTTCAAAACAATATTTGGGTCAGATTATTTTGTTTCCTTGGACCCAACCTACAAAACTCAAGAACCTCAATCCTATTTTTCTTAAACAACAACAAATTAATTTTTTACAAGAAGAAATTTCTTTTCAAAAAATTGATCAATTACTTTCTCAAAAACCGCTTCAACAAAAAATTCAAAAATATTTAGACAAAATCCATTCTACAATCTGTGCGGATTTACCAAATGCCTTTTGGGATCGAAAACAACATATGGTCGATTTACCATATGAAAAAGACTTTTCTGAACAACAAATTCCAACCAAGGCTCGACCAATACAAATGTCTACGGATCTTCTTGACCTTTGCAAAAAGGAAATTCACGATCTTTTAGACAAAAAATTAATTCGCCAAAGCCGTAGCCCATGGTCCTGTGCTGCTTTTTATGTTAATAAAAATGCAGAAATAGAACGTGGCGCTCCTCGTCTTGTAATCAATTATAAACCTTTAAATGTCGCTTTACAATGGATTAGGTATCCAATACCTAATAAATCTGATCTTCTCAAACGTCTCTACTCTGCAAAACTGTTTTCTAAATTTGACTTAAAATCAGGATTTTGGCAAATCCAGATTTCTGAAAAAGACCGCTATAAAACTGCTTTTACTGTACCCTTTGGTCAATTCGAATGGAACGTTATGCCTTTTGGATTAAAAAACGCTCCTTCTGAATTCCAGCGAATTATGAATGAAATCTTTAACGATTATAGTCAATTTATCATTGTTTACATTGATGATGTATTAATCTTTTCCCATTCAATTGAGCAACATTTTAATCACCTTTTTACTTTCATTAAAATTGCTGAGAAAAATGGGTTAGTCGTTTCTAAACCAAAAATCTCGCTTTTCCAAACCAAAGTTCGATTCCTTGGGCATTGGATCCATCAAGGAACAATAACCCCGATCGATCGTGCAATTCAGTTTGCTAATAAATTTCCTGATCAAATAATTGACAAAAATCAATTGCAGCGATTTTTAGGCTGCCTAAATTATATTGCTGATTTTATTCCACAACTTAGCAATTTTTTAAAACCTTTGCATCAACGTCTCCAGAAAAATCCTCCTCCTTGGACGGATGTTCATACAAATATTGTCAGACAACTTAAACTCCAGGTTAAGGAACTTCCTTGTCTTAACCTCCCCCATCCAACTGCTCTCAAAATTGTTGAAACAGATGCCTCTGACATCGGCTATGGTGGCATTCTCAAACAAAAACTAAACAATGAAGAGAAAATTATTTCTTTTACATCCAAACATTGGAATACTGCTCAGCAGAATTATTCCACCATCAAAAAAGAAATTTTATCCATTGTTTTATGCATTACAAAATTTCAAGCTGACCTCTTAAACCAAAAGTTTTTAGTTCGGATTGATTGTAAATCTGCGAAAGACGTTTTACAAAAAGATGTAAAAAATCTTGCTTCAAAACAAATTTTTGCCCGATGGCAAGCTTTATTAAGCATTTTTGATTTCGACATTGAATTTATTAAAGGATCTTCAAATTCCCTTCCGGACTTTCTGACCCGTGAATATTTGCAGGGAAAAACACACGAGTGATTGTGCGACCCTACCTTTTCCCTAAAAATGCCTCGAAAGAAAAAACCCGGTGACAAAAAAAGGAAAGAAAAAATGGAAGAATCCTCGATTGGGGCCCAATCTCCAATCTCATCAGCAGAACTTCAAGAACTGCTAAACAAACTTGCAGGGACTCAATCCCAGCAATCAACAGGGTCTTCGGCCCGTCCAACTTCGGGGTCTTCTACCCCAAAACCATCAACTGGGTTTTCGACCCAAATTTCAGAAAAGAAAACCCTCCAATCTTACGCCCAAAGGCTTCCATCCCATTCTTGGAGCCAAACAGTGGCCAGCCCAAATGGAACCACCCTTGCCCTTACGGCCATTTCCAAACAGGAGTATGATCTCCATAACTTCAATTATGGCCAACAATTAGCCCAGAGAAAACCTGCGGCTGCCCCTTCCAATCAACTCGTAATTGCCCCCTCTCACGCAATTACAACTCAAACAAAGAAAATATCAACTCCTTATGTTCAAAAACCTGGACGTTTCATGACTATTGTCCAAATAGAACCCGAATTCTCGGCTCAAACTCCAAACTTAACGGCTATGAAATTATTTCCTCCAGGAAAACATTTCATTCCCGCTGATCCGAGAAAAACAAGAGAATATTGTGAATTAATATTACTTCATTCTGGTTCGATCTCCTTAACCCGAAAACAGGATCCTACCAATGAATTAATAATAACTCACTCTCAATTACAAATTTTGAAAGTTCTCACGCCATCCCAGTGGGGACCAGATTTAAATAAACCAAAATTTTGGGATATCAATTTTGAACCTAATGGGTATACGTACTGGGATTATCAAAAAGCCTGGTATAATATCTTTTGGGATCAAAATAAAGATTATAAACATACTTGGTTTATCTATTTCAAAAAAGATACCAAGTACAAATTTCCCCAATGATTTTTGTTATGGTGGGACTTCTTTGGTCCTTTACCCGAGATATTACCCCCACTAATACAAAACGCTTTTGAACTTTTTAAACAGAAATTCAATATCAGTGTAGATCCGGCTGTCCCGTTGGAATTACACTATTTCTCCAAATTATCGGCTGCCTGGATATTTTCTTGCCAATACCGGTTTTCTCATGACAATCCAAATTCGGCTCTCCTACCACAATTACAGCGTGTTCCGTTTGTTAGATGGTGGGACAAATTTAAAACAAATAATATTGACTCAAATGCAGTGGCTCAATGGTTCAAAAGGAACCCAGAATTCTTATGTCTCTCGGAACAATCCATTTTCCTCAACCAGAGATCAAGGATTCAATCTAAACTTGCTGCTGTGGATAATAGGACTGACCTCATCAAACAATTAAACTTTATGATCAAACAATTAAAAGATGAGGAAGCCTCTCCAAGTCATACCCAACAAGATTCATCGGCAGACTCAGACGATGAGGAAACTGATGATGAAGAGAACCTAGACCTCACTGTTGACCTAAATGAGGACTAAAGTCAGCATGATGTCACATCTGCACTGTTGTATTCACTTGACACTATAGATTTACTCTCCCTGTAAACTTGTATTTCTGAAGTGTCGGCAAAAGTCAACAACACTGTAGCAAAAGTCAAAATTACTGTAGCAAATAGTAGCCAGACCGGAACTGTTCAAGTTACTATTAGGTTACAGGTCACCCAAACAGTGTTTTCCGGATCTATAAAATCCAACTGATCCAAGAGACCAGTGGGACTCGGAACACACTCTCCCCTTCTCTCTAAACCTCTCTCTCTCTCTCCTCTTTAGAGATTTCTCTCTGAAGCTCTCTCCTCTTCTCTTTTGTAAGTACATGTTTTAAAATAAACTTTACTTTCAGTTTTCATTATCATGTCTTGCATACATCTGCATACTCTCTTCTCCTCTATGAACTAAGCACAGTGCGGATTACCGCCGTTCTTAGTTTTCTGTCTTATTTCCCTTAGCATATTTACTTCCGTCATTTAATCTATGATTTAAGCAGTCCGCCTGCTCCTCTACTTTCCAGCTCTCTATTTCCTGTCTCACTCCTCCTCCCCGGGGCCTCTCCCGTCTCTATTTCCAGCTCTCTATATATATACATGGGAATTGAGTAGAGGGTTTAAAGAAGAATTCAGTGTGGTTTGGGAGAGACTTTAGCCTTTCCAAAGTTAGAGGAGTTTGTTTTGTTATTTCTTTTCATTTTTACACTGAAAAAATGTTATTTCTTTTCATTCTACTTGTATCTCTATTTTGGGTAGGAATTACAGCATATTATGCATAAATAATACTAGAGTTATCAAAGTTCCATTATTTTGGTATTAGAATGATGATAATCTGAGAAAGTTTGAAACAATAGAATGAGAATCTTTAGTGAAAATTTTGAAAGAGTGATTGCCGAATAAAAAATGAAAAGGAAAATAACAGAACAAAAAAGGAAAATGGAAAAGATGAAAGAAATCATGAAGGACATATTGAAGCACTCAAAGAGGATGGATAGTGAAGAAGAAATTAAAGAGGAATCCATCCAAGACCATTGCTTAAAAAGAGGTGATCAAAGTTGAAGATGTAGAAGAAGGAAAGAACAAGAAAGAAAAGCTTAGATTGGAGCTTAGACCATGAAGTATAACTATTGAGGAATTATTTATTATCAAAAGGTCTAAAAAGTTTAAAAGTTATACTTAGCCTTCATTCAAGAGATCTCAGATGATGCATTGTAGCAATCTATTAAAGACGACATAAGAGAAGAGGTAGAGAGGGAAGATGGGTCATACCTAACTCATGACTTAAAAAGAAAGTAAGGAAATCTATCTAAGAAGGAATTAGACCCTTGAAGAAAATGGGTTCAGTAGAAGTAACAAAGGCCTAAGAGCTTTTGGTTCTATTACAAGGTTGGGCTAGCACAACCATTGCCCGTGGGTCAGGCCAAATCTTTACCTGAAGAAAACCATAAAGCAATTTAGCCTATCAATGTATGCTAAATGACAATGGAAAATCAAGTATAAAACAAATTCATCTACATCCCTAACAATGACTATATGAGGTGACCATCAACAACTGCCCAATACCAAGGAAGCATTAAAAAAGGAGCTAGTGTTTGGCCTTTATCCTATCAAGATGTATAGGAGAAATCGTAAGAGCAAGAACTAGTAACTCTGACTTCTTTTAATGGTGGAAGAAGAGAATGAATAAGGGGAAGAAGTATTGGAAAAGAAGAGTCCAATATAAAAAAATATAAAGATACCAATCAAAATTCTCTTGTTTTCTATTGTGGGTATCACCATTAAGGACATGCAAAACCTTAATATTGTAAGAAGCACAAGTCATTAGGTTTATAAAAACAAGTTTTTCAATGAAGAAAACTTGAGTCAAGAATAAAATTTAAGTGTTATAGGTTACAAGTATATTGGCCGAGGGTGGAATGAAGTGGGTAGAATTCTTGTTAACGAAAAACCTATTGAATTTCATGATTTTGGAACTTGGAAAGGAATAGAGATTGCAATTATGAGAGTAAAAGATAGTGGTTTTATGGCAAATCATTAAAACAAGAGTGGTTTTAGGCTAAATGCACTAACTTTATCAACTTTCTACTACCCATTCTTGGTAGCCCTTTATAGATAATTTTAGGTGATTTAAAAAGACTATTAGCAATTTTAACTAAGTAAAAGAAGGAGGGATCACTAAGGAATATCCTCTTTAGCAAAAGATAAAGTGTTTTATCGTCAAGAAAGACTTATAACAATAATGGTAGTAGTTATTAGTAGGGGATATTAGTATTTCAAGGAAATTAACCACATGAATTAGTTTATTCACATTGCCTAAATATGGTTTTAAAGGTTATAAACTAAGTAAGCACCTCTACATTATGAGTGGACATTTTTACATCTCCTATTCAAGTTTAGCTACATAAATGTTAAAGATTAAATCACAAAAACTATTTTCAAAGCTAGTCCAAATTGATGACAATATTCTAAAGGTAAGAAGGAACATAAAAAAGGCATGCATATGGTCTACTTTAAGTAATAATTTCCTAATAAACCTTAAAATTTGGAAGCTGAATTAATTCTTAGGTTTTTAGATAATTTTATGATGGGCACCTTAATCTCACCTTTGAGAAAAAGTCTATTACAAAGTGAACTAGATTATGCATTTATTGATGTTAGAATATAAGACGAGCTTATTCAACTCAATTTTGCAATAATCTAATGAGTGTGAAGATAATTCAACAAGATGAACTCATTCAACCTCAATTGGGCAAGAGAGAGGAATTAAAAATCTTTTATGGTGCATTTGGTATTACTTATACTAAAAGTCAAGTAAAAGATTCTTCAAGCAAACATAAGAAGTAGGGCTATTTGGGGAAGAAGCTACAAATCCCAACTTGTAATTCTCATTTTGAGGGCAATGTAAAGCTTCAAAGGTTAGGTAATGGTGAAACTTGTTATATTGTAGAGAATATAAGCTAGTTATAAAGGTGGTTTAAAAGGGGACCTATGATAATAATTATAAGGTGGCCCCCAACCTAACTAACTCTTGTAAGCTATATAAGATGAGCAAAGAGAGTGCAATGAGAGAAAATAGTTAGTGTATATATATATATATATATATATATATATAAGTGCAAGGAGTTGAGTATGGGGGTCAAGGAAGAATTTAGTATGGTTTAGAGAGGCTCTACCCTTTCAAAAGCTAAAGGAGCTTGTTCTGTTATTTCCTCTCCTTTTTTCCTGTATTTTTCATCTATCATCTATAGCACCTTAGTCTCTCAATTTCTACCTCCATCTCTGTGTCGAGTAAGAACTATAGCATATTATAAATAAATAATATCAAAGTTATCAAGGTTCCATTACATTCCTTACAACAAAAGATGAATTACAATTAGTGTTGCCTAATTCGCAGTTTGTCATGATATATTATATGAATACATATGTTAATTTATATAATTCATAGTATGAGATAGAGATTTAAGAATGCCTTCTTATGTTATCAATTGTTCTTTAATTGTAATTATGTATAACAAGAATAAAAGATGTTTTTTTTTTGTTTATATCATGTAGTAGGAAGAGAGGCTTTTTATTTAATCAGTTACTATAGCAACATAAATATTATGATTAAAATAATATATTTTAAAATAATACATCCATAACTATCCTAACAAATCACTCACTTTCCATATTTCCTTTTATATTGTTTTTTTAAAATTAAAAGTCAAAACTCAAATTAAATCAATATCTTTTATTCCTCATATGGGAAAATAATATTTAAGTATCCTAAGTTGCAAATAATTATTATAAAGGATTTAAAAATTAAAATTATTTAAAAAACCTAAAGGGCTTAGTTTTTGCAATGGATGTACAAAAATGCCCTTAATAAGTGCTAAACGTTATCGCCTTTTCTCTGTTTTAATGAAATTGCCCTAGCTTGCTCTCTCCAATCTCTTCATCAAAAACTTCATGGATGATTGCTTTGAAGAAGCGATCAAAGCCAATTTCAACATTCACTTGACATCTAACACTTACCTTAATAGGTCTACTTCTAAAAAATTCTTCCTTTCCTACTTTCATAAATCACTATTGTTTCCTTCTTCTTTATGGACTTCCTTTAATGCCCCTCACTTGTTTCTTCTACTTTCACTCCCTATCTACTTCCCAAGTCTTCGAGCTAACTTAAAGTTTTGAATTTCTTTTTTGTAATTTTTTCATTTTTTGCTTGTGATTGGCTTATCTAGCAAATAGGTATATTTATATTTACAGTAAGACTTTAGCTGTCAATGTTTTTAGTGATGTAATAACTATAAATTTTTTGTCTAAATGAAATTCACAAATAAGAGTAATTTTGCCTCTCTCCAAGTCCCTTATGACAATCCTTAATAGTATGAATGACAAAAACATAAAAGAACTAAAAAAAGAGAGGCATGATATATTAGGGGAAAAAAAGCTAACATAACTTTTAGTAACTTCGAAAAATAGAGATTATGATCTTGCTTAAATTAAGTTTCTCTTATCATATTTGGATTAAAGTGACTTGTATGATAGAAATATAATTAATTGGTCATCATAATGTGAAAAGTAGAGGTTGCTCTAATACTCTTTATAAATTTATCAATTTACATGAAAGGTCATAATATCTCAGTTTTGCTTTCTTTCATTCTTATAAGAAAGTATGAGTTTTGTGTGTGTGTGTGTGTGTGTGTGTGTGTGTGTGTGTGTGTGTGTGTATTTGACAATTTTAGTAAAATACTTGTCCATGTTTAAGACAATTCTCTCCTCTTAGTAGTATTTATCAAATTTTATCTTGCATAGGTGTGCTACCTTTGAGTATACTTAAATTAAGGATGATTCTTTCTATGGAAATCAATGTAACTGATCAGCATTACTTGTTTCAAAGGCATCCTTATTGTTATAACCATATAGATGATGATGAATTGGGACACAGAGCTATTTGGCCGTTATGATAATTTTGGAACATTGCAATTGTTACCTTGTACAAGTTCAATCTCTCTGAGCATCTTTGGATTGGAAATACTATTTCCAACAAAAATTAGTTATCCATTATTATTACTGTGTTTGATAAAGCTTACATGATATATTCATCTAAGTTTAAATATTCATGTTAGTTTCATCTTTGATTCATGGATATATGCCAATATACCATTAGTCTACAACCAACTTTATTATTGTCAGTGAAGCCTCCTTTGCCACTTCTTTTATATTTCTTACTATTATTTTTATTGCAACAAAACTCTAGATCACTTTTATAAAACTTAAGTAGTCTATATTCCTAATTTAAAAAAAAATATGAAAATTACAAGAAGAATTAATAGACATATTTGAAAAAAGCTCACTATCTCTGAAAATTAAACTTACAAGTATGTTTCTTTTTAGAGTTTCTAAATTCTTTTGTATTTTTTAGGCTAACCTAATTAAATTTGGCAGCACAATTTATTCCATTTATCAAATTTTCTCCCTCCATCATCCCAGTTTGCCATAAGCTAAACCATCATAAAATAGAATTCTGGTAACTTTGTCAACTAGATGAAATTAGGTCATTTTATTTAATTTGCTTGTTATAAACTTATGAAACAAGGGAGAAAAAAATGGTATAACACACTAAAAAATGTAGAACACTAAATCCAAAACAAAAACATAGCACAAAATAGGTAATGTAATATCCCAATAAATTAAAATTTTGAAATAACAGGGAAATTAACTAAATTTAATGACTAAGTCATAATGCTTATTAAAAATGTTAAATTTTAAACAACTAAGTAAATATCCACACATATGCATACACACATATGTATATGTATATAATAAATACAATAAATAAAATAAAATAAAATCTAAATGATTGAAACCAATAATAAATAATAATCATAATAATAATAATGAAAATTAACTTAAATAGATTAACTGGTATGTAGGATAAGGGAGAACAAGAATAAGTATGCCATTGTTGGTGGTAACAATCTTGCATTGCAATTTCTAATGACCTGACTTAAATTTTTATCGAGACTATTCATATTATTTTGTTCCTTAATTCCTTTCTTTATGAAGTCTCACATAGGTTGTTGCTTTAAAATCCCAACTTGCCAATTTCAAAATTTTCTTTCTGCCCATTACCTTTCTAATAATTGTTAATTGGCCGCTAGTAGATTCATTTATAAAAGAGTCAAGACAGGAACATGTACTCTTTCCTAAGCTTTTGGCTATAAATTCACCCTTCTTTCACACGTCTCCTACTTCTTTTTCTTTTTAGACTACTTAAAGCTTCGAGTTTCCATTCCTCTATTCCTCATCTTTTTTTTTTTTTGGTGTTTTCCTCAATGTAAAGTTCTAAGCTTTCTTGCATCATAGCCATCCTTAGAGCATAGTTAGCATTGTTGTTGTGGCAACATTTAAGGTCCATCTTCTCCTATTAAATTTTGGTCTAATCCTTTTTCACTCAACTCTTCTTTTGCGTATTTCTTAGTATGGATTTGTTTTCATTCTTGCAACTTTTTGCTGACTAGCTTTGGAGCTTTCCACGTAGCTCTTCCAACTGTAAATGAAATCTCTTATTCCTCTTAAACCTTCTTTCTTCATTCGTTTTAATTCGAGATGTGCTTAGGCTACTTCCTCACCAATATGCTAGCTTAAGGAAATTTTACGGGACTCCAAATTCATTAATTTATTACTTCAATTTGCAAGTTTTCTCCCTTATTTCATTGTTTAAATATTTTTCAATCCTTCCCTATTTTGATTCTAAAGTATCGCAATTCTTTTAGCTTAGATGCTAATCGTGGGTTGCTATGGTATTTTCCTAGTCACAAGAGTTAAACAAATTACAAGGCTTAAATTGTAGCCCTTAGGTGATCTATTATCCATGATACAAATAATAGTAATAATAGCAACCAACTAACAATTCATTGAAAAGAAACACAAGCAACAATTAGTATAACTCAAAAAAGAAAATGGAATAGAAATACATTGAATTTCCCTTCCTTTTCGAGTTAAGAAAGAAATTCATCAACCTTCACGAATTATCAAAATCAACTCACACGTTGCAAACATCCTACACTCTGCTAATAATAAACTTTTATTTATTCATCCACGTGTCAATCGATTATCCTTGAAGTAATCATTTGCCCATTTCAAACTCATGTGTCCATAAAAGTGGCTTTCTCATCCATTTGACCCTTTCCTCTTTTCTTGTGTCTCTATTTTCTCTTACACTTGCACTTCTGTTTAGGCAAAAAATAACCGTTACATCCTCTTCCTTCTTTGGACTCTCACATGGGCCATTTGGATTGGTCATTAGGCTCTAGTTGATCAAATCAATACCCTCATGTTTGAAAACAACCTTGTCCTCAAGGTTGAGATTTAGAAACATAGCCTTAAGTATCTATAAGCCCTCCCAAGTAGCTTCCTTTCTTGATTGCCTTGCCATTCCATTAAAACTTGATATTGATCTATGCTTAACTTTGGTTATTATTTTGTAATCCACAATAGCTAACAGTTGTGGCCAAATTTGATGCTCAGAAGATGGAAAATCCAGGGACTTGTCATGAACTTCCCTATGAAATTCTTTCAATAAAGATATATGGAACACTAAATGAACTTTGCTATATTCTAGCAATTTAAGTTTATATGCAACTAAGCTTATCTTTTGTTCAATTTGATTAGGACCAAAAAATCCTTTAGCTAGCTTGAAATTTAATCTTTTGGTTAAAGATTATTGTTTATACTTATGCAGTTTGACCATAACCCATGAGCTTACCTAGAACTCCTTTTTTTTTTTTTCCTTTGCTTATTTGCCAACTTCTTCATTGTTTCTTAAGCTTCTCGAAGATTATTCTTAGGCTAATGCTAAAACTCTTTCCTTTTGATCAATAATTTATCTACTGATGCAATAAGTGAAATTCTAGGATAATATCCTAGTAAAGCATTGGAATTAACCCTATAAAGGGCTTGATGGGGAGACATTCCAATTGATGAATGAAAGGAAGAATTATATGAAAGCTCTACCCAATTTAAATAGCTCTGCCACTTGTGTGGATGTTGAGCTATGAAAGCCCATAAATACTACTCTAGACATCAATTAAGTACTTTAGATTGTCCATCCGTTTGAGGATGGTAAAAGGTACTAGAATGCAATGTAGTGCGACCGTGTTTGAGTAAGTGCTGCCAAAATTGATTGAGGATAAAAGGGTCTCTATTAGTAATAATGGTTTTAGGAAACCCGTGATACTTAAACCACTATATCAATGAATAAGGTGGCCATGAATCCTACAATCTAACTAGCTTTTAGTGCCTTGAAATGTGCCACTTTCATCAAATGATCAACCACCACCAAAATTATAATATTTCCATTCAAAGTAGGTAACCTAATTATGAAGTCTATAGTAATATCTCCTATGGTCTAGAAGGAATTGGTAACAACTATAAAAGTCCTTTTGGTTTTGGAGATTCATATTTAGTTTGTTGATAAATGAGGCAATTAATGACATACTTCTTAACATCCTCCCTTAATCCTTTCTAAAAGAAAATTTCAATCATTCGTTTATATGTCTTTAATGTACCTGTATGAGTGCAATGAAACTCATGTAGTTTTTGGTTCTTAAGGTCCTTGTCATCAGGCACTAGTATCTTGTCATGATAATATAGCATATGTTCTTTTACAAAGTAGCTTTTAGAAAGCTTATTTAATTAATATTGGCAATGCAAACTTTTTAATTCTTTCATCTCTCAATTAGCCTTTTAATATTGATATTGTTGTCAAAGGAGCTTTAGTCATCTACAATTTTAATTCCTCAAAAGTTGCCTAAGCTTCCTTATTCTAAGCAAAAGATTTTCTTTTAATAATTTTATTAATAGATGAGCAATTGAGGAATACCCTTTGATAAATTTTGGATAGTAGCTTGTTAATCCTAAGAATTCCCTTAGCTATTTGACTATAGTTGGAAAAGGAAATTCAATCATTGCCCTTATTTTCTTTGAATATGCTTGTATGCCTTTTTTGCTTATTACATGCCCCAAGTACTCTATTGCTCTTTACAAAAAGGCATTTGGATAATTTAACATATAAGACATTTTCTCGCATAGTTTCCAGTATTTCCTTTAGATGATTCACATGCTCTTGGATGGTTTTACTATAAATATATCATTAAAGAAAATAGCCACTAACTTTCTCAAATAAAGACAAAAAATTTGGTTCATATCAGCTTAAAAGGTAAAAAGGCATTTGTGAGGCTAGATAGCATAACCACAAATTCATAGTATTCCCAAATGAGTTCAAAAGGTTGTCTTATATATGTCAAGATCCCATATTCTTAGTTAATCATATCCTAAATGAAAGTTAAGTTTAGAAAAGTAGGCTACATCATGAAGTTCATCAAGAATCTCTCATCTATAGTTGGGATGGGAAATTTATCCTTAATAGTAATATCATTTAGCACTCAGTAATTAATGCAAAACCTCCAGCTGCCATCTTTCTTTTTCACTAGCAATATTAGAGAAGAATATGGATTTTGCCTATCTCAATTTTCTAAAAATGAGGGCACCTATAAGGCCTTACACTCACAGGTTTTGCCCCAGGTTTAATAGGTATTATATGGTCTACATTTCTTAGGGGAGGTAGCTCTTTTAGTTCATGAAATACCATAGCATACTGCTCTAAGACCTCTACAATCTCCTTTGATAGATTTTTCCCTTGAGGAATGTCTTGCTCTGTAATCATATGGAGGTGGTACAATGATGTTATAGATTAATTAGCTATCAATTAATTGAGAAACTGACAGCTTAATGGTTGATTATACACCATAGTTTCCTTTTGTAATTTCACCCTTTTCCCTGCATATTCAAAGGCAATGAATAGCTCTATATGATTAATTACCATTGGCCCAAATGTCATCAACCATTACACCCCTCAAAATCATCTCACAATCCTTGAAGTCCAACACATAAAAATCCACTTCGAAGGTCTTTTTATGAATTTCTAATTGAACCACTATACATTTCTGATTACAAGGTAAATAAGCGCTATTTCTGACCAGCACCTTAAAGGATTTGGTTGGTACCAAGTCAATTTTTAATTTTTATGCAGTGTCAGGTTTAATGAAGTTATGCATTCTACCATTGTCAATCAGCACAGTCACAACTTCTCCTTTGCAAATCCTCTTCAACCTCAGAGTGCTAAGGTGGAATTATCCAACTAAGGCATTAAAATTAATTTTAGGAACCATCTTAATGGCCTAATCCATAAATGTTTCTTCTTTATAGCCCTTAATCTCAAGTTCTTTTAATATTTCATCAACTTCTTCTTGCCTAACTAAAAGAAAATAGGCACCTTCACATTTATGATTTGGGTTATACTTTTCATTATAGTAGTAGTATAAGCCTTTTTCTCTCTTGGCTTTTAACTTTGTGGCTGTAAGCTTCTTGTATGGGTTGTTTTGGATTTAATTAGTAGATTTGCAGAAAGTAGCTAGTAGCTAATTTTTGGAAGGGCTCATTTAGTAAAGAGACATGTTTAGAGCAAACATCACACTCAAGCTCAAAGATCTAGTTAGGTTTAGCTGTTATTTGGCAAAGGAATTTGATTTTAACCCTAATTGTAGCCTGTAATGTTTTTGCTCATAAAGCTTAGCTAGTGAAACAGTATGGAAATATGTATTGACTTAAGCTAATAGTAGCTTACACTTAATGTGATTTTGTAACTCTATAATAAAGAAGCATATTAACCATTGTTCAAAAAGACTAGTCACCTTAGTGGAAAGCTCTTTAAACTAGCTCAGGTATTCTGACACCGTGTTAGTTTGCTTCAACTACCTTGGGATTGTCATATAAAGTGGAAACAAATCATAGCTTCAATGCATTAAGAAACCTTGCCTAGCTTTAAACAAGATTATTCTTCATTACCTACTTATACCAAGAATAAACCACCCTCATCATATGAAAAGATTCTATCTAAATTCTATGATTCTCTAGAACTTTGTAGGTGTCAAAGAACTCTTGAATCTTGAATATCTAGTCTTTGGCATCGTTCTTATTAAAGTGTGCAATTTCTACTTTCAAGTTCTTGCCCATAATGAAGAATGAAATGTTTTGATTTATACTAGTGCCTTCCATCTCCCTTTGTGAACATGGCAAAGAATTAGCTTTCCCTTTATTTGAAGCTTGTAACATATTTCTCATCATAATCTTTATATTTGAAAGAGATTCACGATACCCATTGATGGTATTCTCTAAGTTACTCAAATGTTCATCCATCATGCCTATTGCCCTCTGTAACTCCCCCTGCATTATCTTTATTTTAGAGAAACAAGTTCCTTCTACCATGACAAACGATCTCTCAATGAAAGCACAAAATGATACAAATAATAGTAATGACAGCAACCAACTAACAATTCACTAGAAAGAAACGCTGATAGCAATTAATATAACTCAAAAAAGAAATGGGGGATAGAAATACACTGAATTTCCCTTCCTTTTCGAGTCGACAAGGAGACTCCCCAACCCTTATGGATTATCAAAATCATCTCTACCCTCTACCTTTCAGCTAATGGAAATATAATGGCAAAACAAAAAGATAACTTACACATTGCAGACATCTTACACTTTGCTAATAACAAGTTTTTATTCCTTCATCCACATGTCAGTCAATTACCCTTAGAGCAATCATTTGCCCATTTTGAACTCGTGTGTCTATAAAGGTGGCTTTCTCATCCATTTAACCCTTTCCTCTTTTCTTGCATCTCTATTTTTCCTTGCACCGACACTTATGTTTAGGTTGAAAATAACCATTGCACTCTCTTCCTTCTTTGGACTCTCATATGACCCGTTTAGATTGGTCATTAGGCTCTAGCTAATTGTATCACTCCACATAAATAGATTCCCATTTATAAGTTGAATTGCCATATTACCATTCAAATTTCAAAGTTTAAAGTGTTGGAGAAAATTAATAAGTAAAGCAAACTAAGCTAAGATTATTGTTGAATTAAGAGGAAGGTAGAACAAGTTTAAGCTAGTGAGCAAAATGCTGGAGTAAGAATTAAGTTAGGCAATGGAGTAAAATAAATTAATAAATAATCATAAGTAATTATTAAGTGCAAACTAAGGAAACCAAATAAATTGGACTAATGGGATAATGGACTGAGATGACGTATTTGATTGCTTAATTTCATTGCTTTAATATCTTAAAGAAATTTAAAAATCTGTGAAGAGGATAGATTAAATTTGATAAATGAATTAAATGAATACTAGGGAACTAGAAGTAGGTACAAGAATAACTAAAATGAGTTGGATGTAAGTCTTGGATAATATTAGAGTAGAAACTTATTTTTGTGAAATTAATTGAATAGATTTGATTGTTCAAATAGGAATCATTTAAGTAAAAATAATTAAATAAGGTGGCGAATTATTTAGTTCAACTACAGACAATTTTTAAAAGAAATAATACAATAAGTAAGAATTAGAATAGGAGGAAGAGTAGCCAAAACTAGCTAGGTATTAAGATAAGTTAATTACTATGCTAAAAACTTTTCCAAAATAAAAATTTTATTAAGCTAGAAAGAAATCAAGTTGAAGTAAATTTTAGTTTAGACATGTGACAAGTTATGTTGACTAAGTTTAATATAAGATGAAAAGAAACATGAATTGAATTTCTTGAAAATTAAAGAAATTGTTGTAATTGTTTTAGGAGATGTTTTGAGCATTTCATTAAAAGGGTTGCATTTTTTAGTAAGAAAGCACCATTGGTTATTCGACAAGCATAATAAATATATTATAAAGTAAAATATGTTTTTAACTTTCTTTTCATTTTTATTTTCTTTATTTTTATTTGCATTCTGTGTGCCTATTAGAATAAATATCTTAGGTGATGCTTTATAATATTAAATCTTTTAAACTATGAAATGTAATGTATGTTATATTATCAAAATGATTATGAAATGACTTGTGGACTTAAAGTGTTATTTTTGGAAAAATTTGTTTCAATATACTTTTGTGATATTGTTTAAGTGTTTATGATTATAAAATACTATACTGTTAATTGTATAATTTTCATTTTGAATCACTTGCTTTGAAAGTTTAAGAAGATTTTGGATATATATATATATATATATAATGAGATTGTATAGAGCGTTAGTTGCTAACATTGTTATTGTTAGCCCTCAGTGTACTTTAAATACTGTCACATGGTTTTTATGCTTAAGTATCGGAATAGTACTAAGCCAAATGCTTTCTGATGGTTCATAAGTTGAATGCTCATATTTAAATATGTGGTTATTTATTCTCGTGAATTGTGTGCATACATTAATATATATATATATATATATATATATTAAAAGTTAGAGTTCTATTTAGACTTTCCTAATGAAGTGTTTCATTAAATTGCTTTCTATACAACAATTGTTTCTTGTTCAGCATTGAACTTTTAAATTTTTAAACTTAAATTATTTTTATTTATTTATTTATTCTTTATAATTTTCTCCTATTAATTTTATATTTTGATTAAAATATTATATATATATATATATATATGTTTTTTTATATATTATGGTATTAATAATGTAATAAACCAATTTTTTATTAACTCAATCTTTTAATTTTACACACACACACACACACACACACACACACACACATATGTATATATATGTGCACCAATTGTTTCATACTTCTTTCTATTTAAAGATTTATAAATTTGAATTTTTTTGAAAATTATTTCATGCTTTTCCATATTTAAATTTTTGTTATTTGTTATTATGTCAAAACCCATTTTCATTAAAAAAAATCAATGCCACTTATCTCTTTAAGTATTTTATTTTATCTCTTACTCATTAAACATTACAACTCATTTTATTATTTATTTTTGCAGATAAAAAGCTTATGTCCAATGCTTCGCCAATGTAATTTGAAAGAGTTGTTAGTAAAAAACTAGCAGTAGGTTTATCCAATATTATTGAATTATTGTCTTTGAATGTGTAGTTATACTCTAGAGTTTGCTTTACAAATTATAAGCAAGATTTTCACCTTATAGCTTATGCTTTTTTTATTAGGTGCACAATTGAGAGCAAAACTCCATGATTTGGACATTTTCCATGACAAACACGAATGTTGGACCTAGTATGAAAGAAAGTAATTAAGGGAATTATGTTTCAATTTGGAATTGTTACTTTCATCCAATTATACATAAGAATTATAGAAATATTTGTTTGTCTATGAATATGGAATATACTTGTATTTCGTTTCAGTTACATCTTTGTTTTGAGACATGACAAGCAACTCCCCCCCCCCCCTGGGGGAAAAAAAGGAAAGAAAGAAAGAAAGAAAGAAAAAAGGAAGGAAAGATAATACAAAGGATCATGTAATCCAACTTTGATTTCCAATCTTTTTTTAAGCAACTTTGATTTCTATTCCTCAGGCCAATTAGAGTTGCTCTTAAAGGTTCTATCTTACTGTGATTCTTCTTCTTGTAAGATTTAGATCTTGTATTCATAATTTCCTTTCAATATAATTGATAAAAAAATTATTATTATTTAAATCCACCATTAACCCTGGCCTTGAAAACAAGCAGAGCATTTGCAAGCTTTGTCATAGTAAAAGCTTTTAAATTTAAATAATAATAATTTTTTATCAATAGAGACAATACAATTAAAGACAGATTATAATAATTTGTATGCTTGTATCATTCAATCCAAACGAACTGAATTGGCAAGCAGTTCCACCCAGAAAGGCTGCGAGATTTCAGCCCTTGTCACATACTCTTGTAAAAAGGAAGAGGTAACTGACAAGATCTTAAACAAGAAGTAACATTCCTCCCCCCCAATCCTGACGAGTAGCATTTGCTACTCCCAGAAAGCAAGACATGGGCATTTCAGTATGTTTATTTCTATCCTCCTTTCAATATGTACAAATAAGAGGGAAATAACCCTTATTTCCTATAAAGTCGGTAACAAAAATTGGAAAGATGTATGTAGCAGGGGGCACAATTCTTTCTTCAATGTATATTCATTTCTATAACGGTCAAATACACCAACCAACACAAATGCAATATTTGCTTAGTGATGAAACATTACGTAGTGAGTTAACTAATCATGTTTGTATTACGTAGTGAGTTAACTAATCATGTTTGTATACTATGAGGTACAGCTTTTAATTAGGATATAACACGAGTGTCCAGACACTGGCATCCAACATTTGAGGTTGAACTCTGAAGTAACCATGTGTTATTCTGCACTGCATGTTTGCATATACAATTGTTCTGTGAGAGTTGAATATAATTTACTCACATCAATGGTCTTCTTGAAATAACGCCTTGGAAACCGAAGTACATGTTCGACTTTCATCAGCGTTGTAATGGTCATTGTCCGCCTTGCTTGTCCATGGACATGAACGTTTGTTTCCTGTCATTGGGGTCTCGCATACTTTGTCATAGCTTGCCGTTTCTCGCTCCTTCTTCCTTGCTGGCAGCTTTCTGAGGGGATCTGACTTGGGTTTCATAGCCTTATGCTTTGGGGCCCAAACTCTCTGCAAATCAGGAATGCAACTTGTGAAAGATGAAAATCTCCTTGCCCTTTCTCTCCTCTTCTTGGCTTCTACTATTTTTTGATCATGATCCTCCTGTTGTTTACTCCGTTCAAGGCTTCCATTTTCATTCTTCAGAAGCTGAAGGGGTTCATTTTCTGATGATATGGGACCACTACTACTAACATTATTTTCACCCATCTCGTCTCTATCTGCCTTTCCCTTCCAGGATTTGTTGCTGTCCTCGCTGATGGGCAAATGATTAGGGGTTTCATCCTCTTCGGCAAACAGCAATAGGTCCATTTTGTCGTAGATTTTATGAACCACGTCCCCAAGGGTGTAAGAATACCTGAAATTTCAAAGACTTCAAGATCGCAAGTCTAACGGATTTTCATTTTTTCTTTATCTCTTTATGCAATTTCAACTGACTTTCATTCTAGCCAAATTTTTTTATTTGGAAAAAAAAATCAAGACAATTAATGATAAGACGAAAGGTATTTCACACCAAGCGTATCATATCATAGTTATGTTTCAGGGAGAAGCTACCCCTTCACTTAGATTCCTTCTCTGGTACTCATGTTTTGGCCAATAGCAGAAAAGCAACCACCACAAATGGTATATTTTAGCATAAATGCACAAAATGATAGCAACCTGAGCTACTCCTCTAATTCCAAAAGGAAGCTGAAGTCTTTTGTCATTGCACTAAAAAATACTGAGTTACTTCAGGAAAAAAAAGCATCAATCGTCATCTATAAAATCTATCAACCTTGGGGTATAAACATGTACCTGCTTTTTATGATCTTTGCTACATAATTATCAAGGTTCCAATCACCAAAGAATCCCCCTTCCATATGGCACTGAATATTCTCCAAAAGAAGGCAAATTTGCTTCACCATCTTCTGTTTGCTAGACTCTTCAACTCCACTTCCAACATCTGACTGTAAAATCTCCATCCGAAACAAAATCTGCAGTTCATATCTTGTGCTCGATAAGGTAAAACACGGAAACAAAAGAAGCCAAACTATGCTACCAATTAAAATACATCAAAATACATGCAGAAATTAGACAAAATGTTCTCAAAGGATACTCTCTAACTATTTGTTCTGTAATGAGTGAAGTAGGTCCTGGATCAGATGCCTGAGAGAATGCATTTCTGCTTTTATGCTTTCCAGCTAACTCCTTGGGCTCCCTCAATAAAATTTTGCGAAGCTCAGCTGCAACCATGCTACCATAACCATCATCCCATTTCGAAGAATTTTGACTTTCAGAAATGGTTTCTCTGTCAAACTTCTGTGATAGCCAGTATATAGATGAGTTCACAAGTCGATCAGCCAAAGCCTGCAGGTCTACGTCTTCAGATTCAATTCCTTGATGGATCTTGTTGGAAAGAGTACTGAAAAATGCTTCAGATGTCTCTGACCCAAAATCAACCACAGCACCATCCTGTATTCCTGAAGCCTCAGTCCCAGTGTTCTCTCCTGCTGAGGCAGATGAGGAGATTGGCAGTTCACCATCTTGTAGTGATCCAGTCAATCTCTTGTCATCTGGAATTAGCTGATTTGGCTTGGATTTTTCAGACACAATTAGATCATGACAGCCAGGTTTCTTCATCTGCTTCATCCAGCACTTCAAAAACTTCAACTTTTTTGACTTATTACATTCCATGGCATAGTAAACCTCATGCAAGTCTATGTCAAAGTGATCATATGCCGCATTACAGAAGGTGCTCCATGTGAGGTTTTGAAGTTTATTCCTATCCATTATGTTATTTTTCTGATTCACTGTACCACTCTTCTTATCTTGAGAACCCAATAATTCCTTGTGCTTTTTGAAGTTGATATCAGGCTTGCAAATATCAGCGCACATTGTTCTGAAACATTGAGCCATATTTGCTCCGCCAAAATCATGAACCATATCGGGATCATCTAATAGAGATAAGAGAGCAGAAGAAACTGTGAAAGGCCTTAGAATGCCCATACGTGAACCACTGTCGCCATTGGCAAGGGACACCAATGCCCAGCAACCTTCGTTATAAAGAAAACTCAAGAGCATTTGCCAAATGGGTACAGAGTTTCTCTGCCACATGAAACCAAATTCAACTGCAAGAATTTCAAGAACCCTATCTGCAAAGAATTCATTTGAATTTCCCTTCTGTTTTTTCTTAGATTCTCCAGAAACTCCTCGTACAAGAATGGAATCAGATATGCAATCCCTTAGTTTCACAAAAGCATCAAACCTCTGCACAGCCTTAATATGAAATTTTGTGATTCCATTACCATATTGCTTCCAAAAATTTTCCTTTTGTTTACAGCCTCCTTTTTGTGAATTCATCAATTCTGGATTAAACTGAACACCATCATATTTTCCAAAGAACCTTAATTTGACCAATTCAAGATCACAACAGTTATATTCTAAGGGATTCCCACTTACATCTAAGATCTGAAGACTCAATTGCACAAGAATTTTCCTAGAATAATCATTTGTATCAAGAGAACTCAATGAAACTCCAATTTTTGGATAAATTAAACCAAAAGGAACAAGAGCGGAACCAAGTATAACCGAATCCACGGAGCACAACCCCCAACCCAAAGCTCTAATTCCACTCTCAAAGAAACTATAAACTGGTCTAATTTCATCGATCTCAATCTTACGCTCACAACATTCAGATTCACACCTAGCATCAACCCAACTAAAATGCATATCCCTACAATCAAATGCATCACTCACACTTCTAAAGAACCGAGAGAATCTCTCACAAAATGAACCCACATTTTTCAACGACTCATGACCTAACTCCACATCAAAAAAATCAGATAAACACTTCAATGATCTACAAATAGGCGAAAACAAAACAACCAAATTCGACCGAACAACTGAATAATTCAGAACATCATCTGGTACAGGATCACACATTACCAAGTCCCAAGCATAGTCGTGTACAATCTGTTGCATCGATGCGGCAAGGTGTGAAGCTCTAAGAGGTGAGGGATCCGATGGATTGTGAAAATGAGGCAGAGAAGTGAGGGTTTGTGAGAGAGATTGGAGGGTAGAGGTGGGTTCATTGAAAGAGAGAGAAAGTGAGGGATTGGGGACAAAACGGTGTAGTTTAGAGGATGAAAGAAGGGGAGAAAGTGAGGAAAAGAAAAGCTTAAAGCAAAAGAGAGAAGAAGAGAGAGGAGGGAAGGAAAGAAGGATTTTGGTGGATGTAAGAAGGGAATTGATGTATGGGGTGGGATCCTGAAGATGAAGAAGTGGGTTGAGGTCTATAAGGAGAACTACGCGTTGGGTTTGAGTGTAATCTGTGATTGGATCAACTGGGTTTGCAGCCATTGAAGACAATGGTAGATGGGGACTGTAACTTCGAGGCGATGAATGGAATGGAAGTGATGCAGGCGAAGGAGAGAGAAAGAAAGCGAGGAGAGCATCCGGATAGCGGAAGGAAAACGGTATCGTTTGGCTGCAAGTAAGCAGATAGATACGTAATGTGTATGGGCGGGATATAATAAATTGGCGCGAAAATTTCAAAACATCATGTCTTTAAGTAATTGAGCTACTTCAAATTTTCTTTTGGACTAAACTCACAATTTCGTTTCCAAATTTATTCATTCATTTACCTTTAATTTCTAAATTTTTAGTCTTTAAAAAAACCTAGCTCTAAATAAATTAATGCTTTCGTTAAGTGCCTATAGTTGTTATCAAAACCTTGCTTACTAAGCACCGGGATGGATTTTTCTTTTTGGTAGCTCATAGCTTCAAATTGGGTTAGAGGAATAATGAATACATCTAAATTTTAATCAATTTGGTTTGTTTAGATTAGGGAAAAAAATTTTAGAATTTCATATAATCTTTGTAAAATGAAGAGTTTTATTCACTTAATATGTCAAGTTGATATCATCATGGTAATTAAATAAATTAATGGAAGCAAAATTTACATCATAGTTATGAGACGTTTGATGAGAAGATTAACTCGCAATGAATTAAATATTTTTAGAGATTTATTTGTACACTTTAAAAATTTCAAAAACTAAAATTAAATGAGTTTACAAATACAAGTATACAACAACTCATGTATTAGTCAAGTCTAGCAACTAGTTTTTGCACATTTCAAGTTCAAATTAATGAAAGCTGTCTAGGCATGAAAATACAAGGTCTAGCATTCTTGTACTTTCCGATTGTTTAGATTTTAAACTTTATCAATGTACGTTATTATAGATATAACAACTTATTTAATTTGTATAGTTTTTCACTTAATTTTTAAGATCATTATAGTTTAAAAAACCATTACTCATCATTTTGAAAAGATTTTTTCAAAAGAAAAGGGGCAAATTACAATTTATTATTATGCCGTTTGACCCATTAGTAATAGACTATCTTCCAATTTAAAAGTTTGCAATGAGACATCCAATATTGTGCATTGTTAACAAAAAAATTAATTAATATGAATTGGATTAATTCCCACCAACCATTAATAATGTGCATGTGATTAATTACTGCAATTTCTCTATTTTAATGAATTTTCTTCTTTGCTTAGGAGGAAAAATAAAAACACTCTTTGATTTATTGCTCTCTTGATGGTTGCAATCAAATAGGTTCATTGTCTTTGTGAGACATGTTAAGCAGATGGCAATTTGGTTATTTCCCCCCTAACAAATTAAATACTTTAGGTATTTTTTATATGGATTTGCCTAACTTTTTTTTTTTTAATCTTGGATTTTGCTAATCATTGGTCAGTTCAGTTAAAAGATCAGAAGTTTCAGTGAGGTGCACTAAGTTCCAGTGTAGAGCAATTGATCTGACTGTTTTCTACAGTGCCATATCATTGTTAGAAGAACAATGCCTTTTTGACCATATTCGTACAGAATTCATAGTGCCATAACATCTCTTGCATGTACATCTTCTAAAATACTATAACATGCTTGGGCGTAACTTCTTCCTTCATTGAAAATTATGTTTCTAATAATAGTTTCATTAATATGGGAACCCCAAATTCAATAATCAGTGCTTGTTCAAGAGTCTTTAAGTATTTTCAATTTCTGACCTCTTAAGTATTTTAACCTCTCTAGGTGCTTTTGAGCTCATTATTGATGAGAGCAAAGCTGGTTCATGCCTATGGATTACAGATCGCCAGGGAATGGAGTACTGGCCCACATCATCCGAAGAAGCAAAGTACTTGATACACTCCACTAGTTTTAGGATAAGATCTGAGTTCAAAACTCCGCCAATTAAACTCCCTGAGAATTTTGAGAAAATGTGTGTATTTCACAGCTCTCTTTCCCTTCTATTGTAACCTATATATATATATATATGCATGCACCTTCCAGGATCAAGCTCACATCAATCCTAAAAGCTATGGCTAGTGCTATGTGAGTTATAAGCTCATTGGCGAAAACCTAAGTAATTTAGTTTCTTCAGCCCATGCTTCTATATATACTTCAATTTGAAAAATAGTTGACCAGCAGAATAATGAATTAGTATGAGCAAAAGTTCCGTGTGATACATCCAAGCCACAAATCCATTTAATTGTAACTCAATTCGTCATAATTCTCTTTGCATGTTTATCTAACTGACTCATGAGCAATCTGTATATATTCAAACTCTACGTTATAATATGTAGATGAGATTTTATACCTGGAGTAAACTCTATTAAGCCTGATTTTGTGTACTGCTATTAGTTAATTGCATAAATTTATACACAAGCTTGTTTTATCTTCACAATACATAATTATGAAAAAAAAGGTAAAATTCTCAACAAATTATCCCAATATATGAACTCTGAGACTATGACACTTCAAATTATTTGTTTTGAGGAAACCTATGGTTGAGGCCTTTATCAAAGGCTTTGATATCCTGGATTCATAACTCATGCATGCATGACAATTGTAATTAAAATCAAAAGTGGTATGTGTCTCTAGAATGAATTCTGTTGGACTATAACTTCAGATTGTTGACTAATACTTAGTGCTTCAAGTTCAAAGATTATGTGTCCAAGACAGTCTAAAATTGTTTCTGTTTCATTGTTAAGTTGTTACGTTGAATAAGTCAAGTTAGTATTTTTTTTATTAATTCTTTTTTTGCACTATTAGATAGTGGGCCATGTTTACCACTTAGTTTGTTTTCTTGATGCTTACTTTTCAATTTACAATTTATCAGGTATAGCTATAAGCCTATATATATTAGGCCTTTGATATTGATTTTTAATGCAAGCACAATAAAGTTCAGTGATTCACTCTCGAAATTGCCCTCCATTTCATATTTTTTATTTCTTCTTCCTCTACCCATCAAATTTTGGTATCAGAACCTTCACCTCACCCACTCCTTCTGTATCATTCTTGCACCTTTCGACACCTTATATTGCAAATATTCAGCCATGGCAAGCAACGCAACAAATGCCATAACTTCAATGATGCAACCTCTCATTCCCATCTTCAAAAGCACTAATTATCATTTTTGGAGTCTTAAAATGTAGACCATGTTCAAGTTGCAAGAGCTGTGGGACTTGGTGGAAAAAGGATTTGACGACACCCGCATTGACGAGCCCGATCAATGGTTGCGTGAGAATTGTAAGAAGGATGCAAAGGCCCTGTTTCTCATTCAGCAAGCCCTTGATGATGAAATTTTTCCTTGTATTGTAGTAGCAACTACTTCCTCTGAAGCATGGGAGATCCTAAAGCAGGAGTACCTGGGTGACAAGAAGGTAATCACGGTAAAATTGCTAACTTTTCGTTGTGATTTTGAAACGTTGGCTATGAAAGAAAAAGAGTCAGTGCAAGAATTTTTTTCTAGGGTGTCTGGGATTGTTAATCATATGAAATCTTATGGTGAAAAAATTAGTACCGAAACTGTTGTGAGCAAGATTTTGAGGAGTTTAACTCCAAAATTTGATCACATTGTTTCTGCCATTGAAGAGTCAAAGGATTTATCTGCTTATACCTTTGATGAACTAATGAGTTCTTTGTTAGCCCATGAAACTAGACTTTGCAGATCACATGAAAAGGTTAAAGAGAAGGCTTTTCAAGACAAGAGGGAGTTTGCGTCCCAAGCAAAGTCAAAATATTCAGGCAATAAAGGACAAGCTAGAGGTGGCTTTCATGGTAAAGGCTGTGGTGGAAGAGGAAGAGGTCGATTTAGTGATCAACCACAGAGCAAGAACACAATTTAGTGTCGATATTGCAAGAAAATGGGTCACAAAAAAGTTGATTGTTAGGCCAAGCAAAGAGATGAGCATAAGCAAGCAAACTTAAAAGGGAAATTTGAAGAGGAAGGTAGGCTATTTATGGTTCAGTCTCTTATTGATAATTCTAATTCTTGTAATGGTGTTTGGTTTGTAGATAGTGGGTGCTCAAATCACATGTCTAGAACAAAGTTGCAATTTAAAAAACTTGATGAGTTACGAAAAGGTGAGATTCACCTTGGAGATGACAAACAAATGGAAGTAGAAGGGAAAGGTACAATTGCCATCAAAACATCACATGGTAATGTAAAACTCTTTCATGATGTGCAATATGTTCCAAAACTTGCTCATAATCTGTTAAGTGTCGGACAATTAATGGATATTGGATACTTAGTATTGTTTAATGATGGTTGTTGTACTATCTATGATAAAAAATTTAGTCAGATGATTACTTGCAGTCCCATGACAAAAAAAATAAAATGTTTCCACTAGATGTGTCTGATATAAAATAGTATGCTTTGATTACTACAGCATGTGATGCAAAGATATGGCATTTGCATTATGGGTATTTGAATGTAAATGGGCTGAAATTGTTGAATGAGAAAAATATGATTGTTGGGTTGCCAAAAATTGATGCTTTTGATTTTTGTAAAGGGTGTGTTTATGAAAAGTAAACCAAAAATTCATCTCCTATGAATAAGTCACGGAGAGCTTCTGCTTGTCTTGAATTAGTGCATGCTAATGTTTATGGCTCAATGAGTGTTGAATCTTTTGGTGAAAGTAGATATTTTTTGCTATTTATTGATACCTACAGCAGCATGTGTTAGGTATACTTCATGAAATATAAATAAAAAACTTTTGACAATTTCAAGAAATTTAAGTCTATTGTGGAAAAACAAAGTAGTTGCAGCATAAAAACTCTTCATTCAGATAGAGTTGGTGAATTTACCTCTAATGAATTTGCTACTTTTTGTAAGGAAAATGGTATATGTAGGGAACTAATTGCACCACGCACACCAAAGCAAAATGGTGTGACTGAACGAAAGAATCGCACGATGGTTGAAATGGCCCAAATTATGATGACAACAAGTGGCCTTCCTAAGCATTTTTAAGCAGAAAGTATAGCTACAACAGTTTACTTGTTGAATATTTCACCTACAAAGGTAGAACTAAACCACACACCATATGAAGCTTGTAAAGGTAGAAAGCCACAGGAAAGCCACTTGAAAATTTTTGGTTGTATACCCTACGCTCTAGATAATTCTCCCTCTAGCCAAAAAGTTGATAAAAAAATTAGAAAAATGTGTTTTTATTGGCTACAATCCTTAATCTAAAGCGCATAGGCTTTATAACCTGGTTAGTAACAAAGTGATTATAAGCAAGGATGTAAAGTTCAATGAAGAAGAATTTTGGGGCTTGGAACAACAAATTAACATTTGCAACATCTAAAATTTCAGAAGATGATATTGCAATTTCTGCCCAAGAACATGCAGCACCGAACAGTCCCAATAGCCAATCTCATGGCAGTCCTTCATCTCCAATTACAGCTTCACCTACATCAGCAAGTTCACCATCTTCAAACTCTTCTGAAACTCCTCTAAGGAAATTTCTATCTCTAAGAGAGATCTATGCTTTACCCTATTTTTTTATGAAGATGTTACAGCAAATCAAATGTGGATGGATGTAATGAAAGAGAAAATGGCAGCTATTGAAAGAAATGAAACTTGGGAATTGGCTGATCTATCAAAAGGGAAGAATGTAATTGGACTCAAGTGGATATATCATACAAAGTATCATGTTGATGGTACAATTCAAAAGCACAAAGCCCGCCTGGTTGCAAAAGGATACTCACAGCAGCAAGGTATTGATTTTGAAAAAACTTTTTCTCTTATAACTCGTTTTGAAATAACGAGAACCTTTTTAACCTTAGCTACACAATTTCATTGGCCTGTTTATCAATTTGATGTTAAATCTACTTTCTTGAATGGTGAAATAGAAGATGAGGTGTATGTTTCTCAACCTAAAGGTTTTATTAGTGATGATGGTAGCAAAGTTTACAGGTTGAAGAAGGTTCTATACGGCCTTAAACAAGCCTTACAAGCCTGGTATTGCAAGATTGATTCTTATTTTCAAGAAAATAGATTTGAAAGAAATAAAAATGAGCCAACTCTTTACATAAAAAAGAGAGTTAAATCTGATTTGCTTGTGGTGTGTCTTTATGTTAATGACATGATTTATATAGGGTCTTATGAGTCTCTTGTTGAGGAATTTAAAACTTGCATGATGAAAAAGTTTGAGATGTCAGATTTAGGCTTGTTACATTATTTTCTTGGACTTGAGGTAAATCAAAGTGAAGATGGAATTTTTATTTCTCAACAAAAATATGCTACTGATTTGTTGAAAAGGTTTAGAATGCTAAATTGTAAATCAATCCCAACTCCCATAAATATGAATAAGAAGCTTGTTACTAATGACGGTACTGGTATGGCAAATGAAAAACTCTATAGAAGTATGGTTGGAGGTTTGAACTATTTGACTCAATCAAGGCCTGACATTGTATTTTCAGTTAACATAATTTCAAGGTTTATGCATAAACCAAGTAAGCACCATATGGGAGCAACAAAGTGTATACTACGATATGTTGCTGGAACCAAAAATTTTGGAATTTGGTATTCAAAAACATTAAATTGTTTAGTTTTATTGACAGTGATTGGGCAGGTAGCTTAGATGATAAGAAAAGCACTTCTTGATACTTCTTTTCTTTAGGCTCAAGTGCTATTTCATGGAGTTCAAAGAAGCAAGAGATAGTTGCCTTGTCATATTCAAAAGCTGAATATGTCGCTACATCTACATCAGCATGTCAAGCAATTTGGATGAGAAGATTATTATCTGATTTTCAACAGGAAGAAGTTGGTGCAACATAACTTTTTTGTGACAACAAACCAATTGTAGCTATGACAAAGAACCCTACTTTTCATAGCAGGACAACACACATTGACATCCGTCACCATTTTATTAGAGATCTTGTGGCAGAAGGGACAATTACTTTGAAGCATTGTGGAACAAATAAGCAAGATGCAGATATACTTACAAAGTCATTACCATGGGCAAAGCATGAATATTTCAGATTGCAAATGGAGTAATGAACTTTGAAGCAAGGGGGAGCGTTGACTAATACTTGGTGCTTCAAGTTCAGAGATTATGTGTCCAAGAGGGTCCGAAATTGTTTTTGTTTCATTGTTAAGTTGTTACGTTGAATAAGTCAAGTTAGTATTTTCTTATTAATTATTTTTCTGCACTATCAAATAGTGGGTTATGTTTACCACTTAGTTTGTTTTCTTAATGCTTACTTTTTGGTTTATCAGGTATTGCTACAAGCCTATATATATTAGGCATTTGATATTGATTTTTAATGCAAGCACAATAAAGTTCAGTGACTCACTCTCGAAATTGCCCTCCCTTTTGTATTTTTTATTTCTTCTTCCTCTACCCATCACAGACGGGGTTATCATGGATTAAATGGAGATTGATGGTGTCAGGTCCCCCGTTTTAAATCTACAGTTGTTATCAAGTGTCCTGATATTGAGAAATTTTATTCTTTTTAGTACAGTAACCTGTGCACAGTTTCTCTTTCCCCCTCTCTTAGTCCGAGTGTCTCTTTTGCTGAATCCTCTTTTTATCTAGAAGAAGAACACGCATTTCCATCTTGAGTTCTAACAAGAACTAGTTATGATAGGTAAATTTCAGCTCAGGCCGCTATTTCAGTAGAAGGGACAAATATATTGCTTCTCTTCTTCCATTTGATGCCAGGTTTGAGGTTAGACATTATTCCAAGCATAGATTTGTTGATATGATGTCTACCATTTGATGCATTTCTTGTCATGCATTTATATGCACTTATGCTTATCTTGTGCACTTGGAGTTTTCTTGTTATAAATAATATTTTAGGTTGTAGGAATAATTGCAGCAGTTGGGGATTCTGTCACTGACTTAAAAGTTGGCATGCCTTGCGCTATCATGAATTATGGAGGGTATTCTGAATTCATAATGGTGAGTGTTGCTTAACATGTTGTCCAGGTTTTCCTTTCATATCAATAACATCAATTATTGGAGTTTCCATGTACCACTTTTTCACAAAACTCTGAGTTATGATCATTAAGTTGATAATAGTGAGGTGATTTTAAAGATTACCTTGTTTATTTGGGATAGATTCCTTCAAAACACGCCCTTCCAGTTGCTAGACCAGATCCAGAAGTTGTTGCCATGCATACTTCAGGACTAACAGCCTCAATGGCTCTTGAAAAGGTTTACTAATATAAGTTCATCTTCACGCTTCTAAAGTATCTTACCATTTTTATTTGAAATCCTTGTCCTGTCATCTGATATATCAGTGGGATTTATGTTTCAAGCACTGTAATGATTTACTACTTTTTGTGCAGCTTATAATTAGTTTAATGCCTTAAGTGATTCCGCCACTGACTTGGCTTGCTTAATAAAGCTTTCCTCTTGTGCATTGAATAGGCAGGACATATAAAATCCGAAAACACGGTGCTAGTTACTGTTAATGTCATTAGTATATCATGACAGTGTTAGTGTCCAACATGCCTAAAAATGGACGTGTCCATGCTCCATGGCCTTAAAAGTAGACTGAGATCAAAGTACTATTTTATATAATAGAAACAAATTAAAAAAAAAAAGAGTAAATTTGTTCAAATCAATCAATATATATATATAACAAGGTTTCCCCTTTTACTGTTTTTTAACTATTCTTAAGTTGTTCATGATAGAACAACTTTTTTTTTAACTGTATTTTGGTTTTTATTGTTTTTGTGTACAGCTTTTTCGTTTTCTATGCAGACGATGTAACTACTTTTTTTTTTTTAACTGCATTTTAGTTTTTACTGTTTTTGTGAACAGCTTCTATAGCTGCCGTATAGAGCGTCTACATGGGAGTCCCTCTTAGTTTATATCTATAACCAAGTTGGTGTGAGGCTTTTTTATTGAGATATTGTAGTCTAAAATTTCTACTTGATTTTTGTCTACAAAATCTGCAATGTCTTCCCAGTAGTTTGGACTCTTATATGCAGCTTGAAAAATTAAGAGGAAATAAAGTGGTTGCAACTTGTGGCGCTGGGGCAAAGACCAATCTTCTGAAAGAATTATGAGTTGACAGGGTCATAGACTATAAAAGTGAAGATTTTGAAACTGTATATCTCTTGAATCCTCAGATTCATTTTCTTTATATTTTGGTTCTTTTAACCATATCTGCTTGCTTTCATTGTTTGTTTGATGATTTAACATTTTTTAGCTTTGACATATTAAGCTATTTATGTTAACATGCGCATTTATTCAGTCACTGAACACATATGCTAACATTGAAATAATCACACGCACATTCATAAATATCAGCTCCTTAATATATAATCCAAAAAGTAGCGCTTCAATTTCTTATTATATTCTGTGTTTTCTGGAAACTGCGTATATTATTTCCTATTTACTTTGTTCTGTCAAATAACTTTTGAGACTTCAATCTTCTAGGGCTTCATCTTGAAACCGCAAAAACCTAAAAATACAACTTTTCTGTTGAGCAATATACATTACATTATGGGATCCCTATCAACCATCTTTAACCAAATATGCTCCACCAAACAGATAAAATTTTCGATGTCATCTAACCACAACCGCTGATCAAAAGCTGTAAGTTCCCACAAAGCCAAAGACCAATAACAAATAACTGAAAGGATAGGACAGTCCAATGATCCTAGATAATGAAAGCTAATCAGACACTGAACTTGTTTGATTAATATCTAAGTCAAATTAAGGCTTTAACATAATGAAAGAGGGTATATTATGGATTCCTTTGGAAAAGCTATCTTTAAAACGTACGTGCTTTTAACCAGATTGATGAAGTTGTACTTTTTCTTTGTTGATCAAGATCTGGTTCTTGTCTTTATTCAAGTAAATTATGCAACGCTTTGAGTTTTCCTCTTTGTCTTTCAGACATATATATTCGTATCCTAGTGCGTGAGTTTGACATGCTGTACTGATATCACTGTACTTGACATCTAGTTCAGCTTGTATAGTCCTTCACATGATAACAGGAATACTCTCTGAAGGGAGCTGAAGTAGTAGTGACTAGTGGCTCCTTGATTTGCTCAATCTTCTGGGTTAAAATTTAAAACTTTGGTAGATCTGTTCTTAACGAGCAGTAAATCATCTACTGCTTTTAAAGTGAAATCATCTACTTCTCACTCTAGTATAGTACATGGATATCGAAATTTTTAACTGTGATAGTGTTTTTACTCTCAAATGATGGTTGTAATGGAACATGGAATACATCTTTCAGATATCTAGGATAAATTTTGGTTTCTAGAAAGCTAAATTATCATAAAGTATATTGCAGTATGAAAAAATATATTTATTATTTATTTTATTATGTAATAATTTAATTATTAATTGAAAATTAGAGTTTATAATTTAGAGCAATTTAGATAACTTAAAATTTTATTAGAAATTTAAATAAATTTAGAGTTAAATTAATCCATATCTTTCATTTAAATATAGATTTAGTTAGTCGTAATGATTATCTCATATTATTAAAATATTGAATTAAACCTTGAGTTTAGAGAATTTGTCCCTTTACTTTTATTTCCCTTCCCACTCTGCATCAATGTAGTCATTAGATGATATAAGAATCCGTAGAGTCAATCAAAAGATTGTATCAAGTCATTACCCAGTTGTAGTCTTTCAAAATGAGTGCACTATGTTATAAATTGCAATAAGCTGTTTCTGTGCTCTACTTTTTAAGAAACTTATCCATTTTATATTATGCACATTTGAATGGACAATCTTAATTCCATGTTCATTGTCTCATTTATATCTGTATCAAGGAGAGCATGGTTGGAAGCCATCAAACTATCCAGGACCATGTGAGAAGATCTTAGCGAAATCTTAGCGAAGAGCCAGACTGTGGTATGTGTCAATGAGTGAGCTATGCACTTGCAGGCTGAAGTTGTTGTGTTCTTCTTCTTTCCAATTTCTTATGCCCTCTTCTTTGTAATATTATAAAAAAAAAAAAAACCTTTACACTTTGATAATCAGTATTGGTTTTCAAATTATTTTTCAGTATCAGCATGTTCATATGAAGTTTGCTAGTGTTGTCCTTCTAATTTTCATGCCTCTGAAGTTTGGTTCCATGCATTTCTGGTTCGAGCACAGAGATTCTTGTAGATTCAAAGGGATTTTTAGGCCTACATTCTGTGGCAGATGCAGTTGAGTATCTCCATTCGGGCAAAAGTGTTGGGAAGGTAATTACTTTCTAATGAAATTGAGTTTTAGTTTTTGTGTGTTTACTATCAAGTTTTTTGATCAAACAAATACAATGACTCTTTTTTTTTTTTTTAAATAATTCAACACCTCATTATTGAGATTTTCGAAAAAAAAAGAAAATTCATATATTATGTTTTTATTAAAAAAACCTAATTGAAATATTTATCAAACTTCACGTAAGTTTTGTCCTATAACTATTCCCAATATATACAGGTGCTTATAAGCAATCTAGCACTAAATGCTTTTATCTTATGAAATATATACTCCAAGTTGTTGTCTACCTTGACCCATTTATAAATTATTGAAACTGTGTTTTTAGTTTATTTTGTTAAACACACTGATTAACTTGTTATTGTGAAATTATTGCTATCTTAATCACTTTCTATTTTACTTCTCTTAATCTAAATATCTTTAGCTTGTAAACTAATTTATTGATTGATTCAGTTATTACTTTCTAATTTCAGATGAGTATTAATACTATAATTCTAAATATATATCATTTAAAAATATCATTTTTTACAAATATACATATTCACCTCCCTCCCTCTAAATATATTCTTCACATTGTAGTCAAATACCAAAACTTCTATCCCACAAATCAATTAATTTAATAAATTTTGAAATATGGGGCCATTTTTTATGTATTTTTCTAAATCTTAACTCTTGTAGCAATAGCAGAGCTTCATTAGTTTACTTCATGTCTACATTGTTGTCAAACACCAAAACATCAATTCCATAAATCCATTAATTTCATACGTCTTGGATCAACAAGTTTCTTAAGTCATTATAAGTTAAATTCCAATGAGTTACAATACAGCATCTGAATCAAAAACAATTTATCTTTTTCTTATTCGTAATCAGCACCTAGAAATGCAGGAACCATCATACGAAAACTGAGTTAATCTCAAGAAGTCCCCTTCTTCAACAAGCATTTTTACATTCCAGAGAACCAGAAGACGCTGGTATGCTTGTCTTACAGCTTCCATGGTATCAAAATTAGAAGTTCTTCCAGCTATCACCCACCAACAATTGCTACCTTGTACCTTTCATAATGAGGGAAAAAAAGGCTGTGAAAATGTTGACACATACTGGAGCAACAATTTCCCAAACTCATTCATATGTTAGAAGTTCATTCAGAATATTCTATACATGGTCTATGAGCCATTAGTCGGAATCTAAGCACTACATCCATGAGATAACATACTAGATCCTAAAAATAAAGCAAGCCCCCTGTAATTAGTGTTGGCTTCAAAGTCTACTATGACTTTAAATTATTTTGATGATAACAAAAATTTTAAATTAAATTTATAAAAATATTAAATTAAAAATAATTAAATATTATTTATTATATTAATTTATGTAATTAAATTTATTTTAATAAGCAATAATAATTATTCAAGATAAATATAGTATATTAAAATTAAGCATTAAGTTGATTGAATTTATAAATCTAATTAGGCCTAAAATATAATTAAATATATTTGAGTGCCTTTTCTTTTGCAAAAATCAATATGATAAGATGCCAAAATATTTTTTTAATACACTTTCTTTTACAATATGTCTCATTATCTCCCTTGTCATTGAAGCAACAGGAAATCATCTAAGCACGGATAAGAAACAAAGACTTCATTATTTGGCTACATGACAAAAGTATTATCTTTTGAAACCTAATGGATCATATATTATAATGGAAGATTTCCTCTCTTATCTTTTTTGCAACATTTATGAGGGGTTGAAGCTTTTGATGCAACATTTTGATGAAAAGCAAAAAAGTAGTCTATAACAAGTGCAGAAGCTTTACGTCTTATCCTTTCACGAAAAAAGAATAATTTTTTTTTTGTGAGAAGAAAAACTAGGTTTATCAAGTAGCTCTTTCTCCTTTATACTCCATGTTCAAAGTTGCAAGCAAAAAAAAAACCAAGTCTTCATTTTCTTTCTCCATATCCAGCACAATACAGAGAAGGAAGCAAAGAGAAAAATTTTCTCTTTGCTGAGAAAGTAGAAGAAATGGGCCAAAAAGAATATTTAATGAGATAAGAAATTTTAGAAAAAACGCTTTGCCTCTTTCTCAAGATCCACAAACGGTGAAGCAAAAGAAGAAGATTATCTAAAAAAAAAAGGTAGCGGTGAAGAAGAGCAAGAAAGCAAAAAAGAAGAGAAAATGGGTCCAAAATATTATTATTTTGTCTCTTCTTCTCTTACAAAGTTTAGAGCATTTAATGCATTAAATCATATTTATTAAAAATGAGAAAGGTTAGAAAAAGAAGCTATTTCTCCTCTGCACCTACTAAGATAGAAACATGAAAGAGGAAGCATAAGTCTGGATAAGCTGAAAGCAAAGACTCTAACCTCCATAGTCATTTAAGATTGTTGATAAAAATTCTCTCTCCTTCACTGACTATGTCTGCAGCTCTCTCTCAGTGAAATTATTTTAAAACTTCTATAGAAATGAAAGAAGATGAACAAAAAAAGCAAAACACAAAATAGCTAAGTGTATCGTAATTCTTTGTGCTCTCCTCATCTTAATTTTTTGAGCTTAGTTTCTAATTAAATTTAGCTCGTGAAAACTTAAAAGAGTAAACTTATTGTATCTCTTCTTAATAATGGTTTCAAATCTTCTCTCATATCATTTTGTAAATCTTCCTTTTAAGTGTGAGGAAAATAAATTTAGGATAAGTTTAGTGAAAAATCTTATACAAAGAAAGTTTTGAATAACCTTTTGTAATATTCAAAATTGTAAAATTTGAAGTGAGTTTAAATTTTATATTGACAGTGAACATATATAAAATCATCCCTATTTTAATTTGAGGTTAGATTGCGTTGAAGAAAATCCCTTTCAAATTTAAGGAGACTGCATGTAAGACAAGAAAATCTGAAGTAGAATAAATCTTGTTGTATCTCTCTCCCTTAATTTTATTATGTATTGCATTTTAATAGAAAATCCTGTATACAGAATCATGTTGAGTTTACTTGATTTTCAAGTTCACAATTTTATTTTAGTATATCCTGGCAATAAAATCTTTTTATGTTTACAAAGTTTATATTTCAAGTATATTTAATTAAATTATTTTGCATTTATCCCTGAATCTATCTTTAACTTATTTTTGTATAATTCTTTATAGTTTTACAGAAACACCAATTTACCCTCTAGGTACATTCTTCCGTTTAGTAGTATGAATGCTTGGTTATTGTAAAGACGTAAGAATCTCTTAGGAATACTAATTCATGCTAGGGATGTATAAGTCTTATGGTATGACCTAGTATAACCAAAGACCAGAATATATGACCCTTCATTATACCATACAAATGTCTTTAAAGTATAAACTTTTCAATGATGATAAATTTATATAACTGAATGCGACCAGCCTCCGTTTCTTACTCATTCGAGTTTGTCATTTTGAGAACCGCATACTTAAATGTCAGACTTACTAGGTTTCAATTCTCCAAAGTAGATGTCTAAAATTTAGTGACAAGATGAATAATGAAGAGAATTTCTGTATGAATTCAGTTTATTATGTACTGGCCTTTCCAAATCCTCTTTTGGCTCAGATCTTAGAACCTAGCTTTATGATTGTATAGAAGTTTTCTCTTAGACTTGTGCTATAGTTGCAATTATAAGCAACGGCTACTAACTCACTTATATAGTTATATCCTTAATCCTAAACCAGGGTACAAGATTTAAATGGCTTTTGAGGGGTAGTGAAAACCAGGAACACATGCCATTTGCTAAACAGGAATTGATCTTTTGCTGTTGCTTAGACCGAATCACAGAACCTGAGTTTTTAGAGAAAGAAGTTGTAGAAGGGAGTTACTTGCTCTGATTCTCTTGGAGCTCCTGTTCAAGTGTGTAGCATCTAAATCCTCACCTCCTTCCTCTTTGTTTTCTGATTTATATGCTCTGATTATGAAGACCTGCAAGTGAAAAATTAAGTACTTGTGAGTTCTGACGGTCTCAAAAATCAAGAGCAGGCATAAATCTACTGAATAATCACCTTAAATTTTGTGGGTTTGATCAGTTGAAACACCAATGCATCCCCATCAACTAGTTCATGATCAATTGCAAAACCTCGCCAACCGCCACTGAGACCGGATTTATCAGCAAGGTATTTGGTTGGAGACTCGTTCACATCCTCATCTATTAGAGTTATTGTTTCATCGTAGTGAGGGAGGTGAGTTTTGCAGAAATGAACTGGGAGACTCTGTTCAAAACAGGCAAACAAAACTCAGAAGATCCCTTTTTTTTTTTTAAATCACAGGTCAACCGTCAGAATTTAACATTACTGGTAATCATTAGCCAGCAATAAAGAAAAAGAGTATTCTCTTGATGAAATACACATTTCCCTTTACTTACTAGCCAAAATCCTCCGGTAACATGTGACTGAAGCATAGGCTTGACAAAACTTGGGTATTTAGAACCTAAATCAGAGAGAAGTTTTCCTGCTCTATCAATTGCATATTGCCTTACTTCATCTGAAGCATAAACTCGATTTAGCAAGTCCCTTTCCTGATAAGACCTACAAGTCATTTTCCCCAAAAAAATTTTATATATATGAAAAAAAAAAAGCGCGAAGATGTAAGGAGTAGGAAACTTGAGTTCACCTCCTTGGTCTCTGCAAAGGTTCAAGTGGGACCTAGCAAGAATAAAACAATTCCAATAAAAAGCTTACATATTTGACAACAAAAACCCATTAAAGGAAAATAGCACAAACCGACCAATAGGATATAGAAAGAGCAGAAGGTTGAGGACTAACTTCCTTGTAGTTTGGAGAAGGTAAGTTGGCAACGCGACTAGACCTTCTTACTGGAACCGAAGAAGGGCTCACTGGCTGACGTGGCACCCTCGGCTTCGCCTGGAATAACAAAACCAGACCCACCAAAGCTCATAAGACTTTCTGACACAAAAGAGAAGAAAACGAGTTAAATACGCACAGGGGAAGGCTTAGGTGAAGGTGAAGGTTTTAAAGCACTAGCAAGCTTGTTAAGGTTTAGCTCCTCCATTCTCTTCTTGTTTTCTTCTAGCCTTTGTCGCCTGCATTCCTCGTATGTTAACTTGGAAACCATTTTTGAGTTTGGCTTACAGAGGGATAGATTTTTCTTCACAGATGTGTTGCTGGAAGAAAAATATAGACTCAAACTTGGTATTTTTGAGGAAATGAGAAGAAGAGCAAAAGAGAGAACACCACACACGAGTGAACGAAGGGAGAGAGTTGATCGTTGCAAATCTTAACGCTTGAGAGGAGCTCTTTTTTTTTTTTTTTTTGTGGGGCATGTGAGCGCCATATTACCTTAACCTTCAATTCAAATTCGAAAAGAAGCACTCGGACAACTTCGAGCTTCGAGCAACGGCAAGCTGTGGTTAAAGGGAGGGGGGGGGGGGCGTTGGGCTGGGCTACACTGCTGTATTATTCGAGGTCAATTTCGTTTAATAAGTAGCTCTGTAATATGTTTGTCCCTTTTGGACATCCGACAAAATTGGATCTATGTAATACATGTTATGTTAAAAACATGAAAAAATATGTTTTATTATTATTTTAATTAAACTCTTACAGCCGTTTAATACATAAAATATTAGAAATGAACATAAAAAATAAATAAATAGAATGGATGAAAAATAATATTTCTACTCTTATTTTAAAGAAATGATAAAAATAAATAAATACTATTAAGTAATTATAATAAAGACATAATAGATATTAAAAAAAAATTTCAATCTATATTTATTTTTCATTTAGCTATCAAATGGGCCATTAGTAATTTAAATTAAATAATGAAAATTTAAACTTACTTACAGAACAAATTTAAAGTAAACTCTAAATTGCTCGTTTATTTTAGAGTAAATTATTTCTTTTGGAAATGTTTAAATTATATAATTTTTTATTATAAAAATATACATAAATTTTTATAAAACTAAAATATAATTAAAATATCCTCAAAAATATTATTGCATTTTTTATTAAAAATAAATATAAATCACTAAAAAATATTTTTACAATTTTATATTAATGTTACTTATTTTATATTGAAAATTATAAATTTAATTTACTTAAAATTTAAAAATAAATATTTTATATTAGTCAAATATATATTTAATACTTATTATATTATATAAATAAGAATATAAAGATATTTTATTTAAAATAAATGTAATGGTAACTCATCTTTTACTATAAGAGAAATCAGTGTAGCATATTGTTTGATTTTATAAGAAAAAAATATAGGTTTTTAAAATAGAAAATAAAACAGTATAATTTAAATATCACTAAAAAAATATGTATAATTTATTCTTTATTTTATAGGTAGAGCTCTATACAAGAAGAGTAATGATAGTTGAACTTTTATTTTACAATCATCAATATATATATATATATATAAGTAAAATTTTGTGTCACTGTTTTTAAACTGTTTACAAAGTGATTATTTTCTTTTTCCTTTTTTCCACAGCTTATATGTTGCTTTTTTTTAAAAAAAATTGTGGGTCTCACAACAAATGCACGGCAGCACCACTAGTGTTACTCAAAACGTAGGAAAGATCCTACTGGTCTTGGATAAGTTTTAGATAAATTGTGTTAAAAACCATCAAATTTATTTCTATTTGAGTTAGTTTGAACACAATTTGTGCCATATAGTTCAACAACAACAACAACAACAAAGTCTTTTCCCACTAAGTGGGGTCGGCTACATGGATCAATCGACGCCATAAACATCTATCATAAATCATATTTTTAGATAGACCATTTAAATCTAAATTTCTCTTAATAATTTCTCCTATAGTTTTTCTTGGTCTTCCTCTACCTCTAGTTATTGGACTATTCTCCATCTCATCTACTCTCCTAATTGGGGCTTCTATAGGTCTCCTCTCCACATGACCAAACCATCTAAGTCTCAATTCTACTATCTTTTCCACAATAGGAGCGACTTCCACCTTCTCTCTAATGTATTCATTTTTAATTCTATCTCTTCTAGTGTGTCCACTCATCCAACGCAACATTCTCATCTCTGCAACATTTAACTTATTGTCTTGTTGACTTTTTATTACCCAACACTCAATTCCATACAACATTGCAGGTCTTATAACTGTGCGGTAGAATTTACCCTTAAGTTTGAGTGGTACTCTTCTATCACAAATAACACTCGAGACACTCCTCCATTTCATCTATCCCGCTTGAATCCTATGCTTTACATCTTCTTCTATTTCTCCGTTATGTTGTATGATAGATCCAAGATACTTAAATCGTGTGACTTGTGATAGGATATGTTCTTCAATTTTTACTTCTACGCTAGAAATGGTGTGCCTCTTACTAAACTTACACTCCATATACTCCGTTTTACTTCTACTTAAACGAAATCTATAAGCTTCCAAAGCTAGTCTCCACCTCTCTAACTTCTCATTCATTTCCTTTCTCTATTCTCCAACTAGGACAATATCATCTGCAAAAAGCATGCACTGTGGCACCGGCTCTTGGATATGTTCAGTAAGCACATCCAAGACTAAAGTAAAAAGATAAGGGCTCAGAGTTGACCCTTGATGTAAACCAACAGTTATCGGAAAATCTTCCGTAAGTCCACCTTTTGTTACTACGCTAGTTGTAACATTATTATACATGTCTTGGATTGCTCGAATATAAGCTATACGAACTCCTTTTTTCTCCAAAGCCTTCCATAGAACCTCTCTTGGCACTCTATCATATGCTTTTTCTAAATCGATAAATACCATGTGTAAATCTCTTTGATTCTCTCGATATCTCTCCATTAATCTTCGCAACAAGTATATTGTTTCCATAGTTGACCTTCCTGGCATAAAACCAAATTGATTCTCCATCACTTGAGTCTCTTTCCTTAACCTTATCTCAATTACTCTTTCCCATAATTTCATAGTGTGGCTCATGAGTTTAATTCCTCTATAATTTGCACAATTTTAAATGTCCCCTTTACTCTTATAAATAGGGATTAAAGTACTTTTCCTCTACTCGTCTGGCATTCTTTTAGATCTCATAATTTCATTAAATAACTTTGTGAGCCAACTTATGCCTTTCACTCCTAAACCCTTCCATACCTCAATGGGTATATTATCCGGTCCAACTGCTCTGCCATTCTCCATTCGTTGTAATGCTTCTTTTACCTCTACCTCACGAATCCTACGATAAAAAGTATAATTTTGATCCTCTTCTCTAATGTCTAGTCTATCCGATTGTAATAAAATCTCATGCCCTTCATTAAAAAGCCTATGAAAATAATCCTTCCACCGTTCTCTGATATCTTGTTCCGTTACTAACACTTTCCCTTCTTCATCCTTGATGCATTTCACTTGGTCCACATCTCTTGTTTTTCTTTCCCTACTTTTAACTAGCTTATAAATACTTCTTTCTCCAACTTTAGTACCTAAAGATTGGTATAATCCATCAAATGCCCTTGCTTTCGCTTCACTCACTGCCTTCTTAGTGTCTTTTCTTGCTACTTTATATTTTTTTCAATTTTCATTACTCTTACATAATGACCACACTTTGTAACACTCTCTTTTAACTTTAATCTTATTTTGTACACTCGCATCCCACCACCAAAATTCTTTATCCCTAGGTCCAAAACCCTTTGATTCACCTAATATTTCCCTTGCTATCTTCCTAATTTCTTTAACCATTCCATTCCACATATCATTAGCACTTCCTTGTATTTCCTAAGATCCTTCCTCCACAATCCGTCTCTGCAAATTCCTTTCTTTATCCCCCTTTAGTTGTCACCACTTAGTTCTTAACACTCTATCTTTGCCTTTGTTTTTTACTCTCTTCTTAACTCTTACATCCATAACCAAAATTCTATGCTGAGTAGTTAAACTCTCTCCAGGGATAACTTTGCAATCTATACAAAGTTTTCTATCTGATTTCTTTATAAGAAAGAAATCAATTTGAGAACATACCCTTTCACTTTTATACGTGATAAGGTGTTCCTCACGCTTTCTAAAACAAGTGTTAGCTAATATAAGATCGAACGCTAATGAGAAATCTAGAATAGTTTTACCCTCTGCATTTGCTTCCCCTATGCCATGTCCTCCATGAACACCCTCGTACCCTGAAGATACCCTTCCCACATGACCATTTAAATCTCCTCCTAAAAGAATCTTTTCTCCGAATGGTATTTCTTGAACTAAACATTCTAAATCCTCCTAAAACTTTACCTTGTGATATTCTTCTAGCCCTACTTGTGGTGCATAAGCACTAATAACATTAAAGATTTCCTTTTCTACTACAAACTTTAATGCAATGATTCTATCTCCTAACCTTTTTACATCCACTATCGCATTTTTTCAAAACTTATCTACAATTATACCTACTCCATTTCTAAATTTAGCCTTACCAGTATACCAAAGTTTAAAACCTGAAGTGTCTAATTCTTTCGCTTTTTCTCCTACCCATTTAGTTTCTTGTAAACACATAAAATTAATCCTCCTCCTAATCATAGTATCTACTATTTCCATAGACTTACCCGTAAGTGTACCTATATTCCAAATGCCAAAACGAATCTTACTCTCATGAACTAGCTTCTTTAGCCATATTCGTTCACGAAAATGTGAGAACCTTTGCTTATTTTTCACTACATCCAGGCGTCGATGCAGCGGCTCTTGCTCACTTCTCACTGTACCCGAGCTATAAAGCGCGTTACTTACAGGTAACGACCTAGCTTTATGTTTAATATATCGATTGTCCATGTCATAAAGATTTGACAAAGTTTTACGTTGACTGTCGACTGCCTAACACAACCCTCCTCTTTTTCCCGGGCTTGGGACCGACTATGAAAAATAATTTACATGAAAGTTCATCATAGATTCAATTTAAGTATTTAGATTCAATTTTTGAGATCAATACTTAAAAGATTTTTTTTTTCTTTTTGAATGCACTAAAATGAATGCATCATTCTATTCTTTTGTAACTTGTATCATGCGATGTTTTTCACTTCAATTTTTTAAAAATGCCATGCTTTTGGTTCTGTTCTTCAAAATAGACTCTTTGGTATTTTTTACTAAAGAATAATGACATTATTTGAATTAGAGGTTTTAAAGGAAGGGGAAAAACTTCATATTTTATATAATTTAAAATAAATAAAACATAAATATGTTCATTATTTACTTATACATAAAAGTGAAAACCCAAGGGCCATTCAACAAGGGTGTGTTTGTTTAAATTATATAAAGGAGAAAAAAATTAAAATGTAAAAAAATGAAATAAAAAATAATTTTTGTACCCTTATTTATAAAAATGTGATTTAAAAAATAATTTAGTAATTAAAATAATTTAATAAATAAAATCAAAAAAATAAAAATATAATAGACATTATATAAATTATATAAAAAACATATATTCACTTTATAATGAACCAAACGAAACATAAGTAATAATTTAAATAAAGAATCACTAGTTCCAGCCGGGCCATTGGTTGCTAAACTGTAGGTTCCATTAACATTGCATGCAGAGGTACCGCATAACTCAATAAAACAAGCAAGTAGCTCCTTTTTCCCATTATTTGGTCTTTAGACCCGTCTTATTTACAAGTTCCCAACCTCACAACTTATTAAAACCATAATATATATACATCTATTTTGATTAAAACTACTACAACCAAGCTGGCCTCTAACACTACAGATATCTTTGTACATACAAAACATTTTCACGCAAGCATCTCCTTAACTCACTCGCGCATAAAGCAATTAGATGATCACTAATTTACATCCATGGGTGGGTTCTTCCCATGCAACCTCCATCCATATTTAACACTTGAACCATTTCACTTCCTCTACATAAAGGTCATACTTTCTTGTCAAGTTCTTGCAGGAAATCAAATGTACCATACTCTCTTGTAATGAAGTTTGTTATTAAGTATTTCCTCGAGTCAGACATGAAAATGATTTCATAATCTGGAGCGACGGATGCACTTGATAGCACTAAAGGGTGAATGCCGGCGAGCAGGAGCAAAGGGCCTCCCATTTAGAGTCCCAGAAAATTTAACATCCCACCCCTCAATATTCTTAGGAACACAAACATCGAAAAGAAATTGGCCAAGGACACTATGAGCATTGATACTTGAGGGGCTGGGCAGACAAATAGATTTTTCTTTCTGTTCATCCTGAGGAGTGCCAGAGTCTCTACCATCATGATATCCTGAGGAAACCGGCAAAAAGAAGTGATCACTTGGCTCTAATGCAACTCTTCTAAGGCTCTGATTTGAATTAATTGCTGCCTTCTGAAGGTCACAGATTAACTCAGATATCCCGTCATGCATACTTTCCATTCCAGTTCTTTCTCGTTCAAGTATCACTTTATGAGAATAAATTGAGGTAGCTTTTTCCAATAAATGGGTCACAGCAATTCTGTATTGGATAGGATGATGCTTGTAATGACCTAGAACAACAGAAAGATTAATAATGTTACAATGTTTCAAGTGTGTACACAGGTTTATTTACAAACTAAGAGGAATAGATTTTGCCCAAATATATAGAACAAGAATAAGACAATAAACTTAAGCTTCTAGAATGCATGCAGCAACCTTCACTAATTTTTCTGACAGCAGATCATTTGAGTCGGAAACAACACTGAAGTCAGCATTTCAATCAATAATTGTTTGGTAGTAATGCATGCATGTGAATATAACCGAAAATGGGTATCAGACAAACCTAAATGAGAGGAGCTACTCAGTTTTACAAGGTTAACATCTCCACCAAGATCTTGTAATCGTTGGGCAAAAGTATGGATACTTTGGTATGCCACAAGGTCATCCTTCTCTGAACAGAAAATAAGAAATGGAGCTCCAAAATTCTGAAGAGAAAAGTGAAAAAGCATGAATTAAAACAATAGAATCATGAACCACCCCCCCCCCCCCCAAAAAAAAAATCCAGGTGATCAAAATAGGTACTTACAATAGCGGAATACAAAGCTTGCCAATGTTCAGCAGCTAGGGATTCAAGCCTGGTTAGGTATAAAGCATCAAAACCAGAAGCAACACATTTTGCTATCCACGAAACAAGCTTTGATGGTCCTGGCACTTTTGCAATGGCTGGATGTACAGCAAAGCGGATGCCAAAATCACTTGTAACATCTACAGGACCAGAATCATAGATGTGCCCAGAAACACAGTTCCTCAGCAGTTGATAGTTACACTTCACATAGTGAAACAATAATTAATAAAATTTGTGAGAAGACATCATTAACCAAGGAAAATAGCAAGGACTGAGAAACAGATATTAGGTAAAAAAAAAATCCAGTTACAAACTAGAAAAATGCATTACCAGGTAGAGCTGACCTTCACATTTTCCCTCAATAAGCTGCATTTATATGAAAAGCTATAAGAATGGGCATTTCTACTCCAGCAGAATATACAAACTTCAACCATTAAATTCTCTATACCAAAGATAATAATGGGTGACTGAAATTACCTGAACTACCTTGTACAGACAAGCTTTTGACCCAGCAGAAAAAGCCGCAAATACCACAGGGTATGATCTAGTCCTCAGCTCCTGCATAACCCAAAGAAACTGTTTTCTCAAAACCTAAGATACAAAGCTAAGAAATGATACCCAGATATTGCAGCCCCAGCATCATTAAGAGTTTCATGTGTAAAAATTCAAATGAAATGTTAGCACAACTGCCCATTTCTAAAACCAACCTTAATAAGCTCATCAAGAACATGAATTGCCAATGACATTGCACTCTCATGATGGAACCTGCAAAGGGGAAAACAGTAAGTTAAAGAATTTTATCAGTTAATGCAGCCAACCAATCACTTCAGATGAGAAGAAATTTGATAAGCCAGTTATCTGTGACCAACACAAGGCAAATACAGAATAGTCTAGCCCAATAATTTTTAAATGATTATCACTTAAGCATGTCTCTACATGTGCTAACATAAAGGGATTGAGGTGATTGTTATTGGCAATTTAGTTATCTCCAACGCCCTACTCTCATTCTGACATGTTCTTTTATCATAGAAACCTTTCCATTCCCACTCTCATTAACATATTTGAAGGTGAACATTTCGAACTTTATTGTAGAGCACTTCAACGGCCCAACCACAAACAAAAACCTTCAACCAGAAGATTTACATACATACATACATACTCTGACAAGTCTCAGATAGTTCCCTACAAATCAAATGGGGATGATAACCTTCATTGGATGCCCAATTTAGAAGAGTTACAACTCATTCCCAACTTTGGTTCAGTTTATATATGAGCGAAACTGTACGGATACACACACACACACACACATATATATATATCCTTAATTTTGAAATTATGTGTGAACCTGATATACATTGCTTGCCCATCCCTTTTCTGATAGTTAAATAGTTCGGTATGTACTTCCTAAAATGGTATCAAATCCAATGAATTAATGATGCTTTCAATAATCCATGGGAATCCATTTTTATTCCATTCTGAGTCTGCATGTTCCACTTTGACCCAAGTTTATTGAGTAGGCCATTATCTAGTTTTCCCCTAACTATCTGAAGACTTCATAAACATTATTGTTCTCCCTCTTCACAGCCTAAGCTTTGGGGAGAATTAACAAACCGAGTGTATCTCCTCTTAATAATTGCTAAGAACCTAGAATAAATTTTTAGAAAATTACAGGTCTCGGGAATGTTGAGCAGCCAATATCCAATATCACATACTAACATTAAGCAGCATTCTGCAACTTTCAAATGCAAAGCATCACTCAAGGCCAAATTTCTTTAGTGTACTCATTTCATATGATTTGACCACATGATATGCAACTCACTTAAACTGTCCTCTCTTAAACTTGAGGCCAGTCAAATGTGCAAAAATTCCTCGCATGTATGTGTGTGTTTATGTGTTTACTTATCTTCATCAACATATTAACACGCGACCTCCTGACCTCAACTTGCACCTTCATGTCACGACATTTAAAAGCAGGACATCCAATATCTACAGCTTCAAAACACTTGACTGAGATAAAGTTCAATGTTAACAATCAACTATATCGAATAATTGCCAACCTAATAAAGCTAAAAACACTTAGAATGGCAAGAACTTAACTCGTAATAATTATTATTTATACAAAAAACTAAACACATGCTTAACCACAGTAAACATGATTATAATTTCCAAAACCAAGAAATGGTATGCAACAGCCTCGTTTCCCCAATTCAAATTGTATTAGATAGCTTTGATTTTGATGAGATTTCATCCTCATCTACCACCAGGCATGTCATCTTCATCGCTGAACAGCTTATTTATCCAATAACTGCCTTTGGCGACTAATCAAAGCATTTGTAAAGCAACTTACGGAGCCTCAAACCTTAAACGACAATAACACATCTATATCCACATCCAAGAAAGAAAAAAGCCCAAAAGTTATCGCAGCAGGAAACTAAAACTGATCACTCAAAAACAAAATTGAAAGAGGAAAAATTGAACGAGAAATCACTGATGCTTTGTTACTGCCTCACTGGAGGAAATTTGGGGAAAAGTTAGGAGAAAAAGTAATGTTGAAAGCAACTCGCGCGAAAGAATCGTACCAAAAATACAATTAACAACAGAAATAAACTTACGCAGAGATATAATGGGCATGACAAACAAGGGAATTCCACCCTAAAGAGGAGTACAAGTCCACATAATCCCATAATTGGCTCTCCTGAACAGAAACCCAAGCAAAGATCACAACGATTCCTTTGAAATCAGTGGCCTCCTTTCTTCCCCAGAAGACATTACCACCTCTGACGCCTCCGCCGCCGCCACCATCACATCCCCGCATAGCTCGACGAAGACCCAATTTCCGGGACAGCTGAATTTCAGGATTCTGAGAACTTTCAGCTCGGAAATTTAAAAAAAATAAAAATAAAATTGGAATATTAGTTTAATGCTTGTTGAAGATTTGGGCTAATGGTAATAGTGATGGTGTCAAACGATAGGCGTAGTGTTCATCTGAGAGAGCACATGAATCGTTGGTGGCTCGTGGTTGCCAATGCTGGTGGATCTCTCTCTCCCTCCCTCTCTCTCTCTCGCTCTCTCTCTCTGCGCGGACCACTTGATATTATGAACCACGCGCCTCTACACATTCCAGGATAATGCTCTCTGTCCACCCTCTATCCTTCCCTCCTCGCTATCTCTTATTTTAACTTTTTTTCAGTTTTTTAATCTGCATACTTTTTTCAGCAAAATAATAATAATTAAAATTATATATATATATATATATATATCAAAAACTTGGATAACCCCTGTGAAAAACAACACTCTCTATTTATCTTAGTGATAGGCACAAAATCTAGACGCAAATTTTATAATTGGTATGACACTTTGTTTAATTCATATTAAAATATCCAGCTGGATATTCAATTTAGTCTTTTATTTTTTAAAAATTAATAAGTATTATTATATTAATTTTAAATTTTCATGTTAATTATAACCAATAAATTATGACATTAGCTGTGGTAATAAAATTCTAACATAGTTGTCCAAGTGTTGATGGTTTTTTTTTGTTTGGGATGAAAGTGTTAGTGGTTAATTTGACAACTAGTCTGACCTTTTTGTCAAAAAAGAGCAAAGATATACCTTATGGTGTCAATCAAGATGTTTCCATTTCTAGCCTGACTTCCTCAAGGCTTATTTATTTGGTATGGTGATTGGTGATATAAAAGGAGAGGAAGTATAAAAATTGAATAGATGAAAATAAGTAAAAAAAAAATTATTTGTATATTTTTATTTTTTAAAAGATAATTTAATAATTAAAATAGTGATATAATAAATAAAATGATAGTTATAAAAATATAATAAATATTATATAATTATATTAAAAAAATATTTATATTATGTCCTACCAAATACATAGAGTGTGTACACAATCTTTAAATTTTTATTTTTGTAAATTTTGATTAAAAAAAAGTCACGTAAAAGATCAGGGGCATATAAAAAAGAGTATGAAAAAAAGAAATGTAACTTACATTCCGATTTTTGTTCCCATCAAAATATCATTCTCTCGAATGGTAGAGAGAGATTAAAATATTGTTATTATTGCGGTGCATTTGATGTAATCGTTTACTGTCAATGTGACAAAATATTTTACAATTAATATATTACACTAACTGTAGTATTTTGAATTAATTTTATAAATCAAATATTTAGATTTAATATTTAGGTCTATAATGAGTACAACTTACTCATAAAAATGCAATTATAATTTTTTTGGCACTATCATAATGATTAATGAACATGGAATATAGAGATAACAATGATGTATAAGGGAGTTATTTATTAATAACATAAAAGAGATAGAAAATAATAGTTGCATGATTATGCAACAAAATTTGATGGATAATAACGGTGACAATGCATGGATGGGAGTCAAATTGGATTTCATACTTATTTTTTTCTATTTATTTTTTGTTTATCTTAATATAAATTATTTAAATAATTTAGATTTGATATTTTTTATATTTTAATTTTTTATTTAAAATAATATTTTTAACTATTAATTTAAAAAATAATAATTTAAATTAAAAAATTTATATATATATATATATATATATCAAATATCAACCATCTAAATCAAATTTGAATAATCTAAATTTTTTAAAAAAATACATACTATCTCCAAAAAAAAATAGATGATTCATATTAAAATGAGAATAGAAACGGAAGTTAGATTATAAGATGAGATGGAAAATGAAATGATAATTATGGACTCCATCCTCACATCAATCATAATAATAATAGTGATTAATAAAAAGATATGATAATTAAGGTATCAATTTTAATTAACGATGTGTCGAGAATTATTTTAATTTAAAATTTTAAATTGCCAAGTAAAAGTTTAACCAAAAAGTTTGTACTTTTGACACTATTATATTCTCAAATACCATTATTTTCTATCTTTTGTATGTCATTACCAAATAGCTTCATTACACATCATTATTATCATTGTCTTCCATATTCATTAATCATTATGATAGTGCCAAAAAAATCACATTCCCATTTGATTTGATTTGATGATGTAAAAAGATATAAGAATGTAAAAAATAGATAGATAGAATAATTGAAATAAAAAATAACTTTTATATTTATATTTTTAAAAAAGTGATTTAATAATTAAAATGATGATATGATAAATAAAATAATAATTATAAAGATATAATAAATATTATATAAATTATATAAAAAATTTTATATTATAGTAAATCAAACGAACAGTTAGTTTGGTTGAATTTATAATTGCATTTTTATAAGTCAGTTGTTAAATCAAATATTTTAATATTTTTTTATAAAAATTAACTTGTATAGATTCTATAGATATTCTGATCATAGTGAATAATAATAATAATAATACTTCCAGCGGCCCTCAAGTGTTCTTTAGAAGAATGGGAAGTTGCTATTTTTTTCCTATTAATTTTAGAAGCATGTTAAGCAATACCTGGATTATACTTTGTTTAATTAAAAAAAAAAGGTAACTAAACAATTTTACACCATTATATATAATCAAATTAATTAATATCATGAAAATAATTAATTTTTTATACACAACGCAGATTAGAGACTTGGAATTAAAATTTTTTGCTAACTTTAATTTTTAAAAACATTATTGACATATTCAATTTTAATGTTAATCAATGTCTTGATGTTAGTTGGTGACTCCAATAAAACGCTAAGATCAACTTGCACCAGAAAGATGAAACAATGGGCTTTCCCAAGTACAATTTCCACTCATGCTATACAACCAACTTTGCAAGCTTTTTGCACTCCAATTAATTGTTCCAAAAGCAAAGAAATAATATAAGCTATATTCAAAACTGGAGATAAATCAATTGCAGAAATGTAAAATGAGTAATTGAGTATGTGCTTTTGCACGTAGCATACATATTTTTTTTATTAAAAAAATAATGAAATCAAGTTTTGAATGTATGAAAATGTTATTTAACTATACATTAATTAATTAGAGATTTGATCATCTTCACTAATATATTAATCCTTGAGATTTTTTTATTATCTTTAACATGTACATATAAATGTATTTGTAGTTATTAGAGATAACCATGATGTTTGGCAGATACAATTAGTTCGATCTCACCTAGTAATATCAAATCAAGTTGGGTCAGACCATAAAAAAAAATACTAAGCCAAGTAACATCATTGAGTTGGACTATCTATATTAGTTAATTTAACTTAATATTATATTTTTTAAAAAAATTATTTTGTTATGATTTATATAAAAATAATTTTATAGATACTTATTTTAAAAAAATTTCAAGGATCATTTTATAATTTTTATCAAAAAAAAAAAAAGACCCAATTAACTTAAAAATCAATCCAATTTGACTTGATATTAGATCAAACTGGACTAAATCAAGCTTAAGCTTAGAAAATGAAATATGATATAAAACTAAGCTAAACATCAAACTAAATTAATACTTGACCCAATCAGAACTGTAAACACACGTACTTATTAGCTCAAGTAATGAAAGAAATGAATTCTAGTACCGAAATAAGCTAAACATCTCAAACTAAATCAATACTTGACTCCATCACACCTATGAACACACATACTTATCAGCTCAAGTAACGAAGGTAGAAAATTGTAATTTATACAAAAGGAAACTGAAACCAGCATCAATGTGCTTCATTAATTGGAAACGATGTAAATCATTCCCTACCACCCAGAAATGAATGATCACTTGGATAAGCTAAGGGTGTGGTATTGTTCACATTGTGGACAAAGTAATCATGGAGGGTCCGTGTATGTATGTACGCTGTTCGTTATAAATCCGACAATATCGTCTGTCACACTTTATTCTTGATCTCTCTTCACGAATATTATGTCACCTTCTACCCCTTTTCTGGCCAACCCCTAATTTATAATTAAAAGAAACAAACAAAAGCTGCTATCTTTGCCCCTTTGCTCAATTGAATACAATACAAGCCACTTGTTGCCTTGATCAGTCATACTCTTACCTGTGATTATCAATTATTATGAAGTTTACTTTCAAGGCATGGAATGCTTAGCTCCTAACTTGAGTGCTTTAAAGCTTAAAATATGTTGGATAAGAACAATGACGATAGATACATAACGAAATTGACAAGACATTCGAATACAACTTATATATATATATATATATATATATAATTTGATATCAATTACTTTCGTTTGAAGCCTAAAGCTGTTCAATTTGATCTGGGGTCATTATATTGCATAACTTCTAGGAATTTATTTTTTGTTATTTACAGTTAAAGGCATAGCTCAAATATTACTTGAAATTAAAATTTCTTGTTAAATGATCTTAAAAATGTATTTTATCATCATATTAATTTGGTGTATATGAAATTTTGTTTTTAAATCTTTTTTTAATCGACTAAGCTTATCCTTTTAAGTTGTAAGAAGTCTTTGAGTTTAAATTTTCACGATGCTATTGGTTAAGAAAAAAAAACAGTTCAATTTAGTGTAAGAGCCTGTTCAATATGTAGGAAAGCAAGAGAGAAAGAGAGAGAAAAAAAGTTTTAAAAAAGTTTTAATTTTATCTTTATAATTATTATCCAATCATTATTTAATACTCTTTAATAATAATTATATAATTACTAAAAATAAAAATATTATAAATATTTTTTATTTATCAAATTATTATTTTTTAATTCTTAATTTTTTAAAGAGCCCAAACAATCTAATAAAAATTGATCAATTTGATTTTCAAAAGCAATGGAACATCGAGCCATTCACCCATGTAATCCAAGAATTTGGATGCAACGACCAGTCTACGGGGTTGTGGAGTTTTAAATGGTTAGGCCATAGGGTGGGGTGTCCTTTAATTCTATTTCTAAGTGATAGTTAATTTTGTACATGTTGGTACTATATGATTCTCTCAATCATTAACAGTGAAGACAGGACTTATTAATTAGTTTGATACAGGCATTTCTTTAGGTAGAAGGGCACATGGTCCCCCCCAAATAAGGGCTGGAAATATGGAATCATTGCTTTGGATGGAGAGGATATTCGGAAATGGGTCAATGCAAAAGAATAATCCCATAAAGATCATTTCAAGCTGCGCGGAAAGTACAGAAGAATCACTCTCTAAAACATCCAAGAGCAAGAGACACCTATAATTGGAGATTTAACACCAACAAACTCTAAAAGATATCTCTATATTTAATAACAAAATAAGATAAAAACACCTTTTCCATTCATTAAAAAAAAAACCAATTTTAGAACAACCCCAAGAGTTTAACTAAACCCCAATTGTATTATACTGAAATTTGAACATGGAAGGGAGGTTCAATTACAATTAGGGCACAGAATAAACGGGGATTTGTCTTGTATAAATTAATTTTTTTTCCATCATTCTTTGTTTTTTACTCTGCAGTAAGAAGTTTCCATGAGAGCCCAAAACAACGTCGCAGAACCCCCAGAAGTGGGACAAAATTAAAGCATTATTCGTCTTCTTCAACAGAACCCCAAGAAGTGGGACAAGCAATTTCGTTCTTACCTCGTGTTTGGTTAGCCTACTCTTCCGGCTCTTTCATGGCTTCAAATTAATCGAATCCATTCGTATTTACCTTGCAATGGCATATCTTTAACAATATCATAGTTGTACCTACAGAAAAAGGGAAAGTTGTTAGTTAGTTAGGGGTTCGATTCCTTCACTGCTACTCCTACAGTGCGCACTTGGGGATCACACTCCTTATCCTGCGCACCACAAATTTCAGACTCACTTCTCTGCGAACCGCTTTTGCTCGTACTTCTCCGCCATTGCGAAGAACTCTTCAATCTCCTCCTTTGGCGCCATCTTCGCCTCCGCTGAAGATCTCACCGGAAACACCGGCGTTTCTTCGGAGTCTCCAGAAAACTCGTTCAATGAGTAACTGTCTTTGCTGCACACGCCATATAAAACATGGTGATTATGTTTCTTTTGAAAATTGAGTTTACACAGGAAAAGAGAGAGAACAAAAACAGCGATTTCAAACCTGTATAATTTGAGGTTGCTATACGTTGAGTCTGCAGTTTCGAAAACCCTGGCCTGCAGGATCGAATTTAATGTATGAATTAATATTAGAAATAGGCTCATTAATTAGTTAATATATAACAACAATTCGAGCAGGAAAGAAATGGAAACTTGTAAATTGTAATGACTCGGTGAGACTGCTTGGCTGCCAAGAAAATACAGGAAAAAGAAAAGAGAAAACATCAGAAGTCCAACATGATAACTATATATCTTACATTCTTACTATGGAGGGATTCAAACCAAAAAAAAAAATTAAACGCAACAAAAAAAAACGAATGTTTTTCTTCTCGTTAGAATTCAAATTCTCAGCAACCAAAAGGAAGTTTTAACAGACATCACAAAAGAATACAAAACCAAACTGTAACATAAACATTCAGAAATTCAAAATTGCACCTCCAGATCCACCGCAGCCGTGCTGTCCTCAACAAGAGTGCTGGATGTTGAGAAGCAGGACAGTGGAAACTGACCAGAAAAATATTCGCCGGAAACCACTGCTCCAGTGGAATTCACAGAGGTGGCGGGAGAAACCGTCGTGTCCTGCAAATGTGAGCTTCGGAGCTGCACATCGGAAGAATGCAACTGCAATTGACAAGAACCAATGTTAGTTTTACTCTTCTTGGACATGATAGGTTCACTCGAAGCTTCCATAGCTGCAAAAGTTGAAGCATTGCGTTTATGGTCACTCATTCTCTCTCTCTCTCTCTCTGGGGTTTTGCAATTTTTGGTTCTGCGAAGCCTCAGGGGGAAAAGGGAAGGCGAAAGAGAGCTAATAAAGGAAGTAATGGAAAATGGGAATATTTATTGATGAGATGGACGGTTGAGATTGCTTTTAGACTACCTGGTGGTGGCCCTTTTGACTCTCTCAACAGTAGTAAGATTAGGATATTGGCAAAATCAAAATGGATCAATGCGCAGCGCCTCGTGGTGTGTAGTAAGTGAAATTTACAAAAATATTAATTTTTTTTCAAAGTAGTATGGCTTTTTACGGGATATAACACGCCGGGTTATATTGAAAGCATTATAGAGAATTTGGGTAGAGGCACAACGTCATTGTTAGACCGACTCGCGTTAGATTTTTTTCGAGTGTGAATTCATTGAAGAGTGTTTGAAATGATAAAATAGATAAGAATATGTTTAAAATATACTTTCTTTATTTTTCTTTATTTTTTATCTTTATTTCTTACATCTTAAAAGATTCAAATTCCTTATTTAATAGTATTTTGAATTTTTCAAAACACACGCTTGTAGTATGTTTGGTATAATATTATAAAAAAATATAAAAAATAAATAGATATAAATAAATAAGATAAAAAATTATTTTTATATATTTTATTTTTAAAATAATAATTTAATATTTAAAATAATAATTACAAAATAATAATAAACATTATATAATTATATAAAAAGGTTACGTTGGCGTCCATGCTACCAAACGAGCTATTCCTTTCTGCCGTTTGCAGCAACCATGTGATTGAAACGGTCGGTATTTTTTTTTTCTGGACATTTATTTTTTTATTATTTTTATGAAGAAATTTTGTTGTTAACTTTTACTCAGAATTGTTTAAAAACGACATTGTAAATATTGCCTATATATATATATATAAACGAAATAGTAGTCACTTTTTTGGTGAGCAAAGAATATTAAATTTTCCCAAAAAAAAAATTTGTAGTGCCCCTCCTACCTTAGTACTCTCACAAATTGTGCACCCTGAATTATTTTACTTGTCTTTTCAAATTTGCCATTTTAATAATCTTATTTTAATTACAAAATTACTTCACTTTTGAAAAATTGCATCTTATTATAATTAATCTAATTTTAGTGAAATCTATAGATATTAATTGAAATTATTATTCTACAAAAGTTTGGCTTTTTTTTTTTCAAAGAAAGATCAAAAGCCTATAAAGTGAAAGAAATGGGCAAGATAGTAAAAATATATGATGTTCATTTCAATCTTGAATATTTCGCACTTGACTTTGAATATTGTGTCACAAAATTATTTTTTAATAAAAAAATTCACTTTTCATCCAGGTTAATAAATACTATTTTAAGTTTATTATTATTATTATTATTATAAAGCACGACAAACTTTAAGAAAATTAAAGTCCAACAATGACTGGCTGTTGGAAAGTGGTGTTAAATGTTAACAAACACTCTATAGATATTACAAAATAATTTTTCTTACTTGTTTTTTTGGTAGACTTACTTTTATTTATATATATATATTAAAGCCGAATCTTTTTAACTTTGAAGACCAATAAGATCCAGCTAAAAATAGTAATTATCATTAAGAAGGAAATTCGATTAAGTAGGGGAAAAAATAAAAAGCATGTGGACGTGACAGTTGTAGTGGACAGAAGATTGTGACATGAGTATTGTGTGAACAAATAGAATCATTAAATTAAATCAAATGATGCAATAAGGATTTTTTTTCCCGTAATTTATACTTTTAAAGGAAAATCGTTAGAAGGTAAAATAAATTTAATAAGAAAACATCTTCTAAGCAATGGGAATATCTCCTGCTCATAACTATTTGAGAATCTTGCTCATAATGTTAGGGTTAAATGGTTAATCATATAGGAATTGATACATAATTATTATCGAATAATAGTTAAAACTAGTTTTTAATTCATACTTTATAAAGCAAAAAACCATTAAAATAACCAAATCATGAACAATATGGGATCAAATTTCATTATAGATGGAAGACACTAAAAGAAATTTAATTTCGTGCTGTTAATTACATTATCAAAGATAGAGTAAATGCTAAAATGAGTTGACACGGCAAGGTGATTTCGTAAATTAAATAGATTGAAACTTCATGAAAAATTCGACCTTTTAAGATGTTATATCTTTTTTATCATAAATTATATTTAAAAATATTTAATTTATTTAATCATATAAAATTAAATTAACATAATATTTATGAACTAATTGTTCACATAACTCCTTGTTAAAAGTTGACATAAATTTCACGGGCGATGTTCCTTCCCTATTCTGCCACTTAAAAAAAAAAACTTTTTCATCCCAAAGTTTTATGATGAGTATCAATTTTATTTTAAATATTTATTTTGTGTCAATTGCATGCTATATATTTGTAAAAAATTTTAATATTACCCTAAATGCTAACGAGATTCTATTATCTAACTAAATTAGTTGACTTGTCTAGGTATGAAAGCTAAGAAAAAGGCATATGTAGTTAAAAAAAGTGAGTCTTGATTAAGTTAGGTTAGAGAAAAATAAAATAAATAAAATAAAATAAAATAACAGCATTTAGAGGGGAGGGTGATAGCATTAAGTGATGTAATGTCCATGGAGGTAATGTAATAATATTCAAGCCTGCATCCTTTGTTTTGCTATGTGTAGGACAGGTTGCTAATTTCATTAAGTAATTGTATGATGTTAGCATTTAAGAAAATGTTGAGAATTTTTATAAAATATGTAAAATGAAATTGATACAAAATAAATATTATGAACATAATTAAAACTAATCCTAATTTTTTAAAAACTGGTACTTTTGCCCAAACAAATTTAACAAAAACTTATTCTATATATAAACATTGAAAATGAAAGGTACAAATAATATTGATATTAAAAAGCATATGTGAATTTAATCCAATTGGTTGTCATAAATCTTGCCAACCAAAGCATTTGTGGTTAGTCCACCATCCATAATCTGCGTCTGGCATGCCACCCTGTTTTTTCCATTTCAATTGTTATATATGTGAATAGTTTTGTATGAACACATGTTTTAACGTGTTGTTAATTTTTAAATCCAGTATCATAAAATAATGTGAAATTTTAAGCAATTTAATACATAATTTTTAAAAGAAAACAAAATTCACAAACATCTCTTGTATTATTTTGAAATTTATATAGTAAACTCTTGTATCATAGCAAACTTTGAGAGAAGACCCTTATTTTTTCTTCCACAAATTCTCTTTTGCAAATTCAGAAATTTAAACCTATGTCTTCGTCCTAGATAGCCATGATTTTATTTTGTTTTCAAACCCTAACCATTCAAATCGCAATTTCGAACCTTCACACCTTTTTTATCCAAACAAGTACAACTTTGATTTTATTTGCAATTTTGATTTCGAACCCTAAATATTTTATTTGTGATTTTAAATCCAGAAACCCTTTTTTCTTAAATTTCCTTTAACTATGTAGCAAAATGTAGATGGAAAAGTCTGCTCACAAATTTGTTATAGTACAATAGTATATTATCAAGATTCTAAAGTATATGATAACTGCAAATTGACCAAAGTACAGGGAATATGCATAGTCAGGTTTAAGTTTAGGAAAAAAACTTATACATAGTTATTGATATCCTTATTATTTATTTCTCTAATTAAAACATGATAAATATGTGAGTTTTGCAAAGAAGTGTATAAATTTTACAATTTAGCATTACATAATTAAATTGTTAAAAAAATTTTTTACACATACTATAATTTTATTCAAAAACTTGATGACAAAAATATAAGTAAGTGCACTTATGTCCAATTCTTAAATTTAAAAGATATTTTAAAGTAGATACAATTAAATCATTATTGATAGAGAAAGGTGCATATTATATACATATATATATATATATATATAATCCTTATAAATAATATTCAATTTTAACTATTATGTTTACCTATTTATTCATAAGTGCTTATTCCACTTCTTGTATTAAATATATATATATATATATATATATATATTAAGTTATCTGTTTGTATTTAAAATATTAATGAACACAAGTTAACTTTGATAAAAGAAATTTAATAAAAAGTATTATCCAGGCTACCTAGTTTTAAATTCTTGATGTTTAAAGTTCATGCTGGTAGTTAATTCCCTCTATTAAAATCTCTTGATGTCTAATCTTGTAGGTGAATTTATGTTCAACCTCAATAGTAAATCAAAGTATTAGACATACATACTAAAAATTTGATACATGTGAGAGCCAGACTATCCTTATCCTCATTGTTATTTTGTTCAACGCAAAAAAAGAATGTCGCTATTATCTTTAATTATCATTATCATTAACAGCCAATTTAGATTAATGTTGCATTAAAAATATAATATAATTAAACCTAACCCCAAAAAGAAAAGAAACAGAGAAATGACTCCAATAAGGATTAAATTACAAGGCTTTTTGTAGAGAAATATAATGGTTCAAGGGCACACCGTCAGGTCAAACAGGGCAAATTTTGTACTGAGCCTATAAGATAGGCTCACTCCAAGAAGCCTCAATTTTTGACCAATTTATCTTTAGATAAAAATCAAAAATTAATTTTAAAACAACTTTTTTATATAAATTTTTATAAAATTATATATTATTTTTGCAAAAAATACAATAAAATTTACATATTAACACAACTCAGTTTAATCAAAATATTATTTTTAATGTGATCCATCCTCTCTCTCTCTCTCTCTCTCTCTCTCTCTCTCTCTCTATATATATATATATATAATTGAGATTTTCTACAAATTCAAAGGATGTATATTCTAATATGAACTACTTAAATTTAATTTGAAGGTCTACATTTTATAAATTTTATAAATTTTTTTATATGAATTATTTTTTTATAGTTTTTATTTATAAAATTACTTTATTTTACATTTTATATTTTATAAAATTTGAATCTTATGAGATTCCATGCGCGTATATGTGTGTATGAGACGTGGTGAGATAGGAATGGTGGGCCCTATAAATTGCGCGCTCCTCCCAATGTAAAGATACTCACTGCCATGAAACGGATAAATAGATAGATATGATACCAACACCCATGCCAATGGGCCAGTACCACGCACTGTTGTTAATCACATAAAGACAAATGTTACAACCAATTTGGAGTTTTGTTTTACAGAAAGGACGGATTTAAGTAAAAAAAATTTAAATATTTATTATTAGTTTTTTCTGGGTAAAAATTTAATACATTGAGAAAATTTGTTAAAACAAAAACTAATTATGTGGCGATGAGTTGTAGAAAATATTTATTAAACACTTTGAAATTGTTCCCAATTAATTTTTTTCTCCACATAGAATCATGTTAAATTTCAAACTGGGATTGCTTCTAATTTGACAAAAACCAATTTTGTAACTTGTCATATGATTATATCAATATGACAAGAAAATTTAAGAGTTTGTTTAGTATACAAAAAGTAAAATATAAAAATGAAAAGAGAAAAAAAGTAATTTTATAGATAAAAAATACTTATAATATTCTTATTTTTTAATAATTAAATAATTATTAATAAAAAATGTTAAATAATAATTGAATAATAATTATAAAAATAACATAAAAATTTTGCCAAATTTTCCCTCACCCTCTCTCTTTCCTTCTCATACCAATCGGCCTCTAAGTATACTTGAGTGCAAGGAGCAAATGATGTTTCACTAAAAAATAAATAAATGTTTCAAGTGATGGGATTAATTGGCACACTATTTTATTGTGTCTATTAACTCTATGTAAGGAACATTAAGTAACATCCCTAAAATTTACAACCAGTTAATTGTACAATAAAACAAGTGTCTCAAGTAATGAAATTTCCTATCACACTCTTATGAACTTTAATTGACTAACACCATCATAATTTTATTATTATAGATAATAAAATATAAAAGGATAAGATATATGAATATATAAATTTAAGATCTTACTTTGTATGATATAAAATTAAAAATTATAATTGAAGAGTTTTGAATCAAGCATCTCTTGAAATTAGTGTCTAAGAATCTAAGTGTATATAAATTCAATTCCTACCTTGATTCTTTCGTCACTCTTTGCTTCTAAGATCTTATAGTTTCTTTGTAATCAGAAAATAAAAATAAAAACTGAACTTGTAATTTATTAAAAAAAACATAAATTAAATCTTTAAGGATGCTTGACATATTTACAATTAGTGGATCTTATACTGGACATATATTCTCAATGGGGTTGTAATATTTTATTGAATCAAGTTTATAAAAAATTCAATTAGTCTAGATAGAGAGAAAACATTAAAAAAGGCATCCTAAGTATATAATCCTATGATTAATTGTTTACTTTGGAATATTATCATATAGAAGGAGTCATTGTCACAGTGCACATGGACAAACCAGAAAAGACATGGTAGTAGTGCCAATGATGTTTGAGATGGAATTAAAATGATAAGAGTCTCTGAAAAGAGAGTAAGGAGGAGTTTGAAATCATTTTGGCTTTTGTACTTTCATGCATTATATGGTGAGATGCCTAGTGAAGAAGCACAAAAATGAAAGGATATGGCTTCATGGCGCCCACATCTATTGAAGACAAAAGGAAACAAAATGTTGAAAGGAGATAAGCCAATTTCTCAAGTTTTCAAATCAATGTATGCAGTAAGTTAAAAAAAAAAAACTTTTCTATCTTAAAATTTTGAGATTATTCTCAATTTCGTTCTAAATATTTATTTTGTATGATTTCTATTTCACAAGTTTATCAAAATTTTCAAATATCACTGTAAATACTAACTTTATCAATTAAATTTACAAAAAAAAATGATGATGCATCATTATATGTGCGTAAGTCAAATCCTAGGTTTTGAATTAGAGACTTTATTAGCACTAACTTTTAGCCTAGAAGAGTAGTGTTCGCTTGATAATAAAGGTTTATGGATAAAAATAAAAAATAAAAATGGCATCATTTAAGGGTTAGAGTTAAATCAAGTAGTGTAATATCCATAAAAGTTGTGTATAATCTACTTCAGCATGCTATAAATGACCATCAATGTTCGTGTAACAAAATCTAATTAACAAAATTAGTGTTTAGAATAACATTAAAAATATCAACAAATGTTGTAAGACGAATTTGACAATGATTCTAAATTTTCAAAATGAAAAATATACTTTTGTGAAAAATAATAGAGAAAAATGTAAAAACCCATTAAATTTTAGGTCATTTATAAATATTTCTCTAAGCCTTCAAAACTAGAAAATAAGAATTTCAACTTTCACGTTTTAGGAAATATGACTTTCTATGTATTTTTTCCTTAATATTGTTATTTTACATGTCCCTTTAAACTCTTAGATAATTGCCATAATGAGCTTTTATTTATCCCAATATCAGCTTGCCTAATTTATGGTGTTATAATAGAGTCTAAAGTATCATATCAAATATTGATATTAAAGGCCAAATAGATAAAAACATTTATTTTATTTTAAAATTCTTAAAAATTATTGATAGTGACTCAACATTTAAAATAATTTTTATAATTTTCTTTTAAAATAAAAACCTTTGAGTACTATTTCTTATTAGTTTTCATCCTTGATGTATGAAAAATCCAACTTTAATTCTTATTGATTATAGTTGTTATTATAGTTTGGAATGTCATAATTTTTTTTTATAATTAGTCTGATTGATATAATTTATATTTCTTTTAACTAGATCTCATTATGGGCCGAAAAACTTGCCTGACCCAAAATATACATATATATATATATATATATATATAAGCCCAAAAAAAGCCTAATAAAAAATAGGCTCATTTAAAAAAACTTAAATATAAAAAAGGGTTAAATTTAGGCTTTTTTTTTAAGTTCAATCTAAACCCAAACTCAACCTATATTATAATTATTTTTATTATATATTATTAATAAATAATGTTATTAAAAAAACTATTTATAACTACAAATATAAATAAAAAAATTATATAACACATATGATTATTATTATTTTTTACTCTTACTTGTTGCATAATATACTATTGGGAATAAATTATAATTCAAATAAAATAAATTATTAATTAATAATATTATTAGAAAAACTATCATCTTAAAAAATTTTATTATTTTATGTGTGCTCTAGGTATTTTAAATTTTTTGTAATACTTTTTTTTGGCTATTTGGTATTAAAAAAAAGTAAGCCTAAAACAATAAAATAGAAATATCTAATATTTAAAATAAAATAAAATAAATAATTTTTTTTATAAATCAAATTGGACAAGCTTGGCTCGTTTTTAACTTGGCCGAACTTAGCTTAGATCCATTTTTTTTATACAAATTTTTTTTATAAGCTTGCCCTATTTTTAAAGGAATCGACCCATCATCAAGCTTACTCCTAACCCAACCACTGCTTGTTTTTTTAGAACTTCTTATTGCTTATTTGTTTGGATGGAGTTAGGTTAAAAAAGAACATAAATGATTGTCTTATTTTCTTAAAATGAAAAAGAAATGGAACGTGTTGGGTTTAGATGAGTTCCCCCCCCCCCCTTCACATTCTAATTTCTAAGCGCACCAATTTAGGAATTTCAAATTATTTACCTACTCCTTAAATATTATTCAACTACTATTTTATTAGTATTATACACACAAAAATAATATATAAATAAATTATATTTAAAAACTCAAATTTTATAAAATTTATAATAAAAAATTTAACAAATTAAAATTATTTTCAATGACCAAAATTATTACTACTTATTATTAAAGTTTTAAAAAATTACTATCAAATTTTAAAAAAAATTATTATTAAAATTGTAATTTTTTAAATATAATAATAATTTTTTAAAATCTAGTAGTTCTTTAAAATTTGATAATAATTTCAGTTTTATGGAATAATTTTAAATTTTAAAGTCTTTTATTATAAATTTTGTAAAATCTAAGTAATTGAATATAATTTTTCCTAAAATATAAGATTAACGTTAAAAGTCGATATTTCCAACCCAGTACATTCTATTATTATTTTGTACCAGAGAGGAACCTTTTAATTTTGTCACCTTTATTTTTTCCGTTGAACAGTGAAAGAAACTACTCTTGCATTACCGTTATGTGTACCTTTCATAATCTTTGACCCAAAAAAGTACCATTCATCAATGTAATGTGAACAGTGGATATAATTGCTTTCAAATTTTTCATTAAAAAAAGTTGAGATTTTTTTTTATAAAAAAATTCAATCATGTATTGAATTATAAAAAGATATCACTTCAATATATTTTTATTAAAAAACTTGAAAAAAATATTTGAAAACTATACCTACATTTACTTTTATAAAGAAATTGAAATTTTTGTAAATATTGAAAGATATAAAAGCTGTATAGCTGGCATAGTTAACAACACCAATAGTTGATGTTGTAAAAAATGATTTTAGTCGCAGAGATGATTTTTTAAGAGCTCATCAATAATGATTTAAAACATGACAACAGATTTGTTAATGCAGGTTGTATCTAACATTTTTTTTCCATAAGACATTAAATACAGTCACCAATTTGTGATTGAAAATTTTTGTCAAAGTATCTTTACTATTCACAACAGAAGTAATCAATGAACTTGCACAATTTTGTATTCAATAACATGTACAAAGTGCATATGTAATTATCAGGGATTGGTTAAATTGATAAAAACAAATAATATTTTTTTATCAACTTGAGTTAAATTTTTTGAAAGAGTACATTGTAAACAAAATTTTAAATGTATTGAGTGCCTATTTGGTTACTGGAATGATTTGGTACAAGAATCAACCTTGATGGAATAAAATCTTGTAATCCATAATTATATTTGAAATAATATAAAAAAGAATAAACATTTCACTTCTATTTCTTATGCTTGGTTAAAAGACAATATTGCACTAATTAAAAAAATTGAGTAAATGATCATAATACTCTTAATATAAATAAAATAAAATAAAATAATTTTTTTATGACAGTGTCAATGACAACAATGACAAGAGTGGATAATAGTGGTGATAGTGGCAGAGATGATGGTAATCCATATTTAAAGATATTTTGATCCATGTTTATTAGATTCTATTTCATAATTGGCCTTTTTTTTCACATTTTAGATGAAATCTCCCTTCTTCCAAATCATGGAATGGAGTCTTCTGGGATAAAGAAAAATCATCATGGTCCATCAGTCAAACAATCTAATTGAAAGAATTCCTTTTCATTTTTCTTTTCTATGAGCTCATTTCCGGCAACCAAATTGGTCATAAATTGATGTGAAAAAGTGTCACTTTAACATCATCCAAAGATAATGTTCAAGAATATCCTAACCTCAATAACAAAAAAGAATAAAGTGTGCAGGTTATTCTGAATTCAAAAGAAAAGGGTGAATGTGAGATTACTTAAACTTAGATAGACCACTTGTGGTAGACAAGATGAATTTGTGAATATAAAGTTGTGAAAGTACCATTACTCTTGCAAAATTTACCACTATACTTAAAAATTAGTAAAATAGTTTACAAAACTTTCCCTCTGTAACTACCATTGTTTAGTCATTTTGGAGCTAATTGCCTGCTGGGTGCAACTAAAAGTGGTATAGCAAGAAAAGAGTTGGTTGAAAATTTATGATGCAAACTGCAAATCATCATACATTTGCTTGGTGAAGTAAATTTATAAGATGTTCTTCTTCTTTTTTATTTCCTACACTTTTATTGTGTAAAACGAAAAATCTGGGAAGAAAATAAAATGTTTCAATTTTAAGATAAAGCACACTACAATTAGTGAATGCCTATCAATTAACAACTCTAACAAATGATCACTAACAAGAATCAAATTCAAGACATTTTAGTGGACACAGCTCAATGTTAGCCATTCAACTAATTCTCGTTGCATATTCTATACTATTTTCCAAGCTTTGGGGATTAGAAATAACTCTTTTATTTTAACTTTTTTCTATTCCACTGAGTGGCAGAGTTACTTCATGAAATCACTATTCAATGCTTACACAATTACTCTGCGAAATTGGTATCAAGAGAGAGTAATACTGAGTTCACTTATAAGGATGACAGTACTCAGTTTTAGTACTAACCCTTATAATAAAATTTAGTTCTGAATTTTTTTGAAATTAATGTTTTAAAAATTGAATCGATTATTGAACCGGTGAAGTTACTGGTTCACGGTTCATTGATTCGACTATGGTTAAACTGGTGATAATTAAATATATATTATTTTTATTATATATATATATATATATTTTGAAACATATAATGACTAATTATACATAAAAATGAATCAAATATGATATAATATTTAAATTTTAATTTGTTTATATATTAAAATATATTTATATAATTGTAATAAAAATTATATGAATTTTATTTTTATTTTTAATCTTTAACATTAAAATTTTATAATTATAAATAAAGCAATCATAGAGATATAATGATAAAGGTTATACTTGTTATTAAAAAAATAAAAAGCAAAGAGTTTTAAAATAATAAATTTGAAAAAGTTATATATCAAATAAAAAATTTAACCAAATCAAATATATATATTTATTATATTATCTTATATGTTTATATATATATATTTGTTTGTATAATGTTTTCAAGGAGAACAGCTAAGAGACGTGGAAAGCTTGTTGGTGCTTTTAATCTTGGCACGGGTTTGAGACGCAAGAAAGCCACTTTTGCTCTTTCACATATGTAAAGGGTAGAAAAATTGGTCTAACCACTGGTTTCCCATCCAATTTCAACAAAGAATCGTTCGATTTGACCTGATTTTTGATCAAATTTGACCAGTTCAATAATCTACTGATTATAGATTGGACAAGAGGTCAGTTCTTGGTCCAATCGATTGAATTAGCTAGTCCGGTTCGGTTTTAAATACTATACTATGGATCCTAATTGTCAAAATAGTATTCATTTGGAACCACGATATTGTTTAAATGAACTGGCACCCTCTATGATTAACTACATTCATAAGCATTGAAGAATTTGTATTCCTCGTGAACTTTACAGGATCTTTAATGATGAAAATTGTTATTATAGTAGAAATAGGCATAAATAAAGCAATGGGATATCATCCTAGTTTCAATTTTTTAAGGGAGCTTCTAAATGCACCATACCAATGTTGAAAAGTATGCTTTTAAGATCATTTGAGAAGAGGATTGATTTTGACAAACTTCAAACACACCCTTAACTGTTAAAAGATTAAAAAAAATTAATGCAATTATTTATATTATTATTATTAATTTTTTTAATTAAATCATAATAAGTACATAATTGTTATAAACAAGTATATAATTTTTACAACTTAATATTATATGATTACATTTCTTAAAGAAAATTTTTACATGTTATAATATTATTAAAAAACGTGATAACAAATATATAAGAAATTATTCCTCAATTTAATCCTCTACAAAAGTCATAACGTGCTTGGCATGATAACATTTTTAGATTTTGTTATTAATACTTTATCATCCATAAAGAAACAAGATGGCTGCTAGAATAACACCATAACAAAGAGGAAGATAAAGAATTTTATTAACAACGATTCAAGTGCTAACTATAGAACTCAACATGAAAAGAAATTTTTAGGTACTTAGAAAATTACATTATTTATACTCTCTCTAATAAAAAAATCTAAATCAAATAAAGTAAAATTCACCTATTAATAAAATAATGTCAAATTATATAATAAAGTCTTGCGTTCTACTATTCTATTATCACATAAATAGAGTATTATATGTGACTCACTCTCTTACCCACTATAGCAATATTACATAAATGAGTATTGTGTGGATTTATTATATGCTTTAACTTTATTTTACTAGTTAGTATATGAATAACATGGTACATCAAATATATGAAAAAATTTATCTAACATGAAAGCAAAGACATATCATCCTAGCTTCCATTTTTTAAGGATGCTTCTAAATTCCTCTTCTTTATTTTTAAAATATATACAAATCTCCTTTGAAAATAAAAGAAAAGTTCACATAATTTTAATAAAATCTAAGAGAAGTTTATATAATTTATTATTTCAAAAGATATTTGTATATATTTTAAAAATAGAATAAAAACTTGTATAATTTTCAAAAAACTCAAAAGAGGTTTATATAATTATTTTTTAATTTCAAGAAAATTTGTGTATATTTTAAAAATAAAAAAATTTATGTAATCTTGACAAAAATTTAAAGAAAATTTGCATAATTTATTCTTTTTTTAAAGAATTTTTTATACATCATAATATTATTGGAGAACTAGATAACAAAGTTTTATAAAAAATTGTTCCTAAATCTAGTTTTAATAAAAAGCCATAATGTGTCTAGCAAGATAACCTTTCTGGATTTCTTTATTGATACTCAATCATCCAAAAAGAAAACAATATCGCCGATATAGAGTAACACCAGATCAAAGACGAAGAGATGAAGAATTTTATTAACAATGATTCAAGTGCAAACTATAGAACTTAACATGAAAGCAATGGCTCGTTAGTTGCTATAAACCAATCATCATTCTGTATATCCTAAGGTCTTTAAAGGGCTTTCTTTACTTGAAAGAAGTTGGAATTCTCCTTATTAGCAGCATCTACATCCTCCGGAGATGCCACTGCAACCACGACCCCTTTATCCTTAACTGCTTCCATTGCACCCACAAATTCTTTGAAGTCCTTCAAACTGTGTAAGACACAAGAAAGTAAGACATGTTTACACAAGAAAGTAAGACATGCACATGTATCCTAAGGTCAAGGATCAAATTAGTCAATGCAGATATTTCAAATATATGCAAAAACAAAACCCATACACTTTTGATTGCTTCGTCTTTTTTCATAAGTAGCATCCAAAAATAATTAAGGGAGCATACCCTCTAACAAGTTATGACAAGGATGCCAACAATAAAAGATTTAGAGTCTATAAGCAACAAAACTCAAATACAGGGAAGCCCTATATAGCCAATCAGAGCAATGACCAAATTGAAACTACATGTAGAATCATAAACTCATTTCAGGAGTAGTAATAGCTCATTACTATGCAAATAATATGCAGAGGAGCAAAATGTGCTTCGTTAATAGCAGTGAGAGTCAATGGATACTCTGTTCATAACAAATCAGAATCTTTACCTTGTAGATAATATCTCTTCACGTCTCCTTTGCCTTTCTTCTTCTGTGATACCTAGTAAGTACCGCAACAAACTGCAAAGGAAATGTAAAGGAAGTACACGTAATTTGTATTTGTATTAAGAAAAAAAGCAATGAGTGCTCATTGTGAAGCATATACAATTCAGCAATCATGTGCTTTGAGTCAATAAGAAAAATACAATTTGAACACAATCATTCTTCTTGAACACAATCATGTGCTTTGAGAGAATAAGGGCCAGATTCCTCTGTTTTTACTTCTCCCCCCCCCCCCCCCCCAAAAAAAAAAAGAAGGCATTTTGAGGGAAGATTAATATTGTTCCTATCAGAACTTCATTCAACACAATATTTGTGTCAGAAACAAAAGGAATGACAAGATCTGTCACATAAGGTTTTGAGCAACCTATCTCTAATCCATTATTGATCCAGTCAAGGGCACTCGGACGAGAATAATGGCTACAATGAGATTTAATTTATCATTAGAGAACACTAGAGACATGGGAATTGTTAATAATCCAAAACAACAAGTTTACATCCTGCATTCTCAATTGTGGCTTTTCATCTAGTTGTGATGTCTCCACTGTACCCAATAAACTTCATACATAAAGCATAGATCATATATGACGGAATACTTGGAGAAAATTATACACAGACAAGAAGCTCCAGAAGAATGAAACATGTCATATACATACCTACTATAACCTTTGGCATCAGGAAGTTGGTATGCATCCACGTCCCCAATGGTCCCTATTATGGCTTTTGTTAAAGCATCATCATCCATTTCTAGTTCCCATAAAAAGTCTCCAGTTCCATCATATACATCAAGTGTTTTGAGCAAGTTGGGATCGCGATAAGATAAGAAGGAGAACACTCCTAGAAGGAAACAAAGGTAAGATTGTAGGAGAGCAATGGTAAATTTATGCCTAAAAACAATACATCTGATTACCTGAATGAGTATCAAAATCACAGAACCCTCCATAAGCTCCACCACTAACCCGTACACGATCCCACAACCATGTATTGCTTATGTATTTTGAAATAACATAGGCACTCCCGTTAAGCTTATAACCAGAATCATAAATGTTGGCTGCTTTTCCTACATAATTAACCTGCACAATGAAAAGCTCAGATATCAACAGAAGACCTCGGAAAAAGAGAGAGAGAGAGAGAGGAAGAAGAAGAAGAAACAGAAACATAAGCAGAGGATGATGAGAGGGATATTTATCTTACCTGAGTAGGTATCACAACAGCTTCATTTGCCAAAGGAAGCCGAGCATGCCAAGTAGTTATTTCATTAGGAGAGCTAATGGGAAGCAAATCAACCAATTTGCTCACATATTTTTCAGTATTTGCAAGATTTTTCCCATCAGCAGTTATATTTATCAAGCAACCTTGCTTGGAAAATAAGGACTTGCGAATCTCCTCAAGAGATGATGAGATATCAGCCCAATCTTGGTCAACCTTCTCTTCAAGAGTTTGGAGGAATTCAAGGTAGCTGGAAGTATATAACAGAATCAGAAAGCATCAACAATACTTATCCGATGGAACTTTAATTTAGATTTCAAAATCCAGATTAAACATTTAAAGTAGACTAATATATTCTAATCATGAAACTTTAAACCTTACACTGATAATAATAGAACTAAAGCACATCTAAACAGGATAGATCATTACAACATTTAGATGATAGGAACGGATACAATGACAATGAACAACATATAAATAAATCACCAAAATAGTATCTCATATTCTAACCTGAGACCACCCATATTTTCAGACATCCAGCCTGCAGCATTTAGTTTTGCATCCATCCTGGCAGCTGCTATTCCATGACCACTGCCTCTTAACCGATTCTGAAAATCAACACAAGACTCAATAAATAATCTATCTATAGGTTCAGCAAATTGTCTTTTGAACATTTTCATCTTCTTATTTGACAATTACCTCCATCCTTGCTTTGCTCTGAGAAACAAATTGTTTGAAACGCTGTTGATCTGTAAATTGGACATCTTGGATAACACAATTAACCTAAATAAGTAGGATGCATGAAATTAGCCCTTACATACTGTGAAGAAATAATTTTCAGCTAGTGATTGAGATAGAATCTTGAAAGTGTAGCATGAAGCGCAGCTAACAAAGTTCCAAAACAACAAAAATACCAAGTCATAAAGGTCTTCAACACGTCCAGCCATTGCTTTGCCTCGAACAATTATATTACTACATGGATCTTCCTTGCCCCGCACTGATGATGTGAATGGATAAACTGATATTCCTCCTGTTTTCCTCCCAATTAATTGGTTTAGTTGGACAAAAGTTAAATCCTTTGTACCCATCTCCAGCAATGATTGACTGTCATAAATACCAAGATGAGGAAAAATAATTTGAACTTCAAAAAATAAAGGGAGAAAATTCATCATCTATAACGCTAAATTATGAGAAAGGATGTGGAAGAGCATATTGAGAGTAGAGAAGAGACCAAAGACCAAATCATGATATGTCTCACAGTTACAACAATATGAAACCTGTATGCAGCCCCAGGATATTCTGAAATGAGATTAGAAAATCTAAATCACAATATTCAGGACCTAGGGATGTCAAAATAATGATGATACCTGCAATTTAAGAGGGCATGCCAAAAAGCTCAGGATAGAAGAAAATATTAGGAACTACAGATGCAAAAAAACAAAATGTAACATAATTACCAAAATAGTGGGACCAAAGGAAGAAGCTCTTGCTTTAATGAACTCATATTGAAGACTATTTCAGTGTACAGAACATCGTTGGTGAAAAGATCATGCTGCAAAACTTTGACTCCATTGATATCTCCAACCTATATTTAACATACATGTCTCTGTCAGTCTCTGCGCTCTGCAGGTTAGACAAAAAATCTAACTAAAGAGGAACATAATGATAACCTCGGTGGGAATCTGAATAGGTTCTTTAGGAATATCTTGTAGAGAGAGACTTGGGACAGCTTTTAAAGCTTCTGGTGGGTCAGGAGTTTCCTGCTTAAGTCGAAGCTCTTGGGTAGCACGTGCCAGCTCAGAGAGATCTTCATCTGTCATACTAGCTTTAACTTTTTCTAGGATCTCTTTCTCAGCTGCTTCCTCACATGCTGCTTTTTCCGGATCAGGCTGATAAAATATTCCCATCAATAAATAACATATTCAATACCAAAGCACCACAACAAAGAGTGAGTTAATGCTAGAATAAGTGAATGAGTACCTGCATCTCCACAGTAACTTGATGAGGGTTGTTCAAAATAAATCTCTCTATTAGAGGAGAAAAAACAGCTTTAGTGCCCTCCTTTTCTATTCTAGATTTTAGATCTTGCAGTGGTTTCTCATACTTTAGTGGCTCAAAGGGATTCAAGTCATAAATCCATTTACCCTACAATATGGAAAGCCAAAACATTCACAATCTCAATCAGCAGAAATGCACAATTAAGAACACTATGAAAAACTAAGCACATCTTACAATAGACCGAAGCATGAGTGACAGGCCACGGGGGAATGACCCAGTGTTGTTCTCCCTGAGAGAAAATTCAATTGTATTCATGGAAGCCTCCACGGCATCTGTATCAAAACCTTCCTCCGCTAACTTTCTAAGCGTATTCACAATCAATTCTTCTACCTTATGAATATCACTTTCAGAAACACCCTTTAGTCCAATGCTAAATTGAGGCTGAAGCAGTTCATCTTCAACTCCTCCACCAACAATGGCATCTCCCAGTCCACTTTCTAGCAAAATTTTCCTCAAAGGTGAAGCAGGAGTACCCAACACAAGATGATCCAGAAACCCAAGGGTAAGCTCAGTTTCCAAGTCTAGGGGCTTATCAGAGAGCAACCAGTTAAGGCAGACCATATGCTTCTTCTTTAAATCACCTTCACCAGTAGGATATTTCTGAACAATCCGAACTGGCTTTGAAAAGAGTTTCTGTGGTTCAATCTTTGATTCATTTGCAGCAGAACTTGCACCAAACATGTCTAAATACTCTGCACAAACAATAAGTGACAGATGTTACTTGTTTCTGCAACCCACGAGTCTTGAAAAATTAGGTTTTAAATATAGGCCACAAACAGTAAACAGGACAACTATACCAGTAACATCATTTCACTTCGTAACCAAGTTAAGGGTAACAAAATGAGCATGCATTACCAATAAATACAGAAATTCAACAAGTCAACCATGACTTCAAAGGAATATCAATCCAGATATTTGTAAAGGTTTTGACTCGTTAAGGGGTTTGAAAAGGGAACTTGTTACTCCATTGTGTATTCTGCACTCTGAAGCCTCAAAATGGCAGGTTAATCAAATTCATAACAATGGGGATATGATTAAATCCTAGATTTGATGACTATTATGCAGGACATAATCAACCATGAATTTCAGATATAACATCATAAGGAGACAAATTCCATACAATTTAATTCATCAGCTTTTCAGATTCAGTTGTATATTTATTTTCTGTTTTCAAGAAAGAAACTAGGGAGACATTTGGTATATTGTGATTTTGATCCAGTCATCTCACATACCATGGTACTTAGATGTTAAGATTGGATGACAGCAATTGGCATGTTATTATGTGATGATAGGTAAATAGGATAGCATCTGAAATAATACCCTAATATAATATCCCAAGTAAAAAGTTGTTATCTAATGATAGCCAAAAGATTCTGCCATCTCGCATCACAGAGTAAAGTGCAATGAAGTTTTTCATATGTTATATAATTTTACCCTTATCTTTCTTTGGTAATTAACTCCAAAACAAAATTTACTTACAAAAAATTTACAAGCATGTAAAATATAATAAATAATTTTTTTAAAATTTACATTGTATTTTATTTTCTATATGAATGAAGAGGAAATAAGCTATACATGAACTTTTATAATTTTTTTTAATTATATTTCTATTAAAAAATATAAATTTATAGTATGTAATTTATTTAAATTAAAAAGAGTAGATTAGGAGGTTCAAGAAGAAAATAACATTGATTAAAATGTACAACTAAATATTCGTATCTTACATTACTGAAATGTAAGATGCCATCAATTGCTATACCAAACATAAATATTATGAATACCATATTATCTTATGCCATAGTGTGCAAGAAACCATAATATTTGAAATCACAGTATATCACAGTATAACAAACACCTCCTTAGAGACAACTGCAAGCCTTTTAAATGCCCTTGCCTAGTATAACTACAAACAGCCTACTTGCTCTTGCTTAAAAGTTTAGCACAAAGGGAAGAGGAACAGGGTGCTAATTTAATTAGCTAAGGCCTTTCCAGGAGGTCCCTCATAAGTCATCACCCCTGAAAATGCTCCTTCAAGGTCATCCACCGTTACCCAGATTGTTCCTATAATATAGCAGGGGTAAAGTATTTACAGGGGTAGGTTAGGCCAAATACTTCAGTCATTCATTAATTTAATTTACTCAAAAGGTTAGGCTTGAGCCTACAAGCAAGTTTTACAACAAGGCCACTATCCATAATTGTCAAAACTCTAAATCAAAGCAGTGAGTTTATTAAAATATTTATTACCACTCAGAATACGGAGGCGCTCATTTGGATCATCATCTCCATAGAACCATATTCGAGCATTGCTAGGATGGTAATATTTGCGGTGAAATTCCTGTCAATAGAGCTCAAAGCAAAAACTGTCATATAATTGAAAGAACAGTTAATTATTTTTAATCACTAAGGTTGAGTTCACTGCAAGGCTACTTGGCAGTAAAAAGGACACTGAGAAACAAAAACAGAGAAGATAGACATGTTTCTGGAACAAAATAATAAAATGTATAATTTTCTCCATCATACTACATATAGCTACATAAAACTGAAATGTTGGCAGGAAAAAAAATGTATAATAATCAATATTTCTCTTAACAGCTTAAGCTTTTGAAATAGTTAGTCCTTGAAAGTCTTTTCGAACGAGTGGTCGAGTGGTCGAGCGCTCGCAGCCAATAGTTTAATCCTTGCCACTCCAACTCTTCTAATTAAAGCAAAACTCCAGCATAAGATTTGAGTGAACCTATGCTCTATCCATGCTTCAAGCCCAAAAGACTCTTGCATGAGGCATGTTAAAATTATCAATAAAAACCATTCTTTGGTTTTCTTCTAATAATTTATGCTTTTGAGATAGGTAGTCCCTGACACATTCAACACCCAAACAAATGCCCCGGTAAAATTTAGTGCTAGTTCTGTAAAATACAATAATTTTTCAGCATGATTCTCAAAACATACCTTGAATTCCTCAAAAGTCAATTTGGGAATGACTTGGGGATCACCTCCGCTATCAACACCATAGGTATTATCAGGGAAAAGAGCCTGTACAAAAGTTATATGCAATAACAATGAATATGCGCGTACTAAATCATCAAGAATACAATAAATCATCTCTTAACTAGTTAAGATATAACTTGATATTAACAATTTATTGATTCAAAAGTGGGTATGATGCTTTAATGCATATGCAATCAACCCAACTTAAAACTCAACACCAACAGTACAAAGTAAACCTTTATAAAATCATATTATCTGACACCATTTAGCAACCAGCAAGTAAACAAATCTCTATAAAATAAAGAGAAGGTTTAGGCAGTCATGATTTGTGACTGAGCTTTCTGAGCTATTGTAAATGGTTCACATGTTCCAATCACCCAAAGATGATGAAACCTAAGAAATGGAAGACTAAAGAAAGGACAAGCTGTTAAGAACTAGCCTGCTGAGCAGTCCGCCCTAGTATATTATCAGGTTGAGAATAGACACCCTTCATCTCATTAAAAACAACACCTGGAATAATAAAGAGTAACATTTAGAAAAGATAAAAAAGAATGAAGAAAGCAATTAGACATTAAACATGCCCAAAAAATCAATGCATGGCAAATGCTGAAAGGCCTAAAGAGGTAGAAACAGATATTGGCAATATTTATCCAACCTTTGTAACTGATGTCTTCTGAAGGATCATTGAGCTCAAAGTGCCAACCCTCCTGTTGAAAGGTCAGATAGTCCTCCACACATCTGGGAAAGAAAACCGCGTCCAGGTATACATCAACCAAATTATAAAAGTCCTGTTTAGAAAGATAACAATCTTATCATATTAGTTCAAGCAATAGATTGAAGATTGAAACACTAGAAGTTCAATAATCAATATATTGACTTGTTACCTTGGTATTTGTGGAAGCAACTGGGTAACATGTCCTATCAGGATATGTGAATGCATTCAGGAAAGTGTGCAAGCTTCCTTTTAATAACTCAACAAATGGTTCTTTTAAAGGATATTTTCTTGATCCACATAATACACTATGCTCCAATATGTGGGGTATACCAGTGGAATCTTTCCTGTATCAATAAATAGACTCAAGAATTTTACAAAATATTCAGCATCCATCAGTTGCTGAAGCAGTGAACATTATTGCTCAGAAAATATCAATCCCCCCTCCCCTCCCCCTCCCCGAATAAAAGCAAAAATGTTATTTATTTCTTAACGCAGGGGGAAAAACAGAAAAGCCAAAACCCCATAAATCCAGCACTAAGAATGTGAATTTATTGAGAGCCAAATCTGATATACTGATCTTTTTATTCAATTACAACTAAACAGTGATACATTCACTCCATCCCCACTTTTTGTCTCCCTTTTTTATTCTAGATAAATATAAATAGATCTCCCATACAAGGATAACCTTCTCATTATTTACAAACTGCTCCATAATGTTGAGCTTCATGCATTCAGTAAGTGACAGAATTTCAATGTGTACTAAACATGATCAACGACTCTGAGAAAAGCTGGCAGTACTGGCTCTAAGCAAGCAGATGAATGCCTTGTCTAGACAGTGAGAGTTAGAATCTTCACAATTCCATCACTATGCTTGTTAATCTAGTTACGTATATGCGTCAGTCATATTGTTGACTCTCACAAGAGTATGTCTCCACAGTCAGACGTCATCATGGTTTCTTACACAGGCATTCAAATCCACCCACAATAGAACATATCAAATCTCAATTGCAGTAGAGATGTGGTAGATACACGCTTTGATCAACAAAACCTTCTGAATTGACAAAAAATAAAAAAGATAGTGGTCCATTATATATCTAACATGAGCCCATCTCAACGCATCACCCATAATTACAGATATGCATATCCCTATAATTGTTTCACAAATCAAAATCTTTCTGGATTTTCTATCTTGACAAGATACGGCTGAGAAATTGAGACCTTTCTCTCAGCCTTTTACCTATGGTACTAAAATAATTTAAGCTCCAATAAATATCCTTTACCAGCATATATGAATCCGGGGAATGCAGTTTTACTTTAAGAAGAATAACATTAATCATGAACTGAAGGTTTACTTACGGAGGAGTGCGGAAAACAATGCCAAACACCTTATTCTCATCGTCATTAGAAACGGACATGACCTCAGCGCCCGTCTTCTTATGCCTGAAAAGCACCGCTTTTGATTTGCATTCTGGAATAAACTCTTCCGAAACCTTCTCAAACCCCAATTTTTCCGCCACTACATCCTTTACTTCACCAAATTCTACATCAACAAATCCAAAATAAAAAGAAATAACAATCGGTAAAAACCCCTCTTAGACAGTCCAAATTTCAAGTAAACGAAACAGAACTAATATCAATATCACAATATGAGCAAGAAAGTTCCGCATACCCGGAGAAGATGGGATTGGAGGGGAGGCAACAGCACGAGGAGAGACAGAAGAGAAATGCTTCCGGAAATGAAGCGATGAAGTGGGTAGAGCTGCCGGGACCAGTCTGCAATGGCGACGAAGCAGAGAACGTCTGGTAGGGTAGGAAATCGAGCGACGATAGTAAAATGGAGCTAAAGAAGACGAACATGAAGAGCGAGAAAAGAGAAGGAAGGAAGGAGAGGAGCGAGAGAAGTATCTAGAAGAGGAAGATAGAGAACGAAGAAGAGCGGCTCTCTCCATGGATAACAGAAAGACAGATAGGGAAGACGGAAATGGGTTCGTTCGTCTTTAGGAGGGAAAAAAATCCAAAGCTATTGATAATTAGTGTCTGTTTAGAGTGTAAAATATCAAAAGGTATCGGTGGTTCTCTGATTGCCAGGTTTTTCCTTTTCATTTCCCGGAGAGTGAGAGACAAACACATCAATGTCATATATTTTTTTTTCCGAGAGAATTTTGAGTAATTTATTTACAAAACTTGATTTGATTCTTTTCTTGCCTGTTTTTCCATTGACAATAGTATTCAACCTCTGAATTAAAAAAAAAAATAATAATCAAATAATATGATAAAAGGAGGATAAAGATCCTCTCCCACCGCAGCGTCAATGGGAGAGGGTTCACTTTATTCTTTTTAAAATTATTAATATAGTTAAAATTTTTAAAATATAATTTTTATTTTTATTCTTCACATTTATAATTTAAAAGGCAAAAACAATTAAAAAATAATTTAGAAAAGCCAATTGGATCCTACACGTAGAAAAATGTAACGTAAGACTTTAGGTATTTCTTTTTTTTTGTTATTTCTATTATAAATTTTTTTTTGAGACGATAAAAATTATATAAAAAAATTTATTACATCTTTTTAATAAAATTATTACATGTAAACAACTATTTTTAAAAAAGTCAATTGTATGTTGTTAAAAAAAAAGCCCCATACATTGTATTAAAAAAAATTAATATAAAATATTTAAAAATTATAAAAAAGTCTAATTTATATAAAATAAATAAATTAAATCAGTCATTAAAAATTGTTAGAATTAAATCACATTTAATATCAAGCAAATGGCAAAGCAACGGGTCCTTTGTGGAGTTGTCTAATGGGCCAATGGAAGGTTGACAATAGGGGACGCTAATGATGCAACCCACCAAAGCTGTGGTTACAACCCATTGCTCTAGCTCGTGAAAAATTTGCCCTGTTCAGGCCTTCTTTTTGTTCTTTTGGGTCTAAACTTAGGCTATGGTTTCTATTTAGTTAAGGCCCGAATATGATGGTGCAATCAGATTATCTTATATGTTTTCTTTAATTAAAAAAAAAAAAGCAAACAATTCCAAAATGCACTGGACCACCATGTTCCCGCATTCAAATAAAGAAAAGCTAAGTTCCAAAATTGGGGCTATAACAAGTTTTGAATAGTAATAATCGTACATAAGTGTTATAGTCTAAAATTTTAAACTTATGTTTCTTTTAGTACACAAAATTATTAAATATAAAATTTTAAAAAAATAAAAATGAAATAAAATAATTATATTTAATATAATATTAAAAAATGAGAATATTATTTCATTTGTATGTTTAGTTGAATAAAAATAATATAAAAATTAAAAAGAATTATGGAGAAAAAACTTTATATTAGAATAATAAAAAAGGCAATGATAACAAACAAAAAAATTAAACTTTGCATAAATTAAATATAATAATTATCTTTTATTCACATGCTTATGGATTATAAATGATTTCTTTCTCTAGTCTTACAAAATGTGTGTCAAACAAGATTATTAAATGGATTCCTCCATTTTTGTCTTTCTACCTGCTTTCGATCAAATGAGGCATTATATTTAGTAGTGTTTTAGTCTCAATATGGCAATAAACTAAGATCAAAGCTTTAGAGAGGAAATAACGTGGTCTTATTAGAATATGAAGATGATATCAAATAAAGACTAAGACAAAGATACGTAAGCAAGCTCTAAAGGAATTTAGTAATGATAGAGTAGCATAAGGTAATTTGAGGATTTTAAGATGGCTTGTAATCTCTTTTGAATGCATGTTCTTTACTCTTAGGGAATCCTCTATTTATTTCTTTAAGGTTTGATGATGATACTGATTGGATTAAGTGGTATTATGGAGTTATAGAAGTTATTTGTTCAAGATAACTTGTAGTGTTAGTTTATTCAAAGTAATTTTGTTTAAAGTAAATTGCGTAACTTAATGGATAAATTTCTTGAGCTTTGGTGGAGTGAATTAAGGCATTTTAGATCTATAGAATCTTTATATCTATAAGGTTTCCATAATAAGTAGGTAAACTATTTTTTATTTTTATTGAACTCTTAAATCACTGGAAATGAACCCATTTATTTGAATAAATTTAAAAATAAATTAATTTTTCTCAAGTTAAGAGTTGAGATTCATTTATATATAATATTTTTTACATAAAATCACAATAAAAAATAAAATATCTCAAATTACTATCAATATAATTTAAAAACTATAAATTATATATATATTTACTTTTTTTTATAACATATTATATTGATTAATATATATATAGAGACATACACATTATCAGTCTGGGGTGTATAATCTAAACTTGGATCTGAATTCTTAAATTACTTATAAAAATTTCTATACCCAAATCTAAGTAGGTAAATTTTGCACTGTACATAAAAGATTTGGAAAGTTTGCCCACCCCTAATTTTGAAACAGAAATATAATTTCAACAGTAGAGATATAAATATTTCAAATTCAAAACTTTCATTTTTTTTATTTTCAGATTTTTTTTCTTACCAATTCTTTTTATGATTGATTTTAAGGATGGACCCTCCCGACTTAGTGCAATTTATTAATTAAGATCAAATATATTTAACTTTCACATTAAAAAATGTGAACTAACGTTAAGTTTGGATTGTAATATTTTAAATTCTATGAAATCTAAAATACAAAAAATTTGAATTGCCGTGACTTAGCATTTTAAATTATTTCTTTGGATAACTACAGTAATTATCTATACGCATTCAAACATATACATAATATTTATCCACACATATATACATGTATATGTATACACACCCATAATCACACAAAAATATTTATATAATTATTTTCATTATCCAAATAAAAATTTTAAAATGTTAAAAATTTAAGTGTAACAATTTACGTTTTTTACATTTAAAATTTTATAGAATTTATAATGCCTCAATCAAAAACAACCTAAAGGTGTTTTAGTTCTCACACATCAACATAATTAACAAGCAACATAGGAAAAGAAATAAAGTTGGTTTTTTTTTCAAAAAAGAAAAAAAAGAAAGATGTTCTGTAACATCCAATGTTTCAAAATTTTTCTAAGTTTCTTGGTTATAGTTAGGATGCCTGTTAATTATAATGAAGATGCTTGTTTGCTATAGCGAGGAGGTTTGTTCACCATAACAAGAATGCTAGTTCACTATAACAAGTTTGTGACTCATACAAAATCCAAAGAGTTTCTTGCAATAACGCCAACTGTAGCACGAATAGGGAGACCTAGAACTGATAAGTTCTCATTGTAGCGAGGAGTGTTTCCCGCTATAGTGAGATTTATTTTGAAAAAAAATGAAAAAGTGGGATTTTGTTTTTTTAAAGAGTCCAAAATTTTCCTCCATCTTCTAATTAACTTTTAGGTGGCTGAAAAGAGAGTGAGAGGCCAGAGAGAGGGGCACACAGGAAGGAGAACTAAGAAAGGAAGAAGAAGTTTTGAAAAGTAAGAAACTTTGCTCTTTTCCTTGTTTCTTCTCATGCCAAGTCTCTTCTTCATCTTCTTTTCTCTTTTTCCTTGAATTTGGAGGTCAATATAGTTCTATTTTGAGGTCAGCCTAAGTAGAAGAAGGAAGTTTTGAAAGGAAAGGCTTATTGTAAGTGGAAGTCTCTTGAAAAAGCTTACACATAAGGTAAACTTCTTAAGTTTTAATGGCTTCTTCTTGGATTTTTTCTTTAGCGAAATTTGGGTCAGACTTAACCACTTAAAGGAAGATAAATTCTGACCGTAGCAAAAGAGAAACAAGTGCTTGAAAATGTAAGAATTAAGAATACTCCATTAAAGTTAAATGGGAAGCAATGAAATTCAAGATTGAGAATCTTGGGGTTTTAACACAAATACTTAAGTTTAATTTTTTCTAGAGATATTCTAGCTTATCTAAGAGCTTGTATGAGTCCATTAGACCTCTAGAAAGATTGTAAAGAGCCATTTCCTCAAGGAAAAAGCAAGCAACCCTATGGGCTCCTTTTATGTATATATCTCAACCTTAAGGGAGTTGGAAGACCTAGGGAGTAATTTAAATTATTCTAAGGCTAGAAAGGGGCTAATTATGAGTAAGAAACATTAAAGGAAGCCTTGGAATGAAGTTAGGGGGCTTGTAGGGGAAGATGGACTTGTAAGTTCTATATTAGAGCACAAAGAAGTATTATGAGTTTAGAACCCTTGGTTTTGAGTTGTGATGACTCCCAAGAGTTTAATTTATATCAAGAGATCTAGAATGATCAAGAAATGAGGGGCCAAGAGTAAGGACTCTATGTGTTACCTCATTGTATGCATCATGGAACCATAATGAGGTCTTTGAGTTAAGTAGCTTAGTCTTGAGTTGTAAGGAGCTAAGTTCTATTTCAATGACTTAGTAATGCTCCATTTGTGTCTATAGGCTATAGGAAATGAGTTCCACCTCCTTGCAATAGTGTGGCTATAAAGGGAAAGGGAATTCTAAGAGAAAAGTATTATGATTCATTACAAGGTAGACCTTTAACCTTTCTCACATGTATGTGTATGGATGTTCTCTTGCTTTAGATGCTTATATGTGTGCTTGAACTAAGAAAAATATGCTTAGTTAATAAGGACATGTGTGGTGCTACTTATATGTCTTAAATTGTTTTTATGTGTGTATAAGACTTGAATAGACTTGGTGATGTCAAAAGTCCCTTGATAAGAGTAAGGATGAGCCAAAAGTTCTTTAGTATAGGCGAGACAAGCCAAAAGTCTCAAGAAGAGTGAGGCTTAGTCAAAAGTCCCAAAGTAAATGGGTGAGGTAAGTCCAAAAGTCTCGAAAGAGGTGGGTAAGGGTAATCGAGGTTTTGAGAGTCTACTTTGATATATCTGAGACTATATGAAATGGAAATCATGTTCTTGATATGCATATGTAGCTCATAGACCATACATGACATTCATTTGCATGAAACTGCATTCATCATGTATGATTGAAAGTATATAAGGTTATTGAGATTCTTTGAATCTCACCCCCTTCCCTTTCTTATCTCAACATGCCTAGGTGGACCTAGTGACCAAAGGAATGGAAGTCACCATACTTTAAGATGGAAGATTGGCAATAAAATTTTGTATTTAGCTATTTTGTAACCATAGTATTGGCAAATGATGTAATCTCATATTGTAAATGATGTATAGCCCCTTAGACATATGTATATGTATATGTATATGTGATGTATGTATGAGAATTGAAAGTATATGAATGAGATTAGAGAATTTTGATATTAAAATGCATGGTTGTGCCCTTAAGAACTAGTGTATATGAACAAGTGGGATAGTGATTTTGTAATATATGGATATTTTAACTCCTTAGACAAGTTTTATAACCTATTTTGAAGTTTTCTCATATGCCTCATGTAACGTCCGAGTTTTTCGTAAAATACAGAAATGAGTTAGTTGTCAAAGCAAGTCTTCTAAAATGAGTTATTTAAGACCAACAAATATTAGAATAAAATTCTAAATAATAGAAAATGAGGATTTGAGCATTGAGTTGCCTAGAAAATAGGGTCGGAGTGATTCAAAAAATTTACCAAAAAATCAATGGTATTTTTGTAAATAAGTACAATTTTAGAAAAACACCTAGGAGGGATTTTTAAATGAAAGTTTTAAGTTCTCCGGAGTTCTCAGAGGCCCTGAAAATCATGAAAAGTCCCGGGACAATTAAGTCCCCTCCGGTGGACGTTTTCCAACATCAGTGTGCCCGAACTTTGACAGATTCGTTTGGGAATGTTTTAGCTCCGATTTGAGTGATTCCAAAAGCATTTTACTAAATTGGGAACCTAAATTTTATAATGAAAAAGATGGTCCTAAAAAAAGAGTTAAAACGAAGGGGAAACGAAAATACTATTACAAAAAGGCAAAAATTGAAATTAAAGTGTTAAAGGAAGCTTCCAAATTCTTTTTTATAAGCCACATTCTTTCTTTCCTTCATTAAACCAACTTGATTTTGCCCATTTTCAGAGAAAAAACTCTAGCTTATTAGGCGCATAAGAGAAGGAGGATTTTGGAAGAAGAAATCCAAGAAAAAGGTAAGAATCTTTAAGAATTTTTATGTCCTTCCTTCTTGAAACTTGCTCCTCTCCTCTCAAGTTTTCTTTCTATGATTTTAATGGAGATTTTGGTGCTGTTTTAAGGGAAGAATAGAGAGGGGAATTTTAAATTTTGAGGAAGCAAGCCAAGCAAAGGAAGAGCCTTCTTGGAAGAGCTTGATTCAAGGTACTTTCCACGCAAGGTGTTGCTTCTTTTTCCTTAGTTCTTCTCCCATATTTCGGCCAAAATAGACCCAAGGAGAGGGAAGGGTTTTTGTTCAAAAACCATCAAGAATTAGTGAGATTAAGCTAGAGGAAGATGGAAGATATCAAGAAATTCTAAGGAAATCCATGAAACAAGAAGTTGAAAAAGTGTAGAGCACTTAAGGAGATTGTAAAAATTGATTTAATCCATAAGTTCTCTTGGCTATTTAAGTGTTTCCTTGACCCCCTACAACTCTTAACAACCTCCCTAAATAGTTCCCCCATCAAGGAAAAATCAAGAAGCCATTAAATCTCATTTATGCTCTAGGTTTTGGCCAAGTAGGGATGGCATAGCTAGGGAGAGTTTTAAATTTTTTCAAACCCATTTTTAAGTCATATATGATGAATGAATATGAAAGGAAGCTTTGGAAAAAATTTAAGAAGTTTAGAGAATGAGTTGGTGCTTTAGGTTCTATATTATGGCTTAAAGAAGCAACATGATGTTAGGCCCTTTGTTTTAATAATGTGATGACTCCAAGAGGCTTAAAAGGAGTCAAGAATCATATTTGAGAGGAAAGAATGAGGCCTAGAAGTTATTTGAGGGGTGTTTCTTTATTAGGTGCAATTATGGACCATAAGGGAGCTCATAGAGCAATCTAGGGTTTAAGCAAATTATATAGCTTTAGAGTTTGTTTCATGAACCTAATTAACTCTTATACATTGTATCTAGGCCAAGAGAAACCATCTCCACCAATTTATGGGTGTGTGGCCGAAAGAGGAGGCTTGAATCCAAAGGTAAAAGTGTGTGAGTGTATATAAGGTAGCTCTCTCTACCTTTTCTCATGCATGGATGTGTGTTTAGCTTGTTTTAGAATATGTGTATGTGTATTTTCAAGCTATGAAAAGTATACTAGCATGCCTTTATGTGCCATGATTCTTGATGCCATGTTATGTTTCCAAATAAATACATTATGTTTATTTGAGTTTGCTTAAGTGTAAAGAGACCAAGAACTCTTCACCATGGTAAGGATGAACCAAGAACCCTTAAACTTGGTTGAGACAAAGTAAGGAGTCTTCCAAAAGTAAAGTGGGCTCCCAAGAGTATAGTTGAGTCCAAAGTTCTCAAAGAAAGGGTGAGACAAGTCCAAAATCTATGAGGAGAAGTGTAAGGCCAATCCAAACACTTGATGAGCTCTTGAATGTCTTGTATGATTTGTTCATATACCAAGCTTACTTTTTAAATGCTCATGACTTCTATTTTCTCCATGCATGCATTTGTAAAGCTTGCTTTGCATATATTATGTATGATTGAATGAGAGATGAGCTATTAGGATTCTTTGAATCTCATTCCCTCCTCTCTAATATCCTAACATGTTAGGTGAATCAAGTAGCTATGGCAATGGGAGCTAACCACAATGAAGAAAGGAGATTGACAACTATATGCCTAGTTTTATTCTTTTTGGAACCATAATGTTGCTTCATGATGTATATGATATTGTAAATGGTCTATAACTCTTGAGACATGTGTAAATATACTATTATGTGATATATAAATATATAGATATGATATATGAACTTTAGAATATTATTTGAGTATATAATGCCAAGGTATGCATTTTAGAAACTTGATGTAAATATGCTTTTAGACTTGCCCAAAAGGTGCCACAACTAAGGGAAAGTTATTTGGCAATTTTGGTACCCCATATGGAGCCAAAATTGACTATAATGAAACCCTATATCACTTTTTGGCTAAATAAGTTAGTTTTGTTCTGAAATTTGGCATGCAATTAGATCTTGTTGAGATTTTTTTGGGAAGCTAAAGATCATAATTTTTAGAGGTTTACAAAATATTTGATGATTTTTCAAATTTGGTAATTTTCATAATTTCTAGTTTACTGCACTATTCATTTGGTCTAAAATTGCATTCTATCACATGAGGCTCAAATGATATCCAATTGCCATAAAATTTTATACAGAGAAACTAGACAATCATAGTGACTTGTGCCAACTAGAAGCACCTTATTTGGAGGTCTAGAGAGGGAGATATGAATTTTTGAATTTCTATTCAGTATTAGTAATTTTTCCTGACAAGAAGTACTGTTCCATTGAATTTCGAAGTTTAGGCTTGATGAACTGATTTAGAGATATTTTTCTCTAGTTAACATCCATAGCTTTCTAGATTGATATCATTTGCATGGATTGGATTTTTGTAGAATTAATTGGATATTTTCAAAGTTTTCTACAGAATTCTATGACAGTTCCAGAATTCAGTCAAACCTTTAGACTATTTTGGATGTCAAACATTCTCTGTGATTAATGTTATGCTTTGGACATATTTTTAGTGTAAATTAGACATCCATAGCTTTCCAGAATGACTAAGATTGCATGATTTCAATTTTTATAGATTTAGTTATGATTTTTCAAAGTTTGGTCAGAAAATGGAGCAAATTTGGCTGAGAATGAACCTCTATATTCCATGCTCCATTTTGGTTTTCATGAGTTGTGAGCATGGTTTTGTGATGTAAATGAGTTGTAATGATGTATTTAAACATGAGGATGCATAGCATGAGCTCACACGGTCCACGTGACACTGATTACAAATTTTTAAGTATGACGCAACGCAAATAAACCCATCATTTTTATTTCCTTTTTCATGTGCTTTCATGGAAATGATGATGTGAAGCTTATGAATGTCATGAAATGAGCTAGAATTTATGGTGTTACACCCTAGTGGTCTTGGTTCGAGGGGAAGACCATTTGGCACTTGAATGAACTATTTTAGGATAAAAAATAACCTATTTTGTAAGCTAAACCCCAACCTAACTAAATGAGTGATTTTGAGGCTAAAATTTTGCACACATATAAATCTCATATAGAGCTTTTTTTGGGTCTAAGAACTGAATTATTTGAAGGTCTAAAGAATTTCTTATGATTTTTCAAAGTTCATATCAGAAACTGATTTTGGTTTAGGCACTATTCACTTGAGCAATTCATGTTTTCGTGTCATCTAAGGGCCAAACGAGGTCCAATGGTTTTGAAATTTTACATGGAGAAACTAGACATTCATAATGAGATATAACAACTGGAACACCTCATTAGGAGGTGAAGAGAGAAAGAAATGAATTTTTGAAATTGAAACTTACTATCAGTAACATAATAGGACCCCAAGCACTGTTCCATCAATTTTTGATAGCTTAATATCATTTTATGAATGTAGAGCTATTTTTACCCTAAAGTATACATATATAGCTTTCTAGATTGGTATGATTTACTTAATTTGGATTTTTATGAAATTAGTTATAAATTTTTGAAATTTATAGTAGTAAACTGTATCAGCAAAATAGGCAGTTGGACCTAGGTTATTTTTCTGTTGTCAAACGTAGTCAAGATGATGTTTTCATGTATTGGAAGTATTTTTAGCATAAATTTAACATTTAAAACTTTTTAGAAGGCTGTGATTTGTCAGATTTCGATTTTTCTAAATTTAATTATGAATTTTTAAAATTGGTGACAAAAACTTGAATTCTGCGTCCGAAAATAAGCATGCATTTTCTGATGTGTAGGGCTCCAAATCTGAATTGCATGAGATGTTTCATAATATTTATGACTTGTTTAAATGGAATGTGAGTAGGAAATGATATTGGGGAGTCCACCGGGTTTACGAAGAAAAAATTTGAATGGTTAAAGTGCTACTTTAACGCTATAATATTCCATGATTTTATTTTCATTTTCCTTGAAATTCATGTATGAAACATGCATGAGGTATAAAGTATGGGAAAGTGAGGCTAAAGTAATATGGTGTTACATGTTCCACGCCGATTGTGATTTGATTGGGAATGACATGCATGAACAATATTTAAATAAATTGCTTAATAGTTAAAGTTAACGTACTACAATATTCTATTAAAAAAAGTAGTATATAATATTTATTTTTTTAAAAAAAAAATATTTTGCATATTATAATTTTATTAAAATTTAATATTTATTTTTTGGTTGTAAAAAATACAAAATTTTAAAAGTAAACATTAAACAAAAATAAACTCATGTATATACATTTTTTAAAAAAAATTATTATTTGATTCAAGATGAGCAAAAATTCAATATCTAAACAACAACATGTCAATTTTTCTCAAAAAAGATTAACTATTGAAAAGTTTTATTTTTTATTTTCTTTCTTCCTTCCTTTATTTTCTTATATTTTCTCTAGATGCACAATAATTCATGACAGCTTACTTTTGAAATGGTTATAAAAACATTTGATAAAAGATGGAGAAGCTAGATTATAAAAACAACAAAAAAGGAAAAAAATGTTATACACCCACTCTAATTTAATTAGAAATGATATGTGTAAGATAATATTTAAATACAATATTTAGTTGTGTTTAAATAAATTATATAATTTATAAACAAATAAAATAAAATGTTTTCATATTTATTTAGCTTATAAACAATTTACTATTCCAATTGATAATTGGTTATTAGAGATTTTTTTAAAATAAGAGAAATGAGAAAAATCCAATAAGGATTAGATGATATAATTTTATTTGTCAATATATGTTTCATATTGAATATATTGAAGAAATTGATAATTTTCTTGCAAATTATCTTAACAAATATCCAACCAATAGATTAAAAAAACCTCAAAAAATGGATAAATTACAATTAAAAAGAATCCTAAAAAGAAAGAATCTTCATCAACCTTCTCAAAAAAAATTTCAATTACCAAGTGTAAATCTTACATTAATACCACAATAGGTTTGTACTCCACTAACTAATCCATATTTATCACATTCTATTTAAGAACTTTCAAATTCATATACTTAGACTTGGAAATTCAAAATTCTCAAAATCTTTGAAATTTCAAAGAAACTTTGCAACAAGCAAGAAAGCTTAAACTATCTTTACAAATATGATGATAAATAAATCACAAATTTTTACAATTCTGGTTTACCTTATCAACTTTATGAGTATATCAATGCAATATGGAAAGCCCATCTTGAAGGAAAGAAAGCTTAGTTTAGGAAAAATTTGACAAATTTTACTTCAAAACTTTTTGAAAAATATTAAAAAGAAAAAGCAGTTGAAAGAATTATTTTTAAAAAATATTTTGAAAAATGATTATGATTATACAATCTTTGATCATATCGAATCAACTATAGATTTAATCAATTTATTGGAAGAACAAGAAAACCCTATTTTTGAAAAGATCAAAAGGATTTATCTTTTTGAAAAAAAAAACCTTTTGAGGTGCTCTAAGAGGGATATGTATTAAATTTGATCAATTTAAATGATTAAGTGAAAGATTCAAATAAAATATTTTACAAATTATGATTTGTCTAAATTACATATTTTTATTAACCATAATAGGTAGAACATTTCAAATATTGAATGGGGTATAGTTGGTAAAATTATATTTCAAAGTCAAACTTGGGAACAACTCAAAAGTTTTCCTTATTTTATAAAAATATTAATTTATTTTGTCTAAAAAATGATAGATTTATGGAATATTATACTATATATATATTTATAGTAATATTGGTAAAAGAATTTGCAAAAGGTTCTTTCAACCTTATCAATTTTAGAAAGGTAAAATCTGAACAAAGTAATTTTATTGATCATGAAAATCGTAGTCATATTCAATTTGTTCTTGTTCAAATTTCTTTTCAAATTTTCACAGCAAAAAACTTTTTACATTTAGTTAATGAAGCAAGACTACTAAATGGTAGTGTGCAAACCTAAAAAACAAATGGCCAACAAATTTTCTACTTGCCATTGGACTATGAAATATCCCCTAAATAGCAAGAAGCTGTGAACAAGCTATATGATTTAATAGAACTCCAAAATCTGAATGTACCAAGTGACAGAGTTATTAAAGTACGAAACTTAGATGAAGAGTAATAAATTGGTGAAACTATTGAAAGCAATTAAGAGTTCTATGATTCAAATAGCCTGGATTCAATTACTTTGCACAACATAGCTACATATTGACACCTATACAAAAAGTACTATCAAAATCGTGTATTAAAAGATAAGATATGTATATAGTAGATAATTATTACAAGGAAAACAAATATGTGGCATAAGATAATGCATCACGTGTTTTTCATCTCTATAAAGCATGTAGAGAGGGATAAGTACAAGATGTAGATAAAATCTTATACATGTAATTAATTTTGACTATTAAAAAAAAGATGAAAAAGTTAAAAAGAGTAAATGAACTTGTCCATAAAATGGTCAAAAGGTGTATAGCCATTGCAGAAAGCTATGTAGATAGGCTTTTATTGCATTTGTTCTTTTGTGAACAATAAATAGTATAAAATAGTGCCAATTTTATTTTTTTGCCAATAGGATTTGTATATATACTTGTATTTCATTCAAGATTTGGATCCAAAGAGCATATAACAAACTTTGTAAATAAAAGTTATTATTACTTTTGAAGATCCTTAAGCTTCCATCTCTACCCTCTATATAAATTATTTCACTGTATATTAAAACTGCACCACTTCAATAAAAATTGGTATTAGATCAGAATGTTGTAAAGTAATATTTTCAATTTTATCTACAGTAAGTTTGTAAGTTTTCTTTTATCTTTCTACTCTTATTTATTATTTAAGTTATTTATTCTTCATTCTTAGCAATCTAGAATCCTATATACTTGAATAATAGTATGCTCTGTTGCTAGTCTTGATGTTGTGTGTTTGGCTATTTGTGTGCTAGATTTGTGAGGAGAAATTTAGTAACTCAAGAAGGTTTTAGGAACTATAGGTTTATCTAAGATGGATCAAGTAATTTGTATAGGAAATAAGTACAGAAAGAATGAGAAAAACTCTTACGAACATGGCTTGCATATAAATAAAAAATTTGAAAATAATTTATATACTATTAGTATTGATATCAATATTATAATAAATATAACTATGAGTTGGTTTAGGAAATTAGATTAAAAAATTACAAAAATTCATAACGATGTAGTTAGTTGAGTAGATGCTATAGATTAAAAACTTCTTTAATTAGAAATACTAATTAAGGAGGATAATCATATACTATATTATGGTAACGAAATTCGTGCATTAGAAGAAAAATAAAACAATACCAAAAAATAGTGATGAATTTGACTATACTAAATCTCTGACAGAATATTGAAAAAATAAATATTTAAATATTAGTAATTTTTAAAAAAGAGAATTTCTGCTTAAAACTATTCAAGACTTGTATAATCAAAATGAAGAATTATTGGAAAGTCATATTTATCATTATTTTCTTCAATAAGATACAATTGATGTATCTAGTGAAGAAGAGAAAGAAAAAGTAAAGGTCATAAAAGAAGAGAAAAATTTTAACTTTGAAAAGACTAAAATTGAATATGTTGAATCTGAAAAAAAAAATAGAATAAAAAATTGCTACAGAAGAAAGCACTTTTGTAGTATAGGATAAAGACAATAGAAAAGATAGAAATACAGGAAATAAATCTTTTTGTAAAAAATAGAGGTAAAAGAAAAGTAGAATAAAAAGAAGAAAATGATCTAGAAATAAATCCAAAAACTAGACTTTATGCTCAAGCACAGTAGGAGAAAATATTTGTCAATACTGAAAATAGTAGTTTGTCTATGTAACACCATAATACATCAGACTTAATTATCCTTCACTTAACCTTGATTCCATGAAATTTAAAAAAAAAAAAAGAGTAAAATCGTAGCATTTTATTACGTTATGCTGGGGTTTAAACATTCATACTTCACCCCGTGGGTCCTGTGAACCCATCAATCACATTCTCTACTCAAAATCCATTCATACAATTCATACATAGCATAAAATAATCCATGAACCATAAATTTAAAGCCAAAAATCAGAAAAATTACATTTTTCTCACTGGTCCAGAATTCAAATTTTTGGCACCAACTTTAAAAAATTATAATTAATTCTAGAAAAATGAAAATCAAGCAAATCATAGCTTTCTAAAAAACTCTAAATGTTAACTTTATACTAAAAATAGTTCTAAGCCATAATAACATCATTTGGACCATAATTGACAATAGAAACGCTCAAAATGTCAGACCGCCCAGTATTTCTGATATAATTTACTAATATGAAATTAAAAAATTCATAACTAATTTCATAAAAATTCAATTTAAGCAAAATATATTAATTTGGAAAGCTACAGATATTAACTAGAGAAAAAAATAAGTTTATATCAGTTCAGAAGCCTTTAGATCTTGAAAATTGATGGAATAGTGGCCCAGGTCTGCTAGCGTCCCTGATATTAACATAGAACTTTAGAAAATTATTTCTCCCTCTACAGACCTTTAATTGGTATAGGTCACTGTGAATGTCTAATTTCTCTCTATAAAATTTCATAATCATTGGATATTGTTTGACCTACGAGTTACTGAGGTGAAGCTACTAGCCCTATGAACAGTGCCACTGTCAAATTGAAAATTTTTTACAAACTTTGAAAATTCACTAAAAATTCTCTAGAGCTCCAAATAATATGTACTTTAACCTCCCAAAAATCTCTAGGCAATACCTATAAGCATGCCAAGTTTCAAACCAAGAAGAGGTCATTTGGTCAAATCTTGACATAGCTCTTGAATTTAGCAAATTTAACATTATATATGGTTCAAAGTAGGTTCAAATGGCCTCATATATGTTCTAGCATCTCTTGGGTAAGTTTTAAAGCACAAACACAATATATAAGAGCTGTTCAAGTGGTCTAAATTATCATACATCTCAAACTCACTATGTTACATGCCATAATACACAACTAAGAATGAGCTACCAAATACCCAAAACTCATTTTCTCATTCATTTCATCTTCCCTTTAGTCCATACACTATATTTACCTACTTTTACATTTGATCACATGTTTACATCTCAAAAATAACATGTACATATAAACTTTGACCACTTTTTACATCAAAAATTGTATTAGTGTCAAAGTATAGCCAATTATGCTCTTTGGTTTGCATTTTGATCTTCTTGAGCTCCACCTAAATAAGTTAAGATGGGAGAGAGAAGGGGGTGAGATTCAAAGAATTTTAATAGCTTATACACTCATTCAAGGAAGCAATCAAGGCATATAAATATGCCAAAGTATACAAATGGGCATTCAATACCATTATGACTCATTTAACACAGTTTGTATGCCATGAAAATCATATCAATGTTAAAAATAAGTTATAGGGACTTTTGGTCTAGTCTCACCCTATTTTTGGGACTTTTGGATTAGCCTCACCCTTGTTCTAAGGACTTTTGACTTAGTTTCACTCATCTATGAGACTTTTGGCCTTGTCTCACCTATTCCTAAGGGCTTTTGGCACCACTCACCCATTACAAAGAACTTTTGGCACCACCTCACTCTTGAGAGTAATTTTCACAGTTAAATTATAACCATATTGGTATTAATACAACAAAGCAACATCAAATGGCATGCCTCACAATGCAAATACATATACAAGCGTACAATGACAATTAAATATCTATGAATGCAAACAAGAAGGAGTGAAGAGCTACCTTGTAATCGATATAAGCTTTCCTTTTGCTTTTCTTTCCCTTTTTCGACTATACACCCATAACTAGGTAGAGCTTGAGTTCTTCGACCTAGATACAATAAAGAGGATTCAGTTACTCTTTTAGAACAAGCCAAAGCATTAGACACACACTTAAGAAGCACATTTTGTTCATTGGTCTCATATTAGTTCCATTAATAGTCTAATAAAGCAACTGCCATGATTTAGGACCTGTTTGAAATTGTTTTTGTTTTAATGTTTTCAAAACATATGTTTTTAAGAACAAATTTTTGAGAATAAAAAAATTAAAAAATTTGTTTGAATCATTATTTTAAAAAGTAATTGTTTTTTGTTTTTTATTTGATTCTGTAGAATAAAAATTACAAAACACTTAAAAAGTGTTCTGAGTTTTTTTGTTTTTGAAAACAAAATTTTATTTTTTTGTTTTACAAAACACTTCATTAAAAACATATTATCAAACAGGTTTTTTTATTTTTTTGTTCTTGAAAATAAAAAAATTGTTCTATAGAATTAAATCAAACAGGGCCTTAATCTCTTAACTTCATTTCCTTCTTACATCTAGGCCTCTTAGTTCCATTTAGACTCCTTGAAGTTATCATCCACTCAATTCCAAAAGCCTAGGTCTATGTTGCTTCTATAGACTACATTATGGAACATATTAACCTAACTTTCAATCTATGGATTTTAAGTTTTTCCTAAGGGTTCCTCTCATCTTCTTCCATCATATATGACCCCAAACCAAATTTAGAACTAATTAAAGCACTCTCTACCCCTCTCGAGTGCTCTAGGTCAAACCATGAAGAGCATTTGGAGTTCATGAAGTTTCCAATTTTTTCCTTGATGGAAGGGACATTTGGAAAGCTTCCTATAAGTCTTAGAAACTCAAACAAATATTCACACATGCAAGAAAATTCATGTACCAAATCAGTTTTTCCAAAGTGTTGAAGAGTTCTTTATTTTCTTAACTTAAATTTCACTTGGTTTCCTTTTAATTTCTTGATATTTTCTAACTCTCCATGGTCTAAAACCCAAGATTCTCTCTTGTTTCTAGACAAAAATTCTTCCCCAAGATGGTTCTGTTCTGGGCCGTGGCACTCAAGGGAGAGTAAGAAGAAGAGGCAATAAGAAGAAGAAATTACTTTGTTTTCCTTAACTCCTTCAAGTGTCTTTCCCTTTCCTTAGCCCTCTCTTAGAATTTCTCAAACTTCCTTCTCTGAACCAAGGCCAAAATAGAACCATATGAACCTCCAAAACCATGGAAAGATGAAGCAAGAAGAGGAGAATAACGTTTCAAGAAGGAGGACCATGAATTTCCTTAAATTTCATACCTTTTTAAGGTTTTTTTGGAACAAGTCTCACTATAGCGGGAAGCACTTTTCGCTACGGCGAGAACTTATCAGTCCCAGGTCATAACTGTTCTTGCTATAGTTGGCGTTATTGCGAGAAACTCTCTAGATTTTGTATGGGACATGAACTCGTTATAGTGGACTACATCCTTGCTATGGTGAACTGGTACCTCGCTATAGTTAACAGGGTTTCTAGCTATAGCCAGCAGACTTAAAAAAATTTCTAAAATCTTGGATGTTATAGTCCAGACAAACTAGACAAAATGAGAATGAAATTCCAACTACAAACATTAGAATGACTAATTTAAATAAGCAAACTATATTTGTAAATGGTACATATTTGTTCTAAAAATTATTCCTTATGCTTAATATGGACAAGTTATTGATGATTGGGCACACTTGTTATTTTTTGTAGTAATTCACTACAAAGATAAACAATTAAAAAAAAAATTCTAAAGCAAGAAGACACATTACAATTTCTTAGAAAATGGGAAGATTCAACAATAGGACAAGTTCAAAAATTGAGTTATTAAACAATTTTTAAACTTTTGAACAAATTCTTCAAAAAGTGATGAAAATTATAAAATTTGAATTTTGTGGATTATGGATGAAATTTGTTTTAATTCAGATACTAATTACATTCTTAAAAAGTTTAAAATTATGTAATATTAGAAAATTAGACGAGTTCTCTACAAAGTTTCAACATTATTATTATCAGTTAGATGATGTAGATTCAAAATTTTAGTTAAATCAATGTGTCCATCAACTACAACTTCCATGGGATGAAATATGTAATAATAATTATAATAATTTTTTAGAAAAATCCAATGATTATAATAGTTTAGGTGTCACACCCCACTCCCCAAGAGAAGAGGGTGACCAACGCGGGGAACCCATACGGAGTTTTTAGCTACAGCTTGATTGATTACTTCATATTAGTAAATAATCTTTGAAAGGTCTTATACCGAATAACTGTATAATAAGTGTAACCTTGCCTCATTTGATATATATATATATATATATAAAACTTTTTTTTCTTTTATACGCTAGCTTTTTGTAGAAATTTCGGCAGAGTGTCCCCTGTAAATAGGACATCCCAAAATTTCTACAAACAGCCAAAATTCAACATAAACAACAATGGAGAGCTCCGCTCTCCTCAACCAGTCATCCAAAATATCAAGGAACCAAAATGGGGAAAGGGGAAACAAAACCTATAACCATTGGTCCTACTTTTGAAATACTTTACAATACTCTTTTCTATCAATTACAACAGACAACAACACCACAAAAGAATAACCAAGCCCCCCCCAACTCCAAAAAGGAGGCTCACCGCCACTACGCCTCAGAACCTACAATGAGGGAGGCGGATCAGGTCCTGTGACGCTATATGGAAAAATTTAAAATTAAAGGAGTGAGACAACTCAGTGAGTAGATAAATAATTTCAATAATAAAGAAAAACTAGATTAACTCTTGTTAGTGGTGGCTTCTCCTCGTTGGCAGCTCCTTACCCCTCTAGGGGTGGCTACGCCTAACGGGCAGCTCCTTTTCCACTACAAGCACACGTTATAGTTAAGTCTCTGGGGAGGCTTCACCTTATTGGCAGCTCTTTACCCTTTTTACGAGTGGCTACGCCTAACGGGTAGCTCCTGCTCCACCCAGAGCTTATACCAAACACTAGGTTACCAAGATCTGATACTCACACACAATAAAGCCAAATAATATAAGCAAGACTTAATTGTTATCGCAACTGGACAAGAGATAATTAATACATGACACCTAAATCTTGAAGGCAAATAGGAGACTCCCATTCAGTAAGTAAATATAACATTATAGCTTAAAGGGAAAAGAAAAGAAGAGAGGAAGCAAAAGAACTAATCAGATAGTTAATTACCAACATAGATAGTCATATCCGTAATTTGTTAAGATAATGTAAAAGGAAGAAAGAAAAAGAAAAAAAAAAGGATGAACGGCTTTTACGGATGAAAAGAAAAAAAAATCCTACATGTTTATGTATACATGTATATATATATATAAATATAACTTATTATTATGAGGTATCGGTACAACATATATATACATACATTATATAATCTTTGAAAGGTATAGAGAACTCCAGTAAATTTAATTCATAACGCAATCCAGATATTACCAATGTTTGGCTAATAACCATACTTGATAAACTTTATAACGCATCCCGCTCCCTAATTTATGAATCATAAATAATTAAATTTTCCCATAGATTCCCCTCCATATGAGGAAGAGTATAGGACGAGGTCATATAAGAACCCCACATTCACCCCTCATTAATCCTAAGTTACTCTTCTATTCCATGACACCATATAAACCTCAAACTATCCATCACATATGGGACATATATATATATAGTGATAGAGGAGGGCATATAAATCATTGAAGTCATTATCTACTCACAATGATGTTAAGAGCTAACAGGTATTTGTTCTTCCTCAACTTAACTCCTTGAAATCCTCAAGATCCACAGAGCTTCCTATCAACAACAAACTTGCCAAATCAGTAAATGAACTCAAAACAACAATATTGAGCATCTGTCAAATTCAATAAAATTCCCTTAACCAGTTTGTTTTCCTTTCTTCTTTTCCCCCTTTTTTTTTCCATAATAATTCATCCACTGCTCACAATATTTCTTTTCAACTTAACCCTTCCTATAGCATTTCCCATTTCATAATCTGAGTTTCCAAATCATTTCCAAAGATTAAAATTAAAGATTTATGCAAGATTAACCTACTTAAGACGCCTCATTCCAAATCCTTAATTTTTTTTTCCTTCTAATTTTTTTTTCTTCTTCGGCTAACCCATTAAGGCATGAACTCCCACCCCCTTTTATCACTCCATCAGCTTAGGTACGCCAGAAAAATGGAAAGAAAAACAAGACTAATGAACCTAGCAACAAGAAGGAAGGGGGATCGAAAGGTGGAAGCTCACCGCGAGTAGCACAGCTCCAACCAGCTCGCGATGCAGCATCTCTGCCCCAGCAACGAAGAAGCACGAGGAGGTTAGCTCGACGTTGACAGAGCTTCACCGGAGAGGAGGAAGATGGTTGTTGCGCTGGAGAGGCAAGGCGAGCTTCGTATGTGAGGGAAGGAGAGGGCTGAGTATGTACAGAGGAAGGAGCTTCGGTAGATTAGCTGAGGGAAGAGGGAGAATTGGGGAAAGGAAGAGAGAGAAAGAAGTCAGATGAAGAAATGAGGGAATAAAGAAAATAGAAAAAAAAATTAATCCCCCTTCCCCCCTTTTTTTTTGGACTGTTACATTAGGAAATAAGATTAAATATGCACGGTAGAAATTAGTAAATCATTGCTTAATAGCAAAAGCAACTAAACATGTTAAAAATCAAATAAGAAACAAATATTGTTCTAACATTCTGCAAAACAATTGGGAATTTAGTTGTAGTAATCCAAGGCAAAAAAAAAAAAAACTAGAGATATAAATGAAAAAAATTGGAAAACCCAAATATATAAAGAAAAAGAAAATGTATGTAAGAAAAAGGTCGAAGAAAAAACAAAAAAGATTTGTTGACGTTATTTATAATTAGGAAGGTTATATAGTTCTACAGTATCATAACAAAGAAAATGGTGCTTAGAAAATTAACAAAATGTCATACCATCATAATATGAAGATATGTTTAATCTCATCTTCCATTAATAATAACAATTCCCTCGTATCAATATTTTTGGCAGTGGTTCTTACTGTTATTAAAACATCAATTCCTTAAATTTTGTATAAATAATTATCCTCATCATAGAAATCCCCCCCAAATTCATGTAACACAAGTTTACTAAGCTCAGAACATCACAAAAATGATCACAAATTTCGGAGGTTATAGCATATGCTTTAAAATACCACACTTTGAACATTTACACACACTAAATGACAAATTTAAAAATTCATATCTTAAATTAGAAAATTTTGATTCTCACAAATTGGGTATCTCTAGAAAGCTTAAGATGTATACTATATGCTATAAAAATTTCAAGTGAAATTGGATTCATTTGATCTATGAAATTCATGAAACAGTACTAGCTATCAAAATGGAATTCATATAACATACCCTAAACTTCAAAAATGCATATCTTGGAACATACAACTTCGATTTATACAAACTCAGTGGCTATAAAAAACTTATAATGCTAAATATATGTTTGTAAAATTTCATAAGCATTGAAGTCCATTTGGCCCCTTAAAGCTACAAAAAACCATATCTAAAACAAATGAACTGTGCACAAGATTTTTTGCATTTTTTAGTCAAATTTAAAAATTCATAATAAATTCTATAAAGATTCAAAAATTGTATTCCTTAACTCTATGAAAAAATATAAATAAGCTCTAAATGTCTACCAAATTTCATTCAAAAATTCATCAATTTGCTTAGTTTTTGGTTTAGATGTAAAATATAGCTAAATGTGATGCAATTTTGGGTCCAAATGGTTCAAAATGGATCACTTGAGTCCATGTGACCACTTGGGCACATCTCAAATGTAAAATATAGCATATATAATTGGTTTATCATGTCACAAATATCATGCAATTCAATTTCACTCTCCCAATTGCCATTACATGCATTCATTTCATAACACTTATAGGGTCAAATGGCATAATCTCTTATATTTATACTAAAAAATGATACACACATCATATTCACATATTAATAAGCATGTATAAAGGGTTACATCTAAAATTCATTAATTACATCCTTTTATGCTCAACAAATTACATAAAAACCTAAACTATTATCTAAGTATGATGTTTCATGCTCTTTGGTCTCCATCCTTGCTTTCTTGATAATTCTCTAGACATGATTAAAAATAATATAAGGAAGAATGAGATTCAAGGAATTCTAATAGCTCATTAATAATTCAAGCACACATGTATGGCATGTTCAAGATCAAGAAGAGCAAGTATGCATATTATACCATAAAAATCAATCATATTCATGTATTAAGAATCCTATGATTCCTTTTAGAGCAAAAACAAACTCTAGAAACTTTTGGTATATTCTCACCCATCAAATAGGGACTTTTGGTTTAGCCTTAACCTCTTTTAGGGATTTTTGATTTAGCCTCATTCACATTTGAAACTTTTGGCTTTGTCTCACTATATTTAGGGACTTTTGGCCTCACTTCATCCATTCCAAGGGATTTTTAGAATAACTTTACCTATTCAAAAGCCAAACCAATTCCAAATGCAATCATTGTTAAACAAATGCATATTATCATCAATCAAACAACAACATACATAAATAATGATTAACACATACAAGCAATTTAATACTAAACAAACAACTAATCTATATATGCAAGAATGAATGAAGAGCTATTTTTTACAAATCAAATTTAATTCCTCCTTTGCTTTTAATTATTCTTCTCAGCCTCACACAAGCACTTGAGAGGAGTTTTACTTGTTTAGCCTAGACACATCAAACAAGGTACAAGTATATCAATGGAACCATATTTGGACTCAAATAAGGCTTACATAAACTAGTTTTCGTTTTAGGTTTTCATATGACTCCGTTTAAGGGCAAAATGAAGCAACCCTTATGTAACAACCAAAAATTGTGCTAAAATTTTTTAAGTCCTAAAATTTTTCTAAGTCTATTAGCTATAACGAGAAATGACCTAGTTATAGCGAATGTACCTGTTCGCTATAGTGAGAAATGGTCTAGCTATAGCGAATGTACCAGTTCGCTATAGCGAAAATGCTTTTAGCTATAGCGAGTTCGGGCATTCCATATAAAAATTAGGAGGTTCCTCACAATAGCGCGCGCGATAGCGAGAACAGGGGTCTGGGACTGATACGTGCTTGCCGTAGCGAATGTTATTCTTTGTTATAGCCAGCATTAGTCTGAAAAAGTGTAAAAAAAGAGAATTTTGCTTCTTAAAGAGTCTAGATCCTCTCTTTTTCTTCTAAATGACCTAAGCTTCGTCCAAAACAGAGAAAAAGGCTAGAGAGAGAGAGAGACCAAGAAAAGGAAGGAAGAATAAGGAAAAAGTAAGTAAGCTTGATATTTTCATAACTTTTCTTCTTACAATTTTGTTCTTCTCTCTTTGCCCTCTCTTTCTATATTTTTGGCTATTGAATTAGTTTAGTTTTGGGCTTGATTTAGAAGAGGGAGAGTGGAAAACTACTCTTGAAGAAGGTTAGAACTCATGTATCTTTACTTCTTCTTCTTTGCTTTCCTTGAGTATGTTGGTTCTACCAACTTAAGAGCTTGAGAGAGGAAGGAAGTCTGACCTAAAGCAAGCAAGAAACCTTTGAAATTAGAGTGGGAGAAGTTGAAAAAATATAAAAAGACCTAGAAGAAGAGTTAGTGAAAATCTAAAGGGAGAACCCTTAATTTCTTATCTACTTTGTAGGGTTTACTATGAAGAATCTCCTAGCTTTGTGAGTGTTTATTTGAGTTATAAGAGAGTAACTCTATGCTCTTTGTTGTGTCTAAGCTCAAGAGAAGCAGCTTTATCTAGTTGTGATTGTGAAACTAAGAAGGGAGAAGAGAAATCGAAAGGGAAGGCTTGTGTTGGCTAGTAAGATAGCTCTCCACTCTTTCTTGTTACATTCTTGGATGTGTAATAGTCATTGTATGCTTGTGTATATGCTTGTATTGTGAGACATGCCATTTGATATTGCCTTGATGTATTGGTACTAATATGCTTATGTTTTGGGTTGTGAAAATTGCTCGGGTGAGGTAGTGCGAAAAGTCCTTTAAAATGGGTGAGGTGGAGCCAAAAGTCCCTAGAAATAGGTGAGACAAGGCCAAAAGTCTCATAACTGAGTGAGGCTAAGTCAAAAATCTCTAAACTAAGGGTAAGGCCATCTAAAAGTTTCAAAAAATCAGGTGAGGCTAGACCAAAAGTCCCTAGAGTTTATTCTTGGCATTGATATGATATTCATGACATTTAAATTATGTGTTGTATGATTGTGAATAGTTAGATGTCTATTTGCATATTTTGACTTATTTATATACCTTGATTGCTTCCTTGAATGAGTATATGAGCTATTGAGATTCCATGAATCTCACCACATTCCCTCTCTCATCTTAACATGTTAGGTGGAGCTCAAGGAAACTAAAGTGCAAACCAAGGAGCCTAGTTGAGCATGTTTAGGTAGTTGTATAGTTGCTTTAGTTTTTTTGATATAAAAAGGTACCAAAATGAATATGTACCTATTATTTTTGAGATGTAAATATTTGAGCAAGTGTAAATGTATATATAATTGATGTGTAAACCATGTATAGACCAAAACAATGAAAAAATGAGATTTGGCCTTTTGGTGACTTATATGTAGTAGTGTATTTTGCTCGTAACATAGTGAGTTTGAAATGTATAATGTCTTAGACATTTCATATATACTATATTTATGCTTTAAAACTTTCCCAAGAGGTGCTAGAGCATGTAGGAGACCATTTACCCCCACTTTGAATCATTTATGGTGTCAAAACTGTCAAATTTGTGAGCTATGTCAAAGTATGATCAAATGAGCTCTTCTTGATATGAAATTTGGCATGCCTCTAAAGATTGTTGAAGGCTTCTTAGAAAGCAAAGTGGGTAATATTTAGAGGTCTAGAGAATATTTGGCGAATTGTTAAAGTTGGAGAATTTTTTGGTTTTGGTTATTGTACTGTGTAAATAGGTCCAAAAATGAATCTATATCATTCATGGACCAAACGATATCTGATTGTTATGAAATTTTATAGACATAAACTAAACATCCACAGTGACCTATACCAATTAGAAGCACCTCAATTGGAGGTCTGTAAAGGGAGAAATAACTTTTTGAAGTTTTGTGTCAGTATCAGGGAAGCCACATGACCTTCATTACTGTTCTATCAGTTTTCAAGGTCCCAAGTCTACTAAAATGCTCTAAAATTATTTTTTTCCTCTAGTTAACATCTGTAGATTTTTAAATTGGTATAGTTTGCCTAGAATAGATTTTTGTGGAATTAGTTATGAATTTTTAAAGTTCATGACAGCAAGCTGTATCAGTACTAGGGACAGTCGGACCTCTATCTCATTTCAATGTCAAACATGGTCCAAACGCTGAGATTGTGGTTCGAAATTATTTTTAGTATAAAGCTAACACTCAGATATTTCTAGAGAACTATGGTTTGTTTGATTTACATTTTTCTAGAATTACTTATGATTTTTCAAAGTTAGAGCTAAAAATTTGACTTTTGGACCCATATGAGAAATTGTATTTTCTTAGTTTTTTGACTTCATATCTATGTTTCATGGGTTGTTTTATGCTATGTATGAGTTGTATAAATGGAGTTTGAGTAGAAAATGTGAATGATGGGTTCACGGGACCTACAGGACAAAATATGAGTGTCTAAACCCCGATTTTAGCATGAAAATGCCACGGCTTTTGTCATTTTCTTTGAAAATCATATGGAATCAAGCCTAAACAAATACTAGTTGGCATTAATATATTATGGTGTTACACCTTACAAATTAATGTTTTGATTCCAAAATCTCACTCAATATAAACCATATGATCTATCTGAACTTATTAGAATCATCACAAATTCAATTCATGGAACTTAACACTTAGTTATTTCTTTATGCATAATGGAACCTTAAACTTTCACCTTTCAAAATAATACTTTTAAATTCAAAATATTAGTTCATTTAGTATTTATAATTCATATCTAGATCATTTCTAACCTTAGAATCAAAGAAAACTCTCCCTAAGTGCTCCAACTTGGTATTTGTTGAGACTATGCTCAAGGATAGGTTCTATGAAGCGTTTGTGTTGTTCTTAGGGAATTTTGCACTTATAGAGCTTCTCTAGCCTCTTCATAGCCCAATTACACTCTTACATAGCTTAAAAATTCATTTTAAAGCTTCATACTCCCTATGGTGCAATCAAAACCCTAGGTATGAAATCTTACAACCTATAGCCTTTAATGGTTTCTATTGGTTCCATATTAATCTCTACACTCCAAAACCCTTATTCCCATCATGATTCCTTCAAAAACCAACTCCCCTCATATTCACACTAGGTTGGCCAAACTCATGAAGGCAAGGAGAAACAAAGAGAAGCTAATTTCATACCATGTGTCATATACCAAATGAAAAGGCTTTCAATGGTGATTAACATGGTATGTTTGATTTCCTTGAAAGAGCCCTTCCCTTCTAAGTTTCAACTAAGAAGTCCCCCCTTTTTGGAAGTCAAAACCATAGAAAAAAAGAAGATAAAGAATGGAAACTAGATGATAAAGACATTATAGGCAAATTCCTTAAATTTTCTCACCTTAGGTGGCTTCAATTTTTTTTGGCTTTTGGTGCTTCTTGGTCTATTTAGAGCTGCAAATTTTTTGCTAAAGTGAAGGGAAAATGATTGGGGTGGCCTTTTATAAAGGGTAGCTAGAGTTTTTTATAAATATAATTTCCAATTTTGCCCTTATTCTTTAACTTCACAGTTTAAGCTCATTTTAACTCCTTTTTGAAAACTATGTTTTTCATCATAAAATTTAGATCTTTTACTTTATTAAAACATTTGGTTTTAAATTTATGGGATTGAGAACAATCCCAAATGACTCGGTTAAAATTTAGGTCAACTGACCACCTAATTTGTATATCAAAAAGGTTTTAACTATTCTAAAAGTTCCTATGATTTTTAGGCCTCTGAAAACCCTAACAAGATTAATTTTATCAGTTAAAGCTCATTCCTTTGAGTTTTTAAAAAGTTGTTTAAAATTATAGTTTTGCCACTAGCTTTCGATTTATACCATTTAGCTGGTTTAGCTTTGATTTCAAACTATTTTTATTTTCCTAACCACATTTTTATATGTTTTAATTAACATTATATTCTTATATGGTCTTAATTTACTTTGCTTTAGGGTCTTGCCATACCACAATATCAATTTTGTTTAGTTTCTAAAAAATCAGATATTACACAAGACATTAGAAAAAAAAAATTAAAAATTTGTTTTGGTGAAAATATTTCTGATAACAAATCAATCCTATATAAAGTCATCAATTTTAGTTAAAGTGATTCAGATTCATTATCTGACAGTAATGAATGTGAATTTATTTCCACGATGAATATCCATGAATTTAGACCTATACTTGAAAGAGAAACTTTAGCTATAACTAAATTAGGGAAAATTATAAAAGAGGATATGATTGTAGAAGACAATTAATTGAATAAATTAAGATAACTTCAAAAAGAAAAAAAATATGCAAATTTTCAAAAACAAAATTTTAGAATGGTAGGCATTTTGAACACTTTAGTAGAAACACCATAATAAAAAATTGCAAAGATGGAACTATAAAAATTTCAATTTTTGACAAACATAAAGTAAAAAAAGGAAAAGGGAAAAAATATCCTCAACTTAAATATATACATGTAGGAGTTATTCAAGTTGAAATAATAACTTTATTCCATCAAGGAATAGATATTCTAATTTTAGCAATCATGATGGATAAAAGATGGGTAAACAATCTAATTCAGTTAGTTATAGGTGGAACTCAGTCCAACCTTGTAATAAGAAGAGTTTGGTTTAAAGTAAAGCGAACTTATTTCATTTCAATTACTGATCTCAATGTACAAAACATTATAACATTAAGAATTTAGATGAAAAAATATTACTATGAAAGAAGATAGTTATAGTCTAGCTATAGAATAGAAATCAATCCTTGAATTAACTAATATAGCTAAAATACCTATTAAAAAGATAGATGATATGACAATTAAAATCTTCACACCATGAGGATTTGATACCGATATTCAACCAAGTTAATATTTTAAAGATTTTGAAACAACAACAAGATGGTTATTAGAAGATATGATTGACAAATAAGAACATTTACCAATAGAAATGATCGCTTCAAAATCCAATTTGTACTTAAAAGACAAACGAACTAGGGTAGGAAACACTTTACTTAGATTTACACAAGTCAATGCTTCTAATAAAAAAGAAAGTGATAACAAATCTAAAAACTCTCAAATACCTATATTTTCTAATAGAAACTTTACTAGTAGAAACACTTCTAGTAGAATCTTAACTCAATTCAAAAGAAGAGATAACCTTAATATGATAACAGTATCAAAATTGAAATTGAGAAATGAAGAAATACTTTTTTCTCATAATCAAAATAAACAATATTATACTTATGTTTCAACGTAATTTAAATTTAAGAGATATAAATAATATCAATTAGATATCTTAGTTGATACAAGAGCTACAATGAGTGTAACACCATCATTTCTAGCTCATACCCATCATGCCTCACATGCTTATATGAGATATAAGAAGAATAAAGTGAGATTTTTCTCATTGGAATCTTATACTTTCTTAACATCGCGGCATGGGGTTAAAAATGCATTTCAGTGTCACATGGACCATGTGAGCTCATTCTATGCTTCCTCATATTTAATTGCACCATTAGAACTCATTTCAATCCCAAAAACATGCTTTGAACCCATGGAAACTAAAAAAGGATATGAGACATGTAGATTCATTTTTGGCAGACTTGGCCTCATTTCTGGGCAAAGTTTGGAAAATCACAATTAAATCTAAAAAAATAAAAAACATGCGATCTTAGTCATTATAGAAAGCTTAGAATGTATAATTCATACTAAAAATATGTAGCAGCCTTAAAATCCCACACACAAAGCGTTTGACACACGAAATCATCTGGAGGTCAGAGTGGGCTCTGTTACTGTCACAGTTTACTGATATGAACTTCAAAAATATATAACTAATTCCACAAAAATCCAATGTATGAAAATGATATCACTATGGAAATATGTGGATGTTAAAAAGAGAGAAAAAATATTTTCAGATCATTTCATCAAGCCAAACGCCAGGAAATCGATGGAACAGTACCTTGGGTCAGGCAAGATGATTGATACTGGGCAGGAACTTCGAAATTTCATATCTTCCTCTCTAGACCTCCAAATAAGGTGATATCTGTGGCCACAGAAATTTTATGACCTCTAGTTTATGCATGTAAAATTTCATAAGTATTGGACACCATTTGACCATCGGGTGACATAGAATTCAAAACTCCCAGTATGAACAGTACCCATACTAGATTCCATGAAAAATCCCAAGTTTGAAAATTCCTCAAATATTCTCTAGGTCTCCGAAAATTATAATTTTTAACTTCCCAAAAATCTCTTAATGAGACCTAATTTCATGCCAAGTTTCAGGGCAAGACTAACTCATTTGGCCAAAAAATGATATAGGGTTCTATTATGGTCAATTTTGGCTCCATATTGGGTACCAAAATTGCCAAATGAATTTCCCTTGGTCTTGGCACCTTTTGGGCAAGTCCAAAAATACATTTAAGACTTGTGTGAACTGCCCAAATGGTCCCAAACCTCATGCATCTCATTTTGGCCATTCAACCCACATTTATGCACACTTCCATCATACTTTCATATTGCATAATTTGGCATCTCATGCTCAAAATGTAGGCTAGAAGTCATACATCATATTCATACATTTAAACATCATATAATATTATATTTACATGTGTCTCAAGGGTCATGTGCCATTTACAATAATCATATACATCATTGAACATCATTATGGTTCAAAAAGAATACAAACTAGGCATAGGCTTGTCAATCTCCTTCTTTCATGGTTGTTGGCTCCCTTCACCAAAGCTACTTGGTCCACCTAGCATATTAGAACATTGGAGAGGAGGGGATAAGATTCAAAGAATCCCAATAGCTCATCTCCCATTTCATCACACATAATATGTGCAAGCAAGTTTCATATATGCATGCATGGAGAAAGTAGAAATCATAGGCATTTTAAAGCAACTTTGGCATGTGAATCAATCATGCAAGACATTGAAAAGCTCACTAAGTGTTTGGATTGGTCTCACACTTCTCCTCATGGATTTTGGACTTGCCTCACCCATTCTTTAAGCACTTTGGACTTAACCATACTCTTGGGAGCTCACTTTGCTTTTGGGAGACTCTTTACTTTGTCTCAACCAAACTTAAGGGTTCTTGGCTCATCCTCACCAAAGGGAAGAGTTCTTGGCCTTTCCACACTCAAGCAAACTCACACAAACATCATGTAATCATTTGAAAACATAACATAGCATCAGGCATCATGGCATATAAAGGCATGCTAGCATACTTTTTTTAGTTTGAAAATACACATACATACATTCTAAAACAAGCTAAACACACATCCATGCATGAGAGAAGGTGGAGAGATCTACCTTGCTTGTATTTACACACTTTTTCCTTAAGTCTTGACTCCTCTCCCTTGACCTCACACACCCAAGGAGGTGGAGACCATTTCTCTTGGCCTAGACACACCAAAAGAAACATGAATTACTCATGGGAACAAGCCTTGGCATTATATACACTTTACATGATGCTACTTTGGTTTATGGCTCCATTATGCTTCCATAAGGCACTTAATGAAGCAACTTTAAGAATTCATGATTTTGGCTCCCTTCTCTCTTTTAATCTATGATTCTTGACTCCATTTAGACTCCTTGGAGTCATCACATAATTATTTTAAAGAGCCGAGCTAGGAGTTGCTTCATTATGCTACATTATGGAGCCTACACTTCCATCTCACTATCTAGAGCTTCTAAAATTTTTCCAAGGCTTCCTCTCATCCTCTTCCATCCTACATAACTCAAAAATAAGCTTGAAACAAATTAAAACTTCCCCTTGGTACTCTTTCTAGCCTAGGTCGACATTATGGAAGTATTTAGGGTTCAAGGGGTTTCCAATTTTTTCTTGATGGGAGAGTCACTTGGGAGGCTTCCTAGAGGTCTTAGAAGCTCAATTAAACACTTACATAGCCTAGGAAATTCATAAATCAAAACAGATTTTACAAACTCTTCAAGAATCCTACACTTTGGTAACTTGAAATTCAATGGCTTTTACTTGGTTTCCTTTGCATATTCTAAATTCCCACACCCTAATTCATGTGATTCATTCTTGGTTTGCCCAGAAATTTAATCCCTCATGGTTGGTCTTACATGGGGGAAAATTGAAGAGAAGAGGAGCAAGGAGACCTAAGCTTAGGAAGTAGTAAAATACCTTGGATTCTTGGTTTTCTTGATTTGTTCTTCACTTGGTTAGCCTCCCCTCACCAAATCTAAAAATTCCACCTCTGTTCTGCCTTCAAAACAGCACCAAATTAAATGCCAAAACCATGAGAAGGAAGAGGAAGAAGAGGGGAAGAAGTTTAACAAGGCAAGGAGTAGGAAAAAGTGGCTAAAACTTACATTTTTCAAAACTTCTTCTTCCTTCCTTGGCCTCCCCTCTTGTGCGCCACTCTTAGCCCTTCTTAATTCTGTTTTAATGTGTGAGAGAGTGGGTGAGGAGATCTGAGCAGAGGAGGGACGTTTTTTATAAGCTAGGGATTCATTTAAGTAACTTTCAGAATTTGCAATTTAGTCCCTCTTTGTAGTTTTGTTCGTTTGGGCTCATTTTAAATCCTTTTTGAAATCTGTATTTTCCATCATATTCCTTAGGCTCTTAATCATAAGAATTGCCTTTGGAATCACTCAAAAAGGATCTAAAACCATTCCGAACCATTCGGTCAAAGTTTTGGTCAACCTTTGCCGAAATCGCTCACCGGAGGGGTTTCAACTGCTCTAGGGGTTCTCATGGTTTTCAGGGCCTCTGAGAACCCCGAAAAGCTCAAATTTTCCATTTAAAAAGCTCTCCTGTGAGTTTTCAAAATTTTCCAAAAATTACAAAAATGCCCTACTTTCTTCGGCAAATTTTCTGAGCTCTTCTGGCTCTGGTTTTTGGGCATCTCAAATCTCAAATCCTCATTTCCTAATATTTAAAATTTTATCATAATTTTAGTTGGCCCCAATTCCTTCTATTTCAAGGACTTCCTTTTATATTTGGCCCATTTCTAACGTTTATGGAGAAACTGAACATTGCGTTTCTCACGTTTACGGAGGGACCGAATGTTCCAATGAGTGTCTATAAAGATAATGCTTTACCAAACAAAAAATGAAAAAGTTTAAAAAGACTCATTATGGTAGGTGTGATAGATGGTAAAAAAAATCTTATAAAATTAATAATATTCCAATTTGGTTAGAAAATAGCAAATTTCTTATGCAAAAAATATTAAGTTTTCCTTTTATGGATGAAGATTTTCTTTTAAAAACAAACTTCTTGAAATAATATTATCCATTAAAAATAAATCATAATCATGTAAGTCTTACAAATAAAAGATTGAAAATCTAATACCTTTAGTGAAAAACGATAAACATAAATGTAATAAAAAATTTTACCCTATTCTTAAAGATCTCAACAAGGGCGAAAGAATATATGAACTGGATACCAAACATTGGATTCATCCAATACTACATGAAAATTTTAGTGACAGCTTATTAAAATTATTTTTTAAGAATCCAAGATATTATAAGTTAAAATCAAAAGACCCTAATAAAATAATTAAACTCAAACCAATAGTCTATACTAAGCAAAATATAAACGAATTCAAAATTCAAATTCAAGAGTTACAGGAAAAAGGATTAACTGAATCCACAAATAGTCTACATTCTAGTCTGACATTTATGATAAGAAATCATGCAGACATGAAAAGAGGAAAAACTAAAATGGTAATTAACTACAAAAAGTTAAACCAAAGTCTAGAATTTGATGGATACTTTATTCCAAGAAAAGACGTTTTAGTTACCCAAACTAAACAGGCAAAAATATTTAGTAAGTTTGATTGTAAATCTGGACGTTATCAAATTAAATTAACAAAAAAGTCAAAGCCCTTAATTGCTTTTAGCGTTTTATATGGACCATTATTTGAGTAGAAATATGAAAACATTAAAATAGTGCAAAAGGTAAAAAAGTGAAATTAATAATTTACTAATAGTTTATTTTTCTAAAACATGAGATAAATTGATTTTGGAAACTGACACTAATAATAAATACTGGGATGCAGTATTAAAAGACAAAATTAACAATGAAGAACTAGTGTGTAGATATAATTCAGAAAAATTCAAACAGAATGAAATGAATTATATAATTTATGAAAAGGAATTATTGGCCATAAAAAATGAAATAAAATTTTTTTCATATTTATTTAACTTTTGAAAAATTTGCAATTCGAACTGATAATCAGTTAGTTCAAGATTTTCTTAAAAATAAAAGAAATAAGAAACATTAAGAAGGATTAGATAATAAAATTTTATTTGCCAATATATGTTCCATATTGAATATATTGAAGAAACAGATAATTTTCTCACATATTATCTTAGCAAATATCCAAACAATGGATAAAGGGCAAAAAAATCTCAAATAGAAGGATGAATTATAGTTAAAAAGAATTCTAAAAAGGGAGAATCTTCACAATATTCTAAAAAAAAAATTTCAATTGCCTAGTGTAAATCCTACACTAGTATTACAATAGTTTTTTGTTTCAATAGCTTATCCATATTTATCATGTTCAATCTAAGAACTTTGAAATCCATATACTTAGATTTGGGAATCACAAAATTCTCAAAATTTCAAAGAAGCTCAATAGCAAGTAAGAAAGCTTAAACTACCTTCTCAAATATCTGATGATAAACAAATCACATATTTTTACAATCCTGATTTACCTTATTAACTTTATAAGCATATTAATGCAATATGAAACGCCCATGTTAAGGGAAAGAAAGGTTAGTTTAGAAAAAACCTAACAAATCTTACTTTAAAAACTTTTTGAAAAATATCAAAAGGAAAAGCAATTGAAAGGATTAATTTTGAAAAATATTTTGAAAAATGATTATGATTACACAAATTTTAATCATATTGCATCTAGTATGGATTTAATCAATTTATTAGAAGAATAAAAAAAATCTTATTTTTGAAAGATCAAAAGGATTTACTTTTTAAAAAAGCAAAAAAGATTTTACCCTCTAAGGTATGTGCTCTAATAATAAGATATATTGAATTAGATTAATTTGAGATATTAAGTGAAAGATTTAAACAGAATATTTCACAAATTATTCTTACAAATTATGATTTACCTAAATTACATATTTTATGAACCATGATAGTTAGGACATCTCAAATAGCAAATGGGATATATTTGGCAAAATTACATTCCAAAATTAAGCTTGGGAACAACTTAGGAATTTTTCTTGTTTTATAAAAGCAATGATTTATTCTATCCTAAAAAATGATGAATTGATGAAATTTTATCCTTTCTATATTACCAGTAATATTGGTAAAATGGTTTTAAAAAAAATATTATCAGCCTTACCAAATTTGGGGATTAGAAGAAGCCAAAGAAATTGATTTTCGATTTCACAAACAATGTGAAAATGTAAATTTTATTCCAAATAAATTTACTTATGATGAATTTGCAAGCCAAAATCGCCTTTGGTTAAGTAGATAAGCTAAGTTAGTATAGCGAGACACTAATTTGAGAATAAAAGATATGAAAAGAATATTTTTTATAATGATTATCAGACCACACCAGACCAATAAGATAAGGTCAATATGCTTATCCATAAATTGGTATATCTCTAAAATTTGGAAGTATTAGCAGAAAGAATTATTAAAGCAAAAAACATTGATATGAGTAAAGAACTTGTAGTTATCATAATAGGAGAATATCAACCTGATAACCTAACAAGCCTAGATTTTCTAACATAGAGAAACCATGAAGCATATCAACACTTGTACAAAAAGTATTATCAAAATCTTGCAACAAAAGATAAGATATGTATATAGCAAATAATTATTAAAAAATAAATAAATACATGGCATAAAACAATGCATCACGTGTTTTTCATTTCCATAAAGCATACATAGATGGATAAGAAGCAATATAAGATGTAGATAAAGTCTTATACATGTAATTAATTTTAACTATTAAAAAAATGAAAAAGTAAAAATGAGTAAATGAACTTGTCCAAAAAATGGTCGAAAGTTGTAGAGCCCTTACAAAAAGCTACGTAGATGGGTTTTTATTGTATTTATTTTTTTGTGAATAGTGCATGAATAGTAAATAGTGTGTGAATAGTGTCAAATAGTGTAGAATAGTCCCAATTTTGCCTTTTTGACATTAAGAGTTTCATAAATACTTGTAATTTATTCGAGATTTGTATTTGAAAAATATTCAATGAATTTCATGAATAAAAGTTACTATTACTTTTGAAAAATTTTATGCTTCCATTTCTACCCTATAAGTAAATTGTTCCATTTAACATTAAAACTACACCACTATGATAAAAATTGGTATTAGAGCATAGTGTTGTAAAGTAATATTTTTAGTTTTATCTATAGCAAGTTTGTAAGTTTTTTTTTTTCATTCTTTTACTCTTATTTATTATTTAAGTTATCTATTTTTCATTCTTAGCAGTCTAAAATCCCATATGCTTGAATGATATTATCTTCTATTGCTAGCCTTGGTGTCATGCATTTGGCCGTTTGTGTGCTGCATTTGTAAGGAGAAATTTAGTAACTTAAGAAGGTATTAGGAACCATATGTTTGTCTAAGATGGATCAAGTAATTTGTGTAAGAAATGAGTGTCGGAAGAATGAAAAAACTTTTATGAACACAACTTGCATATAAATAAAAAATTTGAAAATAATTTATCTATTATTAGTTTTAGTATCAATACTATAATAGATATAATTATGAGTTGGCTTAGGAAATTAAATGAAAAAATCACAAAAAACCATAAAGATGTAGTTAGTCGAGTAGATACTATAGGTAAAAAACTTCTTTAATTGAAAACACTAATTAAGATGGATAAGCATATTTTATATTACAGTAACAAAATTTTTGTATTAGAAAAAAAAAATAAAAAACACCAAAAAATAGTGATAAGTTTGAATATGCTAAGTCCTTGATAAAATATTGGAAAAACCAACATTTAAATATAAGTAATTTTCATAAAAGAGAATTTCTACTTAAAACTATTCAAAATGTTTATAATCAAAATAAAAAATCATTTAAAATTCATAATAATAATTATTTTCTTCAATATGATACAACTGATGTATCTATTGAAAAAAAGAATAAAAAAGTAAAGGTTATAAATGAAGAGAAAAACTTTGACTCATAAGAAGCTAAAATTGAACATGCTGAATTTGAAAAATAAAATTAGAAAATGATATAAAAGAAAGCACTTCTACAATGCAGGATAAAGACAACAAAAAATAAATCTTTTGTAAAAGATAAAGATAATAGAAAAGTAGGAGAAAAAGGTGATCTGGAAAGAGACCTAAAAACTAGACCTTATATTTAAACAGAGTATGAAAAAATATTTGTTAACACTGAAAATAGTAGTACATCTAAATAAATCAAACATAATGAAGATGGAATTCATTCTATTAAGTGGACTAGAGGATGAAAATAACCTTTGGACTAGGCCAAGGTCTACTTAATGTTATCAAAGTTTTATAGTTAAATAATTGAGTGTGAATATAGTAAGAACGAAATTAGGAAAGAAATCTCTCTTATTTAAAGGAATCTCAATAAAAAAATTAACCAACTTTTAAAACTTGCTAGATTATTCTCCTCTTTAGTCATCCATCCATCTTTTGTAATAACCATTTCTCATAAAATAGGCAACTTCATAGAAATCACCCATATTCCTAATAAAACTTGTCTTTAGCAAACTTTTCTTCCAATGTTTAATCTTTACAATTTTTACCATAGAAATAGTTATATCACCAAACTTATTAGAACTTTCATCTCTACAAAAAAACCATTTGTCAAAGAATATATATAGAGTACTCGTCTTGATCAATGTACAATCAACCCAAATTATAATGTTTATATGCCTTTTAACCATATTGTGGTCATTGCTTATAATTTTATTTCAATAAATATAAGTGGTTATTATAGATCTATAATGTCTAATTTGCATGTGAGTCATAAGTGGTAATTAACTGACTTATAAATATGTGAAATTTGGAGAGCTTTTTCAGTGGCATGAAATACATAAATATTAGCCTTTATGACTATAGTAAACAAATCTTTTATAACTACTAACTTATCAAAATATATTATGAATTATATATATATATGCACTATTTATTAAGACAATGAAGCCATTGGTTATAAAATAACCAAAATCAAAAGTGATGTAATTGTTGACTATCTAATCATATTTAGCCTTTTTATTTCCAAGACATTTTATAACGTCTGGTTTTTTGTAAAATATCGAAATGAATCAGTTTTCAAAACAAGTCCTCTGAGATGAGTGATTCAAGGCCAAATAAAATTGGGAGAAAATTTTAAATAATAGAAAATGAGGATTTGAGCCTTGAGTTACCCAGAAACCGAGGTCGGAGTGATTCAAACAAATTGCCGAAAGGCCAATGGCATTTTTGTAAATAAGTGCAATTTTGGAGAAGCACCTAGGAGGGCTTTTTAAATGGAAATTTTAAGTTGCCCAAGGTTCTCAGAGGCCCTAAAAACCATGGAAAGCCCTGGGACCGGTAAAGCCCCTCCGATGTACTCTTTCTGATGTCGGTTGACCTGAACTTTGACCGATTTGTTCGAAAAGGTTTTAGCTTTGATTTGAGTGATTCCAAAGACATTTTATTAAATTGGGAACCTATTTGTTATGATGGAAAAGACGGTTCTCAAAAAGGAGCTAAAACGAAGGAGAAACGAAAATGCAAAGTATGAAAGGGCAAAAATGGAATTTAAGTGTTAAAGGAAGCTTCCAAATTCTGTTTATAAGTCACGTTCTTTCTCTCCTTCATTAAACCGACTTGCTTCTGCCCATTTTCAGAGAAAAACTCCAGCTTCTTAGGCACACAAGAGAAGGAGGATTTTGGAGGAAGAAATTCAAGAAAAAGGTAAGAAATTTTAAGAAATTCTATATCCTTCCTTCTTGAAACTTGCTCTCCTCCTCTCAAGCTTTCTTTCTATGGTTTTAATGGAGAGTTTGGTGCTGTTTGGGGGGCAAAATAGAGAGAAAATTTTCGAAAATTGAGGGAGTAAGCCAACCAAGTGGAAGAGCAAGCAAAGAAAAGCAAGAAAATAAAGTAAAACTTCCATTCTTTGGTAGTTTCTTCCTCCCCCTCCCTCTTGCACGAATTTGACTACCATGAGCCCAAGTTTTATGGGCTAATTTATGTCCAATTTGTAGAGGTATTAGAGGTTTTAGATGGCAAGGATTAAGAATGAACCAATAGAATTAAGAAAGGAGCATTAGGAAACAAAATGGAATCATTAGGGATCTAAATGCTCCCTTGCAAATATGATTTTATATGAATGTTCTTAAACTTAAATGAATATTTAAATGTGCTCCTAAGATCCCTAAGAGGTCCCCCACATGCCTCTTCCTCCATGAAAATGAACAAAATCTCATGGAAAGTCATGAACCTAAAAGTTAGAAAAGTGTAGAGCATTTAAGGGGATTGTAAAAACTGATTTAATATATGAGTTCTCTTGGCTATTTAAGTGTTTCCTTGACCTCCTACAACTCTTAACAACCTCCCTAAATGGTTTTCCCATAAAGGAAAAATCAAGAAGCCATGAAATCCCATTTATGCTTTAAGTTTCGGCCAAGTAGGGATGGCATAGTTAGAGAGAGTTTTAAATTATTTCAAGCCCATTTTTGAGTCATATATGATGAATGAATATGAGGGGAAATCTTGGGAAAAATTTAGGAAGTTTAGAGAATGAGTTGGTGCTTTAGGTTCCATATTGTGATCTAAAGAAGTAACATGATGTTAGGTCATTTGTTTTAATGATGTGATGACTCCAAGAGGCTTAAAAGGAGTTAAGAATCATATTTTGAGAATAAAGAATGAGGCCTAGAAATCATTTGAGGGGTGTTGCTTCATTAGGTGCCAATATGGACCATAATGGAGGTTGTAGAGTAATCTAGGGTTTAAGCAAGTTGCATGGCCCTAGACATTGTTTCATGAACTTAATTGGCTCCCATAATTTGTGTCTAGGCCAAGAGACACTATTTCCACTAACTTGTGGGTGTATGGCTAAAAGAGGAGACTTGAAAGCTAAGGAAAAAGTGTATGCTTGCATACAAGGTAGCTCTCTCTACCTTCTCTCATGCATGGATGTGTGTCTAGCTTGTTTTAGAATGTATGTATGTGTATTCTCAAGCTTTGAAAAGTATGCTAGCATGCCTTTATATGCCATGATACTTGATGCTATGTTATGTTTTCAAATGATTACATGATGCTTGTGTGAGTTTGCTTGAGTGAGGAGAGGCCAAGAACTCTTCCCTTTGGTGAGGATGAGCCAAGAACCCTTAAGCTTGGTTGAGACATAGCAAAGAGTCTCCCAAAAGCAAAGTGGGCTCCTAAGAGTATGGTTGAGTCTAAAGTGCTTAAAGAATGGGTGAGGCAAGTCTAAAATCCATGAGGAGAAGTATGAGGCCAATCCAAACACTTAGTGATCTCTTAAATGTCTTGTATGATTGATTCACATGCCAAAGTTATTTTTAAAGTGCCTATGATTTCTACTTTCTCCATGCATGCATTTATGAAACTTGCTTGCACATATTATGTGTGATGAAATGGGAGATGAGCTATTGAGATTCTTGAATCTCACTCCCTCCTCTTAAATGTCCTAACATGCTAGGTGGACCAAACAATTATGGTAAAGGGAGCCAACTACCATGAAGAGGGACAATTGACAGCTTATGCTTAATTTGTCTATTTCGGAACCATGATAATGGTCCAAGATGTATATAATGTTGTATATGTATTATGAATCTTGAGATAGATGTAAACATACTATTATGTGATGTTTAGATATATAGAAATGATATATGACCATTAGCATATGTTTTGAGTATGAAATGCCATGGTATGAGAATGTAAAGTTTGATGAATATGTGTATAAATGCGGGTTGAATGACCAAAATGAGATGCATGAGGTTTGGGACCATTTGGGCAGCTCACACAAGTCTTAAATATGCTTTTAAACTTGCCTAAAAGGTGTCAAGACCAAGGGAAATCCATTTGGCAATTTTGGTACCTAATATGGAGCCAAAATTGACCATAATGGAACCCTATGTCATTTTTTGGCCAAATGAGTTAGTATTATCCTAAAAATTGGCATGCAATTAGGTCTCATTAAGAGATTTTTGGGAAGCTAAAGATTATAATTTTCGGAGACCTAGAGAATATTTGATGAATTTTTAAAGTTGAAATTTTTTATGGACTCTGGTATGGGTAATGTTCATACTGGCAGTTTTGAATTTTGTATCACCTGATGCCCAAATGGTGTCCAATACTTATGAAATTTTACATGCATGAACTAGAGGTCATAAGATTTCTGTGGCCACCAAGATCACCTCATTTGGAGGTCTGAGCAGTGAGTTATGCATATTTGAAATTAACTGTCAGTATCAGTAGCGTCTCATGAGTCTGGTTACTGTTCCATAGGGTCCAGCTGACTAAACGTATCTGTTTCATTCTGAAATTATTTTTAGTATCAAGTTAAATTTGTAGCTTTCCAGAATGACCGAATGTGTGTGATTTCGATTTTTATAGAATTATTTGTAAATTTCAAAATTTGTATCAGTAAACTGAACAATAGCCCAGGCAGCCAGTGACTCTGTAGCTTTTTGGATGTCAAACGTCCTGTGTGATGAATTTTATGACCTGGGCATATTTTTAGTGTGAAGTAGACATTCTAATATTTCCATAATGATGAAGATTGCATAATTTTGAATTTTTTAGATTTAGTTATGATTTTCCAAAATTGGGTCAGAAAATGGAGCAAAGCTAGCCGAAAATGTGCTTGTTTATTTTGAGCTCCATTTCGGTTTCCATGGGTTGTAGGCATGTTTTTGTGATACAAATGAGTTGTAATAATGAAATTAAATATGAGGAAGTATAGTATGAGCTCACACAGTCCACGTGACACCGAATTGAATTTTTTTGATATAGTGCAACGCGAAAAAAGTTTATTATTTTCATCCCCTTTTCATATGATCTTGTGGGATTGATAATACAAAACTTATAAAGGGCATCAAATGAGCTAGAAGTTATGGTGTTACAAATTTGCCAACATTTATTTGAGTAAGCCTTGGATTTATAAATAATATACAATAAGAAGTATAAAAAATTACACCTTAATGTTATGAACAAGAAACTTCAACGATTGACACTTTACATCAATTTGTTAACGACTTATGCTAATAACATGTTATAAAACTAATAGAAATATGCGAAATATAATAAGAGTAAGAGAGAAAATTAGAAAGAAAATGGAAAGAATAATTCTCATTTTCTTGGATGCTTCATGTTTAGTGCATAAGTTTCATTTATAGACCATCAACCATATAGACTTATGAATGATAACAATATTAATAAGAACATTAATCTATATAATTGTACAACATAAATCTTTTAAGGGTTATAGGGCATATGACATTAAATATGATAAGGAATCCTAGAGAGTTATTTGGGGGTTATGGATATCCACGTAATTATATTATTTATTGCATAATTCAAAATTTTTAATGTATTTTGTATAAAAAATAGTTTTTAAATTTTATTTAGAATCTTATACCAAAAAAAAAAAGAACATATCAAATTATTTAGAATAATAGACTAGCTTAGTCAAGCAACAAGTTTTTTATTTTACTGGCTAAATAATACAATACAATATAAAGGACATAGCTTGTAATTTTATCTATTATTCTAAATAATATAGCAACGCTATTATTAAACTAAGCCTCATTATTTATCTTTAGCCATAACCTAAGTGCTAGCACTTATTTATTTATTTTTTCATAAAATAGAAGTCCTAGAAACTCCACATTGTTTCTTAATTTTGTTTGATGAAGGAAACAATTTTGTTGAGCATGGCCACAACATTTTTACAACTTGGATTGAACAAATGAAACACATGATTCCCCTCATTCACTTCTATCACCTCCACAATTCCGTTTCACCCATTTTCCTCCACCATTTCCTTATAGTACCAACCCCTTTCCTTTAACCAATCATTCTCTACAACGAAAACCAATATGTTTCCATAACCTAAGTTTGCTAACTTTGGATCCTTCACCAGCTTCATTATTGGGTCATCAGATCCTTTTGTTGTCAAGCATAATAAATGCCATAGATTATCTGAACAAGATCTCTCCCCTACTTCTTTGTTCTTCTCTGACCTGACTGGTTCCACTTCTCAGAAGAATGGATGGATTAGCATAGCTCCTTTGAGATTTATACTTGATAATCCTTTTGTACCAACTCGAATCACCATGTGATGGCTAATGTTTCTAAAAATTGATGTGATGGTTTAGTGACTATTCATATCCATTTCCACTCGAATAGGAAGCGACCCATTTGAGTGAAGTCCATGAATCTTCTTGGGGAATCGAAATGAGGTGTTTTGGGGCTCTTCTGTAATCAACAGAGACAACGATGATATTGCCTTCCAAGACGATAGAGTTGAGATAGTTATGGTATCGTGGGGAAAAAAAGGGTTTCGATGACAAAGCCTCCACGATGGAAGTAGACAAAGGAGAGGAAGCTTTTGGTTTAGATTGATGATTTTGAGAGTTAAAAGCCTTGCAAAAACGGTGGGTTCTTTGGAGATTATAACATCATTAGATTTGATGTTGGTTTTCAGGTTAAAGGATAGGGGAGTGATGTCATTGTCTTTAAGTCTCTCTAGGTGGCCATGTTTGTAGAATTTCACCATGGGGGAGAGATCATAAACTACTTCATTAAAGCTCGAATCCATGGCAGAAATTGATGGTGTAGAAATTGAAAAGTCTTCTCTATTTTAGAATGGTAAGAAATTGAAGAGAGTAAGCTAATATATAAAGGAAGAATAGGAGAAAAAGATAAGGTATATGTGTATAGGTAGATCTAAACCATCCATATGGACAATCTTGATTTTAGTTTTTTTAAATCTTTTTTCTAATTTCAATCATCTATTTTTTATTTTAATATTCTTTTTTATTTTGAAAGAAATAAAACATAGGATAAGGACAATATTTCTACTTTTATTAGATAGAATCTCTATTTGATGAAAGTTGAAATACTATTTTCATCCTACATTTTATTTTTATGTGAAAGTAGTCAAAATAAAAAAATAAAAAAAAATCAAAGTAAGTGTTGAAAACATGAGCTTTATGTTGAGGCCAAAGAAAGACAACTATTTTTAAACAAATATTTAATCAAAAAAAAATTATAGGATGTCAAACATTCATGAGTTAATATTAAGGCTCGTTTGATTCAAACTACATGATATAATATGTGATATAATTTTTTTTTCAATGTCTATTATATCATTATAATAATTACTCAATAGTATGTATCTCTTTTTATTGCTTTTTCAAAAGTAAAGATATTAGTGTTATTTTCTATTTTACTTACCTACCTTTTACAATTCCTTTCTCTTCATATACCTAACATTTTGCAAAACAAAACAAGCCTTTAAATACAACTACTTAATAGTCAAATTTAACATACACTATTCTATCAAAAAACAAAAAAAGTAGCTCATTATATTATTTTTTAAAAATATTCTTTTACATATTATAATTTTATTAAAAAATCAATATTTATTTTTTGTTATAAAAATACAAAATTTTAAATTAAAATTTTTATAAATTAACTCATGTATATCAATTTTTTTTAAAAAAAATAATTATTTGATTTAAGATGAACAAAAATTTAATATCTTAACAACTGGATGTTAATCTTTCTCAAAAAGATTAACTATTGAAATTTTTTTTTGGGTGTCCTTTCTCTACTTCTTTTCTGATCTTTTGTCTAAATGCAAAATAATTCATGGTGGCTTACTTTTGAAAATGGTTATAAATACATGGCACAGGAAGTGGAGAAACCATATTATAAAAATAAAAGATAAATTAAAAAGATGTTATACACCTGCTCAAATTTAATTGGAAATAATATGCTTAAGAAAATACTTAAATATAATTTCTTAAAAGCTAATTTATAAGTACACATCATTAACTTTTCAAATTTTTATTTTGCATATTATAATTTTATTAAAATTTTGATATCTTAAAAATTGCATTTCAATCCCTCTCAAAATGATTAATTAATTGTTGGAAACTTCTGCCTTTTAATTTCTTTCTTCCCTTCTTTTCTAATCTCGTGTCCATGAGCACAATAATTTAGAATAGTTTACTTTCAAAAATGACTAATGGTTTGACCCCATTTAGATGGAATTAAATCTCTATAATGAAACCTCTCTCTTTCTTCTTTCGACTTGATGCATTCCATGAGAAATTCAGATCCCATTTAGATGATTTTGTTGTTAGCTTTTGGTATTTGAAAATTGTCTTATTTTTCTGTGAAGCTAAGAGAACTTGATAAGAAAACAATAAGAAACCCCACCCAAACCCACACACACATGGTACAAGTTGCTATGGACCATTTGGCAAGGGAAGGGAAACGTTTATGCTGTGTTTGGATGGGGGAGGAGAAAAGTGGAGTGGGGAGAAAAGTGGGGAGAAAATGGAGGGAGGTGAAAAGTAAGGAGAAAATTATTTCTTTCTCTGTGTTTGGATGCGACGAAAGAGAATATGGAGGGAGAGAAATTTATTAATTTCCTTTGGACAATTTTACCTTTACTGCAGAACTAGGCAGACCAAGTAACGTAAGCCAAGTGATCAAAAAAATTGTTACGTTATACCTATAAAATAATTATTTTAGCTTTATATATGGGATATATATATATATATATATAATACATTTTGGATATATTTATTAGTTTAGAAGCAATTAAATGACGGGTAGAATTTATATGAACTTAACATTAAACTAAGATTTAAACTATAACAAACATACATCTCTGTTGAGTAATTAAAAATATATGTTTTCATAGTTCGTATTAATTTCAAACCAATTAACTTGAATAACTAATTTTATATTAATTTCAATAATTTTATATTAATTTCATCTGCAACCAAACTAAAAAAAAATTATTGCATATCACTAATTATTATAATTAAGTTTCCTTATAATTACAATTCAAATGAATGTTTAGACATATAATTATATTTTTATATATATGTAGTACTTAGATAAATAACATTTACTTTAGATAATAATTTATAAAATATATGAAAACAATATATATATATACACGTGAATAATTGTCCACCATAAAAGATTGCTATAATTGTGCAAAGAAACAAAATGTTTTGACTTCACGTGGCTACCTTATCTTTTTCTCTTGGCTTGTCCCCACTTGCATCCAAACTTATTTCATCTTTATCCTTGGCATGCAGTGAAGCTTCACGTGAAGAACTTGTATGATTCACATGGAGCCATGAACACTTCGTCCTTATCCATGAAGTGACTTAGCATGCAATGATTCATAATTGATAAGATGCTTGACCATGTGTCTCAAGATATATAGGGGAGAATGAGGTAGGCCATGCAATAGTTGCAGTGGAGGGGTTGTAGTATGATAAGTCACATGAAGTTCAAGACAAATAATATAATGCATTCCATTCAGCTGATACATCATGTATGAGTGCGATTTTCTTACGAGGCTCACTGTTATTACCACAAAGATAGGAGGTAATATATTTGTATAATTATTGAATGTCAAGAATGTATGTTGGCATGTTTTTTTTATCGTCATCCATTATTATTTTTTGCGTAGATGGATAAAAGAACTTACGAAGATATTTTGTATTCCTAAATTCGAGAAGGAGTTAATATAGGAAAATAACTTATTTACCCAATCAGTGAAATAGAGTATGAAAATTTTTTTTCATTTAATAATTTTTAGTTTAATCATAATTTTGTTATATGCATTTCTCAGATTTAGCCCCGATGGAAATGATGCCATTAAATATATAGTATCAGTGATGAAACATAATTACTTAGGGCCTTATAATTCATGGAAAGAAGTTTCTGAATTAGTTCGCCAATTATGGTTTGTAGAATTCTAGGTAAAATTGAATTGCGTTACCAATACCAAATTTATTATACCCACTGTGTTAGAATACATGGATTTATCGATATTTTTGGTCCTAATGGATAGAAATATTGTGTATGGACACTTAAGGATCATCTCCAAATTTATAAAAACTTTAAAGATTAGGTAAGAAATCGCTTAAAAGATTTGATCTATTATGTCCGAGATAAAGGAAAATGTCCTAATTGGATTAATGAAGACATCCGGAATGATTTATGCGTTGGTTGGAACAAGGTAAAATTTAAATAGAGAAGTGAACGTGTGAAGAAAAATAGAGCTTCAAACTCCGTCCACCGGCCATCTCTCCATGCTGGTGAAAATATTATATTCATAGATCACGCTGCAACTTTAGCTGAGGAATTAGGTAGGCTTGTAACTCCAGTAGAGCTTCACATTCAAACTTATAAAAAACCATTGTCTGGACAATGGGTTAATAAAAAGTTTGAAAATACTTTTATATGTATCCTATTTTTTTAAACTTTTATTAAATGTTCTTGCATATAAATCATAACTATGTAACATCCTCCATTATTTGTTTTGTCTTAGAAGGAATATGCAAGACTTAAAACTAGTATAACAACTACAGTTAATGCACAAAATTTTTTGTTGGCAAATGAAGTTGCTCTGTGGATAGTAGCTGCTGGAGGGGAAAAAAGTGGAGGCTCCATATATGGCTTAGGAAGTGTTGCACATGAAATGGAAGAGGATCTAATATATGGTTATAACTATGATAAAAAATATAACATTTTCTCATATTCGAATGCGGCATAGGCCATATATCCGGGAGGTCGCCTACATCCTGATATTGATCAAAAGTTTAAGGATTTTTGGATGCAAATGCACGCCAATAAGAATTCAATATTTGAGATGCAACGTGAACTTTTTTAATATCATCAAAACAATAGAGCATCATGTTCAAAAAATTCCAATAAAAGGAATTAGTGGAGAACTTGATGAGAAATGAATGTAACTATTTTAGATTAATTTGTGTAATGATGTGAACTTATTTGATATAAGTTTACATAATTATATTATAATGTAGGTAACATAAAATACACCACTCATTTCTCTTTCACTGAGGGTCCTTATGACCTATGCATGGTTCATCATAGTTAGATAGTCATGACATTATGCGCGAACTACATAGCCATAGATGATAAATTTTATTATTGCATATTAGATAATATTACATAATAAGTTTTGTCCCATCTCAGAAAATCTTTTCTTAGTTGTTTTTCCTTCTTCGTACTTTTACCTAGACAACAAAATCTAAAAATAGTTTTAGTCTGTCTCTTTATTTTTTATTCTTATTTAACTTGGATTCACATGTCACTCTCCTCCATGTACAATCACACATACATACACAGACACCCACACACACACACACACATACATATATATATGTATATATATCCATATATATATATATATATATATTTCTGTATGGTTATACTTTGCCGACTATACCTCTCTTTTCCTTATAATATTATCTTCAACTCAACATCCACAAAGTTGCCAATGTAAGAAGAGAAGATTATCATTTTATAATTATGAGCATGTGATATATAATTACGCTATTATCGACCCTCACGAACTCTCAATCCGATTTCATACAATTTATCTTTATCATCAACATAAGTTACATTTAATTGTGTTGCAGGATGTCTTCTAAAAGAGGAAGAAAGACATGGAGAAATTTTTCTCAACCAGAATCATCTATTGCTCAAGAAGACACACAGCCAATCCCGCATAACGTTCAACAGGAATCACATGATGTGTAATAGGAATAACCTGATATGTATGATGAGCACTCTAATGACCAAAATGAATCTTTTCCTACACCAATTACACCTGATAGGATAAAGTTTATAACTTTATTTCTACTACGTCATAATACTACTATATCTTTATTTAAAATGAGTCGTAATTTTTTTCCTTCAACTCTTATTTCTATAGGTTCAAACCAAATAATAAAGTTTCTTGTACTTCCATTGTTACAATCTCTAAAGATAAATACGATGGCACATGGAATTGATGGAGTGAGGTTCTACACAAATATCAATAGTTATGGTTTTATGAGTTTGAGATTTGACTGTCTACTCTGGTGGTTATGAGTGAAATGCTAATTAATGGACTTTGACTTGAACATCTTCTATTTTGTTTGGATTGGTGTTGTGTTTCGCATTGCAAGAATTACTATTATTAGGACCCAGGGCATCATCATGAGATTTGGCAAAATTGAAAAAATCGAGTAAAAAGCCAGTTGAAGGATATCATTGGACATGTTTGCGACACACGAAAAAGACCGCAGTGGATAAAATACTCAATTTAGGAAGAATTATGTTGCCATTGGAATACTAACAAATTTCATGCCAATAGTAAGCAAAAAAAGAAAAATCGTGCTAGTGCTTCTTTGTGCTCTACATCTATGGAGGAACATGCGCGAAGATTGGTATCAATTTATACATTTATTTCAAACTTTTAACATATTATTCCATCTAATACTTCTTCATTTTGTTATATAGGCCCGAGAGTTGGGAAGAGATCCTTCATTTTCAAAAAATTTTCTAAAAATGTACCAACAAAAATCTACTAACTCTTGGGTAGATGAAAAATCAAATGCTGTTTATATATATACATTTATTTTTCTATATATATACATACATACACATTCATATTCATATTAAGCACTTGCATTTATATTGGTAGGATGAATATTTAAGATAAAGAGAGAGCACAAAAAGTTCAAGTTCAAGCGATAATGTCTTTGACCTAAATTTATTTATTAAAGCTATTGGTGGCAAAAAGAGGGGTGCCATATATGGATTTGGCAACATGTCTTGTAAAATTTTTAGAGACTCTAAGATTGGATATACGTACAATCAAGAAGCATCCTTAAGTCAATTGCCATCGTACCTCCATGCAAATTATATTCAAAATATGATACGAAATGAATTCATCAATATTTCAACATCGTTGTATCAAACTCACTTTCAGGATCAACAACGATAGATTGAAGAGCTACGAGCACAACTACAAGAGATCACATGTAGCAATAATGCACGATCATAAGGGAGATGCAACTGATCTCAACCAACGTCAGGTGTGTCGCACGAAGGAGATCCCGATAGCATGGAGGAGGATAGTGAAGAGGACGAGTAACCTGAGTTATATTTTCAAAGTTTGTTATAGGAAATAGATCTAGGTTCCTAATATTGTATTATGTCTATATGTTTACGTTGTTGTCTGCTATTTATATGTATATATATGTATAATGGTTCATCCATTCAACTTATATTTAGCTGGGTATGCGACTATATGTATATATACGTAAGGAATATATATATTTTGTAATTAGACATAAGCTGTTATATACAACATCGTCTACCTACAGCTCTTAACATGAAATATTGAAATATACAACTTTATAGGGAAGAAATGTGTAAAAAAGAAAAATAAATCTCACACAAAGAAATATGAAAAAAATGTGTAGAAAAAAAAAGTGAAGAAACAAAATTGTGTAAAAAACAAAAAAAAAAATATACAACTTTGTAGGAAAGAAATGTGTAGAAAACAAAAAAGAAAAAGAAATCTCACACCAAGAAATATGAAAAAATATGTAGAAAACAAAAAAATAGTCTATAAACAAAAAAAAGAAGACACAACTAACTAAAATTTTAACTTGTTTAAAATTTAGGAAGAAGTTATAATATTATTGCGCAAACAAAAAAAAAGATATATATATATATATATATATATAATTTTTGGAACCTTATAATGTAAAAGAAATGTGTAGAAAACAAAAAAGAAAAATAAATCTCATCGGAAAGAAAAAATGTGTTGAAAAAGAAATATGTAGAAAACAAAAAAAAAGTGTGAAAAAAAGAATAGTGTGGGGAAAAAAAATTTTACCTAGAAAAGAAAATGCTTACGGGGGCGTTGAATGGTCCGACTGCCAATGGTCCTACCTTACCAAACAGTGGTTGGACCGGAGCAGTCGGTGTAGTCAGACCTGTTGGTGAGCCATAAGGATTCTTTTTTTTTGGTCAAATTTTTTTTTCTTACACTTGTTTTTTGTTTTCTACATATTTCTTTTTCAACACATTTTTTCTTTCTTGTGAGATTTATTTTTCTTTTCTATTTTCTACACATTTCTTTTACATTATAAGATTCCAAAAATTATATATATCTTTTTTTTTTTTGCGCAATAATATTATAACTTCTTCCTAAATTTTAAACAAGTTAAAATTTTAGTTAGCATTCCTTCTTTGTTTTTTCTTATATTGGCTTTTTAAGGATGTATATTGGCTTCTTTTTTTTCCATTCGGTTTTGTTGTTTTTAAAGGATGTAGCTTTAGTTTTTTTTCCTATGTATGTTTACTTCTTAAGATTTATATTTTTTCCTTTCACAAATTATGTAGACATTACATAAAATTATTCCATTCAAATTATAACGTTATATATATGTACTTTTTTCCCTCAATGCTATTATAATTTTTATTAGAATTTAGACAAGTTTCAATGCTTTTACCATATGTATCTCCTATCCCATCCAATGTACAGCCATTATGCATGGAGGTGAATTCTAATAAACAAGCGCCATGAAATTGAACAATTATCCAATTAAAGGAAAATTTCAAATAGTACACTTATATGAGATTTCAATTTCAAATCTAAATATCATTTTAGTGTGATCCAATATGTTACAAAGCATCTATCATACAGTTATACAAACAAAACGGAACAAGGCAACCACTACTTAAGCCTAATTTCATGTCCAACATCAACATAACTGCACCACAATCATCATCACAAAATGATGTTGATAGCTTAAGAAGATCAAAAGAGCTTATCATCTATTAACCATCAGCTTTGAGAACTTCTGACATCACTCATAATCTGTATCAATGTTTGTAGTCGCAAATGATGTGGAACTCCAAAAACTTTCACGTACTTTTTTCTTCATTACATAAAAAAAATAACATTTTAACTTGTAATAATCAATTAATCCAATTTGCTCCAGTTATACCCATACTTCTTCACTATAATGCCGACGTCTACTTTTTTCTAGGATTGTAAAGACCTTTTTGGCAATCTCAGCTTGTTTTTCAGTTACTGCAATCTGCCTTTCTGACAATGATATAGATTTATCATGCAAGGAATTTCCATCTCTCATAACCTCAGCTAATTCTTTAATTCCTAGCGTAATTTTTTCATATCTATCTTCAATACTATTAGGCATCGCTTTCTTGCGCTTTTGTCCTTTGGAAGATGCAGTGCCAGTCAAGTGATTTGAGTTGCCATACGTAGGACTAAATGAATCCATATTAACTCCAGAGTTTGTGGCCTCGTAACCCCAATTAAATCACCTTCACTTGTTATTTCATTCATTATCCCTTCTTCACAACAGTCATTTAAATAAATGCACTCTTTCTGCCACCATTTCACTTTGTCCATGGCACTCTCAACATATTTTCCTGTTACTTTGTCCACACCAAACAATTCATATAACTTATCATAATGTAATATAGGTGCAATCATCCACTTTTTCGCTGGGGGTTTTTTCTGTAATGTGCAAATTTGGATGTCATACCAATGTAAATGAAAAAATATTCCAAACAAAGCTATGAAAATAGAAATTAACAAAAATATCAAACTAATTAACATTTATGTAGTATAATTACTAAGATGAAATTACCTTAATCAACTCATGTCAGATTTGATTTTCAGCTTCATACATTTTTGTAATTAGACTCTAGAAAAAGCCACTTAATCCATTGAATAAATCATAAAGCTCTCCAAATTGTTGTGATAACATTTTTATTCTATTTTTCAAATGTTGCTTCGTAATATGCAGCTCAAAAGAATTTCTTAGAACTTGCAGCACATTATCATATGCAAATGTTGTAAAGGTACCATCCGGACGATTACCTTTCATCATCTCATCCAATAACGCATCAAGAAAGGTTTCATCCATCTCAGGTGACCATCATAGATTTTACTTGTAACACCATAAATTCTAGCTCATTTCATGTCATTCTTAAGCATTCTATCATGATTCATATAGGCTTCCCATAGAAAAAGCAAGGAGAATGGGATTAATTTCGATTTGCATCATATCTAAAAATTTCAATCCATGTCACGTGGACCATGTGAGCTCATACTATACTTCTTCATATTTAATTACATCATTAAAACTCATTTGCATCCCAAAAAGATGCCTACAACTCATGGAAACCGAAATGAGATGTGAAAAATGAGTGTTTATTCTCGGCCAGCATTGGCCTTATTTCTGGGCAAACTTTGAAAAATCATAACTAAATCTAGAAAAATCAAAATCATGTAATCTTGGTCATTCTAGAAATATTGGGATGTCTAATTCATGGTAAAAATATGTACAAGTCATAACATCCCACACACAAGGCGTTTAACACACAAAATGGTCCAGAGGTCGGACTGAGTCCTGATGCTGTCATAGTTTACTAATATGAACTTCAAAAATGTCCAATTAATTCCAAAAAAATCCAATCCATACAAATGATATCAATCTAGAAAGCTATGAATGTCAAATAGAGAGAAATCTCTAGATCAGTTCATCAAGCCCAGATCTCAGAATTCGATGGAACAGTACTTCTGGTCGGGCAAGGCTACTGATACTAGACAGAAACTTCAAAAATTCATATCTTCCTCTCTAGACCTCCAAATGAGGTACTTCCAGTGGCACAAGTCACTATGATTACCTAGTTTCTCTGTATAAAATTTCATGGCAATTGGACATCATTTGAATCTTAAATGATAGAAAATAATTTCGGACCAATTGAATAGTGTAGCAGACCAAATCTATAAAATTTGCCAATTTTGAAAAATCATCAAATATTCTGTAGACCTCCAAAAATTATGATCTTTAGTTTCCTAGAAATCTATTAATGAGACCTAATTGCATGCCCAATCTCAGATCAAGACTAACTCATTTGGCCAAAAAGTGACCTGAGGTTCCATAATAGTAATTTTGGCTCCATATAGGGTACCAAAGTTGACAAATGGATTTTCCTTGGTCTTGGCACCTTTTGGGCAAGTCTAAAAGTACATTTAAGATTTGTGTGAGCTGCCCAAATGGTTCCAAACCTCATACATCTTATTTTGGCCTTCTCACCCACACTTATGCACATTTACATCAAACTTTCAAATTGCATAATTTGGCATTACATACTCAAATTGTATTCTAGAGCTCATACATCATATCCATGGTTATAAACATCACATAATTGCATATTTATACATGTCTCAAGGTTCATAACATATTTACAACCTCATATACATGATGAACTATCATTATGGTTCCAAGCTTAATCAAACAAGGCATAAGGTTGTCAATCTTTCTTCCTCATCGTTGTTGGTTCCCTTCACCGTAATTGCTTGGTCCACCTAGCATGTTAGGTCATTGGAGAGAAGGGGGTGAGATTCAAAGAATCCTAATAGCTCATCTCCCATTCAATCACATATAATATGTACAAAGCAAGCTTTTCAAATGCATGTATGAAAAAATGGAAGTCATGGACATTTTCAAAGCAACCTTGGCATGTGAATCAATCATACAAGACATTCAAAAGTTCTCTAAGTGTTTGGATTGGCCTCATACTTCTCCTCATAGATTTTGGACTAGCCTCACCCATTCTTTAAGAGTTTTAGACTCAACCATACTCTTGGGAGTCCACTTTGCTTTTGGGATACTCTTTGCTATGTCTCAACCAAGCTCAAGGGTTCTTAGCTCATCCTCATCAAAGGGAAGAGTTCTTGGCCTCTCCTCACTCAAGCAAACTCATACAAACATCATAGATTCATTTAAAACATAACATGACATTAAGGACCATGGAATATAAAGGCATGCTAGCATACTTTTCTTAGCTTGAAAATACATATACACACATTCTAAAACAAGCTAAACATACATCCATGCATGAGAGAAGGTGGAGAGAGCTACCTTGCACAATTTCACACACTTTTTTCTTAGCTTTCAAGCCTCCTCTTCGGCCACACACCCACAATTTGGTAGAGATAGTTTCTCTTGGCCTAGATACAATTTATGGGAGCCAATTAGGTCCATGAAACTTATTTTAAGGCTATATCACTTGATAAAACACTAGATTGCTCTATAGGCTCCATTATGGTCCATAATCACACCTAATGAAGCAACACCCATCAAATAACTTCTAGGCCTCATTCTTTCTTTTCAATTATGATTCTTGACTCCTTTTAAACCTCTTGGAGTCATCACATCATTAAAACAAAGGGCTTAGCATCATATTACTTCTTTAGGTCCTAATATGGAATCAATGGCACCAATTCACTTCCTTTGAGTTCTAAATTTTTTCCAAGGCCTCTACTCATCTTCACTCATCACATATGACTCAAGAATGGCCTTAGAAAAATTTAAAACTCTCCCTAGCTATAGAAACTTGCCTAGGCCGAGACTATGGGGGGAAGAAGAGTTCATGGCCTTCTTGATTTTTCCTTGATGGGAGACAAACTTAGGAGGCTTCCTAGAGGTCTTAGGAGCTCAATCAAATACTCACACATGCAAGGAAACTTATATATCAAGTTAGTTTTTGCAAAGTGTTCAAGAGCTCTACACTTTTCTAACTTAGAATTCATTGATTTTTCTTGCAATTTCTTTGCTTTCTTGGATGGGAGGTGCATGTGGGAAGCTCTCTAGGGGTCTTAAGAGCATGTTTAAATATTCAATTAAACCTAAGAATATTCATGTTAAATCAAATTTGCAAGGGAGCATTTGGATCCCTAATGGTTCCACCTTGTTTCCTAATGCCCCTTTCTTGATTCTATTAGTTCATTCTTAATCCTTGCACTCCAAAACCTCTAATCCCTCCATGAATTAGATAGAAAATAGCCCCTAAGAATTGGGCTCATGGTGTCCAAATTCATGCAAGAGGAAGGGGGAGGAAGAAACTACCAAAGAATGAAAGTTTTACTTTGTTTTCTTGCTTTCTCTTGGTTGCTTTTCACTTGGCTAGCCTTCCCTCACCAAATCCGAAAATTCCATCTCTGTTCTGCCTTCAAAATAGATTTAAAAGCACCATCAAACCTATAGAAATAAGGAGGAGAAGTGACTTACTAAGGAAAAAGCTAGATTTTCTATGGAATTTCCTACCTTTTCTTGGCTTTTTTCTCCCTCTAAGAGTGCTCCTTCTTGTGCGGCTAAGAGAACTGATTCTCCTCTCTATTTTGGGTAGAAGAAAGATGGTGAAAAATGAGGGCAAGGGAGGGCGTGAGAAAGAAAGAGTATTAAAAGCAAAAGAATTCTAAAAATTCTCATTTCGTTCTTCATTTTTGGAATTTTCGTTTCTAATCCATTTTAGCTCCTTTTTGAGAACCGTCTTTTCTATCATAAAATTTAGGTCCTCAATCTTATAAAATACCTTTGGAATCACACAATTTGGAGCTAAAACCTTCCTGAACGATTCGGCCAAAGTTCGAGCTTACCGCCATTGGAAAATGTATACCAAAGGGGCTTTAACTGTCCCGGGGCTTTCCGTGATTTTCAGGACCTCTGAGAACCTTGGATAACTCAAAACTTTCATTTAAAAAGCCCTCCTGTGAGTTTTTCAAAAAGTGCCCATATTTACGAAAATGCCACTGGCCTTTTAGCAATTTTTTTAAATCACTCCGGCCCTAATTTCTGGGCAACTAAAGGCTCAAATCCTCATTTTTCATTATTTAAAATTTTATCATAATTTTATTTGACCTCAATTCCTTCTATTTCAGGGACTTTCTTTTGTATTTGGCCTATTTCTGACGTTTACGGAGAAACCGAATAACGTGTTTCTCATGTTTACAAAGAGACCGAATGTTACAGTCCTTCACTGAATCCTTCTACTTTGGAGCCATTGTTAAATTTCTGCATAAAACAGAATAACATGAAATCTCAAACAATAGAAAGAACACTATACTCACAGTCCAAGTCATCTTTATTGAAAAGTATGCAAATGTTTAAAAATACACCGAATAATTTTATTAATAACATACTTTAGCATTTCAAACAATATTGATATACATTGTAGAATAATACTATATTGATAGTATGAAATGGTTATTTAATAAATTATAATTTATTTCGATAATTATTCCACATTTGGTCAGCTATACTATCTTTTAACATTGATCTTTGTCTATATTCCTTCTCTTGACCATAACTAAAGTAAGTCTCAATATTATCAGGGGGTTTTGTTGTAATTCACAATCAACTTCAGCAATTAAGTTCTCATCAAGATCAACCCCCATAAAAAAATTGTGTAATATGTAACAAGTTATAACAATATCAGTAATAGTTTAGAAGGAATAATATGGTTCAGTGCCATTAGCTATGATTGAAAATCTTTTTGTTTAAAACTCCAAATGTTCTTTTGATAACATTCTACAATGAGGCATGTTGATGATTAAAAATTTCTTTTTCATTCTATGGTGATCGTGCCGAATATTCCTTCAAGTGATAACGCACTCCTCTGTAAGGTATTAATAGACCACGCATAAGTGGAAACCCAGCATCCCCAAGATAAAATTTACCTATAATTATGCAACATTGATTAGCAATCATAGAATTAAAAAATTCTACACCTAACACTATCAACTATGAATGGATTGCATAAAGACCTTGGGGAATTATAAGGTTATCTTCCCGTGACAAAACATTTTTAAAGATTCTTGAATCCGAAACTGTGCCTTCTCAACCAACCAAGACATAGGTGAATTTCATGTCAAATGAACATGTGACAAAAATATTTTATGTAGGATACTCTTTTTGTCCTCTAAATTGAGCAATCTCTTCTCTAGGTACTTTTGCTCGAACATGAGTTCTATTTATAGCTCACACAATCCTACTATTTACAATTAGTTAAAAACAATATATTATGGAACAATTATTTTATTCATGAACTAGATAGATATAGAAATAACAATATACCTTAAAATATGGGTAGAATTTACTATTGTTAAAATTTTGGACAGTAACTTCTAATCCAGAAGGCTATGAAAGAAACTCAGTTTCAAGTGAAACCACTGCACATAAGACATTATGAAAATGACGACTAATAGTCTCCCCTGATCGATGGAAGTAAAAGCATAATGTCCTATTTTTTACATTATGTGCTAATATATGGAGAAATTTGACAACTTGTTCCTCAATTGTAACCCACCGTGAATCTTTCATTCTTCCAGTGGTTCGAAGTTTCTCACATAACTCCTTAAAAGCCTGTGGGCCTATGCGCAAAATATCATGGCAATTTTTTCATCTTGCAACCGTATCATCAATTGTTTTCTCATGTTATATCGATCAATATTGCTAACGCTAATAAATTTGTTAGTTAGAGTTGACATCTCTTCCAATAAATGAATTGTATGCCAAAGCAAACATATAAGCTAGACCATACACGTACGCTTATACCTGTCCAACTTTTCTATTAAATGGTTCAAATTTGAACCTTCATTTGTTACTCCAAAATTAATCAATTGTTTGACTTCAAAGTCAACATCATACATATCTTATTCCACATTCTTCGTGAATTTCATGTTATTGTAGTTGTAGCTCTATTAGACAATTATACAAAGTATGTAAAGGCATACTGTATTCCAACAAAAGTAAGAATTTATAAATAAATAAATAAATATATATATATATATATATATATATAAAGTTACTAGAAAGGGTCAATGCTATGATCAATTATATTAATTTTAGGTCATATGATAGATAAGGATATGAAAAGTGAAAAGTGGCATCGCTCTTTTACAACTTTTCAAATTCTTAAAAGGAATGCCACAAGTCTCTCAGATTAATGCTCTTTCTCATTTTGCCAAATTTCTTAACACATTTTGCAAGAAGCCTAAGAATATTGCTAACTGTGGTAGCAACTCACCATACAGTACTGGACATTCTTATTGAGCTATAAAAAGCAATACGGGTGGCAGGAAAGGAGAAGAGTTGACTCACCGTCTTTTGTTTTAGACAGCCAAAGTTAGTTGTCTCAAATTTTATATCGAAATGTGAGAGGTGGCCCATAATAAACACAAAAAAATATTTCATCCTTAAATATAGAAAAAACTTATACGTATATAGAGTAGGGCAAACCTTGACTCTCAGCTCTGAATCGTAGTAACATAATCCACAAAATTATGAAGTACAAGAAGACGAATGAAACCCATAACTATATAATATTAACACTATGACAACAATACTGATGCATACATATAACCAAAAAAATTACTTCTTTCATGGACTTGCCGACACAAGTGTAGAAAGCAAAACTCAAAATTTATAAGTTTATCCTTCAAATCCTACACTATAATTTGAACTTTCTTTATTTGCAAATCCAATTTTTGTTTTCACAAAAGTCTATCATGGAAAGGATTTTGAAATCATCACTCACGGAATGTAAAAAATATAGCAATAACGATAATAAAATTTCTTCCATAGACATTAGTGAAATATGAAATGAAAAAGGTGAAAATACCAGACGATGTTGCGAAACTTGGAGGAGGAAACCAAGAGGTCGAGCCAAAATATGAAATTTCTGGAAAATATGAAATGAAAAAGGTTGAAATACCAGATGATGCTGTGAAGCTTGGTGGAGGAAACCAAAAGGTTAAGCCAAAATGTGGAATTTCTAGGCAAGAATAAAAACTAAGGTTGTATGGCCCGTTTATGGGGAAGGAAGTCATAAGAAAGAAATTTCTGTTAAGGGTAATTTAGAAAAAATAAAAGATACATTATGCTGTCACTCCTTTTCTCCTCAAAATCTCTCCACATCCGAAGAGAAAAAATTCACATGGGACCCACACTCATTTTCTTTTTAGCTTTTCTCTCCCTTCCTATTTTTCTCTCAATCCAAATGGGGGAAAACGTCGGTCCTCCCTCTTGATTTTCTCTCTACTCTCATTTTTTCTCTATCCAAACACAGCGTTAATTCTTGCATCCAAGCCCTACATTTTGCAAGAGAAAAATTGGGTCTTAAATTAAATTAAAAATATTTATAGTAAAATAATTTTAAAATTTTAAATTATTCTAAAAAAATCAGAAATAAAATTTGTTAACTTGAAATATTTTCAATGGAATTTAATTTTTTTTATCCTTAAAACTATTTAGAATAATTTTAAATTTTTAAATTTTTTAATATAAATATTTTTAACTTAAAATATTCTACAATAATTTTTCTCCCACCCTACTACAACAACTATTTTTATTTGACATGAATTCATTTCAAAAGAGACTCCTTTACGGCTAAGATATGAACAGAAGGAGCTCTTAAATTTTTTCAGTGCATGTTAAAATATATTTTGAATTTTTTTAACGAATTATTCACATTTTTTATCATTAGACTACGTTTAGTAGCTTAGAACCAAGGAATGAGTTGTCTTAAAAAACAAAGTTTAATTTTAAAACATGTTTCTTTGCTCCATCTCCATCTTCACTTCAATTTAAGCCAAGCCCCTTCGGACGAAAAGGAATTGCGGTTGATTAACAAAAGCAAGAGAATATGCGTTCTTCACAGGGAAGCCAATATGTATTATTAAAATCAAGTTCTCAGGGAAAAGTACGAGACAGAAGACTTCGTTAAACACAATTAATCTTCCATGAACGTTGAATACAAATATGAAGCAGAGAAAGGAAAGGAAAATCGATGCGATGCTTTTTCTTAATTCTGTTTGATGAAGGAAACAATACCCTTGAGCAGAGCCAAAGCATTCTCGCAGGTCGGATTGAACATATGAAACGCATGTTTCTCATCCTTTGCTTCTATCACCTCCACAACACCATTCCACCCACTCTTCTCCACCACTTCCTTATAATGCCAACCTCTGTCCTTCAACAAATCCTTCTCTGCAACACAAACCAATATTTTCCTGCAACCTAAGCTACCTAGCTTCGGTTCCTTTGCCGGGTTCAATAAAGGGTGGTCGCATCCTTCCGTCGTCGGGCACAAAAAACGCCACAGATTTTCGACGTAAGATGTCTTCCATGGGTCTTCGTTCCTCTCGGACCCGATTGGTTCAATTCCCCAGAAGAATGGATGGATCAGAACAACCCCTGCAAGATTTGTACCTGGTAATCCTTCTGTGCCGACCCGAATCGCCATGTGGTGGGCGATGTTCGCTCCAGCACTATCTCCGGCGAAGAATACTTTCTCGTAGTCGACGTGACGGTTCAGTAACTCTTCAGATCCCTTTCCGCCGGAATGGGAAGCGACCCATTTGAGAGAAGTCCATGAATCTTTGTGGGGAATCGGAAGGGGGTGTTCTGGGGCTCTTCTGTATTCGACGGAGACGGCGATGATGTTGGCCTTCGAGACGACAGAGTTGAGGTAGTTGTGGTACCGTGGGGCGAAGGAGGTTTCGACAACGAAGCCTCCGCCATGGAAGTAGACAAGGAGAGGGAGCTTCTGGTTCGGAGCGATGATCTTGGGAGCAAAAAGCCTCGCAGAAATGGCGGGTTCTTTGGAGATTACAACGTCATTGGATTCGACATTGGTTTTGGGGTCGAAGGATGGGGGAGCGATGTCGTTGCCTATAAGCCTCTCTACGAGGCCATTTTTGTAGACTTTCACCAAGGGGTAGAAATCGTGGGCTACTTCGCTGTAGCTCGAATCCATGGCGGAAATTGATAGTGTAGAAATTGAAGGGTGTTTTGTGTTTTAGAGTGGAAAGAGACTGAAGAGAGGAAGTTGACATATAAAGGAAGAAGAAGTGAACGAGAGTAGCTATGGCGATGGTAGCATTGAAGGGTGAAAACTGCGTGGTGGGGTGGGTCTATCCCCTTGCAAATGACTTTTGAGGACAAGCTACACGCTGGACCATTATAGATTTTTCATTTTCCATTGAAACTGACATATGTGGTCAGTCTACCTCTCATCGGTGTTGAATTGTTCCAACCCCCTCCCCCAAACAAAAACCCCAAAAAAAACACAAGAACCCCCAAAATAAAAATAAATAAATAAAACTTTTTTGTTAATTTCTCTTTCCTCATAATTAACCATATTAAGGAAGATGATAAAATCAATTTTTTACTGCAGTTACAAAATAAAAAAGCCTAGATCTAGCCTCTAGACTGCAAAATATAATTCGCATGTAACATTAGGACAATGATTAAAATTTTATTTTAGCTTTTCTATTTAAAATATTTTTAATTTATTTTTATTAAGATTATCTTTTTAATTTAATTTTTATAAATAAAATAATGTTTAATTCATTTTCTTATAAAATTATTTTACAAATTTGATACTTTAAATATGAATATGTTTTATTTGATTTCTTATAAATAAAATTGTTATTAATAATTTTTATGTTAATTTATCATAAATGAAATTAATAAATATAATAATATAAAAAATATTTTTTTGATAAATTATTGTTTTGTCACACTTATATAATATGTAAATTTATTGTTAATTTCATTAATAGTATATTAATATAAAGATGTTATTAATAACAATTTTATTTATAAAACATTAAATTAAAAAATATTTATATATGAATGATCAAATTGAAAAATTAATTTTATTAGAAACTAATTTAAAAAAATTTTATTTATAAACAATCAAATTAAAAAATAATTTTATGAGTAATGAAATTTAAATATACCTCATAAATAAAAGATCACAATAAAATTTTAGTACGATAATATTAAGACGGTGATTCTCTCATATACAAATAGGGTTACAACTCTGAGTATGCATATTGAAACTCATGCATATAAATTACAGGGTGAATTTTTTTTTTTTGGTATTGTTTATGATTTTATTTATATTTTTAAATTTATCTTGTGATGAATTAGTATTTTAAGTCTAGTTTATATTATACTAGCAATTGATTAATTTTTTTAATAAATATATTTGATGGCAATGATCTATATTATTTTGTAGATAAAATTAATAATTTAGAATAGAAATTAAAAATTAATTTAATCTGCAATAATTTAAAAAAAATAAATTAAAATAATAACTTAATTTAAAAAACTAAAAATACTAATTTAACGAATCACAATCTAATTTATAGAGAGAAAGGGCATAATAATCTTTAAGTTATTACGTAAGACCCAATTTATTATAATAATTGTAGCCTTCTGAATTCTAAGAGCATTAAAAAAGGTTGTTGAGTACATTTAATTCTAAACAACATTTTTGGGTATTATAGTAAAATTATCCAAACATTGCATTTAGCATTAGACGTCCCGTGGCTCACGGCTAATATAGAAAATTAGTCAAAAATTAAGAATAAAAATACAAAATACAAAATGTTTTTAGAAATAAAAAATAATTTTTTACTATCATTTTAAAAATTTATAAAATAAAATAAATATTATTAAATAACAATTATATAAGTATAACAAATATGATGCAATTTTTTTCTTTTTTAATTATGAATGCAACTGTGCAATGCATGGTTTTTTTTTCAAATTTTATAATAATATAATATATAAAAAATATTAAACAAATAAAAATGGATTTAATATTTATCAAAATAAAATAAAATTTTTAATCTTGCATAAAAAATAATATGACTAAATTACAATAATATTGTTAAAAAAATTACTATAAGTTAACTTTTATACATTTTAAAGACACTCACTCTTTCTGAAAATATAGCACTACTTTTTCAAATAAAAAAATTTTAAGCAAACTTTTAAAAATAAAAAAATTAATATAGAATTTAGATTTTCCATTAGAACTTTGATTGGATGATATTAGAGCCGTGTATAAATCTAAAATTTTCAAATCCAAAACCTAACTAAAATTTAACCACCTTGAAATTTAAAAAATAGCCACTTTAAAATGTGAAATTTTTTACATTTTTGTATTTAATAAGCTTGAATTCAATAGTATAGAAACTGTCTACGCTGCTGAAAAACTAAGGTTCTAGGAGTTAAATTAACAAAAGAAATTTAGAAGTAATTTTATTTATATAAAATAATCACTTTTTAAAAATTAAAAAATTATGAATCATTTGTCAAAAAATAATTATAAAAAATAAAGAACATATTCCTAAATTATTTTCTTACAATGTAAAGATAATAATTTAATTTTAGCAATTAAATTTGTATTAAATATATATTAATAAATGTAGACATTGCCATAGACTTAATACATTTTTAGAATAAATTTATTTATGATTTTTAACACAAAATAAATAATATAAAATTAAAAGTTTCAAAAAATAATTTTTTAATAAGTTACATTCTTAATAAAATAAATTAATATTATTTGTAAACAAAGGGACAAAAAGCCCCTGATAAAAAAAAATAAAACAAAACAAAACAAAAATATATAACAAAAGAATTGAGATCCCTATCCTATCAACAGAGACCATCAAACTAAGCCCAAGAGGAATTGTATCCCATATAGGAAGCCTTAAAGAGAGTTCAAGATTGTGATTAGTAAGAAGGTCAGCACACCTATTATGTTCCTATAAGACATGCATTTTTTTGACGCACCAATTCCTATTTAGTAAGCAAAAAATGCATTTGATCAAAGGACTTCCTAAAATTCATGCCATACCCATTCAACTAAATTGCTCAAATCAAGCTTTAGATGACTATGCCAGAATCCTATATTCCAAGCAAGTTCAAAACCAATCAAAGTTCTCCATTCTTTTGCTTGTATGAATGTATACCAGTCAATATTCCAAGAAAAACCTTGCAGCCAACAACGATTTGAGTCTCTTAAAATCTTACCACACTTAGCAAGATTGAGATTCTCTTTACTAGTGCCATCACAATTAATTTTAATCTAGCCATTATTAGGAGGTCATCACCAAATATCCACAATTGAAGAAAGTTGTTCAATCTATACTAATAATAATTGAACATAGTTTGGCAAGCATTTCTCCACTTTCACAACAACCAACAACTAACCTTAAAGACAAGATGTCACGGGAGCTATCCACCTATAAACAAAGCATCTTGGAAATTGGTAGCCAACCAAGAAGTGAAAGGACAAATGAAGAAACAAGATATGCATTCAGAGGGTAATATAGTATTCCACACTTTAGTTACCATAGAGCAATCTTGAAGAACATGAAGGGTCTTTTCATAGATGTTACAAGCTTGGCAAAACATGGTGGACCCACTATAGTAGCTTATTAACTCCTCAATGTGTAATCTATTATATGCAATGAGCCATAAAAAAAAATTACAAATTCTCTTTGAAACCCAACCAACTCCAAATAAGCTATCGAAAAGTAGAAGGATTACTCGTCATGGGGGTATAACTACTATGGACATCTTACTCTCCATGTGTCTCTCTACTCTACTTAAAAGTGTCATCATTAGTTATAGCAACAAGAATAAGAATAGCATGGATTTTCAAATAAGAATCCAATGAAATTAAATGTTTAAAATGTTCCCAATTCCATTAGGAGTCACCATCTCATAAATTTTTCCCAATTAATCATGTTAGCCCTAATTTGTTACTAGTTTTCATTATGAAGGACTGTGCTTTTATCAATCTAACAATCAGTCTAAAACTTTATACTTCTGCCATTACCAACTTCATAAGTTGAGAAAGAATCAAGCTAATGGCAAATGAACCTTATGAACCACTACAACAAAGAAGCATACTTGTTGAATTTGGAAAAATTGGTAATTGGCATCCCTCTATTATATTTAGTCTTAAGCATGCTAACCCAAAGGCTGTTCTCATTTCATTGAATTTTCCTCCCCAACTTGATAAGGCACACATCATTCAATTTCTTTATACGCAACTTACCATTCCTTTTTGGTCTATACAAGATATTCTAGTTCATTAAGCGAAATATTATAATATGTGGATCATGGCCCCAAAGGAAGGATCTTTGCAAATGCTCAATTTTCATACACAATGTCTTTGACAATCTAGCCACCATCATAGGATAAATAAGAATATAACTAATAATTGATTTAGCCAAAATAACTGTACTTGTCATACTAAGATAATTATTTAATTAGCCTTCCGTTCAAATAGTTGAGTTTTCATCTTTTCTACAGTGTAATCAACAATGAGGGTTGTATATTTTGTTAAAAACAAATAAAAAAGTCATGTAATTTAGATAGTTTCCAAAAAGAAGAAAACAATTTATCATATCTTTTCTACACAAACTTTTTAATATCAATATTTATTATATTTACTGGTAATTTAATATAAAGGAAATTTATCATATTGGTTACTAAAAGATTTTAATAACATCAATTTAATTTTTAAAAATTCACTGTCATAAATGTAGTCTTCAAATTTTAAAAAAATTATATCATTTTAATACTAACCATAATCCAATTAAGATTAAATTGATGACAATAAATTTTCAATAACTAAATTGACGACAATAGTATCTTTTAGAGATTATATAATTTAATAATAAAAAATTTTAATGATGTACCACAAGTTTTAAATTTATTTTTTTAAAAAAACTTATAAAGTGTAAATACAATCTATTTGTAGAATTTATTATTATTTATATGCACTCACTTGTGAATAAAAATTACAAATATGGCCACCAAACATCATAAAATAAAAAATTGGATCAAACCAATTATTTGAATCAAAAAATCAAAATCGTTCCTAATAGTCCTATAATATGGTGTGTGAGAAAAACGATCAAAGTTGATCAAAAGCTAAATGGTTAGACATGCAAACCAATGTTGGTTCACGTGTTTGAGCAGGTGAACATTCCAGTGGCCTCCCCCTCCAAATTCAATGAGATTTGAATTTGGCAAAGCAACATATATAGGATTTGAATACGGGACCTCGTGTCCACCAAGTAGCCAAAAAGTCTTGTTTAACACTATGGAATCAAGTTTTATATAAATATAATCTTAAAAAAAATTATATATTGATAATAAATTTTAAAACTTAATATATTAAAATTATATTAAATATATTTTAAAATTAATTAATCTAATTAATTCAACTACAATTTGACCACAATTCAATATCTAAATTATAAATCACTTCTTTCTCTAATTTAGTAACCAATGATTTTTAAAAAATTATCTAACATAACCAAGTAAAAGGCCAAATATAGCAAATTAAGAGAGGATTATTTCTTAATCACTTACACATGTAAGATAACCTCAACCCTTCCTCTCCATATAATATCATATCAGCATGGATTTGATATATTTAATTATTATCATTATTATTATTCAGGTTAGACACACATGTAATGCATGGATCTTCTTCTTCTTCTTTTTTAAATATATATTTTCCTATATGCTTTATTGGTTGATGAAAGAAGCACACTTGCGAATAATTTCCATACCCTTCTCTTCTATGGGGTTCCTCAAATGGAAACAATGCTTCATTCCCCAATTCTCAACCAACTCGACCCTCCCACTTCACCTACTCTTCTTTAGCTCCTTTACATACTCCCTTCCAGCTTCAAAGTGATAGTACTTTTCAGCCACGAACACCAACACCCTCCCGCACCCTATATTTCACCCCTTCATTCTCTGGACACATGTACAACCACATTCGATCGTTATTTGTTCCCCCAAAAAATAGGTGCACCATAACCGCCCTAACCACTTTCACACTCAGAAAATCAACTTCCCCTCCCCGGGTCACCATCGTGTGGGTAATGTTCCCTCCAGTGCTGTCTTCGCTCACCAAAATCGACCAAAATCTGCGTGCGTGTTTAGCCATGGCTTAGGTTCGAACCTTCATTGTGGGACATGATCCATTGGAGTGCTGCCCAGGAGTCATTGTAGCAAACTCGACGAAGACAACGATGCCGTTAGGCTTCAGCGGCTAAGGTGGGGATGAGGTTGTGGTAAGTTGGGGAGAAGGCGGATCCCACGCAGAATGCACCACTGTGAATGTAGAGTACAGGGAGTGTCTAGGTCGGGTCGAGTATTTTAGGGAGGAAGATCTAAGTGGAGACGGGGGGTTTGACGGAGATAACTGCGTCTTTAGATCAGACACCAGTGATGGGGTCGTCAGAAGGTGAAATCTTGACGTCAGGGGGGAAGAGGTGGATCTTCACTTGTCCATCTTTGTACACGTCGAAGAAGGGAAACTTCAGGGTTATCTCATCGTCTCTTGCTGCTATAGAAGAAAAGTGTGAGTTTTATTATGAAGAATGAAGGTCATTATAAGAAGAAAGTACTATTTTTTCGACTAGTCATCCTAGAATCGAAGTTCTTCTATCACTTGCAAATTCTTTACTTTGGAAAACAACAAACAAAATAATATACAATCTATCTATATCTATTATAATATATACAAATTATTTCACCCTAAAGTATTTTGGTTGGAACCATACCATCACAATGCAATAAATGTCATTCTCGAATATTGCTGCTTCATTGAATGTAAGTATTGAAAACATGAGCTTTGTGTTGAGGCCAAAGAAAAACAACTATTTCAAGACAATTATTTTATCAAAAAAAAAAATAGGATGTCAAACAGTCATAAGCCAATATTAGGCCCGTTTTTTTCAAACTTTATGATGTGATACATGATGTAATTTTTTTGCAATGCCAATTATATTATTATAATCATTACTCACAGTAATTATTGTCTTTTTTATTACTTTTTCAAAAATAAAAATATAAGTGTTATTTTCCATTTCACTTACTCATTTTTTACAATTCTTTTCTGTTCACATATATAATATTATGCAAAATAAAACAAGCCCTTAAATACAATTGCTTAATATTCAAATTTAGCATACACTATTCTATCAAAAAACAAAAATAGTAGCTCATAATATATTTTTTAAATATTCATTTATATGTTATAATTTTATTAAAAACTTAATATTTATTTTTTTGTCATAAAAATATAAAATTTTAAAATTAAAAATTGTTTAAAAAATAAACTCACATATATCAAAACTGTTTTTTAAAAAAATTATTATTTGATTCAAGATGGACAAAAACTTAATTCTTAACAACTGGATGTCAATCTTTCTCAAAAAGATTAATCGTCCAAATTGTGTTTTTTTGTTTTTGTGTCCTTTCTCCCTTTGCTCTCTTATCTTTTGTCCAAATGCATAATAATTTATGATGGCTTACTCTCGAAAATGGTTATAAATACATGAGACAGGAAGTGGAGAATCTAGATTATAAAAACAAAAGATAAATTAAAAAGATGTTATACACCTGCTCTAATTTAGTTGGAAATGATATGCCTGAGATAATATTTAAATACAATTTCTTAAAAGCTAATTTAGTACACATCATTAACTTTTCGAATTTTTATTTTGCATATTACAATTTTATTAAAATTTTAATATCTTAAAAATTGCATATCAATCTCTCTCAAAAGGACTAATTAATTGTTGAAAACTTCTGCCTTTTAATTTCTTTGTCCCCTTCTTTTCTAATCTCATGTCCATAAGCACAATAATTCAAGGTGGTTTACTTTCAAAAATGACTAATGGTTTGACCCCATTTAGATGGAATTAAATCTCCTCACATAATGAAACACAACCTCTCTCTTTCTTTTTTCAACGTGATGCATTCGATGAGAAATTCAGATCCCGTTTAGATGATTTCATTGTTAGCTTTTGGTATTTGAAAATGACTATTGTCTTATTTTTCTCCGAAGTTAGGAGAACTTGATAAGAAAACAATAAGAAACCCCCCCCCCCCCCAAAATTGGGCCTTAAATTAAAAAATTTATAGTAAAATAATTTTAAAATTTTAAATTATTCTAAAAACTCAAAAATAAAAAATTTTGACTTGAAATATTTTCAATACATTTTAATTCTTTTTATACTTAAACTATTCAGAATAATTTAAAATTTTAAAAATTTTAATATAAATATTTTTAACTTCAAATATTCAACAATAATTTTTCTCCCACCCTGTTACTACGACTATTATTATTTGACATGAATTCATTTCAATAGAGGCTCCTTTACGGCTAAGATATGAACAGAAGGAGCTCTTAAATTTTTTCAGTGCATGTTAAAATATATTTTGAATTTTTTTAACGAATTATTCACATTTTTTATCATTAGACTACGTTTAGTAGCTTAGAACCAAGGAATGAGTTGTCTTAAAAAACAATGTTTAATTTTAAAACATGTTTCTTTGCTCCATCTCCGACTTCACTTCAATTTAACCCTTCTGACGAAAAGGAATTGTGGTTGATTAACAAAAGCAAGAGAATACGTGTTCTTCACAGGGAAGCCAATATGTGTTATTAAATTCAAGTTCTCCGGAAAAAGTAAGAGACAGAAAACTTAGTCAAACACAATTAATTTTCCATGAACGTTGAATACAAATATGAAGTAGAGAAAGGAAATCGATGCTTTTTCTTAATTCTGTTTGATGAAGGAAACAATACTCTTGAGCATAGCCAAAGCATTCTCGCAGGTCGGATTTTCAAGATGAAACACATGTTCCTCGTCCTTTGCTTCTATCACCTCCACAACACCATTCCACCCACTCTTCTCCACCACTTCCTTATAATGCCAACCTCTGTCCTTCAACAAATCCTTCTCTGCAACACAAACCAATATTTTCCTGCAACCTAAGCTACCTAGCTTCGGTTCCTTTGCCGGGTTCAATAAAGGGTGGTCGCATCCTTCCGTCGTCGGGCACAAAAAACGCCACAGATTTTCGACGTAAGATGTCTTCCATGGGTCTTCGTTCCTCTCGGACCCGATTGGTTCAATTCCCCAGAAGAATGGATGGATCAGAACAACCCCTACAAGATTTGTACCTGGTAATCCTTCTGTGCCGACCCGAATCGCCATGTGGTGGGCGATGTTCGCTCCAGCACTATCTCCGGCGAAGAATACTTTCTCGTAGTCGACGTGACGGTTCAGTAACTCTTCAGATCCCTTTCCGCCGGAATGGGAAGCGACCCATTTGAGCGAAGTCCATGAATCTTCGTGGGGAATCGGAAGGGGGTGTTCTGGGGCTCTTCTGTAATCGACGGAGACGGCGATGATGTTGGCCTTCGAGACAACGGAGTTGAGGTAGTTGTGGTACTGTGGGGTGAAGGGGGTTTCGACAACGAAGCCTCCGCCATGGAAGTAGACAAGGAGAGGGAGCTTCTGGTTCGGAGCGATGATCTTGGGAGCGAAAAGCCTCGCAGAAATGGCGGGTTCTTTGGAGATTACAACGTCATTGGATTCGACACTGGTTTTGGGGTCGAAGGATGGGGGAACGATGTCGTTGCCTGCAAGCCTCTCTACGAGGCCATTTTTGTAGACTTTCACCAAGGAGTAGAAATCGTGGGCTACTTCGCTGGAGCTCGAATCCATGGCGGAAATTGATAGTGTAGAAATTGAAGGGTGTTCTGTGTTTCAGAGTGGGAAGAGGCTGAAGAGAGGAAGTTAATATAGAAAGGAAGAAGTGAACGAGAGCAGCTATGGCGATCATAGCATTGACGAGTGAAAACTACGTATACCTAAGAAACAGAAACGTGTGATCCTGTGCCAAAATCACGTTTGACAAGAAACAAAAAAATTACGTTTGACAAAAAGCAAAATATTAAAATTTCTACATCAATGTGGTTTTGATCACGTTTCCAAACAAGCAAGTGGGGCAGCTCTATCTTGCAATAACTTTTGAGGCCAATCTCCGTGCTAGGTCCGGACTATTATTGATATTTTATTTTCCATTGTACCTAAGAATGTTTAGGTTTGGGTGAGATATGTAGTATACTCAATGTCGACTTGGTTAAGATATGTGATTTATTTTTGTACCTATAGCTTAATCTAGTATGAACAAATTTAGTTTTATGTTAGATTATGGCCAATTGAATTTTTTTTTAAATTGATACTTGTAAAATAAAAATATTTTTTTAGAAAGTCATATATATACTTTTTAAACTAATAGATTTTTAGAATTCTCATGTTTTTATCAATAACAAAAAAATAGTTTAATATTATCAAGTAAAATATAAGTTATACTAATATAATTAGTCTTAAATAAACATATATATTGTGAATACCATATTTTGTCGGGGTATACTTCAAAATAATAATAAAATTATACTAACAAAAAATAAAAAAATCAAGAGAATCAAAAATAAAAAAATCATGAAAGAATCAAAAGTTATATTTCTCAAAAAATGAGAAAATCAAAAATAAAAAATTATGAAAAAATCAAAAGTCACATCTTCCAAAGAAAAAATATCAAAGAATCAAAACCTAAAAATTTTCAAAAAAAGGAAAAAGAAGAAAAAAAAAGAAGGGGAATTAAAAAAAATTAAACAAAAACAAAAACAAAAAAAACTGAACAAAAAGAAAACCATTAAAAAAGAAGAAGAAGAAAATATTCCTTTTTCTTTTAAATTTTAAATCTCGTTGCTTTAAGTCCATTGAGTCCAAACTAAAAAAGGAGGTCAAAAAGAAAAAAAAAAGAACCCTATATCCTTAAAACGAAATAAAAAAAATAAAATAAAATAAAACAAACACACAAAAAAAAAACTTTTAGCTTAAATCCTGATGTCCATATCTTAATTTATCCTGTCCAAAAATTACTCAAACTCTGAAGCCTACAAAAAATTAAAAAGGGGGGAGTAAAAAAAAATTCAACCCAATAAAATTTGGGCTGAAAAAAAGAGGTGGGCTGTTTGCTAACCTAAACCCTACCCTAAACAAGCCCACACGCCTGAAAGGTTCCTTCTGGCTGCCTCATTGTGTCGCACAAAGGGGGGACCACTCACTCACGCAGAAAAGGAAAAAAACGCAACACACACAGACACCCAAAGAAAGGACACACGCCAAGACGTAGAGAGCAGGAGAAGGTGAAGCAAAGGGATACATTTTGGTACGCAAAGCAAAGGAGGACGCGTACGGGGGAGATAAGGAGAGGGGAGGATTTCTTGGAGGGGGGTTGGCTTCGGAAGAAGGGAGCATTACGGGGGAGATAAGGAGAGATAACGAGAGGCTGTGAGATAGAGGGAATAATAGGGAAAAAGGGGAAAAGAGAGGCGCAGAAGAAAAATCGAGGGGGATTCGAGAGAAAAGATCGAATGAGAAGCAGAGGAGGCTTTTAGAGCTTTTAGGTTTCAGAGAAGGGGATTAGAAAGGGAGAGAAGCAGAGAGTAAGGGAGGTAGGCAGGGAATTTAAGGTTGAAATAAATTCGGAAAGGGGAGAGACAGAGAAATTGGAAGCCTAAGACAGGGAGAAGGAGACATGAACAGAAGCGAAGAGAGGCAAAGGGCAAATTGAAGAAAATCGAGAGATTCAGTGAGAGAGAAACCCAGAAGCATCCTATTGAAGAACAAGGGATTTGGCTGAGTTGCAATAGAGGGAGAGGAAGAGGCTTTCACAGTCAACGTCACAGAAGGAGTATTCAGCTAGTCGGGTAAATCGATTTACTCAAAGCCATTTTGGATTGCTATGATTCTCGATTTTCTTTAGAAGATAGAGAACAAGATAAGGTTAACTAGTATGCTTTCCCTAGGGATTTCTAATGTCAGTCCTCTTTCATTTGTGGCTTGAATATTTAAGCAGCTGTTAACCATTTAATAATGTTTCTAAGTAGACTTTCATGTGTATTTTGGTTCTGTAGCTAGGATTGAACATGAGATTTGGAACCTTGGCATGCTGTGAGTTGAGTGTGAGTCTTGTTTGGGTGCTCTGTATTTATAATTTGTGTTGAACCATTGATTGATGAGATAGGAGTTTGGTATCAGTGGCATGCGTATACTTAGGTTGGTAGCTCTACTGGTATTTGAGTTTCTGTGTAACTGAAATATGCTTATGGACACAAGGCATAATTTGCTCTGTTATATCTAAAAACCATGGGTATTTATTCTGCTTAGTCTGCTCTGGTAGCAAATGCTGGGAATGCTAATTCAAGGGTTTCAGTTTTGATGTGGTATGATCTAGTTTTCAATGAAATGATAAACAGTAATTTCCGGTCTCCCATGCTTCAAGTTGGTCTTGAAGAAATATGTAGTTGGTTCTCAGTTTGTAATTGGAGCGTATGCTTGAAGGTTTAACAAATTTGACCATAATTGGATTTAGTGAGCCCGTAAGTGATTTAAGCGTCATTACCAGGAAGGTCTTGAGTCACTATTGTAGTTAGATTTAGGTCATTTAAGATAAATAAAGATGTAAGTCTTAATGAATCTTTGTTAATTTGAATTCTGGACTAATTTTCAAGTTTGATCTAATTTGTTTTTTTTCCTCCACCTTCTCATGACAACTAGGTTATCTGGCCGGTGTTTCTTGCACAGAGGAAATGTCTGTTTAAGAGGATTTATTTTGGGCTGATAATAATGGATGCCTTGTATTGTTTTTTCTTCCTTTAACTGAATGCATAAATTTATGATCTGAGTGTTGGTAATTCTAGCCTTATGTTGCTTTGATGTTGCAAAAGGTTTTGATCTTATAAGTTGAATAAGCTCCATTTGATGCCATTTTTAGTTTGAACTTTGATTAGTTCCTAATGAAACTTGGGCCTGAACCAATTATACTTTCTTCTTTCTTTTCCTTTTCATTTGAATGTGGGAAACAACAAAATTGGTGGAGAGGATACAGGAAGGTGTTTTGAGTACCAGAGATTAAAGAAGAGGCTAAAGATGAGACTTCATGAGCTATTGGGCTGTTAAGAAGAACAATAAGAGGCTGAGAAATGGAAAGGCAACATCTTGGAGAAAAGCAAAAATATAGACGAGTGATGCCTTTCAAATTCCCATTTCTTTCATTTTTGTAATTATTGTTTGAAATAATGTATTATTTGTTTAGTTGTACATAGAACACACACTATCACAAATTATTTCATACTTGTATATATTTTGGCTTCATTTCATTTTGTTTTATTTTTTCTTAGAATACCCGTGGGGACCTTAAGTTTTCTTAAGCACATAGGAGCGAACCTAGGGATCATGTGGGGCAATAAAGCCTCCTTGATACCTCTTAGGTTTTGAATTTATATTTTAATATATTTTGAATTTTAATGGCCCTCATCATATGGTTTTTTAAAGAAAATTTTCAACAAAAAAAAAAGAGCAAGAAAAACAAAAGAGGATTAAAATTTTTTTAAAAAAATCAAGTTGAGTTTTAAGGATTTATCTTTTCCTTTCTCAAAGGTTCTTTTACAAAAATTGAAAAATGGTATTTACAAATAAATTTTTCTTTTAGAGTTTGTCCTTTGTAAAAATAAAAAAAAAAAGAAAAAATGGGCAAATGAAAAAAGGTTTAATCAAGAAAGAAAGCAAAAAAAATAAAAATAAAAAATAAAAAAAAAATAAAAGCAATTTTTTTTAAAAGATAAAGGTAAAATCAAACAAATAACCAAAAACAAAACAAAACAAAACAAAAGTAAAACAAAACAGTTAATGAGAAATCAACTTTTTTTTAATGTCTTTTAATAAAAATGGAAAAATTCCTTTGGTTAAAAAAAAAAAAGAGAACCAATAAAAAAAATGAAGGATAAAGAGACAAAATGGGCTTTGTCTTTTGCAAATTAAAACTTGTTTTGTTTGTAAAGGTTAAAAGTAATTCTTACTCTTTCTCTTTTCATCCAAAAAGCTAGTTAAAATATAAAAAGTTTTATTTTAAAAATAAAAAAAATCAAAATATAAAAAAGGGATCAAAATAAGAAAATAAAAAGTAAAATTGAAAATTAAAATCAATTAAAAATTCAGAAATCAAAACAAAAGGGAGAAAATACAAAAAGCAAAAACATAAAAAACAAATAAAAGTAGAAACAAATAGAAAACAATAAAAAAACAAAACAAACAAAATAAAAATAAAACAAAACAATAAAAACAATAAAAATAAAAATAGAAACAAATAGAAAACAATAAAGCAATAAAAAAACAAAAACAAAACATCAACCAAAAGATAATTTTTATTCGAACTACGTAAATTTTGATCCCTCTAAGAAGATACGTAGGTCTTAGGCTTTCATGTTAGGTCAAATCCGTCTTTATAAATAAACATCTTTTAATTTTTATTTCTTTCTTTTTATTTCGTTCCTAATTTTTTTTCCTTAATTTTTTTTCTTTTTATTTTACTTTTATTTCTTTAAATTCTTTCCCTGTTACTTTGCATGTGATTTATTAAGAAGAATTAAAATAGAATTGAGGTCATATTAATTTTACATAACTAACTTAACCTTCCTTGCTCACAATCGACTTTCGAATTTATTTTCTGGTTCGTAGATTATTTTTTTAGTTTTTCAAATAAAAAGGCTTTTTCAAAATTTGACCTTTTTAAAAATAAAATTTTAATAGCGACTCTTATTATTTTATTATTTGATTTCGGTTTTTGATTTTCTTTTAAAATTGAAATCAAAAAATTTCTTTTATTTTATTTTCTTTTAAAGGCGTCATGCGGTCGCATTTTCATATGTGACATATATTTTCATTATTTAACAAAAAAAATATCAGTAAACATGCACATCAATGATAAAAATAATTAAGAAGTAAGGAGGGTTTAAGTAAGTAATGAAAGTTACAGTATGCAAAAAAAATCAGATGAAATAAAAATAATATATATATAATATAATAAGATATTAATAATTAAAAAAATAACTACTAGAACAGATTGAGCAGAATATATCTTCGTTTGTAACCCTACCTAATCAGATATAATTCTGTTTAAAGTTCTACTTATTTATAATTTTTGATTGACCCAACCCGACTCGATTATGCTAGATTAAGGTGGATTCCTAAGGTTTAATGGGCCAATGAATATCTCTAATTGAACCTGATATGAGGTCAATCTGGCTTTCATTGTTGTTTAATTGTCCTCCCCCCTCTCTCTCTCTCTCTCTCTTAAAACTTCTTTTTTAATTTCTCCGCAAGTAACATTAGGACAATGATTAACATTTTATTTTAGTTTTTCTATTTAAAATAATTTTTAATTTATTTTTTATAAGATTATCATTTTAATATAATTTTTATAAATGAATTAATTTTTAATTTAATTTCTTATAAAATTATTTTACAAGTTCGATACTTTAAATATGAATATGTTTTATTTGATTCTTTATAAATAAAATTGTTATTAATAATTTTTTATATCAATCTATCATATATGAAATTAATCAATATAATAATATATAAAATGCTTTTTGATATATTATTCTTTTATAATATGTAGATTCATTATTAATTTCATTAATAGTAAATTAATATAAAGATATTATCAATAATAATTTTATTTATAAGAAATTAAATTTAAAAAATATTTATATGAGAATGATCAAATTGAAGAGGTAATTTTATTAGAAACTAAATTTAAAAAATTTTTATTTATAAAGAATCAAATTAAACAAATAATTTTATGAATAATGAAATTAAAATACACCTCATAAATAAAAAAATCAAAATAAAATTTTAGTTCGATAATATCAAGAGGATGATCCTCCCATACGCATAAAGGGATACAAATGAGAGTATGCATATTGAAATTCATGCATATAAATTATTGGCTGAATTATTTTTTTTTGGTATTGTTTATTCTTTTATTTTTGTTTTTAAATGTATCCTGTGATGAATTAGTATTTTAGGTCTAGTTTATATTATAGTATCAATTGATTAATTTTGTTAGTAAATATATTTGATGGCATTGATCTATATTAATTTGTAGGTAAAATTAATATTTTAGAATAGAAATTAAAAACTTAATTTAATCTGTGATAATTTTAAAGAACTAAATTAAAATAATAAATTAATTTTAAAAAATGAAATACTAATTTAACGAATCATAATCTAATTTTCAGAAAGAAAGGTCATAATAATCTTTAAGTTATTTCCCAAGTCCATATTTATTATAATAATTGTGGCCTTCTGAATTCTAAAAGCATTAAAAAAAGTTGTTGAGTACATATAATGCTAGAAAACTTTTTTGGGTCTTATAGCAAGATTATCCAAACATTGCATCGGACGTCCCGTGGCACACGACTAATACAGAAATTAGTCTTCCTCAGAAAAATTAAGAATAAAATTAAAAATTAAAAATTAAAAATTAAAAATTAAAAAAATATTTTTAGAAATAAAAAATAATTTTTTTTATTTTTATTTTAAAATTTTATAAAATAAGATGATATTATTAAATAATAATTATATGAGTAAAACAAATATTATACAAAATTTTTTTCTTTTTTTTTTCAACTGCCAAACATGCTAATGTAACTGTACAATGCATGGTTTTTTTTAATGTTATAATAATATAATATATATAATATTAAACAAATAAAAATGAATTTAATATTAATCAAAATAAAATGAAAAATTTTAATCTCACATAAAAAATAATATGAATAAATTGTAATAATATTATAAAAAATTACTATAAGTTAACTTTTGCACATTTCAAAGACACTCACTGTCCCTGAAAGTATAGTACTATTTTTTCAAATAAAAAAATTTTAAGTAAACTTTTAAAAGTAAAAAATTAGTGTAAAATTTAGATGTTCCATTAGAACTTTGATTCCATGGTATTAGAACCGTGTGTAAATTTAAAAGTTTCAAATTCAAAATCTAATTAAAATTTACCCACCTTGAAATTTAAAACTTAGCCACTGTAAAATGTGAAATCTTTTATATTTTTGTAATTAATAAGCTTTAGTCCAATAGTATTAAAGCTGTTTACGTAGCTGAAAAACCAAGGTTTTTGGAATTAAATTAACAAAAGAAATTTAGAAGTAATTTTATTTATATAAAATAATCACTTTTTAAAAATTAAAAAATTTTAAATCATTTGTTAAAAAATAATTATAAAAAATAAAGAACATATTCCTAAATTATTTTCTTACAGTGTAAAGATAATAATTTAGTTTAAACAATTAAATTTGTATTAAATATATATTAATAAGCGTAAACATTGCCATAGACTTAATAAAAGTTTAGAATTAATTATATTTATGATTTTCAACATAAAATAAACAATATAAAATTAAATGTTTTAAAAAATAATTTTTTAACAAGTTACATTCTTAATAAAATAAATTAATATTATTTTTAAATAAAGGGACTAAAAGCCCAAAAAAATAAAACAAAGATATACGACAAATCATGAAGAAATGAGATCCTTATTCTATCAGTAGAGACTATCAAACTAAACCCAAGAGGGATCGTATCCCATATATGAAGCCTTAAAAAGAGTTCAAAATTGTGATTAGTAAGAAGGTTTTTACACCTATCATGTTTCCATAAGACATGCATTATTTTGATCCACCAATTCCTATTTAGTAAGCAAAAAAGGCACTTGACCAAGGCCTTTCCTGAAATTCATGCCATACCCATTCAACTAAGTTGCTCGAGTCAAGCTTTAGATGACCATGCCAAAATCCTATATTCCAAGCCAGTTCAAAACCAGTTAAAAGCTCCCCATTATTTTGCTTGAATGGACGCACACCAATCAATATTCCAAGAAAAACTATGTAGCCAATAACCATTTGAGTCTCTTAAAATTCCACAATTGAAGAAAGTCATTCAATCCATACTAATAATAATTGAACCTGTTTTAGCAAGCATTTCTCTACTTTCACAAGAACCAACAACTCACCTTAAAGACAAAACGTCACGTAAGCTATCCATTTGTAAACGAAGTATCTTGGAGATTGGTAGCGAACCAAGAAGTGAAAGGACAAATGAAGAAATCATATATACATTTAGAGGATAACATAGTATTCCACACTCTAGTTACCATAGAGCAATCTCAAAGAACATGAAGGGTCTTTTCATAGATGTTACAAGCATGGCAAGACATAGTAGACCACTATAACAACTTCTTAACTCCTTAATGCATAATATGTTATATGTAGTGAGCCATAAAAAAAATGCTGAATTCTTTTTGAAACCCAACTAACTCTAAATAAGCTATCAAAAAGTGAAAGGATTCCTCATGGAATTACCCATAACGAGGGTATAACCACTACAAACATTATACTTTCCATGTTTCACCTAACACCACTTAAAAGCGTTATCATTAGTTGTAGCAACAAGAATAAGAGTAGCATGAATTTTCAAATACGAATCCAATGAAATTAAATGTTTAAAATGTTCCCAATCTCATAAACTTTCCCAATTAATCATGTTGGCCCTAATTTGTAGCAAGTTTTCATTATTAAGGACTGTTCCTTTATCAGTCTAACAATCAATCCAAAAGTTTATGTTTTTGTCATTACCAATTTCATAAGATGAGAAACAATCAAGATGATGCCAAATAAACTTTACGGACCACCATAACAAAGAATCATACTTGTTGAATTTGGAGAAATTGGTAATAGGCATCCCTCTATTATATTTAGACTTAAGCATTCTAACCCAAAGGCTACTCTCATTGCATTGAATTTTTCTCCCTAACTTGAGAAGGCACACATCATTCAAATTCTTTATTCCCAACTTACCTTTCCTTTTTGGTCTATACAAGATATTCTAGTTCATTGAGTGAGATTTTCTAATATGTGGATCATGGCTCTAAATGAAAGATCTTTGCAAATGCTCAATTTTCATACACAATGTCTTTGGCAATCTAGCCACTATCATAGGATAGATATGAATATAACTAATAATAGATTTAGCCATAATGACGGTACTTGTCATACTAAGATAATTACTTAATTAGCCAATAGTTGAGTTTTCACCTTTTCTACAATGTAATCGACAATGAGGGTTATACATACATACATACATACATATATATATATATTTGAACAAATAAAGAGGTTGTGTAATTTAGATAGCTCTCCAAAAAGGAAAAAACAATTTATCATATCTTTTTTACACAATCTTTTTAATATCAATATTTATTATATTTTCTGATCATTTAATATAAGGGAAATTTTTCATATTGGTTACTAAAAGATTTTAATAACATCAATTTAATTTCTAAAAATTCATTGTCATCAATTTAGTCTTCAAATTAAAAAAAATCATTTTAATACTAACCATAATTCAATTAAGATTAAATTGATGACAATAACTTTTCAATAACTAAATTGATGGCAATAGTATCTTTTAGAGATTGTATAATTTAATATTAAAAAATTTTAATGATTTACCAGAAGTTTTAAATTTATTTAAAGAAAACTTGTAAAGTGTAAATACAACATATTTTTAGATTTTATTATTATTAATATTCACTCACTCATGAATAAAAATTATAAATATGGCCATCAAACATTATAAATTAAAATATTGGATCAAACTAGTTTGATCAATCAAAAAATCAGAATCAGCCTTAAAAGTCCTATAATATGGTATGTGAGAAAAATTATCCAAGTTGATCAAAAGCTAACTGGTTAGAGATGTAAACCAAAGCTAGTTCATGTGTTTGAACTTGTGAACATTCCAGTCAATGTGGCTTCTCTCTCCTAATGCAATGAAATTTGAATTTGGTAAAGTAACATGGGATTTGAATATGGGACCTCGTGTCCACCAAGCACCTAAAAGTCTTGTTTAACAATATAAAGTCAAGTTCTATATAAAAATAAGCTAAAAAAATTATGTATTGATAATAAATTTTAAAATTTAATATATAAGAATTATATTCAATATATTTTAAAATTAATTAATTCAATTAATTCAATTACGATATGACTGCAATTCAATATCTAATGTCAATATGGATTTGACATATTATTATTATTCAGCTTAGAGACACATGTAATGCATGGATCTTCTTCTTCTTTGTCTTTTTCTTTTTAAATATATATTTTCCTATATGTCTTGTAGGTTAATGAAAGAAGCACACTTGTAAATAATTTCCACAGCCTTCTCTTCTGTGAGGTTCCTTAAATGGAAATAATGCTTCATTCCCCAATTCTCAACCAATTCAACTCTCCCACTCCACCCACTCTTCTTTAGCTCCTTCACATACTCCCTTCCTGCTTTAAAGAGATCGTCCTTCTCAGCCACGAACACCAACACTCTCCTGTGGGAGAAGGTGGATCCCATGTAGAGCGCACCACCGTGAATGTAGAGGAGGACAGGGAGTTTTTAGGTCGGATCGAGTATTTTGGGGAGGAAGATCCAAATAGAGATAGGGGTTAGATGGAGATGACTATGTCTATGGATTGTACGCCGGTGATGGGGTGGTTGGAAGGTGGAATCTTGACGTCAGAGTAGAAAAGGTGAACTTTCATTTGCCTATCTTTGTAGACATCAAAGAAGGGAAGCTTTTGGGTTATCTCGTCATCTCTCACGGCCATTTTTGTTGCTATAGAAGAAAAGTGTGAGTTTTAGTGCATGATATTAAGAAGAATGAAGGGATAGTTATAAGAAGAAAGTACTGTTTCTTCGACTAGTCATCCTAAAACTGAAGTTCTTCTATTACTTAGAAATTCTTTACTTTGGAAAAAAAAAATGCTATCTATCTATATCTATCATAATATATAAGAATTATTTCACCCTAAAGTATTTATGTAACATATGGAATCAAGCTTAAGTGATGGATAATCACGGTTAATATATTATGGTGTTACAATTTATGTTGGAGCCCTCCTAATGCAATAAATGTCATTCTCAAATAATGCTGCTTCATTGACAAGCAACTCGTAGAGTTACATGGATGTTAAAAAAATCTCACACATTATTAAAATGTTCATGATCTTCCAATTTTCCAGCTAGCTTTATTTTATTTTTTTTTCATGCAAAACAAATTGGGATGATCATTTACTATACTTCTATCTTAAGTTTGATATGCCAATTATAAATTATAGTAATAGTACTATATGTGTATGTCTATATATATAAAATTAATATCTAAAATAGTAGTATAAATTCATATGTTTAGATTTTCTAATTTTTAAGGGTGTGAAATATTAACAAAATGGCTTTAATCGTCTTATTTGTAATAATTAATTTCGTTCAAAAACCAGTTGACCGTTTTAATTCTTTTTTTGATTGTGTCATACAATTTTCTCAACTACCAGTTGACCATTTTAATTCTTTTTTTGATTGTGTCATACAATTTTCTCAACTAACATTATTTAATTAAGTAATTTCCTATAACATTCCCCATGGAATTTTTGCTTACAAATCTTGATTTCAAATTTTGAAAACAAGTTTGAAATCAACAGTATTAATTTAAAGAACAATTTATGAAGGCAATCCATAGGTGATAGCATTTGGTGGCTTAGGAAATTGCTGACTTTTCGAATATGATGACTGGATTAATGAAGTATAATATTAATGTTATTCTATTAATATTATATTAAATAATAATTGTAATAATATTTATAATATTTAATATTATTCTTATCTTTTATATTATATAATATTTTTATGATAGATTCTTCCATGCAATCCAAACTTAGAGTGTAAGTATACACTCCTACATGGCACATGCTTATAAGGCCACTTTATTGCCATGTAACATTAGGTGCTAACCAAAGAATTAAATGACAAAATTAAAAAGAAAAAAGGCCAACATGGTTAAATTTTATTGATTACATTTACATTTTAACCCTACTAACTTTGCCTCTTAAAACAAAACCTTTTATCTTTTAATTTGCAAGCTCAACTAATAAGATTCCTAATTTTTTAAAGGGAAAATTATATCTAAGGACCCATATGACATAAAATTTGTAATGAAAGACTTTAAAAATTAAAATTATTTTTAAGAACCATCATTACTATCAGATTTTAAGGGATTTACTATTAATTTTAGAGAATTTATTACTGAGTGTAGGAAAATCCAGCACTTTCTTATACCTAATAGTAAATACTCTAAAACTAATAGTAAATCCCATAAAACTTAATGATAATGATGATCCTTAATGGTAATTTTAATTTTTAAGGCCCTTCATTGCAAATTTTATATCATATGGGTCCTTGGTGTCACACCCGAAAATGCGACTACGTGACATCTAACAAAAATCAAAATTAAAAGTAGTGGAGTCGCCACTAAAATTTTATTTTTTGAAAAGGCAAAACTTTATAAAAGCCTTTTTAATTTGAAAAATAGTATGCGAACCAAATTTGGATTCGGGAGTTGATTATGAGTAGGGAAGGTGTTAGACACCCCACTATATCTGTTACTGAGAACGGTTACCCCAAGTTAGTTGTGCAAAATTAATATGACCTCTATTTTATTTTAATTCTCCTTGATAAATCACATGCAAAGCGGAAGGAAAAACTTAAGGAAATAAAATTAAAAGTAGAAAAAAGAAAGAAAATTAAGAATAAAATAGAAAAAAATTCAAAGAGTAAAATAAGTAAGAAAGGAATAAAATTAAAAGTAAATGTTTATTTACAAGGGTGGATTTAACCTAGGATGAGAATTTAGGGCCTACATACCCTTTGGAAGGAATCAAAATTCACGTAGTTCTACTGGTGATTGTGTTTAGTTGGTGTTTTGTTTTGTTTTTGTTTTTTTTACTTTGTTTTGTTTTTTATTTTTTTCTTCTTTTTTTTTTTAATTTTAATTTTTTTATATTTAACTTTTTTGTTTTTTGTGTTATTTTTTTCTTTTTCATTTTTTGCGAAAAAGACAAAGAAAATAAAATTCATTTTTTCCTTTAACAAATAAAATGAGTTTTGAAATTGATTAATATGTTTTGATTTGTTAAAAGAAAATTTAGTTTTACTTTTCTTGCATTTTTAGTTTTTTCTCTTTTTTTCATTATTTTTTGTTTTTTCATTTTTCTCTTTCTATGTCTTTTTTGTTTTGTTTGTTTTTTTTAATTTATTGTTTTTATTTTTGTTGTGGTTTTGTTTTTGTCTTATTTTTGTTTCTTCCTTTTTTTGTTTTAATGATTTTTTTATGACATTAAAAAGGATTTTCATTTTTTCTTCTTTCCTTTTCAAATTTTTTATTTGATTTATTGGCTTTTTTAATTTTTCTTGTATTTTGATTTTTTATATAATTGGTTTTTCCTTTTTTCAATAAAATTTTGGTTTTAATTATATTTTATTTTTTGTTTCTCATTGTTGATTTTTTTATTTTTCTATTTTTTGTTAGATTTTTTTAATATATATATTTTTTATACTTTATATATATATTTATTTAAACAAGAAATATTTTTTTTTGTTTTTGTGAAATATATTTTTATTAAAAGAAACTTTGAGAAAAGTTCATAAGTCTCAAAAAGTTCAATTCTTACTTACTTTTTATGTTTTTCTTTGTTTGGTTTTCTCTTTTTTTTTGTTCTCTTTTTTTTTGCTTTTGTTTTTTTTTGTTCCTTTTTTTTGGATTTTCTTTTCCTCTTTTTTATTCTTTTATTTTTACTTTTTATCTTTTTTCAAAAGGACAATCTCTAAAAAAAAAACTTATCTTTGAATTTTTAGAATATTACTTTTAAAACATTTATAGAGTAACCTTTAAGAAAGGAAAAGATAAATCTTTGAGACTCAATTTAATTTTTAGTAAAAAGATTTTTAATCCTTTTTTTTTTTCTTGTTCTTTTTTCTTATTGAAAATTTTTATTTAAAGAATCATTTGATGGGGGCCATTGAAACCCAAAAATTATTACAATGTAAATTTGAGACTCAATAAGTACCAAGGAGGCTTTGTTGCCACACATGACCTATAGGTTTGTTCCCATGTACCTGAGGGGACAAAAAATCCCACATAGCTATTCTAAAAAAAGAAAATAAAATATATAAAAAAAATACAATATTTGCAAGTGTAAGACATTTGTGTTAGTGTGTGTTCTTATGGTCAATCAAACCAACATTATAATTCCAAACAATATTTACAAAAATGATAAAAATAGAAAGATGGAAGGATTAAACCACAATCAATTGTTTGTCTCTGAGTTTCTCCATTTTCTTCACGCCCTCCTTGATAACCCATAGGATATCTCTTCCAACCATTTCCTCAGACAGCTTCCTACCCTCTTGTTTTCATCAGATCATGAGCCTCCAGGTCATGGGCCTCCTAGAGAGAAACAGAATATGTATTAGTTTCAATGAAAAGCATAAAACAACGTATCATCATATTTACTCATAAAGTGGCATATCATCTATAAATTAACACATAAGGTCAGCCAGCCCATTTGGCATTTTAGCAGCTAAAATAAACAAATAAATTAAGATAGAAACAACAAGATTTTCATGATAACATTTCAGCGAGTGGAAGCAAATATAGGATTTCTTGCTAGAATCCATGCTCAAAACCAAATTCATATTTGTGGCTAATTCATACTATTATAGACAATATAGCACTTGTTCCCATGTAGCCACTACAACCTTTTAGAACCAACCACCTCAAGTTACATCATAAGATAGAAAGAAATGATTACATATCCAATAGGGATGTGAACAGCGGGCCTCATATCCAAATAAGTTTCTAGCAAGTAGGCCTACAAGAACTCCATTCCCATTAGATGGCGTTGGAAGGACTTTCGAAAAGAGTTAGGGAAACCAAATAAGCTTAATGGACAAAACCAGTACACACACAACTTACAATAACTGTTACACACAAAAACCAGACTATCAAATTCCAAACAATTATAAACTGTAAAGCTTTAGGTCCTTCCCCTTAACTTTCCCACGATGGCATGCAAATAAGAGCAGAGATGATATGTTAGAGACAAAATAAAATTGAGCAGCATATGAATTGAAACAAACTGATCCAAACAAAAGGATATGACCCACAAATAATATTCCTGCACCAATAAAACTAAAAACAACTAAGCCCTCTATAGTAACACCCCAAATACGAGTCTCATATCATGTAAACCAAGATTGCAATGCTAATGTCTGCATACAGAACTTTACAGCAAAACATCAGGACCATATGATTTGTTGACCGGAGAAGACCAAAATAATGTCAAGTCATGCAAACAGAAATTTCCACTATTATAATAGTGAAACTAGACAGCACATTTCATGACCTACATGATCTCGAAAACCCTGGACTCAACACCCATTTAATATAAAATTAATCCTATTTTCCCAGTAATAGAATCATATCATCTTCTCCTTATGCAGTACAAACCGAATCAGCCAATAACGAGCACATGATTAAAGACAATAAGAATAAATGTTGGATTTAGATCAGCTATCTCATTCCCATCATGAGATCAAAAAGATGGGTTTTGCCTTTTATCTAAAATTAGATAATTCAAGCAAAATGAATCTCAACCAGAGCATGCTAGTCACTCAAGGAGGGGTCATTGAAATATAATAAAATCCATGAACTCAGTAACTCTAGCGAAATGCACAAAGATCCATTCAACCAAAATTGAATACCATAAGAGAATCAGACCCCAATTTTGATAAGCAAAAACCAATGGGATCATATTTCCAACAAAAGATCATACATTCTTATATAGAATCAGATTACACCATATGTAGGGTATATGAGCAGTGGAACTGAATCAGTACCTCTGTTGTCATGTCTTTGGGCTTTCTTTCCCTCTCAGGTTGCTGTCGTGTGTATCCGAGAAAGTTCATCTTCCTTTTCTAGTTGGCCTCGATGGCTGGAGGCCTTTTCTTTCTTTTGGTCTGGTTTTAGTCCCCTTCTCTGCTCGAGTCTCTCTGAACCTTGCTTCTATCTATTCTGTCAATCTTTCAGTCCCTATTCTCTTTCCCATAGCTCTCTCTCTCTCGATTTCGCTCCCTATTTTTCTCCTCCTCTGCTTTTATCCCTCTTCTTTCTCAGTTTCCCATTCTCAAAACTCCTCTCTTACTCTCTTGATCTCTCTTGAATTTTTCGCTCTCCCTAAATCCGAATCAGAAACCCTTTTTTGTCGCCTCTCTCTCGATCTCTTCTTTTTCTTCAACTCAAAATCAACCTAAAAGCCCCATGCCTCAGTCTCATTCTCTGCTGGTGGCAGGGAATGTAGCGATGAGAAGGGGCTAGGTCAAAATGTAGGGTTATTATATTTTGGTCCTCTTTTCATTTTTTTTAAAGTATTATATATTTTTTTTTTGTTTTCGTTTCTACTTTTTTTTTTTTTGGAGCTGATGGACCAAATTTATGAGAGTTGGGTTACAGGTTTTTTTTTTTAATTTGAGCTATTATTTTTTTTTATTGATTTAAAAGTTTGTTTTTTTTTTGGTATAGGATTGATGAACTTGGATTGATAAACAAAGTAATTGGCTTTTAGGGTTTGGTTATTTTTTTTCTTTTTTTTTTTTCCATTTGTTTTTGTCTTTTCTCTCTAGTTTTTTTTACTCCTTTTATTTATTTATTTTTTTAACTTGATTTTCAATTTTTAGTTTTCCTTTTCCTTTTTTTTTAAACTTGGGGATTTAGGAATTTAAAAAGAAAGTCTAATGCTTTTTCATTAACTTTTCCTCATTTTTTGTTTTCTTCACATTTTTTGGTAATTTGATTTTGTTATTATTTTTTAAGTTTACCTGGACAAAATATGGTGTTCACACTTGGATGCAATTTTTCCTTTTTTAAATCCCTCCTTCCCCCCCTCACCCAAAAAAAGCCCTAAATCTCAATTCTTAGTGCTACAAAATAGAGATACATCACATTCACATCCCTATATGGCAAGTTGCCATTGGAAAAAGAGATGACAAAAGGGAGAAGAAAACTATAATAATAACATTATGCATAAAGCTACTTGCTAGCCTCTCACGGACTCACAATTATATACCTTGCCCATTATCTATTAAATTAGGGAAAATAACATTTAAAGATCTTACTTTTGTGAAATTGATACTAAAAGATCTTAAAAATTAAAATTATTCAAAAGGCCCAAGAATTTAAAATCTACTTTGTAAAGACAAAAATATCCACATTGCTTTTTAGAGTTACCATTTCTTCTTCTTAAAGTTATAACACCCTACAAAATTTACAAGGGTGTTTTCGATTTGTTATAACCACTGGATAGAGATACAAAAATTACTATCATTTAATTACCATTTATACTTCTTAAAATTATTACTCTTACTTTCTAAAGTTACAAGAAGAATATTTTTGGTTTGTTATATCGATGGAATAAAAATATAAAAATTACTATTACTTATACTACTTATACTTCTTATAACACCATAAATTCTAGCTCATTTTATATCATTTATAGGATTTACATCATCATTTCTATGAGAGTATATGAAAGAGGGAGTGAAAATAATGTGCTTATTTGCATTACGTCATACTCAAAATTTTGTATTTGTTGTCACGTGGACCGTGTGAGCTCATGCTATGCATCTTTATATTTAATTACATCATTACAATTCATTTGCATCACAAAAACATGCCTACAACTCATGGAAACCGAATTGAAGTGTGGAATAAAGAGTTTCATTCTCGGCCAGAATTGCTCCACTTTCTGACCAAACTTTGGAAAATCATAACTAAATCTAGAAAAATTAAAATCATGCAATCTTGGTAATTATGGGAAGCTATGGATGTCTAATTCACACTAAAAATATTTTCAGACCATAACATCCATCACAGAGGACGTTTGAAATCCAAAAAGGTCCAGAGGTCGCTGCTACCTTGGTTGCTATTTCAGATTACTGATACAAACTTCTAAAATTCGTAACTAATTCTATAAAAATTGAAATCACACATATTTTGTCATTCTAAAAAGATACAAATGTTAAATTTATGATAAAAATAATTTCAGAATGAAACCAATACATTTAGCCATTGTAAATTTATGGAACAATGATTGGACTCTTGGGGCGTCACTGCTATTGATGGCCAACTTCAAAAATGCATAACTCTTTGCTCAAACTTCCAAATGAGGTGATCTCAGTGGCCACAGAAAGCTTATAACCTATAATTTATGCATATCAAATTTCACAAGCATTGGACAGCATTTTCTTATCAGATGACACAAAATTCAAATCTACCAGTGTGAACACTGCATATACCAGAATCAATAAAAAATCTCAACTTTGAAAATTCATCAAATATTCTCTAGACCTCTGAAAATTATGTTCTTTAGCTTCCTAAAAATCTCTCAATGAGACATAATTGCATGCCAAATCTCAGATCAATACTAACTCATTTGGCCAAAAAGTGATTTAAGGTTCCATAATGGTCAATTTTGGCTCCATATAGAGTACCAAAGTTGCCAAATGGATTTTCCTTGGTCTTGGCACCTTTTGGGAAAGTCTAAAAGTACATTTAAAACTTGTGTGAGCTGCCCAAATGGTTCCAAACCTCATACATCTCATTTTGGCCTTCTCACCCACACTTATGCACATTTACATCAAACTTTCAAATTGCATAATTTGGCATTACATACTCAAATTGTATTCTAGAGCTCATACATCATATCCATAATTATAAACATCACATAATTTCATATTTATACATGTCTCAAGGTTCATAACACATTTACAACATCATATACATCAAGAGACACAATTATAGTTTCAAAATGGCTAAAGCTAGATATAAACTTATCATTCTTCCTTCTTCATTGATGTTGGCTCCTTTCACCATAGTTACTTGGTTCACCTAGCATGTTAGATCATTGGAGAGGAGGGGATGAGATTCAAAGAATTCAAATAGCTCATTTCCCTTTCAATCATACATAATATGTGCAAGCAAGTTTTACAAATGCATGCATGGAGAAAATAAAAGCCTGATGACTCCCTAATTTGTGATATAAAACGAGATTATATTTAAGATCAAATTAGGGAGGCAAGTGCTTTCTTCTTGATTAATAGAGTTAAAAATGAATTCAATCACACAAAATAAAGAGAGTGTTTTATTGTATTATCTTTAGCAGTTTGAGCCTCACTCTATGATTGATTTCAATTTCAGGAAAGATAAAAGAAGAAAAAAAGAATTGAGAAAAGAGAAGGAAGCTGAGAAGTGAGAAAGTATAAATGGATCAAGCATTCTTGCTACAGCGAGGATTCAACTCGCTATGGCGAGAACACACTTTCGCTATAGCGAGTGAGGTACTTCGCCATAGCGAAGTCGCGAAGCATACAAATTCCAGGGAGAAACTCGCCATAGCGTAGCAGTAGCGAGAACAGCAAAAATCTGGGAACTTATGAGATCTCACTATAGCGAGAAGCACTCCTCGCCATAGCGAGATCGAACCCTGAAACGCACAATTTAATTTAACAAGCTAGAAAAGTCGGGGAAAGCCTAGGGTTTCATTCATTCAGCATGCAGAGGAGTTTTGGCCGACTAAGAGAGAAGAAAACGCATCAAGGGTGGTGGAGATGCTTCAATTTGATCGGGGATTCGTTAATTCTGTAAATTTATCTTCCGATTAGGTGTTTCTACTCCATTTCCCCTCTTAGTTAATGATAGTTAATATGTTTGTTGAATTTGTCTGGGGATTTCAAGCCATGAGCGGCTAAATTTTGTAATCCTTAAGAATTTTATGAACCTTTAATCTGTAGAGATTGTTTTCCCTTTTTGATTATGCAGTTTATTGGAAATTACAGTGTTTAATCTGAAATATATTTCATTCTATTGGGTGGCCTCCTTTAGTCTGATTGTGGATTGAGTGATTACCCTTTGACGGAAGGAAATTGCTTATAGACCATTGGTTAAACAACTTAGGATTAGATATAATCTAATTTGCACTTGAAATAGAGATATCCTCAAGGGCCCTAAGTAGTCAACAGAAGGTCTACATTTAATCATTTATTAACCACTCCTTGAGATATCAAGCGTGAGTGGATATAAGGGTTCAATTGGATCGAAAGACAATTGCACCTATTTCAACCTTGACTCTAGTAATTACATTAAGCTGTTTAATAAAAAGGAAAATAATCGACAGTTGATAAAAAGGGGATTAAAATTCTTAAGGTGTTTCTGATTGCATACTTTCAATACAACTATTGTTTATTACTTGCCTTTACGTAATTTTCATAAATCCATTTGCAATTTGATTGTTTAACTAAAATGAATATGAGAACTCTAATGCCTAATCGCCAATTGTGCTAATTTTCTGAGGGAACGACCTTGATTTATCACGTACTATGGCTGCGACCCGTACACTTGCGGTATCATATTTTAGTGAGCATCAAGTTTTTGGCGCCGTTACCGAGGAATTAAGGCAATTGGTGAAGAGAATTAGAGAACTTTGAGTAGTTTTAGCTTAAACATTTATTTTCTTTTATTTACTTTTTCTTGGTTATTTACGCTTTCAGTTGTTAACTATTCAGTTATTACTTTCTTAGCATTTACCTCTTGATTCTCTTAGCTTAGTAAGGCTCTTGATCTGTATTCCTTTGTTTTCACAGGTACATAGTTTATGCCACCTAAATCCATATCTAACAGAACACCTAGAAAGACAAGGAGTTTAATGGATATCTTGGCTGAAGGATCTACACTAATTCAAGCAGAAAGTGAGATAATAGTTCCTACCACAAATATGGTGAACGAAGATAATCAGAATCGTACTATTAAAGATTTTATGGGAAGAACCATGAGAACCACTCAACCGAGCATTGTGGTCCCGGATTTTTAAGCTGCTAATTTTGAGTTAAAACCTGTGATGATTTCTATGCTGCAGCTCAATGGACAATTCACTGGTGAGAGGTCTGATGAAGATCCCAACTGCCACATTCTGTCATTTTTGGGAGTATGTGATTCATTCAAATAGAATGGGGTGCCAAGGGATGTGTTAAGACTTAGACTATTCCCACTCTCTCTGCAAGGAAAGGCTAAGGAATGGTTGTTAAATTTACCAGAGGGTTCAATAGACACTTGGGACAAGCTAGAAGCAAGGTTCAGAGCTCGCTTCATTCCAAATAATAAAATAGCAGATGCTCGTCATGAGCTTATCAACTTTAAGCAAGCTTCAGATGAGCATTTGTACGCAGCATGGCAGAAATACAAACATTTACTCCGCCAATGCCCGAGTCATAGAATGGATAACTGTGCCATTGTTCAGAATTTTTGCACACGCCTGACTCCATTATCTGAGATGCTATCTTAAATGGGCGTTGGGATGACATACCGGTAGATGATGTTATTCTGGCTTTGGACACATTATCTGAGAGCTATGTGCAAAGAGGAAGTGATAGAAGGATTACTGCTAATGTTGCTAGCACTTAAGAAGATTCATCTGTACCACTAGTAACTATCCTCTCTGCCCTGAACAAGAGGTTTGATATGTTAGAATCTCAAGTGCAACGAAGTCAACAATTAAATGTTTGTTCTACCCAAGTGACTCTAACTGCTTGTGAGAACTGTGGAGATCTGCACTCAACAGAACACTGCCCCTTTGCATTAACAAAATCAATTAACTATGTGGAGAATTTTTCAAAAAATCAAAATCCATACTCGAATACTTACAATCCTGCATGGCGAAACCATCTGAATTTCTCTTGGAAGAATGGTCCATCCCTTAATCAACCATCATCTTTTGGAGCTAGGTCAAATCAACCTCCTGGGTTTTCTCAAGTAACAAGGCAGAATGTACCCGTTCAAGAGCCCAAAACAAATCTAGAAGATATACTGGCTAAGTTCATGACCACTCAGATCAAGAATAATAAAGAGCAAGCCGGTATAAATGCAAGAGTGGATTCTTCTCTTAAGAACATAGAGGTACAGATGGGGCAATTAGCGTCTGCTGTGAATGCGCTGCACCAAAAAGGTTTGCCAAGTGATACAATTCCCAACCCAAGAAGAGAGGGTAAGGAAGAATGCAAAGCTATCACTCTGAGAGGTGGTAAAGAACTTCCTGAAAGACAAGTTCAAGTGGAGGACCTAACTAAGATGAATTCTAAAGGTCCATCAGGCACTATTCAGACAGAAAGTGAAAGATTTCAACAGAAGAAAGAGAAAAAGGCCACCAGTTTGAGCAACAAAGAAGAGGACAATGAAGGAGAGTCTAAAGCGGAAAAATCCGAAGAAAAGACAGTTGTACATCCTAAAGTGGTGCCACTGCCTCCATTCCCACAGAGATTGCAGAAGAAAGTCCTTGATGATCAATATAAGAAGTTCTTGAGCATGTTTAAGCAACTTCACATCAATATCCCTTTCTCTGAAGCCTTGGAGCAAATGCCTAAATATGCTAAGTTTCTTAAGGACATGCTTAGCAAGAAGAAGCGGTTTACTGAGTTTGCAATAGTGGCTTTGACAAAGGAGACTACAAATATCCTGAAATCCAACCTACCAACCAAGTGCAAAGACCCCGGTTCCTTTTCAATCCCTTGCATGATTGGGGATAAGTTTGAAGGTCGAGCACTTTGTGATTTAGGATCTGCTGTGAACCTTATGCCCTTATCAGTTTTTCGAAAGTTATAGATGGGAGAGGCCAACCCCACGACGGTCACTTTACAGCTAGCCGATATAAGTCTCTCTTATCCACATGGAATCATTGAAGACGTGTTAGTAAAAGTTGGGCAGTTCATCTATCCCGCTGATTTTATTGTGCTTGATATTGAAGAGGATAGAGACATCCCACTGATAGTGGAGAGGCCATTTCTAGCTACTGGCAGAGCACTTGTTGATATGGAAAAAGGGGAGATAATAATGCGATTGGGAGACGAGCAAGTCACTTTCAGTGTGGAGAAAGCCATGAAGCATCTGGGTAGTGTCGAGGAATGCTCACGAGTGTCTATTGTTGAAGAGATGATTCAAGAAGAATTAGACTCTTATGCTTTCACTAATCCTCTTGAAGCGGTACTTGTTGGTAAGTCAAATTTAGAGGAAGTGAAGAGAGTGGAAGTTGAGCACAAGCTTAATGCATTTAGGCCTATAGCTAAGCAGAATGAGCAGTTTGAATCACTGGAGCTGACCTCACGAAATACTCATACTCTACCACCTTCTATCGAGCAGCCTCCATTGTTAAAACTGAAACCTCTTCCTCCGCATCTAAAATACGCCTATTTGGGGGAAGGAGAAACTTTGCCAGTCATAGTTTCATTAGCATTAACATTTTCCCAAGAGGAACAGCTGTTAAGAGTGTTAAAAGAGCACAAAAAAGTTATTGGTTAGACCATAGCAGATATAAAGGGAATCAGTCCAGCCATCTGTATGCACAAAATTCTCTTAGAAGAAGACCACAAGAAATCAGTGGAAAACCAAAGAAGATTGAATCCGATAATGAAAGAAGTGGTCAAGAAAGAGATCATTAAGTGGATGGATGCTGGAATTATCTACCCCATCTCAGATAGTGACTGGGTGAGTCCGGTGCAGTGTGTCCCTAAGAAAAGAGGTATGACAGTGGTACACAATGAGAAGAATGAAATGATTGCCACAAGAACAGTCACAGGCTGGAGATTTTGTATGGACTACAGGAAGTTGAACACAGCTACAAGAAAGGATCATTTCCCGCTTCCATTCATCGATCATATGTTAGACCGATTAGCAGGAAAAGAATTCTTTTGTTTCTTGAATGGCTATTCTGGATACAATCAGATTGCTATTGCCCCGGAGGATCAAGAAAAGACCACTTTCACATGTCTATACAGGACTTTCGCATTTAGACGCATGCCTTTTGGACTATGTAACGCTTTTGCCACATTTCAGAAATGCATGATGTCGATTTTTTCTGACATGATTGAGCATATCATGGAAGTCTTCATGGACGATTTTTCAGTATTCGGCATCACATTTGAAAAATGTCTGGCAAATTTGACACGAGTCTTACAAAGGTGTGAGGATACTAATTTAGTCCTAAATTGGGAAAAGTGCCATTACATGGTTTGTGAAGGAATAGTACTGGGGCATAAAGTGTCTAAAAAGGGGTTAGAAGTGGATCGGGCCAAAGTTTCAGTAATTGAGCAACTACCACCACTTACTAATGTGAAAGCTATTAGAAGCTTCTTGGGGCATGCTGGGTTCTATCGACGATTTATCAAGGATTTTTCACAGATAGCAAAGCCTCTTTCTCAATTGCTTGAAAAGGATACCCCTTTCAAGTTAGATGCAAACTGCTTGAAAGCCTTTGAAGAACTTAAGCAAAGACTCATCACCGCACCAATTATAGTGGCCCCTGATTGGTCACTACCCTTTGAGGTTATGTGCGACGCGAGCGATTATGTGGTTGGAGCTGTGCTTGGTCAGAGACATGGTAAGATTTTCCATCCTATTTACTATGCTAGCAAAACCTTAGCTGGAGCACAGGTAAATTACTCAACTACTGAAAAAGAAATGCTTGTTGTTGTCTTTGCTTTTGAGAAATTTAGAGTCTATTTGATGGGTACTAAAGTTGTAGTTCATACTGATCATGTGGCTATTAGATATCTCTTATGTAAGAAAGAATCCAAACCTAGGCTAATTAGATGGGTTTTACTATTGCAAGAATTTGATGTGCAAATTGCTAATAGAAAAGAAATTGAAAATCAAGTGGCTGATCATTTATCTAGGCTTATGAATAACTCTGATTGTGTAGATAATCTCCTGATTAATGAGAGCTTTCCTGATGAATCTATATTTGCTGTGAATTGTATATCTGTGCCTTGGTATGCTGATTATGCCAACTACCTGGTCAGTGGCATTGTACCCGATGAATTAAACTTTTATCAAAAGAAAAAGTTTTTGCATGATGTGAAATGGTTTGTGTGGGATGAACCATTTTTATATAGAAAATGTGCTGACCAGATTTTGCGAAAATGTATGCCTCAGACTGAACAAAATGACATTCTTCATGCCTATCATTCTGCTCCTTACGGTGGTCATTTTAACGGGCAGCGTACTGCTTACAAAGTGTTACAATTTGGGTTTTATTGGCCCTCACTGTTTAAAGATGCTTATTTATTTATTAGCCATTGTGACGCATGTCAGCGAACAGGTAACATCTCAAAGAGGCATGAAATGCCCCAATCAGGTATTTTTGAGGTAGAATTATTTGATGTGTGGGGTATTGATTTCATGGGACCATTTGTTTCATCTAAAACTCATCAATACATTTTAGTTGCTGTTGAGTATGTGAGTATGTGGATTGAGGCTGTAGCTTGCCAATCTAATGATGCCAATACGGTGGTGCAATTTGTTAAAAAGAATATTTTTACTCGATTTGGCACACCTAGAGCAATCATTAGTGATGAGGGGACTCATTTTAACAATAGGTTGTTCAAGGGTCTGCTTGAAAAATATGGAGTCACCTATAGAATGGCATTGGCTTATCACCCTCAAACTAACGGTTTGTGTGAAGTATCCAATAGAGAAATAAAAAGGATTGTGAAAAAGACTGTAAACCCCACTAGAAAAGATTGGGCAGATAAGCTCGATGACGCTTTATGGGCATACAGGACGGCTTTTAAATCTCTAATAGGTATGTCTCCATATCAATTAGTTTTTGGCAAAGCTTGTCATCTGCCCATTGAGCTAGAGCATAAAGCCTTTTGGGCTATTAAGAAACTAAATTATGATATGGCTAAAGTGAGTGAGAAAAGACTAATGCAACTTAATAAGTTGGATGAGTTTAGATTACAAGCCTTTGAAAATTCTAGAATTTACAAAGAAAGAACTAAAAGAGTTCATGATAAACGCATCTTACCAACGACATTTACACCTGGAGACCTTGTGTTACTTTATAATTCTCGTTTAAAGTTGTTTCCAGGTAAGTTGCGATCGAGATGGTCTGGACCATTCAAGGTAATTGTTGTAACATCTTATGGAGCCATTGAAGTTCAGGATGAGAAATCAGGAGATCAATTTAAAGTGAATGGTCAACGGCTTAAACACTATCTGGGTGGTGACATAGACCAGCAAACTACAGTCCATACCTTAGCTCAACCTCCTTGATTAGAGACAAAGTCCGGCTGAGGACTATAAACCAAGCGCTCCTTGGGAGGCAACCCAAATTTTCTTCTTGTGCTTTTATTTTAATTTATCGTCCTTTCCTTTTTGTTTTGATTTTCGGTGTTCCTTGTGTGTTTTATAGGTTAGATGTTGGTACTGGAGTGCTGGATGCTGGGAACAAGGTGTTTGGGAGAAAAGACCGTCGTCCGACATGATTTTCAGGGAGTTCCTAACCTTACTTTGCATTAACCATAATCATTTTAGTCATGTTAATCAACTATGTTGGTTATGATTTGAGTAAAATGAGTTGATGTGAGAGATGATTCAATAAAGTTATAGAATGCTCATCTGCATAGTCATTAGTTCCCAAAAAAAAAAATATTCGCTATAGCGAGAAGGCCACCTCGCTACAGCGAGGCTGCTTATTTTGCATCAGATATAGTGACCAGAGAATCCCTCGCCATGGCCAGGCTGTGGCGAGCCCCATGAATGACTCTAAGTGTCCTCGTTATAGCGAGCCAACCATTTCGCCATGGCGAAATCTCTGCAGCCAATGTGGTACAAGGTCCAGAGAGTATGTCGCTGTAGCCACGCTATAGCGAGTGACATGTTCAGAAAAAAAAAAATTTTCAAGTCTTTTCGCTATTGCGAGATATTCCACTCACTATAGTGACTGCAGCATACTCCTGAACCACACAAAAACCAGAGAGATCCTCGCTATAGCCTCACTATAGCGATACTCTTCAGTATCTTACTTTTACAAGTGTTCTTGCCATAGCGAATGGTTCCTTTCGCTGTTGCGAAGACTGCAGCCCTACTTATACTTTCTCCAGAGAGTTCCTCGCTATTGCCTAGCAATAGCGAGGTCGCTACTATCTGAGCCTAAATAGTTCATTTCGTCGCTTAGCCAAACCTACGCTCATTCTCGCTATAGCGTGTCTGAACCCTCCTCCCTGAGATCTCATCCTTCAACCAAATCTCTCACGATCAATGCTCCCATTCCCTTCGCATTCCATTTTCCTTGCATCAGGTAAGTCGAGTTTCAATTTTATCCCCTAAATCATGTTGAATTTAGGTTTTCTCGCGAACCTTAGGGCTGAAGGATGTTTCGTTTTGATTTGTGTAGTTTAGGGTTAATTATTCGTTTTGAATGCATGTGCTGTGCTGGTTGTATATTTCTATGCAGGGGAATACATTTAGTTTGGCATTATTCTGCACATAATCGCACTCTTCCCAAATCTGTTCGAACTCGCTACAGCGAGTTCGAGAATTTTTTCCAGAAAATTTTTTTTCCCCTAGCGTTCCCTTCTTTGAGTGTTTCCTTCTTCTTCTGTCCTTTAGTCCCCTGTAGGCTTTTACAGGCTCGTGTCCTTCTTCCAATCACAGCATATGCCATTTATTTCATGCTTTTTCATCCTAGCTATGCATGTGACACCCATTCCCTCTGTTCATCCTGTACTTGCTTTTACTACTTGTACTGATTTGCTTTCAATTCCTCTTTATTTTTTACAGTGATGGCTCCCAAGAAGCAAGCCAAGACTGTTGGAGCATCTTCATCTAAGCAAAAGAAGCAGGCTTATGATAAAGATAAGTTCGCTTCAGCCCAGGCGAAATTCCGTTTTAAGCGTCTTTTCACTGACCGCGGTGTGGCTGAAGACCGATATTATGAGCCTCACGGCCTGGATCTCATCTATCCGGACTTCCAGTGGCATGAATTGCAAGGCTTCACTAAAAAGCCAGTGCATCGAATCCCACTGATGATCCAAGAGCTGTATGCCAACTTTGAGGATACTGAAGAGGGAGAGGATGAATATTATTGACGGGCTTCTTGGGTGCGCATCAACGAGAAAGTCTTTCAAAACTTCTATGAGCTACCAGACGTCGAGGCTTATGCATTTCAAAACTATTTGGAGAATCCTGAATCTGTTCCATGGGAGGAGGTGGAAACCACCATCGCATTGGAAGGCTGAGCTCGATTGGTCAACAAAGTATACCCGGTAAATCAGCTAAACAAACCGGCCTGGTATTGGTTACAATTCATCACCAGCAACATTTTGACAAGCTCCCATGGTTCTGACATGATCCAAGAGCGAGCTACACTGACTTGGTTCTTCATGACCAGGCAGCGGGTGAACATCCCTCACCTGATGTACCTCAACTTTAAGCAAATAGCGAGGTCTGATAGAGCGAGCCTAGCCTACCCCCACATGCTTACTGAGCTAGTCACTATGGGGGGAAGCCGAGTCTCCAAAAATGATGCGCAGTTCAAGCCAAAAGGGCTCTTTAAGTATGATAACATGAAGGATGAGCCGGGCCATCCTCGCAGACAACGGGCATCTGCCCGGACACCTCCTGCAGCTTCTTCACCTCCTCCACAGCGTATGAGCACACCTGAGCCGATGCAGCAGGACTCGCTGCATTCAGCTGAGTTTGAGGGTTGGGTACGAGAGTCTATTGACCGGTTGGAAGGCCATGTCCTGTCCATGAAGGACCAGCTTCAAATACTTATGGATTACTTGATGCCCGCCCCTGTCCCTTCACCTCCAGCGGGTCCTCCACCATCAGTGATCGTTCTTCCCTAGAACCCTCCGCCGAGTGACCAGCCTGGTCCTTCGGATTCACAGGACCCTTCTATCCCTTGATTGCTATTTCTCGTTACTGTTCATTTTGCTTTTTGGGATGACTGTATATCTTTTTGCTTGTGTCACTAGTGCTGGCTGCTCTGTTATCTCTTATCACAACTCACTTGTTCCTGTATCTATTTTGTCTATTGTTGGGATGTCAATTGCAAGAGTTGTTTGAGCACACCCCTCTCGTCTTCTCAAATGTTTTCTTTTCTTATCAGGGGAGTCCTGTTTCTTTCCTTTTCATGCACCACACTTCTCTTATCGTACTTTTGCTCTTCTGTTTTGCACATTGCGGACAATGTTAGTTTTAAGTGTGGGGGGAATGTATACATAGGCTAAATAGGCATGAACACCCAAATTCAAGTTAATAAAGCAAATATCTAGCACTCTTAAATAATCCATCATAACATCTCCAATTTTAACCAGAATTAGCATCACTGCCTTAGAGGAATACTGATCAATGAATATGGGGGTGAAGCAAGCTTCAAATGAACAAAGTAGATAATGTAGTTGTAGTATGCACCCACATTAGGACCACTCTTCCACAATATGATTAGGTGAAGTATTCAAGTTTTCTCTTAAACTAATTCTTAATTATTTTTTTTAGATCCTTCCAAGTTACTTGCTTCTAGTGAATATCTGATTGTCATTTGAGAGGGATCATGAGTACACCACACAAAAAAACCCTACTCCAATGGTTGAAATCACTTAGTAACCGGGTGGCTTCATAACCAATGTCGTCATTTGCGTCAAAAGGATTAAGAGAACTAAGGAGAAATCATTCAAAAAAAAAAAAAAAGAGACTGGGCAAAAGCCATTTCAAAAAAAAAAAGCTAAGTGATCATGTTGAAAATTGATCTCTGGTGAACAATAGAAACCTCTTTTAATGAATGTTGAGGATTGAAGTTAGAGTGAATATTTGGATTGGTCTTAAAAATGTAATGAGGATATGTTGAAGGTTGCTTGAGTGCTTTTTGAAAATCTATCTGTGGAGCACACACGCACTTAGTCAGGGTGTAGCTATGATTGCATTGTTTTCAAAATTCAATTTAAGTTTTGCTGAACTTCTATTTCTAGCATTAGTCTCAATCTAAGTGTGGGGGAGAGCTGACTTCTGATTGATTGAGTGATGATTATGAAAAAGAATAAATAAATGAGCTCTGTTTGATAGTTTCTAAGAATTGCTTGAGGACAAGTAAGGATTTAAGTGTGGGGGAGTTTGATGACTCCCTAATTTGTGATATAAAACGAGATTATATTTAAGATCAAATTAGGGAGACAAGTGCTTTCTTCTTGATTAATAGAGTTAAAAATGAATTCAATCACACAAAATAAAGAGAGTGTTTTATTGTATTATCTTTAGCAGTTTGAGCCTCACTCTATGATTGATTTCAATTTCAGGAAAGATAAAAGAAGAAAGAAAGAATTGAGAAAAGAGAAGGAAGCTGAGAAGTGAGAAAGTACAAGTGGATCAAGCATTCTCGCTACAGCGAGGATTCAACTCGCTATGGCGAGAACACACTTTCGCTATAGTGAGTGAGGTACTTCGCTACAGTGAAGTCGCGAAGCATACAAATTCCAGGGAGAAACTCGCCATAGCGTAGCAGTAGCGAGAACAGCAGAAATCTGGGAACTTATGAGATCTCGCTATAGCGAGAAGCACTCCTCGCCATAGCGAGATCGGACCCTGAAACGCATAGTTTAATTTAGCAAGCTAGAAAAGTCGGGGAAAGCCTAAGGTTTCATTCATTCAGCATGCAGAAGAGTTTTGGCCGACTAAGAGAGAAGAAAACGTATCAAGGGTGGTGAAGACGCTTCAATTTGATCGGGGATTCGTTAATTCTATCAATTTGTCTTCCGATTAGGTGTTTCTACTCTATCTCCCCTCTTAGTTGATGATAGTTAATATGTTTGCTGAATTTGTTTGGGGATTTCAAGCCATGAGCGGCTAAATTTTGTAATCCTTAGGAATTTTATGAACCTTTAATCTGTAGATATTGTTTTCCCTTGTTGATTATGAAGTTTATTGGAAATTACAATGTTTAATCTGAAATATATTTCATTCCATTGGGTGGCCTCCTTTAGTCTGATTGTGGATTGAGTGATTACCCTTTGACGGATGGAAATTGCTTATAGACCATTGGTTAAATAACTTAGGATTATATATAATCTAATTTGCACTTGAAATAGAGATATCCTCAAGGGCCCTAAGTAGTCAACAGAAGGTCTGCATTTAATCATTTATTAACCACTCCTTGAGATATCAAGCGTGAGTAGATATAAGGGTTCAATTGGATCGAAAGACAATTGCACTTACTTCAATCTTGACTCTAGTAATTACATTAAGCTATTTAATAAAAAGGGAAATAATCGACAGTTGATAAAAAAGGGATTAAAATTCCTAAGGTGTTTCTAATTGCATACTTTCAATACAATTATTGTTTATTACTTGCCTTTACGTAATTTTCATAAATCTATTTGCAATTTGATTGTTTAACTAAAATGAATATGAGAACTCTAATGCCTAATCACCAATTGTGCTAATTCTCTGAGGGAACGACCTTGATTTATCACGTACTACAACTGCGACCCGTACACTTGCGGTGTCATATTTTAGTGAGCATCAAAGCCATAGACATTTTAAAAGCAAACTTGGCATGTGAGCAACTCATACATATCATTCAAGAGCTCACCAAGTGTTTGGATTGGCCTCACACTTCTCCTCATAGGTTTTGGACTTATCTCACTCATTTCTTGAGTACTTTGGACTCAATCATACTCTTGGAAGCCCACTTTGCTTTTGGGAGACTCTTTGCTTTGTCTCAACCAAGCTCAAGGGTTCTTGGCTCATCCTCACCAAAGGGAAGAGTTCTTGGCCTCTCCACACTTAAGTAAACTTATACAAATATCTTGCACTCATTAAAAAACATAACATGGCATCAAGGATCATAGCATATAAAGGCATGCTAGCATACTTTTCATAACTTGAAAATACACATATACATATTCTAAAACAAGCTAAACACACATCCATGCATGAGAGAAGGTGGAGAGAGTTATCTTGTGTAAATCTACATACTTTTTCCCTTAGATTTTCCTCCTTTGCCTCGGCTATACACCCACAATTTGGTGGAGATGGTTTCTCTTGGCCTAGACATGATTTAAGGGAGCTAATTAGGTTCATGAAATATATTCTAAAGCTATACAATTTGCTTAAGCCCTAGATTACTCTATGGGCTTCATTATGGTCCATAATGGTGCCTAATGAAGCAACACTCCTCAAATAACTTTTAGGCCTCATTGTTTTCTCTCAATTATGATTCTTGACTCCTTTTAAACTTTTTGGAGCCACCACACCATTAAAACAAAGGGTCTAGTACCATGTTACTTCTTTAGGTCATAATATGGAACCTATGACCCCAATTCACTTTCCTTGAGTTCTAAATTTTTTTCAAAGCCTCCTCTTATATTCACTCATCATATATGACTCAGAAATGGCCTTTAGAAAAATTTGAAACTCTCCCTAGCTAGGTGAACTTGCTTAGGCCGAGACTTTGGGTGCATTGGCCTTCCATGGAGCTTTCTTTGTTTTCTTGAAGGAGGAAGCATGTGGGGAGCCTCTTAGGGATCTTAGGAGCATATTTTAACATTTAATTAAGCCTAAAAACATTCATATAAAATCAAATTTGCAAGGAAGCATTTGGATCCCTAATGATTCCATCTTATTTCCTAATGCTCCTTTCTTGATTCTATTGGTTCATTCTTAATCCTTGCCACCTAAAACCTTTAACCCTTCCATGAATTAGGCAGAAAACAACCCCTAAGAATTGGACTCATGGTGCCTAAATTCGTGCAAGAGGAAGGAGGAGGAAGAAACGACCAAAGAATGAAAGTTTTACCTTATTTTCTTGCTTCCTTTGGCTTGTTCTTCCACTTGGGTGACTTGCTCCCTCAAATTTTGAAATTTCCCTCTCTGTTTTGCCCCTAAAACAGCACCAAACTCTCCATTAAAACCATAGAAAGAAAGCTTGAGAGGAGAGGAGCAAGTTTCAAGAAAGAAGGATATGGAATTTCTTAAAGTTTCTTACCTTTATCTTGAATTTCTTCCTCCAAAATCTTCCTCCTCTTGTGTGCCTAAGAAGGGCAGCTTCTCCTCTGGTTTTGGGTAGAAGTAAGGCAGTCTTAGAGAGAGGAGAAAGAACGTGGCATATAAAGACCCTTTTTGAAGCTTCCTTTAACACTTTATGCCAATTTTGCCCTTCGTTCTTGCATTTTCATTTCTCTTTTATTTTAGTTCCTTTTTAAGAACTGTCTTTTCCATCATAACAAATAGGTTCCCAATTTAATAAAATGCCTTTGGAATCACTCAAATCGGAGCTAAAACCCTCCCAAACAAATCGGTCAAAGTTCGGGTCAATTGACGTTAGAAAACATCCACCGAAGGGGATTTAACTGTCCCGGGGCTTTCCATTGTTTTTAGAGCCTCTGAGAACCCCATAGAACTCAAAACTTTCATTTAAAAAGCCCTCCCATATGTTTTCCAAAAAGTCCCCTTATTTACGAAAATGCCACTGGCCTTTCGGCAAATTTTTCGAATCACTCTGACCCTGGTTTCCGGGTAACTCAAGGCTCAAATCCTTATTTTCTATTATTTAAAATTTTTTTCATAATTTTAGTTGGCCCCTAATTCCTTCTATTTCAGGGACTTCCTTTTATAATTGGTCCATTTCTGATGTTTACGGAGAAACCGAACATCACATTTCTCACGTTTACGGAGGGACTGAATGTTACACTTCTCAAAGTTATTATTCACTTTTTTAATAGTTACTACTTATGCTTTTTGAAGTTATAGTAGGAGCATTTTTATTCTTGCATGGTAGATTTTAAGTCCTTTGGGTCTTTTACGCTTTGTTTGGATGGGAAGAAAACCAAAGAGAAAAGAAAAGGGGAGGAGGAAACTCTATTTTGCCTCGTTTGGTTTGAAATGAAAACAGAGGAGAAGAGAAAACTTGGAGGGAAAAGTACCGTGAGGCCCATCAAATTTTTTTCTCCCCGCTCATGGCGAGATTCAGAGGAGAAAATACTCAGGCAACATAATTTACCTCCTATTTTCCTTAATTACCCTTCTAGCAAATCTCTATCTCGTGCCTCTTATATGCCTCTGTCCCCTGATAAGTGGCCCAAACAACCTAGGTGTTGTCTTCCTATTTTCTACAACTGTGCTCGTTTCGACTCACCCCTTTGCCTCCAACCTTTGAGCAACAGATGTATCTTTGCTTCCTTCATATTCTCTTTGCTTTAACACGTTGAAAGAAAATTAAATCATTATTGTTGCTATTTTCTTAAATGATGGATTATTTTTATATCTTGTCTAATTACTATAAATTTTCTCTACACTCTGTTATTTGAAAACAACTTAATTTGCACCAAAAAAATAAAACAAAATCGTTTTCTTATCCTTTTCAAGCATATATTTTGTCGACTAAGCTTGTAAGATTTTCACATCCAGCTTTGCCTTACATGGTAAACCAATGTTTTGCCCATATTGAATATTAAACTTTCTTTTTTATTTGAGACAATGAGTCTTGTCTGTCCAAACAAGATACCTAAAATTATCCTAAACACTCTTTTGGCATCTGCATTCCCCTTAATAGCTCAATGAAAATGTAAAAGTAAGGTAATGTTGCCTTGTTGGGAAACTTAACCATATTTGTAGCTTATGTTCACGCGTATTTCACAATTATTTGTTAGTAGCTGAATCCTCCTTTCCCTCGCATAATTGGTAATTAAGATAATTGTTTATATACTCTTTCTAACCAACCGCCTATACTTATGCATAAATTAATCTTTTCTTGTTTCATAAAGTATGCTTTTACCTACCTTGCATACTTGTTCAATAAAGGAACAACCACAATGATATGGAATTCACAGAGGGTGTAGAAGAAGACACTAATGATTCTGACTTTGAGTTGAAGCAATTGATACATTTTGGCCTGACAAATGAAGGTTTGAACTTGAACAATTTGATAGAAAATTTGGAAAAACATATACGTACATGTGTTATACGTCTTACTTGTTTGGTCTTGTATCCAATTCATTTTTTAGATGAATTGTTAACACTGATGAATAAACCTGTAAGGGTTAACAACATTGATCGATATAATATGAGATAACAGTTGATGCTTCATCTACAAGATGAAAAAAATTGTCATGATGTGTTACGTATAGGCCCAGAAGCTTTTAAGGAGTTGTGTGAGAAACTCTGCCACACTGGTAGAGTTAAAGATTCATGTTGGATAACAATAGAAGAACAAGTTGCTAAATTTCTTCATATTTTAACACATAATGTCAAAACTCGTACAATGTGCTTCTATTTCTATCAATCAGGAGAAACTATAAATCGTCATTTCCATAATGTTTTACGGACTGTAGTTTCACTTGAGATTGAGTTTCTTTTACAGCTATCCAGACTAGAGGTTTCTATTTAAATTTTTAATAACAGTAGATTTTATCCATATTTTAAGGTATGCACTTATGCCTATGCTTATTTTTTCTACACTTTATACATAATGAGCTACAATTCCATAAACAAAATATGTATATATATCACTTCTAATCATGTTGACATTTTAGGATTGTGTGGAAGCTATAGATGGAACTCATGTTTAAGCAAAAGTACCTAGAGAAAAAGTAGGTCGATTTTGAGGACGAAAAGATTATCCGACACAAAATGTTTTTATTGCATGTTCATTTGATATGAGATTCATGTATGTCTTAGTTGGTTGGGAAGGAATAGCTTCTGATTCAAGAATATTAAAAAATGCTTTGTTAAGAGAAGAATCTTGTAATTTCTCAAGGTAGTATATATTTATGGCTATTATAGTGTTAGGGTGAGACTTGCATTTTCTTCTTTCTTACTCTTATTTGTGACTTCATTGTAGAAAAATTTTATCTAGGAGATGCTGGGTTTCCACTTATGCTGGTTTATTAGCACCATACAGAGGAGTTCGTTATCATTTGAAGGAATATTCGACGCCGTCACCATAAAATGTGAAAGAAATTTTCAACCATTGACATGTCTCATTGCGAAATATAATTAAAAGAATATTTAGAGTTCTGAAGAAAAGATTTCTAATAATAGTCAGTGGCACTAAACCATATTATTCTTTCCAAACAATGATTGATATTGTCATTGCTTGTTGTATTTTATACAATTTTCTGATGGGAGTAGATCCTGACGAGAACCTAATTGTTAAAGTGGATCATGAGTTATTACTTAATCTGCTTGATAATATCGAAGACTATTCGAGTCATGGTCAAGAGGAAGATTATAGACAATGATCAATTTTGAGAGATAGTATAGTAGGCCACATGTGGAATGATTATCGAAATGGATTATAATTTAATATACAATACTTCTCCAAGTTATTTAGTACTTTATTAAGTACTATATAATAACATTTTGTGATTTGTTGAAATGGTTTATTAATATATTAATTTATTATATTGGTAATAATTTATGCAATTCTTATAGTAGATGAATCAGATAATATATTTTGTTCTCCTAACTTGTTTGATGGTATATATCATTTATTTCTATGTAGAACTTTGACAATGGCCCCACAGAAGAAGGATTTAGGTAAAGATAATTTGCAATGGACTCTTGAAATAGATAAAGCTTTTTTGGATGCATTATTAGAAAAGATGATGAAGGGCAATCGTCTAGATGGCACATTTACGACGTTTGCATATGACAACATCTTGCAAGTTCTCAGAACCTCTTTTGGACCACATATAACAAAACAACATTTGAAGAATAGAAAGAAGACTTTGTCACAATGGTTTGGCGAGCTCTATGATTTATTCAACGAACTAAGTGGATTTTCATGGAATTCTGTTATAAAAATATTTGAACCTGAAAGTCAGGTTTGGAATGATTTGATTGAGGTAATCTTATTACTTGATTGCACTGGTTATCATAATTAATTTGATATATATGTTTATTTATAGTTTGAGCTGTATGTTCAGAATGTCTGTTCATTAAAACTTGTTTCATTCCTGTAATATTTGTAGAAAAAATCACAAGCGAAAAAGTGGATGACTACACATATGTTACACTATGATAAGTTACATGAATTATTTGAAGCAGATCAAGCAACAGGAAAATCTATTGAGAGTGCTAAAGATAAATTGAAACGATGGCAAAAAGAGTGTATTGATTTAAATGGCTCTCTTGAAGGGCCAACAATGAATGAGATGATGAGTGAAATTGATTTCAATTTGGGATACAAGGCTACAAATTTAACAGCTATGGATTCTTTTAGTCCTACATATGGTAACTCTTACCATTCAAATGGAACAATGTCTTCCAAAGGACAAAAGAGGAAAAAGGTTATCAATGATACCATGGAAGAAAAATATGAAAAAATTACATTGGGTATCAAAGAACTTGTTGAGGTAATGAGAGATGGCAATTCTTTACATGACAAATATATAGCATTATCTAAAAGACAAGTTGCTGTTCAAGAGAAACAAGCTGCAATTGCTGAGAAGAGTCTTGCAATACTTGAGAAAAGCAGGGCTCGTCATTATAGTGAGGAAGAAGTAGGGCAGAACTTGAGAAAATTGGAGTGTTTGAAGATTACAAGTTGAAATGTTATTTCTTTTTATGCAACGAAGAAAAAAGCAAGCAAACATTTTTTGGAGTTTCACGTCATATGCGGTTGGAAACATTGGCAAAAATAATGAATAATGCTGGCATTCCCTAAATAAGTGGAACTCCATGGATGTATTCAAACTTTTGTTCAGGAACTGCTGTTAGCACATTTGTAATGTAGTTGTAACAGCATTGGAAACATTTTTGAGTAAATAATACTGATTTATTTTCTTATAAGCCTATAATGTAATGAAGTTTATGATGGGTTGGTTTTTTCTTATTCAGTGGAAAATGCCCTCTTTTGTAAATCATTAACAATTATGTAAGTCTACTTACATTGCAAGTCTACTGTTGCTTGCCACTAACATGCATAGAGTTCAGGATGGATGAAAATAGTTGCTTGTATAATGATAGGTGGTGGCTATTGTTTCTGTTTAATAAATAACATTGACTGTGATGGACGATTTAAATTCTTCAGATATCCATAGAGACATATTAAAAATTTTTAGCGCCGCATATAATCTGAGGATGAAACTAGGTGCGAATATGATATTTAAAATTTGGAGAGAATTTTTGTGCTTAGAATATGTTCCGTTCTTTGAAATACAATCAAATATCCTTAAGAATAGATTTACAAAATTTAATAGAAAATTAAAATACATAGTTAGGATCAGTAAAATTACTAGAAAACAGAGAAGATTGAGATGCCAAAATTTGCAAAGAATTTTAGTTAGAAAAACCTACATAGTTTTATGGACGAAATGACAATGTATGTTCTTAATAGACAATGTAAATTAATTATCCTTGTACATTTTTATATTATAAAATAAATTGTTTAGTGTACAAATTAATTTAAGTAATGGATTTGAAATTTAAACAAAAAAAATAAACCAACAGTGGGACAAGACAAGTCCAATTGCAATGCAATCGGACAACATCTGACCAAAATAGAGTCAGACATCGTTCGACTGCCCAGCAGTCGGACTTACATATCTGACCGCCTAGCAGTCGGACGACGTCTGACCAAAACACAATCAGACTTACATGTCCGAATGCTTGCAAGTCATCTGATAGCACTACATTTGACCAAGTGTAGTCAGACATCGTCCAACTGCTTCATGTCATGCAAGTCCGACCCCGTTTTGGTTGGACGTTACTGATTGCTAGTTAGTCAGACTTAGACTTTCTTTCCATCTCGATATGGCATTTTCTTACTTTATTTTGTTTTTCTCTCTTTTTGATGCATTTCCAAGGCATGGAAGGAGTTTTATTAAAAATGCAATATGTTCCCCTTAAGAGGAATTTCTTCCCTTTTTATTTGTAAAAAATTGATATACTCCGTTAACAATTTTATTCCACTCCTGTTACATAGAAATTCATATATAACAGTGTAGGAGAAAAATGAAGTTTCCAAATTAATAGAATTTTGAAGGAAACATTGCATGAATAAAGTTCACAAATTAACATAATCTTAAAAGGTACATTAATAAAATTGTCATCAGAATTAAAATTTGCAAATTAATATAATCTTAAGAGATATATTAAGAAAATGAACTTCGGAATTAAAGTTTGCAAATTAATATAATCATAAAGGAAACACTGCATAAACAAAATATATATATACATAACTATACTTGGTAGAGGGGAGGAAACCTAACATGTCAACATTTGATTATTATAACAAACAAATACTAAATTCTACTCTTCCTCATCCTTAGTATCCCCTTTATCGTAATCTCTATTATGATCCATATTTGACACACCTAACCTTTTTTTGGATGATTCACCAGAATTTCTATGAGTTAATTCTTGTAACTATGATTGTAGTTCATCAATCTATCTCTGTTAGTCTTGAAACAAACTTTGATACAATTGGATTGAAATATTGATAAATTCATTTCGTATCATATTTTGTATATAATTTGAATGAGGATACGATGGTAATTGACTTTATGATGCTTCTTGGTTATAGGTATATGCCGTCTTAAAATCTCTAGAAATTTTATAAGACATGTTACCAAATCTATAAATGGAACCTTTTTTTTTTTTTTGCCACCAACTGCCTTGACAAAAAAATCCAAATCAGATGCGTTATCACTTGAAGTTGCTTGATCGACTTTTTGCTTCAAATATTCATCCTATGAACATCAATTCAAAGGATTAATATAAAATTAATCAATAAATAAGAATAAATATATAGAGCATATATACTTACCCAAATAACTTTTGATTTTTCATCAACCCAAGCATGAGTAGATTTATGTTGGTGTGTTTTTAAATAAATTTTTGAGAATGAAAGATCTCTTCCTAACTCACGGGCCTATGCAACAAAATGGGAAAAATTATTCTAGCCATCGCGTTTTAAAGGTATGAAATATATATAACACTAACACCTCCATACCAATTTTTTTGCATATTCTTCCATAGACGTGGGCTCTCCTGTATGTAAAGAAGCACAAGAACGATTTTTTTTTTTTTGCTCACTGTGGAAACAGAATTCTTCAGTATCCCAATATGTACACAGATCTTCCCAAATTGAGGGGTTAATCCAGTATAGTCGTTTGCGCTTGTCACGCACATGTGCAATTATGTCTTCCAAATGAGTTTGCACAAGATTTTTCCAATTTTACCATATCTCATGATGATGCCTTGGTTCCTAATAATATTGTTTCTTTTCAAGCGTAATACAGGATGAAACAATAATTGGTTAAGATATGAATAAGTAGATGGAATGTGAAACTCAACAGGAAAAAAAAACCTAAAATTCATAAAACCATAAGTGTTGATATTCTGGCGGGACCTCACTCCAATAATTTCATGGTCCGTCATATTTGTTCTTAAAAATTGTGACAATAGAATCACAAACAGCTTTATTATTTGGTTTAAATCTACAAAGGTGAATTGAAACCATGAATTAGAAAAAATTTATAATATGGAAATAATAAGTTCAGGATGTAATGTGAGAATATATAATAAAAGTAGGATTATAAACCTTGTCCCATCTGGTATAATCAGTGCTGGAGGTTGCTCTTAAGCATGAGATTGTTCATTACATTGCTCATTATCAAGATCATGTGACTCTTGTTCAATATTAGAGGGAGTTAGCTGTGTTCCTTCTTCATTAGATGGTCTTTGTTGTGAGAGATTCCTTTGCATTGTCTGCCTTTTCCTAGAAGACATCTTATAATAAAATATAACCTATGCAATAAAATTTGCTACATGAAAAATTTGCATTTCATATATATAATTGTAAAAGTAAAATGGCATACTTTTTTCTTGACGTTGTGAACTTTGTGAATAGGTAGGATTTGGAGATAAATGGGTAGGATTTGGAGACAATGCTGTAGAGAAGCAAGATATAGAAAATGCGTTCATATATAGGAAATTATAAACATATAGCATTTGTGTATGTGCGAGTGAACATGAAGGAGAGTTACTTGTGAGTCCATCTTCTGTCAAGATAAGTGGGAATCTCATATATTTTGGTATATAGGCAAAAGGAGAAATGAACCATCTAACAAAAGATCTCATAAGATGATGTATGATATTGACTATGGTATATGTAATGCCAAAAGACTTTTTTACGTGCATGATGCTATAGTTGTCTTCCTATTTTGAAATTGGCGGAGAAAATATATTCTAATTTATATCCTCTTAACAATAGCATATACCTTTTATTTTTCTTTTTTGAACTTGAAGCTTTATTTTTTTGATGATACTCAAAAAGCTGATGCTGCATGTCAAGTATTATGTTTTCATTAGCCTGCATCTGTAATCGAAACTTTTGTAACTGTTGGTCAATATTAGCGTGAAGCCGATCGTATGGGTATATGGCCTCTACTACACTGGGGTATGATAGGAACTCATCTGTCAGCTTGTAATTATACCCAAAGGGTGGGTCTTCCTCTACTTCATGTGCAATACTCCCTAAGCCATACACAGAACCTCCACTTTTTTTCCCTCTGGCAGCTATTGTCCATAAAGTTTCTTCATTTGCCAGTGAAAAAGTTTGTGCATTAGCTACCTCAGCAATGCTAGTCTTAATTCTAGTATACTCATTCTTTGACCAAAAAAAATAAAAAAGTTATGTAAGAGTCATATACATATATGGAAAAAACGTTCAATAAGACAAAAAAAATTATGACACTTACAAAAGTATTTCTAGATTTCTTATCGACCCAAACACCAAATATTGGATTTTGATGCATTCGCAGGTGAAGTTCTACTGGAGTTATAGGCCTTCCTAACTCTTCAACGAAGGTTGTAGCATGATTTGTAAATGAAATATTACCCCTAGTATGAAAAGATGGGTCGTCGGCAGAGTTGGAAGCCTTATTCTTTTTGGCACGGTCACTTCTTTGTTTAAATCATATACTATTTCAACTAGTACATAAATTGTGCCAAATATATTCATTAATCCACAGAGGGCGCTTTCCTTTATCTTGAATATAACAGATAAAATCTTTCAGACAATTCCTTACTCGATCTTTAAAATTTTTGTGAATTTCACAATGCGCCTCTATTGACCAAACATAATATTTTTGAAATTATGTAAAATGTTCCAATCGTTCCTTATGCTTAAATACAAGAGGCAAAGAAAGTTTAGTATCATGCAAAATATTGAAGCTTACCTAAAATTCTTTGAACCATAACTCTTGTACTATAGTTGGAACTTCTTTCCATGAATTGTAAGGGCCCGAGTAATTATGTTTTATCATCGATGCTATGCACTCAATGACGTCATTTCCATCGAGTCTAAATCTGGTCAATATATACGTTAGTATAATAGAAACATTTTCATTAAACTATCTAAATGAGAAGTCATACCCTGTTTCACCAACGGGATGAATAAGCTGCTTTCTATATCAACTCTGACTCGAATTTGAGAATATAACACTGCTTTGTAGGTTTTATCCATCTACACAGATAGAAGTAAAAGATGAAGCCCCAAACATGTATGATGTGTTAGCTGAATAGAACATCATATAAGAATGCATAGTTGAAGGACATCATAGCATTATCTCTTTGGTTTCACGGGGGTGCCTCTAATGCTATGCTACATGTTAGGTTCAGTGCTCAGGCCTCATTACAGAGTCACATGTAAAAGCAATTGTTTGCCATGTGCAGACAAAATACTTTGCATGTGAGGATAAACTTTCAATGAGTTTTAGTGAGTGATATTAAGAAGAATGAAGGGATGATTATAAGAAGAAAGTACTGTTTCTTTGACTAGTCATTCTAAAACTAAAGTTCTTCTATTACTTGCAAATCCTTTACTTTGGAAAACAACAAATAAAATATTATGCCATCTCTCTATATCTATTATAATATATAAAAATTATTTCACCTTAGAGTATTTATGTTGGAACCATCACAATGTTGTTTGATATACCGTATATGACTTGATAGTATAAGCTAATAAAATATATTATGATTTTATCACTTGTTTTATGCAAGTAATGTACTGTATAAGCTTATAAATCATAAATCTCTTATACATCAAAATAATGTATAACCTAATCATGCATTAGGAGGTGGGATTAAACTTTATTAGATTTTGACGTATAAGACATTATTAATGCTTTCCAATTTTAACCCTTTACCTATCAAAATATTTATTGGCTAAGCTTGATCAGGTTTTACTAACCCAATATGGTTGATCATAGGCCAGATATTAGAGTAGCCTATTATTTGACTCAATTTTGCATTAACTTCTTTTTTTAGGTCTAATATCTGAGTTTGACTAGGTTTAATTAATACTAGTTGGAATTGGGTTAGTTGAGTCATTTTTTAAATTTTTGGTAAAAATTATAAATTTATAAAATGATTCTAAAAAAAATTTTATATAAGTCCATATAAAATATTTTTTAGTAAAAATTATAAAATGACTCTAAAAGAATAAAATTTTCATATAAGGCCTCATAAAATTAATTTTACCAATAAAAAAATTTTATATAAGTCCCTATAAAATAATTTAAAAAAAAATTAATGAGATTAGGATAGACCACGTAAAAACTAATTTAATATTGGACTCAATCTAATTGATTTAGTATGAGGTTGGGTTAGATTGGTTTCTCAAGCAAATTAAACTACTTTTTTTTCTTAATATTTAGTAAAAATTATAAATTTATTCTTAAAAAATAAAAACTTCATAAAAGTCCTTATTAAATTATATTTTATTTTAAAAAAATAAAATTTTCATATAAGTCTTTATAAATTAAATATTTTTAAAAAAAAATTTACAAGATTAGGTTGAGCTAAATGAAATTGGCTAACATGACAAACTCAACCTAGTCTGCCCAAATTATTTTTTAGCCACTCACTCCGATGTGATCAAATAAGATTAAATCGTATAGGTGATTAGGTCATCATGCACTATTTGCATCCCTATTCACTATAATTTCTCTCTAAAAATTAATATAATATAATAAATTTAAATAAATACAGTGTAGATTTTAAGTAAAAGGTATTTTTGTTAAAATAATTACTTTTTATCTTATCAAATGTTATACAATATATTATCAAATAAATAATAGTATTATCTTATACAATACATTATCTTATATAATATCATACCAAACACTGCATAATTTTAAAATTTTATCATACCTTATCTTATTAGATTTTAGTCTATCAAGCTTTATACTACTGGGCATTATCCTATAAATCATAATGGGCCATAAATGTCATTGTCGAATAATGCTACCTCATTGACAAGCAATTAGTAGCGTTACATAGATGTTAAACAAATCTTTTACATTATTCAAATGTTCATAATCTTCCATTGATTTAGTTAGCTTTATTTTAATTTTTTTTATGCAAAACGAATTGGAATGACCATTTACTATACTTTCATCTTAAGTTTGACATGCCAATTATAAATTATAGTAATAGTATTATATTTATGTGTCTATATATAAAATTAATATCTTAAATAGTATTATAAATTCAGATGTTTAGATTTTTATAATTTTTTAAGGGTGTGAAATATTAACAAAATGGCTTTAATCATCTTATTTGTAACAATTAATTTAGTTCAAAAGCCAATTAACCATTTTAATTCTTTTTCTGATTGTGTCATACAATTTTTTCAACTAACATTATTTAATTAAGTAATTTCCTATAACATTCCCCGATGGAATTTTTGTTTATAAATCTTGATTTTAAATTTAGAAAATAGGTTTGAAATCAGTAGTATTAATTAAAAGAACAATTTACGAAGGCAATCCATAGGTGACAACATTTGTTGGCTTAAGAAATTGCTAACTTTTCGAATATGGTGACTGGATTAATGAAGTATAATATTAATGTTATTCTATTAATCTTATATCAAATAATAATTATAATATTTAATATTATTCTTATGTTTTATATCATATAATATTTTTATGATAAATTTTTTCATGCACTCCAAAATTAGGGTATAAGTATACGCCCTTACATGGCACATGCTTATAAGGCCATTTCATTGCTATGTAACAGTAGGTGCTAACCAAAGAATTAAATGACAAAATCCAAAAGAAAAAAAAAAGGCCAACATAATTAAAATTTATTGATTGTATTTACATTTTAACCCTACTAATTTTGCCTCTTAAAACAAAACCTTTTATCTTTTAATTTGCAAGCTCAACTAGTAAGATTCCTAATTTTTTAAATCCCTCCCCCCCTCCCCAAAAAAAAGTCCCAAATGTCAATTCTTAGTGCTACAAAATAGAGATACATCACATTCAAATCCCTATGTGACAAGTTGCCATTGGAAAAAGAGACGACAAAAGGGAGAAGAAAACTGCAAAAATAACATTATGAAAAAAAGCTAATTGCTAGCCTCTCACGGACTCACAATTATATACCTTGCCCATTATCTATTAAATTAGGAAAAATAATCTTTAAAGATCTTAATTTTGTAAAATTGATACTAAAAGATTTTTAAAATTAAAATTATTCAGAAGGCCCAAGAACTTAAAATCTATTTTGTAAGGACAAAAATATCCGTTGTACTTTTATCATTTCTATTTCTTAAAGTTATAACACGAAAGCACTCCTAAAGTTACAAGAGTGTTTTTAGTTTGTTATAGCCACTAGATAGAGATATAAAAATTACTATCATTTAATTACCACTTATACTTCTCAAAGTTATTACTCTTACTTCCTAAAGTTACAAGAATATTTTTTATTTTTTATATCCATGGAATGAAAATATAAAAATTACTATTACTTATACTACTTATATTTCTCAAAGTTATTATTCATGTTTTTTAACAATTACTACTTATACTTTTTGAAGTTATACTAGAGGCATTTTTGTTCTTACATAGTAGATTTTAGGTCCTTTGGGTCTTTTTAAAAATTTTAGTTTTTAAGGTCATTCAATATCAATTTTACAAAGTTAAAGTTCTTTGATATCATTTTTCCATTAAATTATCTCTAATTAGCAACCATGTATATCTTATTACCTTAAATCCTCAAATACATGTATATGAAACCCATAAGATGTTATAAAATAATGAGAAATTAAGATCCAGATTGAAACATTCTGCAAAATTGCATAAACCCAGTTGCAAAAGTTATGAACAAGATTCGCATAAGAGAAGGAAGATCTAGTTGGTTAAAGCATAGTGAAAGAATGGTGGATGGAAACGAAGACTACGACAGACGAACTCGCAGTGGATGTTATGGATGGAGAACCACAATTCACGAATATGATATGTTGAAAGCCGATCTCACGGTAGAGCAAGTGTACAAAGATCCTTGGTCGATGGTTTTATTCTAATAGCTCTCCAATCTAGGGATAGAGATCATTGGTTATTTGTGAGATAAAGAGAGTATAGGGGTATGGTTTGGAAAGGGAATTGGGAGGTTTTCATGATAATAAAGAAAGTTGAATGGGTAATTTCACAATTTCATAATCTAAAGGCAATCGGTTAAAAAGTTAAGAAATACAAAATTTAGGGTTCAAATGACAATACAATAGAATAATTTTTCAATCTTTTAGGTTTGCTAGGTAATTTGTATCTTGAGGTGCGTGGAAGAATTTACCTATATTTATTTGTTAATGACTCTCATGTGTTGTTTATATAGGCTTCCACCTAAGATGCATATATGGAGCAATTTCATGTAAAATAAAAATTATTTATGAGCTCACTTTTTCATGTCAGACATTCCACTAGGATTTTTTTAAATTTCAATTGATTTTAAAATCATCTAAATCCCTTCTCATTGTAAAAGCAACATGAAAACAAAACAATCGAACAGAAGGCTAGCCATACAATAAATACATGTAACATTACTATCTTTTTTATAATATTTTATTGATATCTTAACAATCAAATCATGGTTTAAAATATTACATTGGTAATATAAAAAATATTATTATTACTCTTTCTATTTTGAAAAATCTTCATTCAATGGCTACCAACTCCTTACTGGCCTTTAACCTCTTATTGTGACATTAATTGTTTATTTGGAAATCCTCGTTTTTTTTTTTACTAAATTTACTTTCACAATTTCACACTTTAAATTTTAAAATTTGCTCCTTTTATTCTTATTCTTTGACTTAATCTTTTGTATTTTCTTATGAGCAAGTTGTTTTTCTCTTACTTTCTACTTTTTCCTTATCTTTGAAAAACCCTTTTCTAAATATTGTTATTGATTTTACATATTTTTTGTTGTGTGTTTTGTTTTGTATTCGCTTAAATTGATTTTCTTGATTATGCTTCATGATACATTAACTCAATTCATCTTTTTCTTTATATCTGAACATTGGGAAATTCATTTACTCTACTCCTTGGGTATGCAAAAAGTTAGGTATAGAAATAGAAAGAAAAAAAATATGATTTTATAGATAGAAAATATCTATAATACATTTATTTTTAATGATTGAATAATTATTAACAACAAGTATTGAATAATGATTGAGTAATATTTATAGAAAGAAAATTAAAATTTTGGGAAACTTTTCCTCTCTCTTTCTTTTTCCCCCTTACCAAACGAGTTATTAGATAAAAATGTGAGGCGCAACAACAAATCTACTGTTCTATTCTTAATCAAAACATGGTTGGGGTCAGTAGCTAAGCTAAGACCTTGACTTAGAGGGGTAAAAAAATTTTCTATAGAAATTTTTTATCTCTTTTTTAAAAAAATTATGCTTTTATAATATATTGTTTAAATAAAATACTTTTTTTAAACTTTTAGATTAAGTTAAATAAGATTAATTTAGTAACAATATCTTAAATTTCTTCCCTTTAAATCTAGAAACAAATTTGAATTTAAATAAGTAATATACTAAGAATTATTGTTCATGTTAATATCAATAATTTTACTATCTACATATGAAGATATAATTTTATATTTATTCATCACTCATGTGATTCATAATAAAGATACACTAAAAAAATGCATTATCACTATCAGAGAACAAAAGTTAGTTAGTAGTTATAACTAACTTTAGAACAACTCTCCTGTAGAAGTCCTTTATCATCTGATACGTTGAGATGTACTACACTCTTCTTCAAGAAAATAAGATTCAGAAGCTTATCTTCACTCTACGTTTTTCATTAGTCATCACTTCTGTAGAATCTTAACATGGTATCAGAGCCTTGTGTAGTAAGCATGGAAAGTTCATCGACTCAATTGTCTCTGGAAAAGAAAGATGTGATCGCATTCACTCATGCATTATCCGTCAAACTCAATGATGAAAATTTTCTCTTGTGGCATCAGCAAATCCTGGCAGCAATCATAGGTTATGATCTTGAAAAGTTTATTGATATGACAAGTGTGATGCTGATGAAGTACATTGTTGGCAATGATCAAACTCAAGAACCAAAACTCAATCCTGAGTTTGTTACTTGGCTACAACAGGATCAACTGCTCTTATCCTGGTTACTTTCTTCAATTTCTGAAGGAGTTCTTACAAGAACATTAGGATTCAAGACTTCATTAGAAGTATGGGAAAGAATTCAAATCTTCTTCAATTCACAAACACGAGCCAAAGTCAAGCAGATCAAGACTCAATTAAAGAACACAAGGAAAGGATCATCCTCTATTAATGATTATCTTCTCAAAATCAAACCCTCTATAGATGCATTGATAGCAATTGGGCATCCCGTCTCTGTTAATGACCATATAGAATATATCTTTGAAAGGCTATCAGAGGAATAGAATCCCTTCATCACCCCCATCACTACAAGATTGGAACCATACTCTATGGCTAATATTGAATCTTTGTTGTTGTCTCAAGAAGCTTGTATATAAAAGAATTCAAAAGGTGCTAATAATATAGTCTCAGTACACCTTGCTCAAACTTTAGCAAGAGGCAGATATTCACAAGGAAGAGGAAGAAGTCGTGGTTTTTAGTTCTATGGTAGAAGAGGCAGAGGAGGTCATGTAGGTGGACAAAGGTCCTTGGTAATCTGTCAACTGTGTGAAAAAAGTGGCCATTCTGCTAGTACCTACTGGCACTGGTTTAATCAGAGTCCTTTCAAGTAGTCACTCTACATGATCAAGGTGTCAAGCAACAAAATAAAGATCATCAAATTTCTGCACTCTTAGCCACTCCTGATTCAATCATTGACCTAGAATGGTATCTAGATTCAGAAGCAATGAACAATCTAACTCATGATGCTCAAAATATTATGAAGAAATGTGACTATAATGGATCCGCCTCGGTACACATTGGTGATGGAACAGGTTTGCAAATTAAATATGTTGGACAATCTATGATTTTCTCTCGGTCCTCTAGGCCTCTCCTTCTGTCAAACATTCTTTTTGTTCCTTCCATCACTAAAAATCTTCTTAGCATTTCAAAGCTATGTTCTGACAATAATGCTTATGTCACTTTTTAGCCCAAAGTTTGTCTCATCCAAGATCTCAGCACTAATCAAATTCTGTTGCGAGGAACTCAAAGAGAAGGTCTTTATGTTGTTGAAAACCTCCATTTTACACAACCACTGTCAAGATCAAACCATTTTGCTTTAGTTTTTAGTTCAACTTCATATTCTTGTAATAATCAGTGTAATCCATCTGATTGTTACTCTCTCTTTCGTCTATGGCATAATCGCCTTGGCCACCCCTCTTCATCGGTTGTATCTACTGTTATGAAAATGTGTAATCTCTCTAATACAAATAAAAGCATGTTTGATTTCTGTAATTTGTAACACCTTCATCTCCAGCTCATACCCATCATGCCTTACATGCTCAAAGACATATGGGAAGCATAAAAGGGAGATCATTTTCCTTGGGTTCATATTCTTTTAGAACATGGCATCATGCATGGGTAGACATTCACTTTAGTGTCACATGGACCGGGTGAGCTCTTTCTATGCATCCTCATGTTTAATTGCACTAGTAAGACTCATTTCAATCCCAAAAACATGCTTTAAACCCATGAAAAGCAAAAAAGGATGTGAGACATGCAAATTCGTTTTCGGCAGATTTGGCCTCATTTCTGGGCAGAGTTTGGAAATCCATAACTAAATACAAAAAAATCGAAAACGTGTGATCTCGGTCATTCTGGAAAGCTTAGGACGTCTACTTCATGCTAAAAATACGTGCAAGTCATAACATCCCACACACAGGACGTTTGACACGCGAAATCATCTACTGGTCGGAGGGGTTCTGTTACTGTCACAGTTTACTGATATGAAATTCAAAAATGTCTAACTAATTCCACAAAAATCCAATGCTTTCAAATGATATCACCATGGAAATATGTGGATGTTATCTAGAGAGGAAAAATATCTCCAGATCAGTTCATCGAGCCAGCTTCCCGGAAACCAATGAAACAGTACCTCGGGTCTGGTAAGATGACTGATTCTGGGCTGGAACTTCGAAATTGCATATCTTCCTCTCTAGACCTCCAAATGAGGTGCTTCCAGTTGCTACAATTCACTGTGACTATCTAGTTTCTGCTTATAAAATTTCGTAGTCATTGGATCACGTTTGCCCCTCAGATGACACAATTCCAAAACTGACCAAATGAACAGTGTTTCTGAAAATCCGAATTTCTGATATCAACTTTGAAAAATCATAGAAAATTCTATAGACTTCCAAATGACTTGATCTTTAGCTTCCCAAAAATCTCTTAATGAGACCTAAGTGCATGCCAAGTTTCAGAGCAAGACTAACTCATTTGGCCAAAAAATGGTATAGAGTTCCATTATGGTCAATTTTGGCTCCATATTGGGTACCAAAATTGCCAAATAGATTTCCCTTGGTCTTGGCACCTTTTGGGCAAGTCTAAAGCACAATTAAGACTTGTGTGAGCTACCCAAATGGTCTCAGACCTCATGCATCTCATTTTGGTCATTCAACTCTCACTTATACACATTTGCATCAAATTTCCAATTTGCATAACTTGGCATTACATATCCAAATTCATTTCTAAAGTTCATACATCATATCCATACATGTATACATCACATAATATCATATTTACATGTGTCTCAAGAGTCATGTGCCATTTACAATAATCATATACATCATTGAACACTATTATGGTTCAAAAAGAATACAAACTAGGCCTAGGCTTGTCAATCTCCTTCTTTCATGGTTGTTGGCTCCCTTCACCATAGCTACTTGGTCCACCTAGCATATTAGAGCATTGGAGAGGAGGGGATGAGATTCAAAGAATCCCAATAACTCATCTCTCATTCCATCACACATAATATATGCAAGCAAGTTTCATATATGCATGCATGGAGAAAGTAGAAATCATAGGCATTTTAAAGCAACTTTGGCATGTGAATCAATCATGCAAGACATTCAAGAGCTCACTAAGTGTTTGGATTGGCCTCACACTTCTCCTCATGGATTTTGGACTTGCCTCACCCATTCTTTAAGTACTTTGGACTCAACCATACTCTTGGGAGCCCACTTTGCTTTTGGGAGACTCTTTACTTTGTCTCAACCAAACTTAAGGGTTCTTGGCTCATCCTCACCAAAGGGAAGAGTTCTTGGCCTTTCCACACTCAAGCAAACTCACACAAACATCATGTAATCATTTGAAAATATAACATAGCATCAAGCATTATGGCATATAAAGGCATGCTAGCATACTTTTCTTAGCTTGAAAATACATATACACACATTCTAAAACAAGCTAAACACACATCCATACATGAGAGAAGGTGGAGAGAGCTACCTTGCACAATTTCACACACTTTTTCCTTAGCTTTCAAGCCTCCTCTATTGGCCACACACCCACAATTTGGTGGAGATAGTTTCTCCTGGCCTAGATACAATTTATAGGAGCTAATTAGGTCTATAAAACATATTCTAAGGCTACATCACTTAATAAAACACTAGATTGCTCTATAGGCTCCATTATGGTCTATAAAGGCACCTAATGAAGCAACACCTATCAAATGACTTCTAGGCCTCATTCTTTCTTTTCAATTATGATTCTTGACTCCTTTTAAACCTCTTGGAGTCATCACATCATTAAAATAAAGGGCCTAGCATCATGTTACTTCTTTAGGTCCTAATATAGAACCTATGGCACCAATTCACTTTCTTTGAGTTCTAAATTTTTTTTAAGGCCTCTACTCATCTTCACTCATCACATATGACTCAATAATAGCCTTAAAAAAATTTAAAACTCTCCCTAGCTATAGGAACTTGCATAGGCCAAGACTATGGAAGGAAGAAGAGTTCATGGCCTTCTTGATTTTTCCTTGATGGGAGACACACTTGGGAGGCTTCCTAGAGGTCTTAGGAGCTCAATCAAACACTCACACATGCAAGGAAACTCATATATCAAATCAGTTTTTGCAAAGTGTTCAAGAGCTCTACACTTTTCTAGCTTTAGAGTTCATTGATTTTTCTTGCAATTTCTTTGCTTTCTTGGATGGGAGGTGCATGTGGGAAGCTCTCTAGGGGTCTTAGGAGCATGTTTAAACATTCAACTAAGTCTAAGAACATTCATATAAAATCAGATTTGCAAGGGAGCATTTGGATCCCTAATGGTTCTATCTTGTCTCCTAATGCTCCTTTCTTGATTCTATTGGTTCCTTCTTACTCCTTGCCATCTAAAACCTCTAATCCCTCCATAAATTGGGCAGAAAAAAGCCCTTAAGAATTGGGCTCATGGTGCCCAAATTCGTGCAAGAGGAAGGGGGAGGAAGGAACTACCAAAGAATGGAAGTTTTACCTTGTTTTCTTGCTTTCTCTTGGTTGCTTTTCACTTGGCTAGCCTCCCCTCACCAAATCCGAAAATTCCACCTCTGTTCTACCTTCAAAACAGCACCAAATTAAATGCCAAAACCATGAGAAGGAAGAGGAAGAAGAGGGGAAGAAGTTTAACAAGGCAAGGAGTAGGAAAAAGTGGCTAAAACTTACATTTTTCAAAGCTTCTTCTTCCTTCCTTGGCCTCCCCTCTTGTGCGCCACTCTTAGCCCTTCTTAATTCTGTTTTAACGTGTGAGAGAGTGGGTGAGGAGATCTGAGCAGAGGAGGGACGTTTTTATAAGCTAGGGATTCATTTAAGTAACTTTCAGAATTTGCAATTTAGTCCCTCTTTGTAGTTTTGTTCGTTTGGGCTCATTTCAACTCCTTTTTCAAATCCGTCTTTTCCATCATATTCCTTAGGCTCTTAATCATAATAATTACCTTTGGAATCACTCAAAAAAGATCTAAAACCATTCCAACCGTTCGGTCAAAGTTTCAGTCAACCAACAGCCGAAATCGCTCACCGGAGGGGTTTCAACTGTTCTAGGGGTTCCCATGATATTCGGGGCCTCTGAGAACCCTAGAAAGCTCAAATTTTCCATTTAGAAATCCCTCCTATGAGATTTCAAAATTTTCCAAAAATTACAAAAATGCCCCTACTTTCCTCGGCAAATTTTCTGAGCTCTTCTGGCTCTGGTTTTTGAGCATCTCAAACCTCAAATCCTCATTTTATAATATTTAAAATTTTATCATAATTTTAGTTGGCCCCAATTCCTTCTATTTCGAGGACTTCCTTTTATATTTGGCCCATTTCTGACGTTTACGGAAAATCGAACATTGCGTTTCTCACGTTTACGGAGGGACCGGATGTTACATAATTCTTATTGCTTAGCTAAAGCTCACAAACTACCATTCTCTGCTTCTTAATCTGTGTATATTGCTCCCTTTACAACTTATTCATTTAGATGTATGGGGACCCTCACCAATTAAATCTCAAGAAGGTTATACCTATTATGTACATTTCACTGATACATATACCAGATTCACATGGCTTTACCCTTTGAAAACCAAGTTTGAAGTATACAATACCTTTCTTCAGTTTAAAAACATGGTAGAACATCAGTTTGACAATAAAATCAAGAGTTTTCAATTTGATTGGGGTGGTGAGTACAGACCTCTTTCAGCTTTTCTATCCTCTCATGGCATTATCCATAGAACTAGCTGCCCATATACTCATCAACAGAATAGACTTGCAAAGAAAAAACATAGACATGTCACAAAAATAGGTCTTGCCTTACTAGCCAATGCTCACTTGCCTCTCTTCTTTTGGCCTCCTGTGTTTCAAATAGCTGTGTACCTCATCAATAGGTTGCCATCATCCTCCCTCAATTATGTCTCTCCCTTTGAAAAACTTTATCATCAGAAACCTCAATATACTTATCTAAAAATTTTCGGTTGCTCATGTTTTCCGTTGACTAGACTTTACAACAGGCACAAACTTGATTTTCGATCAACTGAATGTGTCTTTCTTGGTTATAGTCTATCTCATAAAGGTTACAAATGCTGGGCACCTTCTGAAAAAATATATATTTCTCGTGATGTTCAATTCAATGAGTTTTCTTTTCCTTATTCTCGCCTTGCTTCTGTCAGCACCTCTAACCCAACGCAATAACTCAATTCCTCATATTACATTCCTCAATCCTTTTCAAATCATAAAGTCCAACATATACAATTTCAAACCTCTTCTGGTACTAACACTGTTATGCAGAACACTTCCTCTTCCAGCTCTCACAATGATTCATCTACTGTAGCTCATGAAAGTGCAAATAATTCATCACCTCTTTCACCCACTGGGGATTCATTTCCAGTAGCTAATGTTGGTCCTTCTGGTTTGGTGGATCATGCTGGTTTGTCTAATACTACACCAGAACTTTATGTCAATTTGGAGTTAGATTCTTCTGCTGCAGTTCTACCACCATCAAATCGAATATCTTCAGCTCCCACAGTTAATGCTCATCACATGCTCACCAGATCCAAGGCTGGCATCTACAAGCCCAAGGCATTCGTGAGCTTTATTCCTGAACCATCTACTGCTACTAAAGCACTTCGTTCTCCTCCCTGGAAACAGGTTATGCTTGAGGAATATAATGCTCTTCTCAAAAACCAGACCTGGACTCTTGTACCTCTTCCTCCCAACAGGTCAGCTATAGGATGCAAATGAGTGTTTCATGTTAAACAAAATCCAGATGGGTCTATTCAAAGTTACAAAGCCAGGTTGGTTGCCAAGGGATTTTATCAAAGGGAAGGTTTTGATTTTCATGAAACTTTCAGCCCTGTCATTAAACCAATAACCATCTAAATCATCCTTACAGTTGCAATTTCCCAACAGTGGCAGATTCACCAGGTTGATGTAAACAATGCTTTTTTAAATGGGAAACTCCATGAAGAAGTTTACATGCTTCAACCTGAGGTTTTTGGCATCAACGTCCTCATCTGGTTTGCAAACTCCACAAAGCATTATATGGTCTTAAACAAGCTTCTAGAGCTTGGTTTGAGAGACTTGCTAATGTTTTAATGAAGTTTGGTTTCAAATCCAACAAATGTGATCAATCTCTCTTCATTCGGGTTACAAACCATCACACCACTTATGTACTAGCCTATGTTGATGATATCCTGATAACCAGTAGTTCAGTCACTGCCATCAAAGAGCTCAAATCCAATCTTAATCGTGAATTCTCTCTCAAAGACATGGGGCATCTTCATCATTTTCTTGGAATTGAAGCTCACAAGTTAAACAGTGGTGGATTCTCATTAACTCAGACCAAGTATATCAAAGACTTACTATGTAGAGCAAATATGGATCATGCTAAAGCTACAAATACTCCAATGACTTCAGGTTCGAATGTGTCAAAAGTAGAAGGACAACACCTACAAGACTCCACTTTGTACATATCCATTATTAAAGCTTTACAATACGTGACCATTACTAGTCCAAAGCTAAGCTTTTCAGTTAATAAAGCCTGTCAATTTATGCAAGCTCTTACAGATGTTCACTGGAAATTAGTTAAACGCATCCTCATATATCTTGCAGGGACACTTCATTATGGCCTTCAGCTACAACCTTCTCCAAACATGGAAATCACTGCCTACTGTGATGCAGATTAGGCAGCAGATAAGGATGATAGAAGAAGTGTCTCTGGATACTGTATCTTCACTGGAGCAAATCTTGTAACTTGGTCCTCGAAGAAATAGACCACAGTTTCTAGATCAAGTACTGAAGTAGAATACAGGAGTATGGCTTCAGTTGTAGCAGAGGTACTATGGATAAAATCCTTTTTTCAGGAGCTTTGTATAAATCTCAAATCACCCCCACAAATTCTTTGTGATAATCTCAGTGCTGTAATGATCTCTGCAAATCCAATCCTCCCTCTGCCAGAACTAAGCATATAGAACTGGACTTACATTTTGTTCGAGAAAAGATTATCAAAGGTGTCATCAGTGTAAAACATATTTCCTCAATTAGCCAGTTAGCAGATGGTTTAACTAAAGCTATCTCTAGCTCGAAGTTCTACTCGTTTAGAAAAATTTTAAGAGTAGAAAAGATAGACACTAGTTTGAGGGAGAATGTCAGAGAACAAAAGTTAGTTAGTAGTTATAACCAACTTTAGAACAACTCTCCTGTAAAAGTCCGTTATCATCTGATATAAATACGTTGAGATGTACCACACTCTTCTTCAAGAAAATAAGATTCAAAAGCTTATCTTCACTCTATGTTTGTCATTAGTCATCACTTTTGTAGGATGTTAACAATCACTAATAACATTATAATAATTGCATAAACAACTCATCACAATATTTTGAATAAGAGAAAAAAAAAAGTTTATCTAATGAAGCACAAAAATTTATAACTTTTAATTTGCAAAAATATATATGTAAAAAGCACGACAGAAATTATTTTATCAAATCATAATTCCAAAAGTTTTGCACTATTTTTAGAGACAATTCTTAGTCCAACTAAAAATAATATATTGATATATGAATTTGGTTATATTTTACTCAATTATTATAGGACTACTAATTACAAAAATATATGAATAAATATGAATTGCAAAATAGAAGAAATATTAAGGAAGAGGTAGTAAGGGGAGAGAGAAGAATCATTATGTAAAGTCAAATAAGTCAAGGACAATTTGAAAAGTAAGGAAAAGTGAGGCAAAATGGAAAAAAGAGGAAAGGTGAAGAGAAAATAAGAAAAAGAGAAAAAAATGAAATGACATATAGGAAAAGAGGGAAAAAAAAAAATATATATATATATATATATGTATGCGTTTAGTCGATTCAATTTAAAATGTCAAATAATAAAAAAGAAAATACATTTATAGGCTTAAAAAATTTCATAACTCTGGTGAGTTCAAAATTTCAAGAGGTATGGACATAATATTGAATTTTAATGTTATTAACATATATTTTACAAAATTAGGGGGCCATACAAGGTGGCTTCGCCACTAACTGGACAACTCTTCTAGCTCTACTGCCATGAAAAAGCTATGCGCAAAGCAGCTGACATAGTTCTAGCTATCACTGCCAATTTCTAAACTCAATGGTTATGTGAATTTTTAGTTAAGCATTTTTATATGCTGGATATTCAAAAACTTATTTCTTTTTTATAACTAAAGGGAAAAACTAGAATGTGGCAAAATATTTTGTGCATGAATTGTGTATGTGTGATTTTTGTGAAGTGTAATACTTTTGCTATGCACTTTAATTTACATTGAAAGAATAAAGTAGAAGAGGGTTATAAATATTAAATAGTGATTTTTAATTGTATTGCTACAATGGCTTATCAGCATTATTCTTGCACTCTATAAGTTTTCTATTCAAAATATCTTGCAAGTATCGCTCTTGTCATTTAGTTTAAATTTTTCTTTACCTTTCTTTTTCTAGTCACAAAATTCATGCTTGCTATTGAGGGGTTACTAGATTATTCATTTTTGCTTTCCTACCTCTCTAATTATTTCCAGTTTAGGATTAAGTTTGCTATTTTAAATGCTGAGTTGCTACAAATTTCTCATCTTTATATTCTTAAGCTTAGGAATATGATGATATGATCCAATTCAAATTTTTTGGTATAATAGCTATTATTATTATTATTATTATTATTATTATTATTATTAAATTACATATAACTTATTGAATTTTAATTCATATGCAGATAATTCTTTTGATTTTTAGAACCGAACAATAAACCATCTATAAACTTTTAAATTTGTACAAATAACCTTTTTATTGTTGATTTGTCTATTATTTTATTAATAAAATATGATACGTTAAGAGATTTGTTTACACATAACTTAAAGTTTAAAAAAGTTATTTGTACCAAAGCCATAATTTAAGAGGCTTATTTAAACAAAAATAAAGTTTAGAATAATTCATTGTCACTTATATGTCATGTTTCATTAGTGAAAAAATAGATTAATTAATAATAAAGGAGATATTTGTACAAATTTAAAAATTAAAGGAGGTTCCTTATCATTGAAGGTCAAAAGGTTATTTACACATGACTTGAAATTTAAAAAGGTTTTGCATAATTTAGCCTTATTTTAAATAGTTAAACATTATGCAGTGGCATTGATATTGTCAAGTATAGTAAGAAGTTTATGGTTTCTTCCATAATGGGTATGTTATCATTGATTATAGCTCTATATTTTGTTGGTTATTTTGATAAATTTAGCTTTATTCAGGAATTCATTGCTAGCCTCTTTGCTTATTTAATTGTAATTGATGATACCCACATGAAGTAAAATGATGAAGTAATTAAGGAAAGTAATGGTGAATTTCGAGTGTCGAAAAAACATGTTAAGCAAAAATTAGATTTTACATTGGTAATAAAGGGAATTGACTTTAAAAATGTATACGCTGTATCAAGCACTGTCTCTCATATCTGTGTATGCTGTGGGTCTATTTCTAGTATGTACATGTTTGAAACGCTTTCAGTATTTATTGTTCTAGTTTATGCTGCTTTGGTTAGAATTTATCATACTATGATTTTAGGCTTCCTTTTATATCTGCTTCACTAGGAGGATGCCAAGTCTGTCACTGTCATTTAGTTAATGCTTGCTATTGTTTATTAACGGGTTATAAACTTTGAAATGCTTCAAAGTGTTGTAGGATATGTTCATCGAATGGGATGTACAAGGAGAACATATTATTCTAGTTCATCTATCTCTCCGTTGAGTTTCAGATAAATAAACCCCTCTACCTGCAACGTAATTTTAGATGTAGCATTAAATTTTGTTTTGTAGCCTGTCTCCTGGTATATCAATGCCGTGAGATCCAAGGTAGTGTTGACCTACAAAATTCTAAGTCATAATTTAGATTGAACTTGTGATAAAGGGTTTATGATGATCCTATTAGAATGATTTTTCATGTCTTTACATGTTTATTGATAATTACTGTTTGTTTTAGGTGTAAAATATCAAAAACTATTGGTGGTTCTCTAATTGCCAAGTTTTTCCTTTTTATTTCTCGGAGAGTGGAAAAACAAACACATCAATATTATTATTTTTTTTTGTGTGAAAGAAGCTGCAAAATGAGAATTTTGAGCAATTTATTTTTAAAAAATTGATTTGATTATTTTCTTTCCTGATTTTTCATTGACAATAATATTCAACCTTTGAGAAATAAAAAAGGAAAAAGATAATGAAATAAGATAGTAAAAAGAAATTAGGTGGTGCCAAGATGGTTCGGTCGGCTCTTTTAAATTATTAATATAGTTAAAATTTGTAAAATATAATTTTTTTATAGTTATAATTTTTGACTCTTTAATTATAATTTTTATCTTTATGTTTCATATTTATAACTTAAAAAGTAAGAAAAATTAAAAATAACTTATAAAAGCCAACTCAACCTTCTCCCGTCTATACGTAAAAGGATGTGATGTAAGACTTGAGGTATTTCTATTCCTTTTTTTGTTATTTTTTTATTATAACAACTGTTTTTGGGAAGGCAAAAATCATATAAAGAAAATCTATTACATCTTTTTAATAAAATTATTACATGTAAACAACTATTTTTAAAGATTCAATTGTGTGTTATTAAATAAAAAAAATTCATACATTGTATTAAAAAATTAAAAATACTTGAAATATTTAAAAATATTATAATTTATATAAATTAAATCAATAATAAGAAAATAAAAAAATGATAGATCTAAATCTCATTTAATAGCAAGCAAATGGCAAAGCAATAGGTCATTTGTGGAGGAGTTGTCTAATGGGCCAATGGAAGGTTGACGGTAGTGGACGCCAATGATGTGACCTTACCAAAGCTGTGGTCACAACCCATTGCTGTAGCTCATGGTTAAAAATTTGCCCCGTTCAGGCCTTCTTTTTGTTCTTTGGGTCTAAATTTTGGCTATAACAAGTTTTGAATAGTCATAATCGGATTTAAGTGTTATGGTCAAAACTTTATATTTTATTTAGTTCATAAAATTTTTAAGTATGAAATAGAAAACAAATAAAAATATAAATGAAATTGAATAATTATGTTTGATATAATATAAATAAAATAAATATAGAAATTAAAAATAATTATAGAAAAAATAACTTTCATATCCTTATTTAAAAATAGTGCTGAAATTAAAAAAAATAATGATAACAAGGACAAAATATACTTTACATAAATTAGGTATAATAATTATCCTTAATTTATTTTTTTATAGATTATAAATGAATTCCTTTTCCAATCCTGCTAAATATGGATTAAACGGGATTATTCAATCAATTGTTTCTATCTCTTTCTATCAAATGGGACATTATATTTAGCAATGCTTCAGTCTCAATGCAGCAATATAGATGAAGATCTAGGCTTTAGGGAAGAAGTAAGCGGGCCGTATTAGAATGTGAAGATGGTATCAAATAAAAACTAGGATAGTGATACATAAGTATGCTCTATTTTGGCTAAGAGGGAATGATAGAGCAGCATTAGGTGAACTGAGGATTTGAAGATGGCTTGTAATGTTATTTGAATGCATGTTCTTTACTATTGGGGAGTCCTCTATTTTTTTTTTTTTAGGGTGTGATAATGATAGTGAATTAATCCAGTGGTATTATGAAGCTGTAGAAGTTGTTGGTTTAAGGTGGCTTGATATATTAAATTATTTAAAGTAGCTTTGTTTAGAGTAATTTGCTGTTTCATTTTATTATATGCAACTTAATGAACTGTAACTATTGAATTTTTTAAGCCTTGATTGAGTGAATTAAAACATTTTTAGCCTATAAAACCTTTATACCTATACGGCTCTCATAATATTTTTCATTCTTATTCAACTCTTGAATCATTGCAAATGAACATATTTATTGGAACAAATTTAAAGATAAATAAATTTTTTGCAAGTTGAGAGTTGAGACTCATTTATATATAATATGTTTATATAAAATCGTCATAAAAAATGAAATATCTCAAATTATTAATATAATTAAAAAACTATAAAATATCACTTTATTTTTTTGTTACTTTTTTATAACATATTCTACGAAGTGGGTATTATATTATCTAAATTTGGATTTAAACCCTTAAATTACTTATAAAAATTTTTATACCCAACTCTAAGTAGGTAAAATTTACATTTACCCATAAGATTTGGAAATTTTGCCCAGCCTTAATTTTGAAACAGAAATATAATTTCAAAAGTAGAGATATAAATATTTCAAATTCAAAACTTTCACTTTTTTTTTAATTCTTAGACTTTCTCTTACCAATTCTTTTTATGATTGATTTTAAGGATGAAATCTCTCAACTTAGTGCAAAAAATTTGAATTGCTGTAATTTAGATTCTTGAAATTTTAAATTATTTATTTGGATAACTACAGTAATTATTTATATGTATTCAAACATATACACATATCTACATGTATATACACACACACAATCATATAAAAATATTTATATAATTATTGTAATTATCCAAATAAAAAATTAAAAATGTTAAAAATTTAAGTGTAACAATTTAAATTTTTTTCATTTAAAATTTTGTAAAGTTTATAATACCTCAATAAAAAACAACCTAAAGGTGTTTTCAGTTCTCACACATCAAAATAATTAACAAGCAACATAGGAAAAGAAATAGAGAAAGTTGTATTGAAAAAGAAAAAAAAGAAAATAGAAAGATGTCCTCCGCCGATTCTGATTTGATTGGGAATGACATGTATGTGACAATGTTTAAATAAATAACTTAATAGTCAAATTTAACGTGCTACAATATTCTATAAACAAAAAAGTAGCATATAATATTCAATTTTTAAAATATTCTTTTACATATTTATTAAAAATTTTATATTTATTTGTTGGTTATAAAATATACCAAATTTTAAAAGTAAAAATTAAACAAAAATTAACTCCCATATATAAAATTATTTAAAAAAATTATTATTTGATTCAAGATGAGTAAAAATTTGAGATCTAAACAATAGCATGTCAATTTTTCTTAAAAGTATTAATTGTTGAAAAGTTTTGTTTTTTATTTTTTTCCTTCCTTCTTTTCTCTTTTTATATTTTATTAAATTATCTTCTTATCTATCCATCCCTCCATCTTGTGCACTATCCCTTTCTCATAAAATAAATAATTTTGTAGAAATTATCTATATTTAAGATAAAATTCATATTTAGGAAACTTCTCTAATACTTAATCTTTACAATTTTTACCTTAAATAGTTCTATCACCATACCTATTGGAACTTTCATCTCTATATAAAGACCACTTGTCAAAGAATATATTTAGAGTATTCATTCTCTTGACTATGGGTTACAATCAACCCAAGCTATAATGTTTATATGACTTCTAGTAATATTGTAATCATTACTTATAATTTTATTTCAATAATTATTATTGATCCATAATATCTCATTTGTATATTGGTCATAAGTGGTAATTAACTCTCATAAATATGTTAAATTTAAAAAGCTTTTAAATGGCATGAAGTATATAAACTATTAGTCTTTAAAACTATAGCAAACAAATATTTTATAACTACTAACACATTAAAGTATATCACGAATATATATACATATGTACATGCACTATTTATTGAGATGATCAAGTCATAGTTATAAAATAACTAAAATTAGAAGTGATGTGATTGTTGACTATCTAATGATGTTTAAACTTTTTATTTTTAAAATATTTGCTAATATCAAATTGATAATTATATTATATGAGTAATTGTTGAATTTATAAATAATATAAAGCAAAAACAAAGAAAATTATATTTTAATATGATGAACAAAAAACTCTAAAGATTGACGCTTTACATTAATGTGTTTAGGGCTCATGTTGATAGTGTGTTATAAAACTAATAAAAAAATAAAAATAAATAAAAAAATAACAAGAACAAGAGAGAAAATTGAAAGAAAAATGAAAGTTTCTATTTATAAGCCATTAACAATAAAAGATAGAACTATGAATTATAACAACATAAATAAAAAAAATAATCTATATAATTGTATAACATAAATCTTTTGACAATTATTTGGTATATACCATTAAACATAAAAAAGAATCATAGGACATCTACAAATTATATTATTTATTATATAATTTAATTTTTTTATTTATTTGTATAATTTTTTTATTTTTGTTTTGAATCTTATACCTAAAAAACATATATCAATTTATTTAGAATAATAGACCAGTTTAGTCTAATAACAAATTATTTATTATATTAGCTAAATAATACAACACAATATAATATATATATATATATATATATAATTTCATTCATCATTCTAAATAATACAATACTTTATTATTTGACTATACGTTATTGTTTATCTTTAAACATAACTTAAAGAATAAAGCTTATTTATTTATTTTTTTGTAAAATAAAATTCCTAAAAACTCCATTTTTTTTATTTTGTTTGATGAAGGAAACAATACTCTTAAGCATGGAGACAGCATTCTTGTAGGTTGGATTAAACAAATGAAACATATGATTCTCTGCATTTGCTTCAATCACCTCCATAATTCCATTCCAACCAGTTTTCTCCACCACTTCCTTATAATAACAAACCCTCTCTTTTAACCAATCATTCTCTGCAACAAAAACCAACATATTTCCACAACCTAAGTTTGCTAGCTTTGGATCCTTTGTTGGCTTTATTATTGGGTCATCAGATCCTGCTGTCATCAGGCACACCAAACACCATAGATTCTCTGCAAAAGATCTCTCCATTGCTTCTTTGCTCTTCTCTGACCCCACTGGTTCCACTCCCCAAAAGAATGGATGGATGAGAACAATCCATTTGAGATTTATACTTGGTAGTCCTTCTGTACCAACCTGAATCGCCATAAGATGGGTGATATTCGCTCCAATGCTATCTCTGGTTAAGAACACTTTTCTAAAAAATCGATATGACGATTTAGTAACTCTTTAGATCTATTTCCATTGAAATGGGAAGTGACCCATTTGGATGAAGTCCATGAATCTTCATGGAGAATCAAAATAGGTTGTTCTGGGGCTCTTCTGTAATTGACGGAGATGGCGATGATGTTGGCTTCCAAGATGGCGGAGTTGAGGTAGTTAGGGTATCATGGGGAAAAAAAGGGTTTTAACAACGAAGCCTCCCCCATGGAAGTAGACAAGGAGAGAAACCTCAATGAAATGGCAGGTTCTTTAAAGATCACAACATCATGGATTCGACATTGGGTTTCAGGTCAACAGATGGGGGAATGATTGCCTTTAAATCTTTCTAGGTGACCATTTTTTGTAGACTTTCACCATAAGGGAGAAATCATAAGCTACTTCGTCATAGCTCAAATCCATGGCAGAAATTGATAGTGTAAAAATTAAAGGGTCTTTCCTATTTCATAGTGAGAAGAAACTAAAAAGAGGAAGCTTATGTACAAAGGAAGAAGAAGAGAAAGAGATGAGCTACATGTGTATGAACCAATCTAAACCATCCATATGGAAGATCTTGATTTTAGTTTTTTATTTTTTTAAATTTTGATATTCTTTCTCATTTTGAAAGAAGGAAATTGAAAGATAAAGATAATTTTTTAATTTATATCAGACAAAATGTCTATTTAATGAAAATTAAAAAAATATTTTCATTTTATATTTTACTTGTATGTAAAAGGAAGTAGAATAAAAAAATTAAAAAAATCAAAATAAGCATTAAAAACCTGAGTTGTATGTTGAGGCCAAAAAACAACATCAGTTTAAAAACAATTATTTTATTGAAAACAATTATAGGATGTCAGACATTCTTAAGTCAATATTAGGACCTATTTGTTTCAAATTTTATAATGTTATATGTGATATAATTTTTTTTATAATATCTATTATGCTATATTAATTATTATTTAATAATATTTATTTTTTTATTTCTTTAAAAATAAAGATATGAGTATCATTTTTTATTTTATTTATTCATTTTTTGCTATCTCTTTTTCTTCACATATCTAACATTCTGCAAAATCAAACAAACCCTTAAATACAACTGTTTAATAGTCAAATTTAACGTATGTTATTCTATCAAAAAACAAAAGGAGTATCTTAGAGTATTATTTTTTAAAATATTCTTTTACATATTATAATTTTATTAAAAACTTAATATTTACTTTTTGGTTATACAAATACAAAATTTTAAAATTAAAAAAATTTTAAAAAATAAACTCACGTATATCAATTTTTTTTAACAAAATTACTATTTGATTGAAGAGCAAAAATTTAATATCTTAACGACTGGATCTCAATCTTTCTCAAAAAGATTAACGGTTGAAAATTTTTGTTTTTGTTTTTTTGTCCTTTCTCCGTTTCTTTTTTTAGCTTTTGTCCAAATGCACAATAATTCATGATGGCTTACTTTTGAAAATGGTTATAAATACATGGGACAAGAAGTGGAGGGCCTAGATTATAAAAAAACAAAAAGATAAATTGAAAAGATGTTATACACCTGCACTAATTTAATTGGAAATGATATATCTCAGATAATATTTAAATACAATCTCTTAAAAGCTAATTTAGTGCACATCATTAACTCTTCAAAATTTTCTTTTGCATGTTATAATTTTATTAAAAATTTAATATCTTAAAAATTGGTTCTCAATCGCTCTCAAAAAGGATCAACTAATTGTTGAGAACTTCTGCCTTTTAATTTCTTTCTCCCTTTTTTTTCAAATATCTTGTAAGCATAATAATTCAAGATGGTTTACTTTAAAAAATGACTAATGATTTGACCCCATTTAGATGGAATTAAATCTAATTAAACAACACCTCTCTCTTTCTTCTTTTAGCTTGATGCATTTCATGAGAAATTCAGATCCCATTTAGATGATTTCTTTGTTTGCTTTTAGTATTTGAAAATGACTATTATCTATTTTTCTACCAACCACACATGGTACAAGTTTCTATGGACTTTTTGGTAAGATAAGAGAAACATTTAATTCTTGCATTCAAGCCCCACATTTTGCAAGGGAAAATTAGGCCTTAAATTAAAAATATTTATCGAAAAATAATTTTAAAATTTTAAATTATTTAAAAAAATAAAAAATAAAAAATTTCAACCTAAAATATTTTCAATACAATTTAATTTTTTTATACTTAAACTATTCAGAATAATTTTAAAGTAAAAATTTTTAATATAAATATTTTTAACTTAAAATATTCAACAATAATTTTTCTCCCCCTTGTTACAACAACTATTATTATTTGACATGAATTCATTTCAATAGAGGCTTCTTTACGGCTAAGAAATGAACAGAAGGAGTTCTTGAATTTTTTCAGTGCATGTTAAAATATATTTTGAATTTTTTAAATTTTTTTAACGAATTATTCACATTTTTTATCATTAGACTACGTTTAGTAGCTCAGAACCAAGGAATGAGTTGTCTTAAAAAACCAATGTTTAATTTTAAAACGTGTTTCTTTGCTCCACTTTCATCTTCACTTCAATTTGAGCCAAGCCCTCCTGACGAAAACGAATTGTGGTTGATTAACAAAAGCAAGAGAATATGTGTTCTGAAATTCAAGTTCTCAGTAAAAAGTACGAGACAAAAAACTTTGTTAAACACAATTAATCTTCCATGACGTTGAACAGATGAAGGAAAGGAAAATCGATGCTTTTTCTTAATTCTGTTTGATGAAGGAAACAATGCTCTTGAGCATGGCCAAAGCATTCTCGCAGGTCGGATTGAATAGATGGAACACATGATTCTCGTCCGTTGCTTCTATCACCTCCACAATACCATTCCACCCACTCTTCGCCACCGCTTCCTTATAATGCCAACCTCTCTCCTTCAACGAATCCTTCTCTGCAACACAAACCAATATTTTTCTGCAACCTAAGCTTCCTAGCTTCGGATCCTTTGCCGGGTTCATTAAAGGGTCGTCGCATCCTTCGGTCGTCGGGCACACAAAACGCCACAGATTATCGATGAAAGATCTCTTCCATGTTTCCCTGTTCTTCTCGGACCCAATTGGTTCAATTCCCCAGAAGAATGGATGGATCAGAACAACCCCTACAAGATTTACACCCGGTAATCCTTCTGTACCAACCCGAATCGCCATGTGGTGGGCGATGTTCGCTCCGGCGCTATCTCCGGCGAAGAATAATTTCTCGAAGTCGACGTGAAGGTTCAGTAACTCTTCAGATCCGTTTCCGCCGGAATGGGAAGCGACCCATTTGAGCGAAGTCCATGAATCTTCGTAGGGAATCGGAACGGGGTGTTCTGGGGCTCTTCTGTAATCGACGGAGACGGCGATGATGTTGGCCTCCGAGACGACGGAGTTGAGGTAGTTGTGGTACTGTGGGGAGAAGGCGGATTCGATAATGAAGCCTCCGCCATGGAAGTAGACAAGGAGAGAGAGCTTCTGGTTCGGAGCTATGATTTTGGGAGAGAAAAGCCTCGCAGAAATGGCGGGTTCTTTGGAGATTACAACGTCATTGGATTCGACATTGGTTTTGGGGTCGAACGATGGGGGAGCGATGTCGTTCCCTATAAGTCTCTCTACGCCGCCATTTTTGTAGACTTTCACCAAAGGGGAGAAATCGTGGGCTACTTCGCTGGAGCTCGAATCCATGGCGGAAATTGATAGTGTGGAAATTGAAGGGTGTTCTCTGTTCCAGAGTGGGAAGAGACTGAAGAGAGGAAGTTGAAATAGAAAGGAGGGAGAAGTGAAGGAGAGCAGCTACGGCGATGATGGCATTGAAGAGCGAAAACTGTGTAGTGGTGTATGCCTATCAACTTGCAAATGACTCATGAGGACAATCTACATACTCCATTATTGATTTTTCATTTTCCATTGAACCTGATATGATATATGAGGTCAATCTAGCTTTCACGTTGTTTAATTGTTTTTTTGGCCCTATAAAATGCTTTTTTAAGTTCTCTTTCCTCATAATTAACCATATTAAGGAAGATGATAAAATCAATTTGTTTAGTACAGTAAAAAAAAAAGCCTAGATCTAGACTCTAGACTGCAAAATATAATTCGCAAGCAACATTATCACAATGATTAAAATTTTATTTTAGTTTTTTATTTAAAATATTTTTAATTTATTTTTTTATAAGATTATCTTTTTAATTTAATTTTTATAAAAGAAATAATTTTTAATTTAATTTCTTGTAAAATTATTTTACAAATTTGATACTTTAAATATGAATATGTTTTATTTGATTCTTTATAAATAAAACTGTTATTAATAATTTTTTATATCAATCTATCATATATGAAATTAATAAGCATAATAATATACAAAAAATTGTTAGATAAATTATTGTTTTGTCACTCTTATATAATACAATATATTAATTTATTTTTAATTTTATTAATAGTAGATAATATAAAGACGTTATTAGTAATAATTTTATTTATAAAAAATTAAATTAAAAAATATTTATATCTGAATGATTAAATTGATGAAGTAATTTTATTAGAAACTAAATTAAAAAACTTTTTATTTATAAAGAATTAAATTGAAAGGAGTAATTTTATGAGTAATGAAATTAAAATATGCCTTGTAAATGAAAAATAAAAATAAAAATAAAAATAAAATTTTAGTACAATAATATCAAGAGGATGATCCTTCCATACGCATAAGGGGATACAACTGGGAGTATGCATATTGAAATTCATGCATGTAAACTATGGCATGAATTTTTTTTTTTTTGTATTGTTTATTATTTTATTTATATTTTTAAATGTATTTTGTAACGAATTAGTACTTTAAGTCTAGTTTATATTATAGTATCAATTGATTAATTTTGTTAATAAATATATTTGATGGCACTGATCTATATTAATTTATAGATAAAATTAATAATTTAGAATAGAAATTAAAAAATAATTTAATCTGTAGTAATTTTAAAGAACTAAATTGAAATAATAACTTAATTTAGAAAAATTAAAATACTAATTTAATTTTTAGAAAGAAAGGCATAATAATCTTTAGGTTATTACCTAAATCCCAATTTATTATAATAATTGTAGCCATCTGAATTCTAAAAGCATTAGAAAAAAAAGGCTTTTGAGTACATTTAATGCTAGAAAAATTTTTTGGGCATTATCGTAAAATTATCCAAACATTGCATTAAATTAGTCTTACATAGGAATTAAGAATGAAAATAAAAATTAAAAATTATTTTAGAAATAAAAAATTATTTTTATTTTTATTTTAAAAATTTATATAATAAAATATGTATTATTTACATAAGTATAATAAATATTATTAAAAAATTTTCTTTTTTCTCTTTTTCAATTGCCAAATATGCTAGTGCAATGGTTCAATGCATGGTTTTTTTAAAATTTTATAATAATATAATATAGAAAAAAATATTAAACAAATAAAAATGCATTTAATATGAATCAAAATAAAATGAAAAATTTTAATCTCACATCAAAAATAAGATGAATAAATTACAATAATATTAACAAAAAAACACTCTTCCATTACTTTTTCAAATTAAAAAAGTTTTAGTAAATTTATAAAAATAAAAAATTAATGTAAAATTTAGATTTTCCATTAGAACTTTGGTTTGATGGTATTAGAACCGTGTGTAAATCTAAAAGTTTTAAATTCAAAATTTAATTAAAATTTACCCACCTTGAAATTTAAAACTTAGCCACTTTAAAATGTGAAAATTTTTTATGTTTTTATAATTAATAAGCTTTCGTTTAATAATATTGAACTTATCTATGTAGCTGAAAAACCAAAGCTCTCAAAATTAAATTAACAAAAGAAGTTTAGAAGTAATTTTATTTATATAAAATAATCACTTTTTAAATATTAAAAAAATTATAAATAATTTGTTAAAAAATAATTATAAAAAATAAAGAACATATTCCTAAATTATTTTCTTACAATGTAAAGATAATAATTTAAATTTAACAATTAAATATATATTAATAAACATAGACATTGCCATAGATTTGATAAATTTTTAAAATGAATTATATTTATGATTTTTAACACAAAATAAATAATGTAAAATTAAAAGTTTTATAATATATTTTTGATGAGTTACATTTTTAATAAAATAAATTAATATTATTTTTAAACAAGGGGAGTAAAAGCCCTAAAACACATAACAAAGACATAAGATAAATCATGAAGGAATGAGATCCATATCCTATCAATAGAGACCATCGAACTAAGCCCAGGAGGGATCATATCCCACATATGAAGCCTTAAAGAGAGTTCAAGATTGTGATTAGCAAGAAGTTCTGTGCACCTATTATATTTCTATAAAACATGAGTTATTTTGATGCACCAATTCCTATTTAGTAAACAAAAAAGGCATTTGATCAAGGGCCTTCCTAAAAGTCATGACATACCCATTGAACTAAGCTGCTCGCATCAGGCTCTAAAAGACTATGCCAAAATCTTATATTACAAGCTAGTTCAAAACTAGTTAAAGCTCCCTATTCTTTCGCTTGTATGGACGCACACTAATCAATATTTAAGAAAAAACCTTGCAGCCAATAGCCATCTAAATCTCTTAAAATCCGACTACACTTAGCAAGACTGAGATTCTCTTTACTAGTGCTATCACAATTAATCTTAATCTAGCCATTATTAAGAGGCCATAACCAAATATCCACAATTGAAGAAAGTCGTACAATCCATACTAATAATAATTGAACTTACTTTGGCAAGCATTTCTCTGCTTTCACAAAAACCAACGACTCATCTTAAAAACAAGATGCCACGAGAGCTATCCACTTGTAAACGAAGCATCTAAGAGATTGGCAGCTAATCAAAAAGTGAAAAGACAAATAAAGAAACAAGATATGCCTTTAGAGGATAACATAGTATTCCACACTCTACTTACCATAGAGTAATCTTGAAGAATATGAAAGCTCTTTTCATAGATGTTACAAACATGGCAAGACGTGGTGGACCTACTATAGTAACTTCTTAACTCCTTAATGGGTAATCTTTTTATGTGTAATGAGCCATAGAAAAAATTATGAATTTTTTTTTAAACCTAACCAACCTTAAATAAGTTATCAAAAAGTGGAAGGATTCCTCGTGGAATTACCCATAATGAGGGTATAACCACTACGGATATTGTACTCTCCGTGTGTCTCCCTATTCCACTTAAAAGCATCATCATCAATTGTAGCAACAAGAATAAAAATAGTATGGATTTTCAAATAAGGATCCAATGAAATTAATTGTTTAAATTGTTCCCAATCTCACTAGGAGTCACCATCTCATAAGCTTTCCCACTTAATCATGATGGCCCTAATTTGTTATAGGTTTTCATTATCAAGAACTGTGCTTTTATCAATCTAACAATTTCCAAAAGTTGTATACTTTTGTCATTACCAACTTCATAAGCTGAGAAAGAATCAAGATGATGCCAAATGAACCTTATGGATCACCATAACAAAGAAGCATACTTGTTGAGTATGGAAAAATTGATAATAGGCATCCCTCTATTATATTTAGACTTAAGCATGCTAAGCCAAAGGCTATTTTCATTGCATTGAATTTTCCTCCCCAACTTGAGAGTGCACACATAATTCAAATTCTTTATACCCAACTTACCATTCTTTTTTGGTTTATATAATATATTCCAATTTATTAAGTGAAATTTTTTAATATGTTGATCATGGCCCCAAATAAAGGGTCTTTGCTAATGCTCAATTTTCAAACACAATGTCTTTGGCAATCTAGCCACCATCATAGGATAGATAAGAATATAACTAATAATAGATTTAGCTAAAGTGACCTTACTTGTCATACTAAGATAATTACTTAATTAGCCTTCCACCCCAATAGTTGAGTTTTCACCTTTTTTACAATGTAATCAACAACCAGGGTTGTATATTTTTTTTTTCAAAACAAATAAAAAGGTTGTGTAATTTAGATAGCTCTGCAAAAAGAAGAAAACAATTTATCATATCTTTTTTACTCACACTTTTTAATACCAATATTTATTATATTTACTAGTAATTTAATATAAGGGAAATTTATCATATTGGTTACTAAAAGATTTTGATAACATCAATTTAATTTTTAAAAATTCATGATTATCAATTTAGTCTTCAAATTTTAAAAAAAATATATATCATTTTAATACTAACCATAATTCAATTAAGATTAAATCGATGACAATAAATTTTCAATAACTAACTTGATGGCAGCAGTATCTTTTAGAGATTATATAATTTAATAATAAACAATTTTAATGATTTACTAAAAGTTTTACATTTATTTTAAAAAAACTTGTATAGTGTAAATACAATCTATTTGTAGAATTTATTATTATTTATATTCACTCAATCGTGAATAAAAATTATAAAGATGGCCACCAAACATCATAAATTAAAAAATTGGATCAAACCAATTAGTTGAATCCAAAAATCAAAATCGTCCTTAATAGTCCCATAATATGGTGTGTGAGAAAAACGATCAAAGTTGATCAAAAGCTAAATGGTTAGACATGCAAACCAATGCTGGTTCACGTGTTTGAGCAGGTGAACATTCCAGTCAACGTGGCCTCCCCCTTTGAATTCAATGAAATTTGAATTTGGCAAAGCAACATATATAGGATTTGAATACGGGACCTCGTGTCCACCAAGTAGCCAAAAAGTCTTGTTTAACACGATGGAATCAAGTTTTATATAAATATAATCTTAAAATATATATATATATATATATTGATAATAAAATTTAAAACTTAATATATTAAAATTATATTAAATATATTTTAAAATTAATTAATCAAATTAATTTGACTACAATTTGGCCACAATTCAATATCTAAATTATAAATCACTTCTTTCTCTAATTTAGTAACCAATGATTTTTACAAAATTATCTAACATAACCAAGGCCAAATATAGCAAATTAAGAGAGGATTATTTCTTAATCACTTACACATGTAAGATAACCAAAACCCTTCCTCTCCATATAATATCATATCAGCATGGATTTGATATATTTTATTATTGTCATTATTATTATTCAGGTTAGACACACATGTAATGCATGGATCTTCTTCTTCTTCTTCTTCTTTAAATATATATTTTCCTATACGCTTTATTGGTTGATGAAAGAAGCACACTTGCGAATAATTTCCATAGCCTTCTCTTCTGTGGGTTTCTCAAATGGAAACAATGCTTCATTCCCCACCTCACCTACTCTTCTTTAACTCCTTCACATACTCCCTTTCTGCTTCAAAGTGATCGTACTTTTCAGCCACGAACACCAACACCCTCCCGCACCCTATCTTTCCTAGATCATCCTATCATCCTTCACCCCTTCATTCTCTAGACACATGTACAGCCACATCCAATCGTTATCTGTTCCCCCAAAAAATAGGTGTACCATAACCGCCCCAACCACTTTCACACTCAGAAAATCGACTTTCCCTACCCGGGTCACCACCGTGTAGGTAATGTTCCCTCCGGCGTGGTCTCCACTCACAAAAATCAACCAAAATCTACGTGCTTGTTCAGCCATGGCTTAGGTTCGAACCTTCAGTGTGGGACGCGATCCATTGGAGCATTGCCCAGGAGTCATTGTAGCAAACTCGACGAAGACAAATATGACGTTAGGCTTCGGCAGCTAAGGTGGGGACGAGGTTATGGTTGGTTGGGGAGAAGGCCGATCCCATGCAGAATGCACCACCGTGAATGTAGAGTACACGGAGTGTCTAGGTCGGGTCGAGTATTTTGGGGAGGAAGATTCGAGTGGAGACGGGGTTTGATGGAGATAATTGCGTCTTTGGATCAGACACCAGTGATGGGGTCGTCGGAAGGTGGAATCTTGACGTCAGGGGGGAAGAGGTGGATCTTCACTTGTCCATCTTTGTACACGTCGAAGAAGGGAAACTTCAGGGCTATCTCATCGTCTCTTGCTGCCATAGAAGAAAAGTGTGCCGTTAGAGTACAAAAAGTTCGAGAAACCCTCGTCCATAAAAAACTTTTAAGAGCTCAAGTGGCCCAAATTATGTATTATGTCCAAAAATTTGAAAGAGCTTAAGATAATATCTATGTTAGACGTCGACCTAAGTTTAGAACCCAAGATCCATATTTGATCAATTCAAAATATGTTGAATTGGACTTTAGACATGAAATCTCTTTAAAGATGCAAAAGTGGAAGTCTAAGTGGAAGCCCAATATTCTAAGAAGGTTCATGGAGATGTTGAAGGCCCAATATAGTTATACACATACAAAAGGAGTGTCAAGGCCCAATTGAAGTCCAATTGTAAAAGATTAAGAATCATGTGTTAACCATGTGATTTTTAATGAAGCATGTGCATCCCATGTGACTACTTAAAGAAACTAATTAGTTTTGACTAGAACTCTTTTTTAATTTCGTTTTTTATTATTTTTATTATTTTTTAAGACTTGGTCAAAGAGTTTATCTAGGAGATTAAGTTAAAATTAATATCCTAATCTTGTTCTTTGATTTTAAGCATTATTTAAAATAGTTCTAATCAGATTTTAGAGTTTTAGTTTTATTAGAATTTTAAGACTTTTAGAAATTTTGCCTATAAAAGGCTTCCTATTGTACTCTATTTTTGGAAGATCATGAATGAATGAATTTAAGTATTATTCAATACTTTGTGACGTTTTTGCTTCTTTGTGTTCTTTGAGAGTTCACGTGACTTATCAAAGAATTGGTCTTCCTTTGTGGCGTCTTGAGGTTAGGGTTTTAAGAGACAAGTTCTCTTAGGGTCTTTCTTTTGACCAACATTCTTGTTTTCTAGCCGATTCCGGGTAAAGTTTCAAATTGTTGAAGGTTCTCCAGGGCATATTCCTAGTGGGTCTTGCATCATCATTATAAGAAGAAAGTACTATTTTTTCGACTAGTCATCCTAGAATTGAAGTTCTTCTATCACTTGCAAATTCTTTACTTTCGAAAACAACATACAAAATAATATACAATCTATCTATGTCTATTATAATATATACAAATTATTTCACCCTAAAGTATTTAGGTTGGAACCATCCCATCACAATGCAATAAAATGTCATTCTTGAATATTGCTGCTTCATTGAATGTAAGTATTGAAAACATGAGCTTTGTGTTGAGGCCAAAGAAAAACAACTATTTCAGGACAATTATTTTATAAAAAAAAAAAATTATAGGATGTCAAACAATCATAAGCCAATATTAGGCCCATTTGTTTCAAACTTTATTATGTAATACATGATGTAATTTTTTTGCAATGCCAATTATATTATTATAATCATTACTCACAGTAATTATTGTCTTTTTTATTATTTTTTCAAAAATAAAAATATAAGTGTTATTTTTCATTTCACTTACTCATTTTTTACAATTCTTTTCTGTTCACATATTTAATATTATGCAAAACAAAACAAGCCCTTAAATACATGCTTAATATTCAAATTTAGCATACACTATTCTATCAAAAAACAAAAATAGTAGCTCATAATGTTTTTTTAAATATTCATTTATATGTTATAATTTTATTAAAAACTTAATATTTATTTTTTTTGTTATAAAAAATATAAAATTTTAAAATTAAAAATTGTTTAAAAAATAAACTCACGTATATCAAAACTGTTTTAAAAAAAATTATTATTTTATTCAAGATGAACAAAAACTTAATTCTTAACAACTGGATGTCAATCTTTCTCAAAAAGATTAATTGTTGAAAATTGTGTTTTTTTGTTTTTGTGTCCTTTCTCCCTTTGCTCTCTTATCTTTTGTCCAAATGCATAATAATTTATGATGGCTTACTCTCGAAAATGGTTATAAATACATGAGAGATAATATTTAAATAAAATTTCTTAAAAGCTAATTTAGTACACATCATTAACTTTTCGAATTTTTATTTTGCATATTATAATTTTATTAAAATTTTAATATCTTAAAAATTGCATCTCAATCTCTCTCAAAAGGACCAATTAATTGTTGAAAACTTCTCCCTTTTAATTTCTTTGTCCCCTTCTTTTCTAATCTCTTGTCCATAAGCACAATAATTCAAGGTGGTTTACTTTCAAAAATGACTAATGGTTTGACCCCATTTAGATGGAATTAAATCTCCTCACATAATGAAACACAACCTCTCTCTTTCTTCTTTCAACTTGATGCGTTCGATGAGAAATTCAGATCCCGTTTAGATGATTTCATTGTTAGCTTTTGGTATTTGAAAATGACTATTGTCTCATTTTTCTCCGAAGTTAGGAGAACCTGATAAGAAAACAATAAGAAACCCCTCTCCCAAAAAATTGGGCCTTAAATTAAAAAATTTATAGTAAAATAATTTTAAATTTTCAAATTATTCTAAAAACTCAAAAATAAAAAATTTTGACTTGAAATATTTTCAATACATTTTAATTCTATTTTACTTAAACTATTCAGAATAATTTTAAAATTTTAATATAAATATTTTTAACTTAAAATATTCAACAATAATTTTTCTCCCACCCTGTTACTACGACTATTATTATTTGACATGAATTCATTTCAATAGAGGCTCCTTTACGGCTAAGATATGAACAGAAGGAGCTCTTAAATTTTTTCAGTGCATGTTAAAATATATTTTGAATTTTTTTAATTTTTTTTTACGAATTATTCACATTTTTTATCATTAGACTACGTTTAGTAGCTTAGAACCAAGGAATGAGTTGTCTTAAAATACAATGTTTAATTTTAAAACATGTTTCTTTGCTTCGTCTCCAACTTCACTTCAATTTAAGCCAAGCCCCTTCGGACGAAAAGGAATTGCGGTTGATTAACAAAAGCAAGAGAATATGCGTTCTTCACAGGGAAGCCAATATGTATTATTAAAATCAAGTTCACAGGGAAAAGTACGAGACAGAAGACTTCGTTAAACACAATTAATCTTCCATGAACGTTGAATACAAATACGAAGTAGAGAAAGGAAAGGAAAATCGATGCTTTTTCTTAATTCTGTTTGATGAAGGAAACAATACTCTTGAGCATAGCCAAAGCATTCTCGCAGGTCGGATTTTCAAGATGAAACACATGTTTCTCGTCCTTTGCTTCTATCACCTCCAAAACACCATTCCACCCACTCTTCTCCACCACTTTCTTATAATACCAACCTCTCTCCTTTAACATATCCTTCTCTGCAACACAAACCAATATTTTTCTGCAACCTAAGTTACCTAGCTGCGGATCCTTTGCCGGGTTCATTAAAGGGTGGTCGCATCCTTCCGTCGTCGGGCACAAAAAACGCCACAGATTTGCGACGAAAGATGTCTTCCATGGGTCTTCGTTCCTCTCAGACCCGATTGGTTCAATTCCCCAGAAGAATGGATGAATCAGAACAAGCCCTACAAGATTGGTACCTGGTAATCCTTCTGTGCCGACCCGAATCGCCATGTGGTGGGCGATGTTCGCTCCAGTACTATCTCCGGCAAAGAATACTTTCTCGTAGTCGACATGACGGTTCAGTAACTCTTCAGATCCCTTTCCACCGGAATGGGAAGCGACCCATTTGAGCGAAGTCCATGAATCTTCGTGGGGAATCGGAAGGGGGTGTTCTGGGGCTCTTCTGTAATCGACGGAGACGGCGATGATGTTGGCCTTCGAGACAACGGAGTTGAGGTAGTTGTGGTACTGTGGGGTGAAGGGGGTTTCGACAACGAAGCCTCCGCCATGGAAGTAGACAAGGAGAGGGAGCTTCTGGTTCGGAGCGATGATCTTGGGAGCGAAAAGCCTCGCAGAAATGGCGGGTTCTTTGGAGATTACAACGTCATTGGATTCGACATTGGTTTTGGGGTCGAAGGATGGGGGAACGATGTCGTTGCCTGCAAGCCTCTCTACGTGGCCGTTTTTGTAGACTTTCACCAAGGAGTAGAAATCGTGGGCTACTTCGCTGGAGCTCGAATCCATGACGGAAATTGATAGTGTAGAAATTGAAGGGTGATCTGTGTTTCAGAGTGGGAAGAGACTGAAGAGAGGAAGTTAATATAGAAAGGAAGAAGTGAACGAGAGCAGCTATGGCGATCATAGCGTTGAAGAGTGAAAACTACGTAGTGGGGTAGCTCTATCAGCTTGCAATGACTTTTGAGGCCAATCTTTGTTGGGCACGGACTATCATTTACTCATTTTTTATTGCACGATTGTTTATGGATAGGGTCGGGCTAGATACTTAGTATACTCGATACTCAACTCAATTAAGATATCATACTTATTTTTATGTTCGTAGTCTAACCTAACCCAAATAAATCTAGTTTTATATTGAGTTAGGATCACTCAAATTTTTTTTTTTTATGAATTGATACTTGTAATATAAAACTATTTTTTTGAAAAATCATAGACATATATTTCAAAACAATGGACTTTTAGAATCATCATATTTTTATCAATAATAAAAAAGTAGTTTGGTATTATCAAATAAAATATAAATTATACTAACATAATTAGCCTTAAGTAAACATATATATTTTCATTATTTAACAAAAGAAATGTCAGTGAGCATGCATATCAATGATAAAAACAATTAAAAAGTATGGAGTATTTTAGGTAAGTAATAAAAATTACAGCATGCAAAAAAAATCAAATTAAATAAAAATAAAAAATATATATATAAGATGACAAGATATTAATAACTAAAAAAAATAACTACTAGGAAAGATTAAACAGAACATATTTTTGCTCGTGACCTGGCTTGACCTGCTATAATTCTGTTTAAAGTTCTACTCATTTATATTTTTTGATTGACCCGCCCCAACCTGATTAGGCCGAGTTAAGGCGAACTTCTAAGGTTTAATAAGCCAATGAACACCCTTAATTGAACCTAATATATAAGGTCAATCTAGCTTTCATCGTTATTTAATTCTCTCTCTCTCTCTCTCTCTCTCTCTCTCTCTCTCACACGTAAAACTTCTTTTTTAATTTCTCTGCAAGTAACATTAAAACAATGATTAACATTTTATTTTAGTTTTTCTATTTAAAATAATTTTCAATTTATTTTTATAAGATTATCGTTTTAATATAATCTTTATAAATGAATTAATTTTTAATTTAATTTCTTATAAAATTATTTTACAAATTCGATACTTTAAATATGAATATGTTTTATTTGATTCTTTTTAAATTAAATTGTTATTAATAATTTTTTTATATCAATCTATCATATATGAAATTAATAAATATAGTAATATATAAAATATTTTTTGATAAATTATTGTTTTATAATATGTAGATTCATTATTAATTTCATTAATAGTAAATTAATATAAAGATATTATCAATAATAATTTTATTTATTAGAAATTAAATTAAAAAATATTTATATGAGAATGATCAAATTGAAGAGGTAATTTTATTAGAAACTAAATTTAAAAAAAAATTATTTATAAAGAGTCAAATTAAAAAAATAATTTTATGAATAATGAAATTAAAATACACCTCATAAATAAAAAATCAAAATAAAATTTTAGGACAATAATATCAAGAGGATGATCCTCCCATATGCATAAAGGGGGAGAAATGGGAGTGTGCATATTGAAATTCATGCATATAAATTATGGGCTGAATTTTTTTTTTTTGTATTGTTTATTCTTTTATTTTGGTTTTTAAATGTATCCTGTGATGAATTAATATTTTAGGTCTAGTTTATATTATAGTATCAATTGATTAATTTTGTGAGTAAATATATTTGATGGCATCGATCTATATTAATTTGTAGGTAAAATTAATATTTTGGAATAGAAATTAAAAAATTAATTTAATCTGTGATAATTTTAAAGAACTAAATTAAAATAATAAATTAATTTAAAAAACTGAAATACTAATTTAACGAATCATAATCTAATTTTCAGAAAGAAAGGTCATAATAATCTTTAAGTTATTTCCTAAGTCCATATTTATTATAATAATTATGGCCTTCTGAATTCTAAAAGCATTAAAAAAAAGTTGTTGAGTACATATAATGCTAGAAAACTTTTTTGGGCATTATAGCAAGATTATCCAAACATTGCATTTAGCATCGAACGTCCCGTGGCCCACGACTAATACAGAAATTAGTCTTACTCAGAAAAATTAAGAATAAAATAAAAAATTTTAAAAAAATAGAAATAAAAAATAATTTTTTATTTTTATTTTAAAAATTTATAAAATAAGATGACATTATTAAATAATAATTATATGAGTAAAATAAATATTATACACAATTTTTTCTTTTTTTTTTTCAACCGCCAAACATACTAATGTAACTGTACAATGCATGGTTTTTTTTAATGTTATAATATATATATATATATAATATTAAAAAATGAATTTAATATTTGTCAAAATAAAATGAAAAATTTTAATCTCACATAAAAAATAATATGAATAAATTATAATAATATTATAAAAAATTACTATAAGTTAACTTTTGCACATTTCAAAGACACTCATTGTCCCTGAAAGTATAGTACTATTTTTTCAAATAAAAAAATTTTAAGTAAACTTTTAAAAATAAAAAATTAATGTAAAATTTAGATTTTCCATTAGAACTTTGATTCCATAGTATTAGAACCGTGTGTAAATCTAAAAGTTTCAAATTCAAAATCTAATTAAAATTTACCCACCTTGAAATTTAAAACTTAGCCAGTGTAAAATGAGCAATTTTTTATATTTTTGTAATTAATAAGATTTAGTCCAATAGTATTAAAGCTATTTATGTAGTTGAAAAACCAAGGTTTTTGAAATTAAATTAACAAAATAAATTTAGAAGTAATTTTATTTATATAAAATAATCACTTTTTAAAAATTAAAAAATTATAAATCATTTGTTAAAAAATAATTATGAAAAATAAAGAACATATTCCTAAATTATTTTCTTACAATGTAAAGATAATAATTTAGTTTTAAATAATTAAATTTGTATTAAATATATATTAATAAGTGTAAACATTGTCATAGACTTAATAAAATTTTAGAATTAATTATATTTATGATTTTCAACACAAAATAAACAATATAAAATTAAAAGTTTTAAAAAATAATTTTTTAACAAGTTACATTCTTAATAAAATAAATTAATATTATTTTTAAATAAAGGGACTAAAAGTCCAAAAAAACAAAACAAAGATATACGACAAATCATGAAGGAATGAGATCCTTATCCTATCAATAGAGACTATCAAACTAAAGCCAAGAGGGATCGTATCCCACGTATGAAACCCTAAAAAGAGTTCAAGATTGTGATTAGCAAGAAGATTTTCACACCTATCACGTTTCCATAAGACATGCATTATTTTTATGCACCAATTCCTATTTAGTAAGCAAAAAAGGCACTTGATCAAGGCCCTTCCTAAAATTCATGCCATACACATTCAACTAAGTTGCTCAAGTCAAGCTCTAGATGACTATGCCAAAATCTTATATTCCAAGCCAGTTCAAAACCAATTAAAGCTCCCTATTATTCTGCTTGAATGGACGCACACCAATCAATATTCCAAGAAAAACTCCATAGCCAATAACCATTCGAGTCTCTTAAAATTCGACTACACTTAGCAAGATTGAGATTCTCTTTACTAGTGTTATTACAACTAATCTTAATCGAGCCATTATTAGGAGGCCACCACCAAATATCCACAATTGAAGAAAGTTGTTCAATCTATACTAATAATAATTGAACCTAGTTTGGCAAGCATTTCTCCACTTTCACAATAACCAACAACTAACCTTAAAGACAAGATGTCATGAGAGCTATCCACCTATAAATAAAGCATCTTGGAAATTGGTATCCAGCCAAGAAGTGAAAGGACAAATGAAGAAACAAGATATGCATTTAGAGGGTAATATAGTATTCCACACTTTAGTTACCATAGAGCAATCTTGAAGAACATGAAGGGTCTTTTCATAGATGTTACAAGCATGGCAAGACATAGTAGACCCACTATAACAACTTCTTAACTCCTCAATGCATAATATGTTATATGTAGTGAACCATAACAAAAAATTCTGAATCCTTTTTGAAACCCAACTAACTCTAAATAAGCTATCAAAAAGTGAAAGGATTCCTCATGGAACTACCCATAACGAAGGTATAACCACTACAAACATTGTACTCTCCATGTTTCACCTCACTCCACTTAAAAGCGTTATCATTAGTTATAGCAACAAGAATAAGAGTAGTATGGATTTTCAAATACAAATCCAATGAAATTAAATGTTTAAAATGTCCCCAATCCCACTAGGACTCACCATCTCATAAACTTTCCCAATTAATCATGTTGGCCCTAATTTGTAGTAGGTTTTCATTATCAAGGACTATTCCTTTATCAATCTAACAATTAGTCCAAAAGTTTATGTTTTGTCATTACCAATTTCATAAGTTGAGAAACAATTAAGATGATGCCAAATAAAGCTTATGGACCACCACAACAAAGAATCATACTTGCTGAATTTGGAGAAATTGGTAATAGGTATCCCTCTATTATATTTAGACTTAAGCATTCTAACCCAAAGGCTATTCTCATTGCATTGAATTTTCCTCCCTAACTTGAGAAGGCACACATCATTCAAATTCTTTGTACCTAACTTACCATTCCTTTTTGGTCTCTACAAGATATTCTAGTTCATTAAGTGAGATTTTCTAATATGTGGATCATGGCTCCAAATGAAAGATCTTTGAAAATGCTTAATTTTCATACATAATGTCTTTGGCAATCTAGCCACTATCATAGGATAGATATGAATATAACTAATAATAGATTTAGCCAAAACGCCGGTACTTGTCATGCTTAGATAATTACTTAATTAGCCAATAGTTGAGTTTTCACCTTTTCTACAATGTAATCAACAATGAGGGTTGTATATATATACATATATATATTTGAACAAATAAAGAGGTTGTGCAATTTAGATAGCTCTCCAAAAAGGAAAAAACAATTTATCATATCTTTTTTTACACAATCTTTTTAATATCAATATTTATTATATTTTCTAGTAATTTAATATAAGGGAAATTTTTCATATTGGTTACTAAAAGATTTTAATAATGTCAATTTAATTTCTAAAAATTCATTGTCATCAATTTAGTCTTCAAATTAAAAAAAAAATCATTTTAATACTAACCATAATTCAATTAAGATTAAATTGATGACAATAAATTTTCAATAACTAAATTGATGGCAATAGTATCTTTTAGAGATTATATAATTTAATATTGACAAATTTTAATGATTTACCATAAGTTTTAAATTTATTTAAAGAAAACTTGTAAAGTGTAAATACAACATATTTTTAGATTTTATTATTATTTATATTCACTCACTTGTGAATAAAAATTATAAATATGGCCATCAAACATTATAAATTAAAAAATTGGATCAAACTAGTTCGATCAATCAAAAAATTAGAATCGGCCTTAAAAGTCCTATAATATGATATGTGAAAAAAATGATCAAAGTTGATCAAAAGCTAACTGGTTGGAGGTGTAAACCAAAGCTAGTTCATGTGTTTGAACTTGTGAACCTTCCAGTCAACAACGTGGCTTCTCTCTCCTAATGCAATGAAATTTGAATTTGGCAAAGTAACGTGGGATTTGAATATGGGACCTCGTGTCCACCAAGCACCCAAAAATTCTTGTTTAACAATATGGAGTCAAGTTCTATATAAAAATAAGCTTAAAAAATTATATATTGATAATAAATTTTAAAATTTAATATATTATAATTATATTAAATATATTTAAAATTAATTAATTAAATTAATTCAAATGTGATATGACCATGATTCAATATCTAATATCAGTATAGATTTGACATATTATTATTATTATTATTATTCAGCTTAGAGACACATGTAATGCATGGATCTTCTTCTTCTTCTTTGTCTTTCTCTTTTTAAATATATATTTTCCTATATGTCTTGTAGGTTGATGAAAGAAGCACACTTGCGAATAATTTCCATAGCCTTCTCTTCTGTGAGGTTCCTCAAATGGAAACAATGCTTCATTCCCCACTTGTCAACCAATTCGACTCTCCCATTCCACCCACTCTTCTTTAGTTCCTTCACATACTCCCTTCCTACTTTAAAGAGATCGTCCTTCTCAGCCACGAACACCAAGACTCTCCTATGGGAGAAGGCAGATCCCATGCAGAGTGCACAGTCATGAATGTAGAGGAGGACAGGGAGTTTCTAGGTCAGATCGAGTATTTTGGGGAGGAAGATCCAGATGGAGACAGGGAGTTTGATGGAGATAACTGTGTCTATGGATCATACGCCGATGATTGGGTGGTTGGAAGGTGGAATCTTGACATCAGAGTAGAAAAGGTGAACTTTTGTAACATTCGGTCTCTCCGTAAACGTGAGAAACGCGATGTTTGGTTTCTTCGTAAACATCAGAAATGAGCCAAATATAAAAGGAAGTCCTCGAAATAGAAAGAATTAGGGCCAACTAAAATTATGATAAAATTCTAAATAATAGAAAATGAGGATTTGAGCCTTGATTTACCCAGAAATCAGGGCCGAAGTGATTCAAAAAATTTGCTGAAGAAAGTAGGGGTATTTTTATAATTTTTGAAAAATTTTGAAAACTCATAGAAGGGCTTTTTAAACAAAAATTTTGAGCTTTTCGAGGTTCTCAGAGGCCTTGAATACCATAGGTACCACTAGAATAGTTGAAACCCCTCCGGTGAGTGATTTCGGTGGTCAGTTGACCGAAACCTTGACTGAATGATTCGAAATGGTTTCAAACCCTTTTTGAGTGATTCCAAAAGTAATTCTTATGATTAAGAGCCTAAGAAATATGATGGAGAAGACAGATTTCAAAAAGGAGTTGATATGAGCCTAAAATGAGAAAGCCAAGAAAAGGGACAAAAATGCAAAAAGCAAAAAATTGCATAAAGTGACTTTTAGCTTATTCTTCTTATCCATGTTCCAACAGCTCCTCATTCCAGGATTTTTTTTCTGCCCCAAAAATAGAGGAGGAAGCCAGCTCTCTTAGGTGCACAAGGAGATGAGATTTTGAAGAGAGAAAAAGCAAGGAAAAGGTAGGAAAATTTATGAAAATTCAAGTTTTTTCTCTTGCAAGTTGCTTTTCCTTCTTCTCCTATTTATTTCCATGGATTTAATGATGTTTTTGGGTCTATATGGAGGGCAGAACAGAGGTAGAAAATTCAGATTTGGAGAGGAAAGCTAGAAGAAAAGGGAAAGCATTTAAGAAAAGCTTGAAATCAAGGTAAAAATCTTAGTCTCCATGCTTTACTTCTCTTAGCCTTCTTGTGTGCAATTTGTCCTCGCTATAACCAGCCAAGGGGAGAGTGTTTTTGGCTAGAGCTAAGAATGAATCATATGAATTAGGCTATGGGAATTTGGATTATGCTAAGAAATTGCAAAAAAAATTAATGAACTCTAAGTTGAAAAAGTGTAGTGCATTTGAAGGGATTGTGAAAACTAATTTAACCTATGAATTTCCTTGGCCATTTAAATGTTCTATTGAGCTCCTAAAACCTCTAAGAATCCTCCCAAGTGGCTATCCCATCAAGGAAAAATTGAAAACCCTTTGAACCCCAAATGCTTCCATAATGTCGGCCTAGGATAGATGGAGGCGTTAGAGAGTGTTTTAATTTATTCTAGCCTTGGTTTGGGACTTCATATGATGGTAGAAGGTGGGAGGAACCCTTGAAAAAAATTTAGAAGCCATAGATAGTGAGATGGAGGTGTAGGCTCCATAGTGTAGCATGATGAAGCAACTCCTAGTTAGGCTCCTTAAAATAATTGTGTGATGACTCCAAGAGGTATAAATAGAGTCAAGAATCATAGATTAAAAGAGAGAAGGGAGCCAAGATCATGAATTTTTATAGTTGCTTCATTAAGTACCTTATGGAAGCATAATGGAGCCATAAACCAAAATAGCATCATGTAAAGTGTATATAATGTCAAGGCTTGTTCCCATGAGTAATTCATATTTCTTTTGGTGTGTCTAGGCCAAGAGAAATGGTCTCCACCTTCTTGGGTGTGTGAGGTCAGGGGAGAGGAGTCAAGGCTTAAGGAAAAAGTGTGTGAATGCATGCAAGGTAACTCTCTCAATCTTCTTTTATGCATGGATGTGTGTTTAGCTTGTCTTAAAATGTGTGTCTGAGTATTTTCAAGCCATGAAAAGTATGCTAGCATGATCTTGTTTGCCATGATTTCATGATGTCATGTTATGTTTTCAAGTGAATGTATGATGTTTCTTGAGTTTACTTGAGTATGGAGAGGCCAAGAACTCTTCACCATGGTAAGGATGAGCCAAGAACTCTTGAGCTTGGTTAAGACAAAGTAAAGAGTCTTTCAAAAGTAAAGTGGGCTCCCAAAAATATGGTTGAGTCTAAAGCTCTCAAAAAATGGATGAGGCAAGTCCAAAATCCATGAAGAGAAGTGTGAGGCCAATCCAAACACTTGTGAGCTCTTAAATGTCTTGTATGAGTTGTTCATATGCCAAGCTTTCTTTTTAAATGTCCATGACTTCTATTTTCTCCATACGTGCATTTGTAAAGATTGCTTTGCACATATTATGTATGATTGAATGGGAGATGAGCTATTAGGATTCTTTGAATCTCATCCCCTCCTTTCCAATATCCTAACATGCTAGGTGGACCAAGTAGCTATGGCAATGGGGGCCAACAACCATGAAGAAGGGAAATCGATAAGCATATACCTAGTTTTATCCATTTTGGAACTATAATTATGTTTCTTGATGTATATGATATTGTAAATAGTCTGTGACCCTTGAGACATGTATAAATATGCTATTAGGTGATGTTTAGATGTATGAATATGATGTATGACCTCTAGCATTTACTTTGAGTATGTAATATCAAAGTGTGCAATGTAGAAGTTTAATGGAAATGTGCATAAATGTAGGTTGAATGGCTAAAATGAGATGCATAAGGTTTGGGATCATTTGGGTAGCTCACACAAGTCTTAAATGTGCTTTTAGACTTGTCCAAAAGGTACCACAACCAAGGAAAAGTCATTTGGCAAATTTGGTACCTCATATGGAGCTAAATTTGATCATAATGGAACCCTATGTCACTTTTTAGCCAAATGAGTTAGTCTTGATCTGAAATTTGACATGCAATTAGGTATCATTAAGATATTTTTGGGAATCTAAATATCATAATTTTTGGAGGTCTACATAATCTTTGATGATTTTTCAAAGTTGGCAATTTTTATGGTGTCTGGTTGTTGCACTATTCATTTGATCTAAAATTATTTTCTATCACACAAGGCTCAAATGAGGTCCAATTGTCACAAAATTTTATACACAAAAACTAGACATTCACAGTGACTCATACTAATTAGAAGCACCTCATTTGGAGGTCTAGAAAGGGAGATATGAATTTTTGAACTTTCTATCAAGTATCAATAATTTTACCCGACCAGAGGCACTGTTCTATTGAATTCCGAAGTCTGGGCTTGATGAACTAATTTGGAGATATTTTTCATCTCTAGTTAACATCCATAGCTTTCCATATTGGTATAATTTTATAGATTGGATTTTTGTAGAATTAATTGGATATTTTCAAATTTTTCTATAGAATTCTGTGACAGTTCCAGAATTTAGTTTGACCTTTGGACAATTTTGGATGTCAAATGCTCTTTGTAATAAATTTTATGGTCTGGTTGTATTTTTAGTGTGAAGTAGACATCCATTAATTTCCAAAATTACCAATATTGCATGATTTCAATTTTTATAAAATTAGTTATGATTTTCCAAAATTGGACCAGAAAAGAGGCCAAATTTGGCTGAAAATATATTTGATTATTTTGAGCTCCATTTCGGTTTCTATGAGTTGTGGGTATTATTTTGAGATGGAAATGAGTTGTATTGATGTATTTAAATATGAGAATGTATAGCATGAGTTCACACAGTCCACGTGACACTAAGTGGAATTTTTAAATACGACACAACACAAAGAAAGTCACTATTTTTCCCCTTTTGCCTTATATCTTCATGAATATAATGATGTGAGGCATGTATATATATGATATGATGAGCTAGAAGTTATGATGTTACAACTTTCACCTGCCCATCTTTGTAGACATCAAAGAAAGGAAGCTTCTGGGTAATCTCGTCGTCTCTCGCGGCCATTTTTGCTGCTATAGAAGAAAAGTGTGAGTTTTTGTGCACAATATTAAGAAGAATGAAAGATAGTTATAAGAATAAAGTACTGTTTCTTTGACTAGTCATCCTAAAATCAATGTTCTTCTATTACTTGGAAATTCTTTACTTTGGAAAACAACAAACAAAATAATATGCTATCTATCTATATCTATCATAATATATAAGAATTATTTCACCCTAAAGTATTTATGTTGGAACCATCCCAATGCAATAAATGTCATTCTCAAATAATGCTGCTTCATTGACAAGCAACTCATAGAGTTACATGGATGTTAAACAAATCTTACACATTATTAAAATGTTCATGATCTTCCAATTACTTAGCTAGCTTTATTTTAATTTTTTTTTCATGTAAAACAAATTGGAATGACCATTACTATACTTCTATCTTAAGTTTGACATACCAATTATAAATGATAGTAATAGTACTATATGTGTGTGTCTATATATATATAATTAATATCTAAAATAGTAGTATAAATTCAAATGTTTAGATTTTTATAATTTTTAAGGGTGTGAAATATTAACAAAATGGCTTTAATCATCTTATTTGTAATAATTAATTTTGTTTAAAAACCAGTTGACCGTTTTAATTCTTTTTTTGATTGTGTCATACAATTTTCTTAACTAACATTATTTAATTAAGTAATTTCCTATACCATTCCCCCATGGAATTTTTGCTTACAAATCTTGATTTCAAATTTTGACAACAGGTTTGAAATCAATAGTATGAATTAAAAGAACAATTTACAAAGGCAATCCATAGGTGATGGCATTTGGTGGCTTAGGAAATTGCTGACTTTTCGAATATGGTGATTGGATTAATGAAGTATAATATTAATGTTATTCTATTAATATTATATCAAATAATAATTATAATATCTAATATTAGTCTTATCTTTTATATCATATAATATTTTTATGATAAATTCTTCCATGCACTCCAAACTTAGGGTATAAGTATACATCCCTACATGGCACATGCTTATAAGGCCACTTTATTGCCATGTAACATTAGGTGCTAACCAAAGAATTAGATAACAAAATTAAAAAGAAAAAAAGAAAAAAGGCCAACATGGTTAAAATTTATTGATTACATTTACATTTTAACCCTACTAACTTTGCCTCTTAAAACAAAACCTTTTATCTTTTAATTTGCAAGCTCAACTAGTAACATTCCTAATTTTTTAAAGGGAAAGTTATATCTAAAGACCTATATGATATAAAATTTATAATGAAAGACCTTAAAAATGTAAATTATTTTCAAGAACTATCATTACTATTAGATTTTAAGGGATTTACTATCAATTTTAGAAAATTTACTATTGAGTGTAGGAAAGTTCAGCACTTTCCTATACCAAATAGTAAATACTTTAAAATTGATAGTAAATCCTATAAAACTTGACGATAATGATGGTTCTTAATGGTAATTTCAATTTTTAAGGTCCTTTATTGTAAATTTTATATCATATGGGTCCTTGGATGCAATTTTTCCTTTTTTAAATCCCTCCCTTCCCCCCTCACCCAAAGAAAAAGCCCCAAATCTCAATTCTTAGTGCTACAAAATAGAGATACATCACATTCACATCCCTAGGTGGCAAGTTGCCATTGGAAAAAGAGATGACAAAAGGGAGAAGAAAACTACAATAATAACATTATGCAAAAAGCTACTTGCTAGCCTCTCACGGACTCACAATTATATACCTTGCCCATTATCTATTAAATTAGGGAAAATAACATTTAAAGATCTTAATTTTGTGAAATTGATACTAAAAGATTTTAAAAATTAAAATTATTCAAAAGGCCCAAGAATTTAAAATCTACTCCGTAAAGACAAAAATATCCACATTGCGTTTTAGAGTTACCATTTCTTCTTCTTAAAGTGATAGCATAGAGGCCCTACAAAATTTACAAGGGTGTTTTCAATTTGTTATAACCACTGGATAGAGATACAAAAATTACTATCATTTAATTACCATTTATACTTCTTAAAATTATTACTCTTACTTTCTAAAGTTACAAGAAGAATATTCTTGGTTTGTTATATCCATGGAATAAAAATATAAAAATTACTATTACTTATACTCCTTATACTTCTCAAAGTTATTATTCACTTTTTTAATAGTTACTACTTATACTTTTTGAAGTTATACTAGGAGCATTTTTATTCTTGCATGGTAGATTTTAAGTCCTTTGGGTCTTTTATGCTTTGTCTGGATGGGAAAAAAACCAAAGAGAAAAGAGAAGGGGAGGAGGGAAACTCCATTTTGCCTCATTTGGTTTGAAATGAAAACGAAGGAGAAGAGAATACTTGGATGGAAAAGTACTGTGGAGCCCCTCAAATTTTTTTCTCCCCCCTTATGGCAAGATTTGAAGGAGAAAATACTCAGGCAACATAATTTACCTCCTATTTTCCTAAATTACCCTTCTAGCAAATCCCTATCCTATGCCTCTCATGTGCCTCTGTCCCCCGATTAGTGGACCAAACAACCTAGGTGTTGTCTTTCCCATTTTCTATAGCTGTGCTTGTTTTGGCTCGCCCCTTCGCCTCCAACCTTCGAGTAATAGTATGTATCTCTACTTCCGTCATATTCTCTTTGCTTTAATGCGGTGAAAGAAAATTATATCATTATTATTGTTATTTTCTTAAATGCGATAGATGGATTATTTTTATATCTTGTCTAATTACTGCAAATTTTCTCTACGCTCTGTTATTTGAAAACAATAACTTAATCTACATAAAAATAAAATAAAATCATTTTCTCATTCTCTTCAAGCATATATTTTGTCGACTAAGCTTGTAAGATTTTCACATCAAGCTTTGCCTTACATGGTAAACCAATTTTTTTTCCCATATTGAATATTAAACTTTCTTTTTTATTTGAGACAATGAGTCTTGTCTATCCTAAAAGCTATTTTGGCATCTGCATTCCCCTTGATGGCTCAATGAAAATGGAAAAAGTAAGGTAATGTAAGTAAGGTGATCTGTTGCCCTGTTGGGAAACTTAACCATATTTGTAGCTCATGTTCATGCGTATGTCACAATTATTTGTTAGTAGCTAAATCCTCCTTTCCCTCGCATAACTGGTAATTAAGATAATTGTTTATATACTCTTTCTAACCAACTGCCTATACTTATGCATAAATTAATCTTTTCTTGTTTCATAAAGTATGCTTTTACCTACCTTGCATACTTGTTTAATAAAGGAACAACCAATAATATGGAATTCATAGTGTAACATCCGATTCTCTGAAAATAAGAGAAAATGTGAGAAACGTAACGTACAGTTTCTCCGTAAATGAATGAAACTCACTGGATACAAAAGGAAGTCCCCCGAAATGAATTAGTTAAGGTCCCAAAAAATTTGGGAAGCATTCTAGACTCTTAAGAATGAGAATCCCATGCTCAAACAGAAAGAAAAATAGAGCTAGAATGAAGAAACAATTTATTACGAGAAACTTACGAAACGTAATGACATTTTCGTAATTTTGAGTAAATTTTGGAATTCACATAGTAGGGCTTTTTTAAATAAAATTTTTGAGTTCTTTGAGATTTTTAGAAGCCTTGAAAATCATGGAAAGCCCCAGGACAGTCAAATCCCCTCCAGTGGACATTTTTCAACGTTAGTGTACTCGAACTTTGACGGATTCGTTCGGAAAGGTTTTAACTCTAATTTGAGTGATTCCAAAGGCATTTTACTAAATTGGGAACATAAATTTCAAAATGGAAAATATGGTTCTAAAAAAGGAGCTAAAATGAGTTAGAAACGAAAATGTCAAAAACGAAAGGTAAAATTAAAATTTTTGAGAAAGTGGAAGCTTCTTGAACATACTTTAAGTTTCTTATTTCTTCTTCCCTTCATTTTCATGACCCATTCTACCCAAAAACTAGAGAAAACACTAGCTCTCTTAGGCCCACCATGGAAGAGAAGAAAGGAGGAGAAAAAGCAACAAAAAGTAAAGAATTTCATGAATTTTCATATTCCTTCTTCTTCCAAACTTGTTCCTCTCTTCTTGAGCTTTCTTCCTATGATTAAAATGAAGTTTAAAAATCTATTTTAAGGGAAAAATTTAGGGAAATATTCGGATTTGAAGAGAGGAACCTAGAGAAAGCAAGATTCAAGTGAGAAAAATCAAGAAAATAAGATAATTTTTTCTTCCATGGTTAATATCCTTTTTTTCCCTTCTCCACCATTTTGCCCCAACTAAGAAACCCTAAGAGGGTTTTATTTTTAGGTAGAACCAAGGGTGATTATAAGGAAAAAGGGTGTGGAGATTAAGAATATACAAAGGGAATTAACAAAAAACCATAAAATTTCAAAGATGCAATTTCTAAGGTTTCAATTGCACCTTGCAAAATCTGATATTGTACAATGATTCCTAGGTCTAAATAAGAGTTTAATTGAGCTCCTAAGATCCCTAAAGGTCTCCCCATGTGCTTCCTCCATCAAGAAAATAAAGCAAAGTCCATGAAGCCCTAACTCCTATATAGCCTCAGCCTAAAGGGGTTTGAGTAGCTAGGGAGAGTTTTAAATTTTTCTAAACCTATTTTTGAGTCATATATGATGAATGAATATGAGAGAAAGCCTTGGAAAAAATTTAGAAACCATAGAAAGTGAGATGGTGCTTTATGTTCTATAATATAACCTAAAGAAGCAACATGTAGTTAGGCTCTTTATTTTAATTGTATGATGACTTAAAAGGAGTCAAGAATCATATTTGAAAGGAAAGAATGGAGCCTAGAATTTATTTGAGGGGTGTTGCTTCATTAGGTGTATTTTGGAACCATAAAGGGGTTTATAGGTCAAGTTAGAGTCTGTGCAAGTTGTGTGACCTTTGAATTAATTCCATAAACCTAATTGGCTTCCATAAATTATGTTTAGGCCAAGAGGAATGATCTCCACCTTCTTAGGTATGTGAGATCAAGGAAAAAGATTCAAGGCTTAAGAAAAAAGTGTAGAAATGCTAGTAAGGTAGCTCTCTCCACCTTCTCTCATGCATAGATGTGTGCTTACATTGTCTTGAATATGTGTGTGTGTGTGTGTGTGTGTGTTTTAAGTCATGAAAAGTATTCTAGCATGATTTTATATGTCATAGTACTATGATGATACATTATGTTAAATGATGTCTATGATGCTTGTTTTGGTTTACTTGAATGTGGTGAAACCAAAAACCTTCTAGCCATGGTGAGGATGAGCCAAGAACCTTTAAGATTGGTAGACAAAGTCAAGAATCTCCCAAAAGTGAAGTTGACTCCCAAGAACCTCTTAAAGAATAAGTAAGGCAAGTCCAAAATCTACAAGTAAATGGGTGAGGTCAATCCACTTGCTTGGCAAACCTATGTATGCTACGTATGACTTTTTCAAATGCTAAAAATGCTTCTTGAATGATTGCATATGTCCATATGCCATGTATGCATTTGTGAGACTTGTTTTGTATGTTTTATGTATGATTGAATGGGAGATGAGCTATTGGGATTTTTTGAATCTCATCCCCTCCTTTCCAATGTTCTAACATGCTAGGTGGATCAAGAGAGCAAGGTAATGGAAGCCAACCACCTTGAAGAAGAGAGCTTGATAACATAATGCATAATTTTTGTCCTTTAAAGCCATATTGATGTCTAATGATGTAAACTATTGTTGTATATGGTCTATGACCTTTAGAACATATGTAATTATGATAATATGACTTTTATGAATAAGAGAATATGTTATGTGAATATTAGGATGTGATTTGAGTATATGATGGCAAACTAGCTTCATTAGTGGTATTATGGAATTATGTATAAGTGTGGGTGAGATGGCCAAAATGAGAGGCATGAGGTTTGAGACCATTTAGACAGTTCACACAAGTCCTAATTATGGTTTTAGACTTACTCAAGAGGTGTCAAACCCCAAGGAAAGCCATTTGGACATTTTGATATCCCATATAGAGCCAAAATTGACCATAATGGAACCCTATGTTACTTTTTATCCAAATGAGCTCTTCTTGATCTAATATTTGGCATGCAATTAAAGCTTGTTGAAATATTTTTGAGAAGCTAAATAACAGAATTTTTGAAAGTCTACAGAATATTTCATGAATTTTCAAAGTTGAGAAATTTTTTGGTATTGGTTATATCACTGTTCATACTGGTCCGAAAATAAAATCTATCACATAAGGCTCAAATGATATCCAATTGTCACAAAATTTTATACAAAAAAACTAGATATTCCCAGTGACTTGTGCCAACCAAAAGTACCTCATTTGGATGCCTAGAGAGGGAGATATGAATTTTTAAAGAATCTATCCAGTATTAGGAACTCCAGCTAACCTCAGTTACTGTTTGATTAAGTTTTGAGGTCTGTGCATACCTGAACTAGTCTGGAATTATTTTTTCCCTCTAGCTAACATCCACAGATTTCCAAATTGGTATCATTTGCATGGATTGAATTTTTTTGGAATTAATTTGATATTTTTGAAATTTGCTACAGAATTCTATGATAGCACCAGTGAATAGCCTAACCTCTAGACCTTTTCGAATGTCAAATGCCTTCTGTGATGAATTTTATAGTTTGTACATATTTTTAGCATAAAATAAACATGTGTAGCTTTCTAGAAAAACCAAAAATGCATAATTTTGATTTTTCTAGAATTAGTTATGATTTTCCAAAGTTGTGACAGAAATGTGAAAAATTTGGCCAAAAATATATGTATGTATTTCATGCTTCCCTTTGAGTTCCATGAGATGTAGGCCACTTTTAATGATGCAAATGAGTTGTATTCATGTAATTAAATATGAGAATGTAATGTATGAACTCATATGGTCCACATGACACTGAATGAAATTTTTACACATGACGTAACGCTAAGAAATGCATTAAAATAATGTCATTTTCTTGCCTTTTATATCAATTGCTTAATGTGAGGCACAGATATAGTATGAAATGAGTTAGAAAATTATGGTGTTACACACAGAGAGTGTAGAAGAAGACACTAATGATTCTGACTTCGACTTGAAGCAATTGATATATTTTGGGCTGGCAAATGAAGGTTTAAACTTAAATGATTTGATAGAAGATTTTGGAAAAACATAGACGTACATTTGTTATACATCTTACTTGTTTGGTCTTGTATACAATTCATTTTTTGGATGAATTGTCAACATTAATGAATAAACTTGTAAAGGTTAACAACATTGAGCGATATAATATTAGACAACAGTTAATGCTTCGTCTACAAGATGAAAAAATTATCATGATGTGTTACATATGGGCCCGCAAGCTTTAAAGGAGTTGTGTGAGAAACTCTGCCATTCTGGTAGAGTTAAAGATTCATATTGGACAACAGTAGAAAAACAAGTTGCTAAATTTCTTCATATTTTAGCACATAATGTCAAAACTCGTACAATGTGCTTATATTTCTATCAATCAGGAGAAACTATAAATTGGCATTTCCATAATGTTTTACGAGTTGTAGTTTCACTGGAGACTGAGTTTCTTTTATAGCCGTCCAGATCAAAGGCTCCTATTCAAATTTTTAACAACAGTAGATTTTATCCATATTTTAAAGTATGCACTTATTCCTATGCTTACTTTTTCTACAATTTATACATAATGAGCTACAATTCCATAAACAAAATATGTGTGTATATATATATATCACTTCTAATCATGTTGACATTCTAGGATTGTGTGGGAGCTATAGATGAAACTCATGTTCAAGCAAAAGTACCTAAAGAAGAATTAGGTCGATTTTGTAATACCATAAATTCTAACTTATCTCATACCTTTAAATGACTTAATATTATGAATCATACAAGTTGCCCATGAAAAAGGTAAAAAAAATAATGATTATTTTCGCATTGCGTCATATCTAAAAATTACATTCGGTGTCACGTGGACCGTGTAAACTCATACTTTACATTCTCATATTTAATTATATCAAAACAACTCATTTGCATCACAATATCATGCCCACAACTCATAGAAACCGAGATAGAACTCAAAATAACCAAGTGTATTTTTGGCCAAATTTGCTCCTTTTTCTGACCAAACTTTAGAAAATCATAACTAAATCTAGAAAAATCAAAATCTTGCAAGCTCAGTCATTCTGGAAAGCTTTGGATTTTTACTTCATATAAAAATACACTCTGACCATAACATTCATCATAGAGGATATTTGACATCCAAAATGGTCTAAAGATCTGACTACATCCTGGAACTGATACATAATTCTACAGAAAATTTTGAAAATGTCTAATTAATTCCAAAAAATCCAATGCATGAAAATGATAAAAATCTGGAAAGTTGTGGATGTTAAATAAAGATAAAAAATAGCTCTAGACTAGTTTATCACGCCCAGACCTCAGAATTTAATGAAACAATACATCTAGTCGGGCAAAATTCCTAATATTGGATAGAATGTTCAAAAATTCATATCTCCCTCTGTAGACCTCCAAATGAGGTGCTTCTAGTTGGCATAAGTCATTGTGAATGTCTAGTTTCTTTATATAAAATTTCATAACAATTGGACATCATTTGAACTTCGTGTGATAGAATTCAATTTTAGACCAAATGAATAGTGTAGCAGACTAAACCCATAAAAATTGCCAACTTTGAAAAATCATCAAATATTCTGTATATCTCAGAAAATTATGATCTTTAGCTTCCCAAAAAGCTCTTAATGATACCTAATTGTATGCCAAATCTCATATGAAGACTAACTCATTTGGCCAAAAAGTGATATAGGATTCCATTATGGTCAATTTTAGTTCTATATAAGGTAGCAAAGTGGCCAAATGAATTTTCCTTAGTCTTGGCACCTTTTGGGCAAGTATAAAAGTACATTTGAGACTTATGTGGGCTGCCCAAATGTTCCTAAACCTCATACATCTCATTTTGGCCTTTTACCCTACACTTATGCACATTTCCATAAACTCATTCATGAAGCTATCTTTGTCATACATGCTCAATTCACATTCTATCATTCACATAACACATACTCTCATATCTACATCATATAATAGCATAATTATATGTGTCTCAAGGGTCATATGCCATTTACAATAATCATATACATTATTGAACATCATTATGGTTCCAAAATGGCAAAAACTAAACATATGATTGTCAATTTTCTTCCTTTAGTGTTGTTGGCTCCTATTAGCATGTCCACTTGGTCTACCTAGCATGTGAGATCATTGAAAAGGAGGGAATGAGATTCAAAGAATTCCAATAGCTTATCTCTCATTCAATCATATATAATATATGTAAAGCAAGCTTTAAAAATGCATGTATAGACATAATACAAGTCCTGGACATTCAAGAAGCAAGTTTGGCATATGAACAAACCATACAAGACATTCAAGAGCTCACCAAGTGTTTGGATTGGCCTCACACTTCTTCTCATAGATTTTGAACTTGCCTCAGCATTCCTTAAGAGCTTTAGACTTAACCATACTCTTGGGAGCCCACTTTTCTTTTGGGAGACTCTTTACTTTGTCTCAACTAAGCTCATGGGTTCTTTCCCTCTCCACACTTAAGTAAACTCAAGCAAATATCATGTATTCATTTGAAAATATAACATGACATCATAAAATCATGGCATATAACATCATACTAGCATACTTCTCATGGCTTGAAAATATACATACACACATTCTAAGATAAGCTAAACACACATCCATGTATGAGAGAAGGTGGAGAGAGCTACCTTAGAAGCAATTACACATTTTTTCCTTAAGCCTTGAGTCCTCTCCCTTGACCTCACACACCCAAGAAGGTGGAGATCATTTCTCTTGGCCTAGACACACCAAAAGAAACATGAATTACTCATGGGAACAAACTTTGGCATTATACACACTTTACATGATACTACTTTGGTTCATGGCTCCATTATGCTTCTATAAGGCACTTAATGAAGCAAGTATAAAAATTCATGATCTTGGCTTCCTTTTCTCCTTTAATCTATGATTCTTGACTCTATTTAGACCCTTTGGAATCATCACACAATTATTTTAAGGAGCTTAGCTAGGAGTTGCTTCGTTATGCTACATTATGGAGCCTACACCTCCATCTCACTATCTATGGCCTCTAAATTTTTCCCAAGGGTTCCTCCCACCTTCTACCATTATATGAAGTCACAAACCAAGGTTAGAATAAATTAAAACACTCTCTAACCCCCTCCATCTGTCCTAGGCTAACATTATGGAAGCATTTGGGGTTTAAGGAGTTTTAAATTTTTCCTTGATGGAAAAGCTACTTGGGAGGCTTCCTAGGGGTCTTAGGAACTCAAACAAACACTCACATATGCTAGGGAATACATAAATCAAATCAGTTTTTACAATGTGTTCAAGACTTCTTCACTTTCCTAACTTGAAATTCATAGGCTTTTACTTGCTCCCAATGATAGATTCTTAATCCTTGCATTCCAAAACCTCTAATCCCCCCTTGATTTAGATAGAAAATAGCCTATAAGAATTGGGCTTATGGTAGCCAAATTGTGCAAGAGGAAGGGGGAGGAAGAAATTACCAAAGAATGTAAGTTTTACCTTATTTTCTTGCTTTCTCTCAGTAGCTTTTCACTTTCCTTGGTTCCCTCCCTTCAAACACAAAATTTTTATCTTTATTCTACCCCCAAAATATATTTAAAAACACCATCAAACCCATAGAAATAAGGAGGAGAAGGAGGAGAAGTAACTTGTTAAGGAGAAAGCTAGATTTTTCATGAAATTTTCTACCTTTTCTTGACTTTTTTTTCTCCCTCCAAGAGTGGTCCTTCTCGTGCGCCTAAGAGAACTGATTCTCCTCTCTGTTCTAGGCAGAAGAAAGACAGTGGAAAATGAGGGCAAGGGAGGGCCTGAGAAAGAGAGAGTATTAAAAGTAAAAGAATTCCAAAAATTTTCATTTCATCCTTCATTTTTGGCATTTTCGTTTCTAATTTGTTTTAGCTCCTTTTTGAGAACCACCTTCTCTATTATGAAATTTAAATTCCTAATTTAGTAAAATATCTTTGGAATCACTGAAATCGAAGCTAAAACCTTCCCGAACGATACAGTCAAAGTTTAGACTCACCACCATTGAAAAATGTATACTAGAGAGGCTTTAACTGTCCCGAGGCTTTTCATAGTTTTTAGAGCCTCTGAAAACCTCTGAAAACTCAAAACTTTCATTTAAAAAGTCCTTCTGTGAGTTTTTCAAAAAGTGCCCATATTTACGAAAATGCCATTAGCCTTTCGGTAAATTTTTTAAATCATTCCTCCTTATTTGTGGGCAACTCAAGGCTCAAATCCTCATTTTCTATTATTTAGAATTTTTTCATAATTTTATTTGGCTCCAATTCCTTCTATTTCAGGGACTTCCTTTTGTATCTGGCCCATTTCTGACGTTTACAAAGAAACCGAACATTGTATTTCTCATATTTATAGAGGGACCAAATGTTATAGATTTCGAGGATAAAAATATTATCCCACATAAATATTTTTGCTGCATGTTCATTTGATATGAGATTCACGTATGTCTTAACTAGTTGGGAAGGAACAGTTTCTGATTCAAGAATATTAAAAAATGCTTTGTCAAAAGAAGATAATCTTGTAATTTCTCAAGGTAGTATATATATATGGCTATTGTAGTGTTAGGGTGAGACTTGCATTTTCTTCTTTCTTACCCTCATTTGTGACTTCATTGTAGGAAAATTTTATCTAGGAGATGCTGGGTTTCCACTTATGCATGGTCTATTAACACCATACAGAAGAGTTCATTATCACTTCAAGGAATATTCAACGCTATCACCACAAAATGCGAAAAGAAATTTTCAACCATTGACATGCCTCGTTGCAAAATATAATTGAAAGAATATTTGGAGTTTTAAAGAAAAGATTTTTGATAATAGCCAGTGGCACTGAACCATATTATTCTTTCTAAACAATGACTGATATTGTCATTTCTTGTTGTATTTTACATAATTTTTTGATGGGAGTAGATCCTGATGAGAACCTAATTGCTAAAGTGAATTGTGAGTTATTACTTAATTCGCCTGATAACATCAAAGACTATTCGAGTCATGGTCAAGAGGAAGATTATAGATAAGGATTAATTTTGAGAGATAGTATAGCAGGCCAGATGTGGAATAATTATTGAAATGGATTATAATTTAATATACAATACTTCTCTAAGTTATTTAGTACTTTATTAAGTACTATATAATAACATTTTTGTGATTTGTTGAAGTGCTTTATTAATATATTAATTTATTATATTGGTCATAATTTATGCAATTCTGACAATAGATGAATGAGATTATATATTTTGTTCTCCTAACTTGTTTGATGATTCATATCATTTATTTCTATGCAAAACATTAGCAGTGGCCCCAAAGAATAAGTATTTAGGTAAAGATAATTTATGATGGACTCTTGAAATGGATGAAGCTTTTCTAGATACATTATTAGAAGAGATGATGAAGGACAATTGTCCAGATGGCACATTTACAACGTTTGCATATGACAAAGTGTTGTAAGTCTCAGAACCTCTTTTGGATCACATATAACAAAACAACATTTGAAGAATAGAAAGAACACTTTGTCACAATGGTTTGACAAGCTCTATGATTTATTCAACGGACTAAGTGGATTTTCGTGAAATTCTGTTACAAAAATATTTAAAGCTGAAAGTCAGGTTTGGAACGATTTGATTAAGGCAATCTTATTACTTGATTACACTGGTTATCATAATTAATTTGATATATATGTTTATTTATAGTTTGAGCTGTATGTTCAGAATGTCTGTTCATTAAAACTTATTTCATTTCTGTAATATTTATAGAAAAAACCACAAGCGAAAAAGTGGATGACTATGCCTGTGTTACACTATGATAAGTTACATGAATTATTTAGAGCAGATTGAGCAATAAGAAAATATGTTGAGAGTGCTAAAGATAAATTGAAACGATGGCAGAAAGAGTGTATTAATTTAAATGACTCTCTTAAAGGGCCAACAATGAATGAGATGATGAGCGAAGCTGATCTCAATTGGGGATACAAGGCTACAAATTCAGTAGCTATGGATTCTTTTAGTCCTACGTATGGTAACCCTAACTACTCAAATGGAACAATGTCTTCCAAAGGACAAAAGAGTAAAAAGGTTATTAATGATACCATGGAAGAAAATATGAAAAACTTATATTGGGTATCAAAGAACTTGCTGAGGTAATGAGAGATGGCAATTCTTTACACGAAAAATCTATAACATTATCTGACAGACAAGTTACTGTTCAAGAGAAACAAGTTGCAATTGTTGAGAAGAGTCTTGCAATACTTGAGAAAAGCAGGGCTCGTCATTACAGTAAGGAAGAAGTATGGGCAGAACTCGAGGAAATTTGAGTGTTTGAAGATTACAAGTTGAAATGTTATTTCTTTTTATGCAATGAAGAAAAAAGCAAGCAAACATTTTTTGGAGTTCCACGTCATATTTAATTGGAAACATTGGCAAAAATGATGAATGATGTTGGCATTCCTTAAAGAAGTGGAACTCTATGGATGTATTCAAACTTTTGTTCAGGGACTGTTGTCAGCACATTTGTAATGTGGTTGTAACAACATTGGAAACATTTCTGAGTAAATAGTATTGATCCATTTTCTTGTAAGCCTATAATGTAATGAATTTTATGACGGGGTGGTTTTTTCTTATTTAGTGGAAAATGCCCTCTTTTGTAAATCATTAACAATTATGTAAGTCTGTTGTTGCTTGCCACTAACATGCGTAGAGTTCAAGATGGATGAAAACAGTCGCTTGTATAATGATAGGTGGTGGCTACTGTTTCTATTTAATAAATAATATTGACTATGATGGACGATTTAAATTCTTCAAATATCCACAAATACATATTAAAAATTTTCAGCACATTTGCTATATATTGACACCGCATACAATCTGAGGATGAAACTAAGTGCGAATATAATATTTAAAATTTGGAGAGGATTTTCGTGCTTGGAATATGTTCTGTTCTTTGAAATACAATCAAATATCCTTAAAAATAGATTTGCAAAATTTAATAGAAAATTAAAATATATAGTTAGGATTAGAAAAATAACTAGACAACAGAGAAGATTGAGGTGCTAAAATTTGCAAACAATTTTAGTTGAAAAGACCTGCACAATTTTGTGGACAAAATGACAATGTATGTTTTTAATAGACAATGTAAATTAATTATCCTTGTACATTTTTGCATTATAAAATAAATTGTTCAGTGTAAAAAATTATTTGAGTAGCGGATTTGAAATTTAAACAAAAGAAATAGATCGATAGTGGGACAACATGAGTCCAATTGCAATGTAATCGAACAATGTGTAACACCATCATTTCTAGCTCATACCCATCATGCCTTACATGCTCATATGAGATATAGGAAGAATAAAGTGAGATCTTCCTCATTGGATTCATATACTTGCTTAGAGTTGCGACATGGTTAAAAAATTCATTTCAGTGTCACATGGACCGTGTGAGCTCATTCTATGCATCCTCATATTTAATTGCACCATTACAACTCATGTCAATCCCAAAAACATGTTTTTAGCCCATGGAAACCAAAAAGAGGTATGGAACATGCATATTCATTTTTGGCTAGGCTTGGCCTTATTTTTGGGCAAAGTTTGGAAAATCATAACTAAATATAAAAAAATGGAAAACATGTAATCTAGGTCATTCTGGAAAGCTTAAGATGTCTACTTCATGCTAAAAATATGTACAAGTCCTAACATCCCACACACAAAGCGTTTGACATACAAATTGGTCTGGAGGTCGGACTGGTCCTAATGCTATCACAGTTTACTGATATGAACTTCAGAAATGTCCAACTAATTCCATAAAAATCCAATGCTTGCAAATGATACCATTATGGAAAGATGTGGATGTTAAATAGAGAGAAAAAATGCCTCTAGATCAGTTCATTAATCCAAACTCTCAGAAATCGATGGAACAGTACCACTGGTCAGTCAAGATGACTAATACTGGGCAGAAACTTTGAAAATGCATATCTTCCTCTTAGACCTCCAAATGAGATGCTTCCAGTTGCTATAAGTCACTGTGACTGTCTAGTTTTTGCCTATAAAATTTTGTAGCCATTGGACCACGTTTGCCTCTCAGATGACACAATTTCACAACTGACCAAATGAATAATGCTGATGCAAAATCTGAAATTCTGATACCAATTTTGAAAAATCATAGAAAATTTCATAGACCTCCAAATGTCTGATCTTTAGCTTTCCAAAAAGCTCTAGGCAAGATCTAGTCACATGCCAAATTTCAAGGTAAGAAGAGGTCATTTGATCAGACTTTGACATAAGGGGGCAAAGTGTCCAGTTTCTTTGTTAAAAGAGGCCTCCAAGGGTTCAAATTTGCTTCTCCTACTCCTAAGGCTCTATGAGCACGTGAGAAAGCATCAACATAGGCTATCAAACATGGCTCAATTGTCTAACAACCCAGATTTGCAAAACTCACTCTCCCACACAAACACATACACCATGTACATAATGCCAAGATCTTACTATTCATATTAAAAACTTGCTACATCATACACTATAATTCTAATTCTCATACATATCTAATAAGTACATCTATTTACAAGTACTCATACGTGCTACATCATGTATATTATTAGATTACATCTCTTAACTTAACTACAAAATGGTGACAACATGACTACTAGCTTTTAGAGAATCTTGTCTAGCTTTGCCAATTTTCTAGCTTCAAACTTGGTGGCTCCCATCTCTTGTCTCACTTGGTCCACCTAGCATGTTAGGATAGTGGAGAGGGGGGAGTGAGATTCAAAGAATCTCCCTAGCTCATCTCTCATTCAATCATACATAAAGCATACAAACAAGTCTCACAAATGTATGCATGGGCATACTGCATGTGAAATCATAAAAAAAGCATTTTCAACATTTGAGTAGGCCATACATAACATATAACAGCTTGCCAAGCAAGTGGATTAGCCTCACCCATTCACTTGTGGATTTTGGACCTGCCTCACCCATTCTTTAAGAGGTTCTTAGACTCAACCTTACTCTTGGGAGTCAACCTCATTTTTGGGAGACTCTTTACTTTGTCTCAACTAACTTTAGGGTTCTTAACTCATCCTCACTATGGCTAAAGAGTTGTTGGCTTTTTCATACTCAAGCAAACCAAAACAATTACATAAAACATCATTGAAATACATAAGGCATTATCATGCTAGCATACTTTTCATGGTTTCAAACATACATACACACATGCAATACAATATACGCACATCTATGCATGAGAAAAGGGGGAGAGAGCTACCTTATCGGCTAACACAAGCTTTCCCTTTCAATTTGTCTCTCCCATTGTTGGTTTCACAGTCACAACTAGATGGGAGTATTTCTCTTGAGTCTAGGCACACAAAGAGCATGAAATTACCCTCTCATAACTCAACAATCATTCACAAAGTTAGGGGTTTCTTCAGAGCAAACCCTAACAAGTATAAGCAACTAAAGGTCACACTCTCTCTCTCTAGAGTTTCACTAACTTTCCTTCTCTTTTCTTTGCATTTATCAACTTATCACACTCTCTTTTAAGGGTTTCTTGCTCCCTTTAGGTCAAAACAAAGCTTCCTTACTCATCAACCCATGGAAAGAGAGCTTAGAAGGAGAAGAATAAAAGCAAGAAGAAAGAGCATGAAGAGCTTTAAAGGTTCTTACCTTTCTTCCTTAGCTTCCCTTCCTTCTCTCTTAGTTTCTCATAGTTTCTCTCTCTCTCTCAAGATTTTTTCTGTGCTTGGACGAAGCTCAAGTCGGTTTAAGGAGAGAGGAGGAGTTTGAGTGCTTTAAAAGGTCAAATTCTCTTTTTTTACGCTTTTCCGAACTAACCCTCGCTATAGCGAAGAATAACCCTCACTACGGCGAGAACATATCAGTCCCAGACCCCTGTTTTTGCTATGACGCACGCTACGGCGAGCAACGCCCTGGTTTTTGTATGGGATGCCCGCACTCGCTATAACTAGAAGCATTTTCGCTATAGCGAGAAGGCACTCTTGCTATAGCTAGACCATTTCTCGCTATAACGAACAGGTACATTCATTATAGCTAGGCTATAGCTAGCAAACTTAGAAAATTTTCAGCCCTTCAAAAATTTTTTAGCTTTTTCTTTTCTTCTTCTTTTTTCTCTTCTTTTTTTTTTTTTTGGTTGTTACACAATGTTCGACCAAAACAGAGACAGACTTCGTCTGACTGCTTAGCAGTCGGACTTACATGTTTGACTGCCTATAAGTCATCTGACCACACTATGTTAAACCAAAGTGCGGTTGGACGTCATCCGACTGATTCATGTCATGTAAGTCCAACTGCATTTTGGTTAGACGTCATCCAACTACGAGTCAGTCGGACTTAGATAGTCTGATTAGATGGTAGTCAGACTTTCCTCCCATCCCGATATGGCATTTTCTTACTTTATTTTGTTTTTCTCTCTTTTTCATGTATTTTCAAGGCATGGAAGGAGTTTATTAAAAATGCAATATGTTCCCTTTAAAAGGAATTGCTTCCCTTTTTTTGTGTAAAAAATTGATATACTCCATTAACAATTTTATTCCATTCCTATTACATAGAAATTCATATATAACAGGGTAGGAGAAAAATGAAGTTTCCAGATTAATAAAATTTTGAAGGAAACACTACATGAATAAAGTTCACAAATTAATATAATCTTAAAGGGTACACTAATAAAATTGTCATCAGAATTAAAATTTGCATATTAATATAATCTTAAGAGATATATTAAGAAAATGGACTTCAGAATTAAAGTTTGCAAATTAATATAATCATAAAGGAAACACCGCATAAAACAAAAAATATATATACATAATTGTACTTGGTAGAGGGGAGGAAACCTAACATGTCAACATTTGATTATTATAACAAACAAATACTAAATTCTACTCTTCCTCATCCTCAGTATCCCATTTATCATAATCTCTATCATGATCCATATTTGACACACCTGACCTTTTTTGGGATGATTCACTAGAATTTCTATGATTTAATTCTTGTAACTGTGATTGCAGCTCGTCAATCTGTCTTTTTTAGTCTTGAAATAGACTTTGATATGATTGGATTGAAATATTGATAAATTTATTTTATATCATATTTTGTATATAATTTGAATGAGGAAACAATGGCAATTAACTTGATGATGCTTCTTGGTTATAGGTATATCCCGTCTTAAAATCTCTAGAAATTTTATAAGACACGTTACCAAGTCCATAAACAAAACCTTTTTTTTTCGCCACCTGCTGCCTTGACAAAAAAATCCAAATCAGATGCGTTATCACTTGAAGTTTATTGATCACCTTTTTGCTTCAAATATTCATCCTATAAACATCAATTCAAAGGATTAATATAAAATTAATCAATAAATAAGAATAAATATATAGAGCATATATACTTACCCAAATAGCTTTTGATTTTTCATCAACTTAAGCATGAGTAGATTTATGTTGGTATATTTTTAAATAAATTTCTGAGAATGAAAGATCTCTTCTTAACTCACGAGCTTATGCAACAAAATGGGAAAAATTATTCTAGCCATCACATTTTAAAGGTATGAAATATATATAACACTAACACCTCCATACCAATTTTTCTTGCGTGTTCTTCCATAGACATAGGCCCTCCTTTATGTAAAGAAGCAAAAGAACGATTTTTTTGCTCACTGTGGGAATGCAATTCTTCAGTATCCCAATATGTAAATAGATCTTCCCAAATTGAGGGTTTAATCCAGTATGGTCCTTTGCGCTTGTCATGCACATATGTAATTATGTCTTTCAAACAAGTTTGCATGCAATTTTTCTAGTTTTGCCATATCTCATGATGATGCCTCGGTTCCTAATAATATTGTTTCTTTTCAAGCGTAATACAGGATGAAACAATAATTGGTCAAGATATGAATAAGTAGATGGAATGTGAAACTCAATAAGAAAAAAAAACCTGAGTCCATCATATTTATTCTTAAAAATTGTGACAATAGAATTATAAACAACTTTATTATCTGGTTTAAATTTACAAAGGTGAATTGAAACCATGAATTAGAAAAAATTTATAATATGGAAATAATAAGTTCAGGATGTAATGTGAGAATATATAGTGAAAGTAGGATTTTAAACCTTGTCTCATCTGGCATAATCAGTGCTGGAGGTTGCTATTAAGCATGAGATTGTTCATTACATTGCTCATTATCAAGATCATGTGACTCTTGTTCAATATTAGAGGGAGTTGGCTGTGTTCTTTCTTCTTTTGATGGTCTTTGTTGTGAGAGATTCCTTCGCGTTGTCCACCCTTTCCTAAAAGACATCCTACAATAAAATATAACCTATGCAATAAAATTTGTTGCATGAAAAATTTGCATTTCACATATATAATTGTAAAAGTAAAATGGCATACTTTCTTCTTGACGTTGTGAACTTTATGAATAAGTAGGATTTAGAGATAAATGGTAGGATTCGAAGATAGTGTTCCGGTGAGGTAGAATAGAGGAAGAGAGGTAAAATGCTATAGAGAAGTGAGATATAGAAAATGTATTCATATATAGGAAATTATAAACATATAGCGTCCGTGTATATGCAAGTGAACATGAAGAAGAGTTACTTGTGGGTCCATCTTCTGTCAGGATAAGTGGGAATCTCATATATTTTGGTATATAGGCAAAATGACAAATGAACCATCTGACAAAAGATCTCATAAGATGATGTATGATATGGACTATGGTATATGTAATGCCAAAAGACTTTTTTACATACATGATGCTATGGTTGTCTTCCTATACTGAAATTGGTGGAGAAAATATATTTTAATTTATATCCTCTTAACAATAGCATATACCTTTTATTTTTCTTTTTTGAACTTGAAGCTTTATTTTTTTGATGATACTCAAAGAGCTGACGCTACATGTCAAGTATTATGTTTTCATTGGCCTGCATCTGTAATTGAAACTTTTGTAACTGTTGGTCAATATTGGCGTGAAGCTGACCATGTGTATATGGCCTCTACTACACTGGGGTACAATAGGAACTCATCTGTCAGCCTATAATTATACCCAAAGGGTGGCTCTTCCTTTACTTCATGTGTAACACTCCCTAAGCCACACACAGAGCCTCCACTCTTTTTCCCTCCAGTAGCTATTGTCCATAAAGTTACTTCATTTGCTAGTGAAAAGTTTTGTGCATTAGCTGCCTCAGCAATGCTAGTCTTAATTCTAGCATACTCATTCTTTAACCAAAATAAAAATAAAAAAGTTATGTAGGAGTCATATAAATATATGGAAAAAAACATTCAATAAGACAAAAAAAATTATGACACTTACAAAAGTATTTTCATATTTCTTATTAACCCAAACACTAGATATTGGATTTTGATGCGTTTGCATGTGAAGTTCTATTGGAGTTATAGGCCTTCCTAACTCTTCAGTGAAGGTTGTAGCATGATCTGTAAATGGAATATTACCCTTAGTATGAAGAGATGGGCTGTCAACAGAGTTGGAAGCCCTATTCTTTTTGGCACGGTCACTTCTTTGTTTAAATTCTATACTATTCCAACTAGTACATAAATCATACCAAATATATTCATTAATCCATAAAGGGTGCTTTCCTTTATCTCGAACATAATAGATCAAATCTTTTAGACAATTCCTTGCTCGATCTTTAAAATTTTTGTGAATCTAACAATGTGCCTCTATTGGCCAAACATAATATTTCTAAAGTTATGTAAAAAGTTTCAATCGTTTCTTGTGCTTGAATACAATAGGCAAAGAAAGTTTAGTATCGTGCATAATATCAAAGCTTACCTGAAATTCTTTGAACCATAACTCTTGTACTGTAGTTGGAACTTCTTTCTATGAATTGTAAGGCCCAAGTAATTATGTTTTATCACTGATGCTATGTAGTCGACGACGTCATTTCCATCAGGTCTAAATCTGGTCAATATATACGTTAGTATAATGGAAACATTTTCATTAAACTATCTAAACGAGAAGCCATACCCTGTTTCACCAACAGGATAAATAAGCTGCTTTCCTATATCAATTCCGGCTTGAATTTGAGAATATAACATTACTCTGTAGGTTTTATCCATCTACACAGATAGAAGCAAAAGATGAAAGAAACATATCCAGGTTATGTCTTGCACATCTTCAAGCTGAACAAATAAACAACTTACTATATTTTTTGCGACTGTTGCCCCAAACATGTATGATGTGTTAGCTGAATGGAACATCATATAAGAATGCATAGTTGAAAGACATCATAGCATTATCTCTTTAGTTTCACAGGGTGGCTCTGATGCTATGCTGCATGTTAGGTTTAGTGCTCAGGCCTCATTGCAAAGTCACATGTAAAAGCAAGTGTTTGCCATGTGCAGACAAAATACTTTGCATGTAAGGACAAACCAAGGACAAAAGCAAGGTTGGAATGCATGTGAAGGATCATACGCAAAGACCAATGTGCAGGGGATAAAGACACATCCACTTGAAGACAAAAGCAAGTTGAAAAGGCAAAAGTGGTATTTTCGTGAAGGGTCAGGAGATGAAATTTTTTCTGAGCGCATGTGTAAAGGTTCATGTATGTAGATATATATATATATATATGTCTATAGTGTAATCTGTAAATTATTATTGTCAATAATTTTTAATTTATTATAAAATGCATATTACAATTCAAAATATAATAATATTTTTTAATATTATTTTAGCAGTTGATTTCTAACTTAGCAATATGAAATTGCCTGAATGTTGAAGTAATATGAAATTAGATATTTAGCTAATTTATTTAAGACTAATAAATATTATTAAAACATATTTTTTTAAGGAATAATTACTTCAATTTATAATTTGTTACCATAACTTTAACATTACTTGTTATACAAAATTAGAGGGATTTATAAATTTAACAAAATTATTTTATTAATACATTGTATTATGTGCTTGAAACATGACATATCATAACACGGTGAGAAAAATGATTAATGCCGCAGGGGTGATTTTGTCCGAAGAAAAACTTCATATTTGTTTTCTACAGCATTTTCTTTCCCGACATCCAAATAGGGGAGGGGAAAATCTTTTCTTTGCCATTTTCACTCCTTTCTCTTTTCTCTCTGCTTTCCTTTTCCCACACTTTTCTCCTCTCGCATTCAAACAAAGCATTAAAGAATTTTAATTTTTAAGGTCATTCAATATCAATTTTACAAAGTTGGAGTTCTTAGATATCATTTTCCCATTAAATTATCTCTAATTAGCAACTATGTATATCTTATTACCTTAAATCCTCAAATACACATACATGAACCCCCTCATTAGATGTTATAAAATAATGAGAAATTAAGATCTAGATTGAAACATTTTGCAAAATTGCATAAACCCAGTTGCAAAAGTTATGAACAAGATTCGTATAAGAGAAGGAAGATCTAGCTGGTCAAAGCATAGTGAAAGAATGGTGGATGGAAACGAAGACTACGACGGACGAACTCGCGGTGGATGTTGTGAATGGAGAACCACAGTTCATGAATATGATTTGTTGAAAGCTGATCTCAAGTAGAACAGGTGTACGAAGATCCTTGGTCAATGGTTTTATTCTAATAGCTCTCCAATCTAGGGCTAGGGATCATTGGTTATTAGTGAAATAAAGAGAGTATAGGGGTATGGTTTGGAACGAGAATTCTGAGGTTTTCACGATAATAAAGAAAGTTGAATGGGTAATTTCACAATTTCATAATCTAAAGGCAATCGGTTAAAAAATTAAGAAATACAAAATTTAGAGTTCAAATGGCAATAAAATAGAATAATTTTTCAATCTTTTAGGTCTATTGTGTAATTTGTATCTTGAGGTGCGTGGAAGAATTTACCTATATTTATTTGTTAATGAGTCTTATGTTGTTTATATAGGCTTCCACCTAAGATGCATATATGGAGCAATTTCATGTAAAATGAAAATGATTTTTTAATTTCAATTGATTTTAAAATCCTCTAAATCCCTTCTCATTGTAAAAGCAACATGAAAACAAAAGAGTTGAACAAGAGGCTAGCCATACAACAAATACATGTAACATTACTATCTTTTTTATAATATTTTATTGATATCTTAACAATCAAAGCATGGTTTAAAATATTACATTGGTAATATAACAAATATTATTATTACTCTTTCTATTTTGAAAAATCTTCATTCAATGGCTACCAAGCCCTTACTGGCCTTTAACTTCTGAATTTGACATTAATTGTATATTTGGAAATCCTCTTTTTTCTTACTAAATTTACCTTTACAATTTCAAACTTTAAATTTTAAAATTTGCTCCTTTTATCATTATGCTTTGACTTAATCTTTTGTATTTTCTTATAAGCAAATTGTTTTTCTCTTACTTTCCACCTTTTCCTATCTTTGAAAAACCCTTTTCCTGAATATTGTTATTGATTTTACACATTGTGTGTTGTATGTTTTGTTTTGTATTTGCTTAAATTGATTTTCTTGATTATGCTCCATGATACATTAACTCATTTCATCTTTTTCTTTATATTTGAGCTGTGGGAAATTCATTTACTCCGCTCATTTGGTATGTAAAAGTTAAGTATGAAAATAAAAAAATAATAATTTTACAAATAAGAAATACCTATAACACCTTTACTTTTAATGATTGAATAATTATTAACAAAAAGTTTTGAATAATGATTGAGTAATAATTATAGAAATAAAATTAAAATTTTACCAAATTTTTCTTTTTCCTTTCTCTTTCTTTTTCCCTCTCCTTGCCAAACAGGCTATTAGATAAAAATCTCAATCGCAACAACAAATTTACTATTCTATTCTTAATTAAGACATGGTTAAGATCAACAACTGAGCTAGGACCTTGACTTAGAGGAGTAAAAAAATTTTTTATAGAAATTTTTTATATCCTATTTAAATAAATTATGCTTTTAAAACATATTGTTTAAATAAAATAATTTCTTTAAACTTTTGGATTAAATTAAATAAGATTAATTTACTAACAATATCCTATATTTCTTTTCTCTAAATCTAAAAACAAATTTAAATTTAAATTTAAATGAATAATATACCAATAATTATTTTTCATTAATATCGATAATTTTACTACCTACATATGAAAATATAATTTTATATTTACTCATTACTCATGTGATTCATAATAAAGATATACTAAAAAAATGCATTATCACTAATAACATTATAATAATTGCATAAACAACTCATAATAGTATTTTGAATGAGAAAAAAAAAGTTTATCTAATGAAGTGCACAAATTTATAACTTTTAATATGCAAAAATATATATGCAAAAAGTACGATAGAAATTATTTTATCAAACCATAGTTCCAAAAGTTGTACACTATTTTTAGAGACAATTGTTGGTCTAACTAAAAATAATATATTGATATTTGAATTTAGTTAAATTTTACCCAATTATTATAAAACTACTAATTACAAAAATATATCAAAAGCATGCATTGATTAAATATGAATTGCAAAATAGAAGAAATATTGAGGAAGGGGTAATAGGGAGAGAGAGAAGAATCACTATGTAAAGGCAAACAAGTCAAGGACAATTTGAAAAGCAAGGAAAAATGAGGGGAAAATGAGAAAAAAAGAAGATAAAAGATAAAGAGAAAATTTTAAAAAAAAAGAGAAAAAATAAAATGAAATATAGGAAAAGAGGAATATATATATATATATATATGTATGCACTTAATAGATTCAATTTAAAATGTGAAACAATAATAAAAAACAAATACATTTATATGCTCAAAGAATTTCATGAGTCTAGTGAGTTCAAAATTTCAAGAGGTATGGACATAATATCAAAATTTAATGTTATTAACATAATATTTTACAAAATTAGGGGGTATATAAGGTGGCTTCGCCACTAGCTAGACAACTCTTCTTGCTCCACCATCATGAAAAAGCCGTGCGCAAAGAAGCTAACATAGTTCTAGCTATCATTGCCAATTTCTAAACTCAATGGTTATGTGAATTTTTAGTTAAGCATTTCTGTATGCTGGATATTCAAAAATTTATTTCTTTTCAATAATTGAAGGGAAAAACTAGAATGTGGCAAAAAAATTTTTGCATGAATTGTGTATGTGTGATTTTTGTGAAGTGTAATGTTCTTGCTATGCACTTTAATTCACATTGGAAGAATAAAGCAGAAGAAGGTTATAAAGATTAATTTTTTATCGTATTGCTGCAATGGCTTATAAGCATTATTCTTGCACTCTATAAGTTTTCTATTCAAAATATCTTGCAAGTATCACTCATGTCATTTAGTTTAAATTTTTTTTACCTTTCTTTTTCTAGTCACAAATTTCATGCTTGCTATTGAGGGGTTATTGGATTATTCAGTTTTGCTTTCCTTCCTCTCTAATTATTTCTAGTTTAGGATTAAGTTTACTATTTTAAATGTTGAGTTGCCATAAATTTCTCATCTTTTTATTCTTAAGGTTAGCAATAAGATGATATGATCCAATTCAAATTTTTTGGTATAATAGCTATTATTATGATTATGGTTATTATTATTATTATTATTATTATTATTATTATTATTATTATTATTATTATTATGGTTAAATTGCATATAACCTCTTGAATTTTAAGTTATATGTAGATAATTCTTTTAATTTTCAAAACTTAACAATAAACCCTCTATAAACTTTTAAATTTGTGCAAATGACCTTTATATTGTTGATTTGTTTATTATTTCACTAATGAAGCATAACACGTTAAGAGGTTTATTTACACATAAATTAAGGTTTAAGAAAGTTATTTGTACTAAACCCATAATTTAAGAGGCTTATCTACACAAAAATAAAGTTTAGAATAATTCATTGTCACTTATGTGTCATGTTTCATTAGTGAAAAAATAGATTAATTAATAACAAAGGAACTATTTGCACAAATTTAAAAATTAAGGGAGGTTCATTGTCAAGTTTTGAAAGTTAAAAGGTTATTTACATGATCCAAAATTTAAGAAGGTTTTGCATAATTTAGTCTTTATTTTAAATAGTTAAACATTATGTAGTGGCATTGAAATTGTCAAGTATAGTAAGAAGTTTATGGTTTCTTCCATTATGGGTTATATTATCATTGATTATAGCTCTATATTTTGTCGGTTATTTTGATAAATTTAGCTCTATTCAAGTATTCAATGCTAGCCTCTTTGCTTATTTAATTGTAATTGATGATACCCACATGAAGTAAAATGATGAAGTAATTAAGGAAAGTAATGGTGAATTTCAAAGGTCAAAAAAACATGTTAAGCAAAAATTAGATTTTAAATTGGTAACAAAGGGAATTGACTTTAAAAATGTATACGCTGTATCAAGCACTCTCTCTCATATCTGTGTATGTTGTGTGTCTATTTCTAGTATGTACATGTTTGAAACGCTTTCAGTATTTATTGTTCTAGTTTATGCTGCTTTGGTTAGAATTTATCACACTGTGATTTTAGGCTTCCTTTTATATCTGCTTCATTAGGAGGATGCCAAGTCTGTCACTGTCATTTAGTTAATGCTTGCTATTGTTTATTAATGGGTTATAAACTTTGAAATGCTTCAAAGTGTTGTAGGATATGTTCATCGAATGGGATGTACAAGGAGAACATATTATTATTCTAGTTCATCTATCTCTCCGTTGAGTTTCAGATAAATAAACCCCTCTACCTGCAACGTAATTTTAGATGTAGCATTAAATTTTGTTCTGTAGCCTGTCTCCTGGTATATCAATGCCGTGAGATCCAAAGTAGTGTTGACCTACAAAATCCTTACTCATAATTTAGATTGAACTTGTGATAAAGGGTTTATGATGATCCTATTAGTATGATTTTTCATGTATTTACATGTTCATTGATAACTACTGTTTGTTTAGGGTGTAAAATATAAAAAACTATTGGTGGTTCTCTAATTGCCAGGTTTTTCTTTTTTATTTTTCGGAGAGTGGAGTGACCAAACACGTTAATATTATATAATATTATATATATATATATATATATATTTGTGAAAGAAGCTGCAAAACGAGGATTTTGAGTAATTTATTTTTTAAAAAAATTTGATTTGATTATTTTCTTTCCTGATTTTCCATTGACAATAATATTCAACCTTTGAAAAAAAAAAAGATGATCAAATGAGATAGTAAAAAGAGAATAGGTGGCGCCAAAATGGTTCCATTGGCTTTTTTAAATTATTAATATAGTTAGAATTTGTCAAATGTAATTTTTTTATAGTTATAATTTTTGAATCTTTAATTATAATTTTTATCTTTATTTTTTATATTTATAACTTAAAAAGTAAACAAAAAATTTAAAAATAACTTATAAAAGCCAACTCAACCTTCTCCCGTCTACAAGTAAAAGGATGTGATGTAAGACTTGAGGTGTTTCTATTCCTTTTTTTTTTGTTATTTTTTTAGTATAAAAATTGTTTTTGGGAAGGCAAAAATCATATAAAGAAAATCTATTACATATTTTTAATAAAATTATTACATGTAAACAACTATTTTTAAAGATTCAATTGTGTGTTATTAAATTAAAAAATTCATACATTTATTAAAAATTTTAATAAAAATACTTGAAATATTTGAAAAAATTATAATTTTTATAAATTAAATCAATAATAAAAAATAAAAAAATGATAGATCTAAATCTCATTTAATAGCAAGCAAATGGCAAAGCAATAGGTCATTTGTGGAGGAGTTGTCTACTGGGCCGATGGAAGGTTGACAGTAGTGGACGCTAATGATGTGACCTTACCAAAGCTGTGGTTACAACCCATTTCTGTAGCTCATCGTTAGTTTATGCTTGTAAGAAATTTGCCCTGTTCAGGCCTTCTTTTTGTTCTTTTGGGTCTAAATTTTGGCTATAACAAGTTTTGAATAGTCATCATCGGTCAAAATCTTTATATTTTATTTAGTTCATAAAATTTTTAAGTATGAAATAGAAAACAAATAAAAATATAAATGAAATTGAATAATTATATTTGATATAATATAAATAAAATAAATATAGAAATTAAAAATAATTATAGAAAAAATAACTTTCATATCTTTATTTAAAAATAGTGCTGAAATTAAAATAATGATAATAAGGACAAAATATACTTTACATAAATCAGGTACAATAATTATCCTTAATTTATATGTTTATAGATTATAAGTAAATTCCTTTTCCAATCCTGCTAAATATGTATTAAACGGGATTATTCAATCAATTGTTTCTATCTCTTGCTATCAAATGGGACATTATATTTTGCAATGCTTCAGTCTCAATACAGCAATATGGATGAAGATCTAGGCTTTAGGGAAGAAGTAAGCGGGGCGTATTAGAATGTGAAGATGATATCAAATAAAGACTAGGATAGTGATACATAAGTATGCACTAAAGCAAGTAAGTTTTGGCTAAGAGGGAATGATAGAGCAGCATAAGGTGGACTGAGGATTTGAAGATGGCTTTGTAATGTCATTTGAATGCATGTTCTTTACTCTTGGGGAGTCTTCTATTTATATTTTTAGGGTGCGATAATGATAGCGAATGAATCAAGTAACATTATGAAGTTGTAGAAGTTGTTTGTTCAAGGTGGTTTGATATATTAGATTATTTGAAGTAGTTTTGTTTAAAGAAACTTGTTATTTCATTTATTATATGTAACTGAATGAATTATAACTATTGAATTTTTTAAGTCTTGATTGAATGAATTAAAGTATTTTTAGCCTATAAAACATTTATACCTATACGGCTCCCCTAATGTTTTTTACTCTTATTCAACTTTTGAATCATTGCAAATGAACCTGTTTATTTGAACAAATTTAAAAATAAATAAATTTTTTGTTAGTTGAGAGTTGAGACTCATTTATATATAATATGTTTATATAAAATCACTATAAAAAATAAAATACCTCAAATTATTAATATAATTAAAAACCTATAAAATATTACTTGATTTTTTTTCTTTTTTATAACATATTATATTGATATATATATATATATATATATATATAAAGAGAGAGAGAGGCATACAACTGGCCTAAGACAAAGTGGGTATTATATTATCTAAACTTGGATTTGAACCCTTAAATTACTTGTAAAAATTTTTATACCCAACTCTAAGTAGGTAAATTTTACATGTGCCCATAAATTTGGAAATCTTGCCCAGCCTTAATTTTGAAACAGAAATATAATTTCAAAAGTAGATATATAAATATTTCAAATTCTTTTTTTTTAATTCTTAGACTTTCTCTTACCAATTCTTTTTATGATTGGTTTTAAGGATGAAATTTCTGGACTTGATGCAAAAAAATTGAATTGCTGTAATTTAGATTCTTAACATTTTAAATTATTTATTTGGATAGCTACAGTAATTATATATATGTATTCAAACATATACACAATATTTATATGCACATATTTACATGTATATACACACACACAATCAAAAAAAAATATTTATATAATTATTGTAATTATCCAAATAAAAATAAAAAAATGTTAAAAATTTAAGTGTAACAATTTAAATTTTTTACATTTAAAATTTTATAAAGTTTATAATACCTCAATCAAAAACAACCTAAAGGTGTTTTTAGTTCTCACACATCAAAATAATTAACAAGCAACATAGGAAAAGAAATAGAGAAAGTTGTTTTGAAAAAAAAAAATAGAAAATAGAAAGATGTCCTCCGCCGATTCTGATTTGATTGGGAATGACATGTATGTGACAATGTTGAAATAAATTACTTAATAGTCAATTTTAGCGTGCTACAGTATTCTATAAACAAAAAAGTAGCATATAATATTCAATTTTTAAAATATTCTTTTACATAATTATTAAAAATTTATATTTATTTGTTGGTTATAAAATATACCAAATTTTAAAAGTAAAAATTAAACAAAAATTAACTCTCATATATAAAATTCTTTAAAAAAAAATTATTTGATTCAAGATGGGTAGAGATTTGAGATCTAAACAACATGTCAACCATTTTCACAAGTATTAACTGTTGACAAGTTTTGTTTTTTGTGTCCTTTCTCCCTTTCTTTTCTTACCTTTTGTCCAAATGCACAATAATTCATGATGGCATACTTTTGAAAATGGTTATAAATACATGGGACAAGAAGTGGAGAGCCTAGATTATAAAAAAAACAAAAAGATAAATTGAAAAGATGTTATACACCTGCACTAATTTAATTGGAAATGATATATCTCAGATAATATTTAAATACAATCTCTTAAAAGCTAATTTAGTGCACATCATTAACTCTTCAATTTTTTTTTTTGCATGTTATATTTTTATTAAAAATTTAATATCTTAAAAATTGCTTCTCAATCGCTCTCAAAAAGGATCAACTAATTGTTGAAAACTTCTGCCTTTTAATTTCTTTCTCCCCTTTTTTTCAAATATCTTGTAAGCATAATAATTCAAGATGGTTTACTTTAAAAAATGACTAATGATTTGACCCCATTTAGATGGAATTAAATCTAATTAAACAACACCTCTCTCTTTCTTCTTTCCGCTTGATGCATTTCATGAGAAATTCAGATCCCATTTAGATGATTTCGTTGTTTGCTTTTGGTATTTGAAAATGACTATTATCTATTTTTCTACCAACACACACATGGTACAAGTTTCTATGGACCTTTTGGTAAGATAAGAAAAACATTTAATTCTTGCATTCAAGCCCCACATTTTGCAAGGGAAAATTAGGCCTTAAATTAAAAATATTTATCGGAAAATAATTTCAAATTTTTAAATTATTTTAAAAAAATAAAAAAATTTAGCTTAAAATATTTTCAATACAATTTAATTTTTTTTATACTTAAACTATTCAGAATAATTTTAAAGTAAAACTTTTTAATATAAATATTTTTAACTTAAAATATTCAACAATAAGTTTTCTCCCCCTTGTTACAACAACTATTATTATTTGACATGAATTCATTTCAATAAAGGCTTCTTTACGGCTAAGAAATGAACAGAAGGAGTTCTTGAATTTTTTCAGTGCATGTTAAAATATATTTTGAATTTTTTAAATTTTTTTAACGAATTATTCACATTTTTTATCATTAGACTACGTTTAGTAGCTTAGAATCAAGGAATGAGTTGTCTTAAAAAACCAATGTTTAATTTTAAAACATGTTTCTTTGCTCCACCTTCATCTTCACTTCAATTTGAGCCAAGCCCCTTCTGACGAAAACGAATTGTGGTTGATTAACAAAAGCAAGAGAATATGTGTTCTTCTGCGGGAAGCTAATATGTGTTCTGAAATTCAAGTTCTCAGTAAAAAGTACGAGACAAAAAACTTTGTTAAACACAATTAATCTTCCATGACGTTGAACAGATGAAGGAAAGGAAAGGAAAATCGATGCTTTTTCTTAATTCTGTTTGATGAAGGAAACAATGCTCTTGAGCATGGCCAAAGCATTCTCGCAGGTCGGATTGAATAGATGGAACACATGATTCTCGTCCGTTGCTTCTATCACCTCCACAATACCATTCCACCCACTCTTCGCCACCGCTTCCTTATAATGCCAACCTCTCTCCTTCAACGAATCCTTCTCTGCAACACAAACCAATATTTTTCTGCAACCTAAGCTTCCTAGCTTCGGATCCTTTGCCGGGTTCATTAAAGGGTCGTCGCATCCTTCCGTCGTCGGGCACACAAAACGCCACAGATTATCGATGAAAGATCTCTTCCATGCTTCCCTGTTCTTCTCGGACCCGATTGGTTCAATTCCCCAGAAGAATGGATGGATCAGAACAACCCCTACAAGATTTACACCCGGTAATCCTTCTGTACCAACCCGAATCGCCATGTGGTGGGCGATGTTCGCTCCGGCGCTATCTCCGGCGAAGAATAATTTCTCGAAGTCGACGTGAAGGTTCAGTAACTCTTCAGATCCGTTTCCGCCGGAATGGGAAGCGACCCATTTGAGCGAAGTCCATGAATCTTCGTAGGGAATCGGAACGGGGTGTTCTGGGGCTCTTCTGTAATCGACGGAGACGGCGATGATGTTGGCCTCCGAGACGACGGAGTTGAGGTAGTTGTGGTACTGTGGGGAGAAGGCGGATTCGATAATGAAGCCTCCGCCATGGAAGTAGACAAGGAGAGAGAGCTTCTGGTTCGGAGCGATGATCTTGGGAGCGAAAAGCCTCGCAGAAATGGCGGGTTCTTTGGAGATTACAACGTCATTGGATTCGACATTGGTTTTGGGGTCGAAGGATGGGGGAGCGATGTCGTTCCCTATAAGTCTCTCTACGCGGCCATTTTTGTAGACTTTCACCAAAGGGGAGAAATCGTGGGCTACTTCGCTGGAGCTCGAATCCATGGCGGAAATTGATAGTGTGGAAATTGAAGGGTGTTCTCTGTTCCAGAGTGGGAAGAGACTGAAGAGAGGAAGTTGATATAGAAAGGAGGGAGAAGTGAAGGAGAGCAGCTACGGCGATGATAGCATTGAGGAGTGAAAACTACACAGTGGGGTAGGCCTATCAACTTGCAAAAGACTTATGAGGACAATCTACATACTCCATTATTGATTTCTCATTTTCTATTGAACCAGATATGATATATGAGGTCAATCTAGCTTTCACGTTGTTTAATTGGTTTTTTCCGCCCTGTAAAATGCTTTTTTAATTTCTCTTTCCTCATAATTAACCATATTAAGGAAGATGATAAAATCAATTTGTTTAGTACAGTAAAAAAAAGCCTAGATCTAGACTCTAGACTGCAAAATATAATTCGCAAGCAACATTATGACAATGATTAAAATTTTATTTTAGTTTTTTATGTAAAATATTTTTTAATTTATTTTTTATAAGATTATCTTTTTAATTTAACTTTTATAAATGAAATAATTTTTAATTTAATTTCTTATAAAATTATTTTACAAATTTGATACTTTAAATATGAATATGTTTTATTTGATTCTTTATAAATAAAACTGTTATTAATAATTTTTTATATCAATCTATCATATATGAAATTAATAAGCATAATAATGTACAAAAAAATTTTAGATAAATTATTGTTTTGTCACTCTTATATAATATAATATATTGATTTATTTTTAATTTTATTAATAGTAGATAATATAAAGACGTTATTAGTAATAATTTTATTTATAAAAAATTAAATTAAAAAATATTTACATGTGAATGATTAAATTGATGAAGTAATTTTATTAGAAGCTAAATTAAAAAAAATTATTTATAAAGAGTCAAATTAAAAAAATTAATTTTATGAGTAATGAAATTAAAATATGCCTCGTAAATAAAAAATAAAAATAGAATTTTAGTACAATAATATCAAGAGGATGATCCTCCCATACGCGTAAGGGGATACAACAGGGAGTATGCATGTTGAAACTCATGCATATAAACTATGGCGTGAATTTTTTTTTTTGTATTTTTTATTATTTTATTTATATTTTTAAATGTATTTTGTAATGAATTAGTACTTTAAGTCCAGTTTATATTATAGTATCAATTGATTAATTTTGTTAATAAATATATTTGATGGCACTGATCTATATTAATTTGTAGATAAAATTAATAATTTAGAATAGAAATTAAAAAATTAGTTTAATCTGTAGTAATTTTAAAGAACTAAATTGAAATAATAACTTAATTTAGAAAAATTAAAATACTAATTTAACACATCATAATTTAATTTTTAGAAAGAAAGGCATAATAATCTTTAGGTTATCACCTAAATCCCAATTTATTGTAATAATTGTAGCCATCATAATTCTAAAAGCGTTAGAAAAAAAAATGTTTTTGAGCACATTTAATGCTAGAAAAATTTTTCGGGCATTATCGTAAAATTATCCAAACATTGCCTTAAATTAGTCTTACACAGGAATTAAGAATGAAAATAAAAATTAAAAATTATTTTAGAAATACAAAATTATTTTTATTTTTATTTTAAAAATTTATATAATAAAATATGTATTATTAAATAATGATTACATAAGTACAATAAATATTATAAATTTTTTTTTCTCTTTTTCAATTGCCAAATATGCTAGTGCAACCATTCAATGCATGGTTTTTAAAAAATTTTATAATATATATATATATATATATATTATTAAACAAATAAAAATGCATTTAATATGAATCAAAATAAAATGAAAAATTTTAATCTCATATAAAAAATAAGATGAGTAAATTACAATAATATTAACAAAAAAACTACTATAAGATAACTTTTGCACGTTTTAAAGACACTTTTCTGCATTACTTTTTCAAATTAAAAAAGTTTTAGTAAATTTATAAAAATAAAAAATTAACGTAAAATTTAGATTTTCCATTAAAACTTTGGTTCGATGGTATTAGAATCGTGTGTAAATCTAAAAGTTTTAAATTCAAAATTTAATTAAAATTTACCCACCTTGATATTTAAAACTGATCCACTTTAAAATGTGAAATTTTTTATGTTTTTATAATTAATAAGCTTTCGTTTAATAGTATTGAAGTTATCTATGTAGTTGAAAAACCAAAGCTCGCAGAGTTAAATTAACAAAAGAAGTTTAGAAGTAATTTTATTTATATAAAATAATCACTTTTTAAAAATTAAAAAAATTATAAATCATTTGTTAAAATATAATTATAAAAAATAAAGAACATATTCCTAAATTATTTTCTTACAATGTAAAGATAATAATTTAAATTTAACAATTAAATATATAGTAATAAACATAGACATTGCCATAGATTTAATAAAATTTTAAAATGAATTATATTTAAGATTTTCAACACAAAATAAATAATATAAAATTAAAAGTCTTAAAAAATATTTTTAATAAGTTACATTTTTAATAAAATAAATTAATATTATTTTTAAACAAGGGGAGTAAAAGCCCAAAAAGATATAACAAAGACATAAGACAAATCATGAAGGAATGAGATTCATATCTTATCAATAGAGACCATCGAACTAAGCCCAAGAGGGATCATATCCCACATATAAAGCCTTAAAGAGAGTTCAAGATTGTGATTAGCAAGAAGTTCTGCACATCTATTATGTTTCTATAAGACATGAGTTATTTTAATGCACCAATTCCAATTTAGTAAACAAAAAAGGCATTTGATCAAGGGCCTTCCCAAAAGTCATTGCATACCTATTGAACTAAGCTACTCGAATCATGCTCTAGATGACTATGCCAAAATCTTATACTATAAGCTAGTTCAAAACTAGTTAAAGCTTCCCATTCTTCTGCTTGTATGGACGCACACTAATCAATATTTCAAGAAAAAACCTTGCAGCCAATAGCCATTCGAATATCTTAAAATCTGACCACACTTAGCAAGACTAAGATTTTCTTTACTAGTGCTATCACAATTAATCTTAATCTAGCCATTATTAAGAGGCCACAACCAAATATCCATAATTGAAGTCGTACAATCTATACTAATAATAATTGAACTTGCTTTGGCAAGCATTTCTCTGCTTTCACAAAAACCAATGACTCATCCTAAAAACAAGATGCCACGAGAGCTATCCACTTGTAAACGAAGCATCTTAGAGATTGGAAGCTAATCAAGAAGTGAAAAGACAAATAGTGAAACAAAATATGCCTTTAGAGGGTAACGTAGTATTCCATACTCTACTTACCATAGAGCAATCTTGAAGAACACGAAAGCTCTTTTCATAGATGTTACAAGCATGGCAAGACGTGGTGGACCCACTATAGCAGCTTCTTAACTCCTCAATCGGTAATCTTTTATATGTAGTGAGCCATAGAAAAAATTATGAATTCTTTTTGAAACCTAACCAACCCTAAATAAGTTATTAAAAAGTGAAAGGATTCCTCAAGGAATTACCCATAATGAGGGTATAACCACTAAGGATATTGTACTCTCCATGTGTCTCCCTATTCCACTTAAAAGCATCATCATCAATTGTAGCAACAAGAATAAGAATAGCACGGATTTTCAAATAAAGATCCAGTGAAATTAATTGTTTCAATCGTTCCCAATCTCACTAGGAGTCACAATCTCATAAACTTTTTCACTTAATCATGATGGCCCTAATTTGTTGTAGGTTTTCATTATCAAGAATTGTGCTTTTATCAATCTAACAATTTCCAAAAGTTGTATACCTTTGTCATTACCAACTTCATAAGCTGAGAAAGAATCAAGATGATGCCAAATGAACCTTACGGACCACCACAACAAAGAAGCATACTTGTTGAGTATGGAGAAATTGGTAATAGGCATCCTTTATTATATTTAGACTTAAGCATGCTAAGCCAAAGGCTATTCTCATTGCATTGAATTTTCCTCCCCAACTTGAGAAGGCACACATCATTCAAATTCTTTATACCCAGCTTACCATTCTTTTTTGGTCTATATAATATATTCCAATTTATTAAGTGAAATTTTTTAATATGTTGATCATAGCCCCAAATAAAGGGCCTTTGCTAATGCTCAATTTTCAAACATAATGTCTTTAGCAATCTAGCCACCATCATAGGCTATATAAGAATATAACTAATAATAGATTTAGCTAAAGTGACCTTATTTGTCATACTAAGATAATTACTTAATTAGCCTTCCACCCCAATAGTTGAGTTTTTACCTTTTCTACAATGTAATCAACAATTAGGGTTGTATATTTTTTTTTTCAAGACAAATAAAAAGGTTGCGTAATTTAGATAGCTTTGCAAAAAGAAGAAAACAATTTATCATATCTTTTCTACTCACACTTTTTAATACCAATATTTATTATATTTACTGGTAATTTAATATAAGGGTAATTTATCATATTGGTTACTAAAAGATTTTAATAACATCAATTTAATTTTTAAAAATTCATGATTATCAATTTAGTCTTCAAATTTTTTTAAAAAAATATATCATTTTAATACTAACCATAATTCAATTAAGATTCAATCGATGACAATAAATTTTCAATAAAAAATTTTAATGATTTACCAAAAGTTTTACATTTATTTTAAAAAAATTGTATAGTGTAAATACAATATATTTTTAGATTTTATTATTTTTTATATTTCCTCATTAGTGAATAAAAATTATAAAGATGGCCACCAAATATCAAAAATTAAAAAATTGGATCAAACCAGTTCAATCAATTGAAAAATCAAAATCGACCTTAAAAGTCCTATAAAATGGTATGTGAGAAAAAAGATCAAAGTCGATCAAAAGCTAAATGGTTGAAGATGTAAACCAATACTATTTCATGTGTTTGAATTGGTGAACATTCCATTCAACGTGGCTTCTCTCTTTTAATGCAATGAAATTTGAATTTGGCAAAGCAACGTGGGATTTGAATACATGACATCATGTCCACAGCGCACCCAAAAAGTATTATTTAACAATATGGAATCAAGTTCTATATAAAAATAAGCTTTAAAAATTATGTATTGATAATAAATTTTAAATTTTAATATATTAGAATTCTATTAAATATATTTTAAAATTAATTAATTTAATTGTGATATGACCACGATTCAATATCTAAACCATAAACAACTTCTTTCTTTAATTTTAGTAACCAATGATTTTTAAGATATTATCTAACATAATCAAAAAAAGGTCAAATATAGCAAATTAAGAGAGTATTATTTCTTAACCACTTATACATGTCAAATAACCAAAAACCCTCTCTCTCCATAATATAGCATATCAGCATGGATTTGACATATTATTATTATTCAGGTTAGAGACACATGTAATGTACAGATTTTCTTTTCCTTCTTCGTCTTTTTCTTTTTAAATATATATTTTTCTATATGTCTTGTTAATTGGTTGATGAAAGAAGCACACTCGTAAGTAATTTCCATAGCCTTCTCTTCTGTGGGGTTCCTCAAATGGAAACAATGCTTCATTCCCTAGTTCTTAACCAATTTGACTCTCCAACCCCACCCACTCTTCTTCAGCTCCTTCACGTACTCCCTTCCTACTTCAAAGAGATCATCCTTCTAAGCCACGAATGCCAACACTCTCCTGTGGGAGAAGGCAGATCCCACGTAGAGCACATCGCTGTGAATGTAGACAGGGGAGGAAGATTCGAATGGAGACGGGGGGTTTAATGGAGATGACTGCATCTTTGGATCGGACGCCGATGATGGGATTGTTGGAAGGTGGAATCTTGATGTCAGAGTGGAAATGGTGGACATCAATTGTACACATCGAAGAAGGGAAGCTTTTGGGCTATTTCGTAGTCTCTTGCGGCCATTTTTGTTGCTATAGAAGAAAAGTATGAGTTTTAGTGCGTGACATTAAAAATAATGAAGGGAATAGTTATAAGAAGAAAGCATTGTTTCTTTGGCTAGTCATCCTAAAACCAAAGTTCTTCTATTACTTGCAAAGTCTATATTTCAGAAAACAACAAACAAAATGATATGTCATCTATCTATATCTATTATAATATATAAAAATTATTTCACCTTAAAATATTTACGTTGGAACCATCATAATGCAATAAATGTCATTCTCGAATAATGCTGCCTCATTGACAAGCAATGAGTAGAGTTACATGGATGTTAAACAAATCTTTTACATTATTAAAATATTCATAATCTTCCAATTATTCAACTAGCTTTATTTTAATTTTTTTCATGCAAAACAAATTGGAATACCATTTACTATACTTCCATCTTAAGTTAGACATGCCAATTATAAATTATAGTAATAGTACTATATGTGTGTGTCTATATATATATATATATATATTTAATATCTTAAATACTATTATAAATTCAGATATTTAGATTTTTATAATTTTTAAGGGTGTGAAATATTAACAAAATGGCTTTAATCATTTTACTTGTAACAATTAATTTTGTTCAAAAACCAATTGATTGTTTTAATTCCTTTTCTAATTATGTCATACAATTTTTTCAACTAACATTTTTAATTAAGTAATTTCTTATAACATTCTTTGTCTAAATTTTTGCTTAAAAATCTTGATTTCAAATTTTGAAAACAGGTTTGAAATCAATAGTATTAACTAAAAGAACAATTTATGAATGCAAACCGTGGGTGACAACATTTGGTGGCTTAAAAAACTACAAACTTTTTCGAATATAGTGATCAAATTAATGAAGTGTAATATTCATGTTATTTTATTAATCTTGTCTCAAACAATAACTATAATAGTATTTATAATATTTAATATTATTCTTATGTTTTATATCATATGACATTTTTATGGTCGATTCTTCCATGGGCTTCAAAATTAGAGTGTAAGTATACACCCCTTCATGGCACATGCTTATAAGGCCATCTCATTGCCATGTAACATTATGTGCTAACCAAAAAAGGTAGATGACAAAATTTAAAAAAAGAAAAAAGACTTACATAGTTAAAATTTATTGATTATATTTACATTTTAACCCTACTAACTTTGCCTGTTAAAACATAACCCTTTTATCTTTTAATTTGCAAGTTCAACTAATAAGATTCCTAATTTTTTAAATTCCTCCCCTCCCCAACCCCCCAAAAAAGAGCCCTAGATCTCAATTATTAGAGCTACAAAATAGAGATAGATCACATTCACATCCCCACATGGCAAGTTGTCATCAGAAAAAGTGATGACAAAAGGAAAAAGAAAACGCAATAATAACATTATGCAAAAAGCCACTTGCAAGTCTCTCACGGACTCACAGTTATTTTATCTTACCCATTATTTATTTAATTAAAAAAATAATATTTAAAGATCTTAATTTTATAAAATTGACATTGAAAATTTTTAAAAACTAAAATTATTTAGAAGGCCCAAAGACTTAAAATCTATCTTGTAAGAAAAAAATATTTGTAGAGTTTTTTAGAGTTACCATTCTTATTTCTTAAAGTTATAAAACAGAGACACTCTTAAAGTTAGAAGAGTTTTTTTAGTTGACTACAATTATTTGGATAGAAATACAAAAATTATTACTATTTAATTATTACTCATATTTCTCAAAGTTATTACTCTTATTTTATAAGATTACGATAATATTTTTGATTTGTTATAACCACTGAATAAAAATACAAAAATTGCTATAATTTATATTATTTATGCTTTTTAAAGTTATTATTTATTTCTCTAATAGTTATTACTCATGATTCTTGAAGTTATACCAGAGGCATTTTCATTCTTACATGGTAAATTTTAGGTCCTTTGGGCCTTTTAAAGAATTTAAATTTTTAAGGTCATTCAATGTCAATTTTACAAAGTTAGAGCTCTTACATGTTTTTTTTCATTAAATTATCTCTAATTAGCAACCATGTATCTCAATCCCTCTTAAAAGGATTAATTAATTGTTGAAATCTTCTGCGTTTTAATTTCCTTCACCCCTTACTTTTAAAAATAACTAATGATTTGACCCAATTAAGATGGAATTAAATCTCGTCACATAATGAAACACAACCTCTCTCTTTCTTCTATCAGCTTGATGCATTCTATGAGAAAATTTTCAGATCCCATATAGATGATTTTGCTGTTAACTTTTGGTATTTAAAAATGACTATTATCTTATGTTTCTGCGAAGTTAGGAGAACCCAATAAGAAAACAATAGGAAACCCCATCCCAACGAACAATCCAACGCACGCATGGTACCATGGACCTTTTGGTAAGTGAAGGGACTCATTTAATTCTTGCACTCAAGTCCAACCATTTGCAAGGGAAAAATTAGGCCTCAAATTAAAAATATTCATAGTAAAATAATTTTAAAATTTTAAATTATTTAAAAAAACTAAAAAATAAAAAATTTCAACCTAAAATATTTTCAATACAGTTATTTTTTGTATACTTAAACTATTCAGAACAATTTTAAAATTCAAAAATTTTTAATATAAATATTTTTAACTTAAAATATTCAACGATAATTTTTCTCCCACCCTGCTACAACAACTATTATTATTTGACATGAATTCATTTCAATAGAGGCTCCTTTACGGCTAAGATATGAACAGAAGGAGCTCTTAAATTTTTTCAGTGCATGTTAAAATACATTTTGAATTTTTTTAACGAATTATTCACATTTTTATCATTAGACTACGTTTAGTAGCTTAGAACCAAGGAATGAGTTGTCTTAAAAAACAATGTTTAATTTTAAAACATGTTTCTTTGCTCCATCTCCATCTTCACTTCAATTTAAGCCAAGCCCCTTCGGACGAAAAGGAATTGCGGTTGATTAACAAAAGCAAGAGAATATGCGTTCTTCACAGGGAAGCCAATATGTATTATTAAAATCAAGTTCTCAGGAAAAAGTACGAGACAGAAGACTTCGTTAAACACAATTAATCTTCCATGAACGTTGAATACAAATATGAAGCAGAGAAAGGAAAGGAAAATCGATGCGATGCTTTTTCTTAATTCTGTTTGATGAAGGAAACAATACTCTTGAGCAGAGCCACAGCATTCTCGCAGGTCGGATTGAACATATGAAACGCATGTTTCTCGTCCTTTGCTTCTATCACCTCCACAACACCATTCCACCCACTCTTCTCCACCACTTCCTTATAATGCCAACCTCTGTCCTTCAACAAATCCTTCTCTGCAACACAAACCAATATTTTCCTGCAACCTAATCTACCTAGCTTCGGATCCTTTGCCGGGTTCAATAAAGGGTCGTCGCATCCTTCCGTTGTCGGGCACACAAAACGCCACAGACTATCGACGAAAGATCTCCTCCATGCTTCGCTGTTCTTCTCGGAGCCGATTCGTTCAATTCCCCAGAAGAATGGATGGATCAGGACAACCCCTACAAGATTAATACCTGGTAATCCGTCTGTGCCGACCCGAATCGCCATGTGGTGGGCGATGTTCCCTCCAGCGCTATCACCGGCGAAGAATACTTTCTCGTAGTCGACGTGACGGTTTAGTAACTCTTCAGATCCGTTTCCGCCGGAATGGGAAGCGACCCATTTGAGCGAAGTCCATGAATCTTCGTGGGGAATCGGAACGGGGTGTTCTGGGGCTCTTCTGTATTCGACGGAGACGGCGATGATGTTGGCCTTCGAGACGACAGAGTTGAGGTAGTTGTGGAACTGCGGGGCGAAGGAGGTTTCGACAACGAAGCCTCCGCCATGGAAGTAGACAAGGAGAGAGAGCTTCTGGTTCGGAGCGATGATCTTGGGAGCGAAAAGCCTCGCAGAAATGGCGGGTTCTTTGGAGATTACAACGTCATTGGATTCGACATTGGTTTCGGGGTCGAAGGATGGGGGAGCGATGTCGTTCCCTATAAGTCTCTCTACGCGGCCATTTTTGTAGACTTTCACCAAAGGGGAGAAATCGTGGGCTACTTCGCTGGAGCTCGAATCCATGGCGGAAATTGATAGTGTGGAAATTGAAGGGTGTTCTCTGTTCCAGAGTGGGAAGAGACTGAAGAGAGGAAGTTGATATAGAAAGGAGGGAGAAGTGAAGGAGAGCAGCTACGGCGATGATAGCATTGAGGAGTGAAAACTACGCAGTGGGGTAGGCCTATCAACTTGCAAAAGACTTATGAGGACAATCTACATACTCCATTATTGATTTTTCATTTTCTATTGAACCAGATATGATATATGAGGTCAATCTAGCTTTCACGTTGTTTAATTGGTTTTTTCCGCCCTGTAAAATGCTTTTTTAATTTCTCTTTCCTCATAATTAACCATATTAAGGAAGATGATAAAATCAATTTGTTTAGTACAGTAAAAAAAAAAAGCCTAGATCTAGACTCTAGACTGCAAAATATAATTCGCAAGCAACATTATGACAATGATTAAAATTTTATTTTAGTTTTTTATTTAAAATATTTTTTAATTTATTTTTTATAAGATTATCTTTTTAATTTAACTTTTATAAATGAAATAATTTTTAATTTAATTTCTTATAAAATTATTTTACAAATTTGATACTTTAAATATGAATATGTTTTATTTGATTCTTTATAAATAAAACTGTTATTAATAATTTTTTATATCAATCTATCATATATGAAATTAATAAGCATAATAATGTACAAAAAAATTTTAGATAAATTATTGTTTTGTCACTCTTATGTAATATAATATATTGATTTATTTTTAATTTTATTAATAGTAGATAATATAAAGACGTTATTAGTAATAATTTTATTTATAAAAAATTAAATTAAAAAATATTTACATGTGAATGATTAAATTGATGAAGTAATTTTATTAGAAGCTAAATTAAAAAAAATTATTTATAAAGAGTCAAATTAAAAAAATTAATTTTATGAGTAATGAAATTAAAATATGCCTCGTAAATAAAAAATAAAAATAGAATTTTAGTACAATAATATCAAGAGGATGATCCTCCCATACGCGTAAGGGGATACAACAGGGAGTATGCATGTTGAAACTCATGCATATAAACTATGGCGTGAATTTTTTTTTTGTATTTTTTATTATTTTATTTATATTTTTAAATGTATTTTGTAATGAATTAGTACTTTAAGTCCAGTTTATATTATAGTATCAATTGATTAATTTTGTTAATAAATATATTTGATGGCACTGATCTATATTAATTTGTAGATAAAATTAATAATTTAGAATAGAAATTAAAAAATTAGTTTAATCTGTAGTAATTTTAAAGAACTAAATTGAAATAATAACTTAATTTAGAAAAATTAAAATACTAATTTAACACATCATAATTTAATTTTTAGAAAGAAAGGCATAATAATCTTTAGGTTATCACCTAAATCCCAATTTATTGTAATAATTGTAGCCATCATAATTCTAAAAGCGTTAGAAAAAAAATGTTTTTGAGCACATTTAATGCTAGAAAAATTTTTCGGGCATTATCGTAAAATTATCCAAACATTGCCTTAAATTAGTCTTACACAGGAATTAAGAATGAAAATAAAAATTAAAAATTATTTTAGAAATACAAAATTATTTTTATTTTTATTTTAAAAATTTATATAATAAAATATGTATTATTAAATAATGATTACATAAGTATAATAAATATTATAAAAAAAAAATTTCTTTTTCAATTGCCAAATATGCTAGTGCAACCGTTCAATGCATGGTTTTTTTAAAGTTTTATAATAATATAATATATATATATATAATATTAAACAATATAAAATAAAAAATTTTAATCTCACATAAAAAATAAGATAAATAAATTACAATAATATTATCAAAAAAAACTACTATAAAATAACTTTTGCACGTTTTAAAGGTACTCTTTTTGAAAGTATAACATTAGTTTTTTAAATTAAAAAAGTTTTAGTAAATTTATAAAAATAAAAAATTAATGTAAAACATAGATTTTACATTTCTTTGGTTCGATGGTATTAGAAATGTGTGTAAATCTAAAAGTTTTAAATTCAAAATTTAATTAAAATTTACCCACCTTGATATTTAAAACTTAGCCACTTTAAAATGTGAAATTTTTTTATGTTTTTATAATTAATAAGCTTTTGTTTAATTATATTGAAATTATCTTTGTAACTAAAAAACCAAGGGTCTTAGAGTTAAATTAACAAAAGAAGTTTAGAAGTAATTTTATTTATATAAAATAATCACTTTTTAAAAATTGAAAAATTATAAATAATTTGTTAAAAAATAAAGAACATATTCTTAAATTATTTTTCTTACAATGTAAAGATAATAATTTAAATTTAACAATCAAATATATATTAATAAACATAGACATTGCCATAGATTTAATAAAATTTTAAAATGAATTATATTTATGATTTTTAACACAAAATAAATAATATAAAATTAAAAATTTTAACAAATAGTTTTTAATAAGTTACATTTTTAATACAATAAATTAATATCATTTTTAAACAAGGGGAGTAAAAGCCCAAAAAAACATAACAAAGGCACAAGACAAATCATGAAGGAATGAGATCCATATCCTATCAATAAAGACCATCGAACTAAGCCTAGGAGGGATCATATCCCACATATGAAAGCTTTGAAGAGAGTTCAAGATTGTGATTAGCAAGAAGTTCTACACACCTATTATGTTTTTATAAGACATGAGTTATTTTGATGCACCAATTCCTATTTAATAAACAAAATAGGCACTTGATCAAGGGCCTTCCTAAAAGTCATGACATACCCATTGAACTAATATGCTTGAATTAGGCTCTAGATGACTATGCCAATATCTTATATTACAAGCCAATTCAAAACTAGTAAAAGCTCCCCATTCTTGTAATTAATCTTAATCTAGCCATTATTAAAAGGCCACAACCAAATATCCACAATTGAAGAAAGTCATACAATCCATACTAATAATAATTGAACCTACTTTGGTAAGCATTTCTCCACTTTCACAAAAATCAATGACTCAACTTAAAAACAAGATGCCACAAAAGCTATCCACTTGTAACCGAAGTATCTTAGAGATTTGTAGCTAATCAAGAAGTGAAAGGACAAATAAAGAAACAAGATATGCGTTTAGAGGGTATCATAGTATTCCACACTCTACTTACTATAGAGCAATCTTGAAGAATATGAAAGCTCTTTTCATAGATGTTACAAGCATGGCAAGATGTGGTGGACCCACTATAGCATCTTCTTAACTCCTCAATGTGTAATCTGTTCCGTAGAAAAAATTGTTAATTCTTTTTGAAACCTAACCAACCCTAAATAAGTTATCAAAAAGTGGAAGGATTCCTCAAGGAATTATCCATAATAAGGGTATAACCACTATGGATATTGTACTCTTCATGTGTCTCCCCATTCCACTTAAAAGCATCATCATCAATTGTAGCAATAAGAATAAGAATAGCACGGATTTTCAAATAAGGATCCAATGAAATTAATTGTTCAAATTGTTCCCAATCTCACTAGGAGTCACCATCTCATAAACTTTTTCACTTAATCATGATGGCCCTAATTTATTGTAGGTTTTCATTATCAAGAATTGTGCTTTTATCAACCTAACAATTTCCAAAAGTTGTATACCTTTGTCATTACCAACTTCATAAGCTGAGAAAGAATCAAGATGATGCCAAATGAACCTTACGGACCACCACAACAAAGAAGCATACTTGTTGAGTATGGAGAAATTGGTAATAGGCATCCTCTATTATATTTAGACTTAAGCATGCTAAGCCAAAGGCTATTCTCATTGCATTGAATTTTCCTCCCCACCTTGAGAAGGCACACATCATTCAAATTCTTTATACCCAGCTTACCATTCTTTTTTGGTCTATATAATATATTCCAATTTATTAAGTGAAATTTTTTAATATGTTGATCATGGCCTCAAATAAAGGGCATTTGCTAATGCTGAATTTTCAAACACAATGTCTTAGGCAATCTAGCCACCATCATAGGATAGATAAGAATATAACTAATAATAGATTTAGTCAAAGTGACCTTACTTGTCATACTAAGATAATTACTTAATTAGCCTTCTACCCCAATAGTTGAGTTTTTACCTTTTCTACAATGTAATCAACAATCAGGGTTGTATATATTTTTTTTCAAAACAAATAAAAAGGTTGTGTAATTTAGATAGCTCTGCAGAAAGAAGAAAACAATTTATCGTATCTTTTCTACTCACACTTTTTAAAACCAATATTTATTATATTTACTGGTAATTTAATATAAGAGAAATTTATCATATTGGTTACTAAAAGATTTTAATAACATCAATTTAGTCTTCAAATTTATCATATTGGTTCATGATTATCAATTTAGTCTTCAAATTTAATATATATATATATATATCATTTTAATACTAACCATAATTCAATTAAGATTAAATTGATGACAATAAATTTTCAATAACTAATTTGATGGCAATGGTATCTTTTAGAGATTGTATAATTTAATAATAAAAAATTTTAATGATTTACCAAAAGTTTTACATTTATTTTAAAAAAACTTGTATAGTGTAAATACAATATATTTTTAGATTTTATTATTATTTATATTCACTCAGTCGTGAATAAAAATTTTAAAGATGGCCACCAAACATCATAAATTAAAAAAATGAATCAAACCAATTCGATCAATCAAAAAATTAGAATCAGCCTTAAAAGTCCTATAAAATGGTATGTGAGAAAAACAATCAAAGTTGATCAAAAGCTAAATGGTTGGAGATGTAAACCAATACTATTTCATGTGTTTGAACTAGTGAACATTATAGTCAACGTGGCTTCTCTCTCCTAATGCAATGAAATTGGAATTTGGCAAAGCAACGCTGGATTTGAATACAGGACCTCGTGTCCACCAAGCACCCAAAAAATATTGTTTAAAAATATAGAATCAAGTTCTATATAAATATAAGTTTAAAAAATTATGTATTGATAATAAATTTTGAATTTTAATATATTAGAATTATATTAAACATATTTTAAATTTAATTAATTCAATTAATTCAATTGCGATATGACCACGATTCAATATCTAAACCATAAACAACTTCTTTCTTTAATTCAGTAACTGATGATTTTTAAGACATAATCTAACATAATCAAATAAAAGGTCAAATATAGCAAATTAAGAGAGGATTATTTCTTAATCACTTACACATGTAAGATAACCAAAAACCCTTCCTTTCCATAAAATAGCATATCAGCATGGATTTGACATATTATTACTCTTCAGGTTAGAGACACATGTAATGCAGGGATTTTCTTTTTCTTCTTCATCTTTTTCTTTTTAAATATATATTTTTCTGTATGTCTTGTTAATTGGTTGATGAAAGAAGCACACTCGCAAATAATTTCCATAGCCTTCTCTTTCGTGGGGTTCCTCAAATGGAAACAATGCTTCATTTCCCAATTCTAAACTTATTCGAGTCTCCCACCCCACCCACTCTTTTTCAGCTCCTTCACATACTCCCTTCCTGCTTCAAAGAGATCATCCTTTTCAGCCACGAACATCAACATTGTCCTATGGGAGAAGGCGGATCCCACATAGTGCATCGCTGTGAATGTAGACAGGGGAGGAAGATTCGAATGGAGACGGGGGGTTTAATGGAGATGACTACATCTTTGGATCGGACGCCGATGATGGGATTGTTGGAAGGTGGAATCTTGATGTCAGAGTGGAAATGGTGGACATCAATTGTACACATCGAAGAAGGGAAGCTTTTGGGCTATTTCGTAGTCTCTTGCGGCCATTTTTGTTGCTATAGAAGAAAAGTATGAGTTTTAGTGCGTGACATTAAAAATAATGAAGGGAATAGTTATAAGAAGAAAGCATTGTTTCTTTGGCTAGTCATCCTAAAACCAAAGTTCTTCTATTACTTGCAAAGTCTATATTTCAGAAAACAACAAACAAAATGATATGTCATCTATCTATATCTATTATAATATATAAAAATTATTTCACCTTAAAATATTTACGTTGGAACCATCATAATGCAATAAATGTCATTCTCGAATAATGCTGCCTCATTGACAAGCAATGAGTAGAGTTACATGGATGTTAAACAAATCTTTTACATCATTAAAATATTCATAATCTTCCAATTATTCAACTAGCTTTATTTTAATTTTTTTCATGCAAAACAAATTGGAATACCATTTACTATACTTCCATCTTAAGTTAGACATGCCAATTATAAATTATAGTAATAGTACTATATGTGTGTGTCTATATATATATATATATTTAATATCTTAAATACTATTATAAATTCAGATATTTAGATTTTTATAATTTTTAAGGGTGTGAAATATTAACAAAATGGCTTTAATCATCTTACTTGTAACAATTAATTTCATTCAAAAATCAATTGATTGTTTTAATTTCTTCTCTAATTGTGTCATACAATTTTTTCAACTAACATTTTTTAATTAAGTAATTTCCTATAACATTTTCCGTTTAAATTTTTGCTCAAAAATCTTATTTCAAGTTTTGAAAATAGGTTTGAAATCAATAGTATTAACTAAAAGAACAATTTACAAATGCAAACCGTAGGTGATAGCATTTGGTGGCTTAGGAAACTACTGACTTTTTGAATATAGTGACCGGATTAATAAAGTATAATATTCATGTTATTTTTATTAATCTTGTCTCAAACAATAACTATAATAGTATTTATAATATTTAATATTATTCTTATGTTTTATATCATATAACATTTTTATGGTCGATTCTTCCATGGGCTTCAAAATTAGAGTGTAAGTATACACCCCTACATGGCACATGCTTATAAGGTCATCTCATTGCCATGTAACATTAGGTGCTAACTGAAAAAGTAGATAACAAAATAAAAAAAAGACTTAAATAATTAAAATTTATTGATTATATTTACATTTTAATCCTACTACCTTTGCCTGTTAAAACATAACCCTTTTATCTTTTAATTTGCAAGTTCAACTAATAAGATTCCTAATTTTTTAAATTCCTCCCCTCCCCAATCCCTAAAAAAAAGAGCCCCAAATCTCAATTCTTATCCCTACAAAATAGAGATAGATCACATTCACATCCCTACATAGCAAGTTGTCATTGGAAAAAGTGATGGCAAAAGGAAAAAGAAAACCGTAATAATAACGTTATGCAAAAAGCCACTTGCAAGTCTCTCATGGACTCTCAGATATTTATCTTGCCCATTATTTATTAAATTAGAAAAAATAACATTTAAAGATCTTAATTTTATAAAATTGACATTGAAAAACTTTAAAAACTTAAAATCTATCTTGTAAGGAAAAAAATACTTGTAGAGTTTTTCAAAGTTACAATTCTTACTTCTTAAAATCATAACATGAAGACACTCTTAAAATTATAAGAGTTTTTTCAGTTGATTACAATTATTGGATAGAAATACAAAAACTATTACTATTTAATTATTACTCATATTTTTCAAAGTTACTACTCTTACTTTATAAGATTACGATAATATTTTTGATTTGTTATAACCATCGAATAAAAATACAAAAATTGCTATAATTTATATTATTTATGCTTTTTAAAGTTATTATTTATTTTTCTAATAGTTACTACTCATGATTCTTGAAGTTATACTAGAGGCATCATCATTCTTACATGGTAAATTTTAGGTCCTTTGGGCCTTTTAAGGAATTTAAATTTGTAAGGTCATTCAGTGTTAATTTTACAAAGTTAGAGCTCTTACATTTTTTTATATTAAATTATCTCTAATTAGCAACCATGTATCTCAATCGCTCTTAAAAAGGTAGATGACAAAATTAAAAAAAAAAAAAAAAGACTTACATAATTAAAATTTATTGATTATATTTACATTTAACCCTACTAACTTTGCTTGTTAAAACATAACCCTTTTATCTTTTAATTTGCAAGTTCAACTAGTAAGATTCCTAATTTTTTAAATTTCTCCCTTCCCTAACCCCCCAAAAAAGAGCCCCAGATCTCAAATTTTAGTGCTACAAAATAGAGATAGATCACATTCACATCCCTACATGACAAGTTGTCATTGGAAAAAGCGATGACAAAAGGAAAAAGAAAACAATAATAATAACATTATGCAAACTTGCAAATCCCTAACAAACTCACAGTTATTTATCTTGCCCATTATTTATTTAATTAGAAAAAATAACATTTAAAGATCTTAGTTTTATAAAATTAACATTGAAAAACTTTAAAAACTAAAATTATTTAGAAGGCTCAAAAACTTAAAATCTATCTTATAAGAAAAAAAATATTTGTAATGTTTTTTAAAGTTACAATTCTTACTTCTTAAAGTTATAACGCGGAGACACTCTTAAAGATATAAGATTTTTTTTAGTTGATTACAATTATTTAGATAGAAATACAAAAATTATTACTATTTAATTATTACTCGTATTTCTCAAAGTTATTACTCTTACTTTATAAGGTTATGATAATATTTTTGATTTGTTATAACCACATAATGAAAATACAAAAATTGCTATAATTTATATTATTTATACTTTTTAAGGTTATTATTTATTTTTCTAATAGTTACTACTCATTATTCTTGGAGTTATACTAGGGGCATTTTCATTCTTACATAGCAAATTTTAAGTCTTTTGAGCCTTTTAAAGAATTTAAATTTTTAAGGTCATTCAATGTTAATTTTACAAAATCCGAGCTCTTACATTTTTTTCAATTAAATTATCTCAATCGCTCTTAAAAGGATTAATTAATTGTTGAAAACTTCTGCCTTTTAATTTCTTTCACCCCTTACTTTTAAAAATGACTAATGATTTGACCTCATTTAGATGGAATTAAATCTCGTCACATAATGAAACACAACCTCTCCCTTTCTTCTGTCAGCTTGATGCATTCTATGAGAAATTTTTTAGATCCTGTTAACTTCTGGTATTTGAAAATGCCTATTATCTTATTTTTCTGCGAAGTTAGGAGAACCCGATAAGAAAACAGTAGGAAACCCCATCCCAACCAACAGTCCAACGCACACATGGGACAAGTTGCCATGGACCTTTTGGTAAGTGACCCTAGTCATTTAATTCTTGCATTCAAGTCCCACCTTTTGCAAGGGAAAAATTAGGCCTTAAAATTAGAAATATTTATAGTAAAATAATTTTAAAATTTTAAATTATTTTAAAAAACTGAAAAAAAGTCAACTTAAAATATTTTCAATACAGTTATTTTTTTGAAAAAATTATAATAAAGGACTCTAAAATAAAAAACTTATTTTTAAAGATCTATTACCACTTGTTTTAAGATGATTACTACTGAATTTAATAACAAATCGTTGAAACTAATGGTAAAGGTCCTTAAAAATAATTTTATTTATCTTTTGGTCCTTAAACATAATTTTTTCTATTTTTTTATACATAAACTATTCAGAATAATTTTAATTTTTAAAAAATTTTAATATAAATATTTTTAATTAAAAATATTCAACAATAATTTTTCTCCCCCCTGTTACAACAACTACTATTATTTGACATGAATTCATTTCAATAGAGGCTCCTTTACAGCGAAGATATAAACAGAAGGAGCTCTTGAATTTTTTCAGTACATGTTAAAATATATTTTGAATTTTTTAAATATTTTTTTACGAATTATGCACATTTTTTATCATTGGACTACGTTTAGTAGCTTAGAACCAAGGAATGAGTTGTCTTGAAAAAACAATGTTTAATTTCAAAACGTGTTTCTCTGCTCCACCTCCATTGTCACTTCAGTTTGAGCCAAGCCCCTTCAGACGAAAACGAATAGTGGTTGATTAACAAAAGATATGTGTTCTTCACAGGGAAGCCAATATGTATTATTAAATTCAAGTTCTTAGGAAAAAGTACGAGACAAAAAACTTTGTTAAACACGATAAATCTTCCATGAACGTTCAACACAAATATGAAGTAGAGAAAGGAAAGGAAAATGGATGATTTTTCCTAATTCTGTTTGATGAAGGAAACAATGCTCTTGAGCATAGCCAAAGCATTCTCGCAGGTCGGGTTGAACAGATGAAACACATGATTCTCGTCCTTTGCTTCTATCACCTCCACATCACCATTCCACCCACTCTTCTCCACCACTTCCTTATAATACCAACCTCTCTCCTTCAACCAATCCTTCTCTGCAACACAAACCAATATTTTTCTGCAACCTAAGCTTCCTAGCTTTGGATCCTTTGCCGGGTTCATTAAAGGGTCGTCGAATCCTTCTGTCGTCGGGCACACAAAACGCCACAGATTTTCGATGAAAGATCTCTCCCACGCTTCCCTGTTCTTCTCGGACCCGATTCGTTCAATTCCCCAGAAGAATGGATGGATCAGAACAACCCCTACAAGATTTACACCCGGTAATCCTTCTGTACCGACCCGAATTGCCATGTGGTGGGCGATGTTCGCTCCAGCGCTATCTCCAGCGAAGAATACTTTCTCGTAGTCGACGTGACGGTTCATTAACTCTTCAGTTCCGTTTCCGCTGGAATGGGTAGCGACCCATTTGAGCGAAGTCCATGAATCTTCGTGGGGAATCGGAACGAGGTGCTCTGGGGCTCTTCTGTAATCGACGGAGATGGCGATGATGTTGGCCTCCGAGACGACGGAGTTGAGGTAGTTGTGGTACTGTGGGGAGAAGGCGGTTTCGATAATGAAGCCTCCGCCATGGAAGTAGACAAGGAGAGGGAGCTTCTGGTTCGGATCGATGATTTTGGGAGCGAAAAGCCTCGCAGAAACGGCGGGTTCTTTGGAGATTACAACGTCATTGGATTCGACATTGGTTTTGGGGTCGAAGGATGGGGGAGCGATGTCGGTGCCCATAAGTCTCTCTACGCGGCCATTTTTGTACACTTTCACCATAGGGGAGAAATCGAGGGCTACTTCGCTGGAGCTCGAATCCATGACGGAAATTGAAGGGTGTTCTCTATTTCAGATTGGAAAGAGACTGAAGAGAGGAAGTTGATATAAAAAGGAAGAAGAGAAGAAAGAGAGCAGTTATGGCGATGAAGAGGGAAAACTGCGCTGTGTGGTTGGTGGTTGGTCCCCCAACTTGCAAATGATTTATGAGGACAATCTAGATACTGGACCATTATGATTTTTCATTTTCCTTTAAATCTAATATATGAGCTCAATCTAGCTTTCATCGTTGTTTAATTGTTTTTTTTTATTAACCATAATAAGGAAGATGATAAAATCAATATCTTTTTAGTACAGTAAAAAAAGAAGTAAAAACCTAGCACAAGCCTCTAGACTACAAAATATAATCCGCAAATACCATCATTACAATGATAAAAATTTTATTTTAGTTTTTCTCTTTTAATATATCTTTAATTTACTTTTTTATAAAATTATTTTATAAAATTAATATTTTAAATATAAATACTTTTTATTTGATTTTTTTAAAATAAAACTATTATTAATAATTTTTTATATTAATCTATCATATATAAAATTAATAAATATAATAATATGTAAAATATATTTTGATAAATTATTTTTTCACTATTTTATAATATGTAGATTTGTTTTTAATTTTATTTATAATAAATTAATATAAAGATGTTATTACCAATGATTTTATTTATAACAAATTAAATTAAAAAGATAATTTTATTAAAAACTATATTAAAATTTTTTTATAAATAATCAAATTAAAATATACCTCATAAATAAAAGATCAACTTAAAATTTTAGTACTATAATATCAGGAGGATGATCCTCCCACATGCGTAAAGGGATACAACTGGGAGTATGCATATTGAAACTCAAGCATATAAATTTTGGGGTTAAATTATTTTTTTCTTTGTATTGTTTATTATTTTATTTATATTTTTAAATGTATTTTGTGATGAATTAGTATTTTAAGTCTAGTTTATATTACAGTATCAATTGATAATTTTGTTAATAAATATATGTGATGGCACTGATCTATATTAATTTGTAGATAAAATTAATAATTTAGAGTAAGAAATAAAAAATTAATTTAATCTGTAATAATTTTAAAGAACTAAATTGAAATAATAAATTAATTTAAAAAGCTAGAATATTATTTTAACAAATCATAATCTAATATTTAGAAAGAAACGGCATAATAATCTTTGAGTTATTTCCTAACTTCCAATTTATTATAATAATTGTAGCCTTCGAAATTCTAAAAGCATTAAAAAAAAGTTATTGAATACATTTAATGCTAGAAAACTTTTTGGGTATTATAGTAAAATTATCCAAACATTTGCATTCAGCGTGGTTTTGGCTAGTTGGATTAGAAATTAATCTCTAACCTTGGCTTAGAAAATTGATCTGTTAAAAAATAAAAAATTAATTTAATATATAATAATTTTAAAGAATTAAATAGAAATAATAAATTAATTTTAAAAGCTAGAATACTAATTTAAAAAATCATAATTTAATTTATAGAAAGAAAGGGCATAATAATCTTTGAGTTATTTTTTAACTTCCAATTTATTATAATAATTGTAGCCTTCTAAATTCTAAAAGCATTAAAAAAGTTGTTGAATACATTTAATGGCAAATTTTTTTTTGGGTATTATAGAAAAATTATCCAAACATTGCATTTAGCATGGTTTTTGCTGGTTGGATTAGAAATTAATCTCTAACTTGGTTTGATTGGCTTAAAAAATTAATCTATTAAAAAATAAAAATTTAATTTAAAAAGCTAGAATACTAATTTAACAAATCATAATATAATTTTTAGAAAGAAATGGCATAATAATCTTTGAGTTATTTCCTAAATTCCAATTTATTATAATAATTGTAGCCTTCTCAATTCTAAAAGCATTAGAAAAAAGTTGTTAAATACATTTAATGCTAAAAAACTTTTTGGGTATTAGTATAATTTTGACCGGTTGGATTGAAAACTAATATTTGACCTAGTTTAGTTGGTTTAGAAAACTAATCTATTAAATAATTAGTCAAATTAGTCAAAAATTGGCTAATCAACAATTAATTTGAACTAGTTAATAATTTTTTTTGAATTTTTTATATAATATAATAGTTTATTTTGAATAAATTTGACAAATTAAAATTGAAAAATACTAAGAGAAAGAAGGGGTTGAAATATAGATAAATTAAAAAAATAATATTAAAAAAAAATACATATACTTAATTATTTTTTATGTTTTCTTTTCATTATTCCCTATCTCTTAATACATTTCTTTCAAATATAAAAATGTTTGACTAAAATTGTTATTTTTTAATGATAAGAAGAATCTTAATACAATTTAAGAATTTCAAATATTTAATATTAAATATTTTTCACTTTTAATTATAGGTAGTTTTTGTTTTCAATTAAAAAATAATTTCTAAAAAAATATTAAGAAATATTAAATTAATAATCAAAATATTTAAAATTTAAAATTTAAAATTTTTTATATTAAAATTTTAATATACAAAATTTTAAATATATATATTTAATTATTACTGATTCAACCAATAAATCATGAATCAATATATTTACCAGTTTAATAATTAATCTAGTTTTAAAAACATTGGCATTCATGAAAGATAATTTTTTTATCCTTATTTTTTATTTGTATTTCCAAAAAATATATAAAATATAATAAATACTATTGAATAATAATTACATTAATGCAATAGATATTATATAATTTTTTTTATTTTTTATTCATTGCACAATACATGGATTTTTTTAAATGTTATAATAATATAATATATAAAAATATTAAAACAATAAAAATGTATTTAATATTAATCAAAATGAAATGAAAAATTTTAATCTCACATAAAAAATAATATGAATAAATTACAATAATATTATAAATAAACTACTATAAGCTAGCTTTTGCACATTCTAAAGACATTCACTTTTCTGGAAAATAAGCACTAATTTTTCAAATAAGAAACATTTAAGTAAACTATTGAAAATAAAAAATTAATGTAAAATTTAATTTTTTCATTAGAACTTTGGTTCGATGGTATTATAACCGTGTATAAATCTAAAAGTTTTAAATTCAAAACCTAATTAAAATTTACCCACATTAAATTTAAAACTTAGCCACTGTTTTATGTGATTTTTTTTATAATTTTGTAATTAATAAGTTTTAGTTCAATAGTATTAAAACTGTCTGCGTAGCTGAAAAACCAAGATTCTTGGAGTGAAATTAACAAATGAAATTTAGAAGTAATTTTATCTATATAAAATAATCACTTTTTAATAATTAAAAAAATTATATATCATTTGTTAAAAAAATTATACAAAATAAAGAACATATTCATAAATTATTTTCTTACAAGATAAGGATAGTAATTCAATTTTAACGATTAAATTTGTATTAAATATATATTCAAAAATGCAAACATTCTCATAAACTTAATAAAATTTTAAATAAATTATATTTATGATTTTCAACACAAAATAAATAGTATAAAATTAAAAGTTTTAAAAAATAATCTTCAATAAGTTACATTCTTAATAAAATAAATTAATATTATTTTTAAATAAAGAGACTAAAAGTCCCAAAAAAAAGGCCTAAGACAAATCATGAAGGACCATCAAACTAAGCCTAGGAGGGATGGTATCCCACATAAGAAGTCTTAAAGAGTGTTTAAGATTGTGATTAGCAAGAAGATGCACCTATTACGTTTCCATAAGACATATCTTATTTTGATGCAGCAATTCTTATTTAGTAAACTAAAAATGCACTTGATCAAGGGCATTTCTAAAATTCATGCTATACACATTCAACCAAAGTTTTCAAATCATGCTCTAGATGATTGTGCCAGAATTCTATATTCTAAGCTAGTTCAAAATTAGTTAAAACTCTTCATTCTTTTGCTTGCATTGATACACACCAAACAATATTCTTAGAACAAACTGGTACATAACAGCCATTTGAATCTCTTAAAGTCCTACCACATTTGGCAAGACCAAGATTCTTTTTACTAATGCCATCATTCTTTTTGATCTCATATTAAACATAATTTTAGGTTACAGATTTTCATTTCATTATCATCTCGATTCTCTTTTCTATTCCTTTAATTTTTTATTTTAATTTTATCAAACATAACTTAAGAATGTAGTGGACTCTTTATGGCACAGGGGCTAAGGTGATTTATCAATTACCTTTTTTTCTTGGAGAAAGTTTGTCATAATAAAACCGATCCTTTTTCATGAAGTTTTTCGTTTGAATATAAAATGTGAGAATATTCCTTCCTTTGCTATTACTCTTGGATTGAGATATATATATATATATATATATATATATTAATCCAATTGCAAATTGTGTAAAAAATGAAGTATTTTATCTTATTTTTAAAAGAAACTTTGTCGAAATTTATATAAAAAGTCAGATAAATAATTATGTAATTAATTTTTAAAGATTCATTGAAATCTTCAATGACGTGTACTTTTAACCATATATATGTTTATATATTTTACATGTTAGTGATTTAAGAAGTATGAATATTAGGTTGTTCTGTTAGGTCTATGGATGTGAATTTAAACTCATATTTCATATCGGCCACATTTTTATATGAAGGGTGTGATAGTTTCAATTTATGATTTAATTAGTGATCAATTTCAAAAATAAAAATTAGACATGGAATACTTTTGAATTTTAAATATAATTAAAAATGCTCAACTTAAGAGTAAAAGAGTTAGAGTTAACAATTTAAGATATATTTAACAGTAAATTCAGTCCCGCAAAAATACTAAATTGTCCAGCTTATCATGTCCTTAACAATAGTTGAGTGTATCTTTTAACTTGATATGTTTGATAAATGCACCAGCTAATATTTGAACTATTGATGGCCAGGGTACTGTCCTGTGAGAGCTGTTTATCTCTCTTTCTTTAAACTATAGTTAATAGTTATCCAACTGATTTATAAAGGCTAGAAAGAAGCACTATCAAGTTCAAGAAATTGATGAATTATAGGTAATAGTTATCCAACTGATTTATGACTATAATTATCCATGTTCTACTTTTTTTAATAGACATATTTAATTCTAACCATCACTCCTGTACATGAATTTATTCTTCATACCTATATCATTTGATTCAATTATAATTATGTTATTTATTGAAATAATATTTTCTTCTCCTCTTTGCTTCAACAAAAATTTTACAGACCATAGTTTTACATCCCGTGCATTACATATGTACGTACGATAATATAGATATAATACCCAAAAACTAGGTTGGAGAAACGAATGATCTAAAAAATATTTGTGTAAGAAACAAAAATATGCTCAGCAGTCGATTAGGAAAAAACCAAAAACAATATTTAAACTAATAATAGTGTAATATGTATGCTATGTTGTTTTGAATGAGTATTATTTTATGGGGGAAAAAAACCATAAAATTCTTATCATTCATTTATGAACCAATTTTTGTTGTTGGTAATATTCAAATTATATGAATATTTTACTTAATTATTATCATTTAATTGGTAGTATCACTGTCAATTAACCAGAGCATTAGAAATAATATGAGTATCAGAAAATTCTATAGATCTATGATAACAAAATAAATTTCTAGATAGTCAGATTTTTCTTTACCGCCGAAAATTTACCAAGCACTTAACTTGAAATTTAATTTCATATAGTTTCCATTCCCTTCGCAATCTCCCAACTAAGAAGAAGTAGAACATCCATAATATATAAATACTCGACAGATAATAATATTTAAAAGGTGGCCAAAAGAAAATATCTAAAGACTACTATACCCCTCAACTTATTTTAGAATCACAGCATTTCAACCCAAAAACGACGTCGTCTAGTTCTGGTTGAGGAAGGAAACAAACTGCCTCACGAGGATCTGAGCCTTCTCTTTCTTCGGATCGTACAAATGAAACACGTGTTCTTCTCCTTCTGCTTCCACCTTACCCACCTCTCCTTCCCACCCACTCTCCTTCAATGCCTCGTAATAATTCCTTCCCCTATCGCCCAAAAAGTCCTTTCCCGCCACCATAACCAGCACTTTCCGGCAACCCAGCCGCCGCAGATTCGGATCCTTCGCCGGGTTTATTCTCGGATCATCCAACCCGGCCATCGTCGGATACAAAAATGATATCAGCTCGTCCTTTTGCTCGTTCCCGAAAAACGGGTGGATCAGAACGATCCCGGCAAGGATCAACCCGATAAGACCCTCGGACTCGACCTGCATCGCCATGTTGTGGGCAATGTTCGCCCAGGCGCTATCGCCGGCCAAGTACACGCGCCTGAAATCCGCATGGACATTGAGCAAGGGCTCGGGCCCATCGCCGTTTGAGTGGGCCACGGCCCACTGGATGGCGGCCCATGAGTCGTCATAGGCAATGGGGAGAGGGTGCTCTGGGGCTAACCTGTAGTCAACGGACAAAATGACGACGTTTGCTTCCGCGGCGACAGTGTTGAGGTGACTGTGGTAAAATGGATGAAACGCCGAGCAGATGCAGAACGCGCCGCCGTGGCTGTAAATTAGCAAGGGGAGTTTGTTGGCGGTGCCGGCGATTTTGGGGAGGAAGAGGCGGGCGGATAAGCCGGTTTCTGGGTTGATGGTAATGTCTTTGGATTGAACGCCGGTGAAGGGGTCAGTTCCGGCGGGGATGGTTTCGTTGCCCATGAAGCGTTCGACGCGACCATCTTTGTAGAGACGGAACCAAGGAGGGAATTCGCGGAGGATTTGATCATTGGGGTTTGAATTGAGATCCATGGTGGGAGCTTGTGATGAAGACGAGAAGAGAATATGGTGGATGAGGGGTAGCAGACGGTTCAGTTATTAAAAGCCGGAGATGAAAGGAAGGATTAGACTTTAATGGTTTTTATCTTTTTTTTAATCCACATTTTCCAATAAAAACGGTTGGTCTGAGAACCCTTTAATTCAAACATTGAATACCTTAAATGCTGAATTATCAAATTTTCTATTTCAATATTGAGAGTTGTTGAGATTTTGACTGAAAAACATTGGGATGGGTTTTAAATTCTTCCCATGTACAACCGTATATTTTATTTTTTTTAATATATTAAACTGATTTTTTTTTAAATACGGTCACGGTTACTAAATAAAAATAAAAACAGACATATGTCTGTATTAATTTAAAAAAATATATAAAAGAAGCACTGTGACATATAGACGTGCATGTCATTTTAATATATTCTTTCATTTTGCCAACCAAAAAATACTATGATATAAAGTTATAAATAAAAAGAAGTAATTGTATAAAATTATAGAAGATAATTATTAAATTTTATTTTTTTAATTTAAAATATTCTATTATGTTAAAAATAGTTGTTAATGTCGGAATCATAACCTTTTGGATAATCCATAGCCTTCTTCTTAATTAGCAAAATAAGATACCATGGACACCATCGAATTGTCCGCGTCATCAAATTAATGGCTACGTAGTTGGTTCGAATGGGATTTCTCTTGCTCTACATAAATGTATCCTGTCTAGGAAAATCATAACCTGCAATTATTATTTTGTTACATAATTTGATTACATTGAAAAGAGATAATGGCTCTCAGAATGGTAAGTGAATGCTATAACCTTAATTGCCTTTGATTGATTTTCTTTGTTAACAATTTAATCTTGAAATTGTTAAATTCATTTAGCTTTAGTTTCTCAAATATTAGTACATATACAAATTAATTCTTAAAAATAATAATTTTGAAAAGATTGACACACAACAAATTTATTATTTTTAAAAATTAACTCTTTCACTCAAAAGATATTAAAAATTAAAATTAAATGAATTTAATAATTTAGAGGTCAAACTATTATTATTATTATTATTATGTCACGAAATCTAGGATTTGGTGCATTGATATTGTAGAGCAATTTGCGATCAATGGTGGCACAACTGAGAGAAGGAAGACATTCAATTGCTACCTTCACTATCTCAAAAACGAAGACAGGTTGATGGGTCTTGGTTGTAGTGTGTCTTTTTTTATTTTTTTTTAATTAATACGGATGCAATGGTGTCCATTTTTATTTTTTTATTTAAAAAAATATATGGATTTAAAAAAATATCAGTTTAATGTATCTGAAAAAATAAAATATACAATTGTGTGTATAAGGTGAATTTAAAATTTGTCCTAATATTTTTCAATCAAAGTCTCAATTGTTGTTTATATTTTAAATTAAAAATAATTATACTTAAAGATTTTAAAATTTAAAATTATTTTAAAATATTTATATTTTAATTATAAAAAATTATAATTCAAGATTTTAAATTAAAATTTTTAATTTTTAGATCATTTAAAATAATTTTAAAATTTAAAATTATTTAATATTAACATTTTAAACTTTGAGCATTCAACTTTACTTTTTTCTAAAATTTGTGAAATGGCGTCCATCTTCTAGAATTATTTTAAGAAATAGACTACAGTGCATGTGGAAAATTTGGTAATGATTTGGTGGTGTTAGCGCACATTTATGGTTTTTCTAATTATTATTTATATATTTTATAGTACGAGAGATTCTTCATCCATTTTTTCTTTCTTTGCCTCTTCTTTTCACATGTGATAGGGGAGTTTTTTTTTTTTTTCAGTCATATATTTTATTTTTTAATGTTCAATCTTTAAGTCAATATGCTTTAAATAACTCATTCAACGACCGCAACATTGCTGTCCAAAAGATTTTTTAGATAGCAAGATGTTTCAACTTTGAAGAAAGGTGCGTTGCCTTATTTTTAAAGTGTCAGGTCTTGTTTTTATTTATTTTTGGGTGATAATAACCATATTTTATTTAAAAAAATTGAACCTCAATATTCAGCCCATATGTCGGTGACTCATCTAACCTTACAAAAATTATCTGTTTTTAGCCCACTTACATCACCCACTATATAAATAATTAAATTAAAAATCTTAAAGTTTGTTTAATATATAAAATATAAAAAGAATACCATAGTCAAAGAAAATAAAAATATAATTTTAAAAATAAAAATAATTTTTATATTTTTATTTAAAAATAATAAAATACTATTATAAACATATAATACACATTGTTGTATATAAAACTATGTAAAGTTACATTAAGATTATCAAACGAATTCTTAGTTTTATAGGTTATATAATCTCTTAGTATTATTATTATTTTTTGAAAATGACATTATTGTTTGCCAAATCTCTAGACAGATAGCAAATACAAATCCTTTGAAAAATGAAGATTCACATTCAATAAGTCTCAAATACATTCATCAGGTAAGGAGAGAAGTTTCCCATAAAAAAAAAGATAAAATCTTAAATTACTTCAAACAAGGTTTACAGACCCTCACTTCAAAAAGTCCGTACACAACATGCTAAAACCACACACCCCTAGGACTTGGTCACAAAGTCGGCCATGTGTGTAAAAAGCGGGCCGACCCGTTCGCTATTCGGGTTGAACAAGTGAAAGCAATGATCCTCTCCTTCGGATTCAATCAGTTCCACATGTCCGCCCCAGCCACTCTTCCTTAGCGTCTCATAGTACTTCACACCTCTCTCCTTTAACCCATCTTTCTCTGCCACACACACCAACACCTTCTCACACCCTATCTTCCCCAGATCCGGATCTACTCCCGGGTTCAACTTCGGGTCATCATCCAATCCCGAACTTGTGGGGCACATAAACTTGTACATCTTATCTTCCTCATTCGTCCCGAAAAACGGGTGCAGTAAAATCAATCCAATTATCTTCACGCCAGCCAATCCGGTAGCGCCAGCTCGGACTGCCACGTGGTGGGCGATGTTGGCGCCAGCGCTCTCACCCGTTAAGAAAACCCGATTAAGATCCGGGTACTCGTTGAGCCAGGGTTCCGGTCCGTGCCCGGTTGAGTGAGACGCGATCCAGTGCAACGCGGCCAACGAATCGTCGTAGGCTATGGGGAGAGGGTTTTCCGGTGCGAGCCTATAGTCGACGGAAACGATGACGGCGTTGGTGAGAGTGACGAGAGTAGTGAGGAATTTGTGGGTGATTACGTCAAAGGGTGATCCGACGCAGAAGCCCCCACCGTGGTAATGAACTAGAAGCGGCAATTTCTGTGATGAAGAGTGTTGGGGAAGATTGGGTAGAAAAATTCGAACCGAGACGCCAGATTCGGGTGAAACGACGACGTCTTTGGTTTGAACTCCGGTGACGGGATCTACGCCTGCAGGGACGTGAGGGGCCGTGGCGCCGCCGAAGGAGTTGTCCCTCTCGATTCGGCCGTCTTTGTAGACTTTGAAGAAGGGTGGGAAGTCATGGAGGATGTCGTCACTGGGTGAGGCCATGGAGAATGAAGGATGGGAGTAAAAGATAGAGAAAATTGAAGGCTAGGAGATTGTTGAAATAATGGCGACATCGAAGACATGAGAGTACGAGTCGAAGTGGACCAACTTCCATTCCAGAACTTCCATAATTGCAGGTACGAAAGGTTGGTGAAACGGCAAATGTTGGTTAACCCTGAGCACTTGATTTTGGATTATGCTAGAATGGTAGTTGACTTGTTGCTGTAATTATTTTTTTCTTCAAATATTTATATTTTTTTTAAATAAAAAAGACTAGTTAATAAACAAAATTGATACTAAGATCAAGATCGGTAGGTAAGTAGATATAATTAAATATATAGTATCTTATATTTTTATTAATAATTTTATATATTTTTATTATCAAAATTTTTAATTAAAATATAATAAATATATAATTTTTTTAATAATAATATAATAGGTGTAAAATTTTTATAAATAATTATATCATTATTAATTAAATTATATATTTGTTATATTATAATTAAAAAATTATACACTTATTATATTTTTATTAAAAAAATGATAATAAAAATATAAAAAATTACATGTTAGTCTCATTGTTATATTAAATCTTTTTATTATTTAAACTAAGATAAAGAATTATTTGAGCCGAATTCATCAAATAGTCATAGTCTATTACATGGTTTACATAAAAAAACAAATATCTAGAGTAAGTTAAATTTAAACTATAAATATTGCGAGGGTTATAATTTTAAAATTTTATACGAAATTTTTTTCAAATATTTTTCTAAACTGGGGATTGTGTTACAAAGTATTATTACTAAATTATTGTGGACACTGGTTTTTTTTAAAGTAAAATATATTTTACTTGCTAATGTTTAGATTAAAAATAAATTTGCAACATGTTCTTGTAGGTTAGTATTTAATTAGTATGTGATATTTTATATTTAATATTGGACAAAATTAATCATTTAATCATTTATTATTAAAAATGTTTTTTTGGCCACTTATTAAAAATGTATTTCATTCATTAAATTCTCCCACTTTTGCATTTCCTGTTATACGTGATATTTTATCATAATTTTTTTATATCATTCATTATTTTATATTAACTATATGTGTAAAAGGAGATCTAAGAATGATGGGGGGAATCAAAACTGTATTTCAGTATTTCTTTAATTTCGTTTGCTTTTTATTTTCTTGTGCTTGTCATGGCATTGTGTTGGCAAACCAAGCCCAACAATAAATAATGTCCCAATGGGCCAGTTTTTATGGGCTTGCATACCCATTCTAGGGCATCCATGCAGAGCCCATGAAGCTGCCAGTTGGATGGCAAAACTTGGAAATGGACTATTCAGTGGGTCTAACTTTTGAAATTTCAATATGTGAACTCAGAGAATGGGGCTTGAAGACAAAATAAATGAGCAAATTACACTACTACTAATAATTTGGTTGAATTATACTTATTATCTTTTTTCTTTTAAAAATATTATCTGGCTCCTTTTAATATTTATTGCAAAAAATATCCATTTTAATTTATTTTTTGATTATCATAAAGAGAATAAAATCACAATATCATATTAACACTTAATATCAATTTAATTGTCTTTATTATTATATTAAAAATAAAATAACAATCTCATGTTATGCAAAAGATTAACTTTATTGATATAAAATAAATTAAAAGAGAGATTATATATATCAAATGTCAAAAAAGTTAGATAGTATTTTTAAAATAAGAAGTATTAAATATAAGTTAATTAAACTTTAGAAAAAAGAATTTGTATAATATAAGGATGAAGCATAACATAAAAAGGTTTGTAGAAACTTATTTGATACATAAAAAGTTAGGAATGAAAATAAAAAAAAAAATTTATAGATAGAAAATGATTTTTATATTCTTACTTAAAAAAATAATAAAAAGAGATAAAATATTATTAAAATATAATTACAAAAATATAATAGACATTGTTAAATTTTTTTTTTTATTCTACGAAACATGCCCTATAATGCACAATTGATAAACGAAACAAATGTCTTCCCACCTAGTGATGAAACAAGCCCATACATGTCCGGCTTCCCCCAGCTCATTCTATAATAATAATAATAATAATAATAATCTTATTATTGCATTTTGGATAAAGTTCTTTAATCTTATTGTAACCGAAAAACATAAAAAATGATTTATGTTGTTAATCTACCAAACAGGAAAAAAGTTTCTTTCTTTTTCTTCATCTTAAAAAGGGGAAAGCAGCGGTATTGTTTGTTATTGAGAGACCACATGCCTAAATTAGTAGCCTACCCATTTCAATTCATGCCTCTCCATTATTAATGGTTCTTAGCTTAGATAAAATCTTTATATGCACACCAAGTTAATAAAACGTAGTATTTGTTATAATAATTATTTTTTCATTGATATATATGCCAAATTTACCTTAAAATTTTTCTTAACAATATTGGCCTTGCTATATAATTGCTGATTACTATAATATCCTTAGCTCATGATTCAGGTCCAGCCTGGTTCTGGCTCCTCAGTCACCATCACTAGTAACAATAATTTTTTCAGTTTTTTTAGAATTTTTCTGAATGGCAAGATCGTGGAATAAATTTGAAGCTGCATCACATTCTCCTATTAATTTGTCCATACCATGACTCATATACTCATTTTTATTCTGTGCACTACACCTCACATACTCCATCGACCATCTAAAGATTCAAAGGCGAAAATTGGGTAAAATGTTGATTTATTTTGACAAAAAAAGTTAATTAGTTAAGTAGATAATTTCCTTTTAGTATTATAGTTTAGGGTATTTTCAGATTTTATTTGAACTAAATCTCCTAATTTTAAGGATATATTCTCATTCATTGGCTCAATATATTTTAAATTTTATTTAGGTTTCGTTTGTTTGGTTGGGTGTGTCATGAAAATATTTTTTTATATAACTTGTGTAATATTTATTATATTTTTATATTTATTATTTTATTTATCAAATCATTTTTTTAAAAGTAAAGATAAAATAATTATTGTTTATCTCATTTAACTCCACTTATTCATATTTTATATTTTTTTTATTATTATATCCTCCAATCAAATAGAATACAGAGTACTCTTTATAATAATCAAACTAAAATTGATAAAAAAAGGATTTTTTTTTTCTCTCACTTTCCTCAAATGTAAGTACTGAAAATTTTCCTTTTCTTTTGTCCAAATTTCAATAACAAAATAGAAACAGTACAAGCAGAACGACAAAGTAGAAGGAATCAAACAAACCCTTAACCAACGTCTACTCTACAAGCTTCAACCTCAGAATTGAGAATAACAGCGAGAGAGGACAGGGAATGAGAATCCCAACTGAAAAAACACATCCTTTTGATCGAAAACTTGATAAATCAATCTGCTGTCATATTAGCAGAATGAGAGATCTAATCAAGAGAAAAAAATAAAAAAGAAAAATTCTTGCTGATTTGTGCAATATCCTCAACAATAGTCAAACTCCTTCAATGTGAGCATTTGTGGCTGCTTTTGATGGAATTGACCAGAGCAAGAGTGTCAGATTCAAATGGAACATTGTTAAAGCAGAGATCTAGAGCCAACCCCGCATCCCTTTTTCAAGAGCTAACGCCTCACACATGACAGCAGAGAAGACCTTACAAGGGGAACTACAAACTTGCAAGACTAGGCCTTTGAAATCTCTACAAATAACACATAGGCCAACCTTCTCATTCGTGCCATTAAACATGCCATCAGTGTTGATTTTTCATCTGATTCTCAAGAGGAGGCTGCCATGAAGAATTATTTGAGAAGCATTGAAAATTCACTTCCTCCAGAACATTAAACCACCCATAGATCCAAGAACACTTAGCTTTCCAAATGAACCAACAGGACAAAGCAGCTAAAGCTTTATTATGCTGATCATCTAAATCCATTTCTATCATAGGACCCAACACAACCATGAATCAAAACCTAGAAACACCATGATAACCAATTTTGAATGAGAGAGGACTTCCAAATCAGACCAATCGAGCCCAATCACACAGTAAAATCTTTAAGACAGCACTAATTACCGAAAAATTTTAATATACCTAACTTTGATTCTTATTATGTTTCTTTTTTCAGTCTCAACTTTAAAACCTTGTGATTCTTTTGTGGGGAGAAAAAATGAATGTAAATCATCACCATGATTAAAGTGTAGGTAAAGTATAAAATGATTAGTTAAATTTAATATTGGGAAATAATTTTGACTTTGATCTCACTCATTGAAAAGTTCTTAAAGCAAAAAAGAAAAAAAAAAAAAAAAGCAACATAGAAAACTATTCTCCAAAGTATAATAAAGGCTAACAAAGTTAAGAAGCAAAGGTCAAGCCCCAACAACTACTCAAGAAATTTATAAATTGGCTCTAACTTTATCAACCCAATAAATAATTGAAATTGTCAACCTTTGTTTTTTGGGGGTTTCTTTTTAATGCAGGTGGAGTTTCTAGAAATAGTCGCGAGGGTGTCGTTTCATGTAGCGATGTAGCATTGTATCATGTCGTTTTGCTTTGGTCATACTAACTTTTCCTTTTGCAGTAGTTTCGAACCTCCTCATCCGAACCGAAGAGAGCATGGTCCAATAGATTTGTGGGAACCATCTGGACATAAAGCGCAGGACAGCGTGCAACGGTCGAAGCATCTAATCATTTTGTTCTTCACGAGGAAAAGCTCACATCCATCAAGAACCCTCTTTTGGCTTTGCTTTTCCTTCAATCTTCGTGCGTTTTGCAGCAATGAGAGCTAAAATGCTTTAGAAAGAAAAGAAAAAAAAAAAAATTCAAAGCAATTTTTCCCAGCTGCCCCCCAATGCCTTTTCGTTCGCTTTCTTTGTGAGCACAACAACAGCCATGGCCGATGATCTCTCTTCCTTCGCTAAGGTTAGTTTCACCCATGTGTTGTACTGTTGTCCTTTTGCCTTTGAGTTCTTCCAAAATTCTATCTGATGATTATCTTTTATTTCATGTGGTGCCATGTGAAATTGTTCAATCTGGTTGTTTAATAAATTGGAACAGATATGTACATATTGAAGCTCATTCTTGACCTACGATTGGATGGTTTCCTGAGGTTCTGTTAGTATCTGATTAGCTTAATCGGTTTATTCTATTGTTGTGCTAAATCAACTGAGTTGAAGCCTCTTTGTATTTATTTATTTTTTGGCTGTAAACCGAATAAAATTATTTTATTTTTTGGTTCCAGGATATTATTCTGATAAAGACGTTCAAGAAGTCAACAATTGTGTGGAGGATGGTCGTATTGATCTTTGCAATGGTCTGTGGGGTGTATATATGTTTTATTTGTCTTAAGCAGATAGGTGTTCAAACCAAGACTGGATTTTTTGATATCCAGGTCATCAAAAGGCCATGCCCGGAACCCAACATTGAACCTTGGGAAATCCCTTACGTGCACTACCCAAAACCCAAAACTTATAAGAGGTAAATTACTGCCTAGAAATTGGGTTTTAGTTCCTGAATCTGCTTGGATCTTACTTACATTGCTTCTTTGGTGTGCCGTTTTAGGGCCGAATGTGCTTGCAATCCTGTCCGGAATTTTGCCATTTTGTCAATGCAGAGATCTGGGAGTGGATGGTTTGAAACTTTTCTTAACAGCCATATTAACATAAGCTCAAATGGGGAAATTTTCTCTGTTAAAGTGAGAAGAAGTAATATCTCAACTATTGTGGAGACTCTGGATAAAGTTTATAATCTAGACTGGTTCAGCAGTGCTTCAAAAAATGAGTGCACAGCTGCAGTTGGCTTGAAGTGGATGCTTAATCAGGTACAGCTTGATTTATGTATGAATGTCCTTTGGTGTTATTAATATTTGTCTTCCTTCACAGTCATCTTTGCAACCCTTTTTCCTCCTGCTATATATTTTTCTCCCTTGTTTCAGAAGTCCTTGTTCTTTCAACTTCAGTAAAAGTTGATATAACTTGGTTTATCTTCCCTGTTGGAAGTGATTAAGAAATTTGCTCTGACTGCTAAATATGATCTTGATGAGGGTGATCTACCTGAACTGGTGTGCGATTAGTAGGGCTTTGTGTAAAAGTAAGGAAGTGTGGATTGAATGGCAGTCAGGTTGAAAAGCTTGAGATGTGCTGGAGACCTATTTCTGCTTTCATTCAGTATCACGTGTAGAGGAATTTTCTAAGATGGTGATATCATCATCATCTGTGATTATATCTCAAGACAGATGACAGGAAAGTTTCTATTTGCTTACGAAGTGTTGTGTCTTCAGTGTAAATTTCTGAGGGAAACTAAATCCTCTCGGGTATTGTGCTAATGAATTAAAATAAAGTTCAAGACAAAACCTTCACTGAGCTACCAAAATGAATGGATTAGAGACAGAATATAGGATGCTTTAGAATGCTACCCATAATTTGCCCGTTTCTACAAGAAGAAGCCAACAAATTCTTTCAAACTACATACCACAGAAGTTGGTGTCTGGGTGCTAGTATGGGATTCAAAGGCATGCAAGTGTGTATTGTCTCAATGCCTTGGCTGTTGGTTATGACTTATGAGAGATAAAGCTTTTCTATTTCCATTTTTCCTAAATGTACCAAGGATTCTTGAGCCACAGTATAGAGGAAGAAGGATCAGTTCTCTCTCTCTCTCTCTCTCACACACACACACACAGACAGACAGACATAATTTATGCTGTACAATATGCATGGATGCATCTTCACTTGTTATCTTTCATGTTTCTTTGTCCAGAGCTTTCCTTTCTAGCTGTTGCTGTTATAAAGGATCAGCTCAGGTTGAGTTTTCACAAACCATTTTTAATTTTTTAATTTTCCTTGTTTTATTGCTGCTTACTATCCTAGATGATTTGTCATATCATGGTAAAGGTTGACTGAAATTTTTGGGGGGAGGGGGTTTCCCTCTTCTCCCTGCTGTGAAATACTTTCGCATAACATAGGTGGAGAGTGGGCAAGTGTCATAGGTTGTAGGGCATGGAGACAATAGTCTTCTGATATCTTAGTCCTGACATAGGTAAGGAAGAATAGTAACAATGGAGTCAAGTAGATAATTGCAATGATGTTAGAACTTAGAGGTTAGAACTATTCTGAAAGAGGTGGGACCTACTAGAACATAGTAAATAAACATTCATTTCCGCTAAAGGCTAGGATTTGTTCATATATTCCCTTGCATTTTACTTAGATTTGTAGCATTGCCATTTTGGACTTACGATAATGAATGCTAATTGATTCAAACCCTCACATAGAGGATTAACATGGAAGCTGACTTTCTATGAGAAGCAGCATAGAGGCATTTTGTTTTAGTGTTCTAACTCCAAAGCATGGCCATAATGATTCCTTTTTAAAATTTTTATTTTAACACTAAGTCACTAATGCTGTATTTGTTTTATAGTGAATATAGAGAAGATTGGACCATGGTATTACTATGGAACTATGAAGCACAAACATAATGGGAAAGGAGCCATGTTCTTGTCCAACATGTGTTTTATGCTTTTATTAAAAATTCTTAGGTAGACATTGATACGTGTAATAACTAATAAGAAGGAAATAAGAGAAGTTGGTTAGAGTTTGTTAATAGGAGGAATAAAGAGGCTGTTAGAGTTAGTTGTGGTTAGTTGTAACTACTTGAATTCTGTTAACGCTAGCTGGTATACATATAAGCCAGGGAGTTAAGAAAATCTGGGGATCAATTCCTTATGTAATAAAGAATTCCTTGAGAAATTTTTCTCTGTCTGAAGTCTTGGCATAAGAGCTAATCGATCCAAGAGGATGACAAAGGACGCATGCAGTAACGATCTTGTTCAAGAGATAGAACAGGAGCTCAAGCAAACTAGGGAGGACGTCAATCAGCTGCAAGGGCCTGTATCGAGTGACATCGGTGAACTTTGGAGCTTTCTGTCATGAATGGAATCATTAATGGCAGAACTTATGTTGAAGGACTGCAGACTAATACGAGAGTGAACAAGATAACAAATAAATGGAAACTTGAATTAAGCAATGACAGAACTAATGGGCACAATGAATGCAAACGGGAGTCAGGTTACGCTGGACTCAATGCAACCCATGAACATGAATGGAACTCGAGTTTCCATGGGCTGTCCACAATTTGGGTCGTTTACAGAAATGCAGGCTTTTGTTGGGGGTGGGAGGGGGATACTCGTTTCCTACGAAGAATACAAGAATTGAATTCCCTAAATTTGATGGCGCCAACTACAAAGGATGGGCGATCAGATGCAAGAAATTTTCTATAGTGGGTGGGACACCTTCAGAACAGAAGATTAGGCTTTTCAGCATTCACTTAAAAGATAAGGCTCTTCTATGGCACCAGTCTTTTATAAAAGGCAAGAAAAGTGGAGAGGTGAAGTAGGGAGATTATATGTAGAGCATGCCAAAAAGGTTTGGGGATGTACTGAGAGTGGATCCTACGCTAGAGCTCGAGACACTTGAGCAAGAAGAAGTGGATATCACAGAGGCAGTAGCTATCAGTTATTTTCTTAGGATGACTGAAGAGTGAGATAGAAACACCGGTAAGAATGTTCAAACCCTCATCACTTAGTAACACCATGTGTCTTCTAGATTACAAGTAAGTTTCTTTACAAGCCTCTCAGACCTCAAACCAAAACTATACCAAAATAACATTTGTGAACAAAAATTCTTCTTCATCCCACATGAACACAAGAAATTCAGCCAGCTCATCTTCAGCCAACCTATCTGCTACCAGTGCAAAAACCCAACCAAATACTTTTCAATTGAGTAACCGTAAAAATACCTTCACCTATACAAATTCTTGAAAAACCCATACCAATCAAAACAACCCAGTGAAGCAATTGACAAAGAAAGAAATGGATGATAGATGGAAAAAAGGGCTCTGTTATTGGTATCCTGAGAGATATGCTTCAGATCATAAATGTAAAAGTTCTCAGTTCTTTATGATTGAAGTGAGAGAAGAGGAAGAAGAGAGTCATCACGAAGAAAATCAAGATTGTTTAGAGGAGCAAGAAATGCAACCAGTGGTATCATTGAATGCAATTGATGGAAGAGAAAGGTATTCTACTATGAGGGTCAATGTTTTTATAAAGGAACAACGGGTTTCTATACTAATGGATACAAGAAGCATGCATAACATCCTGAGTCTATCGCTAGCAAGGAAATTGAAGTTAAAAACTCAGTATACTAAAGGCATTAGGGTGTCATAAGCTAATGGACAAGCAATTAAAGTGAATACTAAATGTGTGCAATTACTGTGGAGGATTCAAGACTATCGGACACTTTAGATTTCGTCATCTTATTGTGTAGGTGTCTGTGTGTCCATGCTTTAGTCTGAACTTAGTAGAAAGCTAAAGAGTGCAAAGCTTTTGAAGTTTTTTACTGCAAGTTGATTTACAAAGAAAGCTCAATATTTGAGTAGATTAAAATGGATCTGATTTGTTTATATCAGTTGACCTTTGTATTGCCCTACACATATTGTTTTTTGTACTCGCTGAAAAGCTGTCATAGCTCAAATGTCTCATAAGACGTTATTAACTTCTGCTCTCTGCATGCTTGATTCAAGAGTGTAACGTGGGATATCATACTTCTGTAATTTTCACAGGGATTGATGCAGCATCACGAACAGATAGTGGAATACTTCAGAACACATGGTGTTTCAGTCATATTTCTTTTCCGAAGGAATCTTTTACGTCGAATGGTGTCTGTACTTGCAAATCAATATGATAGGGATGCTAAGTTGTTAAATGGGACTCACAAGTCTCACGTTCATTCACCTCACGAGGTCTCTCTCTCCATCTCTCTCTCATGGATGCTCATGCGGATCTATTTCATACGTGCTTCATTTGTGAATTTGAATATCTGAGGTTGTGCATATTCATGCATATCTTGTTTAGATGCAACCTTATCAAGTCAGTTGATGTATTGTCCTCCCAAAGATAGTTGTTCTGTCATGTTAATGCTTTTTGACAATGTTTTTCAGGCAGAGATACTCGCACAATACAAGCCCACAATCAACACGACATTGCTGATATCCAATCTGAACCAAGTGAATGGAACCACCGCCAAGGCTTTGGAATATTTCAAGAGCACCAGGCACATTATCATATACTATGAAGATGTTGTCAAAAACAGCACTGTAAGTCTTACTACATATCGCATAATATTTGCTTTATCTTCCTTTTCTTTTTTTGCTATTACGGTCAGGGTGTCTTAGAGCTTTTTCTGAGTCTAAATCCCTTCCTTAAGTGATCTTTAGAGCGCGATTCATCAGCGCTGGCCTGGACTGTCAGGTGCATTTAAGATTACTCCTAGAGTGCTTCCTAAAAAAATCAAACCCAAGTTGACAGGGAGAGATACCATCTCATATAACCAACTATGCTAGCCCCTTTGAGTTTACCTTCCTTTTTATTTATTTATTTATTTTTAATGCCTCTATGGATTAGTATTATAAATTCATGATTTTTCTTCCAATGTCCTATTAACCATTATTGTTCTTTTTTGGCTTCAGAAATTAATGGATGTTCAAGATTTTCTCAAGGTTCCCCGAAGAGATTTGAAGAGTCGTCAGGTGAAGATACATAAAGGAGCCTTATCCGGTCAGGTCAAAAATTGGAACGATGTAAGCAAGACACTCGCTGGGACACTATATGAGAGCTTCCTCCATGCAGATTATAGCAAGTAAGCTGCTAAGAATGTACATAGCTTACCTGATTCTTTGACTTTTCCTTTTTTCCTATTTGCCTAATAATTGCCTTCATCTAATCTAAAGTCACGAGTTGCTTCAGGAGCCAACAGGATGGATTATCACCCTGTTTGAAATTTTGGCCACGGCTCTTGCGTTTTTGTTTTCAGTTCCAATTTGTCATTCCATTTTACTCTCCTAATCAAATTTAATTCATTCTTTGTATCCACCCCTTTTTCTCTTTTCTAGTTTTCTTGTTGAACACTAGCAATTGGGCTATCAAGAAACGTTGCTATTCCAATTTGCAGAATTTCTTTCCAGTAAAATTTTGCTTAATTAATAAATAGATGTTCAAGAAAGTGCTCGAGAATTAGAAAAAGTTGGAGGAAACATGAAAGATGAACATAAACTACTTTCTATTAAAGGTAGATTTTGTGGTTGCTTTTCTGTATATTCTCGTGGAGAAGGCAAGTTCATCTAGTAAACTTTCGGAAGTTTTTTGGGAGTTTAGTACTAAGTTCTTTAATTTAAATAATAATAATAATAATAATGCGAGAATATTTTTTGTAACTCGGCATTATACTATTCACTTTAGTGTGTAATTATATATAAAGTGTATTAAGTGAGAGGAGTAATTATTATTTGATTACAAATTACAAATTAATAGTTCAGATTAACATAAAAATTTAATAAATGTATAATAAATATTTTTTGAATTAATTTAAAATATTCATTTGTGATTTAATAATGATTACTTATATATATAGGTTGGCCTAATTCTAAACTGCACCAAAGCTGAAAGGAAGTCTTCTAAATTTGGGGCATAACTTTTGCTGTAATCCTGAACTCTAAACGCGGATCAAAGAAGTCAACTATTTTTGTAAAGGACTAGATTTGTAAAGTTTTTTCTTTCTTTTATATGATTACTATTAGTTTTTTTAATAAAAAAAATGACATGAAATATTTTTTTAAAGATTTGACCATATGAGACTGAATTATTAAAAAAATCATTTTATTTAAAAAATCTGGTAGAAAGTTATGTAAAAATTGCATCTAAATTTTGTTTTCCTTCGATAAATGGTAGTAACACTTTAAAACAGCAAAATTCTAAAGTAAATTCAGTATAATTTCATTAAGCAAATTAATGACAAATATACTAATATTTTTGGCCAAAAAATATATAAGAAAAAAATAGAAAGGAGTATTGTTGAATATTCATCCTGCATTAGGTTGATATATCTACTTAAGAATTCTCTTCAAATTGAAGCTTCATTATACTTTCCATGAAAAGCAAAACAGTTATGTAAAAGATATTTCAGAATCCTGTCTTACAGCTTTGGCTTTCCTTTTCATGAAGAAAGTCAAATTTCCGCGTGAGGAGAGAGAAAAAAACTACAATTCCATTGTACAACGTTGACTGGATCATGTATGGTGGGTGGCTTCAATGGCAAACAGCTAAAGCTATTCTTGACAAAGTTGACCTCACATTGCAACATGCAAATGCATGAATCCAACGTTGAGAGCAGATTCCCTGCTCAGGAAATCTGCTCTTTTTCAAATGGTTTAGGTTAAACATGAATAGTTTAAATTTATTTTATTTTATTTTATTTAAAGATGAGCAAAGAATTTGCTCACATTCGACACTCTCATAGATTTTAATATTGTTTATTTTTTGCAATTGTTTGGTATACAGAATTATTATGTATAAAAATATGAATAGATTATATGAAAAATGATCTTTATATTTTTATTTAAAAAATTAATAAACAGAGATAGATATTATTGAATAATAATAAATATAATATAATAAATATTGCAAAAAATATAACCTTTCTTTTTTCATCATGCAATTAAACAAGCCCCAAGTATAGTTATGCTAAAGGTGCAGACTTCATTAAAACTAATATTTTGTTGAGATCTTATCGATTTTCTTTTTTTAACATTCATTTGTAAAAATGTGTGATTAGGATTTTTTTTTTAAATTTAATAAGGTGAAAGAAAATTTTGATATACTGCCTATTTCTTCTAATATTTTAAATATAAAAAAGTAATCAAAATGTTTAATGCCTTTTAAGAAACATAGAGTAATAGAATTTTGGTTGGCATTTCGTGTGCTATCTAAAAAAATTATAAGGATCTCATATCTTCAAAATCTTAGTTTTTTAAAAATTTATAAAATATAAATTGTATTTCTGAATAATCAAATCTTGAATATCAATAATATTTAATATTTTAACATATTATATCATAAACAATGTACCGAACAATTCCAAAATTTGTTGCCCCAAACCTCTACATCATCAAATTTAAATGGGGAGGAAATTTTATTATTATTGCAAAAGATGCAGTGAAAGTGAAGTAATGCATGAAGTTCATGCATCTCTATATCGTTATTCCTTTTAATAATATGACATGTTGAGAAATAATGAGAGCAGTGCAAGAATCAAGGTATCCATATAGAATTAAAAAAAAAAAGATGCAAATTTTTAGTTTCAAATTAAATAGATAGGGTCGCTTTAAAAATCTCTTAATAAATAAAGACATTCAGCTTTTATGCAAGATCATTATAGTTTACCATGGTTTTAATGCTATTCTTTTGTGCTGAGCTAATGACAATGCTCAGGTTCTTTGTTTAAGTTTCTCAACAAATTATAAACTAAAAAAAAATTCAAATAACAAGTTCTACAATCAATCAGGGAATGGGGAATCTATGGAAATATTTAGATTAATTTGTTTTATTTTAAATTAATATAAATATAAATAAAGAGTAAAATGATAAAAAAGGCCAAGGATAATAAATATATATATGTGTGTGTATAGATATATATATATATATATTAAAAGTATTTATATAAAACTAACAAAAATGGAGACTTTGCAAGGCAGAGAATATAATCTAAAAAATTCCAAATGTGAGTCTCCAAATGGGACACTCCTCATGGGGATTCTCAAATTTGGGGATTTTTGCCTTTCTTAATATTGTAAACCAAAAATATCAAGTATTTTTAATTATGAATAATAATTATTAAATATAAAAATAATTTATTAGATAATTGCTTAAAATAATTAATTTAATTTTATGTAATTAATAAATATAAGTTTGAGAAAACAATATGATCCACAATTAACAATCAATTGAGAAAAAATCAATAAAAATTTACAAAGATGTATGAGTTAGTGGTTTTTATCATGAAACAACCACCCTAATCAATTTTTATTAGTTCATTGTATAATAAGCTGTCACTTTATAGGTACTTAAAATGTTTTCATTACGGAAGAAAAAAAAATTAGCTTAATTTTTATTTCAATTCTTTAACTTATTGAGCTGTTTTAATTTGATCTTTAAATTTTCACTTTGCATCTTATTTATCTCTTAATTTTATTTAATATTTTAAAATAATTTTAATTTATTTTTATAGTTCCAATCAGTTCTTGATAAATGGAAAAATAAATAAATATGAAACAAATTAAAATTTAAAAACCTAAATTAAAATGAAAAATTATGATATTTAAATAAAATAAATAAATTAAGGGATGAAAATAATAAAATAAGACAAAATTTAAAAAAAAAAGGGGAAAAAGGAGATAACGGGAGCATAATAACGGAAGCGGTGGTGAAGCAGCCAGAAACGCATTGAGTGCCGTCGATTTTGTGAGGTAGGTCCCACATAGAGCGCCACGCGATAGAGACGGCCAGCAGACGTTATAACCGAGGCGTAACCGAGCGAGATCCAACCTGTAATACGGTAATTGTCGTGTGTGTGTCATTTCGAAACCCAAGCGCAACACAACGCAACGCACAACCCCCCTCGCTTCCTTCTCTCTCACTTCGCTCTCGGCAACTTCCATTGTTGGAGACGAAGGTGAAGAGAGAGATAAAATAGAAAGAGAAACTACGGAGGGAGAAAACTTGAACCATATGGCTCAGCCAACTTCCGACGGCGCCGATCTGAATCAGCAGCAGCAATGGACGCAGCAGCCGCATCAGTATCACCAACAATGGACGACCATGCAGTATCCGGCTTCGGCTATGGCGATGATGCAGCACCAGATGATGATGTATCCACCGCATTACATCCCTTACGTTCACCATTATCAGCCGCCATACCACCACCCGCAGCAGAAGCAGCCGCCGCCGCAGTCGCAGCACCACCAGCAGGGCTCCGCTGATGAGATCAGGACGATCTGGCTTGGTGACCTTCATCATTGGATGGACGAGAGCTACCTCCATAGCTGCTTTGCTCACACAGGCGAGGTGGCACCATCTCTGTCTCTCTCTTGCTCTATATGTGGCCTTTTACGCTAATTATGTGTTATTCTTCATTGCAATTTATTGAAGATTGGGCTTGAATACAATTAATTTGCTGTTTGTTTAATACTCTTAAAAGACATATCTGAACCTTTTATAACTGATAGAAACGAAGGAAAGCAACTGGAGTATTGCCAAGCGCGAACTATATGTTTTGACTGTACATCTTCGTGTGCTTGCGTGTTCGTAATATTCTGTTTCATAGAAATTGAATTTTATAACTAAAGCAGCACCTCCCTTTCCAGTTAATTTAAATTATTTAGTCCGTAGCCTTGAGTTTTGACAGGGTTGTGGTGCAGGATGGTTTTCCATCACTAGGGAACCCATGGCTTCCTTTGCTGTACACAAACAATGAATCACACAGGCTTTCTTTTTCTAAAAGGAAAATTCCTCATTTTAAACCGTCAACTGAGCTTTATATGAGTTCCTTGTTTATATACGCTACCGTACATTTGATTATTAGACGCTCATATTGGGTCATGACTTAAAATGATCTTCCTTTTTCGATCTCTGTGATAGATTTTAAGAGGAATGCATTAATTGACCTGGCTCTCGGCCCTATCATCAGCAATCATCTTGTGAGCTTAGCTCAAGTTTAGTTCATTGAAAAATAAAGTCTGGCTTGAGCTTTCTCCACAACTTGATAAGAGAAATGAACGGACTTATCATTGCTGTGTGCATGGCAGTGTGAGTCAACTTTTGAATTCATGAGCATTAGACAATACATTCTTGAGCATGTGTTTTAAGCTTAAGTAAGCTTGAGCTCAAATGATGAATACGTGACTCAAGCCTGGTGAGACTTGGCTCCCTATCCTTTTGATTGATTTTTCACACTCCCTGCCATTATTGCTACCCTAGGAAGACAATATCACCGACTGCATTCAAGCAGACCTCAGTCTTGTTGATATTATGCATGGCAATTTGGGGATTTTTTTTTGCCCCTCCAAAGTTTGCGGATGAAATTGCTGTTTTCATTTTATTGGACCTGTTTGTATAGTTAAGATCTATTCAGTCTTCAAATGTGGGAGACGGGCAGGTTATGTTCTCTGAACCTCATTGACTAACTCTGACGTTTTAAGTGAACATATTGATGCGGGGACAATAGGAAAATTTGTTAGTTAGTTTATGATGAAACTTTGCTAAAAGTGATTTTCCCCTAATATTCTTCTTTTGGTTTAGACTCACTGTGAGTCTGTGACACTGTCGAGTGCTAAGTTAGCTTTGTGTTAGAATTTTGCTTGTGTCATATATGCCTATTTAAAGTGTCTCATATATCTAAAGACGGCCCCTTATATGTTTTGAAATTTTCAATCTTAGATCCTTGAGTTCTGCTTTTACTTTTAGAATGCTTCTGTACAGTTAACATAGTGGTGCTGTTTTCTGTTGATTTGAGTCTGACAATAATATATTTCAGTAGCCATACTCATTCAAAACTTTTGTGTCTATACAGGTATACTCAGCCAAGGTTATACGAAATAAGCAAACTGGTCAGTCAGAGGGATATGGATTTGTTGAGTTTTATACACGTGCAACAGCTGAGAAAGTTTTGCAGAGTTATAATGGTACTATGATGCCAAATACAGATCAGCCATTTCGCCTAAATTGGGCTACATTCAGTATGGGTGATAGGCGATCTGATGCTAGTTTAGATTACTCTATATTTGTGGGGGACTTGGCTGTAAATGTTACTGATGCTATGCTGCAGGAAACCTTTGCAAGCAGATATTCATCTGTTAAGGGAGCAAAAGTTGTTATTGATTCTAACTCTGGCCGTTCAAAAGGTTATGGTTTTGTTAGGTTTGCTGATGAAAATGAGAGATCCAGGGCAATGACTGAAATGAATGGTCATTATTGTTCAAGTAGGCCAATGCGAATAAGTGTTGCAACACCCAAGAAATCATATGGACATCAACAACAATACTCTTCACAAGGTTTGTCATGATGCACTTATTGTAAATTTAGTGAATTGTACTCTGTTTAGTATTTTTATTTCTGTAGTGCCACCGATAGTAACTAGCTTTGCTGCTGCATTGTGATGATTTCCTCCTTTATAATAATCTAATTTTTAGAATGACTTTATTTCATATGGCTCTTATGTATGCCATATAAATCCTTTCTACAATTCTAATAAGTAAGAGTAAATTCTTATATTACTGATATGCCTTTCTAGGGCTTGCTATTTTTGTTTTTGATCCCTTCTAAACTTTTGTATCTTAATTTTGCTGGTATTGTGCATATTCTTCATTAAACTAATCAAATATTAATATATCCATACATGAATAAGCTCTAATTAATCTGCTATATGCAGGCAGTTATGATGACTCAAATGATTTAAACTAATGGCTCTTTGTTCAATGGGACATGCTGGGTGATACAATATACCCATAAAGTCTAAGGGGGCTCTCCTCAAACAGTTGTGGCTTATACATTTATGCTTATATTGAATGTCTCATTTTTTTAATGGGCTTATATATTTATTGATAAGTGCTTTTTGGAGATCTTTTCTCTGTTTTTGGACGGCTTTGTTTCTATTCTGGAAACCGTGTGTTCCCATGTCTAAATCATAATTGCTGTTTCTCAAACACTTCCAATTTATATGTCTTGGAACTTGTCACAATTGGGAAGGTCCTCAGAATTAATTTAGTAAATAGGCTTTAAATTCTTAGTTGAGTTCAGTATTTTCAAGTTTTTTAATTGCTAGGCATGTTGTTTACAGTGGCCAACTATTATTTAAGATTTCAAATTTTGATTTTATATTCTTTTATCAGCTGTAGTGTTGGCTAATGGATATTCTTCTAATGGTGCCATGGCCCAAGGTTCCCAATCTGAAGGGGACTATTGTAACACAACTGTGAGTCTGCTTTTTTGAATAACTGTTATTACCTTGCTCTCTGCATGCCTCGATAACTCATCTGTTATCTATATTTGTAATACAGATATTTGTTGGAGGGCTTGATTCTGATGTCAGTGATGAAGATCTCAGACAACCATTTTTGCAATATGGTGAGGTTATCTCTGTGAAGATACCGGTGGGAAAAGGGTGTGGTTTTGTTCAATTTGCTAACAGGTATTCTTGTTGTGTCCCATAACATAGTTTATAACTTAAATCCCAGTTCCCAGGCCCCAAAATAAAAACGTGCATATGTACATGTTGTTGTGTGTCAACCTGTTATAATTTAAAATCACGTGAATAAGATATCGATCAAGTTTTTGAGAACTGTTGTAAATAATGCTATCATTACTAGTATTTTTTTTCCTTTTAATTTTTTTGGTGAATTAGTCATTCAATTATGCCTTCTGCTGTCTCTGTTACAGAAAGAATGCAGAGGAAGCAATTCAGGCATTGAATGGGACAGTAATTGGGAAGCAGACAGTGCGTCTTTCTTGGGGTCGCAGTCCAGGAAATAAGCATGTAAGATTGCTTAACTTATGATTGAATTCATTTCTTTTTTCAATTATTTTGCCTTTGGCTATCTAATAGGCGAACTAGTTATGAATGTCACTTTCTTGTCAACTTTGTTCAGTTTGATATTTAATGCACCCAAATCTGTTAAACGAACGATTTCCATTTTTTCATAAAAAGGAGTATAGGCATCATTAGCAGTCTATCCTTCCTCCTAGTTTGTCATTTGTTGCATGCTTTCTCTATTTGCAGGCTCTATTGTCAAGATATGTGTTTTAGGAGTTGTAAATTTGCTCTAGTAAAAGTTAAAACCCTTGGCTGTAATTTTGCTCCCCTAAATCCATTTCTTGTTTAACTCGAGTTTGGGATTTCACAGTGGAGGACGGATTACAACGGAGGTCACTATGGAGGGCAGGGTTATGGTGTGAGACAGCATTAGGTATGAAAATGCATGCTGCTGCTATACAGGGGGCTTTCTAACGGTGATGTTGCAATTGCAAATCCAAGCAGAAGTCAAAATTGAAGTAGGATGGATTTTATTGCCCTTTAACTAGAGCTGTAGTTTGCTGAATTTTGTAGCTGGTTAATATTGGTGTGCGAGGTTCTTTAAGATTGCATTAATGTCTTGTTTGAAATTTTGGAGTGCGCTTGAACATATTATTTAGTTCGGATTCTTTTTTTTTTAACCCTTAATAGATAATTACTGAGATTGGAACAAAGAAAGTGCTTAGATATTTCAGTAGTAATTTTTTCACTAGATGACCCAGATCGTCTTGAATGCTCTTTGTTTTTCTTTTTGGTATAGTGCAAAGCAATCAATTCGGATTCTTTGTTCCTAGAGCTCTTGTTTTCCACGAGCACATAGACCGTTCAATTTAGAAGGATTAGATTTTGTTATCTTTATTTATTTGTTTGTTTTAAAAGAAGTAAAATACATAATGAAAATAGTCTTTTAATTGTGAATTTTAAAAAAATAATATTTGATACTAAAAAAATAAAAAGGTAGAAGATCTGGATAATTCAAATTAGATATGGATAATTTAGATTTTATTATTTTTTAATTTGAAATAAACAAAATGTAAAATGAAAATAATATTATAATTGTAAATTTTAAAAATAAAATGATACTTGATATTAAAAAAATCAAAAAAATAAAATTTAAATTATTTAAATTTAATTTAAACAGACAAAATGCTCCTAAAAAATAGGGGCACGTCCGAGAGAATTCCAATTGATTGGCAGTCCAATTTGTATATACTAGAGTTTAACATGAGAAAAGTAGCAATGCAATAACAAATGGGAAGAAAGTCCTCCTCCCCGCACCCCACACAACCCCCCCCCCCCCCTCCGAAAAAAAAAAAAGCAAAAAGAAGAGAACTGGACTTCTATAATTCTAAGATTCCTTAATATGACAACTCAAATTTAACTATAGGATATAATATCCTCTAGCTCAAACATTTTGTTCGACAATTTTAAATTATCAATTAAAATATTAATTTATTTTTTTTAAATTATGAATTAAATTTTGTTTTTTTAATTATATGCACTAAATTATATTTTTTACTGAAAAAAAGAAGCATGAATATTTTATTATTTTAATGTTTTTAGACTAAATTAATGTATTAATTCTTCAAAATTATCACACCATCAATTTCATCTTTGAAAACTATAATTATCATTATATTAGTCTTAATATTTTGAAAAATACATCAAATAGAACTTGATGTTACTTTTGTTAATTAGATGCTATTAGGGTTCTTTGTGATTCAATATCTATCGAGTTAACATGTTAGTGGCTAACTTGCAACTCATCTGACATCTATCCAGAAAACATGTCAAATAAACGCATTGAATTAATGACAGAAAAAAAAAAAAAACTTGATTTTGAGTTATTTCAGATAAACTCTTTTATTTCATATGCAATGTGTTTGTTTCCATGTAAGAGCTCCTTTTCAAAAGGCAAAGGCATCTCAAATGGGCCGTTTTGTAGGACGATGAAAGGAGATTTTATGCCGTTATTATTATTATTATTATTATTAAATAATATTTATTATTTTTAAATAGAAATATAAGATTTATTCCTTATATATATATATTTTTTAAAATTTCATTTCTTTTTTTATCTGTATACCAGTGAGTCAAGGTTAAAATACAAGTAATGTCAACTATCTAACATACTAAAAACTAAAAAGTGCTCTAACGGCCGTATGTGAGGAACTTTGGATGTTTACCTATTCTCAATAGATTTCAACATTGTACTTTATCCATGTGCCCTTTAAATTCCAATAGGATTCTTGGCGCTATATGATAAATCAAATTCAAAATTATGCATGAATAAAATCTACTAACAGTATTAAAATTACCTCTTCTTTATACTATTATGAAATTCACAATTTATACAAATAAATTTCTATTTACATAAGAAGAAATAGGACGCAAAAGTGAATAAAATTATTGGTATAAATACTTATTGTTATGTTAAATAATTTGATGTAGATAAACTACAAAGTGGGTTTACAATTTGAGTCATGAGATTAAAAATACAGCAATAGAATAAAGACTTTTAATAAGAAATTTCTTTTAATAAGGGAAAGACTCTCGTTGATGGTATGTATACATATAACTCTTTTATTAGAGAACCTTTCTCAAATAACTAGTTTTTAGAATGTATGATTAAAGATTCCCATCAAGCCTCTTATTGTGCACTAATGTTAATTAATTGCCTCGCCCATTAATCCCTCGACTCACTAATTTGGTTAACCAATCTCCAGATATTAGGACCATTTAAGGGGATTTTTTTTAATTTAAATTTTAAAAATTAAGATATATTAATTGACACTAAAATAATATCTTTATAATATCTAAATAATAAATATTATATCCCATTATAATTAAATTAAAAAGATCCAATATTCTTCCACTTGGTCCTAATATGGTTTGCAAGATAATAAATCTAAAGGAAATTAAATCCATACTACAAGAATCATAGCAACAAGTTCTCTAATGTGAATATTACCTTTCATATATCACTTGTAATATGTTTAAACTTTATGGGATAATAAACTCTATGAATAAACCATAAATGCCTATTTACTTCCCATTTAGATGTTTATTATTCTCACAAAATGGTATACATCACATAGAAAAATAAACCATAATTCAAAATTTTATTTCATTATGCATCTCAATTAGACCAAATGTGGTTTAAGACCCATATGAGGCATATGATTCTTAGACTCCTTTAATTGCATTCCTTTAGTTAAAAGATCAGTTAACATTTTTTTTTGTCCGAATGTACTTTATAATAACTTAATTATTCTTGACTCGTTTTCTTAAAGTTAAGTACTTAATATCGATTTGTCTACTTTGACTTCTATTCTTGTTATTCTTAGTTAAGAAAACTACAGCTATATTATCACAATGCACTTTAACGAGCCTAGAAACTGTGTCCACAATTTTAACCCTAGCAATGAAATTTCTTAACCATATAACCAGTGAACTTGTCTCGTAACTTGAAATAAACTCAACCTCCATAGTAGAAGTAGCAATCAAAGATTGCTTAGTACTCTTCCATGAGATGACACTTTCAGCTAGTAAAAATATGTAACCAGATGTTGACCTATTAGTGCAAACACATTTTGGCATATCTGAGTCTAAATATCCAATAATTTCCACGTTATCTATCCTTTTATAAGTAAGCATATAATTTTTGGTACCTTTAAGATACTTCATAATCTTTTTTGTAACTTTCCAACGATTCATTCCATGATTAATTTGATATTTTCCCAATATGCCTGTAGCAAAAGTTATATCACGCCTTGTGCAAACCTATGCATACATCAAGCTCTCCACTATTGAAGCATAAGGAACATTTTCCATCTCTTTTCTTTTCAACTCATTATCGAGACATTGAAATAAGCTAAATTTGTCCTCTTACACTATGTTACAGTATTTCATTCTAAATTGTTAAAGAATTTTATTTATATAAATGTCCTATAATAGTCCCAAGATACCTTGAGATCTATCTCTATAGATCTTCATACCAATGATATAGCATGCTTCATATATATCTTTCATTTCAAAATTCTTAAATAAGAATTGTTTCACTTCATGTAGCAACCCCATTTCACTTGAGACAAGTAATATGTCATTTATATATAAGATAAAAAAATATGATCTTACTCCCACTGACTTTGTGATATACACATTGATCTATAATATTCTCAACGAAACCAAAAGACGTGATTCTATCATAGAATCTTAGATACCATTGTCCTGAGGCTTGTATAAGCTTATAAATTGGCTTCTTTAACTTGCAAACTAAGCTTTCAGTACCTTTTGAGAAAAACCCCTTAGGTTATCATTGAGGAAGGCAGCTTTAATATCCATTTGATATAATTCTAAATCAAAATAGACTACTAATGCCATAATGATATAAAAGGAATTTTTTTAAAAAAATAAGAGAAAAAGTCTTTTTATAATCAATTCCTTCTTTCTGGATAAAGCCTTTTGCAACTAATCTTACCTTATAGCGCTCTATGTTGCCTAGTGAATTCCTTTTGGTCTTAAAGACCCATTTATAGTCGATGGGCTTGGCCCCACTAGGCAACTCTACAAGTTTCCATACATTGTTATTTGCCATAGATTCCATCTTATTAACCATGGCATCATATTATAATTTAGAATTATCATCATTCATAACCTGTGTAAATGTAATGGAGTCATCTTCAATACTTATGTCATAGTCAATTTTAGTAAGATACACTATGTGGTCATTAAGTATTGCTGACTTTCTTTCTTTGGTTGATTTTCTTAATTGAACCTCTTGTAAAGTTTGAGATTGCATTACAGGAGTATCCTCTGGCATTGGTTGAGATACCTCTTCTACATTATGAGGCTTTTCAACTTGAATGGTAAGATTTCTAAATGATGATGCTCCTAGTCTCTACTATGATCAATAGGAATAATTGGAACTGATTATGTTTTATATTCACTCTAGCAAAATGGGTGTCTTATAAAACAATAGTCCTACTATAATTAGTGTAGATTGTTATCTGAATGTAACCATTCTCAATGATTATGTTTTAAGGTTGACCACTCCCATTAATTATGTTATTCTTCAAAAATATGGCATTCTTAAATCCTACAAATGTCATAGCATATGAAGGACAGTAGAATTTATAACCTTTGGACCTTTCTGTATAACTAATAAAAGATGCAATAACAATCATAGGATATAATCTTACTTAACTAAGATAGCCCCATACACGTATATGACTTAGTTTGGGTTTCCAACCTTTAAATATTCCCAAAGGTGTCGTAAACACTACTTTTGTTAGAACCTTATTAGAATTTATAACCTTTAGGCCTTTCTATAGAACTAATAAAATATGCATTAATAATCCTAGGATTTAATTTCTTATATACTCTTACTTCACTAGGATAGCCCCACATGTATATGATTTAGGCTGGGTTTTCAACCTTTAAATATTTCCAAAGGTGTCATAGACACTACTTTTGTTAAAACCTTATTTAGAATATATACAATTGTTTTAAGTGCATCTCATGACAAAGAAGTAGAAAGTTTGGAGTTGCTAAACATATTTCTCAACATGTTTATCAGTGTTCTATTCCATTTTTCAGCCACACCATTCATATCATGTGAGCCAAACATAATATATTATAGAACAATATTGTGCTTTTAAAGAAATTAAGCAAATGGATCTAATACTTGTTCCTCACCAGTGTATCTTTCAAAATATTTACTTTTTTTATCAGATTCTACTATTTTGATTTGTTTCCTCATTTGTTTTTCTACTTCTATTTTTTACTTTTTAAAGACATATAGTGCTTCATTTTTATAATAAAGCAAGTAGATATACATATACCGAGAGAAATCATCAGTAAAAAGAGATGAAATATTTTTGACTATTCGAATATAAATCAAGATAACATATATCAATATGAATAATCTCTAATAATTTAAAACTCTTCTTAGCTCCCTTATATGACTTATTGGTATATTTTTCTTTTATGCAGTTCACACATGAATCAAGATCAACAAATGATAGGATTCTACATTAAAGTCTAGATATTAAAGAATCTTATCCTTTACTAACCTTTTGATTCTATTTATAGAGATATGACTTAATTTTCTATGCCACAAGCTAGCTGAGTTCTTATTTATGACACATCATTTGATACCAGAACTATTATGCAGGGTTACAAAAGAATTAAAAGTATCATCAATGGTATGAAATTTAAATAAATCATCAGATAAAGAAATTTTTTCAACAAGAATATAATCTTTCAATGAATTAAATTTAGGTCTAGAAATATTTATTAAAAACCCCAACAATACTAATTTTGAAACCGAATCATATTCCTAAAAAAACTAGGAACATACAAAGTTTGTTCAAGATCCAATATAAAATCAGAAGGTAAGATAATTCTATATGTTTTTACAGCCTCTACTGCTGAGCTAATTCCATTGCCTAGAAGCTCATTGGGATATGGACTCTTTATGCTAAGAAAGTCCTGCATAGTATTTGAAATATGAACCATAGATCCAGTATTAATTCACCAAGTATCATAACATATATTAATTAAATAAGATTCAAAATATACTAAGGATAGAGGTATATCTTTTTTAATCAATCAAACTTTTCTTTTAGGGCATTCATTCTTTATGTGCCCTTTCTTTTTATAGAAAAAACTAGTAACATCCTTATTTGATACATGAATAGGAGCACTGGTTTTTTTCTTGCCTTTTCTCTTAGTGCCCTTTCTTTTCTAGGATTTGCTTACCAGATAAGCCTCAGACATCCCATTAGAACCCCCAATCACTAGCCTACTTTCTTCTTGTACACACATGCCTAGTAGTTCATCCACTTCCTTATGTGTACTATAGTAAATCTTAACTGTAGCAAATTGATGAGATAGTGAGTTAAGGATCAATTGCACCAAGAATGATTCATTAGGCTCCATATCTAGAGCTTTTAGTTGTGATGCAATGTTTTTCATTTTCATTATATGTTGCCTCACTCCTTTGGTATCTATCAATTTCATAATACATAACTCAGTCATTAAAGTATCTCCAAGTAATTTATTTGAAATGGTAAATGGATTGTCTATCGCCTTCAGATAGTCTTTAATATTCCTGTAATTAGGAATAGATTCATGAATGTTAGTATCTATTCTTCACTTAACGAGCATATTTCAAAGCCAATTAGATTTCTCCCAAGCTTTATACAAGTCATTTTCATCATTAGTACTAGCATCAGTAGGTACTATTGGCTCGTTCATGCAAAAAGCCAAGTCCAAATCAAGGTAACCTAATTGAAAGCAGACATCTTCTTTCCAAATTTGTAATTTGTGCCATTTAGAATGATTTTATGTTGGCTATTTTCAACCATCAAAGGAGACATTTTTGTAAGAGAAGTTGCAAGATAAATTTCAATATTAATAATGCTTACTAAAGAATTACAAGGCAAATTAGCCATTACATTCAAAAAACTGTACGCTGACGAATGTAAGACATATCAAAAGTATAAATATTGTATTATTAAAATCTACCTGTGAGTAAAGAAATTAGCATAGCTTATTTATGTGTCATTTGTGATGAATTTAGAATGCACTCATGAACCCTAATACTTGTGGGCTACTTAGGAAACACATGACAACTTCTATTTCATCCTAATTAGGTATGTAACCATAACTATTTACTTGTGGACAAAGAAATTATTATAATTACATACTTAATTACAATTGATATTTTTAATTCCATATGTAATTTTCATGAAAAATTATATTTAAGATACATGTACTCATTATTAAACGATGTTATGGGTACTCCTTATATATACATGTTAATCATAAAGTATTTAATTTCACTATGTGCATTAAAAGTCTCCACATAAATGCACCGGTTAATTTTACTTAATGAGAATTTATTTTAATTAATTAAACAACTAAATATTATGTGATTAAAAAAAATATCCTTTAATTATTATACCATATATGTGTGATAGAATTTGTCTAAAATAACTTCATATTATTTAGACAAAATAAATGGCACAAAAATTAATTTTATTAAGTCATAAATGTGCCAAATTGCCTAAATAAATTTTCTATAAATTTAGACAAATTAAACAACATTAGATAATAGTTTTACAAAATTCATGTGTTAAAATTGTCTACAATATTTATTGCACAATTTAGACAAATTAAATGACACAAAAAAATAATTTTGTAAAATTTATAAATGTGTTAAAAATTTTCTGAAATAATTTTTCTTATTTTTAGATAAATTAATTGACATATGTTAAATTTATTTCATAACTTAATTTTGGTTCAAAAATAAATATGGGTTAAAACATTATTAAAAATAACCTTATAGATCTAAAATTAAATTTTAGACATACTTGAAATAAGCCCAAAAATTGAAGCCCAAAGTAAAAATTCAACCAACCAAAACAAAATAAAAACATAAACAAACCAAAAAGGATAGAAGCCTGAAAATGTCATGGCCCAAATATGTTTCTTTCTTCTTTTTTTTTTAATATGTATGATAGCCCATAAATAAAAGGACAAAAGCAAAAGCCCATTAACAAAATAAAACTATCTATTAAAAAAATAAAATTAGAAGCCCAAAACATAAAAGGTCCAAACGAAAACAAAATCAAAAGTGGACTAAAAGCATAAAATAGTCTTAGCCTAAATGTGTTTCTTTTTTTTTAATGCCAAAAATTAATCCAATAATACAAGCCAAAAAATATGGTCCAAAATGCATTTAAAAGCACTACATAATAGGCCTAGAGAACAAAAATGGCCCACCCTAGCTCCTCTACTAGTGAAATAGTGTGTTTCACTATTGCTAGGCATAAAGGACAAGTCATTTGGTGGAGTTCAGGGGCACACCCAATGATCATCAAAATGGCACGTCGTTTTGGCCAAGAGCGAAAACCTCTTATTGTTTATGTCGTCTTTTACCTCTAGTTAGGTCAATTCGCCCCAACTCGACCTAGTTTTAAATCTGTTTCTTTACTCAACCATTTTTGAACCTTTAGAATTTCATTTTGAGTGTTTCAAAAGGTTATTTTTATTAAAAAAAATGAGACGAAGAGATCTATAGGGTCAAAATTGGCAAAAACCTTTAAGAATTTTGAGTTCTATGAAACTTGAAATGTACATGGCTAGGGTCTTTATAAATTTAACAATTTTCAAGAATTTCAAGCATTTAACATCGTACATATATATAAATAGTAATTTAGAAATAGCATATAATCACCCAAGATGTTAATTTTAACATGTTGGTCAATTTTGAGAAAGCCCTAATTTCTCTAACCCTCACCATGTAAAGTTTGTGCAATCAAGTCATACAGCAAGTAAAGATAACCAGAATAAAGTTTTGATACCACACGATAGATCAAATTCAAAATTATACATGAATAAAATCTACTAACATTATTAAAATTATCTCTTCCTTATATTATTATGAAATCCATAATTTATACAATTGAATTTCTATTTACATAAAAAGAGATAGGGCACAAAAGCGAATAAAATTATTGGTATAAATACCTATCACCATATACTAGATGGTTTGATGCAGATAGACTACAAAGCAGGTTCACAATTTGAGTCCTAAGATTAAGAATACAACAATAGAAAAAAGACTTTTGACAAGAAGTTTCTTCGGATAAGGGAGAGACTCTCAGTGATGGTTTATATGAGAAGAGCTTTCTTATTAGAAAATCTCTCTCAAACTATCAGTCTTCAGAATGTATGATTAAAGACTCCCATCAAATTTTGTATAGTGCTCTAATGTTAATGAACTACCTTGCCTACTAATCCTTTAACCCACTAATCTGATTAACCAATTCCCAGATATTAGGACCACTTAAGGAATTTTTTTTAATCTAAATTTCAAAAATTATGATATATTAACTAACATTAAAATAATATCTTTATAATATTTAAATAATAAATAGGCTGGTATGTATTAACTCTTCCATGATTTTGTTGTTTTGAAAATAAACACTTTTATATAAATCGTGGCTAGTATATTCATTTTTGTTCGATTTTTAATTCAGATCCTTTTAAATAAAATCAAACTCAAGCTTAGTTAATAACCAGAGAACTGATTACAGGTTGAGGTTTTTCTTTTTGGGCCAACTATTAGAGGTTGAGTCGCCTGTTTGGTTTTTGTCAATTTATAAACAAATTAAATATGAAATCTAACAAATCTTTATAAAATAAAATTTGAAATTTGACCCATAGTAAGTCTAATAAAAAATAATATGGTTGAGACGCCGATGAAAATATAATGGTATATTTGATTTCCATATGCATTAATTAGAAAATCAATAAGATTTGCAGTCGTAATCCTACTTTCCTCTTTTTTGTTTTTTTTGGCCATTCGGTCGTAATCCTTTCTTGTTTCACTTATGCATGCGCAAAATGAACAGAATTGCCATTATAATACCTACTTGTTCTTTTTTTGTCTTTTTGCGGTTTGTTTAAGCTCTCATTTTAGTTAAGCAAAATAAAGAAATGCAAATAAATTAAACCAACCTTTGATTTTTCATTTTTTCAAAAGTAGACAATAAACAAAGTCTAGTTTCATATGAATTTATTGTGGATCAATGTCTAATAGCCACGGGACTTTGCTGCAGTTTTAAAGTATTAGCCAGGGGTCATCCCCTGCACACCCAAATTAAAAAAAAAAAAAAGTATGATAGCACCATTTTTGGTTGAGCAGTAGTATATTAATTACAAGTTTAGTAAGAACTCTTTTATTTAATTAGATTTCTGAAGTCAAATTTGATAAACTGAAAAATCATAATTTTTTTAATGAGCAAAATTTTATTTTGATTCCTTACAAATGGTGTATTTCTTAATTAATTCATTTATAGAATTATTTTTTCAATGAGTATTTCTTATTTTGGTCTCTTATAAATAAAATTAATAATAATACTATTTTTTTATTAAATTAAAAAATAATCATATGTGAAGAACTATTATTGATAATAATTTTATTTATGAAAGGTTAAATTAAAAAATATCCATATGTAAAGAACCAAATTAAGAAGGTAATTTTATAAGAGGCTAAATTGAGAAATACTTTATTTATAAGGAACCAAAATAAAATTTTACTCTTTATTACTATTATTATTATGTCAATAAGCATAAACAGGGATGATTTCCTCGTGGATTAATTAGTTGATTGCAATTTGTAAATGTGATCCCGGCCATGCAGCCACCTGTAAAAGTCAAATAAGAACAACATGACAAAGTGATGTATGGAAATGTCTGATGTCAATTAAAATACTCTCAACTTGCATAAACTCCATATCTTTCTTGCCAAATGAGAATGTGAATCAAGTATAGAAGTATAATTAATAAGTAAGAAAAAAACTCAGATTTATTTTCAATTTTGAATTTTTTTCCTCTCCTTCTTCGAGACGTAATTGGCTTGTCTTTGTCAATTTTAAATTTGTTTTGCCGTTTCGTGTTGCTCAACTTTTAGACTAGAGCTCATATAACGAATTGAACTGCGGGTTTAATTTGTCAATCTTTAAATAATTTAAGCTCAAAATTGATATTTTTAAATGTAAAGTAAATTTAAAACTCAACTTGCGATTAGTATTTTAAGTTTATATTAGAGGGCACTGAATTCTTTCAGATTTTTCTTTCTTTTCGTGTCATTAAAGTTATTTATGTGGATAAAAAAATTATTTTAAGCATCGAAAGATTGTATTGTTATTAATTTAATACTATCCTTCAACGTTTATAATTTTTAAAAATAAAAATTTTTTAGAGTTAGAAAAAATCATCTCTTAGGTATTAAAATAATATAAAATATCATATCACCAAAACAATATCAAATATTAAATTAATAATGACATAATATTTTAAACATCAAAATAAAATTTTTATGTTTATAGTATGAAAAGAGACAACAAAATTTCCCAAGTTGTATGCAGCGAAAATCTTAACTTGAATGGATGCTTCACAAATAAGACAAAGTAGCTTGAGCAAGACGGATTACCTACAGTCGCTTAAGATCCATGCTATCTGCCTGAGAGGCCGACATAAGGTTTTGTGTGGAATATAAAGTTATTAGACCTGAAAAAGAAAAATGAATGTGAATATGAATAGAATAGAGGAGAAATAATTTTTATATTTTTATTTAAAAAATAATAAATACTATTAACTAATAATAACAAAATATATATATATATATATATATTAGACATTACAAAAAATTTTACTTCTCCTTTGTCTTTTCTATCATACAGCCAAACGTGTCACTATTTATTAATATATGTTAAGCTCTTGCAATTGAAAATAGAGAACAGATGCTTAAATCACCAATTCAGATTTTATGTAAGCAGACAAATTCTCGTCATCACAACTTGCTTTGCTTGTTCATGCATGTCGAAACCATATTTGACAAATTCTCTCTCTCTCTCTCTCTCTGTTCCTCTTCAAGGTAATAAAATAAACACAAACTCAGTTTTCTGAACTTATTCAACAAAAGTTTTAAATACAATGTTAATGCTTTTAGGATTGTAGAAGTTTTAATTTCATCTATCTAATTTTTATTGAGTTAATATTGTTCTTCATTATTTATAAATAATATAATTAAGTATTTTCATCTTAATTTTCTTCCTGTGATATTGAAAAGCAATGATGTTTTAGTTCATTTGTTTACATAAATTCCATTTAAGTTATGTGAATTTGCTGGATGACAGGTATTAAGTGAGACTTAATTAAAGATGTGATCTCCCTTCCCTAATTTATTTTTTGCCTAAAGTGAACTAAAATTTAAAATTATCTTACTTGATTTCTTGTCATATGGCATGTTTATGTGATCTAAATTACATTTACATACGTGAGTTAACTGCAAATTTGTTATTTTTTTATTATCACAGTAACGAAAATAATGCAAAAAGACTTAATTGGATTAATATTTTTTTGACTTTGAAAAATAACATTAATTCAATCACGATTGGAAAAGCTAAATTAAAACTTTTACAATACTAAAATTTTAAAATATATTTAAGCCATAACAATTCAAAATAGGGATATATTCTAAAATGAATTGTAAAGGAAAGTACATTATCAATTGAGCCAATACCTATCATAATTAGTCATAATTGGTCAAGAAAATAAAAGTACTCATGAATGATATTTGATGTCTAGAAGGAGATGGAGATAGAGTTAGACATCATCTTTGAGTTTTTCCCACAATCTAGAATGTTGTGGGTTGGTGAACCATCATGGTTCTGCCATCAATCTGTCTTCACATCATTATGTCTTCAAACAGCGTAATTACCCATAATATAATTATTTAAATATACATAAATACAATTATTGGCTGACTGAAATTACAAAATTTAAATCAGATAGAGTATAATTATTTAAATTATACATAAATATTTTAAATTTTATCATATTACATGTTTTTTATCATATGTATAATTCTTAACCTACTATTGTCATGATCGATGTCTCAAATTTCCATAATAACGATGAAAATGTTATAGGTTTTCGTCTTAAACAAGTTTTCTATGAGATGGTCATAGATTATGAATGAATATTATACCAGAAGTTGAACAAGAACAAGGAAGACAGAATGCATGCACTGTCCTGAGTCTCTGATATTAATGTTGGAAGATATTTCTTACCAGAACTTCATCCATCAGTATTAATTTCTTTATCTATATGTCAAACTGTAATACATCATTTCTGAGAGAGAAATGTGCCTTTGCACTACATCAAAAATTACAACTTCATTTGAAAAGAAAAAAAAAAGCTAGAAAGAAAACAAAATGGTTCTATTCTTCAAAATGAGTGAGCAAAAGTCTAAATTTCTGTCCGAATTAGCATGGAAATCTTGTTTTCCATCAACAAATATCACTCTGGTCTATCATGCTTACTCATTCCCTAAGAATTTTTTTCGTATTCCCCTCCCCTCCTTCCCAAAAAATTGCTTCAAAAATAATATAATAAAAAGAGAAACAAACAATTTTTTTATAATTAATTCTCGTGTTTATCTCGATTACTATGATTTGGCAACACGAGCATGTTTTTTCGTTAACTACTTATGTGTGTGTATATATATATAAAATAAATTCAATTTATAAATAAATTAAATTAATCATAGAAAATATAAAATATGTTAGTAAAAAATCTTATTAAAAAATATATTTAACATATTAGATGTTTATTTGTAATTAATTAAATTCCCTTATTTTTTAATAAATGAGTTCTACATGCAGTTTTCCTTACATGCATAATGAATAAGGCATCTTCTTAACACTAACCCTCCGGCTAAGTAAGAGAAAATAGCAAAAGGAAAAATGATAATTTATGATTCTAAGTTTAAAATATTTATATTAAAATTATTTTAAAAGATTATAGGACAAAAAATTTTAATTTAAAGTTTTAAATTACAATTTTTTGTGTAATTTGAATTTATAAATATAAAATTTTTTTTAAATGATTTTAAAATTTAAGAACTTTTAATATAAATATATTTAATTTAAAATTCTAAATTAAATTTTTTCCACAATAAAATGCAAGAAGTCATGGTGGCGGCACTTAGATTTGATGGCTAGAAAGCCTAGCTGCTTTGAACAAACAGACAAGCAGAAGCATTTCTTTTGTACTTCTCTTTGCATCTTCTTTTCTTACTTTTGTCACCATTCTCCTATCCACTTTTTCAAACGGTAGTTTTCTCAAAATTTGAATGACATATTGTTAGTGCTTTATTTCGAATGACACAAGTGGAAAAATTAAAAAAAAAAGGGTAGTAAGTTTAGGATAAGGCACTTCCCTTGCTTGTTTGATTAAACAAGTGAGAAGGGCAAAGATTGAAAAAGCCATGTTCTCTTGAGCCCACAAATTGCAAACCTTTCCTTAGATTGTGAAAAGGACAATTTAATCACAATTAATTTTTCTATTTTAATTACTTTTAATTATTGGCTTACTGGTTAATGAGGTCTCCTCTCTATTTTAATTATTTGAGTACAAATTTTGCGGTCAATATTTAAAAAAATTTCATCTTCTAAATATACTATAATAATATGAGAGAGATGTTTTTAAGGTCACATGTAAAGAGACTTACAATAATTAATGCGCAAGTTGACCTTTGTTACCTCTTTCACTTTGAATATTATTTTTAGAAAAATTGGATTTTCGATTTATTTTCCTTGCTAAAGCAAACCAAGAAACGTGAAAATGTCTGTTTTTTTCTTATCTCCTTTGATCATTAATATTTTTCCCCTCATTCAAACCAAACAAAAGCCTACATACAATGGCTTTTCTCTGGAATATTTCTGTTTTAAAAAAAACAGTTAAAAATTACGTAATAGTTGGAGGTATTACCATATATATGTTAACATCTTTTCCCTTCATAAAATAAAGGGGAACTCTCTGTTTGCTTGTTTAGCGTTATATTATATAACAGGAAGAAGAAAAGAAACTTATGAAGAATTTCTCTCCATCCACACTTTCCACCCAAGATAAAAAGTTAAACTCATTTAACGTTTTTCGGTTATTGAAAATGTTACTTCAGATTATTATTATTATTATTATTATTTTGTAATATGGTATGCTCTTATAAGTAGATAAATTTAGTTAAAATATTAAAGTAAACTCTTGCATGACAATGAAATGGCCCTTTTTAAATTTCAAAACTCTCAAATGTTAATGATAAAACTCTAGCGAAAATTTTGTTATTTTGGCAGGAAATTTTTTTATGTTTATAGTTAAAGAAGATATTTTTAAAAGACCTAAAGTTAAAATGTATCCATATTTTTTTCCTAAATAATATAATGGTACACGATCTTAAAATAAATGTCCATTGCCTCATAATATATATATATATATATATATATAACTGCCCATAGAAAGGATCTCACATGAAACTCCTATGATTTTTTTAACCTTTTTTAAAAACTAAATTTAATTAATAAAAAACTTGTTTTGAAGTGCTAACTTAAAACTGAAAATGAGATTTATACCAATAAAAAATAGAAAAAGGCTTATATGCATTTTATTGTATTCTTATTTTTATACTCTCTAATTAAAATTAAAATATGATATATGTATGATTTTTAATTAAAATATGGTAAGTATATAATTTTTATAAATAATTATATGGTTATTTAATTACATCATATATTTATTATATTTTGATAAAATATTTAATAATAGAAATATAAAAAAATTAGTCAAAAGAAAAACTAAAAGTGAGAGCTTACTTTTTTAAATTCACGAGTGACATCAGAAAGCCATTAGTAATTTTTTTTTTTACTCTGGTCAACCTTCCCGTGCTCTCAACCCTTTCCTTTCTCCTTCCTTTTCCGTTTTGCGCCCTCTCTCTCTCTCTCCTTCCTCTATATATTGTGTGACTCCCAACTTCACTCATTTTCCCAAGCCACACCTAGCGGTGCCACACAACCATGGAGTTGGAGGTGGCGGTACCTCTCTCTCCGGTGGACTTCAACTTCGACAGCAACTGCTCCTCCCCTTACATCTCAGCTCCTTCTAGCCCCCAACGCTTCCCCAACTTCTTCTTAAGCGCCCCCACCAGCCCCTCTTCTGCTTCCTCTGTCCCCTTCCCATGGCAACAAACTTCTGGAATTCCCAAATCCAGATCACCCACCTTCCATGGAGAAGAAGATGGCATTAATACAGGAAATGAAGATTTCGAGTTTGATTTCAGTGGGGATTTACAGAGAACTTCTCTCTCTGCAGAGGAACTCTTCGACGGTGGAAAGATTCGGCCTTTGAAGCCACCGACGCCACCCAGCTTGCAATCCGGCGGTGGTGTCCATTCATCTTCTCCGAGGAGGTCGAAGGGAAAGAAAATTGTTCAAGAGCAACAGGGTTTTGATTTTGATCCATTTGAACCTGGATTGGAAAAAACCCGAAATGGGGAAGAAGAAGAAGAAGAACAGAAGCGAGGGAGATCTGCAAGGGCTTCTTCGTTTTCATGTTCGTCGGCGAATTCTGGGCGTAAAGGAAGCAGATCCATGTCTCCTTTGAGGTTCTCGGACACGGGCGGCGTCTCTGAGGAGTTTACACAAACAGTCAAAGACATTTCTTCTCCAACAAGCAACCCAAAATCATCATCGTACGCTTCGTTTTTGTCATCAATTTCGTTCACAAAAGGGTACAGAAAATGGAGGTTGAAAGATTTTCTACTGTTCCGGAGTGCATCGGAGGGACGAGCAGCCGGAAAAGACCCGTTGAGGAAGTACGCGGTTCTGTCGAAAAAGGCGGAGGAGGAAGTAAGGAACAGCAGTTTCCGGTCGACGGAGAGCTCCGGTTCGGTGTCGTCAAGACGGAGAGGATCGGTTTCGGCGCATGAATTGCATTATACAGTGAACCGGGCAGCTTCAGAGGAGATGAAGAAGAAGACGGTGTTGCCTTACAAGCAGCTGGGACCATTAGGATGCTTGGGCTTCAATCCTGGTCTTCACATCACTAGGGGCATTGGATCCCTCACACGTTGATGTTTCGGCTCAGATTCGCTCATGCGGACAGAGTCTTTGATGTGAAAAAAAGGAATGGTACAGTGGAAAGACAAGTGAAGCCTACCTATTTGAGCTTATTTATTGACAATAACATATTTAGGTTTCGTTCTTTTTCACATAGGAGGCTCTAAATGTATAAAAATCTCTTTACCTATATTTCCTCTACATTCTTCATTCCATCTATTACCATTTCATCATCTTCTTCTTCCTAATTACCATTTTCATGTTATTAGTTCTTTTGTGGTTTTGTAGCTTGATATATGCACAGTATTATATGTTCTTTCATCCTGTCTCCATCCCCAGAAGCGACTACAATTGTATGAAAATAATTTACCACTTACACAAAAGACATATATATATATATATGTATATAACATGCATGTGATTAAGGTCATTTCTTTTTAATAAATATTATATTAGTCTTTGAAGGATATTATTGCCATTAACTTAATTTTTAAAAATTTATTACTATTAATTTAGTATTCACTCAAAAGTTTATAATTAATTTACTCCCGCTTGAATAAATTCTAGAGTTAGAACTAAAATAATATTTTTAAAATATTAAAATTAAATTGATCTCATTAAAATATTTTAAAAGTTAATATAACAATTTTTTTTTTGGCACTCAAGGAAGTCAGATCAATTTGTACGTAGAAGACATGCATGATATCACTTTTCATCAATTTGATTTTCAGAAATACTCTAAAAATATAAAATGCCGAGGGAAAATGTACCATATATCCCTGTTTAGGGAAAGAATTCAATACGTTAAACCATTTGTACCATAGGTTAGCTATTCAATTAATGGTAAATTGCATATAGAGTATTTTTTAAACTTTGTTTGAGTTTAAATCTTCTATTCAAATAATTTTAAAAATGCATTCCTTTTACACTAACTTAATTTATTTAGAAATTTAATTCTAAAATTGATTTTAATAGTAATGGAACTCTAGTAACAGAAAAAATGTTACTAATTTTATTTTGATTCTGTGAGCAGTGTGTTTTCAAACGGAACACAGCATCACAAACTTTTAATTTGATATATATATATATATATATATATATAATCCTAGATAGGTGATTGTTTTTCAGATCGTTGGAAGTATACATGGAGAATGATCGTATGATATGCCTGACTAAAAAAAAAATGGAAAAAAGTACTTTTGTTGTTTAAAAATATAGGCATGGTCTCGCAAAAGAGGGGATTTTTTTTGGGTAAAATAACGATTAGGGTATTGGAATAATGATTTGTACAGTGTAAAGTTTGTGATCGAGTTGAGCAGCCACAGTCAAATTAAGAATGAAAAGGTATAAAGACCAGATCGGTGATTATTTTGTCCATCACAGTACATACTGCAATCATTAGCACTTAATACTTGACGGCAAAACGGCGATGAAAATTTAGAAATTTTAGGATTAAGATCTTCTTAATTTACCAAATAAGTTAAGAGTATGAATTTATAAGAGAGGAAAAGAGAATTTTTTTTTTTAAAAAGGAGATGAGTGAAACCTATTTAAATGGACGGGTTTAATAAACATTTTTTCTCTTTTTTTTCCCTTTTATATTTATATCTGGACTCAGTTCCGAAATTTTAATCCTCTAAACCTGTATCAGGCAATATAGCCTTCTTTTTCCTGCCAATTCTAGCAACTAAGAACAGAAAGGGAAAAAAGAAAAAAAGAGCTATCAATATAGGATATATATACATACTAAAAAGAGCTGGGAAAGTTGAAAATGAAGAAAATTGCAAGATTCTGATTTTGGTTTTGTGATGGTAGAAAGAGTTGAAGGTGGGATATATTTAAAATTATTAGTCATAAATATAGTGGGATTGATCTATGCGCTCCATATTTATTTATAATAAATGTAACTTATTTATTTTTAATAAATTAGTCCTGCTAAAAGAAATTTCCGCATAGTTACTTAAAACATGCATTAATATGGGACTTGGAGGGAGAAATAAGCGTGAAAGAAGGTGAACCTTTGACATGTTTACATGAGAAGCCACAGTTTCAGTTTCATATATAGGACCACTTAACAATATTCATAATTTCATAGCTGGTTGCTGCTCATTAATATTTATATTACAAAACAAAAAAATAGACGAATAAAGTCAGTTATAAATAAATATACTGTTATCTAATTTCAGCTTGAACTACGTATAATAAATATTGAAAAAGTTAGTTAAATTTATTAAAAGAAATCAAATCAATCATAAATAATTAAATAAGTAAGCATGCCAAACACATTTTTAATCAAACTTGCATATAATATATTTATATGTTTATATATAATTAGCTTAATTTATTTTTTTATAAATTAAATTTACTTAAACATATTTCTAATAAATATATTCATTAATTCCGATTGTCAATGTGGGTTGGCTCAACTAGTTGAAGGAAGTCAGATTCTCTGTATCCTCATGTTTAAGAGTTTGAGTTTCTCTTTGACTGATAGTATCGTATGATGATTCCTTAAGAAGTAATTTTTTGAATTGAGTCACTACTTACCTCTTTAGATTCTAAGACATATCATTAGCATATTAATAATTAATAATCTTAAAGTAACTTATTTTTTACTTCCATTTTTGTTACCTGAAATTAGTTTCGACTTGGAGCATATGTTCTAATTCTAACCCAAAAAAAAAAAAAACAAAAGGTAAAGGTTGGTTTCATATGCATGAGGTTATCCTTTTGAAATATGCAAATAATGCTATATGGAAAAAGAAGTAGGGACGAGACGAGCCATGCATGCAAAGCTATAGCTTTATGTAAAGGCTACTTCTGTCGATCGCAGAGGAGACCCATTTGAAGCTATGCAATGATGTTACTTTCCTTTTTCTGTATGTCCACATTTATATTCTTTGAAGGTTTCACAGTTGAACTGAACTTTATAGGAGTAGAAGATGGTAATTATATTAATTTGCAATATTATGAGCACGACGTTACTGTAAAAACTGTACATGCATTATACCACATCGGAAAATGTGTCTTCTATATATATATATATTGGCTACATATGTATGGTGATTAACATTAATAAGTCAAGGCTTTTCTTTCATGATGATGGTGATCGTAGGCTATTGATTCTGTTAGTGAATGATTTAAGTAGTAGTCTATAAATTTTATTTGTTGAAAAATGATTGTCCGAATAGATAAAAACAAACCCCATTAACATATTTATGATTTTATATTTTAAGTTGTCTTAGTCTAAACCAAATCCCAGAAAGGAATTAAGAATCTTGACCATTTTTGTAAAAATTTGAGGAAAAGATAAATAGCATATTTCGTACTCAAATAATTCGTCTCTAATGGTTAGGGCAAGTTAGGATTTTAATTGATATTATCTCAAACAATTATAACATGGATTTAGAAGGAAATTATTAGATTAATTACAATTTATTGATTTTTTAATCATCATAACAAGTTTAATAGCAGTAATAAATTTACTATAAGTTGTAAGTTGTAACGTCGTGTGAAGGTGTACTATAATCACAATATAATTAAAGCGCTTTAAATTTAAGTAGTTAATATATACTTAATATGGTGCAAAAGTTTAACCTCACATATCTAATTAAAGGAACAAAACTCAGGAGTGCCTCTCACCAAGAGATTACATTGATACATTGAATTTGGATGATTACTTCATAAGCTTGGCTTGCACGCCTTTGACTGCTTTATGTTGATTTTAAAGATTAAATTTCCTGTAGGATACATTCAAAGAAAAAAGTGTAATTGCATCCAGAGTGGGTGGCATTAGGAACAAATCAATCATTGTTTAAAAGTAATTAATTAAACAAGCCAACTCATAAGTGGTTCCGTATCTACCCAGATAAAGTAAAATTAAAATAAAACACGAAACAAAAAAACAAAACAAATCGCTCTTTTGTTGCCCCGCGATAAAGTTGTTAGGTTGGTTAATCAGGAAAAAAAATGTATAATATATCAATACTTTATTTTGTTGGCAGTAATATTGATAGAATGAACATACCTCTAAATTCATTTAATAAGATGACAATTTAACTAACTGGATAAGAGAAATATTTACTATATATGCTTTTATAGTTCTGAAAAGTTTAATATTATTTTTATTTGTATTTTGACAAGTAAATAATTCTCACTTAAAATTTATGATCTATATCAATATGATTTAAAATTATATTATGTGACTTTTATCAAAGAATAAAATAAGTCACACGATAAAAAAAAAATAATAGTAAGTAAATGAGTACCAAAAATGTAATCCTCCAAAATAAGGTATATTTGTCTATTAATTTAGTCACCAACATTAATTCCAAATATGCTAATATAGATTGTTCTTTGTTAGAAATTTTTTATATTACCATAATTAATTCCAAAATAGCATAATTAATTACTATCAATCATGTTTATATATTAGGAGAAAATGCATATTATCTCCTCAAACTAAAATTTAATTAAAACGTTAATACATTAACTTTAAAATATAACTAATCACTTTTTTATTTTTAATTAAAGAATGCAAAACACTTTTTAAGTTAAATAAAATTAAGAGTTGATTTTTTTAAAGTTTTTAAATAATATAATTTTTTTATATTTTAATTTAAAATTAACGATGGATTAAAATTGTATTTCACATAAAAAAGTTACTAAATACAAAATGGGAAAAGCCCTCAAAATTAAACTTGGAATATTCTTATATTTCATATCTGAAGGTGGGATTTTTGCAATTTTTTTAATTACAGTGTTTTATAATGAAATAATAATCATACAATGATGTTCGCTGTGAATTTCTCTGATAATTCCTCTGTGTTTTTTAAATTTTTTTTAAAGTCGTCTTTGCTTTCAATTTTTTTAATATGTTACTTAATTTATGAAACTTGTATGGATACATAGAGAGGATGGGGAAGCCATGGCATCAGGAGACAAGCGTCAGCATCAGCCGAACTCATTGACTTCGTCAAGTCAAACGATGTCTCAGTCAGTGCACGTGCTTAATCTTCTTCGTCAACAAAACAATGCGCATTTTTATTTTTATTTTTATTTTTCACAAATCCAATAATTTAAAAAAAAAAGAAATAAAACAACGAGGGACCAGTCGGAAGAATTAATTAATGAGCAATTTTTTAAATAATAAACATAATATAATAAAACAAGTAGCACATTATTATAATTATATGTTGAAGTGTTGATTATTTTATTAGGTATTTTTTTATAACTACGTATATACTATAAACATATTGTTGGAGAAGATATAATAATAATCAACTAAAATTTGAGTGGCTTCAGTTGTTTTGTTTTGTTTTTTTTAATTAACTAATGATTTAATCTTTAATTTTTTTAATTTCATCCTTTAAAAATAAAGTTTATTTTTTAATTTAGTCCCTCAAAATTTATTGTTCTCTCAATTAAGCCCTTCAAAATTAAAGTCTTTCAATTTAATCACCAAAAAAAATTTTAATTAAAATGATCCTTTTGGAAAGTATTTGTGGCTCTCTTTTAAAAATTATTTTGATTGAAAAAAAAAATCTGAGAGATTAAATTGAAATGTTTTATTTTTGAAAGACCAAATTGAAAGTAAGCAATTTTTTTGACACTAAATTGAGAGAGTTTATGTTTGAAGGGCTAAATTAAGAAGAAAGTAAATTTTCATAACTAAATTCAATTTTTTTTTTGAGGAGAGAAAGTGGCTTTAGCTTGAGGTGAGTTGCTAGCACGATGGAAAAAAAATTCTCTTTTTTATTTTTTATAATATTTATTATACTATTAATTTATTCAATTTTATTAATTTTTTAATTAAAGATATGAGAATTATTTTTTACCTATTTTATTTATTTATTTATTTTTATACCTAACATTATATGTATCAATCATGGGTAAAGATATAAATGTGAAATCCAAGAACCAGCATTTTTAATGGGCCACCGGTCAGACCCAGTCTCATTTTCCACTTTTAAGTTTTTAATTGCATTGTTTGGCTCGAAAAAGCCATAGAAGGCTACATTATGTATTCACAGCACCTCTTATAGCTTTTGCTTCCGTTGAAAAACAAATTATTATTTTGATTCTCAAAAGATATACATAATATTAATTTAATCTCTTAAAGTTTGAATATTTTAATTTATTGTTTTAAAAAGCATTTTATCTTTAATATTGTTGTCATGTCAAACTTGTTACCAAACATAAATTACGTGACCTAACGTAAAATTCACGCAGAGTTTAGATATTCAGTTGTTATTAAAATATGTTATAACAAAGAACCAAAATAGCATGATGTGTAACTAATTTTGGTGAATGAAAAATACAACATATGCGTTTTAGCATTTATTAATAAACCCTATTTGTTATTGAATCATAGACTGTCTTTTTTACTTTTAAATAGTGTTTGGTCTATGAGCATCCTAATTTCTTAATGACTTAAAATCTTAATTATAAAAACTGTGACACGAGATATATAAAAAAAATCATTATCCTTACGTAGTTATATTACTTAAAATATAAGTAAATTACATAAATTTCTCCTAAATTTTTTTAAAATTACATAGATCTTCCTTTTATTTTTAAAATATACAAAAATTCTCTTAAATAAAAAGTTATCTCACACTTTAATCTAATTTAAATTTTTATTAAAATATCCTCAATTAATTTGAATACATACTTTTTTAACTAAAAAAATATTTAAATAAATTTATTTTAATAAAAAATTTAAAATTGAACTAACATATGAGATAATATTTTATTTTAAGAAAGGTATATACATATTCTAAAAATACATAAAAGACTTGTATAATTTTCACAAAATTTTGAGAAAATTTATATAATTTACTCTTAAAATATATACAGTACATAAATCTTAAATTTTTATATTTGCTTATCAAACATCATATAAATAAGTTTATAAATACTTAAATAAATTGAAATTTTTACATGCCAAGCTCTCTTAAGAAAATTAAACAAACAAAATCCGAGTGCTACCTGCTCTTTCTCCCTGATTCACAGTGAGATTTCTAATTTTCCACCCATCTTCAACAGATTCCAGATGAGTGATTCAGAAAATTGGCAAAATAAATAAAAAAGGATGATTCAGAAAATAACACCACCCATCTGCATCTTCATCTGTCCCTCTTTACTAGCTATGAAAAGTCCTAGTGGAAGAAGAAACTCCTCATATTTCAAAGGGGCTTAGACTCTAGAGATCAACAGAGAATGGCATTGGATCAGTCGTCCTCAGTAATGCTATCAAATCTACTTCACCTTCACCCTCACAATTTCTTAAACCCCACCACCTCGCTCATACTCTCTTCCGCCACCGACACTGACAACAACACCACTGCATGTGCTGCCTCATCTTCACCAGGCAACCATGCTTGATCCAGAGTTCATCAAGATTCCGGTGAGTCGCCGCCACTTTTGAAGGGCTCACTTCATTTCACTACTCTGAAGAGTACACCGAAAGCTATCCTCTACATTAGGGGATATGAATTTATTCAAGGGATAATGTGGGAATAGCAGAGCTAGTAACTAGTGAAAAGTATATGAATATTTGTGGGTAATATCAACCATTACAAAGCACTTGCAGTGCATGCAGTATATAAGAAAAAAATCATCTCACAAAGTGTCTTCTCTAAAACTGAAAAAACAGAAGGGCATGAGTACAGTTATGCCCAAATTTCTCCGCTGCCTGGAAGAGACGCATTACTAAAATGCTATAACAGGTGTTTAGAAACACAAATACCGTACGTTTCAACAAGAAGAGTCGGTTATAGACAATAGACTGTTTTTACTAGGGGAAAAAGCTTACGATTATGTCATCAAAGTGCAACATTTTCTACTTTCATCATATTCAGAATCTTTCAGCAGCTTCCATTGAATGATAGGTTCCTTAATCAACTTATACCGCCACCAGTCTCCGTCAAATCATGGTCGTTGCGAAGAAGTAATTGATTCACAGGACTAAAAATTAGCATATATATTAAGAGTAGACACTAGAATGCTCTCAAGTGAACGTGCATACAAGAGCATTCATTGACAAAGTTACAGGAAATTGTTACCACCCATTCAGGCAATTTTACCCAACTCTACATTGCATATCTATACTCACTAACCATATAGACCTTTTCTTAGACAAATCGAGCTCTTACAAAAGAATCGGTATGAATCACCATTTCTTGTGCAGCTGTACTGTAAAGGGATGTGCTTGGAAGAACACCAGATATCACGTAAACAATCATCAATTACAGCAGAAAATGCTACTATACAGTCAACATATGATTGCACCACAAATAGCAGAGAAATTTCAGTATATCCAAAAGGTATTGCTTTCCTTCTCTATTGCACCTTTGCAAGAGTTCGGCTAGATACACCATGTAACAATTTGACAAACCCAAGAAAGCTTAGCTTCCCATCAGTGTGCCTTATCCAGTCGACAAGTACAACATGAACAGGGATAGAAGGACCAAGTCCAAGTTCCTAAAACAACAATTCGAAGAATATGATGGAGGTTAGCCATGTTTTTATGAGCTAATAGAAGTTCATGACTCCCCAGGATTAGTTAAAGCTACATCCAAAGCAGTATCCTCTCAACAGAGTTTCAGTGTTTCTGGGGTACAGGTAACAACACTATGATTGAAATGTAAAATCTGACATCAATTACAAAAAATTTGTGGTGATTGAAGTGTTTTGAACTTACTGATGCAAGTTCTTCAATGACAATAGCTCTGTTTCCATCTTTCTCAAAAATTTCATATGCACATTGTGCACGTTGTTCCCAACCATCAAGAGCTTCAAGCTGATGCACACTTAATGCAGCGCCACAAAATTCTTCAAAATCCATTCTTCTATATTGTAATGAAGTTAGCTGTCATAGATGGAATATTCATAGATACATGAGCCAGTAGCCAGTCAAAATTATGGGTCATCTACACATATAGAGCAAGGTATTACCGAGGCAATAACATCAGAAATGCGGGACTCCTTCATGGCATCTGTTGCATGTTTCATCAATGCCTGCTCAGAAAAATATGAATGAGAAACTCATGGAATCCAACAATGCTTGATGTCTTTACATGTTGATTTTATAGAGTGGGTTATCCACTCACCGTCCTGATGTTCTCTAATGTTATGCTGCCATTTTTACTTGGCTCCAGCAGGGCAAATTGCTCCTTCAGATAATAGAGCTCATCAGCAGTCAATGTCTTTGACAAGGCCTGCCGGAGAGGTGAATGTAAGAGAACTAGTAAGATTAAATGTAACAAATAATTAAAAATATGAATATGACATATAATATAGTGCAACAGCAACTAGGAATTAAAAAACTAAGAAGAGAGAGAATACAAATTTCTCCCAATTAATGTTGTTAGCCAAGAGAGAGAAGAAAATTCCTCAAATTTACTAGAGAAAAATGAATATAAACTGAGGTCACTTTGTAAATTAAGTATTCCAGGTTAAAAGCTATAGAGACTTTTTCAAACATTAGATTACAATTAAGATGAAATATTTGATTCCAACGGGAAGCATTCTGAGACAATAAGCTCAATTTCTCTTTCAGCATTAAAATATACACACCCTTAAGGAAGCCTTGCGCAAGGATGAAGATCGCATATAAGCCTTCATGAGCTTAAATATTAAAATATCAAGAGGAACTTTTATATTATTGTAGTTCCTCATCCATGGATGACCTGTAAGTACAAGATTGTTACTGGCAATTTAAAAAATGATCTTACTAGAAGTCTAGAACCTTATTTGATATTAGAGGTGACAGAAAACTCACTTAGAGCCTGAGCAGCTGATATTCGCTTCCGTGGATCCTTATTTAGTAGGCGCTTGACAAAATCTTTTGCTTCTGAGGATAAGGAAGGCCAAGGAGTTTCATCAAAGCTCAGATCAGCTTTTAGAACTGCCCTAAATATACCAGACTCTGTTCGTGCCCAGAATGGACGACTACCACATAAAAGAATATATGCTATCACGCCTATACTCCACACATCAGCTTCTGTACTGTAAGACCTATGTAGAACTTCAGGAGCCACATAGTATGCGCTACCAACAATATCATTGAGCCTTTCATCTGAAAGCCAAGGAAAAGAATCAAGAACACTCCCCAAACACTCAAGGGTGAGAAGAAACTATCAAGTAGGGCCTTACAAAGGCAAACCTGGTTTAACAAAGTCTGATAACCCAAAGTCAATAGCTTTTAATTCAGCATTCTCATCCTTTGAAATATACAAAAAATTCTGAGGAGTAAAACAGCAAGATGGTTATATAAAAAGCAAAAACATCCAAATTGAAATGCCAATATCCAGTCACCCATTTTACCCATCAATATATTAGGTGTGTATATAATACAAGTAACAGGTATTTCTGTGAAAGCAATTTTTCATGCACTATTCTTTTTCTATTATTTGCTTGGAAAGATTTGATGCTAACACCTCCAAATGAAACTGCAAACCAGTCGGTACATGCTCATGATACTGTGACTAAATGATTTTGCAAAATTCTATTTACTTGAATGGTAAAACTCATTTAGGTGTTATCTGGAAATTCCAAAATCCCGTCAACTGAAGCAAGATGACACTCATTGACTCCTCATGCAGTAGAGCAAATATGGGATTTGTAACTCTATCCATGGTCCACTGATGCTTCAGTCACACAAGAAAAAGGAAAATGAATATGCTCACCTCTGGCTTAAGATCTCGGTGCACCACACCCTGAAGATGACAGAATGCAACAACATTCAGTATTTGTACCATTACAGCCTTTGCATCATCTTCTGAGTATTTACCTCCTCTACAGAAAAATTAAACCATGTCAGTTAGTGAAAAGGTACAACTCCAAAGATCAAAGTTTTTTTAACAAAAAGTAGAGCTGATGTTCTAAGAAGAATCACCTTGAAAGTATTCTATCTAAAAGCTCGCCTCCTTCACATAACCTAAAATGTCAATAGCACCCAGTTGTGCATAGTAAAAAACAAAGTTGATAAATTATTCAAAATCATCATAAAAGAAACTGAGAATCAAGACCATTGGGTTGTGTTTGATAGAATACTTTAAGAGAGATTATTAGTAGCCCAAACAAAAAGTCCAGTGAAAATAAAACTTCACTAAAATAGCTGCAACATAACCACTATGATATAATCTGTAAGGGCAGAAAATGTACCAAACTTACTCCATTACAACGTAGACATTATCTTGGTCTTCAAATGCATCATAGAATTGTACCATATTCTTGTGTCCAGTCAAAGCTCGTAATATTTTCACCTCCCTTCTTACATCTTCAATTGCAATTGCCGTTGTCATCTGGCAACAAAAAAGGTGAAGTTGTAAGCTAGTTTTAATATTCCTCCTCCCATATATGATTTCAATATCATGTTTTGTTCAAAAGTGGTAATGGGTGCAAGTCAAACAAAACGGTGCTACGTATGACAAAAGTGGTATAAAGAAGTGTAAACTTTTGAAAAACAGTTTTAAGCATTAATACGCAAATTCAAATTAGCTTCATACTGTAGGAATATAATTTATATTCTTTTTTATTTTATATTTATATTTTCTTAAAATAGAATAATTGTAAAAGGATCTAAAATTCAAATCAAATTTAAAATTTAATAAATAAACACTAAGTAAATATATTGATTGATATCATATCTGAGTATTTCTCCCGCAAATTATATGTTTATATAACAAAATACTTCTGGGCAAATAACCATTGAAAATATTTGACAGGAGGTATTCCAATAAGTTTACTCAGACAATTAGCCAACCAATGGAGGGGTCTAGACCTGGAGAAGTAGAGCTCTTCTATATTATTGATCAAATGACCAAAAGATAAATAGGATTAATTACTTTATTCATCCCTATAGTTTCACCCCAATCGCAATTTAGTTCCTATTACTAAAAAAATTTGTAATTAAATCCTTATAGTTTTCAATAGTTGTAACTCGGTCATTGTTGTGAGTTGTGACAATTCGTCACAAATCTGTAATGAATTGATCTCTGGCAAAAGCTATACAAGTAATTGTTGACCAAACTAACTTTTTAGATGACAAACATCCAATCCAACCACGGGTAATCAACTAGCTAGGAAACCTCTCTTTACAATCATATGTAAAGTCTCAAGAATCTTGGCTTACGAGTCAGAGATTTGCTGCTGGTCATCAGCTTGAGGGTTGAATATGCTAAATCATTACTCTATTAACAGATTTGTCATAAATTGTTATTGCAGAGACCCAATAACAAACTTTGAAAGTACAATGACTAACTAGAATTTGGGATAGAACACCAAGAACTGAGTAATTAAACCAAACAAATATAGGTTAACCACTTTCTGTATCACCCAATCTTCATAAAAGGAAGTCTTATCATACAAACTTAAACCACTTCCATATTATCTAACCAGACGAATCTTCAACAGTAACTCCTATAAAGGACTAAAATAGACGTAGCCAAAAACCTCAAACTTCATCCAGAAAGTACCCAATAATTCCAAGGCCAATACCGTTTGAACAAAATCACAGAGTCCTCATATAATTTTCAGCAAAGGCAATTATGAGTGTGCGATATAGAGAAAGAACAGTATATAGGAGGAGAAGAAGGGTATGGTTGACCTTAGCTTTAGGGATGACCTTTACCGCAACTTGCTGACCCTTACGGTCGCCTTTCTTGAACCTAGCAGAGCAAGTATACCCAAAATGCCCTCTGCCTACTTCTTCCCCAACCTCCAGTCTACTGGTAAACTCCTTCGAAAACCCAAACCTCTTGTCCAAATCTCTCGATTCTTCTTCCTCCCCCTCTTCGGGTATCGCCGTCGCAGCCTTCTTCCCTTGCCTCCTCGCTAGCACAGCCTTTATGTGCTTGGCCGGTGAAGGCGGAGGAAAAGGCCGCCGGAAAAACCTCCTCGGCGTCGAACTCGCGCTCTTGCTCCCTCCCGTCGTCGGCGCAGGAGATTTTTTGAGAAAGTAAGCTGGACTAGGACTGTAGAAGGGGAAGAATGGGGACTGCTTCCCGGTAGTGACGTCATCTTTCCGTTGGTGGTCGTAGTTGTTGGTGATGGGAGTAAGAGGCGATTTCGGGATTTGTGAAGAAGGGTCATACGGATCGTGATCTTCTTCTGTTTGCCTAAAGGCATATGGGTTCGGCTTCGGCGGCTTAGAGGTACAAACTCCCATGTTGGGTTCGATCAAAGAAGCTGGGTTACAGAATCACTGATCATTCATTGATGGCATTGGGTAAAAACTCTAGAATTCGTGGTAAGAGAATCTTTCCGGGGCTTCATCTGCCAAAGATTCAGACAATTTCAGAGAGTTATAGAGAGAGAAAGAAGAAAAAGAGAGAGAGGAAAAGTAAGAGGAGAAGACTCTCAACACTTCGTATTAAATGCAGCTTGAATTGAGAAAAATGGGGGATTAACGTGGTAGGAAGAGAGGAAGATGAAGGTGGGACAATCTTAGTGGCCACGTGGCATGCACAAGATTCTTGATTTTTGGGGTGTTCATTGAATTAGATTAAATGAAGGAAAGGAAGAAATAAGAAAGAGGGAAAAGGGGGTGAGAAATTCCAGGGAGTTCGATAAGGACAAGAGGAAGAGGATGGGATTGGATGCGGGGAAGATGTCGAAGGAGGATTGTTGTATGGGTTGGCATTGCTTTGGCTACATATTGTTCCTTTCCTTGTTGACTGATCACCAACAAGGCAACAATCCACTGCCATGACAACAATTTTTAGATCAACTGAGATAAAATAAAGATGAAAAAAGATGTTTGATATACTATTATTTTAACCTTGGTATTGTAAATATTAAATTAACATCTAATATATTTGGTGTCACTGTTTTGAGTAGATTAGTATTTCTATCGTTCAATGATGATTAATTTTTTAATTTAATCATCCAAATTATGTGAAATCTTCTTAACTTAATTGCTCAATAATTTTTTTAATTATATTTTTCTTTGAAGCATCAAATTAAAAATTTAATCCCCATGACTTCAACATATTCAAGGACAAAAATGATTGAGAAAAAATTATTGGAAGACTAAATTAGAATATTACACTTGGAAGGATGAAATTTAAAAATTAGTCATATTTTAGGGATGATAATAATAATTTATCTTTTTATTATAATAAGGGTATTTTCAAACTAGCTTATGCTTAATTGAAATTAAATCTTTCCTCTAACATGTTTAGTGTTATTTAAGATATTAAGTATGAATATCAAACCTCTTTTATCTTTGTTAAAATAAAATACCAAGTTTATCAATTTTATGAAAAGCATGTAATTTTTAAATACTATGATATCTTTTATTATGAGATCTCATGCAAAAATATGGGACAACAATATGCTAAATGACTTCCAAACAATTGTTAAGAAAACTATACCAAATTGATTGCTTCAACCAAAAACTCGGTCTAGGTCAAAAGACCCTTTAAATTGGCCTAATTTTTCATGTAAATTGACCTAAGTTGAGGAAGCAAACCAACATTGGTTCAACCAAAAACCTAGTCCAGTCGGAAAGACCCTTCAAATTGGGTTGATGTTCCATGCAAACTGAACTAAGTTGAGGAAGCAAAACCTAAATCGACCAGTTGAAATTGGTCACATGCAATGTTGAACATAGGCATCCAAGAAATGTATTGGTATCTTATCTATTGAGTTACAATGCTTTGTCTAACAATAAGGTGCATAATTTTATATAAATAGTTATAAAATTTCCTGTGCAATAAGCCTATAGTGTTTGGGTTGGTCATTTATCAACAATCATTCTTTTACTATGTTCAAAGATAAATTAAATTTTATTATATAAAATTCAATTTTTTAAAAAATAATAATGAACTAATACATTGAATAATTAGTTTTTATAAAATTTTGGTTTTAATACTTGTTTCATCATATCAATATTTGATAGTTACATTTATTACGAGATAAGTTATTTTAAATATAAATTTTAAAATTAAAAAATCAATTGAATTTAAATATATGTCATGTTTGATTAGTTTTTATGTATAATTAATAATAAAATATTTTAAAATTTATTAATATTTGTTTGTTATTATTTATTATATTAAAATTTTAATATATAAAATTTAAAATATATTTAATTATTACTAATTTGATAACAATTTAACTATAAATTTGTAAACTAGTATTTTTATCAATTTAGCCACTGATCTTATTTTAAAAATATTATTTCCAAGTATAAACTTATAAATAACTAGTGACTTAGCCAAATTTTTCTTAATTTGTTTTTATAAAAATGAAAATTTTCATATTTTACAAAGGTAATTATTCTCCCCTTGTATTAATACTTATATAATTTTAAAAATAAAATAATAAAAAGTTAAATAATTTTTTGCTTTCTTTTAATATCAATGATTATATAATTTTTTTAAAAATATTTTATCTATCTATACTAATATATATATATATATATATATGATTTTAGAAGAAATGACTAGAATGTCTCAAAGTCATATATCTATATATATGAATCCTACTTAAAAGTTAATCTAATTTATTTACATGTCTTTTTGTAACTGAATTAATTTAATTATCGTTTATAAATGAATACACATAGAATTTTTTTCCCTGAAATAGTATAAGAAACAAGAGAAATAATGTTAATAAATAATAATAATCACAATAAAACAGGTAAAGCTGACAAAACCAAAGACAAAAGTGGCCTGCTTTCTTATCTAAAACCGAAGTATTTATGATTGGTTTTTAGTAATTTAATATAAATCAAATATGAGGCCGAAAAGTAAACAAGGATGTTTTTAATATCCTTCTTGCAGATACCATATATATATGTTTGGAATTGACAGAGTATAGGATCTTAGATAAATGCAAATAATTTGATTGGCGAGTGCCATCTGTTTTCTTGTATTTTACATGCAAGTAATCTGAACTATTAAAGTTAAGCATGCACGTATATGACCTTTTTATTTAATTAAATTTCCATCTCTAACACAGCCTGGACGTTCCAACCCCATGTGCAGGCCTAAATCCCAACCATCAACACAGTAATTTACAAGCAACCCTTGTATCTCTTGGGATAGAGTTTTTTTTCTTTTTAATTTTAATCGTGTTTTAAAAATTTTATCTTAATCATTTATTAGTTGAATTATATATAATTAAGAAAAATTAAATTGAACGTCACTCAGAATGCTTGTTGTCACAACTCATCCCAAGCCAAGTGTCTTTGTAATAACTTGTCTTACCCTTCTAATTTCATATTCCCAAAGACAAAAGGATCAACAGATGACACTTTTACGTACAAACTGTATTTTAATTATTTATTTTTCCAAATGAGATTTATGATCTTGTTCAATTCATCTCAAGACGGCTGCATTATTTTAGAACAGACCAGTTGCCCCTAATAACCCAATTATTTTGCTGGCAATGTCTTTTGCCCGAATCAAATTTTTAGTTCTTGTAATTTTACTAAAGATATAATTTAATCCTTTTATCTTTTTTTTCTTAAAGAACAATTCCACCTTTCAAGTTTCGGAAAAAAGTGATCTACATAACAACAGCCCATTTAATTCTTTTAACACATTTTGATGAGATAGTTGTTCTTTTATGTCGGTATATTTGAATATATATATATATATATATATTATTGATATAGCTAACTAATTGAATCCCATGACTCTTTTGGTTCATTCATGTGACTTCATTTTAGTTATGAGATTTTATGTATCACATTAAACATATCTGAACATATTAGTGTTACATAATAAAAAATACTCACCTATAGTCATCAAAATTTGTTAAAAAAATTAACACACAGATTTTATTTAGATTAAACATGGTGATTTTTTTAATTAAAGGTAATCATACCTTCAGTGAAATCACAAGGACCAAAATGCAATTAATCTGATATTTAATTAACAAAAAATTTTTCTCTTAAAAATTTGAGGTTTTCGCAAAATTATATAATATAAATTATAAGTGAGACTCTAAGTCGAGTATGGTGAACGAGTGAAATACATGAATGTTATAGGAACAACCTCGAGTGCACACTTGTAAAACAGTGTTTTCACAACCTCAACGCGTCAACATCAGTATTGGTTGTACAGTAATGTAGATCCTTAATCTTCGATTAATTACGTTTTGCTAAGTTGTTGTTTTACAAGAGACATAGGGAACAAGAATCTGTGGATTTGTTCAATGGCACAAGATAATTAATTGCATCATAGACAACCTTAATGGATGCTTGCCACACTTATCCCAATGTTCCTAGAAAACCAAATATATTTCTATCATATATATGAGCAATATAAAAAAAATAAAATAGTATAGAGAGAGAGAGAATTAATATGATGCCATCTTTGAAGCTATGTCGAAAAAGAGATATAGGAAACAGAGTTCTTATTTAGAAATTCTAGTGCAATCCTAATCACATGCTTAAACCTTATCCTCACTACATTCAGCCTCATTTTAAAACAATCTCAGGTTTATTTATTATTATTATTTTAACCATAGATCATAAAGGGTTTAGAAGTGAAAAGGACATGAATCCTTTTCATTTAAGGATTAACTGTATTATTTTAATTTAAAAAAGTAACGAGGAAAAAAAAACGTGAGTTGGACTCACCTAAATAAGTTTTTCTTACAAAATTCTGTGTTATAAAAGAGGTTACTCTTTCAAAGTGAAAAGCATGGTACATCTGTCAATAAGCCCTCGTCGAATTTAGCTTCTATTTGAAGTACATCCTTTGAAGTTGGACACTTTAGAAAAAATTAAATTGAAAATTTAGTTACTAAATTATTAAATTTGTTTTTGCTTTAATTTTTAAAAATTATTTAGAATACAAATTAATCTGTCAAAAATAATAAATTTTTTACACATCTAGAATTAAATGTGTCTATACTTTACAGATGCCATCAATTTTGTTTGTCTTTATTTCTTTATTTTTCTTATCGCGTGGTGGATTGAACCTTTGTCCCTCATGGAAAAACCAGAAGCATGACTATCGACAATAGTCCTCTTGTTTTGACATTTAATTAACCTACCTTGAATTCTTCAGAATTAGAGGTTCATTCTTGCCGCAAGAAAACGACTTATGTCACAGGCCAAAACAGGGAAACAATTGTGCTGTTTCACTGCACAAGATCAGCTTTTGTAGCACAATCATATATGTAATAACAAAAATGGTTCCATCCCATGAAAAGGAATCACCACCTCTAGTGATTTTATCATTTGTGATAATCATCAAATAGGAATTGGTTCAGTGGGTAAGTTTGAGTTACTTTAATAAAAAGGGTTTTCAGTAAAATTTTTATTAGTGATTATTTGTTAATAGATTGATTTCTGTCTTAAAATTAAAATAATTTATCTAAATTTTTTTAACCAAAAAAAAAAATAAAGTATTGAGTTTCTTTGTGATACTCTGATAGGTATAGCAGAAGCATAATTAATATTATTTTACCCTTTTTCCCTCTCTTGAAAGTCTGTCTGACTCCACACTTTTCTGCTTCTTAAAGAGTCTCCAAGATTATTAGTCCCAACAAGTTAAAATGACTTTGAAAATTTCTTTCTGTAGCCTCATCATAATATGCAAATGGAAGTGGGAACCCCACTAAATGACATTGTGAGGGAATAAACAAATTAAGATGGCTTTGACATATATGGGACACAAATTTGACAACAATTAAGCAGCATTTTGTGGTGGGTTTAATCAATGCACTTATTTAAAGTTAATAAGCTACTTCAAGGGCAAAATAGGTGTGGATCCCACATCCTCAATTCCCTCCTCCATACTAATTTTCCCTATAGATATTAATTAGAGATTCATTAACTGTGAAGTAATGTGTTTTGGTTCAGTCATAAAAAGGAGTGATGAACTTACATATAAAATGGATTTGTTAGTAATTGTTTAATGTGGGGAAATATTTACAATACTTCTGTACTATTAAAAAAGTTGAATATTATTTATATTTTAATGAATAGATAATTATTTTTTAAAATTGACAAATTTCACTCTATTATGATTTAAAACTAAATGCATGAAAATAAATATAAATGACAATAATACTTGGTTTATAGTACTATAGAAATGTTGAAAATGAACTCAGTTCATATGCAATTAGTTGAAAGTAGGAATTTAATCCGCTCACAGTTTTAATATGCCTAGTTCATTCATTTGAAATAAACTCAGTTCAAATTGAGTCTAAACTCCAACCAACTCGAAAATTGTGATCAAGTTTGACTTGTTTATTGTTTATGAATATTATTACTAATAATAATATATAATTTTGTGCGTATATTGAATTAAACAAAAAATTTATGAAATTGTGCCAGATATGTGTGTATATATTATAATTTTTTTAACGATATATAAATATTGTATTTACCTATAATTTATAATAAAATCAATACATATATGCAGAAAAAAATTATAGTACTTTATTAATATTTGTTCATGATTTTGAAAAGATAAGTATACATTTTAAAACTCAGCTTATGTAATAAAATTAGCTTAAACTCGTTCATTTAATGAGAGTTGAATTAACTAAAAAGACAAAAGTTTAGCTGAGTCCAATTTGAACGCTAAATTCAAGTAGTTTAATGAATAACTTAATTCATTTACACACTTAGCAGGTCGATTTATATAATCTGTTTGTTAGATCATGGTAATAAACTAATAATCAATTTCATTCAAGGAACTTTTTATGGGTAGCCGCAGCTTTTACATCATTATTAAACCCCATTGATAAATAAGTGAAAGTTAAAAACAAAATTTACAACTTTCATATTTAGAGTTTTAATTTCTGAATATATTATATAAATTAATCAAGCTGAAAATGGAGACCTTATAGTGGCTCTAAACGAGAATTGAAAGAAATGGTTAGAAATTAACAAGAATAGAAAATTTTCCCTCGTTTGCTTAGGGATATTACAAATGATTTGGATTTGCTATACGCTAGGAAATCTACCCACCTCTTTGTATGTAATTGAAAACGATACTTTTCTATGTTGATGGTGACACCTAATAACCAAATTAACCACATAAGCCTCAATTTTCTCTTTCACTTATCTCTTCAAAGGAAAAAAACGAAAATTGGGGCATCATCATTTATTTGAACAACTAAAGGAAGTGATAATTACTGCCCCAAATTGTGTAGGACTAGTCCCCACATTGATGGGGCTATCTGTGATGCACATGTCCTGAAAACTCAAGCATCACTGCCTCATATCATAACTTCTATTTTGTTACTATTCTCCACTTGGTTGTCTCTCTCTGTCGTTTTCTACTTGCCTTTCATAAATTTGTCCATAGCCATACATTGATTGTGCACGCACAGTTTGTATACCAAGCAGTTATTTTGAGGATCCCATCTTTTACGTAGCTTCACAATTATTAAAGGTGACTAAATTTCAAGCCAGGCTAAACATTAACCTAGTTTGATGGCCGACCCCAGATTCATTAACCCAGTTTGATGGCCGACCCCAGATTATCTTAGATTTCAAAATTAAAAATCTCAGTTATCAGCTTAACTTGGTCTAGAATCGATACTCTAAGTTGGTTGGGTTAGATTTTTTTTATATTTGATTAAAATTATAAAATTAGCTTTTGAAAAAAAAATAATATTTTTATATAAGTTCCTATAAAATTATATTTTATCTATAAAAAAATAAATTTTTTATATAACGCTCTATATATATATATATATATATATTAAATTAATCCGATTGAGGCCAATTTGACTAACAATGCCAATTCAATCCTAAAATTTTTTTTACCTCAACTTGGGCTAGCCGAGTTGGACCGGTCATATGTATCCTTAGCAATTATTGCTTATTTTCGGTGTATATTAAAAAATCAAGAGTAAATTAGTATATATTATCTTCTTTTAACACTTGATTAAATTATACATTTGATAATTTTTTATTTTAAAAATTATATTGGATTCCTTTATAAAAGTCAAGTGTATCTTAATAGAAGAGAAATATTATATACAATTTAATCAAATTTTAAAAGAAATTAACTTAATTTACTCTAAAATGAATGGTTATTAGTAGTTGAAATTGTTGTACACCTTTTTTGCCTTCCAGTGCTGCATCATATATTAATGGTGCGAGTAGTGATGGATAATCAAAATGACAGTGATGCTATAACTCACTATCACAGTAAAATGTAAATTCCTCTCCCAACCTACCTCACCCTCTTCCCAACAAATAGTGGAGTGTTTCATCTGCAACCACAGTAAAATGTGAATATTATTGGATTCATATTATTGTTTCTTTTCTTTTTTGATAAATGACAAATTGTCAATGGAAAAAAAAGGGGTATCTTCCTTATTTGCTTAATATTTATGATCTTCCTCTGGAGTCAGTTTAGTATATATACCATCGTCTTCGTTTTAAGTATGTCTCAAATATGTATAAAAATATTCAAGATACCCGCATCGCGTCTGGAACACTAATATTCAATATATTTAATATAATTCAAAATATCAAGAGATATAAAATAACTCAATTTTAAATAATATTTCACACCACGCACAAATCATGGAATATCACTTTCCTTAATTCTTAAACTTCCTAGCTTCAGTTAAATACCAAATGTATTTAGCCTAAGATTATTTTAGTTCAATGGCACCTTTCTTCCAAAATTTTATGTCTCATTTGTAACAAATTAAAAAAAATGCATTCAATTATATATTGTATCGAATACTGACAATCTTAAATTTATATTGTAATATATATCATTATAACTAAGGATGTAAGATTTCAATCTATCTAACAGCTAAAATAAGTCACTTCCACTCCTCAGTAATCCGCTCTTGCTTCATCAAGGTTGATTTCAGTTTAAATTTTGTAATTTATTGGATACGCTTAGCAATAATATGAATGTTGAAATTATTGATGGGTTTGATTAAGCATACAACTCAAAAAAAAAATTTTAGGTGCTTATCATTAAATTCTTTAATAAAAATATTACACAGATATTTTTAGCAAAGTACCACATTATTATTGACTCTTTAAAGTTACTTTACATGCATATATAAATGTTTAAAAAAATTTTACCAAAAAAGAAAAAAGGTAACTTATTGTTTAATTCATTCCCAATATTATCTCTGAACCAGGAAGAAGTCAAAGATACCATTTTTATGTGAATCTAAATTGCGAGGGCGGAAAGCCTTTTATGAGGTAGGGAATATTTTGTCAGCTAATATGATAATATATGGTATATGGTCCTTGTACGTATGAATACTGATTGAAGGTTCAGAATTATCATCGGAAAGGTGATTTCGATAGCCCACCAAATGTAAGACACAGTGTACTTAAAATTCTTTCTAAACATCACAAATATGTTATATGAATTATAGTAACATGATAGGCCACCAACTGAAAGCTTTATAAAGATTTGATACCTTGAAAATGGAAAGCAAGATTGCGTTGATAGGAAGGTAGATCAGATCATACGTACACCGCAGGATTCTTGGGTCGATGTGTTTGTATCATCCGCATGCAACAATCCAAAGTGGTACGTTTAAGAATAGACAAACCTTCCCTGTCTTCACTTTATGATTGATATATGTACACTTGATTTGATACTGAACTTGGGCTTGATTTTCAGAGATATATAAAATGATTAAATGTGAGAAAATAGTAATAATAGTCAAGGGTCATGGTCAAGTCAAACGCACGCTGTTCACGTAATTTGTTTCTGTTATTTTAAGCAAAGCTCTGAAACTACTAGAGGTTCACAATTAACAAGGGTTTTTTTTTTTTATGAGAGATATATTTTGATGTTTAGGTGAAATTTATGCACTTGCCTAGTTAGTAGTGATAGTGATCATTATATGAACATACAAATTCATTTGTAACAGTGAATAATTAATAAAATCAATAAAATATGATACTGGAAGATCTTGAGTAACAAAAGTCACCATATATTTAGACTTGCATTATGTCTATATATATATATATATATATATAATGTATTCATTTTTTAATATTTATCTCTCTCTCTCTCTCTCTCTCTTCTCTTAAGCACACTCTAGAGAGAAGTTTTTCACCGATTTCGTCTGTTTGTTTAAAAGAAAATTTGTGACATAAAAATTTTCACCATTTTTTTTGCCCTGTAAGATTGGGAGTTTAATCTTAATTAAGATGAGAATATGTCAACCATTTGATAGTCTTAGTACAATTGAGGCTAACACACTCGTAATTAAGTTAGTACTAGGGTCAAGTACTATACTCTTTATTATATAACAAAGTGACCAAAGCCTCAAACTTTTGATTCAAGCAATATTTCTTTTAAAAATAAGTGTTAAGAGATCTGATATTCGTAGATTCAATTCTTATCTCACGTCTTTTTTTCACCTCATATTCTCAAAATCTCTTGTGCAGAACTATATGTACCTGTTTAAAATCTCTTGCCAACCCTGTCATAAATAGAGGTTAGAGGTTAAGTTTTTCATATTACGATATTCCACGTCACAGAAAAGCAATTAAACAACCAAGTTTCACGCCACAAAGAATTGGATCTCAATCAAAAAAACAAATTCACCTTATTGGAAAACAAATCACAATGGGGTTGGCCCAGCATGTGGTGCATCATGTTAGCTTAATTAATTTAGAAACGGGCTAGAAAAGCATAACCCTGGCCTAATTTAATCTATTACCTGTGGACTTATGAAATTTGGAAGCTAAAATATGTTAAATGGTTAATTGGTGAATATTGCCATACTATAGCAAAAAGTGAAAAATTATTTTTAAACTGAAAAAGAAATTTCATGGAAAACCTAAAAATAATCATTTATAATTTTTTATAACACACAAGCAAAAATAAGGGCCCATTTGGTTTCCTGAATTGTTATTGATATAAATGTAAAAGGAATATAGAAAGGAAAGGAATTATATTGTTCATGTTTAGTGTGGTGTAAAAAAGAAAGGAAATACATCTACGTTTGCTTGTTTGGTTGCATAAAAATAATGATGAATTTGTATTATATACGAGGACAAAGATGACTTTGCCCATATTAAAATAAAACACTGATTTGCATTAAAAAAAAATTTCCCTAAGTATTCCTAAACCCTAGTTGTTCTTCTCCATACTACAGGGAACATTTGGTGTGACAGCAATGGCAACGCTTTCTTAATCCAACATCATCGGTCTATAGTATATGGTTTCAACCCATTGGTGATGCTTTGTGCTTGTTCGGTCATCCCCACATCTCCAATTTCATTCTTCTCTGGTGCGAATGCATTAGGGCTCAACTCAGAAATCTTCTCTAGCCACATCTAGCTAGGTATCAATTGTACACTCTTCTCCAATTAATTAGGTTAGGTTGGACCACATAGTCTTCGGATGTGTATACTCTACAATTGGGGATTTTGTTCTCTTTCATTGTGGGTCATAGAAGATGTTTTCCCTTCTTGCTGATATGAGGCTAAGCATATAACGTAAACAAATTGCTTGTGTTAAAGACATGGATTATAAAATTGGTTCATATAAGTTTTTCATTTGAGGCCAAGGGTGGGAAATCTATTGGCATCTATAAATAACTGAGGTATGATAGTCATTGATAACATGATTGTAGAATTTCCACATACTCTCCAATCAAGCTACTATAGGAATCACTTGTTGGTTGAAATTACTTAAATTATGTTACCAGAAACATAATATTATATTTGTCTATTGAGATGTTACACATGTTTGTTCATTACTTATTAATGGAGATGTGTTATGATCTGTATTAGTGCCAAGGTGCAAGTTAACATTGCTTATCTTCCTTCAAAGTCTACTCTACAATCAACTTGTGACTATGATGGTCTTAGAACTTGATTTCATGTATCCATTTCTGTTTTGTGACCAAAACACATTAACTGGGAAAACATATGTAGGATTATTTCATTGGTTATTATTCACTTAATAGATCTCTATTTTTTAGGAATTATGTTGTTAGTATTTTATCAGAGTTTGTTAGAAATGTAGCTTATTTTTTGCTTAGTCTATTATGTAAAGCTATACATAGAGGCAAGGTGGCTTTTTAATAATATAGCTCTTTGTTGTGAAATTTCTTTCTCATGTATTATATTTTTATAATATTTGACCAAAGACATACTTGTGATGGGTGTTTAATTTTTTTTATCATATCTTTTGATTTTTCTTTGTTCTTTGAAAATCATGAATATGGCTAACTTGCTTGAAGATAAGGGAAGGATTCATGTTGACATTAGTAAGCAACATCTACAGGCTACTAACACTCCACCCCCACTGAACATTCCTTTGGTAGATGATGCAAAATGGGCAAGACTTGTTGCCTTACATTCCTCCTTTGTCCATTCAAAGGCATCATTGGAAGTTTCACTAAAGTGGAGCCAAGCACTTTGAACTAAGGCATCACGATTGCAAGCCATGATTGAAGATATGGAAGACCAAGTAACCAACTCAAAGGTGGAAGTTCAAATTGTGGATGTTATTGTGGGACAACTACAAGAAAGTATAGATGAGATGCAATATAGCTTGGTTGTTACCCAGTATAATGCTAGTATTGCAAGGCAAAGGTGAGAGAGTCGTGAAGAGCTACTTCAAGTTGCACATGAAGCAATGGAGAAGACAAAGCATGAAATAAAAAAATAGGCAACACCCAATATACATTGAGTTAGGAATTGAATCTTACTTGTTTTTGGTGTTGTTAAAGCTATTAGTAGTACTAAGTAAGACTGCTAGGTATTTTGCTTCAGTACAATAGTTTATAAGTTGCACATCTTGGAGATTTTGATGTATGTACATGTGGGATTATTGATGTCTTTGTTCGTTGATAAATTAAGGAATGTAATATTTGGCTAATGTTATTAGGAAAATAATATGCATAATTTTGTTACAAATTTGTCCATTGTCCCCCTTTTTTTACCACGTCTACTTGATGAATGATTGATGTTTGTGGAAAACCTCTTTATTAATGCAATGCAATTGGTTTTATGAACAATATATGTTAAGTATATTACACACATGATCATATTGCATTCCACTTATGTCATTGTAGACAAAACTTACAAACGACCTAGTAGGATTTTAACAAATGTCACTTCAATTGAATATTACACCTAGATTGCAAACATAGCTAAGATGGTCATCATAATTATTCAACATTGCATCTGGTGTACCAATGGATAAATTAAGTTGTGCAAATTCGTTACCTACTAAGTCATAGCCCTTTATGGCATTACACTAGCAATGATCGTCCTTTATCTTTATATGAGTGTGTGTATATATATATATATATATATATATATTTATACTAGGCAAAGTCATTGAGCCTATTCTATTTTGAAAGTCACACACAATAAATTAGCAAATACAGCAAAGATAAGATTTTGTGAATATATTAATACAGACAGTTGGAAAAGAAACAAGAAATCAATAAGTTACTATAAGTCATTATTTGATAGAAGAAATTAAGTTAAAGAAATCAATATGTGTATATCTCTATATACATATTTATATACACACACATATATCTTTATATACATATATATAAGTACACATGTATATATATATATATATATATATGTATATATATACGCATGTATGATATATATATGTGTCTATTTATATATACATATATATAAAAATATGCACACATGGACGTATATATACATACATACATATAACTATATATATATATATACACACACACACATTTATCTTTATATACATATATATATATATACATAAATACACACACATGGATGTGTATATATATGTCCATATATGAATATATAGATATAGACATACCCATGTCCACTATATATATATATATATATGTTTGTGTGTGTAAATCTTGTCTCTTGCCTAACATGACTCAGTTGAAAATCCAGTGTCTATCATGTGTTAGTAACATATGATGCCTTTATGAGTTTTGCATCATTTATTGGACTAACACAAATTGCAAATGGATAACACCAAATATGTGACCATAATCATCTTGATTGATAATTTCAATCTTTATATGCAACATAATATTGTATGTATATATATATATATTACATTTGATGACAACATGGCCTTTATAAGATATATACATATAACAAGGACGTATATATACATACAATAGGGCTTCATAAGATCAAATATATTACAACCACCAATGACATCTCTCTAATTTATATCACACTGCAACAAATAGAATATCACAGCAACCAATCTCTGTTTGGGTGGACCTTTAAATAATACAACAAGGCTTTATAAGATCAAATATATTACAACCACCAATGACATCTCTCTAATCTATATCACATTGTAGCAAATAGAATATCACATCAACTAATTTCCATTTGGGAGGACCTCTAAAGTTAAGACATTACTTTTTACTCCTATCTCATTAGGTCATCGTCCTAAGGTGGTGAAAGTCAAGTCATGTCTTTATGTAGATCCAATTGTAGCCCTGGTAAAGCAAATTTTTTTTTATACATCGAAACGTATGCAATAGCAATTATCAAATTTGCAAGTAACAAACATAAATTATTACATTTCACATATATATATGTGTGGTTTTGTGGTAGAAATGTCAACCTCTGTAGCAAAAATGCCAATTATGTAAAACTAGTAGTGATTATCAGCACTGATACTTCATAAATTTACAAAATATATATAAAAGAATAAAATTTTCGATTAGCCATAATGTATTGTTATTCATAAATACGTGTATAACACATTCCATGACTAGTTAATGAATTAAACATTTTTTAAACGAAGTTCAGGAAGCAAGACTTAATAGATATGAGTTATACCAATCACTTTTTTTTCCTTTTTCCTTTGATCTCCACTTTTATCCCATCAGAAAAAGGCAACCATATCACTACTGAAGTCTGAAGTACTTGATGGTTACATAACATGTGCATTGACTTTGACACTATCTAGTAACATATGACCTAGGCATTCCATGTCCTAATCCCCCACAAAAGTTCATTTGAACTAGGAAAAAAGATTATTATGGTCAGATCAAAAAGTAAATGTTGAGGTCTAATATATAGATGTGATCTTATAATTAACTACAACACTTTTTAATTGAAGGAAAAAAAAGTCCAAACTTACCTTTAATGAAAGTAGCAAGTAATTATGCAAACGTAAGATTGTCTTATACTAGCTAGCTTGAACAAAAATTTAACTAAACCAGTAAAATATGGAGGGACATTACTTTATAACTATGACAAAAACTACAAGAGTTATGTATAACCAAAAGGCATCCTTTTTTTTTTTTTAAGATTATGCTATAGTTTGCTTGATCTAGGTTGCTTTCCCTAAAAAGGTACTGTTGGGAAGCATAGAAGCAATTGACTACTCTCTGAAATCCTTATGTGTGTAACCATGATTTCATCTTATATGAGGCCATCAATATGTTATAGTTGGGAGAACAAATCCAATGTACTTGTCACGTTGAAAACAGTCAACCCACTGCTTCACCATATCTTGTGCAGCTTCTTTCAACCCTTAATCCATATTTGTGCTGACTTCAATTAGGGCATGAATCAAGGCCTCATCTCGATCGTCGCTACTCTACTTCCTTTTTTGGTTTATTAATGTTGCCTCACTGCCATTTGTAGGTGGCATCTCAGAATCCTCTACATCTAAGTCACCGTTTGAACCAAGGTGCATGACCTCTGGTTCCTCTATGGCCTTCCTAATATTCTCCTCCCTAATCTCACTAGTTGTTTGTGCATCATCACCTATAGCCCAATCTTTTGCCCACACAATGCATAGTTGGTCAAAGTGCAGGAAAGGCTTGGTTCGAAACACTACAGCCTTCTTATGCACCTAAATGGAATGATGAAGGAAAAATAGTCAAATGTTATTTATTGAACTCAAATAGTTAATTGAATCTTGAAAACAAATAACATGAACATTGTGTTTATGTTTATACATACCTTCACATATTCATCCCAAACATACTTCTCAGTGATGACATATTTTATATTAAGGTCCCAATCGAAGTCAGATGTGCTGGTGTCGTAGACCATGTCAAACATGATCGACCAGCTTTGTTTCAAGGTCCTAATTTAAGATTGTATATGAGGCACTGCTTTTAGGCCACATCCTAGTATCTTATATTCTATGAGTTTCTCTAATTCTTGTAAATGTCCCAGCTTGAAGACTCAATTAATTATGTACTTACCCACAACGCCTAGTTCAAGCATACATTCCACCAAGCAAGCATCCTCCTCTAGTGACCACCTATGGGATGATTGAGAGCTTGATTCACCAATATTGTCTACCTTCCTACACTAAAGTGAAAGGGAAAAAATGGAAAAAACGTGGAGAGTGATATATGATAAGTTATCTAATAAGTTAACTAGTAACACAATAATGACAAAAAGTGTTACATTATACAATGCAAATCATTAAGAAATTAAATCCATATGGGCAACCAAAATGTATATAGGATACTAACATATCTTAATGAAGAAAAGTTTTTAGTCACATGGAGCTAAAAGTATTAAGCCTAACTTATACAATAAAAAGTTATAATTAAATAGATGAGGTAGCCAGTTCATCTTGAAAGTTGGCCCACATATAAAGGTCTCCATCATTGATATGGGATCAACATCATTAAGGGGTTGGATGGCCTTATTGTCAAAATCATTATCTTCACCAAGTTCCTCTATGTTGTCCCTTCTTATAAGATTGTGCAGCAAATAGTGAGCAATGATTACTTTATTATATGTCTGGATTGGATAAAAAGAATGACTTTTAAAGATCGCCCATCATTCTTTCAACATTCCAAAACACATTTTAATAACATTGTGCACCTTCACATGCCGCATGTTAAATAGCTCATGCAAGGTGGTAGGTTGTCGACTTTGTCTCTATTCTCTAAAGTGAGATTTTTGTCCTCAGTAAAGTGCAAGAAATCTTTCATTGTTTGTGTATCCAACATTAACCAAGTAGTAATGCCCTGTATAAAGAAGCATGAAGTGTGTTAGTCAAATAATGTATGATGTAAGAGTTTTAAAAAATAATTGAAAAAAATTAGGAACATAGTCTGTAAAAATATCAAAAGGCCTTAAAGTAATACCATGTGGCACTTTCAATCCATGCCTTTGACTTATTACATTGCGCAATACCCTCCCATTAGTTGTAGAACCCTCCCACTTAAGGAAGACAAAAGTAAATTATCCATCTTGTGAGCATACACCTTGCACAATAGTGGTAATCCCATTTTTTCTATTTCAATACCTGTTTTTGGCTTCTGTGGTTACAAGGAATGGGATGTATGTGCCCTCTAGTGCACCAAGACAACTTTGTGAAAAATAGTAAAAAAATGTCAAAAGAAATGAGAAATGCACTTAAAGCTATAAAGATCATTAGCAATTATATGTACCTTAAACCATTTCTATTTAGGATCAGATGAATTTGCAGTCACAGGCTTTGGGTGTTTTAACAAATGTCCACCCAAAAGCATTATAGCATTCAAAACCAAATTGAAATTTCAGCTAATGGTTTCACCTAATCATCAAAAATTAAATTGTATAACTCAATTCTTCATGTAGTATGCCAAAATGTTAAAAAACATTACAACTTGCTTGTCAACCAACATATGTCTTGTTGGTCTTAGCCCATCCACATCCTGTAGCAATGAACATAGATGATCAAAGGTTGACCTATACATCTGAAGTTGATTATGGCATATGATGTCACTATTATAAACCAGATGCCAAATGTGGGTTTTTTGCATTTCGAAATCAAGATTCTACAACCTATTATCAATGTTCCGCCGATGCAATGCCAAGGTAACCCACATTTGAATCAAAAACTTATGCCTAGCTTGCATAGCATTCAAATACCATACCATCAATCGAGAAAAAACTTCCATCCTTAAGTGGTCTATCACTATTGAAATACAACATCATCATGATGGTCAAATAATTAAGATGTAGATACACTTTGATAACCATATTTAGGATTCAATCGCAATACATGTTGCAGGTATAAATGTGGAGAACCTTTTTGTATGGTAACTTATGGCATTCCTTTTTATCCATCTGCCAAGAGCATTTCCTTAGTAAGATAAAACTATTTAACTAAACCAACCATGTTTAAAAATCTTTAAATAAGAGCAGAATCTCAAAGTGCATGTTCAACCTTTGCTTATTAATGCCAAAAAAAAAACCTAAAAGGGATGAACTAATCATACCTTATTGACCTAACTACAATTGTAAACTTTGTATGTGTGACACATTTCACTGAACGATTGGTTAACCCAACACATACCAACACCAGTCAAGCAAGAAAGCTGCTCTTTCTTCCATTACTTGACGATGGGGTAATTAATCTTTGTTTTCTTAGATGTTGTGAACCAAACGCACAAATGGGTTTGACTTGCTATTACTCCATAAATAAAATCAGAGTTTATAGTACAACTTACACTAATAGGTTAAATAATAGAAAAACTTGCCATATGCAATCTTTTCACACAAATTTAACTCCTTGGATAACATGTCAGAACTGCTTAACAAATCCAAACATCTATAATACCATTTTTCAATTTCCCATACTCAATTGTGGGTTTCAACAAATGCACAAGAAAAGCAGAAAAAAAAAAGTGAACAAAACACTAGAGCAATACAATCATGATGAACAATAAGACATTAACTAAGTTTATCACATGAAGAGCATGCTTTCCATTGAATATTATTCTTTCAAAATCTATACATAACTACACCTTTCCATTACTTTTATAAGACCCACCATATACGAACAGTTAATTTCAATTACATCATTTCATATTGTAGTTGACCACTCGTTATATAATTTTTTTCCCCACAATGTAGGTAATTAAAGTTTCAAGTCACTAACCATTTCTATAGATTGATTATTGGTGTTGTAGATAGTTTGGTATACTATGCACCCAAAGTGAGTAATTGTTGAAAAATTTGATGAATTTAGATATAAACTTAAACATATTATCAACAAACATTTCACTGTTGGTACCAACTAGCAAAAAAAACCAATAATTTGATATTCCAAAAAGTCAAATTAATTTCACAAAAACCACCTAAATACACATGGTACAGTGACACCACTGCCAAGTTATGGTTCAAGGTGGATTCCATTGGTGAAATTTCCAAAAGCAAAATAAACTTTCTTTCCAAATGTTTCAAATAATGCAAAAATAAATTCAAATTAAAGTAGGGAAGAAAAAAAATAGAACAAGCATGGGAGAAAATAACAAGCATCAATTCACATATTCAACCCTCACCTGTAGGAATAAACAGTGTTGTGGAAGATTCTGGACTCACCTATTGCAAAGTGTTGGGGGATGGATAGATGCGAGGACAACTGTGAAGATGCAAAAGTGTAGGGAGCCAATATTCACTTGTTCTCCTCTTCGTTGTAGACTCAGCTACATGTTAGAATGAGTCTTTTACTTTTTGTAAATGGGGTTTTCAAGTTTTTGGCTCCAAGAGAAATGCCTTTGCCATGCAAAAGTAAGGAGAAGTCTAATACATTGCATAGGAATCCATTGCACTGACAACACCGAACCAAACACGCTGAAGCAAAGGAATACATTGTCATTTACCTTAGGCGGTGACAGCCAAATAGGCTCTAAGTTGGTTTTTTTAATTCAAGTTATTTTCCTTTCAATTTCCTTTCTTGATTGATGAGGTAAGCAAATTAATTAGTTTAAAAAAAAAGAAACTTGTATTTGAGTAATTGATAAAAAGTATTTTAGCCAAAAATGGATTTAAAATGACGAAAACACAATGCATATTGAGTGGAAAAAAAATAAAATAGTCTTTTCTTTTCATAAAGACGTTCATATTTCTTTATTGGTTTTTTTCCTTTGTTGAATTAATTTATAAGCAAGTTGAGATAACTAAACATGTAATATGTATATGTTAAAATTGGTTCTCATTAAACAAAATTGTGACAAACTTATTTGTCTCGAAAATATATGAAAGATAACAATATTTGAATATTAAGATTACGAGTGTATATTATTTGCAACATTAATTTTGTGTCATGGCAAAAATTATTTTTGCCTTTTTTGCATCAATTTCACAAGCTATGCACTTCTCTTCCCACAATTAGAAAAAATGCATGCAGCCCATTAATTTAAACATTTTAAATTAAATTTGAGAGCTCTAAACTTCTTTATTGAAGTTGAGGCAAAGGACAATCCCAGAATCATAGAAAAAGGGTCCTCTTTTGCCATCAGAACCAGAATTCACATTGTAATTTCAACTTCCAAAACAAAACAAAGTTAATGTTTCATATGAAACTAGACAGAGACAGTGTAGCATTTCTAAATAAAATATCTATGTATTTAGTTAACTTTAATTTAGTTAACTTTAATTGAATATACCATCAAAATCTTCCAAACATGAAAACCTCTAGTCAAAGTCATACATTTAATGTTAACACTGCATAAACATGAAAAGCCAACTTTAACAATATTTATGTATTCATCAGCCCTTGATAATATTTCATATGCATCGTATTATATTGATTATTTAATTTAATGCTTCATAAATAAATAATTTTTTATAAGTATATTAAAATTATATATAGATGAAAATGCTACTATATACAAAATAAATGGTAAAAATGTAAAATTAATTCCTTTAAATTTTGAATTATTTGCAAATATAGTCTTCTCACCTCTCAAAATTGAAAAAGAAATCTATGAATTTTTGTACTCAAGAAAATTGGCCATTTTATATATTTTAGTCTTAATACTATTATTTTATATATACCACTTTAGATTCTCTTGGTAATGCCTTGAAACTATATATTGGAAATAAATAAGAATTTGCTATGCCGATTATTAAAAGTTTAAAGTGACACATGAAATAACAATATTAAGTTAGGGTGAAATAGATAAAAAAGACATATTTCTTGGAATGTAAAGGTTGAGGGACTATTTGAAAATTATTCAAAATTCAAGAAGGATTTTTGCATTAAGTTGTGTTATTGTAATAACTGTTGATCTGATATAAACACATACATAAATTTTGGTTAGAAATGACCGCTTCAAAACAGTGAGTTAGTCTTTTAAATCGATTCAACCTCCTATTCAATTTTAATAATTATAACTGAAAGTGTGATATTATTTACTAATTTTAATATTTTATTTTATTTTTTCCTTTCAACAGTCAATAATAATATGAGCTTCCCTAGAAGCAGCTTAGGAAAAAAATTGGAAAGCTCAAAGCTCTTAATTGAAGTTGAGAGAAGGTCAAAATTCAGAATTTGCTATCATGAACCAGAATTATGGCTGAGAATTTCCATATTACCAGCTTTGCAAGTGCTTTATGATGATGAACTAAAACAAAGTCCATGTTTCATCATATACTTAGAAATAGACATTTATGAAAACATAACATTCAACTTTTGCTTCATTATATATATATATATATATATATAAGCAGAAGTTTAATTTCTTTGTAGGAGGAGCTAACTAGTTCTTGCACTTTTCTTTCGTTGGTATAATAGTGAACTTCATGTAACCATTATTGCAATGGACGCCATTTCTTTCTTCGTAGGCAAATTAAGTAGTAAGGCTTCCACTTATTTAACACGAACTAGAATCCATCTCCACCACCTTGTGTTGTATTCGCCACCAGCTTAGCCCTTTTCAAATCACAATTCATGAAGCTCCTAAAGTTTGAAAACAAGTAAACGCTATGTAGGAATATGGTGGCATTTGGAGCTTCATACTTGAATACTACGTACGTACACCATATATATTAATCATGCACACATACATTTTAGAATTAACCTACCCATTGTTAATTGCAATTCACAATCATGTTAGGAAAATTGATCCAAATTGTGCCCAAAGACATTGTCCTTAAGAGTTATTCCAGCATAGGTCGACAGCTCCTCAAGATTAAATGGATCCCTCTTGTGAAAACCTACAGGGAAGCAGAACAACAGAGAACAGAATACTCAAAGTAGAGAGAAGAGAGGAGGAGCCAGGGAACTTAAAATGGTTCGGTGCATCTTAAATCGCACCACGCACTACCTTTTATAGGCCGAAGACATAGACAAAATGCTGGGCAACATTAAAAAATATTAATGATGGCTTAATTACGATTAATGAAATCGATTTTGCACATTTGGATTAAAAGCAAATAAAGGGAGACCGTTTCTGAATGTTGGGATTTAAAGCCGGTTAATGAAAAATTAAAACGATAAATTGAAGACCTCAACATATAGAAATTTAAGGAATTCAAGGTCCCAATTTCAAAACTGCTGATAATAAAGTTTTTTCGGTAAGCCTATTTAAATAAAATATTTTTGTAAAATTCAAAAATATTTCCATCAAAAAATGCCCAGTATTGCGTCTAACTCATGCACAGGGGAAAAATTAGAGATTTTCAACCGTGTTGTCCAGTTGTTGTGCGCACGAGCCCATTTCTCTTTTTGGCCTATTCACTTGCCCAATATCCTATTTTAGTATATATATACACTAATATTTTTTCTATTCTAAACAATATGGGACTCTCTGCTTTTGACACACCCACACATATATATATATATATATATATCTATACTTCCAACAATCCTCCACATGTGTCAAAAGAATATTATTATCTAAGTTACACAAATAAGTATAATCATTTTGAATCTGGTGTCTTTTGGACTATGAACCAGATTTATATCAATAACACTTAGTACATAGATTTATTAGTGAAATTTAAAACTTCTATGAACTAACAACTCTTAATTGTATACTAAAGGACTTATTAGTCAGATTATATCTCTGTAGTTTCTGCTGTTAACGGCAGTTTTGCATTTTAAACAACCGTGCACGCTCCTAGTATTTAATGAATAATCTAGAGATTTTGCCACTCTCTCATAGGAGCGGCCCCACGCTATATTTATCTAAATGATTTCATTAAGTATATTTGCAATGAATACACTATCCATAAGGAATATGAAATCATCAAGAGCCTTTGCTCAACCTCAACAACAATGGATTCTAGTACTTTCTCATATCATAGGAAGGGATTAGAATTTTAATGCTAGCAGAACTAACAAATGACTTATTTTTACCTATATGAACCTCCTTCATGGGATTTCCAATCACAGACGTTGGGTTACCATCATTATTAATTTCATATTGGTTTAAATCTCATTCCCCTTGATGTCTTATCAATTTGTTTCTTCCCTAAAGGCTTAGTCAATGGATCAGCCAGATTTACTTCTGACCTTACAAATTCGACTGAGATCACTCCATCTTTTAGTAGCTGCCTTATAATATTATGTTTCATCCGAATGTGTCTATTTTTGTCATTAAAGGTCTTATTTTTAGCCGTATCTATTGTCAATTGGCTGTCACAATGTAAGATACTGATGGTATTGGTTTTTCTCCTAATGAAATATTTGCTAAGAAGTTTTTCAACCACTCAACTTCAATACCAGCCAGTTCCATAATAATAAACTCTGAATCCCTTAAGGATTTTGTAATAATACTTTATTTGGCTGATCTCCAAGATACTGCACTACCACCAAGAGTGAATACATAACCACTAGTGGATTTAATTTCATATGAATTTGAGATCCAGTTCACATCACTATATCCTTCTAATACAGCGAGAAATCCACTATAAAATATACCATAATTCATGGTACCTCTTTAATATCTCATCAATTAACTAAAGTCATCCAATGCTCATTTCCTAGACAGTGGGTATATCTGCTCAATTTATATACAGCATATGTTATATCAGGCCTAGTAAAATTATTAGATGTAAAAGACTTCCAATAATCTATGCATATTTAGATTGAGCTATCGAATTCCCTTTATGTTTTAATAATTATATGCTAGAATCATAAGGAGTGCTGAGGAGAGAATTATCAAAATGTACAAACTTTTAAAGAATTTTTTATATATAATGTTCTTGAAAAAGTAAAATACCATTTTCACTCTTTATGATTTTAACATCCAAAACCACTTTTGCTTCACCCATATCTTTCATATTAAATTTAGATGCAAGGAAGCTCTTAGTTTTCAATCACAACATTCATGCTAGTACCAAAAATAAGCATGTCATCCATATGTAAGCAAATAATCACACAATCATTATTTATAAGTTTTGTATAAACACATCTCTCTACTACAATAGTAGCAACGCCATTACTTGTCAAAACTTGATCCAATTTTTTATGCCATTGTTTAGGTGCTTGTTTTAATCCATATAAAGATTTAACAAGTTTGCACACTTTATTTTCTTATCTAGGAACAATACATCCTTCAGGTTGAACCATATAAATTTCTTTTTCTAAATCACTATTTAAGAAAGTTGTTTTAATATCCATTTGATGAATATAAAACTTATGTATGGAAACTAAAACAATCAGAATTCTTATAAAAGAAATTCTTGTAACCAGAGAAAAAGTATTAAAATAATCAATATTTTAGTTTTGAATAAAACTTTTAACTACTAATCTAACTTTATATTTATCAATGGACCCATCAGGATTAAATTTCTTCCTAAAAACTTATTTACAACCAATGGGTTTAGCTCTTGGAGGCAAGTTTACTAAAATCCAAGTTTTATTTTGACTAAGAGAATCAATTTTAGCCTCAATTGCTTCTTTTCAAAGATGAGCATCTGAAGAAAAAACAACTTCATAAAAATTTAAAGTATCATCTTGTACCATATAAATATAAAAATTATTTCCAAAAGAAAATTCTTTCCTTTGCCTCTTACTTCATCTTAAATTTTCAATCAAATTTTCATTTGAATTATGTTCAGGAGAAGAAGTAGAAATTTCTAATTTTCTAGAATTATGTTCAATTTTCAAAAGAAAAATATGTTTAAAAAATTATGCATCTTTAGTTTCTATAATAGTGTTATGATCCAAAATATCACTTTTCAAAACTAGAAATCTATAAGCTGCATTATGTTTAGCATACCCAATAAACATGCAATCAGAAGTTTTAGACCCAATTTTTCTTTTCTTAGAATCAAGCAATATTACTTTAATAAGACACCCCCATACTTTTAAATATTTTAGGTTAGATAGGTAACATTTTCATAGTTCATAAGGTATCTTATTTATTTTTTTATAAAGTATTCTATTTTACCAAAAAATAGGCAAATAATAAAGCTCCATCCTATAAATTATCTGGTACAAAAAAACTTATAAGCATAAATTATCTTTTAAAGTTATATTTTTTTCTTTTTGCAACATCATTAGACTCAGGTGAATATGGAGGAGTTCATGAATAATTCCCTTTTTTTCCAAAAATCATTTAATAAAACACAGTCTCCTCATCTATCCGACCTTACTCTTTTAATCCTCCTATTTAGTTGATTTTCTTCCTCTACCTTATACAAAAGAAAATTTTCAAATGCTTCATCTTTATTTCTCAATAAATATACTTTAATATACCTTTAAATTATCAATAAAAGTAATATAATATTTTTTTACCACCTATAATTATTATTTGTTTTAAATCACCAAAATCAGTGTGTATTAAAAAAAATAATTCAGTTTTTCTGTGTAAAAAAATGTGATTTTTTAGTTATCTTAGCTTCCGTACATATTTCACATTTGTTTAAATAATTATTTTTAATCCCAGAAATCAAACCAAGTTGTTGTATTTTCTTAATATAAGACTTACTAGCATGTCCTAATCTAGCATGTCACACATCAAACGAATTAATTATATAAAGAGGCAAGTAAGCAAAAAAGAATGCATTTTCATTCATTTCAGCAACATTCAGTACAAATTGTCCCTAGTTACAATAACCCTTTTTCTCATAAAAACATTATTTTTTGTCATCACAATCTTGTCAGATTCGAATGACACTTTAACTCTAATCTTTCCCAATAAAGTTATAGAAATTAAGTTTGCTCTAACATCAAGTACATGCAAAACATTATTGAGAGCCAAGGTCTTTTTGAATGTGAGTTTAAGAACCACTTTTCCTTTCCCAAAAACTTTTGCAGTTCAGGAATCAGCAAGATAAATGTGGTCTTCTCCTTCCTTGATAGGATCATAGGAGGTAAACATTTCCTTATTTGCACGATGTATTTGGTAGCCCCAAAATCTACCACCCACTTCCTCACATCGGAGACAACGGGAGCTTGAGAAATGACCGCCACAATGACCTCATCATCATTGTTCTCATCTCTTTGAACCAAATTTGCATTTGGCTTGGGATGATTATTATTTCTAACTCTCTTTCTACATTGAGCAGCATGGTACCCTAGCTTGCCACAAACAAAGCAATTTGCCCTTCTTTTTGAATTTTGGGTTAGAATTCTTGGGATTGTAACTAATTTTTTTTTTATGAGAATCATACCTCTTAGTGTGTGACTTTGTCTCCACCAAGTTTTCCTTTTAGGCTATTTCCTTACCTTTTGTAGCCCGAATCTCCTTTTGGTTGGTGTCTTTGATGATAATATGAGTGATGAGATCTGACAGCAACAATTGCTTCTACTTGTGTTTGAGTTGCTGTTTGTAGTTTTTCCATGAATCCGACAATTTCTTGATTAGGATCCCAACTACAAATTCATCTAGAAGGTTGATTTTCTCAGCACGGAGTTCTTCCAGTAGCTTACGATATTCGTTGATTTGTAGCTTGATGTCTTTGTCTTCAGACATCTCCCATCGGTAGTAATTTCCCATTACAAATTTTTATTTTCCACCATCCTCAACAGTATATTTTGTGATTAATGACTCTTAGATTTTGTAGGCTTTCTTGTAGACACAATAGACATCAAACAAATCATCAGATAACGTACTAATGATAGTATGCCTGCACACCTTGTTAGCATAAGCCCAAATATCTTTCTGGGCATAGTTCGCATCTACAGCAGGCTCGGTTTGAGTGAGGACCATAGTAACTCTGTGCATATCCAACACCGAAAAAATACATTCTTGCCATCGTTGAAGTTCTTGCCATTGAACACCTCAATTTTTGAGATGTCTGGGAATGGCTTAGGAAGCGGCATTGCAGTGGGCACAAAGGCAGCAGACCACTACCACCATTAACAATCCCACCAGAAATAGCAACGGTAATGTTGGCAGCATTAGAATTATCAACAGCAACATCACGGTGTAACTCTATAGCTCTTAAGATTGTTAGTTGTAATTCCTAATTACATTAAGAAAACTGATCTAAGTCATGCTCAAGGACACTGTCCTTAAGAGCTATTCCAGCACAGGTGGGCAGCTCCCCAAGATTAAATGGATCCCTTCTGCAAAAACCCACAGGAAAGCAGAACAGCAGAGAATAGAATACTCAAAGTAGAGAGAAGAGAGGAGGAGTCAGGGAACTCAAAATGGTTCGGTGCATCTTGAATCGCACCACGCACTGCCTTTTATAGGCCGATGACGCAGACAAAATGCTAAGCAACATTAAAAATGATTAATTGCAGCTTAATTATAGTTAATGAAATCAGTTTTGCATGTTAGGATTAAAAGCAAATAAAGGGAGATCATTTATAAACGTTGAGATTAAAAGCCGGTTAATGAAAAATTAAAACGATAAATTGAAGGCCTTAACGTTCAGAAATTTAAGGAATTCAAGGTCCCAATTTCAAAACTACTGATAATAAAGTTTTTTTGATAAACCTATTTAAACAAAATATTTTTATAAAATTCAAAAATATTTCTAGCAAAAAATGTCTAGTATCGCGTCTCGCGTCTAACTCGTGTATAGGGGGAAAATCGAAGATTTTCAACTATATTGCCCCTGTGTTGACCTGTTGTTGTGCGCGCGAGCCCGCTCCTCTTTTTGACCTATTCACTTGTCTAATATCACATATATATATATATATATATATATATATCTATACACTAAGGCTTTCTCTATTCTAGGCAACGTGAGACTCTCTTTTTTTGACACACCCACATATATGTATCTATACTTCCAATACCCATAAATTATTTAGTGCACTAAAATCATATGCTATGAGTGTCAAATTGCCTTAATGCACTGAAATATTTTTAAGTATATGTAGACTAGACTAAATAATCATATGGATATATTGATCAGTGTACTTTTTATTAAGATTTATATCTAACATATTTATGTATCTTTCTATATTCGATTTGATTATTGTTTTATTTTTTTAATATAAAATGAGTCAACTTAAGAAATTTTTAATTGCATAAAAACTTAGGTTGACTCATTTTTTAAAAAAAATTAAGAGAAAATTATACTTACTTTGATATTAGCCTTTAATTGCAGTAGCTCTTCCTAATCTATAAAATGTTGCAATCAAACCCTTGATTTATTAGTCACATGACCTTTTGCCCTTTTCATCTTTTCCATTGACAAAACCATACTGTGCTAATAGTTCGAAGGTTCAATTACAACTTTTTTTTTATAGATCAAGGAGATATTGTAATTGGAAACAAAGATCAAGGTAGATAAGTGCAATTTTTTTTATCAAAAACAAATATATCAAATTAATTATTAATAGATATCTAAATATGTAAGAAACAAGTCTCGCTAAAAGAGATATTTTTAAACATACTCAATTTATAAAATATAAGTAAATCAAATCAATTATGAAATAACACATAAAGCATATTAAAGGTGTGTCTGTCTCACTGGAGAATGTGTCTAATTAACACCATCACACGTATGTTTATCTTAATTTATGTGTCTTTTATGGAGAGGATATGGACTGAAGGAATTCCCCAAGTTGCATATATATAAAAATGGACCAGCAAATAATGAGTATTAAAGAGAAGCAGACCTAGTGTATCGTTGAGGTAGAAAGGGCCAGTTTTGATAGCCCATTGAGAGCAGTTAAAGCCAAATTACCAATGGTGATCAGAGCCACCCACAATGATCTTTCTGGATTGTCCTTGAGTGTCATTGATGTGATATGTCCAAACCTGGACCGCCAGTCTGTGAAATTAAAATTATAGGGCCATTCCTCATCCGCCATGCTCACTCCAAACATCAAATTCGCACTTGGAACAAAAACAAGAACAATAGTGAGTGAACCTGCAAACTTGGGAGCCATTATGTGTAAAGTATGATTTGCTTGGTGTGGCTGGTTTGAGTGAAATGGGTGTTTATATAGGGGAAGGGGGGATGAGGCATGAAATTATTTAATCAAAAAAATTAATATTTATTTAACTTATCTACCGAGAATGTGATATAATTATAATTATTACTTACTAATTAAATTTTTACGTATTTGAAGGAGTGAAGACGAGGACAAAATGAGAATCAGAAGAAAATTAGCTTGTTTTGCTATCAGAATTCTAGAATTAAGAAGGTCAACGGTGTGATTGATATATAGATATATAATTTCATATCGCTTTCCGTGCTGTTGATAATTAACCAAATCAAAGTCGATTTGATCATCATATATAAGTCCAAAGTACTGCGCATGCATTTCTAATTAAACACCTAGCTAGCAATGTTCTGATTTGAAGGTGTCAAGGTGTTACATCTTTATTATCTTTTTTGCAGTTTTCTCATTATCATACTGCATATATATGATCTTAATTGCACTGATTTTGATCTTTTTTATTTCCCAAATTGAAGAAGTACTTTTACTGAGTAGGACTTTAAATAAGTCAAGCCTAAACATGATTAAGTTTGTTCATTTAAAGTATAATGAGTCTATTTGTTCATTTAAAATATAATGAGTCTAAGTTTTAAACAAGCAAAAAGTTGTGATCAAACTCGATTCATTAGCCTAAATAGTTTATGAAGTTCCTTAACAAAAGTATGATAGGTATTTTTTATAATTCAACGCTATATTATTATGTATCTTAAAAAAATTTTTTCCATATTATATCTTTATTTAAAAAAATAATATTAAACTTTATCTCAATTTTTTCTTAACATACTCTTCACAATAAATGTCATGTTTCTTAATTTAAAATTAATTAGCTCAATATTATCACAATTCATCTTCCTCCATTGCAAAGGTCTTACTCTTATATAGTCGATGGAACATTTGTTTAGCACACAAAACAGGTAACTTCTGCCTTTATTTCATATCCTTAAACAATACTTTTTCAAGTGCATCACATTGTATAGGAAATTAAAAAAAAAAAATTGAAACCTGCTTTCATTTGCGGGAATATATATTAGAAAAATAAAAACTGTCTTTAACAAGCAGAAGTAGTCTTTCCAAGAGCTAGAGATTATTGTTGCAGTTTTATACCTTGGCCAAGGCAAGGAAGGTGGCATGGGGATGACAGCGAACTTCATGCTACCATTTTTGCAGCGGAAGCCATTTCGCTCTCCGCAGGCAAAGTTGTAAGGTTGCCACCTCTCTAACACAATCTGGAATCCCTCTCCACCTCTGGTGTTGAATTTGCCAACGTCTTGGCCCCTTTTAGATCGCAGTTCAAGAAGCTCTAAAAGTTCGAAAACATGTAAACGCTGTGTGGGAATGTAGTGGCATTTGGAGCATCATGCTTGAACACTAAACCAATGTCATATACACAAATATGTTGAGTATCCAATTAATTTTCTGTATATACTTTAACAAAGACTAGACTAGCAACATTGGTGTGAACAAAATAAGGCACCACCAATTTCATGCCATTCAAACTGGCAGTGTCCAAATGTACGCTTGGGCCCGTTTGCAATAAAGAAAGAAACATGGTAAGATGCTTTGATGGATGTTTCATGTTTAGACTAGAAGTAGCAGTAAAAAATTTATATTGCATATTTAAGTTATTTTTTTAAAATTAATGCTAATTTCGGATTATATGATTTTTGCTGAAATTTATTATGATTTTATTTAACTTTCTAACAAAAAAATTAAGTAAATATTAAAACATTATAAAAGTGAGTTACACCACGAGTTGGTTTATTTAACCTGCAAGCCCAACAGGATTGGTATGAAGTCTTCATTTAAATATAGCCCACTCAATAAATGCGCCGGCCCGTTTGCCATATTTAGTTCAAATAAGAGGGAAGGAAAATTAGACTATCGATAATTAAATGGTACGTTTTTTTAATTAACAGTTCTATAGAACCACCTGTGGTTGTCGTCTACATAGACAGTGATATAATTTTACTCGTTTAATTAATAAATAATAAGATTTAAAGATTAATAAGTTACTAATTTAATGGACAAATTTTTGTCACTTAAAGATGATACCATTAAATGACAATTTTTAAATTATGGATCCATTGTGTAAAAATCCAAAGAAAATATTGCTATGAACAAAGTAAGTTATAAGTATCCCATACCCCAAATACTAGCTTCATGCAGCTGGGATAAGAAGAAACCTAAACTTAGCCAAGACAAATTGGCAAAAGACTAGAAGCTCACCTAGGGGACCGTTCGGTAGAAGGGGCCTTTTTTGACTGTCCAGTCGGTGTAGTTAAAGCCGAAGTGACAATGCTCAGAGCCACCCACGATGGTGTTGTTGGATTGTGGTTGAGTCTTGTTGGGTTTTTTATGCTTAATTCAGGACCACCAATCAGTGTAGTTATAACCAGAGAACAAGTCTTGTTGGCCATACTCACTGCAAACATAGAACCAATTAAAACAAGATCAGTGAGTGAATGTGCAAACTTGGGAGCCATGGTACTCCTAATTGTCCTCATAAGATTGATGCTTTGATCAGTGGAAGGTAGAAGGGTATGTGTGAAGTATGATTTGCTTGGTGTGGTTGGGGTTGGAGTGTATGAGAGTATACTTATATACGGAGAAGATGGGGAAACGTCAAGCATGAATTTTAATTTGATGGTTCAGATCGCCAAATGAAACTTTCAATTTTGTGTATAACGTGTGGATGGTTGAATGGGTGGGTAGGATTTGAAGAGCGCAATATTTATTGAGGCATTTCTTTTTTGAAGTCCCTCAAAGTCTTCCACTCTTTTCACAGGTCTCTTCTTAATTTTCTTTGACCTTACATTTTTCATGCCCAAAATAATTAGAACTGAATTTTCTAAACAAAAATGGGTATGTGCCTGACTGTGTGTGAGTGAATTATCAAGTCTCAAACAGTTATTTCAGCTAGACAGAAAAAAAAAAGGCATTCTATTTTCATCCTTATAAAAGATGATGTAGATATGATATGATACTTTAAAGAACTTCGTGAGTACTCAAAAGTACGATTTTGTTTTAATCTTATAAAATATTTGATACTGAGAGAGATTGTATAACTTCATTTTTAGTATATTGAAAAAGGTAAAATTGAAACAAAATTATACTTTCAAATACAACAGTCATATTAAAAAATTTTAAGTATCAAATTCATATTGAACTGAACCAAAATAAAATTCTTCATAAACATATATGAAATTAGAACATTTTGAGTTTCCTATCAAGACTAAACTTAGTGAAATTTTTAAATATCAAGTTCTCTAAATATATATATATATATATGATATGGATAAAAAAAGTTATGTTGAATTATTATTAGCTTAAAAGGATACTGTCACATTTCGTATGAAACGAAGTTTGTGTTGTTGCCTATAGAGATCCAGTGGGTTGGTGGAGGTAGTAAACATATATATATATATATGGTCAACCTTTGACCTTCTCTTTATTAAATGTATATATATATATATATATATATATATGTATGCATATGAGAGCTTTATACTTGAAGAAAACAAAAATGTGTTTTGCGAATTTACCCGATCGATGGAAGCTAGCTAGTGGGATACGGGTACTAGCAAATCGTGTGTATGACTTACTGGACTTTTCATACTCATAACGAAAGAGTGTTTTACATGATCAACTGAGTGATGATGAGATGATGACAGCTTAATGGCGTATTAACTTTACCAAGATAGTTTCAGTACTTTATCTTGTTAATAAAAATATTTGTCTTGTCTATTATCACATTTTGCCAGGGAATTTGACGAATGGTTTCCTAGTAATATAGCAGAGCATGATAGAGATTCTGCAAAATGAGTGTAAGAACGAGACTTGGTACAAACTCCGACGATTAAATTAGTAATTGAGCATTCAAAGTGTAAATTAGTAGGAGGATAAAAATTAGGAGTCTTTGTAGGCTCTAAACCGAGTTTGTTGGTTTAGCGTTCCATTAGATTTTATTAGTTTTGATTTGTAATTGATTTATTTTGGCTTTTGTTTGATTTGTTCCCCTTTGATTTATACTTCTTTTTATTTTTTGCTTAAAAATAAGTTTTTTGTAGGTTTTATTTCTTGTAACACGTAATATTTGACTCTTATTATTATGCATCTCTTAATATTTTGATTAATAATAGTGTTAAAATAATTTATTATTATTTACTATTTTTTTAAAAAAATATATTTCATAATTATGTTTAATTGTTATACAATTGCAAATAAATGTCATACATAAATATAAATAAGCAATACTATTTTAAAAATAATTTATTTGATAAGTTTATTTAAATTTAAGTAAAATAAAATAAAATATTAATATTTTTTATTGATAAAATGCTTATGTATGAGTTGGGCTTAGTTGATGAAAGGAAAAGCAAAAAAAAATTATTGATTCAATTTTAACCAAACTCAATTTGATAGAATCAAGAATTGAATTGATTAAATTAGTTTTATAATGTCTAAAATCAATTTTAATTTTTTTAATTAATTTAATTCAGTTTTTATAGATTTAATTGATTTGGATTGGTTTTTAATAGCCCTTCTAAAATTGTTACCTTGAGTAGTAAGGGAGGACAATCATATTTATAAAATTAACATTATGTCGATGAATTTTTCAGTAGTGTCGTTGTCATTTCTGAATGTTAGCTTGATGACAAGTGCATGAAAAGCAATTACTACTCAAGCATGTCTAAATGATCTTTTATTTCACATGCAAGATTCAAGTTAAGACTAGATAGATACTCGTAAAATGAATTAAGTGAGCTGGATCAACTCAAATTATATATCATCTAATTTTTTTTCATTATTAATTATGCTTTCATATAGTTTCTATCTCCATCATTTTCAATATATGTTGACAACTAATTGAAAAGAAATTGATAATTAGTTGGCATTAGAATTTTTTAATTATTATCAAGATACTAAAATTTTAATTACTCATTTGGAAGGAGCTAGAATGGGTAACAATATAGTGAAGCCAATCTTCAATCTTGACATTAAGAATAAGGAGTGTTTGCAAAGCAGCATTGAACATCACTTGAGTCAAATGCAAATTCAATTGATGAAGGCTTTTAAAAAAATTTTATAAAAAAATTAAATAGACTCGATTTATAAAAATTCATAATTATAAAGAAAAAATAGACATATAAATACATTAAAAATAAATTTTACTAATAAAAATATGTTTGGCATATTTACTTATCTATTTTTAATTTGTAGCACACAATAATTAATAAACTTTATCACAATCAGACACATAACTATTTCGGTCCCCAGAGAAAACTGCATTTCATTCGCTAGAATCCCCACCGTAACATTTCTAAGAGAACGTAATATTCTAGAGACTATAGAGTTCTCTGTAAAACATGACAAAATTTTTGGCCGAAATTCATTAAGGTAACAATACCAGTCCATTCTCTACTTCCTTCCTTCTGAGCTTCATTCTTAGACCTTTCAGTATATAACTCCTGGTTCCACTCTCAGTCTTTTATATTAGTATTTGCTGCGGCTAACTGGGTTGTCTTCCTCTGCTAAACATGCACGTCGAGGAAAGATGGAAAATTGAAGAACAAATTAATCTATATAAGTGATGCATCAGGAATTGCTACCATTAATTATAAGATCAAAAGTGAAAAACCATATGACTATGCATGATTTTCTATACGAAGTAACATGGTTGGCATGCAATTCAATAAGAACTATTAGGTTTTTCAATATAAATAAATAAATAACGCGTGGATTTTTTTTTTTTCATCTTAACATTATTAACTTCTTCGAAACAGCATTTTCACATGTCATAATTTAATTTAAGAATCTAGTGGCAGACATTTAATTTGAAAATCTAGTGACAAATACTTAAAACTGCATCTAAATTTTAATACCAGAATGAACAATGAGTTTGTTTAGTACACTCACCTACTTGTAGAATTTCAAAATCAGGTCCAACGTATAATCTTCATCGCATTAGTAGGTTGAACCAGGAATGCAACATGAGTTAATAGCCTTTGAATTCTTTTTCTCTAACATTTTTCTTTCTCGAATTCCCCTCTTCACTTGGTTTACTAAAAAATCCAGACTACTATTAACATTAAAGTTGACTACACCATTCAAACCTTAATTTTCAGCCCGAGTTAACAAGAATCCATCATCCATTATAAATTTGACTTATCGGGTGTTTGTTATCAGATGTCCCAATAAAAATATGAAAGTTAACCAGGGCGGAGGTAGAAATTTTTCCAGGGGGCTGATCCGAAGTTATAATACATAATTTTTTTAAAAAAAAAGATTAGAATTACTTTACAATATATATATATATATATATATATATAAGAGGAAGAGAACATGTTGTATTAAAATAAAAGAAGTTAATAACGCATTATGGTGCGCGTTGCTATGACTTTTTGTTCTATATATATATGTACACACACACTAATTAAGAGAAAGACAATGTATTGTATTAAAATATAAAAAAAAGGTTAACAGTGCAGGAAGGAATGGAGTTTTTTTTTTTAAATAAGACCTATTTTATATGATTTATTTTGTTGGCTTAAAAAAATAGATAAAAGCTATCAATAATTTGATAACAATGATTAAAAAAGAAAATTTGTCAAACCTAGAAGTGAGAAGGGACTAGAGAGCTTTAGATATAAGGAAAATGTGAATGGGAGGTTGAAAAACACTAAACACTAAAAGATTAAAAAAATTTAGGAAGAGTGAATACCAGAGTGAAAGAATAAGAAAATAAAAATAAAATAAATAAATAAATTGAGAGATAACGGATCTAATACATAAACTTTGTGTAGACAAATTTTTTTTCTAATTTAATTTCCTAAACTTAGGTAATTGTATAAGAAATATGATAACTCTGGTTTATGAAATGATTGAATAACAAATTATGTGTTGGTTCAATATATGTTTTTAGATAATAAAACATGATTTATTGTTATCTAATTACTACGAACAAGCTACTATGTTCTAAATCTTTAAGAATAATAAAATTTTAAAAAAATTATATGTATTAAAAAAATAAAAATTGGAAGGACCCAATTTGGTCATCCTCCCTTCACCACTAACAATTAAATATTTTCTACAATTTAGCACTATATTATTAAGTGTCTTATAGCAAACTTTACCTAAACTTTATTCTTACTTGTTCTTCACACAAGATGTTATGTTTCTTAGTTTAAAAAATTAGTTCAATATTAATATATCACAGTTCATGTTGCCACAAAGGCCTTAATATACTAGTCTTCCGAAGGTGTTTTTATTTTTTATTTTTTTATCAAGAGAAAGTAGAATTCATCTTACAATGAAAAACGGAGGAAGCCTCCATACGAAAAAACGGAGGAAACCTCCATACGAAAGGCTGATCAAAAGAAGGTCATTACATCAGACCAAACAACACAATCACCATACAGAAGAAGTTACACACCGAAAAAAATAAATAAAATAAAAAGGTGATAGGTTAAGGTGTAGAACTCTTAATTGTGAGATTTTCATTATATAATCCAAGGTACATTTGTTAAGGCACAAAACAAGCAACTTTTACATTTATTCATCCTATATATCCTTCAACAATACTGTTTCAAATGCATCATTGTATAGAAAAGTAAAAACAAGAAAAACTGAAGCCTGCTTTCATTTGCCAGAACATATACCAGAAAAAAATAAAAACTAGAACAAGAAGAAGTCGCCCTTCCGAGAGCTAGAGATTGCTGCATTTTTCTATCATGGCCAAGGGTAGAAGGAGCGAAGCATGGGCATGACAGCGAATTTCATGCCACCATTTTTGCAATGGAAGCCATTTCGCTCTCCACAGGCAAAGTAGTAAGGTTGCCACCTCTTTAACACAATCTGGAATCCCTTTCCACCACCTTGTGTCGGATTTGCCAACATCTTGGCCCCTTTGAGATCGCAGTTCACGAAGCTCCAAAAGTTCGAGAACATGTAAACGCTGTGCGGGAATGTGCTGGCGTTTGGAGCATCATACTTGAACACTAAACCAATATATCGTGTACGCAAAAATATATGTAAGTATCACGTTGATTTTAAATGTATATGCTTGAATAAAGAATTACACTAGCCATTGATGAGAAAGATAAACCAGAAAGAAATAAGTGAACACGGTGAACAAAATAAAACGACACTTGTTTCGCGTGGTTCAAAGTACCGAAGCAAAAAGAATTTGGACCTACTCGTTTAATCCGTTTATTGGACAAATTGAGAAGACACGAAAACAAAGACGAAAATGGTAGAAGACTAGAAGCTCACCAAGAGTATCGTTGAGGTAGAACGGGCCATTTTTGATAGCCCAGTCGGTGTAGTTAAAGCCGAAGTGCCAGTTCTCAGAGCCACCCACAACGATGTTGTTGGATTGTGGTTGAGTCTTGTTGGGTTTTTGATGCCCAAATCTGGACCACCAGTCTGTGTAGTTATAACCAGAGAACCAGTCCTTGTTGGCCACACTCACTCCAAACAATGAAGCAATCAGAACAAGAACAGTGAGTGAGTGTGTAAACTTGGCAGCCATGGTGCTCCAAATTGTCTCAAAGGATCGATGCTTTGATTAGTAGAAGCTAGAAGGGTACGTATGAATTTGCTTGGTGCAGATGGGTTGGAGGGTATGGGAGTTTATATAGGGAAGAGGAAGCGGAAGAGGAGGGAACGTGAGGCATGAAATTTAATTTGGTGGTGAAAAATGGCCAAATGAACCCTCTGATTTGTGTTATGGTGGGTTGGTAAGGTGTTTTTTTTTTCCTCAAGTCTCCCAGTTTTGCATCCCCTCTTTGACCTTACAATATTTTCCTTGCTCTCAATGTTATTTTCCACTTTTCTTTCCTTATATCCCAGGGGTATGCTTGAAAGTCGCAAATAAAAGGGGAAGGAAGGAAAGCGAAAAAAGGAAAGAAAAGGAATAATGAGGGAAGAATAAATAAATAAATATATATATATATATATATATATTTTACTAGGAAAAAGTTTTCCTAAAACAATTTTTAAATTAATTAGAGGAAGCTAAATGTTTGTTTGGATTTAAGAGAATAGAGGGGAAAGAAAGAAAGGTGAAATTTTAATTTTAATATTTTTTTTTATTTAAATTTAAATCTATTTTTTTTTCTTTTTGCCTATATGTCTTTATTCAAATATATTATAAGGAGAAAATATTCAATCAAGGTTTGAATTAAAGAAAATATTAAAATTAAAACTTTACTTTCTTTCTCTTTTATTTTCTTGATTCAAATATACCTTTAAAGTTTAAATAAAGAAGGGATTTAGAATGCTAATAAACAAAAAAAAAATTATTATCTTATTTTGCTTCTTAATTAATAATTCCCTAATGAAACATTCAATAACATCTTTCGTTCTTTTTTATTTTTCTTTTTCCCTCTATTATTTTCCATCTAAACATATCTTAAACAAAATCATGGTATGTGACAGTGAGTAAATCATCCACATCTCAAGTCTCAACAATACAAACTTATTATTATCTCTTTTTTTTTTCTATGAAAAATCACATCTTCTTGTCTTTGATAATTAATTGATAGAATTTTGAGGGTTTAATTTGTCGAAAGGAGGGAAAAAAATTAGTTTTTAATTATCATTAGCTTAAAAGGATAATATAACATTTTGTGTGAAGCAAAGTTTGTATTGTTGGCTTTCGACATGCAATGGGTTAGTGGAAGTAGTAAACATATAAATTCTTACAAGTATGCATCTAATAAGAGATGATCAAGTTTGACCACACACACACACATATATATATATATATATATGAGGTTCGAACATTTTGAATAAAACAAAGTCAATGTATATTGCAGATTTAACCAATCGATGGAAAGTTAATTAGTGGGATATGGGTCTATGACTTACAGATTTTTCATACATAAAGAAAGAGCACTGTACATGGTCAATTGGGTGATGGTGTGATGATGACCGCTTAATGGCGTATTATGAACTCTACCATGACAATTTCAGTACTTTAATTTCTTTTGTTAATTATTTTCTTGTAAAATCATCAAATTATGCCTTTGAATTTTTTTAATTAAAATTTCGTATAATTTTTATCTTCGTAATTTTCACTATATATTGACAAATGAAAACAAATTGATAAGTCGGCTAATATCCAACAACTGTTAATTTCAAAAAATTTGGAGGTTAAAATTCTCTGAATTAATAGGATACTAAAATTTTAATTATTCATTTGGAGCATTTAAAATTAAATTGTGCAACGCTGATGATATTCTTGAGAAAGAAAATGTAGCACAGAATTTGTTGGCAAGCTAGCTAGCTAGCTAGCTAGGTGGCCAAAAATTTGAGAGGGATTCCAAGATAGAAAATAAAGATAAAGTTGAAGAACTCAGTATCAATAGTTAAACAAAAAGTATATTACTTTGCTTTAGTAACAATGTCTGGAATTCAATTTAATTCATATATTACTCCTGCGTTCGTTTTCTTCATGCAATTAAACCTGTTTTCACTTTTTAGTCTTCTTTCTCGCCACTGAAGCTTGTGCTGATGACATGACCTTGCTATTCAAGCCATGCAGAAATATCCTGCAGCACAGAAAATACAGATAAATTCCTTTCTCATAATCAGAAGTCGTGTTTGAGGTTCTGCGGAGTTTTGCAAAAACAATGCAAAGCATATATACACAACAGTTAAGATTGCTTCTGTATGTGAGAACTCCTACACGGAGAATTCGTACTGTGCTTCCTTATGAGTTACTTATTAAAAGAAAGCTTTTCATTAAAAAAGGAAAAACTGCTGTGCCCCTCTTATAGCACAGCTCATACAGCCCTTCACTTTTGTGAATTCATATTCTTGCATGAAAATTTCTTGAATCTTACCTTTTGCCGACGCTTATTGACTTTTTTGCTTGCATACAGAATGACACTTCACCATGTTTCCTAGCTTTTGTTATGCCCATAATGTGACTCTACAGTCTACACATTGGCTTTGCTGTCCACATTCCATGTTGTTGAGTTTGCATTCTCTTGTTTGTTTCTTTACAAGGGGACTCAAGCTCACATATGCTTCAGCGAGGCCTTAAATTTTACTTTTAGGCCACGTTTGGAAAGGATACTACATTCATAAAATGAAATAGAGAATGAAAAAGTTAAAAATGCATCTTTGGTAAATAGGATACACGCATCTTTAGGAGAGGTCTCTCTCAAAAACGCAATAGTCTCCTATGCATAAGTAAATGGAAGGAGAGAGCTCTCCTGCATGGGAGACAAAAATATTAAACCATCTTGCCCCTAAGGCAATGTCTCATATCTGCTCAAGTTCCATTTTCCCCTCAACTTCAAAGGTCATTTGGCATTCAACACTTGCAAAGGTTGCCTGAGCCACCGTCTCCCATCACAGCTTCCTCCTCCGACCATCGTCTCCCATTGTAACCTCTGTGACATTGTCTTCAAATAATAAAGCTTCTCCTCTATGATGATGACCCATCTATAAGGGGTCAATTTTTTGTTTTTCTTGGAATTTTGGTAGCATTGATGATTCAGCATTACAATTAGATATACTAAGTGTAGAATTCATAATGATGGGTATTAATAACATCTTCTTTGAGATGAGGTTTCACCGTCTATCATAAACAATGCCCTCAAGTTATAGGTATCTGAGATTTAAGCAATGACTTCAGAAGGATGCCTGCTGAAATGTTGCAAAAATAAAACTTAACAAATGTTTATTTTATTATTTTTATTATGTAAGGATAATTTAGTCTTTTAATCACTCTTTTTTTCCATTTATTTTTCATTTTTATTCTTTCTAATGTTATACCAAATATGATTATGAATCATAAAATTCCTTTTCATTTTCAATCCATCATTCATTTTTACTCTAAAAAAAACTTATGCTATGTACCAAATACAACCTTTAAGGTAACTAAGTTATATTAATATAGTCCCATAATTTTTATTAAAAATTCAAATTAATCCTTTAAATTTAAAACTTACTAAAATAATTTCTTATTTTTTATTTTATCTTACAAATATCTTAACTCATAAAATCCATCGGGCAAGTCATTGTTAAAATGACTCTAATTATGCTAAGATAACATCTTACGTGATTAACCTTGTTAATTGTCCTATAGCATCTTCTTCATGACATTTTCTCCAAATTTAGGTATTAGTTCAGAACTTTCAAAAATTAAACAAAGTCAACAATCATATAAAATGTCATCTCAATAGTAAATGAATTATTAGCACTCGACAATTCAAGACACTTAAAATAAAAAAGAAGAAATCATTTTAACATATTTCAAATTTAAAGGACTAATTTAAAATTTAAAATTAAATTAAGAAATCAAAAAACTAAAAATGACGACCCATTGCACGAGGCTCCTACTAGGTAGAGTCTGGAGAGGGTAGATGTTAAAGGCCCAATACAGTTATACACATACAAGAGGAGTGCCAAGGCTCAATTAGAGTCCAATTGCAAGAGATTAAAAATCATATGTCAACCATGTAATTTTTAATGAAACATGTACATCCCATGTGACTACTTAAAAAAGCTAATTAGTTTTGACTAGGATTCTGTTTTAATTTCGTTTTTTATTTTTTTATTTTTTAGACTTGATCAAAGAACTTATCTAAGAGATTAAATTAAAATTAATATCCTAATCTTGTTCCTTGATTTTAGACATCATTCAAAATAATTCTAATCAGATTTTAGAGTTTAACTTTTATTAAGATTTCAAGTCTTTTATAAACTTTGCCTATAAAAGACCCCCTATTATACTCTATTTTAGAAGATCATGAATGAATGAATTTGAATATTATTAAAAAAAATCAAAAAAAAAATTTAAAAAAAAATAGAAAAAAAAAAGTAAAAAGAAAAGAGTGAAAAAAAAAATTACAAGTTGTGCAAATTCAAAGTTTAAAGTTTGGAGTTAATTTTTTAATTGGAATCAATTTACTAATTAGAGTTAATTTTTTAATTGGAGTTAATTTCTTAATTGAAATTAATTTTCTAATTAGAGTTAGTTTCCTAATTGAAATTACATTGAGTTACAATAATTATTACAGTTAGATGATATCAATAAGAGACATTAATTAATAAACTTATCAAAATCAGACAGATCACTATCTGTGGTCCACCAGATAAGCTGCATTTCAATCGCTAAAATCACCACAAAAAGCTGTTTCCAAGAGAATACAATATTCTAGAGTTCTCTGTAAAACATGCCAAAATTGTTGGCTGAAATTTTCATCATTGTAACAGAACCAATCCGTTCTCTACTTCCAATCTTTTACATTTGTATTTGCTGTGGTGATATGTTTGTCTTCCTTACACTGGCAAGTAAACATGAACAGTTTAAGAACAAAATCTATCAGTGATGCATCAGAAACCGCTACCATTATAAGATCAACAATGAAGGACGATGATTGTGGTGTGATATTCTATAATAAACTAACATGGTGCCCATGCAAATGTAATATCATTACATTAAACATTCTATAAGGTATTTCATATCCCCATATACATGCAGTTAGATGCAGTTTTAGGATCTTGTTATCAAATTTTTTAATAAAAACATAATATGGATATTTTTTCCAGCTCAATAACACCCTATTGAAATTTTCAAAAGAGCTCTTCCCCATGTCATAATTCAATTAAAAAATTTGATAGCAAAACACAGAAAAAACGGTATCTAAAATTTTTTTTCCAGATGTGTGTGCGTGCGCGAGCAGAAGTGCGTTTGAATGTGCTACCCGCGTTGGCTGAGACATACCAGAAATGTTATTGGAACATCTTGCTATATGCCTTTTTCTCCTGATCACGCCTATCAGCAATCTGTTAAAATTTAATCAGTTAGACTATCAACAAGAATTTTAATGCCTGAATGAGCGATGGAGTTTGGTTAGATACACTCACCTTCTTCCTGGCAGCAGCAAGTTCCTTTCTGATTCCAGCTGAAAATCACCAGATATCAAAGCGGCCTATTAGTGACTTTGGATTACACTACTCACAAAATTTTAGAACGAGGTCCAGTGTATCTTCGTCGTACTAGTAGGTTGAATCAGGAATGCAAAATACGTTAATAGCCCTTGAGTTCTATTTCTCTGAACATTTTTCTCTACATTTTCCCCTCTTCACTTTTACATCACAAACCAGATAACTTCTAACGTTAAAGTTGACTACACCATCCGAACCTAAATTTTCAGCTCGTAGCAATCAAAAGAATCCATCTTGTTAAGAAAAATTTGGAAAAAAAAAAGGAAATAGAAAAACAAATCTCGATTATGGCATAGGAGAGTTTATGACAAAGGCTCGAACTAAAATCATAACTTACCATCATTTGGCTCCAATACTAATGCCTTCTTAAAGCTTTCAACTGCAGCATCAATGTCATGAAGTGCCACGTATGCCTGGTCAAATGGAAGCAACACAACTATAAGAAGGCATACATATACCAGCAGGAAGCCAGACATAGAAAAAGGTACTTAACAAAACTTCAGAATTCGTGACAGAAAGCTCTTCAATGGAGATACATACCTGTCCTTGACGGAACAAAGCCTTGACATTGTTGTCTCCATCACGCATTGCAAATTCTGTATCTAGCAATGCTCCTTTGAGATCCCCTAACTTTAGTTTACAAGCCTAAAATGCCAAATACCAGAAAACAAATACTAAAGTAAGAGAGAAGCACTAGGAAGGGAGCAAAATCAGTTATTATGTGCAGATTAAGTGAACAGGATTCAACAGAGAATTGGATAAATAATTGTAAGCTGTGAAATAAGTGTAATTTAAAACTGCATCACAACGTAAAACATAGTAGCTTTTGACTTACAGAGCTGTTTGTAAAAACCTGAGACTTCGTTTTTCTCAAACTTAAACTCAACTCTGAAAAAGGCATAACACAAACACATATTACATGCAAAGAAGGCAGATTTTTGCACTTGTAGCATAGTCGCTGAACAATGAGGCAAAATAATTACTAGCAAAATTTAGCATACCTTCATCAATCCCTTCTTTCTCCCAGCAAATATCCAGATAGCGTAAAGCCTTCCGATACTTCCTTAGAGCCATTTTATAGTCTTGTTTCTGTCAGAAAAATATTTTAAAAAATTTATTTTACCACGAAGAAAAAGAGTAATGTAAGCATGAGCACAGAGTAACCATTAACATGCGGAAGAAATGTGGCACTTTTACTCATGAAAACTTTCACACCATTCTTCCCACAACAAAGTATAATACATCAAAAGAAGCAAGTGAGATTGACTAAATAAAGCTTATACCTTGTAGTACTCATTACCAAAAGTTTTAATGGAGTCTACAGCATTCATCCACCATTGAAGTTCACTAGGGCTCTCATCAAGGTCTGCTGGCCAATCAGGATAAGCATCACCATCTTGAAAAAAGTTAGATATTCCATCTTCTACTCCTTGAGGGATTTCTCCACAATCCACAATTTTAACATCAAGAGTGGGATGGTCATTGTCACCAGTTGTCACATGCTCGATTGAACGGACCACTCCCATTCCTTTGGCTACCTTCCCAAATACAACATGCTTGCCATCGAGATGTGAAGTTCGGGTCGTGGTGATAAAAAATTGAGACCCATTTGTGTCAGGACCAGAATTGGCCATAGATAGCATCCCTTTCCTTTCATGCTTCAACTCAAAATTCTCATCTTCAAACTGCAGTCCATAGATAGACTCTCCTCCAGTACCATCTCCAGCAGATATATCTCCTCCTTGGATCATAAAGCCTTTGATAACACGATGAAAGCAGGATCCCTGAAAATACATCAGAATATAATTTGAGTCCAATAGTTGAGTTTTGAAAAAAAATATCAGGGTAATAGTCTTAAACGAAAATATTTTGAGGAAAAAGGGAAAAAAATGGTATTGATTATAAGAACAGGCTTAGTCTTTGCATTGTACAAAAGCGTTTAAAAGTTTTTTAGGATAACAGGTGTTAAACTAGCCTTTTGTCTTATGCTATATGCAAGATTTTGAACCTGTATCCACATGCCGGTCCCCCTCAAGAGACAATAAAAAGATGAGAACTGTATATCAGTTATCACCGTATCCTAGGGTTAGAATAAAACTAATATGAAGCATATTATAAGCACAGATGAGCACTAGTAAACTCAATGCCATAGTCATATGATGACATGCTAAACTGCCAGCCACAATACCAGAGCCAACAGGTTCAGACCAGCCTCATAAACTAGCACATAGCAGAGCCCACACAAGTAGTACAGTACTACATCCAAAGACACAGTTCTTTAATCCAGTTCAGCTTGTTACATATAACCCTTGATGCAATGAATTAAGAGCAGACGCTGACCAAAAGTTAGCTATTTTTGTTTATGTTTGACGACCATTATTAATTAAAGAGAAAAATAGATCCTATAGGATTTTACCCAAGAAAAAAGAGAATATTTCTAGATGAAAGAATTTTAATGCCCTTAAAAGACCCCTTTTCTAAGATAATGGCCATAAAATTCACTTTATTGATCGTCAAATGAGATGCATACAGATACAGAACCAATCATCTAACAGACAAACATTCAGAGTCAAAATGATCAAGGGCATAACCGTCTTTTCCCAACTCATCGTCCAAAAGCAATAAAGGTGATCTACAATCCTTCGATTACTGCAAAGTCCACAGTTTATTGATACTAAATTCTCAAAAATAGGCTCCCTACTGAAGTCTCCGCGCCTACTAAAAAAAATTCTCAAAAACCAACGAGATATCATTCATAAAGAACCATATGCCATATTCGTTCCCCAAATATCCTTCTTAAATCTGCACACTGCAACCCCATTAGTTGAAAATAGACAACATAATTCCCAAATTTGGACAGAAATCACAGCATGAACAGCACTAAAAGTTTGATCTTGCTCAGCCCAAAAATGACATTTCCGTCAATAGGTCACCCAAAACGACAAATGAATAGTAAGCATAAACTGAAGGAAAGAAAGGAAGGGAGAGGACCTTGAAATGGAGGGGCACCCCAGTGTTGGGACCAATGCCCTTCTCACCGGTACAGAGAGCCCTGAAATTCTCAGCAGTTTTGGGAGCAACGTCGTTATAAAGCTCAACCACAATCCTCCCTTCAAGCTCATCTCCTATGCTAATGTCCAAGAAGCACCTTGGTCTCCCCATTCGTCTCCCTCTCTGCTGTGATTCTCAGTTCAGTGAATGAAAGAAGAAAGAAAGCTCGTTGCTAATCGAATTTTGTGGGTATAGGATATTATATATATATATATATATATTGGAGCTTCTAGACTCTTCTCTGCGCTCTTCTCTCAAATAGAGGGAAACAGACAGTCTGATAGAAATTTATAGATAAAAAAGACGCAAAATAAATAAAAGGAAAGGCCTCTAGGAGTCCCCCCCTCTCTCTCCTTGCTAAGCTATGGCGCCCACCCTCTCACTCTTCAGTTCATAGCCAATTTCAATTCAAACGCCTCCAAGTTATCAACTCTATGAACCCCCCTTTTTCCTCCCATAAAACAAAATTCTCTCTCTCTCTCTTCAGTTACTTGCCTTTTTTTTTCCTTTTTTGTTTTTGGAAGATGAAAGGAAAATCTGTAAGTTTATTCTGTATTGCCAGTTTGGGAACTATAGTGGGGGTATTTTGTTAGGAAATTAAACACCAATAATAAGTTAGCAAAAAAAACCAAAGATTACATTTTTTTGGGGAATATTTTCATACCTCTAGTTTTTTTAATTTGAAAAATGGTAATTTAGGACAGGATATTTACCAGAATAAAATAGGATAAAATTTGATTAAGGTAATTTAATATATTGTAAATATAAAGTATTACACTTCATCGTTCATTTAATAATTTGATGTATTTTTGTATCTGTAATACTTTTTAAAAGTGGAGACGTTAAAGTTATGTATTGGTGGTTAATAGCTTTTTTAAGTAAAAAGTTTAGTAGTTGCTGAGGAAATGATTTTTAAAAAATAAAAGATACTAACTCTAATTATCTAGTTTTTAAATTTTATTTTTATAATTTGAAATTTCTTTACTCATTATTCCTTGATTTATAGAATATGTGTACTTGCCTTATTTTTCACTAACGACAAATAATAATAAATTATTGAGACATGTTCCTTAAGGAACCAAAGAAAATGACTTTTAATAATATTTTTGCCAACATAAATTTTGGTTAAATTTGTGCTTTGGTCTCTTAACTTCATTTAAAATTTTAAATTGATCCCTGAAATTTAAAACATACTAAAATAGTCCATTATCTTTTCTTTTATCCCACAAGTGCTCTAAATTATCATACCTATCAATCAAGTTGCTGCTAAGTTGGCTCTAAATGTGGTGAGGTAGCATCCACATGACTGTTAGCTCTAAATTTGTGAAAATTCTAAATTGACACCTAAACCAATTTAAGAAAAACTTTGTGAAAAAGAAAAATTATAAGACAACTCAAAGAGCCGACCACCACTTGAGATCCATCTTAGCAGTGACTTGGTTAGTAAACGTGATAATTTATGGCACTTATAGAATAAAGCAAAAGATAAAAGTTAATTTTGACATATTTTAAATTTAATGGATCAATTTAAAATTTTAAATAAAATTAAGAGAACAATTTTTTTAAAATATCAAGTAACTCATGTGATTTAGACTACTACTATTTTGTTGCTATATGATATGAAGTGTGCTAATTTAGGTTTATGCAGTGTTTTGTTAGCATTTTACCATTTTGTAATTTATTTATTCGGTTAGTATTTTATTACTTTGAATCAATTCTCCTTTAATAAATAAAATAAAATAAATCAAGTACACGAAAGGTAATGCATAGAAAATTTGATCAGGGTCAAGATTTGTTGGGTTTTGACCAAGGTTCAATTTAAACCCAAATTATGTCTTGAGGGAGCTTAATTATTTGGGTCAATTGAGTCACTAACATGTTGATCATGCTTAATAATACCCCATCTAATTTACATTTTGCCCCTTAATGATTTGATTTATTTGCATTGTTCCCGGTGTAATTTATAATTAAACCTTTATTATATAAACATTTTATCACCTTTTGGTACGTACCTAATGTGATAATATGCCAGCTAGTGGAGCAAACTGTGAAAGATAACTGAATTGTTTTAGATTGAAAAGAATAAAAGAAAAGAAAAGATTTGATACAGATTTAGATTCAAAATATATTTAAAAATCTTCAAATTATAAGGGAGTAATGTAAATAGATCCAACTACATGCCCATTTTTATTTACTTCTTTTCTTTTTCTTTTTTTAAATATCTTACTCCATTCAGCATACATGCAAGTGGCACGGAGATATTTGATGAGTGATTAAAAGAAATACACATTTGTGAGTATCCATGATGACACATATTCAAATGGACCTTGAGGTGCTTAGCTATTTTCAAGAAATTGACAAACTCATAATAGATTCTTCATCAGAAATTTCAACTTTGGGGCTATCTCGTACGTCTCCTGGGACTAAGTGGCCATGGAGGTTGAAATTCACGTAAGTTTTGTTGATCATGTTATTAGGGCTTAGGGTTTTATGTTGGTTAACTATTAAGAATTGAGATTACATTAAAGTTTTGAAGCTCTTTTACACAATTTCTCTTTAGGATGATCCCTTCTTTGACTTAAGTAGTTCAATGAATTTGAGATTTACTAAAGTAAAAGTTACCCAAAAATTGACACTTTTGTAAAGAAGGGGTTAAAGAAAAAACTAAATCCTGATACCATAAAGAAAATTAATTAAAATACATAGAAATTAATTGGAATATCGCCCATAACTTTTACTTTCATTTTATCTTCATTTTGCTTTACCACAGAGAAGCTCTACGAAGTCTTGTTAGTCTGTGTAAATCCATGAAAGAAGTTTGGTGAAAACCTAGAATGGAAGCATGAAGAGCTTAGAAGGGTGTTAATATGCGATCATCCCAGGCCGTTGAGGTCATTTCAAAAGTTGTCTGCATGTGTCTTGTTGCTTTATGACCTCATGAAACAAAGAATGGGACAGAATTCTCTGCTCACATCAATTCTACACAACTTCGACGGAGACGGCTCCGCAAACGAGTGTTTCTTTTTCTTGGTGTAAGAAACAACCAAAACTTTTAAAATCATATTGTTATCTTGCTAGTACCCTCATGACACACTTCGTTTAGATACATTCTATACTAGAAAGAAATTGAAAGAATCCAGTGGTTACATCACATCAGTTTTGTATTAAAACAAACAGTACAAAAACCAGCTTCTTCTTCCTCTTCCTCTTCTTCTTCTTGCCCTCTCCAAAAAAAAAAAATGCTACAAAAAAACTCCTTTCTTTAATGTGGAATAGTAGACGCCGACACCTGAATTATTGGAACATAAATTCAGATTTAAATGATATGGTACTAATGTCATGAGGGAAATATTTACTATATATACTTCTATAGTATACTATATATTTAAAAATTCAGTGTTATATCATATTTTGACAAATAAATAATTTTTTTATTAAAATTTAGGATATAACTCAATCATAATTCAAAATTAGATTACATAATTTTTATTAAATGAATAAATTAAATTACATGACAAAATATAAATAACAGGATCGATGCTCAATACTACTAAAGATCGAAAATGAACTAGAACGAAGAATCATTAGTCTATATCAAGCTATCTAGTAAGTATATATGATGGAAATTCCTTGAGACTTTGAAAAATATTAATTTTCCATATATATTAATGGAAGATAGTGTCTAAAGTATATTATACTTTGAACCCAAAAAAATTGTGAAGAGAATTATATATTCTGTTAAAAGTTCACCTAATACTAACTTCAGTACTCTTTTGAATTTTTTATATTCAACTACAGTTGTCTTCGGATTTTATTTAAGACTAATGATAAACTTGGTTTCAAATAAAATTTATGAACTTGTAAATAATAATAAAATTTAACAATGTTAACCTAATTAGTAAAAAATAATAATATCTTTCTTTATCAATTTAAGTATTTTTTTAGTAACAATCTAGTAATAAAATCCTAGTTAATGCGTCAGAACAATCTTAAAGAGGAGATTTAGTTATGTGACTGAAATATAAAAGAAATAAAACTAAAAATCTGCATTGGAATCACTTAATTAGGCAAAAGGTAATTATTCTTAAGCATTTTCCTTAAAAAGGAAGAGAGGAAACTTGTCTGAATAACTTTGTAATTATCGCCTTTTCACTTGAAAATAATTTGAATCTATTGACTCCCCCCCCCCCCCCCCCCTCAATATTATGCAACAGAACAGGCAAATGTGGTCCATATTAATGGTTACCTTAGGTCTCTGGTGAATTAGGTTATAAGTGGCCATCACTATTGCCTAAAGCCTCCACTTTCTTCAAAGTGGGGATTAGACCTTTCATCACCATTTGTTAGAGGCATCAATAATACAATCTTATTGCTGTGTGCTATTGACCTGCAGGCATTTTGGGAAAAATAAAAAAGAGATAACTAGGTCCCACTAAGCAGTACAGAAGATGGATAATGTTAACCCAATTTTGTAAGGTCTACATCTTAAAAACAAGAGACTACAATTAGATTCTGCTTTGGAATGTAGAATGTAATAGGCATTAAAAGTCCAACTAAAGATGACTTGTGAATAGTTATTATGATAAGATTTAAGTAATTTTTCTTTTTTGTTTTCATAAAATTATGATATGTGAATAATTTTTTAAAGTAGATTATAGTTTATTCTCTAGTGGGTTTGCTTTGAAATTAGTTTGGTCCGTGAGGTTTAAAGTCACTTATTTAAATTTTTTGTGATTTGCTTCATTATCACTTAATCATCTTGTGATATTTTTAATCTTAATTTTAATTAAAAAACATAAAAATTTTAAAATGATGAACAATTTCATTATTAAAAGTATGTTTCATTTATTTTGAATAATCTTATAACTTTTATATGTCACTAGAATTAAGCTAATATTTTAAAATTGACTTTATCCGCTTGATTTTAATAGTAACCTCATAACACTAAAATATTCAATATATAAATAACACATTTTAAATCATAAGAAAACAAACTGAGTGTAAAACAAACCATATAGAATAAATTATAATTTACCCTATCTTATTCATATTTATTATCACATTATTGACAACTCTTTGGGAAAAAATATCCCTTCACGTATTATAATATTATTAGAGAATTTAATACTAAATACCTATTTTTTTAAAAAAATTGTTTTTATGCATTTATTAGTGAAGAAGATGATATCTATATTTAATCAATTATTCCAAAACATTGAAAGCAACCAATCTGGGTGCCAACATGATGTAAGATAGAAATTGGAATCATTTCTAATCAAATATTCCATGAATGTCGTTCCACTTGTTTCATAAAAAGGCTGTGGAAGGATGTATATCTGAGGTTGTTCTCTTATTAGATTCTTTGACCTTTTTGTTGGGATAAAAAGACAGTGCTATAGTATTATATTACTATTGACATCTCTTTTATATTTTCACAAAAGTATGAATTTGAATTTTATATAAATATTTATAAATGGATAAGAATATATATGCGTATGTGCACAATAATTGTTACTTATTACTATTTAAAGTAATTTTAATTTGACAAGCGTACACAGGACAACAACATATTATAAAAGTTTGTGAAAGCCAATGGATGCTTCATAAGCTGTCAGATCAATGTCCTGCAGTGTAAGTCTTTTTGTGATATTTTGTTGAATTTCCATTGGTGGAACAAGCTTTATATATATATATTACACCTTTTCTTACATATATCATTCTATTTTTTCCCAAAATATATTATTATGGTCACTTTTGAAAAATTTTTGGTAAGTTTTTTTTTAATAGTTGTCATTAATTTTTTTATAACAATATAATATATAGAAGAATTTTGTTAAAAAAACCTAATCATGCAAGTGGCGCATACTAAATTATAAAAATATTTATTTACCACATTTTGATTAAAAATTGATATTAAACGCTTAAAAATTGAATTTAAATATTTTTCTTCTTTAAAAAAAAGTTTGTATTTATCATTTTGTATGTGGAATTAATATAACTAAAAGTTTGTCAATTATTAAGGTAAGAATTGAAATTTGGTAGAAATTATTAAACCGCATCGAGAAGCTAATGGGCCCAAAAATATTGGGCCTTACTAGTACTTCTTTTGGATCGGTTCATGGCCAGATCCATGGGCTTGCTCTTTTTTTTGTCAATTTCTTAATAGATTTTTTTTATGAAAGAAAGTTCCAACGACATGAGTCCACTGTCAGCTCAGTAACCATTATTAAATGTTTTTCTTTTGTTGAAGTATTTTTATTTATGAGTGAATAGCGAATGATTGAATACTAAATTTTAATTAATTAAGTATTAAAAATGAGGTGAAATAAGAATTATTAAGGAAGATAGACTACTAGTAGCTCAAACCCTTTTGACCATTAAGTTTATTAGATTTAGAAAATGCATGGTATTTAAATCCTCTGCTGTGCCCTCAAATAAGGAAGCCAATATGAGTTTTACAAACATAAGATAGGTCATACAAAAGGTGAGTGATTCAGTGAAACCCACATAATGTGTTTTTTTTTTGGTAAGATTCACATGCTGTATTGGTTTGACATGATTATTATATAAATGAGATCACATCATATAAAATATATAAGAATTTTATCCCTATAGTGGATACACCTACTTTTACTACTAAACATAGTAACATTGTCTGAAAATGGAAACAAATTAACTATAGAGTCCCCAAATAGTAAAGAATAACAGTGCAACTTGCAACAGAGAAACTGCCCAATCTAGCATGAGATTTGGCAGTGTGATATACTATCTTAATTAAAAAATTTATCAATAATTTTATTGCAATTTATAATACATTATCTCATTGCAAAACTCATGACTTTAAAGTGTGAATGTGTTTTATATTCAATTTAATTTTAAGAGAAAATTAAATTTTAATTGTGTTTAGATATAAATACATATCTGAATTTAATTTTTTTATCATAATTTTTAACACTTGTTTGATTGGATGAAATTAAAAAAAAAGTTTAAAATATGAACAAATGAGATGACAAATAATTTCTATATTTTTATTTAAAAAATAATTTAATAATTAAAATAATAATATAATAAATAAAATATTACATAAATTATATACACTATTACATTTGCCGTCAGCCTTTGATAGTTTCAAAACATATAATAAATAATCAATATGTTTCCAGTTTCATAATAAGGTTTGATTTGAGCATCAACAAGAAGTATAACTTTCCACTTTTAGGGTACTTGATCGGGAAAAAGCTGTCCTTATCACATGGAATTTTCAGAAACCAACGGTGAGAGGCACGTGAAGTAGCCGTCCTACAATATTGGGTATGTGACCTACTACTCCTCTCTTGCTTTGGACATTTAGGCCCCAAAAAGCCTATACACTTTCATTCTTTTCCATTGATATCACATTGCTCTTTAGCCTCTTTAATAATTTTTTTTTGAGAATTTTTTGTTATAATTTCTTTTATAAATTTTATAAAAAAAAGGTATGTGATACAAAAAAATAAAAATAAAAATAAATATAATATCTTCCATCTACTTTCTCTTTTGCCCCAAAAAATAAATTTTACTACACTCAAATTTTATGTGCCCGTTTGGCAGTACGTTAAAAAATCATGTTTAAGAAAAAATTTTAATTCTTTGTTTTGTATAAACCGTGATTTGAGGAGGGAATAATATATAGTGTGTTTATTTATGTGTTTTTAAAGCCTAAAATCAAGTTTTTTAAGAAGTAACAATTTATTATTTTTACGTAATACGTAATTTTGAAACGACACGCGCTTAGTGGTTATGTGATTGTGGAGTTTTTTCACATAGCAACCCAGAATTGTTTCTCCTAGAATTGTTTCTCTGTTTACAGCTCAGACATATCGCCATATGAGAATGCAAAGAAGACGGATTCAAAAACAAAATCAATCATTAATAAGATATGAATCATATTAACATTCAACAGATTCGGTTCAACTGCTTCAGCATCCTCATAATTTAGGTAGATTCAAAGTCAATTGTTTCATGAACCCAAAATCCTATGCTATATCCTTAATACAATTGTAAGATTAAAATAAGGACCACATTCAATCATGCATAACACAAGTACAATAACATAATGGATTAAAAACTAACAATAATAAACCACACAACAACTTCAAACCATAATTAAACTGCTCCGAAGCATTCATTTTAAATTCAAATTACTAATTATAGTGATCACATTTATCGTTATCACCTTGTGTTTCAAGAAGTATTCAGAGGAAAAACAAAAATCTAAATGTAGTATGTCAATATAAGAAAATACACCCTCAAAATTATATTGACAAAAAAAATTAAGCTAAGAGACATCGTTAATCATATATATATATATATATATATATATATGCTTACAGACATTCTTGATGAAATCTCATTCTATGGAAAGTTTACCAAACGGAAGAAAATTCAGAGAACATAGCAACTGAGGAAGAAGATAATTTTTCAAATCCCCACATAGAATGGTATAACAAACAAAAGAATTTGAAAATTTCCTCCTTGGCCAGAACTAACTATTGCTATGTGAACTTTGCCTAGCTGCTTCCTCTTCTTCTTTTACCTCTTGTGGGGCCTCCTCCTCCTCCGGCGCCTCCACATCCTCCGCAGGTGGCGGCGGAGGTGGAGGAGGAGGGAAGATTCTACCGTCGACACAGGACGAGCATTTGGTCTCGACCCAGCTTTCGAAGTCGTACTCTCCAAGACCCATGACCCGGCGACCCGAACAGAGCCTGCCTATCATACCCGCTATGACTCCCAGAACAGTGATGACTGCAAGAACCGCAATAACGGGTCCGACAGACCCGTGAGGAGAACGGGTCGGGTAGGCTTGCTGGGTCACTTCCATCTGCGGAGGCTGATTCACCATTGGAGTGGACATGTTCTAAATTTTGAGGGTTTAAGCTCTGAAACACAAGGAAAAAATAATAACAATAATAGAAGGGGTTGGAGGAAATTTATGTTTTTGGGGTCTTTGAAAATGTAAAGAAAGATGGAAACACTTTGTGGGTTTACCATAAAGAAGAAGGAGGAGGCATGATAGAGAGAGAAGGAATGTTTGAGGAAGTTCTTAGACCAGAGAAGGGTGACGTTCAGTCTGCTTTTATATTGGGTTCCCTTTCCTTTTACATAAATTCCTTTTACACAAATTAAGGTATAAAACTTTTATTTTTTATTTTCTGGTTCTAGGTGTTAATAATAATGATAGTGTGAGATAACATCAAAGAAAAAACAGGTTTTAATAAGAAGAATTATAAATAAGAATTTAAAATTAAAAAAATTATTTTGTAAGATCTATTACCACCAAATATTATTAGTTTTAATTAAAGTTAATAATAATTTTTTAAAATGATAATAATAGATGAATTTTTTTTTTATAATTTTGAGTCTTTATGTATAATTTTTCCTTTTTAATATGGAGGGGTGGTCTTTATAGCTTTTAGGGACTCGTTTTTTGGGTACTGCAACTCCAAGCAATTATAATCGAATTGGGATCTTCTAAATTTCAACATGGAGAGAAACCCTATTTATAAGATAAATAAGATGAGGAACTTCAGAGACTGTTCATTCAAAGGATTTATTCTCCAGCTAGTGAAGTTCGCCATTTTATTTTTCCAAATTTACATTGTAAATTTTAAAATAAGCTTTAGAAGATCTTAATACATAACCAATTCACTTGAAGAAAGTTGTGTAGGAATGTATTCTAGTGGATGGAAATCAGATTACGTCAATTGATTCGATAAAAAATTAATAAATTGACCATACTTTTGGTTTATTCAGCTTTCAAGTCTTCATAGTACATCTTTAGATTTTTGTTTAAGAAAAGAAATTATATATTTTTAAAATAAGAAAATATGTAATTTAAACATTACTTAAGAGAAAAGAGAACCATGCATCCTAAAATTTTCGTATATGACATTCTTCTCCATCTGCATGAGCAAAAGAGGAAGTTCCTCTCATGGCCAGAACTAACAAAGGACTCATCTGCAGAAGGATAGTTTAGATTATGGAAAATTGAGAAAAATCTCTGATAGTTCTAAGGTAAAAATTGTAAATATCATTAAAATTATAGTTATGATCATAAGTTCAAATCTTAGTTGAAAATGTTGGATGAAACAAATCCCCAAAACGAGTATTTGCAGTGCTTTAAGTAACACTGAAGAATGAAAATGGAAATAAACACACACTTTAAACATCTTTTTCCCTTCTCTTTTTTAATCTTTCTTTCTTTGTATATCTATCCCTGGTTTTATGCTTTTGAGATTATTATTATTATTTTAATATCTACATCCGTACATTTCAATGGAAAATATCAAAATGCACCGAATGGAGCTTAAATTAAGTGCAAGGTGCTTAGCATAACGAGGCAAATCATGAATATTCAATTCATGAGAGAAGAGATATGCTCAAGCTTTTGCCTTAAAGGTCAAAAAGTTGAACATTATTGTTTTCGATATAATTTAAAAAGAGAAATATTTCAATAATACAAAGTTTGAGGGCTTTCTTTTTTTGAGCTACGAATTGTATAGTAATTGGACCACTCCACCCCACCAATTGTGCATTATTGAGCTCCATCATTATCTGCTTCGCACAAACAAGATTACACTTGTTTGTATGCCTATAAATAATATTAATTTGCTTATCCTAACTTAAAAAAGAAAAAGGGAATTCCCACTGATTAAGATGTTATTTATTCTAAACCTAAAAATTTTAGTTATTAATCATAATTTTCAATAGCAAATAAATTTAAGAATAGAGAGGAGTTTCGATGTGAGTCTACAAAAGGTGATGAGGCATCGTCTGACTTTTCTATACTCTTTTTTGACTCTAAGTACACTCTGTCGACTTCTCTTTTGAATCTGCATGCTAGTTCTTTTCCCACGGCAGAAAGTGGAGGAGGAGGGAAATTAAAGAATGGCATGCATACTATAAACTGCTGACAAGTGTTCCTGTATACCAGAAATAATGCAAATGTACAAGATAACAAGACTGTGGTCCACTAAAGTTACTTCACTTTCATTTTTTTGGGGAAAAAAATAATGAAAATGATCATATTGGTGCCGAAAACACATATTAGTGTATGTTAGGTTCATTTGCATGCATATATTGTGAAGAAAAAAAAGATAAATTACAACTTACCATATGTATATCCTTCCAGACACCCGGAAGCTTTAGATTATATTTCATATACAATTATGCCATGCATTTTATTATACATAATATGGGCCAGTTGAGCCCATTAAACCGTCCCACCTTTTGAGCATTCATTGAACCATATCCAAAATCATACTTCACCGCTCAGAAATGAGCAACATAATTTTGGAGAATTCAAAAGACATACTGTCCTAATAAAAATAGGATCCCTCCCCTTGCCCAAGCTAGCATAATTTTTTTACTAAAATTATCTTTTAATTTCATCATTTATTAAATTATTTTTTAAATTTAGTTCATTAAAAATGAGGTATTTTTTAATTTAATTTATCATAGAATTATTTTATCAATTTAATTTCATATAAATAAAATTATTATTAATATTTTTATATTAATATAATATTATTGAAACTAACCAATATGATTATATATAACATACTTTGGAAAAGTTATTGCTTAGTCACCATTTATGGTTTGTAGATTGACAATTAGTTTAATTAAAAGTAAATTGATAAAAGAATGTTATTAATAATTATTTTATTTGTAAAGGATCAAATTAAAAAATATTTTATCTTTAAGGAATAAAATTAATAAGACAATGTTATAAGGGATAAAATGGAGAAATTTCTCATCTATAAGGGACCGAAATGAGATTCTAGTCAAATTCTTCTTATTTACTCTATGAGTTTTTACTTTTTAAGCACTTATAGCTGTTTGATATAATATGAGAAAAAAGAAAAGAAAGGAAATAATAGAAGAGAAAGGAAAGGAAAGAAGAGAGAAAGTAAATAAACTATCATTTGCTTTATTATGATAGGAGGAAAAAGAAGAGACATTTCTTTGTTTTATGAAAAAAAAAAGAAAAAAATATAAATAAGATGTTAAATTAATTTATTATCTTCTAACTAATTAAATATATTTAACATCAATATAGTATATATCATGTCTATTCATTTATATTAATATAAGCATGTAGTTTATTTATCTTAATTTTTTATCTTTTTTTGTTTATTTATAATTAAATTATTTTTTAAGAAGAGACATTTCTTTTTTTATTAAAAAAAAGAAATATATATATATATATATAGATATATAAGATGTTAAATTAATTTATTATCTTCTAACTAATTAAATATATTTAACATAAATATAGTATATATCATGTCTATTTATCTATATTAATATAAGCATGTATTTTATTTATCTTTTTATTTATCTTTTTTTGTTTATTTATAATTAAATTTATTTTTTATTTATTAATATAGCATAGGTTCTACCATCTTCTTCCATCAAACAACATTGTTGCACATACATTGAATAAAACTCATTCCCTCTTTTCTTATTTCTCTTTTCAAACTTTATAATAAAAAACTTCAAAAGATCCAAAACTTGTAAAAACTAGCATTGCACAATGTATTATTAATTTTTAAGTTTCTTTCATTTTGACTTCTAATAAATTTACATAGATAATGTTTGTTATATATGGCAAACTTGCCTTTGGTGTCTTCAAGGTTGTAGTAATTAATACAAGCTTGAAACAACACCCCATCCTCTTTTGTAACATAACATGTCTCATTTTAATTTGTCTGGCCATTATAACCTCTTACACTTTTGGGCCCTATTTGGTATTGCGAAAAGAAACTAAAAATGAAATGGAATCTATAGTAAAACACGTGTGGTTATGGGATTTGAGGATGGAAATGGAAAGTTGTGGTACTGTGCACTTTCTTTGGCTTCCGCCCCATATTTGTGTGACATTTTTCAAACAAACTCATAATAACATTTTTAGCCTTCCTATTCATACCATTATTTATTTATCTATCTTTTCTATTTAGAACTATTCAATAGTCAACCCTATTCATCAACACCATTAGAAAAATCACTCAAGCTAGCTTTCTTCTTCAATAAGTGGAAGAAACAATCTACTATTGCCCATAGACATGTTTTTTGCCACAAATTTTATATTGTTTGGTTAACCTATTCTCATGAGAAAATATTTCTGCATTTTCTAGAATTAAATGCATCACTAGATATGTGTGCACCTTGATATGTGTTATTCTAACTTGTGAATTTGCTACATTCTAGATCTTGCGATGGCTTTTCTTCTAACTATTGCGATAGCAAATTAGTTTTACGCATTATATATATATAGTTAATAGAGATCTTTTTTCGATAACTATTACATTTTAATCTTTTAAATTTTTTGTATTCTTTATAATTGCTACATATATTTGTTGAATGAGAAAAATGAAAACCATCTCTATGTACTCCATTAAACTTGTAGTTTTTAAGTATAAATTATAGTTATTTAACATAACTATTACTATAATCTCATATTAATTTGAGCTGGTCAGTAGTGTTTTGTTTCAACTGAACAGAGCATCAACTATTTCATATTATTATAATAATCCAGACCAAGTATTGTTCACCATTTGAATATGGATGACATTAGCCCTGATGTCATTCTTTATATATTAGTTTGGTTTTTGTTTGTCATGCAATATAGACTTGATGGATGATAAATATGTGGATCACTATAACTTTGAATTGCCATCGCCTAATGTATAAGTCATATACTACTGACTTTCAAGTAAAGCGAACTCACTTTAGGAGATTGATATATACTAGTGACTCTACATATTATGATCAACTTAGAATATATATAGCAACATTTGATCGACTTTGTGAGATACTTGATCAAATTACGGGACTTAAACCTATGAAAAATATGTTAATAAATGAGCAAGTAGCAATATTTTTATCCATTTTAGCACATCACATTAAGAACAAGCCAATGAAGGTATACTTTAAAAGATCAAGAAAAACCATTAGTCGATACTTTAACATTGTATTGAATGTAATGATACTTCCAGATAAAGAGCTATTAAAAAAAAACTAAGCCTGTATCTGAAAACTTAAAGGATGAAAAATGAAAATGGTTCAAGGTAAAGTTTTTGACAAACAACCTTAATTTTGCTATAAATTTTTGTCACACTTCCAATTAACTCCTTTTATTTTTAGAATTGCCTTGGTGCACTTAACAGAACATATATTCTAATTGAAGTACTTACAGCAGACAAGTATTGATATCATAGTAAAAAAAAATTAATCACTACTAATGTTTCAAGTGTATGCTCACATGATATACAATTCATTTATGTGTTGCCGAGTTGGGAAGGATCTACAGTTGATGATCGTGTTTTGCATGATACATTTAGTGGGAGACATGGGTTAAAGGTCTCTCATGGTAAGCATCTTGAGGATTGTCTTTTTTGACATTATAGATTCATAATTACATTTTCAATCACTTGTATTTTCTTAACTAAGGTTTAAATATATGTGTTGGCATAGGTAAATATCATTTGGTTGATATAGGTTATACTAATTGCAATGAATTTCTCACACCATATAGAGAACAGAGGTACCACTATAGTGAATGGCAACATGGTCATCGCTCATCTAGCACATGAGTGTTTTAACATGCAACATGTATTGGTCCACAATTTAATTAAGAGAGCATTTGTAGTTTTGAAAGAATGATAGGTAATACTTAGGAGTCCCTTTAGCTACCAATAAAGATACACAATAAAATAATATTAACTTGTTGCTTGTTACATAATCTCATAACTTGACAAAACAATAAGGGCATGTTTGGTACAAAGGCTATAAGAGGGAAAGGAAAGGAAAGGAAAGCAGATTCCCTGGTCTCTGATGTTTGGTACGCAGGATTCCTTTTCCAACGGAATGAAATTTTCCTTCAAATGATGGAATGTGCTTTCCTTTGATAAACTGATGGAATGTGCTTCCCTTAGGTGCAGGATAATATTTTTAGATAGCTAAGTATTTTTTTTTCTAATTTTAGAAATAAAAAAATAAATATAAAGATTCCTTTCCATTCCCATTCCCTTTCTCATTCCCATTCCCATCAAAATTCATTCTATGTACCAAACGTACCCTAAGAACGAATCCCTAAATGGGGTCAATAGACAAGAATATAAGAACCAGAACAATGGTATAGGTGGATTGGATCATATGGTGACCATGATCTAATCCACCTATAGAATAAATTTATTTATTGCAACTATGTTTATGATTGGAAACAAGATATATCAATATTTTAGCTTGTTCATAGAGTTCTATCTTCTAAAACCTACATATTTATACAAGTATTATTATCGAAACAATATACAATGCATTATAAATTTCATACCATTAAAAGAGTACTAAGTGATTTTTCAAAACACTTTTTATATAAAAAACTTAACTTATCCCAGGCAAGGAACAATTTTAAATTTGCATCAATTTAAACATAAAAATAATTAAAAAATATAAATTGTCAGTAAAAACAAAGAGCACTTATCTTCTTATTAAGATAAAAAAAAGATAAATAAATAATTATATTTGAAAAAAATAAAAATAATTAAAAAGATAATATTTAAATATGATTATTAATACTTTTTGTCACGTTCATAAAAATACAAAGAAAATCATTATTTGGTGTAATCCTTGTGAGGATATATCACCAACTTTTCCAACAATTATTATTATGTAATGCTAATATGACAATTATAGTCCTTGCATGCTAAACCTTGTTCAAAAATATTCACTTGGATGATATTAGATTTCAAAACATTATGTATGTTGTAACATTTAATGTGATTGGTAGTTATGGTTTGTGATTATTTAAGTTTGACTAACATCCATTTAATTGCCTTCAATATGTTTAATCTGAATTTATGTTCTAGCCTTCTTGCATAGATCTTATTATAGGCTTTGACTCCCAACCTAAAAATCATCAATGGACTCCATTTGAGGATGCAGTGTAGGTTAAATGTCTTGTGGAGTTACGGATAGACAAAAAATATATGTTAGATAATAATTTCAGGCCAGGCCATTTGAAGTAGTTAGAATGGATGATGGATGAAAGAAGCCCAGGATGTGGCATTAAGGGAGTTTCTCATATTTAGTCTCAACTGATGGCATTAAAATAATTATGGTCCAACCTATATGATATGGCATGTGGGTCCAACTGTTTTAGATTTAGATAGGATCCTATATCAAAATATATCACAATAGATAAGGATATGTATGATGACTATGTTAAGGTAAGTTGTGTGCTTTTTTTTTTCCATGTGTCATTATATAAATATTATCTCATCCATAAATATATACATTCATACTTCTAGGTAATTTATAGGTTCATAAGAATGCAACTACATTTAGATATAAGCCATTTTTGCACTTTGAAGATTTGTGCATTGTGTAGGAAAATGATAGGGCTAAAGGATAGGATGAACAAGATACTAAGGATATTAGAGATGCATCCTCAAGAGGAAGCCATAGTCATGCAATCGAAGACTTAGTTAATAGCCTAATGAATATGGATATCAATCAAAAGTTAGTAAATTTTGATACTACTCCAATACCTCCCAATGAAGTTACCTCATCCTCTTAGAAATGAAAAATGCACAAGAGTAATTATACACAACAATTATTAAAAGGGCTAAAACATATAACTACAAAAATGAATCAATGTTTAGCACTGGTTGCAGAGAATATATGTCAAGGTATCAATCGTTTGGCACGTGATACAAACCTTGATGACAAAATATTAAATTTATTAGCTAATTTGCTCATAGTAGATGGCTTAACTACGGATGAAGTCTACTTGGCTCATATCCATATTTCTTGAGATAACAAGCTACTCTTATGCTTTCATATTATTTCAGATGTTTTGAAGCCGGAATAGATTAGAAAGTTAATAAGATAAGTAGCTACACTAGTATGGATCTTTTTTTTTTTCAATATTTTGATAAAGTATATATGAGCAAACAATGAATGTTTTTTAAGGTGATGTTTGCTAATGAAGTATATATAAGGTTAAGACTTGCTAATATATTGTATATAAGCTTAGGACTTATTGGGATGCCATCATGCATATTACAGATCTGCATAAAAAATGTGGTTGCCTTTTTTTGGATGACTATAAATGACCTATTGGATGCGATAGCTTATTAATTGAACTTTACTCCATCCTATTATTGTTGCTCGTTTGTTTGTAATATGGATATCTTATTTAACTTTTATGGTATATGTGTCTTGTACTGATTGAGATGAACATTGGGAGGTAAGAATTTCTCATTTGCAATGAAGAATGTAGGAAAACATGTTATAAATTATAGTAGACAGAGTATTTACTCTTTAAAACAAAATTTGCTTAGTGTATGCATTGGTTTCATGAGAATTGTATTTTTGCATTTAAGCTTTATAAAATATATATCTTAAGTATAATTAAAAAATTTAAACAAAATTAAGAAATAAAAAAGGGATTAAGCCTAAAGTTCATAAGAAAAAAATTAGAAAATAAAAAAAGCCGAACAACATTATCCAATAACTATTTGACTGCCCGACAGTCAAAACCATATCCAATCGGACGATTCTGATTGCCAAGCAGTCGAACATTGTCCAACTAAAGTTTCATAGTCAGACATTATCTGACCAATGTGTAGTTAGATAACATTCTAACTATAACACAATCGAATAGCGTTCTGACTGCGCCCCAGTTAGACCTCTATGGCAGTCATGCAAACCTTCAAAAATCGCCCCTATATTTTTATTTTTTTCCTTCATCTTTGTCTCTTTTTTCCTTTACTATGAAAGAAACATTTATTATCTTTTATTAGAGATACAAAAACCTTATTATACTTTTATTATCTACAAATCTACATTAAAAAAAATGTCTTCAAGAAGGAAATAATAGAAATTCATTGATGTGATCATTATATGTGTGTATATATATATATATTTACAACTTGTACGTGGATTTATATTATGTTATACTTTTGTTAAATAACATTTTATACTTCATTTTTTTTATATTTTTTTGCCTGTGCATATGAATTCTAGTATTAAATTCATATGATTTTGTGATACTTTAATGTAATATATAAATCTATATAATTTTGTATATAGTATATAAATTGTGTATGTATATATATATTCATTTTTTTGTCTATATATTCACTAGTTATATATATACACACACACACACACACACCTACTCAAACTTATATGCTTTTATATAATTATATATATTTTATGCACTACATATATATATATATATATATATATATAAACTTTTACCTTAAATAAAAGGAAATTACAATATTAGATTAGCATGTCAATATTTGTTCATTATTGCAAACATTACATAAATATTTAACTCTACTTCTCCCTATTATCATCATCTTTATCATTGTTATTTTTTTCACATCCAATACAAGAATTACTTGATTCTCGTTGAAATAACCTATATCTACCCTCTAATTGTTTGTGACTGTGATGAGTTAATTCATGCATTTGTGATTGAAGCTTCTTAATTTATCTCTGTTACTCTTGAAATTGAGTTTGAAAGATTGTGTTGAAACATTGATAAATTCATTTCTTATCACATCTTGTATATATGTTAAATAAAGATATGGTGGCACTTGATTAGATGAAGCTTCTTGGGTGTATGTGTATCCAATATTAGAATCTCCTAATATTTTACATGATATATTATCTCAATCCATAAATTGAATATCTTTTTTTGCTACCAGCAGTTTCAACAAATAAATTCAAATCTAATGTATTGTCACTTGAACTTTTTGCATTATTTTTCCTTCTCAAATATTCATCCTACTAATGCAATTCAAAGGTTAAAATGCAAAAAGATTTAAGAATTAAAGTGACAAATATAGATGTAAATATATATATATATATATATATATTAAACGAGTACCTAAATAGCTTTTGATTTTTGATCCACCCAAGTGTTAATAGATTTATGTTGATGTGTTTTTAAATAAATTTCAGAAGACGAAGGATATTTTTCCAATTCACGAGCCTATATAATAGAATAAGTAACATTACTTGGAACAGTGCAAGCAAAGTATGAAATAAATGTGTTAAATAAGTGCCAATCTTCTGGCATATTCTCCTATAAAAATGGAGTCTTCTATACGCAAAGAAGAGTCAAACTGCAAAATGGAGGTACGATTCTTCTTTTTTGCTCTCTAATTGATTGAAAATCTTCAGTGTTCCAATGGGTACAAAATTCCTCCCAAATTGATTGTTTAATCAATTGTGATTTTTTTATTATCTCTCATGAGTAGCACTAATAGTATCTTTTAAACAACTTTTTATTCAATTTTTCCAATTTTGCTAGATATCGTTATGATACATTGATTCCCTGTAATAATGTTTCTTAAAAAATTTATAAAAACACCCAACAATCATGGATAATGGATGGAGAACTTATAATTATATAAATGACTATGTATTTCAATCGAAAAGGTAGGAAACATTATAAGGGTTAAAAAATTATCTGAAATTCATGAAATCATAACTCTCTATATTCTTGCGAAACTTGGATCCAACAATTTCATGGTTCATTATATTTATTTTTAAAAATTGTAACAATGCATGCACAGACATCTTTATTATTTGGTATAAACCTAGTTAAATAAGTGATAAAGAAGATAATTAACAATAAAGTTAAACATAATGATAATACTATCTGATATTATACAATTGAAATATAATTATAAACCCTATGCCATCAGATTAATCCATTCTTTGACTTATTCATCTTGATCATTAGACTGCACACTATGCATACCATGTGACACATCTTGAATGTTAAGTCTAACTAGATGTTCTTAAATATTAGATGATTCTTCTTGAGGGATATTCCAACATGTCTTTCACCCTCTTCTAGATGGCATACTGCAATGAAATATAAGATGATGATAATGAAAAATATAAATAATCTGAAATAGAATTAAAAGTAGGTATTAAACAATACAGAACAAAACAACCATAATCCAAATATGTGCTAATAAATTTAAATTGATAAACTCTCCTTTTTACCTTGCAAAACTTGTGAAAGTTGAGATGAATAGTTAGAGATTATAGAATGCTCCACCATGGATGATGGAAAAGAGAACAAGATAACAAGGCTTGAGTAAAACCTTATAAAGAAGAGAGAGACAGGTGAGTCCAAGTTTAACTAAGGATAAATGTGGAGATACATATACATATATATATATATATATATGTGTGTGTGTGTGTGTGTGTGTGTGTGTGTGTGTGTGTGTACATATATGAAAGGACAAGAGATAAATGAAAAAAGATTTGATGATTTGGCAACTAATTTATTATCCAATGGCTTATAGTTATGTTAAAAACATCTTGCTTAAATGTGTGCATAATAAGTCATTCAAAACTATAAAAATTTTATTTAACTATCCTTATAGAAGTGGTTGGAAGAGAAAAGGAAATGTTCAAAAATAGTGGTCCACTTATCTTACATCGATTAGAATATAGTTATATAAAACCTCAAGCAAATTACATTTTGTTTTCCACATACTTCTCCACTAATTTTACCAACATTTTTCTTTGAACTTGAACTATTATCCTTTTGATGATATTCAAAAATTTGATGTTGCATGTCAAGTATTAAATTTTCATTGGCCTATATTTGCATGTGATAATACTTTAACCTCTAATCAATATCTGTATGTAGTTTACCTTGTGGGTATATAGCCTTCACCATACTTGGATATGAGTACAAGTCATTTTTGTGACTATAGTCATATTTAAAGATTGGATCTTTTTCTATTTCGTGTACAGCACTTCTTGTACCCTATACTAAGCCTTAATTTTTTTTTCTTCCAACAATTGCTATTTATAAAGTAACTTCATTTGCGAAAGAAAAATTTTATGCACTGGTGGCATTCGCAATTATAGTTTTAAGTCTTACATACTTATTCTTAAAAATAAAAATTATTAAATTATATAGGATTTATATATATTTGGAAATATTTAATAAAATGAATAAGAAATATGACACTTATAAAAATGGCTTCGGATTTTTTGTCAAATATTGGTTTTTAATAAGTTTGAACGTGAAACTCTACTAAAGTTAAAGACTTGCCTAAAGTTGCAACATGTTCTATAAATGAAATATTGACACCAATGTGGAGTGATGGGTTATAACTGGAGTTAAAAGCTTTATTTTTCTTTGTACGTTCACTTTTTTTGTTAAAATTCTATACTGTTCCAAACAACACATAAATCATTTCACATTTGCTTATTAATCCACAAAGGCCTGTTTCCCTCATCTCCAACATAGCAGATTAAATATTTTAACCGATTTCTTACTCGATCTTTAAAATTCTTATGAATTTGAGGATGATCTTCTACTGTTCAAACATAATATTTTTGTCTAATAAATCTAAAAATATCTGTAAATACTATGAGTACAACAAAAAGAAACAAACTTTGTGGCACCTAAAATTGAAATTTACTTGAAATTCTTAAAACCATAATTGTTTGACTACTTTGAGAACTTTTTTCCAGTAATTATAAGGTCCAGAGTAATTATGTTTTATCATAGCCATTATATATTCAACAACCTCATCACCATTGGGTGCATATCTAGTCAATAGGTATAATAAAACCATGTTGAATGTAATTATATTCAAATCCAACTAAGAATATATGCCCTATTTCACCGATTGGGTAAATAAGTTGTTTACTCATATTAACTCATTCTCAAATTTGAGAGTACAAAAATGCTTCATATGTTGTTTTATCCATCTAAAAAGAGAATAATATTAGAAAAAGATGGAAGAAGCATAGGATAGATACATTCTTAACCTAAAATAATTACAGAGAATATAAAAAATATACAATGTTACTCTAATTTCAATAAAACTGAGCGTGTTTAGGAAATATCAACGATACATGCAACAAGATGAAAAACAAGAAGATGAGGATCCTATATCTCTGTTTTATCATATTTTTTGTCTTGAGCTTCACGTATCTGCCATGCCACAGGAAAAGCTATTGAACTACATATATTCATGCCAAATCCATTATAACTTTCAGTTTGTGTGGCCATAGGTCCTTCCCTCATCCAATCTTCCATGTAGAAGTCATAAGATAAAAAGTTTCATCACCTTTTTTTAATAAATAGCTTTATGTTAAGTCATACCATAGGTAAAAGACAAAATACCTTCATGTGAAGTTTCAGGGGCAGAATATTTTTTGCTTTTTTAGTCTTTTTCTACAAATACTTAAATAACAATTTATATACTAATATATCAATCCTTTTTGTACTTTTCTTTGAAATATATATATATATATATAATATACATATGTAATTTATAAGTTGCTATATAAAATATCTATTATTTAATGAATTAAGATATACTTACAGTGATATAATTATATATAATTATATACTTAGGACGTTAAGATTAAATTTAGCATAAATATACACGTATATGAATGAACCTAAATTTTTTTTATTTATATATAGAATTATATTTTGTAATCACAAGATATATCCATTGACAACACATAATCTATGATTACTTATAAATTATTAATTGTGAACAAAATTATACATAAATACATGTGAAACAATGTGAATAAATTATAATATCATGATATAAAATACAATACATATATATAGTGTATTTATACTTATTTATCTACTTAACTAACTTTAATTATATTAATTGATTATGACTAATATTGTTACATAAATTAAAAAAAGAGAGCAAATAATTAGATAATTAGTAAAATTGTACAATTATATATATTTAAGTACATAATTAGATAATTGCAAAGAGAGAATCATAATTTAGATTTCAATTTAAGAATGCAAGTACAATAAAGTACAAATTATCCAATTTGTACATCATAACCCAAAAAAAGACATAATAAAGATTAAAATAACATACGATTATTTATGTGCTAACTCATGAACATTTTTAAGTGCTTCTTTTGCACATTTTAGTAGGACAAGTCTTTGATTTTTCAAATAAAGTGCATTAGTTGCAGTCGTAGATGCATCTATAACACTTTCTATAGTATTTACATAATTTGTGGACAATATGACAAGATGGTTTTCTAATTTCATACAATCTTACTCAACAAAGATTAATTTGGTGTTAGTATCCTCCTTCAAAGCCATTTGAGAAGAATAGGTGTGTTGGAGTCTTTTCCCATGATCCTTATAGGCTTTAAGCATATCCTTGGTGTGTGTGAAACTATATTGAAGTTTTGCAAAGTGGGCTAACTCTTTCTCACAACGTTCATTTGTGGTAATCTCATTTGCGGCTTCAAGATACTCCATGTTAGTAGGCCACGTTGAAATAAACCCCAATTAATTCATTATAGCATACTATCATTATCATATACATACATTGTAAAATTATGTGAAAGGCACAAATTTTATAATAACTCACATATAGCATGATGATCTATTAACAGCAGCAAAGATTATAAGTATCCTTAACATTTACCTTGGTATTTTAAGACCAAATCGTGGTTAATTATCATAATAAATATCATATTATTATGACAAATATATTATAGTAACATTACAATGAAATAAATAATAATATATACTAGTTAGGCAGAAGAAAAAGTTAAACTATTTTTGAACAAAAATCCCTACTTGAATCTCTTTTACAAATTTTATTGAAATTGATAAGAAAATAATTAAAAATAAGAAAGTAAAAACCCAAGTGGTAAAAAATAAGAAATGATAGAAGTTAACCCAACCTAACATTGCAAAGTAAGCAACATAACATAACATACGAATCTCAATTTTGTGAAATAGGATCACGGAAAGCCAAACCCTTCAGCGAAGAAACATTGGATGGGTGGCCTCCAAAAGAGATGAACAAAAATGGTAGTTGGAATGGGTGAAAAGATAATACACACAAACAGACACATAGCCACAAACGTTGTACTATTGACATGACTTGCATGGAGTGGATTCATCTTCTCACTTAAGGGTATTTTGGTCTTTTCAACTTTATGATTTTCCCTTCCATTCCTATTTCATCTAACCAAACACTTAAATACAAATACAATTTCTTTCTTTTTCCACTCATACTAAACATAAATTTTTCTATTACATTCCATTCATCTTTTCTTTTTCTTTTCCATTATTAAATTTTTTGTGTACCAAATAAAACTTTAAGAGAGAGCTTTAGGGAACATCCGTCTACATGTAGTGATATCTTTTAATTAGAGAACCACATGAGGCACAAAGGCATTGAAGTAGGACATAATAATATTATTAAAGCTAAAATGCACAGGATCAGTGAACTTTGAATTATATGCAAATAATTTTCTTGAATTTTAAAACTTAACAATGGACTCTTCTTAAAACTTGAAATTATGTGCAAATAACTCATTTGTCATTAGTTAGTTCATTATTTTATTGCCAAAAATGTGACACATTAGAAGGTTATCTATACATGATCCAAATTTTAATATAGTTGTTTACACAAAAAATTAAGTTTAAAAGAGTCATTTAATCTAACATGTCATCCTTCTTATAGAAAATTAATAACAAATTTACTAATAACAAAGGTTATATGTACAAATCTAAAAGTTAAAAGAGTTCATTGTCAAGTTTTAAAAGTCAAAGGTTTATTTGCACATGATTCAAAATTAAGGAGTTTTATACATTTTAGCCTAATATTAAAAGTCAATTACTTTTCTCATTTTTAGAAAAGTGTTAAAATTCCACAATTCTCTATTTTATTCTTAAAATTTTACATTCTCTATCCTTGAAATCAAAAGATACTCCATATTGACTTTCCTATAACATAATATAAATTACAATTATATCTATTTTGACTAGAATATCTTTATGCTTAGTACTTATATAATATAATAAGTATTAAATATATATTTAAATTTAGAATAAATTAAACTTATGCTTTTCAACAAAGAATGAAAAAAATTGAAAAAAAATCTAAAAAAATACATTTTGTAATGTTATATTTTTAATTTATTAGAAGGCATTTTGGTCGTTTTTTAATTTTAGAAAGTTTATTTTTTCAATAAAAAAAGGATTCTGTAATTTAAAAATTTCTAAAGGAATAAGAGAATATTGTTGACGACTAAAACTCTTTTAGGTACAATAATATTATTTATTACTAATTTTAAAAACATTTATCAATTGTTAGCTCACTTGGTAAGAGGGTCGTGCTAATAACACGAAGGTTGCAGGTTTGAGACCTGCTTGGGCCACTTCATTTATTTTGTGACCCCATTTTCTTTTTAATATTTAAAATTTTTAAATGTTTTGCTTACCATATTTGACAAAAAAAACCATGAATTAATCAATTTTTAAGACTTCAAATGTTTTGGTTACCATATTTGAGGAAAAAAATCATGAATTAATCATCGAACAGTTGTGACCCCATTTTATCAAATGTTTTGGTTCATTGTATTTGTAGATAAAAGGAAATAAAAGGGGGGGGGGGGATTTGTACTTAGTTTATGAGAATTAAATAATTTGGCACCTATCAGGTCTATTTAGCTTAATACTCAAAATTTAACAAATGCAGGAGTTAATTTTTTTTAAAAAAAAATATTTTTTATATATTAATTTTTTTTGTCAAGTGGTCTGATTTAAGAATACTCAAACCAATAACATTTAAAGAGTTTGTTAGTTTTGAGACTTAATTCATGCATTCATTAATTATCATTTTTGTGAGTTTGTCATTTTCGGGAATTAATCATCGAACAGCAGAAAGCTGGGACCCAAATTTCTCAATTGTTTGGTTCACTGTATTTGTGAAAAAAGCAAAAACAAAAAAAAGATTTGTACTTAGCTTATGTGAACTAAACTAACAATTTGGCACCTATCAAGTCTATTTAGCTTAATCTTCAAAATTTTTAGGGAATGTGAGTTAGTTTTTAAAAAATAATATGCTATTTGTATATTTAGCATATTATTTTTTTGGTCAAATGTCTTAAAAATGCTCAAAGCAATTTCTTAATAAAGAGTTTGACGTTTATGGAATTAATTCATGTATTAACTAATTTCTGTGAGATTTAATTATTCATTTAGTCCTGATAATTTTATTTAATTTTTAAATAAAGTTTTTTAGATTAAAAATTTATAATTAAGTCTTTACAGTTATAAATTCTTGATAAAATTCTTTTCGTTAGTCAATTACTATTGAATATCTATTATGTGATACTAACGTGTCAAAATAAGTGCAAGCTCAGTACCATCTATTACGTCGTGTGACTTCATTTTTCTTTCCCTCCTTATTTTCTTCTTCTACCCCCTAATTATTTTCTTGCCAAAATAAGGGAGCTAGCAACATGTACACGTTTCTAGCATCATTGCACACCCAAGATAGTTTTTGGAATCTAAATTTTGTTTTTAACATGTCTCTGGTTTACGAACCTGTAACCCTTTTTTCATGGATATTGGAAAAGAAGAAGAAGAAGATGTTTTGACTAATTGCACCAGCATATGTTCTTGAAATTTCCAAAACAGAGAATTCTGGCATTTAAATTTAACTCATAGTTGTAAGAGAGTCATTTATGATGTATGCATCTCTTTCGCTTATTGTCATTGGCTTGTCAGTATAATAGTAATTCAGCAATTGAAACTTAATTTTTCTTGACAGTCAAAACCCACTAGTGGAACTCATTTGCTGTCATTGGAAGTTAACCACATATTTGACTTTACTACTTTGGTATGCTTCCATGTTGCTCAATCCTAGTAAAATGAAGCGAGTGCCAAATTTTCACAATACACAACATCCCATCATCCCATTTAAACGTCTTTGCAAAGAAACCAAAAAAAAAAAAAATCGATAGGTGATGCTAATTGTTTGTTCAGTGTCTAAGGTTCTGCTTCTAAATGCAAAATGTTTGCCGTTTTGGTTCCTCCTATCATTACGCCATTATAAGATGCTGAGATTACAGGCTTGGAATCTGCATGCCCTAGCTCCCCGCCACCGAAAGATGCTAAAAGTCTTCCATGGTTACTGGCTCCCTTATTTGTAGAATCATAAGCTAGGGATTTAAGAAACTTTCAGAAAGGGAGAAATGGCAAAGATATTTGAACATAAAGGGGAAGTAAAGTCATCACTTGACATGTAAATGGGATGGGTGGGATGATTAGGATATTAGGTATCTGTATAAATGGTGCCAAGTGTTTAGTTATATTTGAGTTGTCAGCATCACATAATAGAAGTTTAACAGTAAACTATAGTAGGGATTTGACTAAAAATTCGAAACTATAAAAGATTAAATTACAAATTTTTAGCCTATAAAAACATATTTAAAAATTAATTGAAATTACAAAGACGAAATGAATAATTAAACTTTTTTGTGAATTAAAGTTAAATAAACATAACAATAAATGAATCAAAACTTGTTGGTATATATAGTCGTAGATTTATTTTTTTAATATTCTCATAAAGTAGTGTTGACAATTTCCTTATTTCACCATAAAACATTTTTAATTCGGTTTAATCACTTTTTGAGTTCAATGGAGCGCACTGAATCCCATTATCATTATTATATACGGTATTGTCAACTTGGGTTCAGTTTCCTCTTTCCCTCAAATAATATGATATCCATCAAAAGATAATTAGTATTGTTAGAGAAATTGCATGTGTGCGAGAATGTCTTGTAGTTATCTGCTGGAAATAATGAAGACTAATAAGTGCTACCCACTTGAATTAGTCCAAAGGGATTATCTTATCTTTAAGCGTTCCAAATGGTGACACATGTTTTTCCACATTCAATAATTTGATTAAAAGAAATAGACGATATATAATGCATAATGCATGGTGCATTACACAGTGGACTAGGCTAAGCTAGATTTTTCTAATTTATCATATCTTTCAAATGTGAGATCCTAGTCATTTTGTTCAATCTGAAATTTTTCTCAAGCGCGCATGTATATAAATTCTTAAATCTACAACCCTTTTGTTTTAAAAGTACTTTCTCACATCATATCAACTCATAAGTTTAATTGCACATTTCTATCTCTTTAATTAGTTTTAGTAAAAATGTAATTAAGTTCCCAATTTTCATTGGTGCAATCTCATTTATCAAATTTTACAAAAAGTACAATATGCTTTAAAAAATCAATACCATTAAAAATGTAAATAAATTTTACCAATGTAAAGATTATTTTTGTTAATGATGTGAAATTGCATATCTGTTGTGTCATAAAAATTACTTATATGCGCTCCCTGTTTAAATTTTTGATGACTGCTCCTTAAATTTATATTTCACTTTATGTATAAAATATGGAGAGTGAAATTTATTTAATAAAAATTAAGAGAACTTAATTAAGTATTTAAGCTTGCAATTAAGCCTATAACATAAGAAAAGTGAAAAGTTATGAAATTAGGTTCAAAGGCATGATATGAAATATATGGATGCTTACCACATCAAAAATTACTAATGCTCGTGGTAGAGAATAATGGAAAAAGTTTTGGCGGCGCATGGCCATTAGGTTTTAACTACAATAATGGTACTGCCACTTCTACATTTGACCAATGAGCTCAATCTGACAATATTCCCTTGTGCTTGCACACAAAGCATTCGAAGGTTTAGGTAATCAAAAGCATTAATTACTCCCTTGTCAATATTAAACCCTCAACCCTACAAATTTTTAAGGGTTTTTAATTGAAGTTTTAAAAAATATAATACATAAATGTTATTTTACAATATTCAGTGTTATATCATTTTCTCAACCCTAGTTAATGATTATGTGTTCAAGTGCTAATGTTTAAATTAAGTTTTCTTCCCTTCATTCACTTGTTTGGTAACTGTTTAAAAAAAAAAGTTGCAAGCTAAACGAAAGAGGGGACATAGATTATGTGTTCAAGAGTGTTAATGTTTAAATTAATCGAAATATTCAGTATTATATTATTATCAATTTTCTCAACCGTAGTTAATGATTATGTGTTACAGTTTAATGTTTAAATTAAGTGTTCTTCCCTGTATTCACTTGTTTGGTAACTGCTTAAATTAAATTAAAAAAAAAAGTTGTAATTGTTATAAACAAGAGAGGGGACCTAACCCCTTGTTTTAATTTATAATAATCATACTGATAATTACTCAGTCATCATAGATAGTCAATCTTGAGCCTAATAAGGTGAAACCAAAATTTGAACCCAATAGATCACTTTATTAACATTTATTAGATTTTTATTATTGGACTATACATGTTCAACCGTTTTTAAAAAAAACAAAAGCTTTAATCAAGACTAATAATAAAATACTAAAAAAATTCATTTACAATGTTATAATTTTATTAACAAAATTTATAACAAACAATTAAAAAATATGGTTAAATTTTTTTCAAAAAGAAATTAAAAAAGGAGATATTTTTTCATTAATTATCGCATATAAATAACCTTGAAGCCTCACTCCCTGCATGCCGTAAGAGGCTGAACTTATGAACTTGTTATAGTCATTATATCTTTCAAGCCATGGCTTCTAATAAATTCCTCTCCTACCTCAGTATCTTCGTCTTTTCACTTGTTTCCTTGTCTCCCCTTGTTGATATGTTTCCTTCTCCTCATATGAACCTTGACTACAGCTTCTACGACACATCATGCCCTAACTTGCCCATGATTGTTAGTTATGGTGTTTGGTCTGCCATAAGCAACGACCCCAGAATGGCAGCGTCCCTCCTTCGTTTGCACTTCCATGATTGTATTGTTGATGTAATTTTTCTCTTCTCTGTGCTTATGATTAGGACTTGTATTTTAACCCTTTTACATACTTAAAACTGCTGTTTCTTTCAGAAACTCAAAATTATACTAGAACTTATTATTTAGTATGGTTTGCTAATTAATTATAGTATAAGTTCTTCAATTGTGATTCTATAAGTATATTGGTTAAAGATACAAGTTTCACCTGTTGACCCTTATCCACAAAATTCTTCTATCTTCTACGTAGTTCTCGGGATTTTTTTGTCAAGAACAAAAACAGGTGCAATATATCCAAGAAACTTCCTCTTTTTACATGACTTGACTTCATAGAATGAAGGACGGATATTTTAGAAGAAAAAAAAAAGATTTTCTATTCATTTGTTCAACCTTTGTTGAACATTTATATCTGATATGAACAATATCGTATTATGGTATTCGTGAATCGTGTTCGTTTATGTCCGTCTCTAGTTTAATTTAATTAAGGTATTTTTTACTCTTTGTAATATGTGCATAAAATCACATAGGTGTCGAATATTAATTTGTATGACAGACAGCTAATCATTCCATAAAATTAAAACGGAGTATACTTGACATAGATATCTTAGTGAATTCCAACATACCTTGAATATTACTATGGTGAAAGAAATTGTCTATGTAAGTTTATATATATATATATATATATATATAAATCACCTTATTATGTATATACATGAGATTGACAAGGACATTTATATGTAGTAGGATTTTGTTATAAAGAGTACGCTCGTTTGGAAAGTTAAATTCTTGACTGTTAAATTATTTTGAAATTTGTGTGTATAATAACAATAATAAATTACTTTATATTAATTTTTAAAAAGTTTATCCATTAAAAAAAAAAAACTCGATCTATGACATTGCCCTCTGTGGTATTGCTGTCGCAGTGCTCTGTTGTCCTTGTGAGTTGCTGCCTATACTTTGAATATCCCATTATGGACGTATCAAGTTTTCAATAAATATATATATATATATATATTAAGTTCAATTGTTTAAAAATTTATTATCGAACTCTCAAAATGAAGCATAACATATCATATAATTATTCTTTTTAAAAAATTATATTACATGTTATAATTTTATTAAGAAACATAATTAACAAATACTTAAAAAAGAAATGCAAATAAAATTTTTCCAAAATTTTCCTCCCTCTAAAGTTATTTCCTTCAAGTCAATAATAAAAAAAAAAAAGCCCGTAAAAAGCTGATTATGAGTCATAATGTTTGCATGTGAAAGGGGTGCGATGGGTCAGTGCTTCTTGATGACACAGAAGATTTCAACGGAGAAAAGAATGCTTTGCCAAATAAGAATTCACTTCGAGGTTTTGAAGTGATTGATAGCATAAAAGCAGATGTTGAAAGGTACTGTCCCTCCACTGTGTCTTGTGCTGATATATTAGCCCTCGCAGCCAGAGAAGCGGTTGTTCGGGTAAACTGCTTTTTTATTTTTTTAAGTTTTGTTTCTCAGCTCAAATAAGTTACTTCAATAGGTAAGTGTTCGATGTAATAATTGTGTTTTGTGGTGTTAGACCGGAGGGCCATTTTGGCCTGTGGGATTAGGACGAAGAGATTCAATAACAGCAAGTAAGGATGCAGCCAATCAACAGATTCCCTCACCTTTAGAGTCTCTTCAAGACATCACTGCGAAGTTCACTTCAAAGGGTCTTGACTTCAGGGATGTCGTTGTCCTTTCAGGTTCTTATTCTAATTATTTCTTTAGTGTTTCACATGCAGTGGTATACTTGTATTAAACATGATAAATATAACACTTTAAATAAGATATAAGTTCTATAAAATTTATTATGCTTCAATATCTATCGTGCTGTGTGTGTATATATCAATATTCATGTTCTTTATTTATATATAATTTTTAATGAGTGTTCATCTTAACGTTTATATTTTATAACCGTAAGCTCTACTGAGCAGTGTTAGGCGTAAACAGTAAACACTATTCTTAGATTTTTCAATTAATAATTTTGGCTTTAAAGTTAATTGGTTCCTTATCATGACATCATGAGTAGAGTGACACATTCACAAACAAATTGTTTCTATGCTTTTCTGACATTAATTTGGGATAATCTATCAAATCAATGGCATAAAATAAAAGTGTTTGTCTAGTCACAATGTTGGGACACTACCATGGCATAAATTAAACAAAAGGCCTTGCCGGCTTTACCTTCATAATTAAATGAAATATGATACAAAATAGGGCAATGTTACCTACAGACTGAGATTTCTTATTGTTAAATTTTTTAGGATTTATTTAAAATATATATTTTTTATTATTACACATATAAATCTTAAAATAAATTTTTTATAGCAAAATAAATCTATATATGATTACCGCCCTTAACTATTTCTTAAGAATCTTGCATCAATTCACTCTATTATGATCATGTGAGCCAACAAACATATATATATATATATATATATATATAGGGACATCATTAACTTGATGTTAATTTGTTCGTGTGTGCATGAATTAGGAGGACACACAATTGGTTTTGCACAATGCTTTACCTTCAAAGGGAGACTTTTCAACTTCCAAGGGTCAGGCAAACCTGATCCTGTGCTTAATTCAGAGCTTCTTTCAAATTTGCGAAGCAGGTGTCCCAACAGAGACGTTTCAGACAGAAACCTAGCTCCCCTTGATGCTACAACCACCTTCAGTTTTGACAATGCTTACTACACAAACCTCGTCAAGAACTCGGGACTCCTCCAATCTGATCAAGCACTCACTGCTGATCCAAGAACTATTGCTTTGGTCAATTACTATAGCATCAACCAGTATGCCTTCTTTAATGATTTTGCAGCATCCATGGTGAAGCTCAGTAACGTTGGAGTAATTACAGGCCAGAATGGGCAAATTAGATTCAAATGTGGGTCTGTAAATTAAAAAAAAAAAAAAAAAACTCGGGGTAGTTGATCATGTAACTTTAAATCTGGTAAAGATAAGTCCATCACATTTAATATTGGCGGTGGAATGGCCTTTGTATGTTTGATATATCCATGTCAAGGCCATTAATATTCTGTAGAAATATGAAGACAAAAGCTACTGGGATTATGCAGGGGAGTGCTATCGAGTATTCTAATAAATTGATAACTCAAATTAAATGGTAATATATAACTAATAATTAAGAGGTAACAGACTAATATGAGTAACAAAGAATCAAGTTGCATAGTCCCACGTTGTCTCACTATAAATTAAAATGAATGTTGGTGAATGGTCTTTCACTAGCACAGCAAAGCATGGTTGAATGGTTCTGCAAAATAAGTATGGGAGAGCGATTCTCACTATGAAGTCAGTAATGTTTTGTTTGGCAGGGAGAATAAAAAAGAAAAGAAAAGAAATGGGGGAAGAATTTTATCTCTCCTTTTTTATATACCTAAATAGGAGGAAAAAAAAGTAATTGGGAAGAAAAGATTTTTTGTAGGTTTCACTAATTTGACATCTGTCCTTTGATGAGTAAAGAAGGAGAAAAAAGCGTTATTTAATTCTTGTAGTGGCTTAATATTGTGGTTCAAGATGTAAGAATTTTTTGAAGTTTTTTATTATAAAATTCTTATAAAGTTTAAAAAGAGAATACTACAAAAAAAAAGTGTGTATAGAATTTACTTCCTTTTTTTTTTTCCACTCCTTTTCTCTTTTCTTTTTTCGTACTTTACATGACCTAAGAAAAAAAAATGCCTTATATATATTTTTACCTTTTGTGTTATTCTTTTCTGGAACTTTACAATAAGACTCTCTAGAAAATCCTTACAAAGTTTTGACTGCTCTCCTTGTTTCTCTCATCTTCATTTTTGACCACTCTAAATAAATTGCAAAGTAAGAAGGCAAAATTTTAGATCTTCCTTCCTTTCCAATAAGAGACTATCTACTTTTTACTTTTTTGATATAAGATAAGAATTCCAAATTTTACCCACTCAATCACCTACATATTTATGAAATTTAAAATATATTGTAATAAATAATGGCATAATATAATCTGATTACACTTTTTTTTCTTTTATCTTTTTGATAAAAGCATACATTGACAAGTCCCAAGGTTATTTAGTATTAGCAAGGCAAATAGAAAAAGATGTGGGGCACAAAAACACAAAATTTGTTATCACTGCTATAATAAAGTGTTTACAATGAGTAAAGAAAATGTTACAAAAAGGGCACTAGAGTAGAGAGCAACCAAACCTATTAGATAGTAGCAAAGTAAAGAACAAAACTTGAGGAAGTGCCCATCGGCCATTATTACTCTTGAGGTGGCCTGGGTAGAGCAGAAGCAGAAAAAGCAGACGAAGAAGTCATTGGCTTGCCCCTTCCCATTGTGAAACCTCTGGTGCCATCAGGCATTCTGGGGCCCTTGGTGTTGGGTTTTGCAGAGCTTTCACTAACAACAATAGGGCTGCTTGGTTGAGATGGCAGAGCAAGCAGCCCACGTCCTCTCCCCTTACCACGTCCTCTTCCCCATCCTTTCTTTGATACCACTCCATTTTCTTCAGCCTAACAAAGTAAACAATTTAGATACAGTTCTTGAAAAAATGCTTAGACACACATAGTCTATAAAGTAAGAGAAGGGTTTTACTAAAAATTGTACATGACATACTTATGTTATCTCTTTATATTCTGTTTAGTCTCGAGTTACTTAACAATCTCTTTAATATTTTAAGTGTTTGTTATCAGACTTTTTTAATTGATTATAACATTATGAAGGAGTTTTAAAGAGGCAATAATGTGGTGTTGAGTTGAAACAAATATCAACATGTTATATTTTTATTAATAATTTAATAGTAGACACTTAACAATTTGCTTTTAAGTCTTGTCCAAATTGTTTATGATTTGTTAAAAAAAAAAAAAACCAAGAATGTCTAACATTGATTTTGTATTTGAGATGTAAAATAAGGATACACAGCTAAAGTATAGACTTTGAAGAAATGACTAACACATGGAATGACACTTACATTAGTCTGAACAATCAAATGATCGGTGTTGTTTGGATGAGAAGAATCCTCAGCAGATTCAGAATTTAGCATCTCATTTTCCTCTAGAAAGCCATCGAATTCCAACTTCTTACTCTTCAAAACAGACCTTGGCTGCAAATTTTACATGAAAACCGATCAAGAGAAGAAGAAGAAGAAGCATATGAAATTCAAGAGACACAAAATACAAAACAAGATTGATATGAGGTATATGTACCGAGCACCTAAGCAGCAGCCTAACTCGCATCCCATTTCTCCAATTCCTATCATCCTTTAACTTGTCAACCTGATTAATTGATCAAGTCATTCCTGTTAAAAGACAAAAGAATTGAATACTATTTATCTTTAAACTAAATTTCTAAAGAGTTTGACTCACCGCTTTCTCAGCTAAATATGATGTCTCATACTCCACCAGTGCATGGAGCTAAAAGAGAACAGAAGCAACCAAAGGTAAGAAAAAATCAAGTATCTTTTAACCACCAAGACAATGAGAAATTCTGAGGTAGACCTACCAAGCGAATAAAGAAGAGACAAATAAGCATGTGAGTGGGTTTTTCTAAATCATTTATTTGTTTCACATGTTAGTCTGCAAATTTTTTGTACACCGTATCTACCTCAGAATTTCTCCAAGACAATATAGTACGATGTATTCTCTATACCTTGTTACTGATGAAGAGATCACCTTTTGGTCTGGGAGAACTAGATTCCTGGGGATGGCAGATTCTGATTGTTTTCACACTGTTCACAGATCAAGCATGAATTTCAATCTTTTGGAAATGAAAGAAACTCTAAGAATGTAAGCTCAAAAATTAAATGCAAGGTTGGTAAATGAAATCCACCTTCCAACGACACTAAATATTTTCAAAAGATTTTCATGGGAATGATCTTCAGGTAGATTCTCTACCACAACAGTACGAGACTGCAAAATAAAAGACAATCACTCTGTATAGAAATCACTTTGAGATGGTCCAAGTGAACAGAAACTATCTTACAGCTTTACCTGCAGTTCCTCTTTCTCCTTATCAGTGAATGGGTGTTTACGTTTAACCTTCTTGCCATCGGCACTTAAAACCTTCAAAAATATAGTCATAAAACAAGTTGAAAAGGACCTAACAAATCCTATTTTATGACATGCATATCATATCCTTCCAAAAGACTTACAAGTTTTGAAGATGAATGAAGTGCTTGGGTAAGCAGATAAGTATTTCTAGTGAGGGACTTGACCTTTTTTGTGGAAGCAATGAGGGATATAGGAACTATCAAAAAACCAACAACCACCAATGAGACTATTCCAATAAGGAAACGAAGAGGTTTGACAAATATCATTCCAAAATCCTCACCATAACCTTCAGGATCTTTGTTCATCTGTTTCAGGAAAGATTCATTTGCCAGCAAACTCATGTCACTGAACTGATACTCCACCTATATATCACATCCAGAACTTTTTAAATTAAGATCATGCATAAAGATCGTCCAATGATAAAATCCCGAGACAGTGAAAAGGAAAGAAGAAAAGTAAAAAGACAATGCATATATCGTCCAATGATAAAGATCATGCATAAACAAAATAGAACAGATGACAAAACCAATAAGAAATGCTTTATAAAATCAAGACCAACCAATATGGAAACCCAAAAGTAACATAACAAATTCTTCTACCGAAATATAAAATCTGAAGACAGTGAAAAGGAAAGAAGAAAAGAAAATAAAAAGAAAATACATAGGGGTCATAGTGATAAAGATTTATCCAAAAACAAGATAGAACAGATAACAAATATAATAAGAAATCATTTCCACAATCAAGATCAACTAATATGGAAATACAAAAATAACAACATATTCTTCCACCCAAATATAAAATTCCCATGAGTGCGAAAGGCAATGCATACGTGGTCATAGTGATAAAGATTATCCAGAAACAAAACAAAATAAAACAGATGACAAATGCAATAAGAAATACTTCACAAAATCAAGATCAACCAAGATGGAAACCCAAAAATTGTAAGAAAAGAGTGGAAGGCAACCTGTTTGACGATCTTTTGCTGAAGATCATGAGTGAGGACATTTTTCGAGCAGTTAGGGAGTGCCGCATTGGTAGTGGAGATCAAACGAGAGGAAGGATCCTGATCACCAACATGGAACCAATCAGAAGCACCAGCCCCCCCAAGAATTTGAAAGAAGGGATAGAAATAACCTGAAATCGGCATCTGGGTACACGATCTGGGTACAAATTCAGGTGCTTGAGCGTTCAGCTTGAAGGTGGAACTGGGTGTAGTAGTTTCTTGGATATTGTCCTTCTCCTCTCGTAATGGTTGCGCCTGTGACATTTTTTCTATTTCTTCTCTCTATTCTATTTTGTTCTATTCTCTGTCCTTGTGATTGTAATGTGATCAAACAAAGTAATCTATTTGAAATGTACAAAGAAACCTCTCTCTCTCTCTCTCTCGCACTCTTTTCCTTGAAGTTAGTAACTGTATTTCAATGTTAAATCCATATTTCACGCCCAAAGACTCACACATAAACCGTTACTTGTGGGTTTGACTAAATTTTGAGGTTGTTATTTTGCCACAGTGGTCATGCCTTACTTCTTCTTCCCAAGCCTCGTTATTGCCCGTCTCAAGCATGCAAGCTCAATGCTTGTTTTATCATCAGGATAAGTTGGTTATGCTGGCTAAAAAGCTTTGCATCATGTACTATTTATTTTAAAGAGTAAATTACATAAATTTATCTAAATTTTATTGAAATCATATATATCTCTTTTCTATTTCAAAATATATCCAAACTTTTCTTGAATTTGATTGAAATTAGATGAATTTTTTTCACCATTTTTAAAATATACATATATTTCTCATAAAATAAAGAAGAAATTATACAAACTTCTCCTAAATTTTGCTAATATTATACAATCCTTCCTCTATTTTTAAAATATTCTCCCTTGAAAATAGAGTGAAGATTCATGTAATTTTAGAAAAATTCAGGGAGACTTGTATAATTTACTTTTTGTTTTTAAAAAAGTTTATATATATTTTGAAAATAAAAAAAATTATGTAATTTTGGACAAATTTAAGGTATATTTTTATAATTTACTTTTTATTTCAGGAAAGGCAAGTGTATGTTTTCAAAATATAAAAAAAATTATGTAATTTTAGCAAAATTTAATGAAGGCATATACAGTTTTATTTTATTTTAAAATGATGATATTTTAACTAAAAAAATCCTCTTTTATAATTCAGATAAACTAGTAAAATGAGCTTATTACTTAATAAATGAAGACAATTTGTTGCTACCCAATATATACTAATATCCTGAGAATCATCACTGTTAATCAAAATATACCCAATATAAACCAATCCACATCTATTTATTATTACTCAAAATATAACAACATTCTTGAGTTGTCAGAGATATTACCATTTGATGAGATTATTAAATTAATTCATAAAATTATAATAATAGTCCTATGTTTTTTTTAATATTATAATTTGGTATTCTTTGAACTACCTTAGTCTTCAACTAATTGCATATGATGATATCCAAGTATTGTATAAGCTTGTACTGTGTACTCTTTATTTTGTATAATATCTTCTTGGTCATCACATTCTCATTCACATTTTTATCATCAAATTGAACTATATACTGATTTGGATGTCATATTTGAGTGAAATAACAATGACAAATAAATAAGTTAAAATACCATTAACTTTGAAGTTAAATTTTAAATGAATGATGTGAGGAAGGAGCAAAATTGAATCAGTTTACAAAATAAGAGGGCAGCATTACCTGCTTTTAAACTAAAGAAATTATATCAAAATATTTATAAAAATAGAGAATTGAAAATTGTATTTAAGTGTTTTTTTTTTATTATAATAAGATCTTCTTATGAAGGCCTAGGCCAACTCAGCCCATATGTTGGAGGACCTAGTCAGAATTCTGGCCCAAAAATTTGATTTGGAGTTTGATAACCCAAAGCCATACTAATCCGACTCAGCTCAAGGTGCATTTGGAAACGCGGTAATTCTTTTCAAAATCACGTTTCATAAGAAGCTCCAATTTAATGCTTCTATACCAACGCGTTTTCCTACTGCAATTCTAAACATGCACTTAGTACCATTAGAGCTAAAGCAAAATTTTGGTTTGGTTTTGGTAATCTACTCCTAATTTCGAAAAGTTTGTGTTCATAGTCTTACTTCTATGCTATATCAGAAGCCTTATTAATATTCATAGTTTTACTTTTATTGATAAAATATTTTGCTAAATGTGGGATTAGGTATATTTACGGTTAGGATTTGGAAAGTTCAGCGATTACACTTTGATATTTTTTTAATATAGTTATAATGTTTTGTATTTTGTTTCTTTTTAAATTTGTGGATATAAAGAAGCAATGATGAACAATGGCAAATTTTTTATGTTTTTCTTTGTCTCTATATTCTTCTTCTTTTTTCTTTGAATCGTGATAAATAAAGGATGATCAAGTTGGTCAAACGAAACGCGATAACGTTCCCAACAAGAATGTATAATAATAGGACAAACTTTCGTGCAATTTTTCTTGTATTTGATATGACACCGTCTTATAAAAATATAAGATATGACTATTTTTTTCAAACTCAACAACAAATCATTAATTTTAATATATATATATATATATATAATATTTATATGTCATGTTTAAAATAAATAATAAATAAATAATACTCAAAAAAACATAACAGACTTTTGTCTTCAATAAAATTAAAATAACTTACAAAAATATTTTTTAAATTTTGCTAAAATTATACAAATATCTCCCCTATTTTTAAAATATACCTAAACTTTTTTTTAAATAAAAAAGCTATCTTTGATTTTAGTTTAATTTAAAATTTTTTGACCAAAATACAAATTTAAATTAATAATTTTTTGGTTGAAAAGTTTAAAATTAGAACAAAGTATAAAATAACATTTTGTTACAGGAAAAGTTCGTGCATATTTTAAAAAATAAAAGAGAAATTTGTGTAATTTTAACAAAATTCAAGAGGTATTTATATAATTTACTCACAAAATTATTTATAAGACCCTTCAAGTATTTTATTTTAAAAAAATTAGTAGTTTTAAAAATTTTGATTTAAAGGAATTAGTTTAATTAGTAAGAGGTACTAAAATATTTTATATTATCAATTTAATGAAAATACTTGAATACAAATTTTAAATGTACCATGTTAATAGGAAAGAATGCATTTTTTAACAGAGTAGGAGATATTTTTAACTACAATAATAAAAGAATTGTAATAGATTGAACAGACCCACAGGAACAAACTTCTCCCGGGTTCATGAATGTTCTGTGAAAAGATTCTAAGCAAAACCAAGAAAACACAAGCGATTTGACACAGTCATTAGAGGGCAAGCGAAGATAACTTCGAGTTAGGTCAAGGAATAAACTTGAATAAATGAATTGGTGGGTAGTGGTCGACCTTTTGCCAAATTACATCTCATGTCATACATACAAATCAACATGGATAACTATCACTTGGCTGTTCTTTCAAAGAATCTTTCTTACGAATACTTTCTCTCTCTTTGGGACCACAACCTTATATTTTAGTTTATCTCTATTTCTCCATGATATACTATTCTCTGTATTAATACCATTAGAAGTTTCAGAACAATTCTATAAGATTTTGAAATCTGAATCTGTACTAAAATTATGATAGAGAGAACCTGATATAGAAATTAAAGATGATAATGGGAAAGGTTCTATCATTTTCACTCAAATTTCACCCCACATTTTATATACCATAATTAAAACGGGGGATATCACAGTGGGCTCCTTCGTTATATCTTGTCTGCAAGATTCTCCTCTATTATTTTGCTTGTGAAAGTGACTACTTTGTCATGCACCCAGATAAACATTGAGGATTAATTATTTTTTTAAAAAGTGGGATATGACTATAGTTAGGTAAAAGGGTAAAATCTAGGAGATTTGAACCATTCTTTGACTAATTAAAGTTTAGCAGGTTCAAAGCCGTATGATTAAGTTGATTGGTTGGTGACTAAAAACTTTAATAGGCTTCACTTTTTGAATCATGATTGTTACTTATAGTGTACGTAGGAATTAAGTTTTTTAGCTTCCAATTCAACAGAACTGCTACATATTGGAGGGTATGGAGATATCTGCAAAATGAAGAGAAAATGTTTTTCAGGTGGATGATCTGTTCTTGTCAACTTCAGTTATCTACTTGTTATCAAATTAAAGACAGACTACAATCTCATTAAATGACTATTGGAAGAGTATCTTAGAGACAAAGACGAGATAATTTCACAAGGAAGAGTCTACAATGCTCAATCATAGTGCACATCGTCCACAACAGTCACCAAATCTGAAGATTGAAAAGCAAATTTTGCAAATCCAACCAAGAAGTGCCAAGCAGATTTTGAATCTACATTCCAAAGAACAACCCCTTATCCTTAAAATTATTGAAGCATCCATATTTCAAAAAATGAAATCGTATTATCTCTGATATATACGACACTGTAAATTACACAAACGCTATACATTATATCATACTGCGGTGTTCTATATCCAAGCTTTTCACGCTAAAACATACTATAGCATAACGGAAGAGATATAAGAGCATATGCAATGCGTGAAAAACTTAATCAAAGCCGGACACAAATATGGTAATTTTATCTGTGTCTTGCTAGCATGGTGGATTTGTATCTGCCTAGTCAAATTCCATAGTTTCTCCTTTCCCTTGTGAAACCAATAGAACATCAATCATGGCCTTACTCATAACACCCGAAAGGTTCTTCGCCATTAGTTTCATATGAGACACGGGGAACGGGATTGGGCGAGTTACCGTGTATCTTATCCACCAAAAAATTGAAGAACCCCGTCTAGAACATTAGACAAAGAAATGAACAAATTTTATGATATATGGGGAAAATGGCGTAAATGGATCTTATTTTGGAGTTCTCACATTAAAACTCAACTTGGATAAATAGAAGGAAAGCTAGTCCTGCAAAATTTTAATAGCATCTATTCATAGATTCTTTTTTCTTTAACGTATGATGTATTATTCTTATGTAGTTGTAGAACTCCTCCCATGTATATTTTTATCTGCAAAATCCATGGTGGAGAGTATCTATACATCATCTTTTCCAGGTTTGTGAATGTGACTTTTCCAGCTAAAGCTCTCAGAGTTTTCATCTTCGTCATCTTCCATGCTGTAGCCTTCAGTTGGGGAAGTCCCTCCACCGGATGCTGCTAACTGGAGGGGACCTTGAGGAGAACCAGACCCAGAACTGCTAGCCTTGGAGGAGTCATTGTGCTGATCTTGGGACATCCACAAACCTCCAAGAACTACAACAGACTGATTAGCAGGTGCAGCCATGGTAGCCGGTACTCTTCGAGTGTGAAGTCGATATTTCTGCAACAACAAGTAACCATATTAGTCTCCAACTCAGATAAATCATAGAATTCAAACTTCACAAGACATGCCAAACCCAGAATTTGCCAATATATTATCAGTAGGTTTTCTTGCAACCAAACAGGCAGGAAGGAGAACTAGAACACCAATAACTCACTTGTAAATGACTCTTCACTTCATCGTTGGTCAGGCTATCAACCTGCATGAGTTCTCTAATTTGCTTTGGGGTTGCCGCTGCAATTGAAGGAACCCAGAGATGTAAATTAGATACTAGGAACTCAAACAAAAGGTACTATGATCTGCCAAATCTGTGCTTTCAAAATGAACTTTCAGATTGGCAGATGATATGCAATAACAATATTTCCTATCTTTCACTCTTTTGCCTGATCCCTAACCCTACCCAAGTCGCTATATAAAACATTCAGAATCCAGTATCCACACAATTCCACCAACGAATCTCTGAACTTTCAATACTAAGTAGGCACATTTGGCTCATTCCCTCATTCAGTAACCCATAATTTCCCACTATCAGAAACTAAGAATATTATGAAGCCCTGTACTCAATAAAACATTAGATGTTTTCAATCCAAGATAGTGAAATCTTGACCCTTTCCCTTCCAAGAGTAGATTACTAACAGAACGATTGAAATTTATCTCAATATTTCTAGAGTTTCAATTTCTAACCTTGAGAACCTCCGAGTTGCTGTAGTGCGTTGACAAATCGACGGTGCAACTCCGGCGACCAGCACCTCCTCTGTTTCCGGGCAGCCTGCTGCTGTGGCTGCTGATGACCTGTGGGTATAATTGGCTGTGTACTTGGAGTAGAGGAGGAAACAGCTCTGCTAGAGCTGCTTCTCGATCCACTTGAACCAGAACCTTCCCTCAAATTTTTAATACCAGGAGTCAGAAGAGAAAGCCCATTAATGGAGTCTTCCTTCTCTTCCTTAGTTGCCACTGGTGTCACAGGGATGGCAGAGTAGGTTGAAAAAGGCAAGAATGCCCTGCACCCATTATTTCTGTTTCTACGAGATTGGAATGGGGCCTCAGGCACAGATTGTCCTTCCTCTTCGATTTTCTGCTATAATCAAGGAGGGGGGGGGGAGGAATTCGTTGAGATCATTGCTAATATTTGAATATATGAACTATACTATATTTCTATCCATAAAGATTCTTCCTTAAATTATTTTACCTTTTCTTCTAATTTATACTGTTGTTTTTGCTCATAAGCATTATTAGTAGTGGGATGATTATCAGTATTCCAGAGCTGAACAGAACTCATCCAATTCTTCTTATCTCTGCATTCCTTTTCTTTCATATCATCCTCTTTCTGATCACATTCTTTCTTCAAGGGAATAAATTCTTCCAATACTGGCTGAGAAATAAGTGTCCTAAATTTTGCTGATTCCTCCTTCAGAGTTGAGATTGCTTCATAAAGGCATACACAAAAACAATACATTAGCCCATTGATGAAAACAACAGAATAACAAAACCACCAGAAACAGAACAATCATCAAACAACTAGAGGTCAATCCACAGGGAACGAATTTCAAAAGTGAAGGGGGAAATCAAGACCAACCATCATTTAAGAGGAGCATGCAGAGAGGAAGCTCGCGCTTAAAAGCGTCGATCTTCCACATTTCCTCTTCCAATCTCTTGAGAAACTCATCGAGCCTCGACAACTTGTCAGGGGCGCTTCCGATCGTGGAAACCTCGTAGAGAAAATCACTGATCGTCTTGGGAACAAAAGTGGGTCTCAAATCCAAACTCAGTTCTGCAGGAACCGAACCCATTTTCAGATCCTTCGCACCCAAATTCAGATCTCCTTCTGTTAAGCTTAGTTGCTGGAGATTCTATGGGAAAATGAGACGAAATTACAAAGGACAGAAAGCGAACAGTGAAGAGATGCAATAATATATAGGTAGAGGAATAGATGGTATGGGATAAATTATAATACAGAATGTGATAAACGATAACAGACTTATCTGACAAGAAAGAAAATGAAAAAGCGAAAAGAAAGAAACAAAAAGAAAGTGAATTTTGAAGGAGAATTGGAAAAGAATTTTCAAACACCAAGATTCTGCAGAAGAAAGGTGCTGGTAACAGCACCGCCCAGTTTAGACGGGGTTTTGAGAAAGTCACTTTCGGGTCGTCGCGTATTTAATCCAACATGTGAACTCCGCGAACCGGTTTGTCTCGGACCGGACTGACTCAGTGAAATGTCGAAACTCTCCCTTGCGTAAATAACAATTCTACTCCATATTTTGACACGTGTACTCCATTTTTACTGGTTGTTGTCCACCTTTTGTCCTCTTATAAAATATATTTCACCACATTCTTATCCTTGAATTTGTTACTATTCAACCTGTCTTGTTATTGGTAAAAAAAAAAAAAATAATAGTTGCTAAATTTTTTTCAGAAAAAAATATGCCAGTTTAACTCGAATTTAAACTGTATAGCAGAGTTGTTTATAATTAAAAAAAATTAACAAAAAGGGGCGACCCCCAGTTTTAAAAGCTACAACACCTTATTGAGAGAAATTACCACAGCAAAAAATATAAGTCTATTTGACTTATTCATTTTGTTTATAAATTTAAAGCTTTACTAGAATGATACTTTTTTTTGTGATAATTTACTCTTTATGTCTTATGGATAGAATATTTTAGACTTTATTTAAATTATATTTTTTGAATAATTTTAATAAAAATCTAATCTTTTGTGTGATTTTGATATATTCAAGTTTTTATTTTCAAATTGTTTTTAAAATAAATTAAATATAAATTAATAAATTGATATTATATATTTCTAATAATTGAACTAACCTCTCAGGAGATATATATACACAAAGGGTGATGAATGAAGGTGTAAGAAACCTTCCGCTGCTGTTTTATATATAGTCAAAGTTAATATTAATTAATATTGTGGGGTCCAAGTTCATTTGGGATTTCCTAATCCCCAAATAACATGCACGAGGAAGTTTCATGTGGGCAGCTTGTATAAGTTAATTTAGAATATTACATTTTTAAATGACAATAATTCTTTATTAATCTTAATTCATTATTAGCACTTTTAAAAATGCCATAGCCATGTGCTACAAAAAGATTTTCAAATCTAATCAACTTCTTTTTTCATAATATGAAAACATATTCTGCTTACTAGTTACGTTGAACTTATAAAATAGTTACCACTAACTCTGAGATTATATATATATATATATATATATCTTTCTCATGATCTCATAATGTACGACTTTTTTATGATAGTCACTTGGATGAATATTAATAAGCATGACTGCAACTTAATAGTAGCCCAATATATATATATATATATATATATAATGAGACTCTAGTGTAGAGTGGGGAAAGGAAGACTAAGAAATTGAATCTGTATGTATTAAAAACCCCGACTTTGACATTCATAAAATATGTTAGAAAGGAAGACTAAGAAATTGAATTTGTATGTATTGAAAACCCTGACTTTTACATTCATAAAATATGCTAGTTGAGCAAAACTTATTGGATTCCAAAATTTTCATTTTGTTAACTAAGCACAAGAAATATTTCTTTTGGAGCTAAATTGATCCTTAGTTAATCTACTAATCTTAAAATTAGACCATATCTTATTGTTTGAAATAGTGTTATAAAAATCAACATGAACTAGACAATTGAATTCAAATGTGGGTGAATTAGATATGTTGTTATATATAAAATATTTTATTTATTTTTTACATTTTTAAATATTATTTTATAATATATATATTTTAAATATATTAAAAAATAATTTAACCTTAACTCAATAACAATCAAACTATTAAAATCTACTTTTTATTCAGACTCAGTTTCTAATCCTATTTTAAAAACTTAGAGTTTGAACAATCCCTTTATATATATATATATATATATATACACATACATACGCACACACTTTATTCTATATAATTGTATTATAGGGTATAGGGCCAAATAATGATAAATTATTGAAGTACAATATATTCTAAACTACTTTTGTCCATGTTACAAAGTTAAGTGAAGAAGCACCAGCTTTTAGAACCAAGAAAGGCCAACAAGGTGGAATATATGTTCATTGAGATTCCAACCCTTGTATTTTTATATTTTTCTGGCTCTCTTTTTTCAAACTTATCTATATAATCCTTTATTCATCACCACGTAAGATTCCTAGCTGCATACGGTCCTCCTTCTCTTTTCTAGGATTAGATGCCCCCTCCTGCAATACCTCTTCCCAGTATGGAAGATTGACTCTTTCAGTCTCTTTTCTCTTTCCAACTTTCATTCATATATATATATATATATATATATATATAGCTCCCAAATGGCCATCAAAATAACACACACACACACACTAGCATAAACCCTGAGAGATCCAGAGGTTTAAAAAAAAAAGTGAGTTTCACAATTAAAAAAAAAAAGATAAACAGTGTTTCAATGGTAATGTATATTATACAAACTATAATAAATAATATATAAACAGTATATCAGTGATGTAATGTTATAAACAATATATAAACAATGTGAATAAACAGTAATAATCCATGAGTTATATATACATAACTAATCGGAAAAACATTTTTTTTTTGGGTGAAAACAACAAAAACACTTTGACTCATTATCTTTAGTGTACTTTTCGTACAAATCATGGGCATGATTTATTTGTTTATTTGTTATTCAATTTCTAAAAAAGGTAAAAATGTGAATTTCATTGCAACCAATGTTAAGAAGAATTTGACTTTTTAAGATATTAAACTATTTTATCATTAAGTTTTTTAAATTTATAGAAAAAATTATTTTTATTATCACATACATAAATTTTAAAATAATCTAAAGTCAACCTTTCAAAAACTCTGACTTTTAATTCAACCTTTCTAAATTCATGCTGACTTAGCAACATGTAATTCACATGTATAAAGTTTACTCTTGCCACACTATTATCACGTCAATTTTTTGTTAGCCATGAGGAACAAATTTAGTCATGGTTGAAAAAATTGAATTGAATCCATAAGTTGGATCAGGAAATTAGTAAATGAGTAATGGTTTGAACAAAAAGTCAATAAAAAATTGATTAAATTAGTCACAAATTATAAAATTTAAACAATTTGATCAATTTAGTATTGAACAAGTTAAAAATCGATTTTTGCTTTTTCAGATCTAAAACAAAATTTCAGCATTTTACAATAGAGATTTATGATATTTATTATACTCTATCAAACTCATTTTATATAAATTTGTTACCATAAATAAATACTTTATCTAATCTTTATATTTTTAGATATTTATATTTTTTTAATTTTTTTTATAATACATGTATTTATTTAATTATAAAATATTATATGTTTATATTTTTTACATATATTTTAAAAAATAATTTAATTATAATTAGATTACTAAATTATAAATTACTTCTTATTTTAATTTAATGATTGATTGAATTTTTAAATTATTAAATTTAATAAGATTTTGAGAATCCTTTTGTGACAAACATTCTTTTATAAATGTTTTAAAATTATAAGAATTAAATTATAAAAAAAAATAAAATGCAGGAACTCAACTAAAATTTAGTGACATTATGGAGACCCAAAGTATAGTTTAACCAAAATCTTTCTCCAATTAATGCAAGAAAATAAAAGAAGACATGAAGGGAAGACATTATTGGAGAGTTAACTTAACGGAGAAGAGAGCGCGTGGGAGTGTAGCCCTGAAGCATATGGTTTGTTGAAGTGACAGTTGTAGATAGAGATAAGGAATCTCATAGTGGAGTGGGACCCATTTTCGATATTTGCTCCTCTGCCCCCAGATTACGTCTGAAACTTCACCCGGAGAAGCAAAGATGCTTTTTCTATTTTCTTTTATTATTTTTTTTCTGACCCCAAAAAGGACAAACTTTTACAACCGTTGATTCCATTTTTTTTCTTCCACATTGAATTCAGATTCTCTCTGCAGTTCGGTCCACCAAATTATCTTTTTTTGTTGTTATTTTATTGTTTAAGATTCATTTAATTATTATTAATTATTAAATTATTATATTTTTATTCTTATCTTAAATCTGCTATCTTAACTAGATCTCTCCTATTTCCCGCATCTCCACTGGTTCTGTCGGATGCTCCCAATTGAAGAATCCGCACCTGCAATACAACTCACATCAATTTCCCAAAATGCCCTCACCTTGTGCATTTATTTACTCATGCTATTTAAAAGTTTATAGATTAGTAGTTTTATAAATAAATATATTAAATGCAAAAATTTATAAACAAACAATTAAAACCATAATTTAGAATTTATTTAGTTGGTGAAATTTTTACTAACTTTTAATTTTCTTTTACCAGCTTTGAATTTGGGGAGGTAACTATATTGAATAGGGCTAAATGTATTTTTTTATTCTTCTAATTTTATAAGTGTTTTAATTTAATCTCTATAATTTTAAAATAAATAATATCATTTTTCAAGTGGTTCAATTTTGTCTGTGTCTCATAATTCATGCAAAATCTAATGCCAAACTTTTCAGAGTTTATTAACTTAGACATTATTTATTTACTTTATTTAATTTGCACTAAGATTTGACATTCAAGTTAACATATTGTTGAACTTGCTATTAAACTTTGGATAAATTATGATTGAGATGGGCAAAAAATATATCATTTGTTGTTTTTAAAAAAGATAACATTATCTATTTCTAAATTAGCAATACCAAATTAAAATGTTCATAAAACTAGAGAAATTAGAAATGCATTTAAACCTTAAAAATTAAAAAAAAAATCAGGGTTGAAAAATTAAATCAACCATTAGACGAACCAATAGTCTTTTAATGACATTTATAACATAAATAACTTATATTTTCTCTATTTTAATAATGCCCATGTGCTAGATCAATTGTTTCTTCATTAAAATTAATATTATATAATTTTGTGAGTCATGATTTAAGTTGATACTTTAATTAGTAAGTATATTTAGCATATAAATGCCAAGTTAAATTGATAAAGGATGGTCAAGATACGAGCAAAAACAAGATCTTGAATGCATTGTGAATTGATTTCATATAATATTAAGAAACGACAAAAATTTTCAGCCGAAATTTGAGTTTCATACCTTAATATGCATGTCAACTTAAACAATAATAAAAACGGAACCGCATTTCAAACTCAAAAGAAAAGTGAAGGGTAAAATGGTAATTTTCGGCTTTGGTCTTTTTCTCTTGTTTGGTTGGATCACTGTTATAGATTTCTATGTTGCCTGCCTAAAAGTAGTCAAATTAAGGGCATAAGATTCTCTTCAATCTACATCCATTGGAAGTAATGATAGCATAATGGAATTGAAGCAACCAGGTCATGGTTCATGACTTGTGAGGATCTTTCACGTTTCAACTCACAATAAAACATTAGATTTGGTCAATTCTTAAAGATTGAAGAATCCAAAGTGGGTGGTTATACAAGCTGGTAGTTTTTTTTAGAGAATACACTTGTAGTCTAATTTAAATAGCATTTAGATTTTGATTAGAATAAATTATTTTTTTAATCTTTTGAGAGATCTATAAATTACAAAATTCTCTCCTGTATCATAAAAATATATACAAATTTTTTTGTCTTTGGAGTTAAAATATGATAAAAAAAATCCTTAAGAATAATACTTATTTTTTTCATTGATAATATAACTTATTAAAAATTATATTTTTGAAAACATTTATTTTTTATATTATTTATTTTTAAAAAAATTATAAATTTAATTTATACTATTTTAATATTAGTCAAATACATATTTAATATTTGTTATATTATATAAATAATATATATATTGATAAAAATAAGTATAAATTGTAGCTCATTTTTTATGATTGAGGATCTGAACTTAAATATTTTAAATTTGAAAAAGAAAAATGATGGTATATGAGTTATTAATTTTTAAAAATTATGTTACCTTAAGATTCCCATTTGGGCATCTTATCTTGGGTGTTTGTGTCCATACTACTTTCTTAGGTGAGAGTATGGAATTTTGATTCTTCTTTGGTTTACAAGAATTTTGATTCCTTGTGACGAAGACATAGTGTTGTTTTTTGAAACTTGACGCCAATCAATCCTCTAAAGTTTGATGGACAAAAGGAACGCATATCTAATTTTCATAGAGATTCTCACAAATCAGGAATCCAAGAAATGGTATCTCTAACAGTTATCTTTTTTCTCTTTTCTTTTTTTCAATAGATACATAGTAATATATTTTTACACCCATTGTCAAGATAATTAAGCAACCAACCCAACAATAAAATTACTCTTCTTTATAATTGGTTTAAATCTTAGTTATTATAATTAGCCTTAAAGAAACTTGTTCGTCTGTAGCAATTAAGAATGATTTAGATCCTCATTTTCATACATGTAAGAACAGCAATTAATAGAAGAAAATCTACAAATTTTCAACTCTTACCAACTATTATATGGCTTGAGATCTTGTATTTAATTATTTTATTAGGGATAATATTTTAACACTCAAAGTATAAAGTGGTAAGCCCTTACCTAAATGATCTGCCTTTGACCCTTTTTTTTTTTTGTAGCGTTAGATTATGTATAAAGTAAGACTGAATTTTTCATTGGGTAATTTTAAGGACATATCTCTCTCAAATATTTGAGAATAAATTATCATAAATCACAGGGTTCCAAAATTTTAACCCATTTAATTAAAAAAATTGAATAAAAAAGTACAAAAATTTATAATTTAAATTCCTTGTGGTTGTAATATTTAAAAAAGTTGAATTATATAATTGAGATTGTCATTAAGTGTTTGTTGAGAGTAGTTAGTTTTGGGGAGGTGATTAGGTTGAAGATTAAAGTAGGTTGGTTAGAATAGGCCAATTGAGTTCAAGTTTTCAAGAAAGTTAGATGAGGCCAACTTGGAAAGTTGAGATACCTTATGTAAGAGAGCTTTAGAAGGGACACATTCAAATGAATAGAGCATCTTTCACGTGCTGACAAGCTCTTGTTCATGGATTCATACCATTTCTGTCAGTCCCCCTCTCCTCATGAAGCCATCCATTTGTCCCCAATTTTTCGTGGTAATCAATCATAATGCGCTCCGCATTTTTTTCAAAGAGTAAAATTATCATTTTTATCTCTGAAAATTGACTAGTTTCTTACTTTGGCCTTTCAAATTATAAGCCTATTAATTTAATTTTTTAATAATTTATTTTCATTTATTTTTATCTTTTCATCTAGAATCATTAAAACAAGCTGAATTTACTAAATTGATTTGTTTAATCCACTATTTTTGAAAGGTCAAGTTTGCATGTTATTTGAGAGTTTATTTTAACACAATCGTTTAATCTAACTCATTTAACCCGTATATTAAATGGGCCAATCCCATTTAACCTGTGGACTAGCTATTTTATTATTATTTTTATGTTTAGTTTACACCTAGAATTTAAGATAGTAAAATGAAAATGTGAAAAAGTCATGAGCTATCTTGAAATATTGTCCTTGATCTAGACTCAAACTCACTCCCAAGTCTAGCCAAATATTTTAATAGCCCATGATTAAAATTTTAAAAGTTCTCTTTCGTGTAGCAACCTAATACTTGTAATCCTTTTTTACCTTCAAACTTTACTTCAGATCTATGACTAAAACTTGCTTGCTTAGATCTAAGAATTTGAGCAAAAGAGAGCACTGGATAAGAGAAAGTTGAAAATAAGATAATAATTTGAAATTGCAAAGAGAATGAAAGAATATAGAGAGCATTCATAGCAAAGAACACAAGTAGACTTTTATACTCTTCCCTTAGTTTTATTTCTTATATAGTTTGATTTGACTAAAATTTAGGTATAATTCTTTTTGGTTTGTATAAAAGATTTTAAGCACCCATTATTTTTTTTTCATTTTAGTTTATAATTGGGAATTTTAAACAGAGGTGAAGCATTTTCCATTACTGATTTTGGTTTCAAACTTGGAATTGAGATTGGGATGTTCTCATTTTTCTTATTATTGATTTTTCACACTTAATCCTAATTGTAGTATGTGTTGAACTTTTGATTTGAAATGATATTCCTTATTTTGACTTGCTACATTTTTTAGGTGGCCTGTTTAACTTACCTGGTAAGCTATATTCAAGATTTTGACCGTTTAACTATGTGGGATTAACTTGTTTAATTCATAATTTGTGGTGGATATTGGTTCACATGGGCAAATTAGCCTATGTTGACAACTTTATTTTCATCTATTAAAGTCACAAAGATAACTTCTCAATTTAGTTCTAAAAATAAATAAATTATTAAGTGACTAAGTTAAAATAGTTTGCACTAAATTAAAAAGTTAGTCATCTTCTAAAGATAAGAATAATAATTCATTATTTTTCAAAGATATTCTTGAAATTTGTTTGGATATTAAATATTTTATTTGAACAATTTTAAGTACTTATTTTCTTACATTAGCTCAGTATATTTTAAATTTCTAATTTCATTCTTCAAATGTTTTTTAAAATAATCAAATCTAAATTTTTAAGAGGAGAGATACTATCTATTTTTATCAGTTAAACTAATTATTCTAGGTACATTTTCGTGGAATCTTTTAAGATGATGGGTCATTGTTGATTTCCCTGGTTTTGTGAGGTGGCTTTTGGCTTATACAGCTTGGTGTCTTTGTCTACTTTTTGTTGTTTAGGAATTGTTTTGTTTGGGGCACTATCATGGCTGTTCTTGCTACAAACCCACTTATTCTTCTGTCACTCACACCAATGCATCATTATTCTTTCTTTTTTCAGAACATGCCTTCGATTTTCAACTGTCTTCTTACATAATGTGAAGGCCACTTTTTCAAGGTTTAATTCTTTCTTTGAATTCTTTCTTTGTTTTTGCAAACAATTTAATGGTAATTTTGATGCAAATAAAATTGATTAAAATGATTTTTTTTTCATAATTAAGAGGACTATGACATGATGGGGAAGAACAGGAAAGGAGTTTGAAAAAAAAAGAATTCACCTAGTAAAATGCCAACTTCTCGATCGTTCAATTATCTTGAGATCTTTGTGCGACCCTCTCAAAAAGGTAAAACTCTTTATATCAAAATCCTAAACAAATTCTTAAGTAGATATTAAATATTAACAATTATATACACACACCCACAAGAGTAAAGAAGTTTGCTTTAACATGAAAAACTAAGGGTATTACCATGAATTTTAAGTTTATTAATGATCAAGAATTGTGTTTCATTTATTGTAATAACGAATGTACTTATAAATATACAACTCAAGGGCAAAAAATGGTAGTGTATGATTATGAGAATGAATCTTAGGCTTGATATTGTTGCTTCATGCGCATACCCAACAGTATGATGATAAAGTGTTCTCATTATTGGCACTAGCTAGAATCACTCACATGGTGGAATAGTGAGGTAACAAAAGGGTCGCTTTCCAAATCTGGAATTTGCATCATGAAGAGTATTGCAGACTCTCCATATCTGTTTTTGATTGTGATTACTTTTGGAATCCCACAACCAAAACATTCAACGCCAACAGTAAAATTAATTGCAAGTTGCATGCATGCGTTTCCATGCTTAATTAGGAATTCCAGATGTTTGGTTTGTCGTATATATTATCTTTGCATGGCTATTTTATATCTCAGGATATATTTAAAATCTTTGAGTTCTGTTTACTACTTATATGTTTGGCAGTATCTAATATATCAAGAACTATAGGATGATATCATTTTTAATGGTGTCTCTAGGGATGGGATTTGGACAGGGCTTTCTGATCTTGTCACTTTTCTAAGATTGTAAATGAGCTAAGTTAAGTTAAGTTTTAATATGTCAAATTAATTTATTTAAAATAGGGCAGACTGGAATATGAATCCAAGTTTCGAGCAAATAAAAAATGTAATTAGACCGGCCTTATTTAATAAACAAGTTGAGCTCTAACAATGTTATAAATATAATATATATTTATATATAAACATATAAAAACTAAACTATAGAAAAAAATTATGAATTTTGATGTTATCTATGTCTTTGTGTGAGAAAATTTTATAAAAATATATGTTATAATGTTTTACCAATGCATAAACTTTTGTACGTATCTATAATCTTTAAAAATATCATATATATGATTACAATATACATTATATAATACAATATTTTGTTACTAACCTAGATGTTTATAAGCATAACAAGACAAACATAAATTTTTAAGCTTGACTTGTTTAACAAAATGAGTTTAATATGTTGATTAAGTTTGTTCATTTAATAAACGAACTGAGCTCAATTCAGGCTTTTGACAAGCTAAATTTGAATATTTCAAGAACAACTCAATTCATTTGCACCCTAACGTCTCTCCATTTCTATCCTCGTTCTCAAATACAAAGAACAACTTCCTCCCATCTTCATTCCCTATGGGAGATCGAGCACCTACAGAGATTCTTATATTTGTAAAATTTTATGAAGGTTGAGTATGATTTTTTAGAAAATTAATTAAATTTTTGAAAAATCAAAACAATATAATTTCAAATTTATATTCTCTAAGAAAACATATATTAAACTCTATTATCCTAAATTATCAATGTTCAAATATTAATTTAGAAATATATTTACTAAAATAATTGAATAAAATAAAACTATTACAACCAATATATGATAGCAAGGTACCCACGAGGTGGGGAGTATAGTTCCTGTCTCCTCATCTCTATATTCTTGACAGTGAGAAATCTCCTCTCACCCCATCTCCATCGCTGGGAAATTCCTTAGTATAATAACTTTCAATTATCATGCTCAACATCAAAATTTTAAATTATACCATTCGAAATATAAAAATGGCCAATAACTAAGTAACCAAGTCAATATTGCAATGGTAAATTTTGAAAAAAAAAATGATAATCTAATATTGACTACCAAAAAAAAAAGAAGAGAGTTACATTACAAATAATAATAATCTCATATGTATTTATTAGAAAATGTATATTCTCATATGTATTTATTAGGAAATGTATATTCTCAAATATAAAATAAATAAATGAATATCCTCAAGTATAAGTTGATATAATTTTTATTCTCAAGTTTGACAGTTAAGAAAATAAAAAATGTGGCTCCCTAGCCAGACATGCGAGTTTAGATGCTAATATGTAATTTATTATGATATATCATTCCTTAAATTGTGTGGCATTACAACAAAATGGTTAGTATTTCTCTCTAGCAAGCTGGTGTTTCTGCAACTTTGGGGCAATAGTGATATCTACTTCTCTCCAAGGCCCCTTTTGGTATCTTAATGAATATATATATATATATATAAATAATATTTATTATGTTATTGTAATTATTATTTAATAATATTTATTTTTTATTACCTTCTTAAAATATAAATATAAGAGTCATTTTTTATTTATAAAATTTTATTATTTCTATTCTTAACTTTTTATGCATTAAACCATTCGCAAAATTATCCCTCAAGTCATGGAACCTAGAACTAGATATCGGTATGAATTTCCCTCTTACAAAGTGTAGATTCAGTTCAATGTGTTCAGTTCTGGAAACCAAGAATGGGGTAACACAGCATAGATTGTTATAATCTTGAATTAATCCCCCTTTCTTAGAAGTTTTACTTTGTTAGATGGTTTTGTATCATAATCTTAATAAGAATATTGAATAAGATGAAACTAATGAGAAGATCTAGAGAGAGTAAGGGTATTGCAAAGGAAAAGTTGAAGATGAAAATCAAGTGTGAAAGGTAATTAAGCAATTTTACATAGTTAAAATTTTTAATTTTAGATAATAGGAGATTTATTGTAATAGAGTTAATAGTTCATTGCTTGTTTGATAGCAAATGTTTAAAAATTTTACCCTAATTTTGAGTTTTAAAAAATTATCAAATTACTGAACTCCCAAAAAAGAATGTCGCAAATGTGGTAAATTAATATACCATCCATAATTTCACACCATGATCACCCTGGGGAAGGTGTTCACTCAATAAACCCATTAGGTTGAATTTTGGGCTGAAATATAGCCCACGTTTCCGTTCGGCCCAAGATTGCAAGCCATTGTGATTTAGGTCGCATGAGAAAATTGTTCTGGGCTTTAGCCCACAACATCCCTTGGGAAACAAATTGTTTGACGTTTGGACCCAATAAAAAGTTTTTTTGACCAGAAAAAAATATATAAACAAAGTCATTTATTCTCCCCAAGGAGAAAAAAAAAAGAAAAAAAAAGCCATCTATCCTGAGTTTCTGACTAAAGTGTCTAAATTTAAAATTTTTCTTGACAAAATAGAAAAGAAAGTTCATGTTCCTCCGGGTATGTTTGCCGTGCAATCTACTTTTCGATTTACTTCTTAGGGAATGCATTATTAAAAAAAGATGTAGGAAATGTTTACTATGAATTTATTATTATTATTCAACAATATTTATCTTTTTTAATTATTTTAAAATAAAAATAAAAAATAATATTTTTTATTTCATCATTCACTTTTTTTTTTAATTCTCTCAATCTCCTTTTGTATATACCAAACTTTGCCTTAATGTTAAGAAATTTGTAAAAATGTCTCACTAATGGCACTCCAGAAATAAAACAAGTGATGATACCTTTAAATAAATTTTCATAAATTTAATATTACAATTTTAAAAGGAAATTATTTTTTGTGTGCGCCCGTGTGTGCAAAGACACATATTAGGGTTGATGTCTACTTTACATGCAGCGAGATTACCAAAATAGATGAGACAAGCAAAAAGGAAATTGGAAAGCATTGAGAATTATACGGCATGTTTGGTTGACTATTGGAAAAAGAAAAAAAAATAAAAATTTGATAAAATATTAATTTTATCTTTATAATTATTATTTAATATCATCTATCATAAAATTTGTATGTTTATAAGTAACCAACATAAGTAACAGTGCCTTGTTACTTATTAGAGTTTTTTTTCCAAACAAAAAATCATTTAGGGGAAAAACAAACTATTTTAGGAATGGAGCACCAATAACCCTATTATATCTATTAAATTTTATTTTGTCATCTGCTTCATTTGAGTTTGCTTCATCATGAAGTTTTGACCTAGTGTTGCTCTTTTGTCTCTTTAAGTAGAGTTATCAATATGGATTAGTTTGATCTAACTTAACTAAGATTTTAAGATTGGATTAAGAAAATCTTATTTAAATATGAACTTTTAATTTTTTAGCATAACCCAATTTTATCAGGGCTTATGGCTAGCCCTATAAACTTGATTATAAGAATGTCCTAATAGAAGCCTGAGGGGACAAGTCATATGATTAGCTCTAATAACTTGTAATAAGTTGCGAGACAAATAAGAAATATACAATTCAACAATAAATAAACCATGGTTTTTTTTATTTGGTCTAAATAATACGATGTAATTACAAGCAAACATGCATTTGTCTTCAAAATCAACAAAATAATTCAAATATTAGTGTATTTCATACTTTTCAGTATTATACAAGTCTCTGAAACCTTTTACAAAGAAACAATTAAGATAAATTATAGAAGTAGTTAAATATAGAAATAAAAAATTGTAACATAATAAAATAGTTGAACAAAAATAAGATGAGGGAGTTGGGGCAAACGGGTATTATGTACATAAAAGGAAATGACTATCAATTATTAAGAATTTAGTGATTTAGGGTTTAAGCAAGAAAAAAAAAAGAAAGATAAATTTAGCCCTTAATTGGTGGAACCAATTTAATTGTGTGACTAAATGGGACCGTGCCAAAATAGTCATAATTAAAAATGAATTAATGTTTTGTTTGATTTGTCATGAATATATTTATTTTATATAATTTATGTAATATATATATTATCTTATAATTATTACTCTATCTATCAAATTATTATTTTAATTATTAAATTATTTTTTAAAAATAAAAATATAAAAATTATATTTTATTTCACTTATTTACTTTGTATATTCTTTCATCTTTATATCATCCTAAATCCATCTTAACAACTCTACTTCAAGACTATCTTTAACATGTCTATTTGTGGATTGTATTTGGACTTTTCTCCATTTCTTTAAGCGATATTTTTTTTAATAAATAATGGGAACAATATCGAATTATAATTAAGAGTTCTTTCAAATTATCTAAACTTCTCATTTTTAAATAATATCTAATGATTTAAATATTAATTATTCCCTTGTCACTGGTTTCAACGGCCATCACGTCTACACTGATTACATATTAATTTACCTTGTGGTTCGATTAATTATTTTTTCTTTCATACTTTTTGTTACACATCTTTGTAATTTTTTTTTTAAATATAAATCCTAACAAGCTTCCATCAGTCATAATGTCACTTATCTCTTTCTTTAGTTGCATTTTGAAGTGTAAGTGACTCAAGATTTTCCAGGGGCAGATGGGTTGTGATTGTGATGGCTTTCTTTTTCTTGTATGCCACTTTATCACCCAATTGGGAATGGGCTATAATATATATATATATATATACATATATATATATATATATATGTAATATACTTATTGTCATTTTTTTATTTTTTTAAATTAGATATTATGATAAATATGTTATGTGTATGTAAATTTCTTTGAAGTTTTTTTTTTTGGGTTTTTGGGTGTAAGTTTGAAGAGATTATGATCTCATATTAGGTATGCTTATCTTAAATTGCATTTCTGTAAGAAGTGAATTTTACTCTTAATGACAATGATTAAATATTAGTTTCTTATCTTTCAATTATAATATAGTAAATCTCAATTCAAGATATTTTACCTTTTATATATATATGTATATATATTACGTGCGAGTGACAACACATAGAATTAGCACTTAAAGCAATTAAACTATCAAAACTTCTCACAATTGGATTATACCTAAATGCTTTTAATTTTACGCACAAATATGCTTTAAGAGATTCAAATAATTTCATTATTGTAAATTATATGAAGTCAAATGCATCAATTAAGTGTTAATAAGTTAATTTTATAAATTTACATGAGTAGCATCTAATGAGCATTTGAATTCATAATTGAAATGCTAAAATAAGCATATATTGAAAATAAGAATGAATTGAATAAAGGTTGATAGCTTATTTAAAACAAGAATGATCAATTTTTTAAAAATGTATATCCTATATGTTAATGGAATAACCGTTTATCATAATTTTATTTCATAAAATTAATCAATTTAATTTATTCAATACTTTTCAATTACAAAATTATATTACAAAATAAATATTCAAATTATATAACATTGTGTCACCAATTATTGTTTTCACTATATGGCCGTAAACGCCACTATTCTTTCTTACCTTTATAGCAAAGCACTATTGTCATAAAACAGTTTAATATCATTGTAAATCTACTTAATTTGACATAACAAAAGTATATAAAATAAAATAACCCTTTATGTCATTAATAATACTAAACATGTCCATCAAATAGAAAATGTATTTTTGGTCATAAAAGATACATGCCTTAATTATTTAACTATTAAATTAAGAAATATATAATTTAGTTATAAAAAAAAGTTAACTCTCTATTTGTTAATCTTTAAAACATTTATATTTATCTTATTTTTGCCTTATTTTATATAGATGAGGAATTAATAAGTAGTAGGGTAAAAATTGTTAGATATTGAATTGTATAATTTTAAATTTTAAAGAGATAGTTGAAATATATATTTTTTAGGGATCAAACACTAGATTTTCTCATAAAAATATTATCTTATTCAACTTCATTTTTCAATTCAATGAAAAAAAATTAACTTAAAATATAAAAGAGAGTCCCCATGTTTTTTCTTTTGGGGAAAGAAGTCACGTTACTTGTACCCCTTCTCTTGGCAAGCCTAACCTCTTTTTCTTTCTACTTTTGATCACTTTTTCTGAATTGTATTATTGTCATTGGTTTCCAACTTGGGCCACAAAGTTGACCATTTCGTGGAAATCAAGCGGAAGACTTTCTGTCTTTCATAAAGAAGGGTAAGGCTATTTCTGTCTTGGCAATTGAATTTCACTGATTCAGACATAAAACAACTGATAATTTGTCTGCCCAGATGAAAATATCTGCGTAGTCCTTTTCTCCGAGAGAGGTTTTGGATAAAAGCGAAAAGATAACTCCGAAGAAAGAAAGGAAAGGTACACGAAGATCTACGGAGAGAAAAACGGAAGAAAGAAGGGTTCACGAGCTTACCATCAATCACCGCACTCTGCAACTCCAAAACTGCTATTGAAGCGCTGGAAAATAAAATCTCAAGTACCCATTTGGGTTGGTGAAGCTTCACGGGCTCGAACCGTCTTTTTGGTCTCTTTCCTTAACCACCACCACCTCTTCTTCCTCTTATCTAATCCAGTGGTGCAGGATCAACCACGTCAAACTTCGCTGGCTTTTCTACGTTCGATCTGATCGAGGTTTTTGGGTTCTCTCTTTCATCTTTTGAGATGATAATGTGAGAGTCGAGCTTTTTTGGGATTTCTGCATAAAGGGGGTTTTCAGTGGAGGCAGAAATGGATCGTTCGGCCGTCACAGTTGGGCCAGGAATGGATATGCCGATCATGCATGACAGCGATCGATATGAACTCGTGCGTGATATTGGGTCTGGCAATTTCGGGGTCGCGAGGCTTATGAGGGACAAGCAGACAGAGGAGCTCGTTGCCGTGAAGTATATTGAGAGAGGTGAGAAGGTTAGTATCCAAATTATTTCGTGTTTTCTATTTGTGGGTACCTGAAGTGGACGTCAAATATATACTTATCTAGTGATTGGAAGTATTTAAAGTCTCTGATAACAAATAACGGCCTGATTAATGGGTTTATTTGTAATTACCTCGAACAGGGTTATTTTACAAGAAGCATCTTGGTTTCAGATACATTCTGCTATTCTTTTGTTTCGTTTTGTTTTGTTTTCTTCTTTTTTTTTGGCCCGTGATTCCTGCTTTATACTATTCATGTCTTTGGATGGGTCCTTGAGAAAATTGTCTGCCTTTAGGGCCATAGAGTTAGCGTATTTGAAAGTCAACCGTGTTTCTTTCTTCTGCTTATAAGTGCAGTTTAATGATATGTTGAATCTTTGGTTTGAGCATTAGTGAGGTCCTAAATTAAGTGCTCATCCACTTCTATTATTATTATTATTATTCTTTTCTTTCCTGAGGTTTAGATTGTGCCTGTTATGTGCATTTAATGGCTTATTAATGGATAGCTTAGAACTATTAGCACTACCTTTGGTTACTTAGACATAATGGAAAAATGAAAGATATTCCTGAAATATGCTCTGTCCTCCTTCTCTTAAAATTCTGGAAATTTCCCTCCCTCTGATGGTTACGCACGCTCATTCCCCCATGGTTCTTTTTTTTTTGGGGGGGGTGGGGGGGGGGGGGGGTGGGGTTTGTTGTTTGCTACAAGTTATTCAATCTCATCGGACCTGATATGCTAAGCTGTGGACTTACTAAAATGTTGGTAGAATTGTACTCAAACAGATATTCTGTTTGCTTTTGTGCTTAATCAATAACCTAATTGTTTCTTAACAGATAGATGAAAATGTACAAAGGGAAATTATTAATCACAGGTCACTGCGGCATCCTAACATTGTCAGGTTCAAAGAGGTCTGTATAACCCCAATATCTTAGTCATATTTCTTCCTGTAGTAGAAGTACTTTGATTAATTCTCTTACCTTTTTTACTATAGGTCATATTGACCCCAACACATTTAGCTATTGTAATGGAATATGCTTCTGGAGGAGAGCTATTTGAGCGAATATGCAATGCAGGGCGGTTCAGTGAGGATGAGGTTCTTTTCTATTGAATCAATTTATTTGTGCTGTGCTGCAGCAGTTACCTTTAATGTGGATTGTGTTGTGTTGCAGGCACGGTTCTTCTTCCAACAACTTATATCAGGGGTTAGCTACTGTCATGCAATGGTATGCAAGTTTAGTAGTAGTACATTTAGGAGGCATTTGGTACATTGGTCTGTCTTATTCCCAAACCCCTAGTAACTTGGTTACTTGAGTGGTTATAAAACCCCAAGTAACTTGGTTACTTGAGTGTGACATACCAAGGCGTTTATGATTTTTAATTCCCATGTTTGTTGTGACATTTTCAAGTTATCAAAGAGGGATCAAATTCGTATTTGGTAAAATTCAACAAAGCTAAAATCTCATGGATGTGGGGTTCCAATATCTTTTTTGGAAGATATGAGATGCTTCTAAAATGGTAGCATCATATGTCTCTAGGTATCTTAGATGAAAGTGTTGTAATCTTATGAAGGTGTTTCAAACTCAAGCATTTGATTAAAATGATCCAAAAGCCGATGTACCCTAGATGTATATTGCGTACCAAATGCCTCCTTTGTCTTTGCTTGACTAAAATTTTCTTCACTACCAAGAAGACATAGAAAGATGTTTGAATTGATTTTCCCTGTTTGTCTTCTTTGAAAAAGCAAGTATGCCATCGTGACTTGAAGTTGGAGAACACATTGTTAGATGGTAGTCCAGCGCCTCGTTTGAAGATTTGTGATTTTGGATACTCGAAGGTATACTTCTTCCTTAAAATTGCTTATTTGAGCAGCAGCTATAAAAATTGATGTTTCAGATTGTTGCACTTAAATTGGAACGGAGCATCGTTTAGAAAGTTTCCTGAAAATGTAGTTTATCTTGGAGATCAAGATATTTTCTTTCTATCTCCCTCGTCTTTGGTGTGTCAACTTGTAACCTTGTTGTATCCTGAATCATGATTGACTTGCTTCTGCAGTCCTCAGTTCTACATTCACAACCAAAATCTACAGTTGGTACTCCTGCATACATCGCTCCTGAAGTGTTACTTAAGAAGGAATATGATGGCAAGGTATGTTTTAACTTCTATCACCTGGAGAAAGCTCATCCTACTAGTGACTCTGAGCATTTCCAATTAAAATGCTCTCCAATCATTTTTTTTAAATAAAGAATTTACAGCTTTTGTTTTTGTCATTAGCTCATCTAAACTTGTATTTCTATTTTTATAGCTTTTAGTTTGATAATAGATGTGTAACTGCAACCACCCATTAATTGGTTCTTGGGGTTCTAGGATCATGTGGAAAAAATATAAGGACAATTTCTGCAGTTTTCTGGGATTTAATTCGTTCTTTTCACTTGTTTACTGTCAAATCCCTTGTTTCTTCTAATTTTGTGTGTTTTTAAGACTTTACTTAACAAGGTGTTTTCATGGTTCTCCAATGATAAGAGCTTTTGTGTATGTTTGTGATAGGGACAGAGGGAGGGTCAGAGAATTAGACAACTGTGCATGAAGGGCTTCTTTATTTTTGGGGGGGGGGGGGGTGGTGGTGGTTCTGAATTATGTATTAGCTTTCATGTATATAAAAGCAAAAGCTTAAAGGCTTCTGGGCAATACCATGCTTGATATCCTACACATAGATACTTTAAAAGTTAGTTGGTAACGCACAAGCATCACATTCAGGCTAGCTTACATTTGTTACTGTATTTAATAGATACTTTGTATTGATGATATTGTCACTTAAATGTGACTCAGATTGCAGATGTGTGGTCTTGTGGGGTAACCTTATATGTTATGTTGGTTGGTGCATATCCTTTTGAGGACCCAGATGAACCAAAAAATTTCCGCAAGACGATACATGTAATTCATTCCACCCTTTTTTGGTCACTGGTAATTTGATGGAAATAGTTTGCCTAAACTGTTGGATATTGCTTGCAGAGGATTTTGAATGTCCAGTACTCAATTCCTGATTATGTTCATATATCTTCTGAGTGCTGTCATTTGATATCAAGGATCTTTGTTGCTGACCCTTCACAGGTCCTCTTTCTTTTTTAATATTGCTTAAATTTATGTGTCTTATTTATATATTTGAGTTTCTTTGGAGAATTGAAAAGAAGTGGATTTTTAATCATATTCCTGTCCAATTCTGTCGCTTGCTTTTCTTTTTTAAGTGAATGGTGAAGGCTTTAACCTTTTAATTGGAAATTAACATCAATTTAAAACAGAGGATAACCATTCCTGAGATTAGAAACCATGAGTGGTTTCTAAAGAATCTTCCGGCTGATCTTATGGAGGAGGGTACAATGAACAACCAGTTTGAAGAGCCTGATCAACCGATGCAGAGCATTGAAGAAATCATGCAGATAATTACGGAGGCTACAATTCCTGCAGCTGGGACACAGTCTCTCAACCAGTATCTTACAGGTAGCTTGGATATTGATGATGACATGGACGAGGACCTGGAGACCGATCCTGACCTTGATATCGATAGCAGTGGAGAGATAATCTATGCAATGTAACTGTGAGTATGGCTGCCAGGGGACAAATGGGGCTGGTTTCTTGGATAGAGCTAAATGCTATGAACTGGGTTGTTTATAGGGTGTGGGATATGTGGAAATAGCTTTTAATCTATACAAGGACGGATTCTGTGATTGGATTTTCCTTATACTGTGAGAGAGTCCATCCTGCTTGTATTTTGTTGTTTGATCTTTCCTGCTTATGTGCTGCTTTGTATTGATATGTGTTGTATTGTACTGTTGCCATATGAATTGATGTTCCTTGTCTTTTCATCCCTCCTTTTCCTTGATAGACTTGCATACCTGAATCTAGTTAGGATCAGCTTGGTTAACATTTGGTAGCTTTGCATTTTATGATGCACAATTGGGCCATATGCAAGGATGCATGCACAGCTTCCTTCCCCTATAAAGGAATGAATACAAGATATTTAGCCTCACATGACTGGACCTAAAACTTAAGATATGTCTGTTGAGAAAGAAGGAAAGGTGAAGCATTGCAGTCTTATGGGGCTAAATATCTTGTATTCATCCCTTTAAAAAGGCATGTCATCTACACTAGAACTAAGATTTGTAAAGACTGATATTGTGGTCAGTTGTGTACGTATCAGCTAGCTTGTCATATCACAATTTAGTTTCTTGATTTAGTAAAAAATAGACCATTGTGCAGAGAAAAAGAGATTTAATATATATATATATATATATATATTTAGAATTTAAGTTAATGATAGTGCATCCAATCATATATTACATGCTAACTTTAACCACTAGTAACACTTGGTAGAAAAACAATGCACGAGACGCATGGCATAATTGATGTACATTTGAAAATAATTTCCTTTTCTTTTTTCATGTTATTTTGTTATTGCATAACAATATACCAAACACCTCCTGAAAAAGTTTATATATATATATATATATATATATCAGGTGATATCTGACGAGGATTGGTAAGAACATCAATAATATCAAGGTTCTAGCCTCCCAGTATAGTTATAAAAACAAAAGGAGAAACATAAAATTGAGTTGGAGATCTTACAGTATATATATTTACCAAGTTTTCATTGTTATTGACTTTTTGAGCTATAATGATTGTCTGATGAGTTTGTTGGATTTGCATGCATGAAATTTCCTTTTAAAGTCGGAATTAGGCTGAAGGTAGAGAGTCTAATGAGAGATAAATTGAATCGAAAATTTTGAGCGTTAGGAGTTGACCACCAACACATTTGCTTTTGTCAATAATTAATTCGTGTTGTCTATTTCATCATTTATCTTCAAGTTAGATTTTTCTATTTATAACTTTGTTACCAAATTACTAATCTTCGGTGAAAAAAAGAAATTATATTTTAAGAGTTTAGATGTTTAAGGGATACTATCATTTTTTTTCTCATCACAGATAGATAGTGTTAAGACTTTAAATTTCAAATTAGCCAAATATCAATTAATTTATTTTTTTAGGTGAAGTCAAAGTTAAGTCATTTACATTAAAATCAGAAAAACGTAAATTAAAAAAATTGTTGTCATGTGGTCCAATAAAATTTAAAAAGAATAAATATTTAAACTTGTTTTGGTATACTCATTGATCCAACACCTACTCACATTTTTCGTTAAACTAATCCCTTCAAAAGGAAAAAAAAACAAAAGAAATAAAAAATTGGGTGAAATTTTATTTTTATTTCTTTAATTATTATTTAATATTATTTATTAATTATTATTTAATTATTAAAAATAAAAATATTATAAATATTTTTTATTTTTAAAATTATTTTTTATTTTTATTTTTATCTTTAATTTTTTACGTATCAAATGGGCCACAGTTAATTCTAGCCAACAAAATTATTAGAAAGCTTCATTTTGGCGCTTTTGAAGCATCTAGTATCACTTTCAACTCTTATATCATATCAACCAATAATAAAGGAACAATTTAGTCTGTCTTTAGTACGGAACCAAAGTGGATGGATAAAATATTATTTATTCTCGAATATTGTATTTCCCTCTAATTGCATATTTTAAGAAAATAATTATTGATCAAGTTATAAAGCCAAGGTCAAACATTTTTTTTAAGAAATTGATTATTTTAATTTTAATTATAAATTATTTAAAAATATTTAAATTATATAACTCTCTTATTTGTTTTGAAAATATTCACTTCCTTCTTTTAATATTAAAAAGATGTGTTATATTTACTTCGTTTGCAATAATTTTTTTAAATAATAAAATTTTGACCAATATAAAATAATATATTTTTAAATTTAACAAATTATAAAATTTTTTAAAATGAAGAATATATTAATAAAATAATTTTTTAAATTTAACTATTTATAGATAATGATTTATTTTCAAAAATATTTTTATTAACTATATTATAATAGACAAAAGCATTGTTGTGAATTTAATAAATTTTTATAATAAATTAAATTTATTTGGTCAAAAAGAATAAATTAAATTTATAAATTTCAACACACAATAAGTAACATTAAAATAAAAGTTTTAAAATATATATTTTAAATAATTTATTTCTTCAATAAAAAATATTATTATTATTATTGAAAGTTTTATGTTATATTTCAGTTAAGTATATATTTTGAAAATATAAAAAATTATATAGTTTTGACACCTCAAAAAAATAATAATATACCCTAATTTTAAACAATACGTTTTAACCAATGAACTTGTCAAGGAAGGAACAAACCGACGCCTTTGTTCGGGCGGATGAAATAAGAAATATCAACTGTTTGATTTTTTTTTTTTTGGCCAACAACTCCTATTTGACACTGAAAATATTTTATATGTATTTTAAAAAAAAAATTGTTATTAAAATTTTTAATTAAAATATGATAAATATATAATTTTTAATAATAAAACAATACATTTTAGTTTTTGCATATAAAGGTATGTTTCTATAATTAAATTACACACTTGTAATATCATTATTAAACAATTTTATACTTGTCATATTTTATTTAAAAAATTTAATACTAAAAATATAAAAAAATTATCCATAAGTTTAGTCTTTTAACATTATATATATTAGAAACAATTATTAATTAACTATATACACCCTTTTTCTCCATGGATAATATCCTTTCTATATTTTAAAGGCATAGGAGATTATATTTATTATTTATTTCGTTTTGTCTTATCTTTTAGCTTAAGCCTTGTCGATTAAAAAAAAAAAGGTCTTATCTTCAGATTCCTTTAAATAAAAAAGGGACAAAAGTGAAAATGTCCATACATATATTGAATATGAGTGTGCATGTTATTTCTCAATCCTTAATGAAATTTTGGAAAAAAAAAATAATTTAAAAAAAGTTTTGTCGTTTTATTCATTATTGGAAGTGTCCAGGTTTCCCTTCAATTTTAAAACAATAACAAGAAAAAATTATAATAAAAATTTTGTATCATATAAAATTTATAATGAACAACTTTAAAAATTAAAATTATCATTAAAGGTTATCATTATCATCAAATTTTAAAAAATTTTATTATCAATTTTAAGATATTCATTATTGAGTGTAGTGCTGAACTTTTCTACATCCAATAATACATTTCTTAAAATTAATAATAAAATTTTTTAAAATTTACTAATAATGATAATTTTTAAAAATAATTTTAATATTTAAAATCTTTTATTATAAATTTTATATGATACCAATCTTTCATGGTAATTTTTTTCAATAACAAAGTCCCTTGCTGGACAAAGAAATAAAATTCTAGCTGGTGGAGGTGGTTGTACATAAAAAAATTTAATTTATTGGCGGCATGAAGTGTATATATAAATTTATAAATTTATATAATATATATTTATTAAGACTAAATTAATATAATGGTCAAGAGTAAATTAATATATAAATTTATTAAATATGCAGATTCAATCTCTTGCATGTATAACTTTATGACGCAGCGAGCTTCTCTCTAGTCATGGTGCCAATATGACAGCGTCCAGTCCGTTGGTTTTAACCTTTTTTCTTTCAGGTTACAAATGTTAAATAGAAAAATAAAAATAATAACTGAAAAAATTGCAATTGTAAAAAAAATTATACTTTCATATCTCTTGATTTTATCTTACAATCTTTTATTTTACTTTTTGTTGTTACCAAATTGGTAAATCCTTCATTTGGAGTGACAACAATTTCGTCATAGAAAAACTTCTTTCAATGACAATTCTTTTTTTTTTTTGGTATCATCATTAAATTTTCAACCACAACAATATCATAATCATCACCAAGTAATTGTAGAAAAAGACTTCAATTGCGAATTTACAATTTTTATTTTTCTGTTATAAATGAAATATAATGTCTTTAGAATGGAGAAAGGAGTGAGACAAAAATCAAAATTATATATAATAAGATCCAATGACATTTTAAGATAAATGTCACTTGAGCTATTTGGACAACGATTTCAAGATTTTTAGTGACAATTTTTATCATTATTGGAAAAATCAAATTTTTTGAGTAGTAAAATTGCAACATTTATCTCATAATATTACCTACACAGAATATCAACAACTAGCACTCTTATAATAACAAGACTCAGTTAACTTCCGAATTGCCATTAGAGCAACTGATTAAGTATAACAATTAACCTATTTTAGAGTTAACTTGACCTAATGAAACATAGTAAAAAAGACCCAAAGATTTATTTTTGAGTCAATTTTATATTTTAAAACGGGTCATTTATTTTTATTAATAATAGAAACTCACATTCTTAAGATTATTAATTCATTTTTTTAACTAAATCTAAAATTATTGTGCAGTATAATAGTGTATTGATAAGACTTGTGTAATGTTGGCCCTTGTAACTTGTTTGGTTGGCAATTTGCAATGTAATTTGTGATATAATATTTTTTTCATAATATTTATTATATTATTATAATTATTTATTATTTTTTAAAATAAAGGTACAATAATTATTTTTATTCTTAAAATTATTTTTTATTTCATTTATAATCATATTCTTTTTATATTTTAGGTACTAAACAAGCCTTTGATTTATAGACTAACCAATTTGAGCTGTGTCAAAGATCCTATGCGTCATTATTCCTATATTTCCATCTTTCTTTATCCCTTTCTAGTTTTTATTCCATATACAACTCAAAGAAAAGAAATAAAAAAGTAACAAATTAGAGGAAAGTTAAAGAAATATATATATAACTGAAAAATCTAAACTAAAAATATTTATATTAAAAGATATTAAAATTTTCAATTATTTTGAAAACTCACTTTAATGATAAAAAATTTTAATTTGGAGTTTTGAATTATATTTTTTTGCATAATTTAAATTTTTAGTCTTTGATCTTTTAAAATTTAATACATTTAATATAAATATTTTTAATTTAAAATTCTCAACTATAATTTTCTCGAAGTCCATATCATAAGATCCTAAAGAATAGAAACTACTTTTAGCTTTACATTTATGCTGCAAAACATCGTTGAGAGTATGTGGAATAATTTTAACTTGCAAGGATGTGAACTGTGAAGCCAATCTCCAAAATTACAATAAAAGCACTCAATTGTTATTTATAATTTGTATATCTTATAAACCAGCAATGTAATATTTGGTTAGACGTACTTTTAAAAGACGAAATTTTAGGTATGTCAAATTTTTAGAATTAGGTGAGGATGCAATTTTTTTAATATAAACTCTTTAATTATAATATGAATATATGAATGACTTGTTTTTAATCAAATTGAGAAGGTAAACTAGTGAAAGTATAGGCCTATGCATTACCTAACCAAGGTAGTATAAAAGACTCATATGATAGATAGCTTGAGGACTTATCATTGTACCAAAAGTTATAAAAATCAGTCAAGATACTTGATTCGGTCCTTTCCCTAGGCCTTGCCAATGACTTATGACCATAACTTTGATACTAATTATTGGATTGGGCACTTATTATTAAGTCAAAAATTATAATTATTAGTTATAGAATAAATTTTTCTATGTAGTTAGATCAATCCAAACATCATATTTTGATTTAACTCTCACTCTTTTATTGGCCTTGCCAAGATAGAACATTGGTCATGAATATAATTTTCATATATCTCAGGAGTGAAGAGTATCACGAGCTCTTTAATTATCCAGATTTAGGTAATTCATATTTTAAATTTTTATTTTTATTATTTTTTAAGTCGACAATTAAAAAATTATTTTATTATATATTTTGTTTTTTTCTAAATAAAAAAGTTAAAAATTAAAAAAAAATCTAAATCATTCAAATCTAATCTAAATGATGAAGTCATGAAGAACACTCTGCTGCTCACCTCCAAGAAGTAGAGAATTTGCTCCCAGTTGGCTACACCAACACCTACCTATTATATTATACAGAATTAGTACATTTAAAAAACATTTATTTTCTTTATTCGTTTCTTAGTTTTGGGTTCAAAATATTTTATTAAAATATTCTATTACATATAATATTTTAAATCTCCAAGATGTGCCATCTAATTATTTTAAAGCAATACTCAAAAGTTAATGGGGACCGCAACCTCCCAGGTCTTTCATAAATTCCAATAAATAACATCAAAATTCAGGGGTTGACATAAATGTTTAAGACCTTAATGCATAATTCACTCTTCCTTCAAGGTTAGTGGAAAAGAGCAATTGGGATAAATATCAAGCAGAAGAAGGAGGCTATTTGAGGAGCTAAGAGAAAACAGAAAGAAGTAAAGTAGAAGAAACCAAAAAAGGTATCTATATAGGATTTATTAGGCTGTAGAAGCAGAGCAAAACAGAGGAAAATGGTGATGCACAGAATAGAATTGTGCATAACTCTGTTAAGAATGGTCATTCATCTCGTCATGGTCGTAGCTGAAATAGTGATCGTCATCCAAGAAGAAGTCTTACGGCCTCTTGGCGATCTGAATCGTACAATCACCCACCCTTTTCCGTTCGCTGGTTTTCTTCCTTGAATTTTACTTTTCAATTTCTCTTTTTCTTATGTTTCGCCTTGTTTGTGTACATTCTCTTTTTCTTTGGGGTATATGGGAAATCTATTTCCATACCCATTGGTGAATTTGTGTAAAGACATAGAGATATTTCTCATATAAAATATATGCAGCTTCTGTGAATTTGATGAATCTGAGTGTAACTCCTCTGTTTTTTTGGTACTTAATGGGGAGATAGATTGGATCTTGCTTCACACTTATCCATGAATTTGTGTAAAGATGTAGAAATATTCCCATATATATAAATATATGCAGATCTTCTAGTGTTGCTTTCCCAATTTATATCAATCTGAGAAGAACGGGACGTTTTTCATTTTCTTCTCCAGATTACAGAGTTTTTCTAATTTCTTCACATCCTCAGTACTTTTGTTCCATGGTTTAAACCCTCTGTTTCTCTCTGTTCTTTTGGCATCATTTAATTTTATGGCCACTATAATCTTGTTTCTTTTGAGCAAAAGAGGGACAAAACAAAACACATGTATTTAACAAATTGTTACAAAGGTTTTAGAAGACAAATTGAATAACAAAGGACAAACTCATGCTAGTTGCTGTTGCTTCTTATTGCTCTGTTTCTCTTTTTTTTTTTTTTTCAATTAGAATACTTTTGGATTTTAATTTGCCTTTCTTCTTAAGTTATCTTTAAGAATATATTTTTTACATTGATATGACACATGTAAAATTTTATTTTTCATTTGAAAAGAAAAATTAAAGGTAGACTGATGAGGTGACATATGTTGGGATGAAATATTGATGGATGCTATTGCTAGTAGTTGATTCTATCCATACAATACACAATGAACAAGAAAGACAAAAAGTAAAAGAGGAGATGCGAAAGCCAAATACAATAATAATAGTTTATATATATATAGCATAAATTACGCTCATATCATAGCTTGTAGTGCAATTTATCTCTTTTTTTATTCCATCCAAAATGACACTTTAACTTAACCTTGTTGACTAAAATAGTACATTAGATTTTGATATCGATCACAGAATATTCTCTCTTTAATCATAACATCGTTAATAAAATTTTCAGTTTTATAGCTGTCTCTGTAACATTTTAGTCCAAGCGGCATTGTCTGTTGTGATGCTACAAGGAGAGTGCATTGAAAGGGTATAAATTTTATTTTATTTATTTTTTATTTTGATATATATGTTTTTTAATTTTAAAAGAAATGCGAAGATAATTTTATAACTTTTATCAACTAATCTTCATCTTGCATTTATTTCTTTATAAAAATAAAAAATAAACCATCTAAATCAAATGTAAACAATTTAGATCTATTCCTCTTGAAATAATAGAGAATTCAAATTGCATTTTAGTTTTGCATATTAACTAAAACTAACTTCTTTTTTTCAGGTGATTTAAGCATAAGAGATGAAGAATATATATTTTTTAAAACCATTATGCCAACCCAAGTTGCTAAAAATGTTGTTTCGATGAATCAAAGATTTTCTCTACCAAGTGTTGGATTAAATTCTGAAATATGTATATATATATATATATATATATATAATATTTTCCACATAAAATGTCAACAAAATATATCAAATTATATATTTTCTCTAGCTGATTTTTTTTTGGGTGACATAAAAATGCCTAATAAGATATTGTTTGTATTAATGTAAGAATGAGAAATAAACTTTAAAATAAGAATACATGCGTAATTTTCTTACACCTTATACTTACATAATTTATGACAAATATATTTAATATTAAAATCACCATAACTAGTAAAAAGTTAAAAGAAAAAAAGTTGAAGTATTTAAAAAAAGTCCCTTTTTTCCTTTATTCTTTACTCCATACATTTTAATCTTCTAGAAATTACATACTAATTAACACTTTTATATTCAATTATTCATCCATTTCGAGGATATCTTCTAATTTATTGATAAATTAGACTGTAATGTTTTTGTGCGCATACTATTGCAGGATTAAGTATGGAGAAATGACATAGATAGATTAAAATTTGCAAAAATTATAGTTTAAAGTTCAAAGTTAAAATATATTTGTATTAATAGACTATAAATTTGAAAATTATTTTAAAAGATTTAGGACTAAAAATTTAAAATGTATAAAAAAATTACAATTTAATACTCTACATTAAAATTTTTATCTAAAAGTATTTTATGATAATTTCAAATTTTAAAATCCTTTTGTATATAAATATATTTAATTTAAGATCTTAAATTATAATTTTCAATTAAAATTTTCTCCACATTAAGCACTAAAAGAGTCCCATTCATGAGGGAGACGTATACTCCTTTTTCAAGACACATAAAGAAATTGTTACTTGATAAGGATTATATATTGACAGTTGACACTCTCATTTGTCTATTCAAACCCGTTCTCTTATCAAATTCTCAACTAATCCTAACCAAAATTTTCAAAAAGAAAAAAATCTCTTCAACTAACGTGAACAATCAATCATTCATGACTAGCAACTACGTTAACTAACACGAAATCTGACTTTGAAAAAGAGAGTTGGATTTAAAATTAGTTTGATTTTTGTTTTGACTATCTATGACAAGATTTATGAAAAATTATCCCTTTGAACCATTAATTAAAAATATTTATAATAAATAATCTTAAATTTTAAAATTATTCTAAAGGTTTACGGGATCAACAATTTTAAGTGTGATGAATCATTTCTTGAATAGTAGTGATTAGGAATGAGAGGAAATTTTGGTGAATAAAAAATAAAAAAAATTATGAATTTTATAATATAAAGTATAATTTTTGCTTACAATTAAAATTTTTGATTTTGTATTTAATATTTTTGTCCTCACAATAAAATTTTTTTGTCTTTGGAGCTTTAAAAATAATTTTAAAATTTAAAATCCTTTATAATAAATATTTTTCATTTATCATCATAAAATATAACTTTTTCCAAAAAATTATAACATTATATTTGATAATTTTTTGTCTATAATTATGTGGTCTTTTGAAAATTGTCTACTTTTTCAAAAGTGCTTCAGAGATCTTTTTTTCTTTTTTCTAAAAAAAAAAAGGTATAGATACTCCTTGTATTTTGACTTATTTATAAAGAACTATCATGTACTTTGAAATCAGTATAATAGACTCATATGTAATAGCAAACTTAGAAGTAGACCTTTTCATCTATCTTCTATGAGATAGTTAACAAAAATTTGATAAAAAAAGGTATTTAGGTTTGACATTGCAAATTAAATATTTAAGATTTGAAATCGAAATCATGAAAAAAATTGAAATCATGCTTATCTGAGTGTTTAGGTCAAAAGTCATTGCTGTCTATCTTTAAAATGACAAACAAAGAAAGTTGAGCAAAAAGGAATCTAGGTTCAAATAGTGAACAAAATAGTTAGGGTTTGAAAACAAAAACAAATCATGGTTGTTTCGGATCAAAATCGTGGGTATGGATTCAAAGATTCACAAATAAGAATTTGTGAAAGAAAGAGGAAGGATATGCTCCTAAGTTTGCTATATTATAAGGGTGTATTATCCGGAGTCCAAAGTAATAGTAGATATTTGCAAATGGTTCAAAATACATTGAGCGTTGGTGTTCTTTTCCTCTTTAAAAATGATTGTAATTCTGAATTGAATTAAAATGCTTATGGATATTTTGAGTTTCATGTCACGTATCTACTTTCCAGAATCAATTGTCTATGAATATTTTGACATGATGGTCAGCCATCACTCTTCCAAAAAATTTGATTTTTTTACATTGAATTGTTCAGTGTTACGTATATTAGACCGTTTATAATAAATTTAGATAATTTTTTTTTGTTTTCAAATATTATTTTTTTAAATTTGCAATTAGAATATTTTTTTTTATTTTTGCATTCTATTTACTTTAAAATAAAATTTTAAAAATAGAAAAAAATAACAAGATCTGAACTTCAGATATTCCAGAGAAACAATAACATGGCATGTTCTTATTTTCCATAGGCAAAGAATCCGAATTACTCATCCTATAGGTTGGGTTGACTAATATGGGCTTACATTTGAGACATTATTAATGGGTGGCCTAAAGCTTTACCTGCGTAACAAAAGTAAGGAATAATGTTGGAGAACTAATAAATTATGAATTTTTAGAAACATTAGGAAAAAGAAAAAGACGTCGTGCCCATAACCGTTGTAGGTGATTAATGGTATAATTTTAATCTTTCAGCTGATAGAAATATAGAACCATATTTTTAATCATTTGGTCATCTAACAGTGATTTTGAATAGGTATAAATTAATGAGCATTTTGGTCATCTCATTTTATGAGTCATGATTTTAATTAAATAATGTTAAATTAAAAATGCAATGAATTTAATGAATGAGATTTATTTATTTATTCATGCACTTGAAACATAAAGTCTCTTGATGTGTGTTTTTTGTTTGCTTTTATGATATCACCTTATCATTTCCAAATATAACACGTATTATTCATGGATAAAAAATGTTCTCAAGTGTTTCATTTTAAAATAATATATGCTCTAAATACAGTATTTCTGGAAGGTGTCTAATGCTGTTTCAAGTCCATATATATATATATATATATATGTATATATATATATATATATAGTTCCTTCAACTCAAGATAACTATACTTTATGATAAAAATTTCAGTTAAATATTATGTTTAAATCTAATTGTTTCATTAAATAAGTAAGTATCTAACTACTTGTGTATATTTAAATTTTGTAATATATGTATAAAATGCTATGAAAGTCATATATATATATATATATATTAAAAGTAATGAGTAAGAATGTTTGAACTTCCAAGAGATTTCCCATTAAAACTTGGATTTAGCCCGTTGGGATTTTCTTCATTGAAGAAAAAGTTAGGGTGCTTGCGGGATTTTCATTGACTGGTATTGAAGTAGCCAATGGGGAAGTTAGCGGTAGGAGTTGTAGTGGCAATGGTGGTGCATTACCGGCTAACTAACTATGACAGGTGGCTGACGCCGTCTGATGCCCGGAGCAAGCTCAAGATGTTGATCAGCTATGTGGATAATCTCCCAACTGGGCTTCGTAATTTTATGTTTTCCAGATAATTTTCGAGTATTTATAATTTCTTTGTGGCTTTTCGTGATTTGATTACTTTTAATTCCCATAACTCCAGGGAGACAATGCAAAACAATCTATTGATGATTGATTAATTTGATATTGATGACTTTTTGAGAATATTTTTTTTGGAACAATTGATTGTACTTAACCGTCATAGGTGGTTAATGGCAATAATGGTCGATAATTCCGATTTTTGTAACTGATAGAACAATATCTTTGAATAATTTGACCGTCTAACAATAATTTTGGATGGTAATAATTAATGAATATTCTTTTAAATAGAAAAGTGAAGAGTCAATTTCATTGGATCAACATTGAGATCTTGAACTGATATCCTTCCCTCTCCCTGCAAGAGATGGCCCAAAATTGCAACAAAAAGTCGGAGGAGGTGCAGCCACACCCAGTGAAGGAGCAATTACCCGGAGTTCAATATTGCATTAACAGTCCTCCTCCTTGGCGTCCGTAAACTCTTTTTTCTATTGGAGCATTAACACTAACTTAATATACAAGAAAACTCGATACCACCATATTCTTACTGATGCGTATTATTACATGTTTTTCTGTTCGTCCTACCATACAAAATCAACCCCAACTATAGCTCCCTTAATTTTGTGTCATTCTAGTTATAGGCCATAGCAAGCATTCAAAGTTTGTTTTAAAAGAGACTTGGAACGAAGTTGCATCCTGAGCTTCCAAACCAGACTCTGCAATTTTCTTATGATTTTTTTTCTCATCAATTTTTACATGGTTTTAATTCAACGTGGGTTGGTTGGTGGTGGACGATGTAGCTGAGTCTGAACCTTTAATCACTATGCAGCTGAAGCTGTAGTATTGGGGTTCCAGCATTACTTTCTGACTCTTGGCATGACTGTTCTAATTCCAACCATACTTGTTCCTCAAATGGGAGGAGGCGATGTAAGCGCTTGTTCAATTTTTATTTTCCTTTTTATGTCAAATGTGTCTTCATTTCTTAACTCAATTTTCATTCTGTGTAGGCTGAGAAGGCGAGGGTGATACAGAGCCTATTGTTTGTTTCGGGACTAAGCACATTTCTTCAATCTTTGTTTGGAACCCGACTTCCAACTGTAGTAGTTGGTTCATACACCTACTTAATACCCACAATTTCAATTATCCAGGCCAGCAGATATAGTTCATATTCAGATCCATATGAGGTCAATTTGAGTCAGAAAATTTTCTACTTTTGTTTTCTGTTATTGGTTTGCTGACCTGGTCCATATGGGGGGCTTTCTCAGAGGTTCACGCAGACAATTCGAGGAATACAAGGTGCCTTGATCATAAGTGCATGTTTCCAGATGATTATGGGATTCTTGGGCTTTTGGAGAAACACTGTCAGGTAAATAAGTACTGCAGCTTTCATCAAACTCGTTTTATAAATTACTAATTGGGTTTGGTGTCTTATTTGTTCCTCTGCTGCTACAGGTTCCTGAGCCCACTTTCTGTTGTCCCATATGTAACATTCACTGGACTTGGTCTATATATTCTTGGTTTCCCAATGGTAAATGTTTATACATAAGTTAATTATTTCATTTCTCATTCTAGTAGTCTGTGCTGTGGCCTCTTGCTTTTCTAGTTATATAACTTTAAATTTTCTGCGACTTTTCTTTTTATATGATTTAGATTTAGATTTGAGAATAGGCTTATATTTATTTCCTCTTCTGTAGCTGGCAAAATGTGTTGAAATTGGGCTTCCTGCGCTGATTGTTATGGTTTTCATCTCACAGGCATGTAGTTTATTTTGCATCTGGTGTATACCATCAAGTTCTCAGTAGTAGCAAAATAAGAAGTGAAATAATGTATGTATCTATGCTTCTGCAGTACCTTAATCGCTACATGGCCACTGAGAGGCCTATATGTGACCGATTTGCGGTGTTGTTTTCGGCTGCAAGTGTATGGTTGTATGCACAGCTTCTAACTTCAAGCACTGTATATAATCACAAGCCTGAAGTTAGACAGACTAGTTGCCGCACTGATCGTGCTGGACTTATTACTGCAGCTCCGTGGTAAGATTTTGTACACCGTACATGTTATTTACAATTTTCCCAATTTCTGGTCGATAACTTGCAAGTTTTGATGATACCAAATGTATGTTTGTTTTGTTGGAGGATATATATTCCTTACCCCTTCCAATGGGGGAGCCCTACTTTCAATGCTGGAGAAGCTTTTGCCATGATGGCCGCTTCATTTGTTTCTCTTTTTGAGGTAACTAACTCTCTTTAGTCAGAGTTGCATATCTTTCAATCATTGGATTAGATCCTCACCTTTAAGTTTGCTTCAAATTTTAATTTACATTGTTTTGTAGTCAACTGGCACCTTTTATGCTGCAGCAAGATATGGAAGTGCTACACCTGTGCCACCTTCTGTTATTGGTCGTGGAGCAGGATGGATGGTTGTATTTATTATATTTTTTCAATTTTCTCTGGACTTTTATTGTAACACTAACTTATTATGAATTGTGTCACTATCATTGTGATCATAGGGAGTTGGTGTTTTGCTCAATGGAATGTTTGGTTCTGTAACTGGGAGCACAGCATCAGTGTAAGGTTTTTATGGGCACTGATGATTTTGACCAATGTAGTTGCTTTCATTAACCTTTGTCTTGAGTTCCTGCATGAAGAATTAAATATGCAATATCCATGATGCAAATTATAGTTTTTAAAATTATGCTTTTCTCTAGGAAGGATTATGTTAGCACTTAGCAATGAGAACAACATACTATAGAGAAAAGCACAAGTTCCACATTTTCCTGTATGTCTTTGCCATAATGCTTTCGTCCTGTTTCAGGGAAAATGCTGGTTTATTAGCTTTGACTAGGGTGGGGAGTCGAAGAGTCATCCAAATATCCGCTGGCTTCATGATTTTCTTCTCTGTATTTGGTATGCTAGCTAGTTTGTTATGCTCTTCTCTGTCATTCCTTTACTTTCAGTTTCATGGCATTGTATCATCAAACATGAACCCTTCTCGATTTACGGTCACAGATGTGTTTTTTAACGAGAGCCAAAATGAAGTCTAGTCTGTTTTAAGCAATATGTTCCATCTCACTCTACAATTTGATTTGCAGAGGACTGCACGGTGTAAAACTTCTATTGGTTAATATTGTTCCCTCTAATTACGGATATCTTATATATGTGGTGTATTTTTGTCGAACCAGGTAAATTTGGAGCAGTTTTTGCTTCTGTACCTTTGCCAATCACGGCAGCATTTTACTGTGTATTCTTTGGCTATGTCTGTAAGTAACACTCTATTATGATCGATCCAAGTATATCCATAATAAGTGTAAAACTTGATAAGAAGTTTATTATAACTTGGAACATGCAGCTTCTGCGGGTCTTGGTTTTCTCCAGTTTTGTAACCTTAACAGTTTCAGAACCAAATTCGTATTGGGCTTATCATTCTTCCTGGGCATCTCCATACCACAATACTTCCGAGAATATTATCACGTAAAGCATGAACATGCGGGTTCTAGATGGGTGAGAAATCTAACTGCATGTGTAGAAAAATTCATATCACTAAGTTTACTTTGTGAGTGAGAGATTATTCATGTGAATGGCTGTTTGTGTGTGCAGTTGAATGATATAGTGACGGTGATCTTCATGTCCCATTCAACTGTGGCTGCCATGGTTGGTTTCATTTTGGATATCACACTTTCGCGGGAAAATGATGCAACCCGTAAAGACAGTGGCTTGCAGTGGTGGGAGAAGTTCAGCTTATATAATGCTGACGTTAGGAATAATGAATTCTATGCTTTACCATGCAGACTAGATGAGTTCTTCCCAGCCCTTTGACCACCTTATTTCTCTTGAGTTATCAAATCAATTGGAGAAGGTTCTTAGTAATATTTGAGCACAAATATTATACTGTGAACTCGAAATGCTGTCCTATTTATTCTTCCTTTATTGGCCCTCTTATTTAATCCTAATGTATTTCAAGTTTAGAAACAAATAAAATTAAGAGTACATTGTACTTTTTGTTGTTGAAAGATTACAAAATTTTTAATTTGCTCCTTCAAAGTGTAGGTTCTCTCAATTTTATCTCCCAATAATTCTTTTACTATCAGTTAAGTCTCTCCGTTTGTTACACTAACGTAAATTTAATTAAGTTGTTGACTTAATCCACGAGAATGACTATGTGATCATCATGTAATAAAATGGTCATGCTTAGTATCCAAGAAAATTGTAAAAAAGTCGTGAATGTGGCTATAGTGCTCACTAAACATAACTACATCTGTGTAATGACCATACAAGCATTCTGTTAATCTAGATTGGTATAACTCGGTTAAATTCACATAGTTTTAACAAGTAGAGGGATTAAATTGGTTGGAAAAAAAAAATTATTGTATGAAACTGAAAGGCTTATTTTTTGAAGGAGTAAATAAAAAGGATTGGTATCTTTCAAGGAAGAAATGTAGAATTTATTCTCAAATTAATTCTAGGCACATTTCCAAATTCTACATTTTCATGGGGCGTGAATCGTGACATTGGCTCCTTATCTTGATCTTCCATTTCCATTTTTTATGAATGTTTGATAAACTCATTGAATCGAGATAAATACCAAAAGCTGAACAGCTTGTTTTGCATGCCCCCTCAATAACAACATAAAAGCACACCTTGTATTTTGTCAGCAAAGAGAAAAATAGTACTTTATTAAAATTGAATATCATAAATCACTTGTATTAGTCACAGCTTGAAATGGTAAATTTGAGGGTTTTCAACATGAAGCTTCTTAAAATTTCTATGTTGTTTTGCTCATTTGTCAGCTCTTCCACTGTCTCCCCCATAGCTCCCAGTCCTGGTTTTAGGATGCATGGAATAGAAAACCTTTCTTTTGTTCCATCCTCTCATATGCTTCATTTCTCCAAACCTTCACTCCAAAACATCTGAATTTAATAACTCTTAGCTTCCCATTAACCAACATTAATATCGACTAATGTTAAAGAAATTCTTAAGCAAATTTGAATTAATATATGTACTTATACACAAATATAAATAAATAAATAAAAGATACATACACTATGGGCCTGAATGGGATAGGCATTATACTATCCATACCTAGACTCTTAAAATACTCATAAAAATCTCCATACCAAATCCTAAGCTATAAAGTCCAAGTTTGTTGAGTGAGTTACTGGAAAAGCTTAAAGTGATAAATTTGAAGATTTTCAACATTAGATTTAACAAAATTGCTACGAAGTCTGGTACTGCGGAACGTGCCCCAATTAATAGGTCTATATTTGGGAGGGTTTCCGTCATGTGTGAGCTCTTCCAAGGGCTTAACATCAGTGTAAAGAGCCGGTTTCAGAAAGAATGGAATGGACAGCCTATCCTTCTCAGAGTTCACCATAACCCTGTGCTCCACACTCTCATAGGCGTCATTGCTCCATACCTGCACCAACAATCCATTCCATAATTACCACTTCCAAAAGCATTTACAACATGAACAAAATCATGTATTTGAAAAAGGATCCAAGTGAACAGCATACCTGAATCATATCACCAACATTGATGATGAAAGAATTTGGAATGGGCTTGACTAGGATCCACTCTCCATCAGATTTCCTTCTAACTTGAAGACCACCAACGTCATCTTGTGCAAGCACAGTTAAGACTCCAGTGTCTTTGTGACGTCCCAGACCCAGAGCCATATGTGGGTATGGGCAAACTGGATAATGGTTCAGTCTTATGTTGCTTGTGTTATGTTTGAAGAACTCACGGAACCTCTTTGGTCGCAAACCCAGGCTGAGTGCAATTAGTTCCATCAGCTTGTAAGCTAGCTTCTCTACTTCTTCTGCATATTCCTTGCATGACTCTCTGTTAACAAACGCACAATAACAGAGGAGGAACAAGAGTAAACGAAAACGAAAAGATAAAATCTAAGAAATTTATGAAGAAATCAAATTCTTGAATTATCCTAAGGTGTTGTCTGGTAACCGGATTAGAAGCTTATTTACATGATATTTGACTACAATAAATTTTAACAAATTTAACATTTATGAAGTTATATATGTCCTAGTAGCATTGATTTTTTTATTGTATGTCTCATACTCAAATTTTGTATGTTCAAGTTTCTGAAAACATGAAAAATTAGAATACTCATGAACTAAATGTCACCTAATAGTATTTGGTATATGAGAATTTTATTTCTCAAATACTTGAAAACATGTTTATAAGATGTTTGAGTATAATAAATTAATATAAAAATTTAAATTTTATATATTGTATGTGTCCTAAAAAATATATTTCATCCTCAAATATTTTGAAGGTATGTCTCAAAATCGTTGAAAAATTAAGATATCTACGTATTAAATACTACTTACAAGATAAACATTGACATGATACCAAAACAACATGATACAAATGCCTTCACATGTCAAAATATCAAATGCTAAATTAAAAAAATTAGTTCATAGATTATTAAGCCTATTTAGCTTTAGCCCCTACAAATTAGTAAGTACATAAAGGTAGACTTTGAAAATAACAACTTCATATAAATCTTTATCAAGTGACTTGATAATGCAAAAAGAATCAGCATACAATAAATTTTTAATTTTTTAAAACTAACTCATGCTGCCGTTTACTTATCTTTTATAACTAAAACTAAATAAATCTAACAAGTCATAAAACTAAATTGTTAGTTTAATCAAATATTAAATGTTGTTAATATAATTTAAAATGTCCAATGGTTACCATGATATCAAAGACACAACAAAAACCACACTACTCTGTTTGTGAAATCTCTTAGTTTCAAGTTAATTTTCAGTATTCACATAGTATATTGAATATCCAGTATTATTGTGATTTGTGTTTTGTAGCATAATTGAGTTACAAAAATTACCTGAAACCAGGGGGATTCTGTGGCCACCGATTATCCCATTGGAACTGAACGGCTTGTTCATGATCAACAGAGGGTGGTATAAAAGTGGGTTCTTGCACATTGAAATCATAAATCTCCTTCCAATCCCTAACATTCTTAGTATGCTCTGCTTCAAAATATCCCAACACATTAATCTCGTCTCTTCTCACCTTCATTTTCTCCTCCAAACTCAGTTCAAAAAACTTCCTCGCAGCTTCCTCAATCCTCTGCCTCTTCTCCAATGGCACTCTGTGATTCACCACCTGAAAGAATCCCCAATCTCTACATGCTCTCCCTATTTCTTCAACCAGGCCTTCCATGGAAATTGGGTCTTCATCGTCTTTGTAGTTTACGGCTGAGAGATCAATCAAAGGGATGCCTTCGGCTATGACAACTGAGGGCTTTGCCCTGTGTTCTGGGGCTTGAACGAAAGCTGAATCCACCTCTCCCATGGCGGCTCTATGGAAGGAAATCACAAACACAGCATTTGATTATTGATGTAGTGGCTATGAGGTTATGTACATTGAACCTGGACTGGTTTGTATCAGTTTGTCAATGGAAGGCTCTTTGTGTTTTCTGGCACGGGTCTTTCGTTTGCAGATGGCGGCTTGCGTTTTGCTTTTGCTTTTTACTTATAATATAATTCTAATATTATAATTTTTACGGAAAATGAGCGAAAACTTTATTTTAATTCTTTATTAGTTCTTAATTTAATTTTTTTATAAAATTATCTTTTTATTTAATTTTTTATAAATAAACTATTTTTAATTTAATTTCTTATAATAGTATCTTCTTAATTTAATTTTTTAAATATAATTATTTTTTATTTGATTTCTCATAAATAAAATTATTATTAATAATATCTTTATGTCAATTTATTGTATATAAAATTAGTAAATACAATTATATATAAAATATTTTTTGATAAGTTATTACTTAATCATCATTATATTACAAGTAAAATAACAATTATTTTTATTAAAAATAAATTAATGAAAAATATTATTAAAAATTAAAACTTTTAATTCTTTATGACAAAATTCTCTTTATATATTACATGATATAAATTTATTTGGGAGATTAAATTAAAAAATATTTATATATGAAAAGTTAAATTAAAAAATAATTTTATGAGTGTTAAATAAAATATTTTTCTTTCATAAAAAATTAAATTAAAAAATAACTGATTTATAAAGGGTCAGAATAAAATTTTAGTGAAAGCAAACGTAAGGGATGGCGTATCCCCATTTTGCGATTCCAATGTAATGAGTCACACTACACTACACTACACTACAAAACGGTCTCTATTTATTAATTGCTGCTCGGTGCTGACGTCAACGTATATGAAAAATCTATTTTGTATTTTTTATGGTTTCAGCAGTCCGCAGTGCTGGACGCATGCTTTTGTTTCAACATGCTTAGCTATTAACAGCTCATATGTAATAAAATAATTTAAAATTTCGTGTTCAAATATATACCCTCAATAATTGTCAAATGGAATCTTATTAAACGGCACTAAAGGATCAAAATTTTTCTTGAAACGTAAAGTAAAGCCAATAGTTCATAGTTATTAGTGAATGAGTTGCTATAGAGAATTTTATCTCTTACAATTTTTTTATTATTATAATAATTTTAAAATTTTCATTATATTCTTTGGGTTAAAATTTTTTACAGAGCTAAAGACTCTTTGACAAAATACTATATGAATTATAACTTATTATGCTTCAAGGTCACAAATAAGGTACAAGGGGGATGTTAATCGTTGAAAAAAATTTATAAATAATTTTTTATATTTTTGCTATTAAATTGTTTTAATTAAAATATGATAAGTATATACTTTCTTGATAATAATATGATAAATGTATTAATTTTTACTGATAAATATTTTTTGTTACAACTTAGCATTATATGTTTAGCCTTTTTAAATTTCTTTTATACAATATAATTTTATTAAAAAGTCTGAAACAAAAAATATAAATAACTTCATCTAACTAGTACTTAATTGTTTCTTTGTGAATCATATATATATATATATATATATATATATAAAAGGAGAATAGATTGCACTGTGAAATTGTTCTTAAATTTTTTATAGGTCCCACTTATTTGTGAATTTTCTCTAATTTTTTTCAAATTTTTTCTACTTCCTTTTAAAAAAAAAAATTAAACTAGGTCATGTAATTGACATAAGACCCATTTTTAGTTTAAACAATGTGTGATAAATGAAATGAAGGGTAATTATTGCTTAATATCTACATACATTGTCTAACTGTCAAATGGAATCTTGTATAACAGCATTAAAGGATCAAATTTATTTTTTGAAATGTTAACTAAAGCTAATATATAATCTGACTTTATCAGATGAAACATTGTGAATTGTATTAATTTTAGGCGTTTTTATTTAGTAGAATTTACATAACACATATAGACACAAGTGCAAATTCAAAAAAAGAAAAAAAGAAAAAAATGCACCCACAAATAGCCAATAACTTACACTAATCAATACAGTCTCTGTCATTAGCTTCCTCTCACTTTATTGCTCAATGCATAAGAGAAGCTAAATGATGATGATAAACCTAGTGCTATAATATTTAAGACAGCTTGAAATGGTAAATTTGAAGGTTTTCCACATTTTGTTTCTTGAAATTGCTGTTCTTTCTATTCATAAGAAACTTGCCCCAATTGTATGGCCTATATTTTGAAGGGTTTTGTTCATTTATCAGCTCCTCCAAAGGTTTAACAATGGTGTAATGTGCAGGGTTGAAGAAGTAGGGAATGGAAAACCTTTCCTTCTCAGAGTTCACACTTACCCTGTGCTCCACACTCTCATACGCATCATTGCTCCAAACCTGTACAAGAATCACATCACAAAACCACCTTTTCATCATCCAGTTTATTCCTAATTTGGATATTAACACAAAAACTTATACATGAGTAAATTCATTTCATAGCTCCTACCAAATTCCTTTTGTCAAGTTAAACAGTTTTACAGTACCATTTTGAGTCATGTTAGATAAGATTAAGAACTTGTAGAAAGTTGGTACCTGAATGAGATCACCAATGTTGATGATATAAGCATGTGGGGTGGGTTTCACTCTGATCCATTCTTGATCTGATTTGCGTTTAACTTCAAGTCCTTCAACCTCATCTTGAGCAAGAATGGTTAAGGCCCCAGGATCCTTGTGTCGTCCAACTCCGAGAGCCAAGTGAGGAGAAGGGCATGCAGGATAGTGATTGAGACGAATAAAGCTGGTCTGATCTCTCAGGAAAAAGCCGTGAAATCTCCTTGCTTCCAAGCCTAAGCTCAGAGCTATAACCTCCATCAACTTGAACGCCAGCTTTTCCATCTCATTAACATACTCTTTCACTGCTGCTCTGCTCATGGTTATGCCCCAAAAAACAGATTCACATCAATTTGATGAAAACAAAACAAACAAGTTTAAAACTTTACTTATGTTTAAGATCTTATAATACAAGATTCGTGAGATGGCCTGTTTAACTTGTAAACCAAAAATGGAGCCGTGTGGGAAGACACAGCCCAGCTGACAAAAAAAATGAGCTAAACGAGATCGAAGTCAGTTTGTTGAATCCAAAAATTTAAGCTTTATTTGCCAAAGTTAGTGTTTTTATTAAAAGATAAATACAAATATAAGAAAACATAATCTTAACAACATACAACCACTGCAGTATATAGAATGCAAATAAAAACATGAATGAGAAATTAAAACTTCAAAATAGAAAAGACACACAACAACAAAATAGGAACAATTGATGCATTCTCTTGCAATCGTATTTAATATCAAAGCCAAAAAATGTGGGGCAAAATTACCCTATGCACATAACACACCCTATTACCTAGTATATTTAAAATTTTACTCCTAACATAATTTTCAAAGAAATTAGACACCCTTAAGAACAACTGAACAAAGCCTTTAAATTAGCAATGATCTTTCAGTTACCTTAGGTGTGTAGGGTATTGAGGGTATTGATTAGACCACCGAGTGGTTCGATCATCTTCTTCATCGGTCGAGACAGGAAACAAGGTTGGTTCTTTAGCTAGACAATCAAACACCTCCTTCCAATCTCTAACATTTTTGGTGTGCTCTGTGTCATAATAACCAGTCCCACTTGTCTGGTCTTTGATCACCTTCTTCTTCTCCTCCAAACTCTGCGAAAAGAATGCTCGGGAAGCGTCCTCGATACCCTGCCTTACATTCAGAGGAACCCCATGATTGATCACTTGGAAGAACCCCCAGTCCTTACAGGCTCTGCCTATCTCTTTCACAACTCCTTCAATGGCGGATGGGTCTGAAACAGTGTCTTTTTGATGGTGTTGGTGGATTGAAGAAAGGTCGATTACAGGAATGCCTTGGGCTTCGGTGATGCTGGAGACTTGTGGCCTGTGTTCTGGAGCTTGGATGAAAGCTGGGTCTACCTCTCCCATGGCTGCAACCTTGTGAGATTTCTTGCAAATTCGAGTGGTTATGATTCGTTGTTGGCTTGTGAAAATTGAATCATAGTTGGTTAAATGATTCTTACTCCCTTTAATTTTAATCTAATTTAACAATTTGTAATTAAACTCTTTTAATTTAAAAAAAGGTTAACTTAGTTCATGCCTTAAATCTTTTTTAATATGTTATTAAATTTTATTGATATGATTAATAATATTATGTTATTTTAATATTTTGAATATACATAATTTATATTACCTCATTGATATCACTCTTGCACAAGTGGATAGATTTTATACTTTTATCTACTTTTACTCATTTTGATAATATAAATTATGCATATTTAAAATATTAAAATAATATGTAAACAAAATTTAATATTAGTGACCAAATTTAAAATTTTTAAAATTATAAAAATTTAATGGTAATTTTTTAATATATAGGGATTTAATAAAAAGTAAACAAAACTATGGGGCCCACAAAACAATTTAACCAAAAAACAATTTCAAGAGATTAGAAGAAAGAGTGAGAGCCATAAATCAAAAGATATTTCGTATAATCAGGCCAAAAAAAAAGGATATTTCGTATAAAATACATTGAACCTGGACAGGTTTTTTCGGTTGTGTACTTTGGTTGTTTTTGGCTTGCAATTATTTCCTGGATTCTATGCATTCAATCGTGTCATATGTGGCGTGGCAATTTTCAATTATCGAGTTATTTAGTTAAAGTAAAATCATAGAAACTAGAATTATAGAAAGATATTTTGTATAAAATACATTGAACCTGGATAAGTTGTTTCTGTTGTGTACATTGGTTTTTCTATTTCACCATTATATTTTAAATTTTATCTATTCAAGTATAGGTCATACGTGATGTATCAACTCTCAATTATGCCATATGAGATGTAAAATTATAGAAATTATAATAAATTACATTAATTTTTTTAATTTGGCTAAATTATTTAAAATTTTTATTTTAAAAATTATAATCAAGTTTCCTCTAATTTATTTTTTAAATAAAATTAACTATTTATATCATATGTATTTTGTAAAAAAATAAAACTAATTAACTGCCTTTATTATTTTATTAAAAATAAATTTACAATCTCATATTAAATGTCAACATGAACTTAGCTACTTATTTATCATATTATGAACAAGATAATAGTCCCATATCAATAGAAAGTTAACTTTCTAATGGAAAATAAATTAGAAGTAAAGTTTCTATAATATATATTAAAATACTAAAAGAATTGAGTGTAATTTTGAAAAAAAAAAGGAATATTGAATGCAATTTAGCTAAATCTTAAAAGAGGTTAGTATAATTTATTTAAATCTTTAAAAAAACATTATAAAATTTTTTTTTAATTACACAAGAGGAAATCTTAGAAATAAAAATTTAGAAAAATTAGTATTTAGTTACTTGCTGTGTGTGTTTGTTTTCTTTGTACATCAAAAAGGAAATTTTCTAGCAAACTATCTAAATGTATTCTTATAATACTTCAGGCCAAAAAAAAAGTATTGTTATAATACCACACTTAGTTAATCACTTAAAAAAAAATTTATATATAACAAAATGAAAATTTGAATTTAAAATCAGTCAAAGGAGGTTAGTGACTTAGTTGATCATTTAGAATTGAATCCACCATTTGCAGCATTATTTTTTTTTAACACAGATCAATTCACTTCTTATCTTATTATTTTATTTTTAAAATTATGATAATTTTTATTTAAAGAGATAAAAAGGAAGATAATTATACAATTGATGATAATAAAAGGCTATAATTATCGCATAATCAATACATCAATTGTAACAATATAACTAAAGCCAACATATATATGTGTGTGTGTGTTTGTGTAATCTACATTTATGAGATGAAGCATGATAAAATATATTAATATCAGTTTTTATTTTATCTAATAGTACTTACATAATCCAAATATGTACATATAGTGGCAAATTTAATTGAAGTCACTCATAACAATAGCCAATAACTTCTATTACTACGTTACAAATACAATATTTATTTATCCAAGTACTAAACTCAATTGGTTGGTGTATATATATATATATATACAATATTTATATTATATTATTTATTATATAAAGTAATAAAGAAAAATATGAAAATATTATTATAAAAATAATTACCAATAATTATATTTTAAAAAAATAATAAAATATTTTTATTAAAAAATACCTCGTGTCGAACCAATTAGTAGTTGAACTACTAAACCAAATGGTCAATTATATATGTATGTGGCATATTTGTTCCCCTGCCCCCGCCGGCCCCCAAACACACACATACACATATATAATATTATTATAATACATATTTTATATATTTGTTACATCTATATCTGTTATATTTAAATAAATTAATACATATCAAAATAATATATATAATTTTAAAATAAATAAATATATAATAATATTTTTAATAATAATATTATTAAAATTTTAGTATAAAAATAATTAATAATTATTATATTTTAAAAATTAATAAAATATTTTTATTAAAAAAGATTCTAACTAACATTCAGTTAGAATTGTTCGATCAAAAGTCACCCCGATCAAAATTTCATCTTAATGTAGTCAGTGGCATATTTATTGTGCCACAAACAATTATATATATATATATATTCATGTTTTACATATCTATATAATATTATTATATATATTTATTTATATTATACATATTTATATGTATAATATAAATATATATAATAATATATTATTTTATATTATATATAATATTATATTACTTTTAAAAACAATAAAACAAAAAAATTAAAAATTATGTTATAAAAATAATTAATAATATTTTTGCGAAATAAAAACTATTATTTAATATTAAATTAATATAATTAATTTTAAAAAAATATGGATTGAAAATCAATAAAAAATGTCTAATCAAAATCCCAGTTACCACATATATACATATATATTAAATTATATTGTAATACATATTATTTATATATTAATGTATATATATAATATTATAATATTTATTTTATATATTTGTTATATTTATATATGTCATATTTAAATAAATTAATATATATCAAAATAATATATATAATATCATAAAATAAATAATTATTTTTTATATATAATAATATATATAATGTTAATAAATAATTATGTATATATAACAATATTATATATTTCAAAATAACATCACAAGTATGGTATAAGGGCAATTTTGTCATTTTATTATTTTTATTTTTTATTCTATTTTACTTTTATCCAATCAAACAATCAAATATAAACATATATTTTTTATTCTTACCAAATTTTTTTTTATTACATTCCATTCATCTTTCAATTTCTATTTCTATCACTAAGGAATTTACATACTAAATGAAACAATTCACACTCACCCTCTATTATATATTTCAAAATAACATCACAAGTATGGTATAAGGGCAATTTTGTCATTTTATTATTTTTATTTTTTATTCTATTTTACTTTTATCCAATCAAACAATCAAATATAAACATATATTTTTTATTCTTACCAAATATTTTTTTTTATTACATTCCATTCATCTTTCAATTTCTATTTCTATCACTAAGGAGTTCACATACTAAATGAAACAATTCACACTCACCCTCTATTCCACACTCTAATAAGCATCATTGCTTCAAACTTTGTACAATAATCACATCACAAAACCACCATGTTGCTTATTCTTAAATAGAAGTAACACAAAAAAAAATTAATTAGAATTTAACATCTTCTTAAAAAAATAAAATAATAATAAGTTACTTTAATATTACTAGTTAGGAAGTTAATAGAATACATAAGATCTATCTATTTTAGTCCCATACTCATGTTCTCAAATTTATAACATTATAATAAGTCAATAACTGAATTACTTAATTAACAAAGCTCTGACACAATTGGTAGATAACTGGATCCCTTAAGCATGCTATCCAGAGTTCAATTTTTGGCCATGTATATGAAAAAGGTTTTGTTGGGAGAGGTCTGCCCACTTCGATGATCTCCATAACTTTAACCGTGCATTTGGATCGAGAGAAAAGTGAGGAGAAGGGGAGGGAAGGGTAGGAAAATGAAATTTTATCTCGTTTGGTTCGGAGAGAAAACTGAAGAGAAGAAAAAAAATGAAAAAAAAAAGTATGGTGGGTCTCATTGTTTTTTTTTTCTCTCCAAATATAGAGAGATTGGAGGAGAAAATGGACGTGCCTATGTCCGACTGCAATGCAGTCGGAATATAAAAAATAGTAAATATATATATTTAGTAAAAATTTTTAAACATTTTAATTAGTTAATTAAAAAATTAATGTTACAATTAATTTTTATTATTAAATTAATTAATATATTTTACAAAATAATAATATTTTGTAATATAAAAATTAATAAATGATATATAATTTTTAAAAAATTATACATAATTTAAAAAAAAAATTGCGACTGAATTATAGTTGGACATATATGTCCGACTGTAATTTGGCCACAACATTGTCTGACAATGTTTAATATATATTATATATTATACATAATTTTAAAAAAAATTACGATTGAATTGCAGTCGAACATATATGTCCGATTCTAATTTGGCTATAATATTGTTCGACTGCAACACAGTCGAAAGTTGCAATTGGACAATGTTTAATATATATATTATATATTATACATAATTTTTTTAAAAAAAATTGTGACTAAATTACAGTCGAACATATATGTACTAAAATTCAATCAGACATATATATCCGATTGTAATTTAGCCACAACATTGTCTACATTGTCCGACTGCATTGCAGTCGGACAATGTTTAATCAGATAACATATGTATATATATATATATATATATTATACTATATATATATTATTTACATATTATATATATTATATTATAATATAATATTTATTATATTTATATATTTTATATTTAAATTAATTAATATATATTAAAATAATATTAATATTTATAATTTTAAAATAATAATTTATAAATATTTTTTATAAAATAAATTTAATTAATTTAAAGAATTTATATTTTTAAAATTTAAATATATGTTTTTTTTATTAAAATTTTTATTTTATTCAAAAATAATGTTTTGAAATTATTTAAATATTTTTTAAATTAATTTTTATATCTTTTATTATTCTTATTTTAAAAAAAATATATAGGTAAAAATTTAAAATAATAACAAAATTATTATTATATTAAATTAACATATTTTTTTTTTCTATACGTTTTCTCTCCCTCTAATTCTCCCTCCATCTAAACGCACGGAGAAAAAATATTTTTTCTCCATTTTTCTCTTCTCTCGCCCTTTTCCTCACTTTTCCCTTCCTCCCTTTTTCTCTTCTCCCATCCAAACAAAGCATAAAAAAGATTAATTTCTGATTGTTGGCTAGAGGATATTCTTGTTGCAAACCAAAAATAACCGAGTACCTTATACTATGGGAATTCGAACCCATATGAAATCTTATAGTCAAATTGAACATTTTTATCATACCATTTTTAGTGATGTTAGACAAGATTAACAACTTGAAGTGGTACCTGCATATGATCACCAACGTTGATGATATAAGCATGTGGGGTAAGTTTCACTCTGATCCATTCTCGGTCTGATTTGTGCTTCACTTCAAGTCCGAGAACCTCATCCTGAGCAAGAATGGTTAGGGCCCCCAGAATCCTTGTGTCGACCAACGCCAAGAGCTGGATGAGGGGAAGGGCATCGAGGATAGTGACTCAGTCGAATTAAGTTGCTTCCAACCCTAAGCTCAGAGCTATAAACTCCATCAACTTGAATGACATTTTTTCCATCTCATCAATATATGTACTCTTGGATTGCTTCTCTGCTCAAAACCCCAAAAAAAAACAGAACCCCGGGGTGTTTTTGTTTTTTGTTGGGGGGGGGGGGGGGGGGGAGAAGAATCCCACAGCATCAAACCACCAATTGCTACGTTTTGGGCCCAAACAAAAGTTTACACAAAGTTTTTTGTAATGAAACAGACAGTAGAAAAAGTTTCTATGAACATTTTTCTTTGAAGAAATATGAAACAAACAAAGCCTTAACTTAAAATGTCTCAGACATACTTTATATATATATATATATATAATTAATTTATTCTATGTATTTTTTTTAAATAAGATGTACTTGAACAATTTTTTAATCATAAGTATTTGAGGCTTGTAATAATATTATTAATGGTAACTGAATGATATGTCACCAATGTTAGCCCGTTTGGTAGCTTGAAATAGATGGAGATGGAGAAAGAATATATATATATATCTCTCTCATTTAGTAGCAATATATTATTCAAATGAGATAAAAAGAGAAGAAATCCATTTTTTTAGATAAGTACACAAATTAAAGATAATTATATATTCAATTTTTATGAAATTTATTATGCTTTTGTCATCATTTTTTATTACTTTTCGTTTTTAATTAAGGGTATCATTTTCTCCTCATTTTTTTTATTTAGTACTATTTTTATTCAACCAAGTATATAAATAAAAAAATATTTTTATTTCTTTTTATATTATACCTCACGTCCTTATTCTCTTTCACAATTTTTATACCTAACAATTCTGTGTATGCATTAATAATGAAAGCATTTGGAATTGGCTTAAACCTAATCCACCTCCATTTGACTTGCGCTTAACTTCCAGTCCTCCAATATCATCCTGAGCAAGAATCGTTAGGGCACAAGAGTCATTATGAGGGCTAATTTTTTGCACATTTAAAATCTTATTCATAAGATGTTTAAATATAATAAAATTAAAAAAAAAACTTATGTATTTTATATATTTTTTACTTTAGATAAAATTTACGTATATTTTAAAAATAAAAACATATCTGTATAATTTTAACAAAATTTAAAATGAAATTTATGTAACTTAGTCTTTAAATTTTTACTTTTTAACAAACTCACTTCTTATATTAATCTTAAATTTAAAAGAAGAACATAAAAGAGAGGCCAGAAATAATTAGTTTACCCCTTATAAAATCTTGTGGAACCTCTGACTCAATTATGGCAAAGGAAATGAATATGAAATTTATACTAACTCAAAGAGTGACATATTGAACAAGATTGTTAGGGCACCAGCGTCCTTATGAGGGCTAATTTTTTATGCTTTTTAAAATTTTATTCATAGGATGTTTAGATATAATAAAAAAAAACTTATGTGTTTTATATATTAAATAAATATTAAAGAAATAATTTTTTTAAAAAAACTTATATACAATTACTTATATATTTATTATCAAATTTCTTAATTAAAACATGACAAATATATTTTCTCTAATAATACCATTATAAGTACATGATTAATTTATAAACAATTATCTAATTTCTTAATTAAACTATATATTTATTATAATATTATTAAAAAATTTTACACATGTTATATTTTAATTAAAAAACCTAATAACAAAAATATAAAAAATTACACCTCAATCCAGTCCTTTTTTTTTTATGTTACTCATATTTATATTTCTTATGACTAAATTTTTAAACACTTAAAATGTTAATGCCACCTTAGCTCACTGGCAGGGCAGCTAAAGATATTTTGAGTAAACTACACACTTTCTTTAAATTTCATTGAAATTATACAAATCTTTTTTATATTTTTAAATATACAAAAGTCCCAAGAATAAAAAATTACCTTTTATTTTAGTTTAATTTTAATTTTTTCACCAAAATACCTTCTATTTAATTTTGTTTTGGTTAGAAAAAAATATATGTTTTAAGTTACTAGAGAACATTTTAATTAAAAAAAATTAAAATTAGACTAAAATATAAAATAATTTTTTTATTTTAAAAGAATTTGTATATATTTTAAAAATAAAGGAAAATTTTATATAATTACAACAAAATTTAAAAGAATGTTTGTATAATTTGTTCTTTAAATTCTTTCCTTTTAACCAACTCACATTTTATATTAATCTTAAATTTAAAAGGAGAACACAAAAGAGAGGCCGGAAAATAATTAGTTGCCCCGCTATAAAATCATGTGGAACACTCAATTGTGGCAAAGGAAATGAATATGAAATTCATACTAACTCAGAGAGTGACATATTCGACCTCTTAGCGTCATCCCACTCATCGTGCACCATTTACATCCTCTAAGATAATATATATATATATATATATATATATTAAATTGGCTACGGTCTACTTTGATAATTCATTTGCTCAAGCCAAACTCAGTTATGGGCATTTATAACCCCAATATTGTTCTCTTCTCCATGGACACAGGCACCATTAGCTATTAAGAACTCTCTAGCATAGGGATAAATTTTGTTGTCGAGTCACTGGAGAAGCTTAAAGTGATAAATTTGAATATTTTCAACATTAGATTTAACAGAATTACCACGAATTCTTCCGCTGAGGAAGGCGCCCCAATTAACAGGTCTATATTTGGGAGGGCTGGTGTCATCTGTGAGCTCTTCTAAGGGCTTAACATCAGTGTAAAGAGCTGGTCTCAGAAAGAATGGGATGGACAGCCTATCCTTCTCAGGGTTCACCATAACCCTGTGCTCCACACTCTCATAAGCGTCATTGCTCCATACCTGCACCAACAATTCCATTCCATGATCACCACTCCCAAAAGCATTTACAACATGAACACCTGTTCATTTTTCATCTGTAGTTTCCCAGATCATTTACAGGGTATATACCATACTTTTATTTCTTAAAAGGTATGCCTAAATCATGTATTTGAAAGAGGATCCACGTGAAAATAATTTTGTACAGCATACCTGAATCATATCACCAACATTGATGATGAAGCAATTTGGAATGGGCTTGACTAGGATCCACTCTCCATCTGATTTCCTTCTAACTTGAAGACCACCAACGTCATCTTGTGCAAGCACAGTCAAGACCCCAACGTCCTTGTGGCCTCCCAGACCCAGAGCCATATGTGGGTATGGGCAAACTGGATAATGGTTCAGTCTTACGTTGCTTGTGTTATGCTTGAAGAACTCACGGAAGCTCTTTGGTCCCAAACCCAGGCTCAGTGCAATTAGTTCCATCAGCTTGTAAGCCAGCTTCTCTACTTCTTCAGCGTATTCTTTGCATGCCTCTCTGTTAACATACACACAGTAACACAGGAGGAAGGAACAAGAGTAGACAAAAACGAGAAGAGAAAACAAAAAACTAAGAAATATCTGAAGAAATCAAATTCTTCAATTATCCTAAGCTGTTGTCTGGTAACCTGATTAGAAGCTTATTTAGATGATGTTTGATTATAATAAATTTTAAAATTTATGAGTTATATATGTCCTAACGTAGGTTTTTGTTATATGTCTCATACTCAAATTTTTTTATATTGAAGGTTTTGAAAACATGAAAAATTAAAATACTCATATACTAAATGTCACCTAATAGTCTTTAGTATATGAGAATTTTATTTCTCAAATACTTGAAAACATGTTTATAAGATGTTTGAGTATAATAAATTAATATAAAAAATTTAAATTTTATATATTGTACGTGTCCTGAAAAATATGTTTCATCCTCAACCTTTCTATAGGCACGTCTCAAAATCATTGAAAAATAAAGATATCTATGTACCAAATATTACATACAAAGATAAACATTGATATGATACGAAAACATCATGATAGAAATGCCTTGACATGTCAAAATATCAAAGGCTAAATTAAAAAAGTTAGTTCATAGATTATTAAGCCTATTTAACTTTAATTTCTGCAAATTAGTAAGTATATAACTAGATTAGTCTTCAAAAATAACACTCCTTGAATATGAATCCTCATCAAGTGACTTGATAATGCAAAAAAAATTAACATACAATAATATTTTTATTTTTATTTTTTAAAAACTAACTCATGTCCACTTACTGATATTTATAACTAAAGCTAAATAAATCTAACAAGTCATAATACTAAATTGTTAGTCTAATCAAATAATAAATGCTATTACATAATTTAAAATGTGCAAGGGATACCATGATATCAAAGACACAACAAAAACCACACTACTCTATTAATTGTGAGCAAGTTAATTGTCAGTATTATTATGATTTATGTTCTGTAGCATAATTTAATTTTAAATCATAATTGAGTTACAAAAATTACCTGAGGCCAGGAGGATTGTGTGGCCAGCGATTGTCCCATCGAAGCTGAATGGCTTGTTCACCATCAACAGAGGGTGGTATAAAAGTGGGTTCTTGCACATTAAAATCATAAATCTCTTTCCAATCCCTAACATGCTTGGTATGCTCTGCTTCTAAATATCCCACCACATTAACCTCATCTCTTCTCACCTTCATTTTCTCCTCCAAACTCAGCTCAAAAAACTTCCTCGCAGCTTCCTCAATCCTCTGCTTCTTCTCCAATGGCACTCTGTGGTTCACCACCTGAAAGAACCCCCAGTCTCTACATGCTCTCCCTATTTCTTCAACCAGGCCTTCCATGGCAATCGGGTCTTCTGACATACCATCTTCTTCGTCTTTGTAGTTTATGGGTGAGAGATCGATCAAAGGGATGCCTTCGGCTATGACAACTGAGGGCTTTGGCCTGTTTTCTGGGGCTTGAACGAATGCTGAATCCACCTCTCCCATGGCGGCTCTAAGGAAGAAAAATCACAAACAGAGCATTTGATTATTGAAAGAGTGGCTATTGAGCAATGGCATTCAAGCTGGACAGGTTGTCGGGGGAGAGGGGAAGTTTTAATAATACATTGTTGTTGGGTAGGGAAGAGAGGAATTAATAAATAATTATATTATTATAATATTAAAATTAATTTTTTTTAAAATATTTTTATTTTTTATTATAAAAATTATTTTTTTATTTTTATTTAAAAATATTTTTTATTTTTATAAAAAATTATCTTAAATTTTATTAAAAATATATAATTTATATTATATTTGAAGTAAAAATAAAATAAGAATAATTTAGTCAAATAAAAATAAAATTTTTTTTAAAATAAAAATAAAATAAGAATAATTTGGTCAAATGAAAATAAAATTTTCTTTTTATGTCTAAAAACTTTTATTCTTTAAGAGGAGGGTTTGGAGGCCTTCCCTCTCCTCCCCTCTAATTTTTCTATATCAAATAGGGGGAGAGTTTTCTTCTTTTCCCTTGCACCTCACAATCTTTCAACCAAACAATGAGTTATGTTTGTCGGTGGCCGGCTCCCTGTTTTCTGGCACTGTTCTTTAAATAATGGCGTCTCGCCTTTTGCTTTTGCTTTTGCTTTTTTGTCTCTGTCTAATTTGTAGAAACCAATAAATTTTGACACTCAAGCAGTTTTATTGTTATATGGTAGCATATGTAAATCTATTTATTATAATTTTTAGGAATAATGAACTATTTTAATTTTTCGTAGATAGGTTATTTTTTAATTTCATGTTTTATAAAATTTTTTTCAATTTAATTTTCTTCAAAAAATATTTTTTATTTAATTTTTTACATATAATTATTTTTTATTTAATTTCTCATAAATAAAATTATTGCCAATAATATTCTTATATCAATCTATTGTATCTAAAATTAATAAATATAATGACATATAAAATATTTTTAATAAGTTATTGTTTAATTATTATTATATTATATATAGAATGACTATTAATTTTATTAAAAATAAATTAATAAAAAATAATAACAATTTTATTTGAGAGATTAAATTAAAAAATATTTATATGTGAAATATTAAATTACAAAAATAATTTTATAAAAAATTAAATTAAAAATATCACATCTAGTAAAAGTAAAATTTTAGTTAAAGCATAATATAAGGGAGCAAATGTCATATCTCCATCATGTGATTCCTATCGATGAGTCACACAACACTAACAAAGTTGTCTTTATCAATGGCTGCTGGGTGCTGAGATAAACGCATGTAAAAATCTATTAGGGATTCATATGGTTTCGGACATGGCAGACCAATAGTTTTGGAAGTACGCTTTTGCTTCAACACGCTTATCTATTAATAGCCTCGGATTTCTTGCACTGGGAGGTTCATGCGATAGTGATGTAAATAATTTGAGTTCAAAATAATTTGCATTTTTTTAGTTTTTTGAGTTCAAAATAAACATAGAAGATAACAATTATGATTTTGAAGATAAAAATTTTTAATTATAAGAAAACATTATACTTTAAAAATTTTAATTGTATAATATATTTAAAATTTTTAAAGTATAATTTTTTCTTACAGATAAAATTTTTATTTTTCATATTCATCTATAAACTCAAAAAGTATTAAAATAAAGGCAAAAACTTGTTATTACATGGATCTTCTACTGCAGGGATTTGTGTTCATCTATGAATACCTCAAATATATATTCTTTAATTTAGTCTGTTTTATTTCTTTAAAATTGAATATTGAGCTAAATTGTGAAGTTACACTTGATGTGGTTGAAACACAAACGAATAAGAAAACATCCATTTGTTGTTTCTTGTTATAAAATTTTTTTTCTTATGATTTTGCCACTGAAATAAAAGTAAAGTTTGTGATATATTTGGAAGGTGAAAATTTTTTACGAAATAAGTAATATTTTTGCATAAGGGTGGGGACATGGAAATGGATGATTATGTATTTTCGCATTGAAAAAAAATTATATCAGTTATTGTGAGACATAGTGATTAATGCAAGTCCTACTAATTATAGCTCCGAAAGAAAACTATTACTTTAAAGAAGAATAAATGTGTAGAAAATATGAATAACATCTTGATATGCTACTGCAATTTCAAAATTTTTTTGGCCTATTACTGCTACCCAAACTTATAATATAATTTTGGTGACCAACAATTATTAAATAATTTGTATTACTTCCTAACAAAAACCACATTTTTACCTTTATATATTAGCAAGGTTAATCAGTTAGGAGTCCCAAATCTCTGCTGCAAAAACCCTATGCATCTTCTCTGCCGCAAGTTGAACACTTCGTTTAAATAATTTGGAGAAGATCTGCACCGTTCAAGCTTATAAAATCCTAATCGTCTATTTTGTTTTAAGTAAAAAAATATCATCTTCCTCCCACAACACTGTTTCTCCTCTGAAGCATATCGTTCAAGTGTCCTTCAAGCGCGAGAAAATTCTCTAGAGATTGTGGGACATCTCAGGCATGATTTTTATGGGCTTTTTTATCTGTATAGGTGTAAAACTGGTGGAAAATGATTGTTATGTGATAAAAAATGCATCTTTTTCAATTTTTATAAATTGTTTGGTTTTTGGTAAAAGGGTTGAACTTTAGTTTTTAAGATTCTACTATTGTTCGGTTAATTTTCTGATGTTAGATTGTGTTTTTTGTTTGCATTTTCACCTAAGTCATTTATTTTGAGCTGCTATATCTATTGTGTATATTTTTACAAAAGGTTTGTTATGTAAAAAAAATATTTTAATACATAAATTGTTAATAGAGGTTTGTTGCTTGAGATTTTTTTTATAATGATTTTGTATTAGCTTTGTGAATCTACGAGTTTGTATTTAATCCATTAAATCACTCACAAAAGCAAAAAAGAAAAAAAAGTTATGGCCTTTATGAATATGTCATTTTTTTTAGCATAAGATAATCCAACAATGATTTTATTATTTGTATTTTTTTTAATTATGATTGATTCTATATTGGTCTTTTTTTTGTAGACTTAAATGTGATGGATACAGATTTAACACATAGATTGGGTCTTAAGTTTGAATGTTAAGAATAAGCTTGACAATTTTGGACTGATTATAGTGGTATAATGGGATTTGGTGTCAAAAAACATAATTTCAACAAAAGTAGCAAAGATGGATCAATTACTTGTTATAGATATGTTTATTGTAAGCAAGGTGTATGAAGACCAGACAAAAGAGATTATAAAACTGCTTATCCTCATCCAGAGACCAGAACAGGGTGCCAAGCAAAGATGGCAGTCAAAAAAGTGAATGAAAAGTATAGAATTAGCGAGTTTGTTAATGAGCACAATCATCCATTATATCTCCCAGAATCAGTGCATCTGCTAACATCTCAACAGAAAATAAATGAAATTTAAGCGTATGAGCTTGAAATGGCAAAAGATGCTGGGCTACAACCAAAAGCGTCATTTGATCTAATGAGTAGACATGCAGGAGGTAGAACCAATTTGGGGCATACTATAGAGGATGCAAGGAACTATTTACATTCTAGGAGGCAAAGAGAAATGGTATATGGAGAAACTGAATGTTTATAATGATATTTTTAACAATAGTTAACGGACAATCCATCTTTTTATCATGCATATCAAATGGATTCGGAAGAGCAAATTATAAATGTATTTTAAGTTGATTCACAAATGTTAATTGACTATACTTGTTTTGGAGATGTGGTTTCACTTGACCCAACTTATTGCACAAATAGTGAACATAGACCCCTTGCAATTTTTTTTGGTTTCAATCACTATAGAGAAGCTGTAATATTTAGGGTTGCATTGTTGTATGATGAGACCACTGAGTCATTTAAATGGCTCTTTGAAACATTTCTACATGCAAACAAACAAAAGTTACCTTCTACTATTTTCACCGATCAAGATCAAACAATGGCAAGGGCACTATAAGAAGTAATGCCAGATGTGAAACATGGGTTGTGCACTTTTCACATACGAAGAAATGGTATTAAAAATCTTGGTAATTTAATGAAAGATGAATCACATTTCTTAACAGAATTCAATGATTGCATGTACGGTTATGTAGAAGAAAGTAAGTTCGAAGATGATTGGAAGAAGTTACTTGAAAAATACAACGTGGAAGAAAACTCTTGGTTGTCCTCCATATATCAATTAAAAAAGAAGTGGGTTGCTTGCTACATGAAAAAAATTTTAACACTTGGTATGAGAAGCACTCGACTAAGCGAAAGTGTCAATTCAACATTAAAAGGTTGCATGAAACCTAACCTTCACATCAATGAATTTTTCAAACAGTTTGAAAAGGTGATTGATCTTAAGAGGTACAAAGAGTTGAAGAGGGACTTTGAGATGCATGAGAAACTTCCAAAATTGGTTATGCAAAGTTCAACTATTCTTCAACAAGTTTTTGAAATTTACACTCACACTATATTTGATAATTTGTTCCAACGTGAATGGGACTTAAGCATTGCTTGTCGTATAAAAGAGAGAGATGAGATTGAATTTGTGTACCAATATGTGATAAAAGTGGTTGGTGAAAGAGGAGAATGGAGTGTTAACTATGATACTTGTGATGGGTCTATCAATTGTACTTGTAGGAAGTTTGAACAATGTTGATTACTTTGTTGTCATATATTAAGGATATATATACACCTAGATATTAATGAAATTCCTAAAAAATATATAGTTAAGAGGTGGACAAGAGAAGTAAGAAGTGAGATTGTGCATAATGTTAAGGGGAATGAGGTTCAAGCAAACCCTAAGAAGGAAATTTTAATACATTATAAGCAATTATGTCCTATGCTTCTTAGATTGGGCTCTAAGGCATCAAAATGTCTTGAGGCATTTTCTGTTGTGCATCAAGGAATCTTAGAGCTTAATAAGAAAGTTAGTGAAATTCTTGGCATGTTTGTTTCTCTTGAAGGTGAGACATCAACAAAAATAATACCAAAATGTGATGAACAAGGCATTGATTTTAAGAAGAAAGAAGGAAAACAAAGAAAAAAGCGAATGAAGAGTTGGGTTGATGATCTAAGAAATAGAAAAAGAAATGTCAAACCTTCACAAGAGCTTAAAGACTCGGTATATTTTAGGTTGTTTTAATTATTTTCATTGTTTCCTTGCATTATTCTATTTTAACTATTTTCTTTGTAGGAAACTCAAATATCACAAGAAAATTCAAATTTAGCACCTCAACAAGTAAAAAAAAAGAAGGAAAAAAGTTAAATCTTCTCAAATATCTCAAGTCATGGTATAATTTGGATAAGTGGCCATTACTTTCACTGTTAACTTGTATTAGTCTATCTCAACTATTTTCTTTGCAGGAAGCTCAACCAATACAAGAAAATCCATACTCAGCATCTCATCAGATAAAAAAGAGAGGGAAAAAAGTTAAATCTTCTCAAATATCTAAAATCATGGTACATTTTGTGTCATTTATTATTATTTTCATTGTTAACTTGCATGAGTTTATCCTAAAAATTTACATTCAGTAAGTGAAAAAAAGAAAAAAAAAGTTAAATATTTTCAAATATCAAAAGTCATGGTATATTTGGGATCATTTGTCATTATTTTCATTGTTAACTTGCATTAATTTATCATAATTATTTTCTTTGTAGGAAGCTCAAGCACTAAAATAAAATTCAAACTTAACATCTCATTAGATAAATTTAGAGCCTAAAGTCATGGTATATTTTATGTCTTTTGTCTATTTTCATTATTACCTTGCAATAATAAATACTAATTAATTTTCATTGTAAGTCACTCAAATTTCACAAGAAATATTTAGCTCAACATCTTTAGTGCCTTTTGCACCTCCTGCTCCTGAAGAAGCGTATGCATGCCATAATGTTGATGGAAGTCACATGACTTTTACTTCACTATTAATGGTAATAGTATTACATTACATAGAACTCATGCCAAATTATGTTGTATTAGTCTAGCTACATCATTGATTATACTCCATCCATAATATTGTAGGCAACATTTGACAGCAATTTGGAATCTCTTGAAGAACAGAATTTGAGTCAAGCATTACCCCATGGCATGGTATGAATTGACTGGAATATGATTGTCTCAACAAAAGAGAAATGCAAAAAACATCGTATTTTATTCAACTAATTACAATATTAGGACAAGAAATGTTATTGTCTCAACAATTTCACCATATCAAACAATATCAGTACAATCCTAGCTATTTGTCTTTGCTTAGTGCATTCTTAATTGTCTTTTTTTGGTCCTTAACAGATTTATAAGTCAGCTACAAGCAGCATAATTGATTTTGCTTCCAATGCATCTTCAGTCTTTTTTTGTTATTGCAGTGATTCTATTTCAATGATTTTGCACTTAGTGCAATGAAAGTCCAAGCAGTATCTTTTGTCCAGCCAGTCTTTTTGTTACCGGTGAATTATATTTTTGTCTAGCTAGTCTTTTTGCCGCTAGTGAATTGTGCGAGACCAATATGTTTTGTGTCCAACTAAAGTGTGTCCAATTTTTGGATTCAGTATCCAATCTTTTTGATCGAGTGTCCAGCTCCTTCCTGCACAAATGTTATATGCATAATTTATTTCATAATGAAAGTGAACACAATAAGTGCCAGTTGAAAAAATATATATAAAGAAAAAAGAATTTACAGTTTCTATCATTGCCCTCCTCTTCTCCATATTCTCAATAGAAGGCTGGTTCTGCATAAGCATAATAAAGAGATAGAGATGAACAAAAAATATATCAAGATTCAAAAACAATATTAAGAATCAGAGAGTTTTCATGTTACAATGAATCACCAAATTCACTTACAGATTTTTCATATTACAACGAATCACCAAATTCGATTATAGAATTTTCATATACCAAGGTCTAAATTTTATACACTTGGCATACTTCAACCAAATTCAATCAATAGCAAATAGAGCATCATTTAGACACAAATTCAATCACACAAATTAAACTTCTTATTTTAAGTCATGCCAAATTAAACCCATCTTCAACAGAATGAAATTGTACACAAAAGAAGAAAAATGAAAATTTTAGATCCAAATTAAACTCATCTTAGTGCCAAGAAAAAACAAAAATTTCATAACCCAAATTAGAGAACACAAACCAAAAATACTTCTTCAACTCATCACCAAGTTAGATCTACACGAAAATTGGAGAATATAAATAAAAAATGGACAAACCTAGCAACTTGAATTTGCAAGAGGAATAATCTGACGAGATTCTACAGTGGGATGAATGAATATGGCTTTTATGCTTCTCAATCTCGACCTCAGCCTCTACAGGATCTATAAGAGGACGAAGCTGATGAAAATCATGAGAAGAACACAACATTTGACTTTAAAGATGAGCAAGCCAACAATTGATTGAAAGAAGGGGCTAAGAGATCAGGAGAAGAAGAATCTAACTTACATCTAGATGATTTGAGGAAGCAAGATGGGGCTAAGCGAATAGAGTAGAGTGAGAGAAGCGTTTTGTTTTGGAGATGAAGTAATATGATAAGATTATATTTTTAACCTTTTAAAAAACTTGAAACAAAATAGATGGTCAGGATTTTATAAGCTTGAACGGTGTAGATCTTCTCCAAATTATTTAAACAGAGCGTTTAACTTGCAGCATAGAAAATGCACATGATTTGTAGCAGAGATTTAGGACTCATCATTTAGTTTTAATGTAAGATATAAGGAATTATTTGAAAATTTCAGTTAATTCAGTTTGTTTCTTTGAAAGGAATGAATTAAGTATAAGGAATGAATTTATTTTAACTCATTTTGATAGCAGAAATATAATACATATGTAAACAAAGTTTAGCATAATATATTAATAGAAATTTAATAATAATGAGTAAATTTAAAATTTTTAAAACTATAAAAACTTAATTGTAAATTTTAATATATATAGATATAGGGGTTTAATAAAAAAAATTAAACAAAACTTTAAGGTCAACAAAAAAAATTAACCAAAAAAATTATCATGAGATCAGAAGAAAGAGTGACGGACCATAAATCAAAGGATATTTCGTATAAAATACATTGAACCTGGACATGTTTCTACTGTGTGCTTTCGTTTATCTGGTTCACAATTATTTTCTAGATTTTATCTATTCAATTACGTCATGTGTGATGTAACAATTTTCAATTATGTCATACCTGATGCAAAATCATAGAAATTAGAATAAATTACATTAATTTTTCTTAAATTTTGCTAAATTATATAATTTTTGTAAATTATAATCAAGTTTTCTTTAATTTATTTTTCAAAAATAAAATCATTTAGTTATCGTAAATAAATTTATAAATTTATATTAGAAGTTAGCATCAATTTGGATGTTTATATTATTATATTAAAAACAAAATCATAATCTTATATGGATAAAAATTTAACTTTTTTGATAGAAAATAAATTAAAAGAAAAGTTTCTATAATATATAACAAAATGCTAAGGAAGTGGGTGTAACTTGGAAATAAGAAAAGAATTGAATGTAATCTCTATATTTATAATTTATACTCTGGGCAATTTTTTAAAATATTTTTTTAATTTGTTTTTTAAATTTAAACTTTTTTTACATTAAGACCCGTGTTAGTATTGGACTCGTGCTGATTCTGATTTGTGTTTTTAAATTTAAACTATTTTCACATTGAAATTTGTGTTGATATTAGGACTTATACTACCAGCACCTCCCTTTTAATTTAATTAAATCTCAAGAGAAGTTAGCATAATGGCAATAGTATACTTTTAATTCTAAAACTTTACTTTAAGGTTTAATTTTGTCTCTTAAATTTATTTAGTTTTATTTTAATCCTTTAATTATTAAAAATTCACAAAAAATTTCTTTGCTCTTAATGCCATTAATTTACTTATCAAAAAATGCCAAATAAAAGTTATCACCTATCTACTTATAGATCTTTATGCCAAATCATTGTCATTATCACCTATCTATTAATTTTACATGTAAATCTTTTAAAGTCTCCAAATAAAATGCAAATTCTATTAAAAAAAAAAAAGACCTAAGAGATTGCGCTGCCTTGCTAATCACGAATGCTAACTACCTGTTGTAGCAAGCCATACTAATTATCCCATCGCTTTCATGATTGCAGTACTTTAAATATTATCCTAAGAAATTTGAAGTAGTATTTCAAGATTCAACTATGGTTGATTGATTTGTAGATCAATGAAGTATTGACACTTCACCAAATCAAACTATTTAATAAGCATATTTGCTTTTCTCCATTTTTTTCACTTGTCTGATCCAATAAAACCAATGTCTATAGCCATGTATAGCATTTGCATCATATGGGAACATTGATGCATTTTCATTAATAATCCAACAAATTAAGAAAACAAAATTTGACTTCTAGAGCAGACATATCAATGGAGAGACACACAATCTTCTCTTCTTTGTTCACCAATCGCTCTCAATTTCACCAAATATTATCTATAATGGCTAAGACTCACAAGAAGCAAGCTTGGGCAAAAATCGAAGAATGATTGTGCATGAATCATGAAAGAAACAAAAACTCTAATTTTTTAAATTTGGGGAAAGAGAAGATTGCACGAAAAGATATATAAAGCCTTTCTTTTAAACACATTTAATTAATAGTGATTTGAAATAATAATGACTTTGCCAGAAGTTTTATTACCTGTATCAAAGCTTATATACTCAACATTTTTTGTTAAGGAAATTACCGAAGCTAGAAGTAAGTAAATTTATTTATTTATTTTTGAAAGTTAAAGCATCAAAACTAAAGCAAACATAAACAGACAAAAACTAAAACTTAAAACAAAGTTAAAAGACTAAATAATATAATTTACTTAAATCTTATATAAAAAAATATTTTCAAAAAAATTATCAATATTTTTTAGTTATCAAAGAAAAAAAGATCTTAGAAATTAGTATTTAATCAGTTGCAATGTTAGTTTATTTTCTTTGCACATCAAAAAGGAAATTTTTTAGCAAAGCATTTGTTATGTGTATACATTATTGAAAAAACTACACTCCAAAAACTAACTATTAGAGTGGGAGATCTCAAGTCCTTATAAGGCTTCTCTTTTAAAAAAACCTCTCCGATGTAGGATTTATAACAATCCCACCCCTTTCAAAAGTCGGCATCTCGCAACACTTCACTCACCGACGCTTCACTTTGCGACAGGTCAACCCCTCCGTTGGTCAAAACCCTTCACAGATAGTCTTTTTCGAGGCCGACTCTCAATAAAAATACCATTTGTTATGAGTATAAGTCATTGAAAAAATCACACTCCAAAAACTAACTATTAGAGTGGGAGAACCCAAACTCTTATAAGGTCTTCCTTTTAAGAAAATCTCTCCAATGTAAGACTTATAACAGTATCTAAATGTATTATTATAAAACCACACTTGGTTAATCACTTAAAATTTTTTTTGATACATAGCAAAATAAAAAGTTGAACTTAATCACTTGTTAACTATTTACACCCCATTGCTAAATCACCATTTAGTGACTTAGTTGATCACTTAGAATTGAATCCATCTTTTTTAGCATTAATTTTTTTTTAGCCAGGTCAATTCACTTCTTATTTTATTATTTTATTTTTGAATTTATCATATTTTTTATTTAAAACGATAAAAGGAAGATAATTATACAATCGATTATCGTATAAGGCTACAATTATTGCATAATTAATACACCAATGGAACCTTATTCAAAAGTACTCAAGGAACAAAAATTGTAACAATATAAACTAAAGCCAATATATAATCTAAGTTTATGAGATGAATCATGATAAAATATATTAATATCAGTTTTTATTTTATGTGATGGTACTTATATAATCCATCTACATATAGAGGTAAATTCAATTGAGATCACTCGTAAGCCAATAACTTCTGTCAATACAATACATACATATATAAGCTAAATGGGAATCCTACAACTATACTTTAGGGCAGCCTGAAATGATAAATTTGAAGATTTTCCACATTTTGTTTCTTGAAATTGCTGTTCATTCTGTTCACAAGAAACTTTCCCCAGTTGTATGGCCTATATTTTGGAGGGTTTTGCTCATTTATCAGTTCCTCCAATGGCTTAACAATGGTGTAATGTGCAGGGTTGAAGAAGAAGGGAATGGAAAACCTTTCCTTCTCAGAGTTTACAATCACCCTGTGTTCTACACTCTCGTATGCATCATTGCTCCAAACCTGTACAATAATTACATTAAAAACCACCATGTTGCTTATTCATAAATAGAATTAACCCAAAAAAAAAAAAACTCATTAGAATTTAACATTTTATTTGTCAAACTTACTACATTTATCAGCACCTTTAACTTAAAGATCATCATAAGAATATGGCCCATCAAAAGTCAAGCAGAGACTTATTTAATAGATTATGCATTAAGTACTACAATTGTGGGAGATGTTAGATAAGATTAAGAACTTGCAGTAGTTGGTACCTGGATAAGATCACCAACGTTGATGATAAAGGCATGTGGGGCGGGTTTCACTCTGATCCATTCTTGATCTGATTTGCGTTTAACTTCAAGTCCTTCAACCTCATCTTGAGCAAGAATGGTGAGGGCCCCAGAATCCTTGTGTCGTCCGACTCCCAGAGCCAAGTGAGGGGATGGGCATGCAGGATAGTGATTGAATCGAATAAAGCTGGCCTGATCTTTCACGAAAAATTCATGCAACCTCTTTCCTTCCAACCCTAAGCTCAGAGCTATAAGCTCCATCAACTTAAATGCTAGCTTCTCCATCTCATCAATATATTCCTGGAATGTTTCTCTTCAAAAAAAAAAAAATCCCACAAGATCATCAATTTGCTCATACCTCAATAAAATTTGGCTAATTAGAACCTTCTTGGGCTTAGCTATCCCCCCATACAGATGTTTTTTTCCCTTGTTAGTCCCTTCAAAAACTTATATAACAGAGATTATATATCATGTCATATCATCTCTAAATATTTAAGGGGACATTTAGATGTCGTCCAAAAGTTAGCGTATAGAACGTAATCAATTTTGAAGCTTGTGCAATTTAATTATTCTTTTAGCTCTAAAACTTGACTACCATTCCCATACACTTTTTCCTTGTGTTAGTAGCTTCTTTTGAAAACCTAACATATTCCTTCCGTGTAAAATTATATAATTTGTCTTCTCAGAATATCTAACGGGCCATTACACACTGTCCAAGACCAGAATCACACCCATGTTTTGAAAAAGAAAAAAAACTCAAATCTCTCCATTTTGTCCTCTTTATCATATGAAAATAGAAGGAATTAGAAAAAGAAAAGGCCAAGAAAAAAATGTTCAGTTAACAAAAAACACTATCTCACCAACTGAATTAACAACCCGGTGCGCTAGTATTAGTAAAGATGTTCAGTTACCTTAGGTGTGGTGGGTATTGAGGGTACTGATTAGTCCACTGAGTGGTTCGATCATCGTCTTCATCACTGGAGACAGGGACCAAAGTTGGTTCTTTAGCCAGCAAATCTATCACCTCCTTCCAATCTCTGACGTTTTTGGTGTGCTCTGTGTCGTAATAACCAGCCACACTTGTCTGGTCTCTGCTCACCTTCCTCTTCTCCTCCAAACTCTGCGAAAAGAACTTTCTGGAAGCGTCCTCGATCCTCTGTCTCTGATTCAGAGGAACCCCATGATTGATCACTTGGAAGAACCCCCACTCCTTGCATGCTCTGCCTATCTCTTTCACCACCCCTTCAACGGCGGACGGGTCAGAAACAGTGTCGTTCTGATAGTGTTGGTGGATTGGAGAAAGGTCGATCACAGGAATTCCGTGAGCTTCAGTGATGAAGGAGAGATTAGGCCTGTGTTCTGGGGCTTGGATGAAAGCTGGGTCTACCTCTCCCATGGCATCTGCTTGGAGTTCGGGTGGTTAAGTGTGGTGCTTGGGTTGTTTAATTTGGATGAGAATTTCGTGAGGAAGACCATAAATATTACATAAATATTATCCATTGAACCTGGACAGGTTTGTGAATTTTTCTTTGTAGCCATCCAAGACTAAAATTTAGTTTGCACGAGTGGGGTAACACAGGGCGCCAGGTTGGTAATATGGTACATATACAGCTCTGGTTCATTCTTTTTTTTTTTTTGGTGGGGCTGTGATGGTTCATTGGCTGTCATGTGGTTTATTTACTACGGTATTTCTTGTTCTCGACTATTGTCTAGATTTTAACTATTAAAATATGTGTTGTAGTAGTAATTAATTATCGAGTTTTTTTTGCTATTATCTACCTATTTAATAAAAATTAAATCATATAAATTTAATAAGAAATATTGGGATTTAATTAATTTTTTTTTGGGGAAAACCAAAGTTTTTTTTTTGACTGGATAGTACTTATTGCACCACCTTAAATTAGCATTGAAAAACTAGACCTCTTATTTAATGGGATTCATGAATTATAGGCATCGCCTATCAAAGAATGTATGTCTTCTTAATTAATCACATAATTTATCACACAAATGAGGACCCTAATCTCTGTTTTAAAAAAATTATATCTTGGGACCATTAGTTGATAATATTTATTGTAAAAAATTTTAAATTTTAAATTTTAAAGCTATTTTAAAAGTTTAAAAAATTAAAAATTTTAATTATGAAAACAAAAATTTTAATTTTCTTCTCATTTTTGTTTATTATTGTTCAAGAGATGATTCTTTACAATTAAAATTTTTAGCCCTTTAAGTTTTTAAAATAATTGTGAAATTTAATATTATTTATAATAAGTATTTTAAATTAATATCTTTTATAATTTTTCTAAATTATTTTATAATTTGGAAAAGGGTATTGGACACCAGCTCTCAATCCCATGAAACAGCAGTTTCAGGTTCATCTCTACACTATGCCTAATTACTATATTTCATATGATGCATTAATTTCTTTTTCTTATTTTGAACCTTCCTCATTTGTTTACAAGCAAGATTAAGAAGGCGCACATAAACATATCCATTCATTTCTATTTTATAATTGAATTTTTTAAATTATTAGATAATAATTTTATTTCAAATAATTAAAAATAAAAAATATAGATAATTAAATAATAATCCACCATTCATTATTTTTAATTAGAATAATTTGTTATAATAGTAACAGATTATTATTTACTTGTAAATTACTGGTTTTGCCATACATCATACTATCAATCTAGAGTTTCACGTCAAACTACTGAAACTAGTATGCTGCCCCACTCGTAAGACAATGGCACTGAGATTAATCATTAAAGTAACATTTCTTACGTAAGATAGAAATTTCATTGTACAAATTAGGATTACATACAAACTACAAAGATTGACTGGATCTTTCCCTTTGCAATAATTTCCTTTATTTTATTTTATTTTTGGGGTGGGAAGTAATCCAAATATTATTTCCAGTGACTAATATTATTGCTAGTGGTGAAGGATGGACATATGAGATGCTCACTAGAGCTCTTGTTGGTCAGGTGATATCCTGAAATCATAGATTTGGATGTTATCCACATTGAGTTTCCTGAAGTTGCTGCCCTTTCTGGTAACTTGAAACTTGCCCCATGTAACATCCTCAAAAAATGTTAGTGACTTTAAGAAAGGATATGTGATTAAATATTAGGCTGAAAGAATAGGGTACAGGATAGGATAAGGGAAAAGTCAAATTTTCACCTATTTAAAAATTTATTTATATATATATATAATTTAAAAAGTCAAAGATTTAAAAGTAAAAAAAAAACTAATAAGATATATATCTTTAGTTAATTTTAAAATATTTCAAATTATCTAAGAGTTAACTTAAAGTTAGTTTTAATAACTAATAAAATAATAATAAAAACTAATAAGATATATATATCTATTTCAAATTATCTGATAGATAACTTAAAGTTAGTTTTAATAACTAATAGAATAATAATAAAAACTAACAAGATATATATATCTATTTCAAATTATCCGATAGATAACTTAAAGTTAATTTTAATAGCTAATAGAATTTTAAAATATAATAATAATAATAACTAATAAGATATATATATATATATATATATATACTTAGTTAATTTTAAAATATTTCAAATTATCCGATAAATAACTTAAAATTAGTTTTAATATCCAATAGAATTTTAAAATATAATAATAATAAAAACTAACAAGATATATATATATATATATATACATCTAAAATCGAACTTATTCCTTATTTTTCACTCCCCCATCCGTTTGCTCTCTCTCACGTCACCAGAAGCCTTTCTTCAAATAATTCCAACTTGTTCTTTCAATCCCTCTTCGAACATACATCTCCACACCAGGTACGAGAGTAGCTTTTGTTCTTGTTCTCATATGATTATATATATATATATATATATATAAACACACCTTACGTACTATTCAATAAAAGTGATATGCAATATACATCTTTTCGTCTTTTTGTGAATTAAATAAATAAATAAATATATATAAATAGTTATATATACAACCTTCATCCCTTATATATGTATATATATGTAATTATAATATATAAATATAAATATATATATTCTTATGCAGAAACGCATCCTTTCATCCCTTTATTTTTTTAAAATAAATATACATATATATATATATATATATTTAATTATATGTTATATATATATATATATATTTGTAGGTATGTATATAATATGAAATTAGGAATATAAATTTAATATAAATTTTTATACATAGATATGTGTGTGTGTGTGAATTTGGGAATATAAATTTAATTTATATACTTAAATTATAAATTTTTTATGAGAAAATTAAGATTTAAGAATTTGAAAATTTTTTGTAAATTTAAGTTAATATAAAAATTGACTATTCTAATGAATTAATTAAAATATAAAGAAATATAGATTTAAAAGAGAATTTTAAGTTCTCTATGATAGCTTTTAAATTTCTAAAGTAGTTTTAGAGTAATTTTAGAGTAGTTTAGGATAATACATAAGTAGTTTTGAATTATATATTGATATTTTGTTTATATGTGTGACTTTTGTATATTTTCATTAAAAGCTCTTACTACTTAGATTTTATTGCCGTGTGACTACTTGTGAGCCAAAAGAGAACAGGTAATTCGGGGTTTTTCCATATGTATGCAAACTGGTTTGTGGTTAAAATTTTAATTAAATAAATAAGTTTATCTTGTTGAGCATGGTACATGTAAATAAGCTATATGGGATTATGAAACGGTAAAAGTAAATGATTGTGAAATTAATGAAATTGCTAGAATCTTATTAAGTATGCTTGCAGATATAATAAAATTCTGACGTAGTGTTTTATTTTTCAAGCATGCTTGAAAGGTCGAATTATTGATGTAAAATTTTAGAGTATTATATTTCTTTCAAGCATGCTTGTCAATCTTGTTTGATATACTATATGGGGTTCTTTATTTTTCAAGCATGCTTGTATGAATTTTGGATAAATATGACATACATAAATGATGGGTTAAGGAGATGTTGGTGAGATATATATGATATGATGACCACGTGGTTTGCCTCCACCTCGCGCAAGTGGTTGGCTTTTTGTAGGGCCCCGTTCCTCAATACTTACCTGGCCGGGTTTGTAAAGGGGGAACGCGGGACAGTGACACCTCCTGGTTTAATCTTTTAAGGAGGGAAGCCATAGTCTGGGCTTGGGCTCTGTACCTTTGGCCGGGTACATCTCGAGCACCGGAGTAGCTTTGGTCAGTCCAATGTGTGAGCCAGATTGTGGATAAGCCTGTGGCTTCAGTCAGCGGTATAAGGTTGGACGGAGCAATAAGGGAGGTTACACATATTGCATTTTATCATGTTGTGCATATAACTATTTTGAATTATACCTTATGATCTTTTGTGTTAATAATTAATAATAGTGATGTTGGATTTGCATTGAGATCTATTGGATATGATTGTTAGTTTGTATGCACATGGTAAGACTCTGGGTTACTGAGACGTTAGTGCTCACCCCATTCTCTTAATATTTTCAGGTGAAGGGCTGAATAAGGGACAAGGGAAGTTACCGGAGGAGTGAGCTATTGGCTCTTATACTCCTCGAGCTCATGCTGGGTTAATATTTACTTTTTTGCCATGAACATAGGATATTTTTATTTGGTTTTACTATTTTTGAATCTTAAAACATTATTTAGCTAGCATTTTGATACTTATAGATCTTTGAATTTAATTTTCTAAATATTCTAATATATGTTCAAGATGAGGACTGTGAGTTCCTATATTTTGAATTGAATAAAATGAGTGGAACCCTTATTGTTATATAATAACTTCAGCAGGTATTATTGTTTAATAAGGTTGAGTCTTTTTAAGTGAGTATTAACTAGTGTGAGGCGAAGTCTTAAGAATTTAAAATTATATAAGTACTTGACATATATTTAGGGGACGGAGTCCCTAACCCAATGATTATTAGAGTAGGTGTTACACCCCAATTGTAAGGCCTATATTTGGGAGGGTTTGTGTCATTTGTGAGCTCCTCCAAGGGCTTAACTATTGTGTAGTGTGATGGAGAAAGGAAGACTGGGATGGAAAGCCTTTCTTTTGTGGAGTTCACCACAACCCTGTGCTCTGCACTCTTATAAATCTCATTTGTCCACACCTGCACCATTAACATTTAAATATGAGAGATTTTCTTGTGTACTAAGACAGTATTATTTTGTAAAAAATGACAACATTAAAAAAAATTGATAAACATAGAAGAATATGTCTAAACGAAACCTTAACAAAAGATTAGATTTTTTAAAATTTAATTTGAAGACGTCTAACAAATATGTTTCATCTATTAATAACCATTCATTAAAAGGGTAATTTTGTTTGACCCTATTCATTAAGTTCATATTTTTAATAAATTAGATTGGATAAAATAATATTAAGTTATAGATCATGGATCAATTATGTCACTTAGCCTCATTTCTCCACGTCTGCATCAATAACAGAGCTATAAATACATGTACAAAAACAAAAAAGGGACTATCAATATGACCACGTCCTATGAAGCCACTAGTTTAATCCTACTAAAAAGATAGAGTTAGGTTTCTAAAGTAAAATGACAGTAAATATTGAAAAGGTCAAGTTATGAAAAACTTAACTTTTGAGTAATCGAATTCTTTTAAAATTTATCTAAAGTAAGTTTTTTATTATACACACAAATTTTGAAATAATTTAACGGTGGAGAACTCAATCTTTTCGAAAATCAAACTTTGCATAACAAAATCTTATTAAAAAGGAGTTTTTAGACCGAATGTCTTGGACCTTATGGGTGAATTGTGTCCGTGTTGAGTGTTTTAACAAATTTTTTAAGAAAAATAAATATCAATTTATATGCATAATTCTAAAATTAGTTTAGTGTCATAATCAGAGGATCAGCTCATAGTTAAATGATGATTGTATATGGAGAATTAACAAGAAGTGTTTGAATGGGTAATTACCTGCATTACATCACCAACATTGATGATATAGGCATGTGGGGTGGGCTTGACTCCAATCCACTCCCCATCTGATCTTCGTTTAACTTGGAGTCCTCCAACTTGGTCTTGAGCAAGAACTGTTAATACTCCATAGTCCCTATGGCGACCAACTCCAAGAGCAAGTTCAGGGGAAGGACAAGGTGGGTAGTAGTTGAGTCTAATGTTACTGGTTTGATCTTTGAAGTACTCATGGAACCTCTTTGCTGGCAACCCTAAGCTCAGAGCTATAAGCTCCATCAACTTCAGACCCAATTCAACCATGTCCTTCCTATATTCTTCGCACACCTCCCTGTATGTATATCATTCATTTGTCAAGGCTCAAATTATCAGCAAAACTGGCAAATTTCTGTCTTTCCACTTGGAAGATATGGCTAAGTTTTTAGTTTAATTTATCCCTCTCAGTTGGCTTTTTAATAACACGAAAATGATTTTTAAAAATTATTGAAGAATTAGATTTAAAAATTATACTTTATTAGATTGAGAAGTTATTATTTTTTAAGAACCATAACAATAATTTTTTCAAATCTTTAGCCCTTGGTTGAGCAAAAGATCCAAGTTTAACTATTTCGTTTTCCAATGGCGTACCCAATTCCCTTGCCCCCGAGTACCAGATTGGCCTGTTTTGACAGATATAATAAATAATTAAGTTTGACTCATGTCTGTTTGTAATATATAAAATTTTATTTGAGTTGGTTTGGTATACAAGATTATTAAGTATGAAAATTAAAAAAAATAAGAATATAAATAGAATAAAATAATTATGTTAAGTATAATGTAAAAAAAACAAAAAAAAATTATTCTATTTATATGTTTAGTTAAATAAAAATAACATTAGAATAAAAAAGAATGATAAAAAAATAACTTTTATATTTTTTAATAAAACAAAATAATAATAATAATAATAATAATAATAATAATAAAATAGATGCTATTGAATAATAATAATAATAAAGCATAATGAATTTTACATAAATTTTTATTTGAATTTCCTTCCATTCCAACAATATTAAGGATTTGGATTGAAGTATTTTAAGAGATGAAGTGAGAAGAGAGACAGAGAAAGAAAGGTGGGATCCACCTCTGCTATGTGAGTCTTATTTTTTTTTTTTTTTTTCTGTCTCTCCCCTCACTTCACTGGAAATACTTCAAGTGATCCAAACCACAATATTAGAAGGAAAACATAACCCTCTATTGAGAGTAGATCCTCTAAAGTATCCTCCCCTAAAATTCTTTTAAAATATTTTTTAAATTTGTTTGCTTGTTTTTTTTTAAATATTTTTTTTCTTTTAAATAAACAGAAGTTTAGATTTGTAAGACACTTGGTATACTTCAGAGAAGACTTACTTCAAAGAATCTACTCTCCCTTCGATCCCATTCACAACTTGCAATAATTGGGGTTCCCAAACATTCATTCATAATAAATCCTGCTTCCCTCTCTTTTTCGGATATCATACCAAACGAACATTTAAGTTTGAGAGACAAAATTCTTTAAGTGAATTTGATCAATTTTACAAATAATATTATTTATTTTAAAAATATATAAAAATTGATTTATAATGAATTTATTATCACTTTCATAAAAAAATATTTTTCTTGACTAATTTTATTTTTGTCAAGGTTAATTTATTTAATAAGTAATATGAATTTATGAAGTAAATAATTAAAAAATGAGGCATAAAAAAGAAAAAAAACTCATTGACCCTTAAAGATTGCATAGGTTTAATATATAGGAAAATTTAAATTTATTGGCTCAACTATTTAGTCTTAACCTTAGCCACTAAACTAAGCTAAATTTACAAACCAACCCGCCTAAACCACGACCAACTCATCAGCTTTTCATGAACAGTTATGAATCACAATCAATGGTCTCTGACTTAAATAATATTAGAATGTGTCTAAGGATCCAAGATTAAATTTCAATCCAAGTCAAAATTAATCCGCACATAAAAACAAAAAAGAATGCTGATGAATAGTGGTGGATCATTTACCTGAATTTTGGCGGGTATTCAGGCCACTGATTACTCCAATAAGTGACTCCATGATCATAAGGATCAGGCGAGGCAGCAATAAGAGTAGGGTCCTCCACGCTGAAATCAAACACTTCCTTCCAATCCCTAACATTCTTGGTGTGCTCTCTATCGTAGTATCCCATTGTCTTCACTTCATCTCTCCTCACCTTCCTCTTCTCCTCCAAACTCTGACCAAAGAACTCTCTCGCCGCCGATTCGATCCTCTCCCGTCGATCGAGAGGCAGCCCGTGATTGATAACCTGGAAGAACCCCCATTCCCTGCACGCACTCCCAATCTGTTCGATAAGCTTCTCATCAATGGTAGATGGGTCTGACACAGAGTGGTCTTGAATGGGTGAGAGATCGATCAAAGGAATGCCTTCGGCTTCGATGGGATTAGGTTTTGGCCTGTGTTCTGGAGCTTGAATGAATGCTGAATCGAACTCTCCCAAGTCACCCATCGTTGTCAATTGGAGGATTGGGTTTGGACAAAGGCTTCATGCATGTTTGCTCTTTATACAAGGGGGAGATTGGGGTTGATGCGTTGTTTATACACCATGCACCAGGACGTCTTGTTGTGTTATATGAGGAAGAAGTGGTCAGATTGAGAACTTCAAGGAAGAGCTTGGAAAATTGGAAGCATTGAAAAATGATGGCAATGAGTCATCTCCAACCACTACCACCCATTCTGGCAATGTAGATTATCTCTTTAGATTGTCTCTTTGTCATATATATCCTAATCAAAAGAGCAAGAAAATATTTATTTGCAAGAAAAATGGTATCTTCAATCTTATCAACTTCACGCCTCTTATATCTATTCTTTTCTTTTATTATTGATTTATTATCCATATAATATATGACGTAAATTTTTAATAAATATTTATTTGTAAGAAAAAATATTAAAGTAATGACAATGGAAGGGATATAACGTGTGTATACTTGAGTATAGGACTTTTTATTCAGTAACAAAAGAAGGTAAGAAGGAAAATAAAGGGGGAAAAAATCTTGTAGGCACTATTGCTACGCATCTTTTTTCTACCTAGTGTTTGGCGCGAGGTCCATTTTTTTTTCCCATGTTCACCCTTTGATTAACCACTTTTTACAACATGATAAACACTCTATTAATTTTTTTAATGCCACATAAATGAGATAAATGAAAGCATATAGACAAATTTTGTGGTTCACACACACACACACACGCACACACACACACATATAGTACAATAATTATATGCTTGCTTTTACTAAGTTTAGTTATGATATTTCCATCATTTAAAAAAAAGTCACGATACTTTAAGGACAATAGTAAAAAATATTCTATTTTTCTCATACTTTCCAATTCTTACATGTTTTCTTTGAATTTCATTCAAGATATTGTAACTCTTACATTTAATTTTAATCCATATCATATATTTCTTGCGCTTTAGTTGTTTTTTAACTAGTGTCCTTAGCCAGCAGCTAGCAAGAACCATCAAACGAAGTGTTAAACTTTGCTAGGTCTAGGTGGTAGTTAAATCTGTTTCGACAAATCTCTATGATAATATAAACTGTTGAGGAAATTACAATTAAAGACCAAGATTTTAAAAATTTATAATAAAAAACTTTAAAAATTAAAATAATTCTTAAAAATCACAATTATCATCAAGTTTTAGAATATTTACTATTATTTTTAAAAAATTTACCATGGATGTAGAAAAGTATTAAATTTTTCTGCACCCAACAATAAATCCCTAAACCCAATAGTAATTTTTTTAAAATATGATGGTAATTATGCTCTTTAAAAATAATTTTGATTTTTAATGTCTTTTATTGTAAATTTTATAGAATTTAAGTATTTAAATATAATTTTTCTTAAATTATTTGCTAGTAAACAATTCTTGAATATCAAGGTATATGCATTTGACAAAAGTTATCATGTCAGACACGAATCATTAGCAAAAATCCATGTTGTATTAAAATTATTAACATAATTCAACCCCAAAAAAAACAATTTAAATACTAACGTAAAGCTAATTAGGCTAGAGAGAGAGGTTGGACAAAGAAATTCTCTATTTTTCGACATAAACCAAGCAATCATCAATGTCTTGACTTTAGTAATCTAAACACATCTGAATAGCATCTTCGTAATCTAAACACATCCGAATGCATCACTTTTAAATGAATAAGGGGGTCAGACCCTCCCTAAGATATGACTATTTACAAAAATATGGGAGTAAGATAAGAAATACCAACAGTGATGTTCAAGCAACATTCATGGATGTTGAGAGGACAACGCAGGATAAGAATTGCAGCCCATCCTGGATTTGTTTACAGCTGTGGTTTGATCAGCAAGAAGGTATTCAGAGAAGGCACTGGCTTTTTCCTGGACTGAAGTCCCTGGAATAACTTCATGAGACTCAGCAGCAACAGCTTTCATGGCACCTTGGTAGGCCTCAGTTACATGGGATATGCCTGAATCAAGCATCAAAATGCCAAAAGATAATCACTTTAGTAATTTATACTTAGCAAGCAACGCCTGCTATATTAGTAATGGAAGTGCTAGAAAATCAACCTGTAATGAAACTATTGGAAACTGCTTCCACATATCCTATCATTGTTTGGGAATTTATTCTAATGATCTTAGTTTTCGAAGTAACATCCTCAGGCCACACTATTTTCACCTTACCCTCATTAGCCTCTTTATCTTTAGTTTTGTTGGTCCAAGAAATGATGGATTTGCCAAACATCAGCTGTTGAGACACCGCAAAACAGCAAATTTCAGATAGACTCTGCAAAGATATGCAACATAGTTTACTCATTTTTTTGACAAATCTCTGGTAATAAAAACCCAGCAATATTATTAACAAAATAACGTATTCATAATCTTCAAGCAAACTCCAGAATATTTTCTCAAACATGAACCCCCTCTGAATGAAGAGATTCTAATCTTCCGGCCGTTCGCTGAAATATGTCATTGACAGCTAGTGCAGCCAAGGTGCTTGTGAAACTGTAGAAAGATATTGTAAGCGTCAGATAGGACACATAATATAGCAGGCTTCCTCTATCTTTAGAAGTAACTGACGAGCTTAGTTTTACAATGAACAGAACTGCACAAAAGACCAGACTCACAAAGTGGAATGGGTAAGATAATTTTTCTTTTTTTGTGAAGAAATACACACACAAACATAAAACTTCGTGCTTTTTTCTATGAATTTAAACAAGTTCCTTGGGCTTGCTTTTTCTAAACCAATAACTGGACATGCATTCTACCCACGTGATCTTCAGTCCAAAAATTCAAATTACCTACATTTTGTGGTTTATTTAAAATCATATCTCTACAGAATCTACACCCATACAAAAAGAACAGCAATTTTTAGAACATCAGAAATGGAATTTTTGGAACTCTCTGATTTAAGGCAACATTGATAGGCGAAACAAGCACAAATAATCAACCAGTGAACCAGAGAAATTACCCAGCAGCCATTTCGGCAGCCTTGCTGACACTTGAGTCGTGTAAATTCTTCATCTTATCACTGCTTCCCTCCTGTCCTATCTCTATTGTCTTTCCTTTGTTTGAATCAGCATCACTTTCAACGATTTCAGTGCTCAAATTGAAAATTTGTTGGGCCTCTTTAAGCTTCCGATCATACACAGATTTTTGTTCACGTAATAACTTTGCTTTTCTTCGGTTATATAACAGGGCACAATGATTAGACAAAGTCTTCAATTCCTGACAGCATTGCATATTAACAGTTTTGCTAAAATAATCATTTTAACTATCATAATTTAATATCATGACAAGATTACCTCCAACTGTTCTGGGCCCCTATATATGTTAAAGCATCGATCAAATGTTACTTCCTCCAATAACTGATCCTCATCTATTTGTCGTTCGGCTCCTTGATTAGCCTTCTCTACCTCAATTCCAGTTTCAGTGATCAAAAGTTCCATTGTCTCCTTACCCAAATATTCAAGCACTTGCATTACTTTTGCTGTAAAGGCTTTTCCAGTCTGTAACATGATGGCCAGAAATAAGATTGTAACTACAGATAGTACATATTATATGAAGAATGACAAGATTTTACAGACCTGTAACAGGGAAGGTGCAACAGAACCAGCTACTCCTGGTCCGCCGTGCTATTTAGATCCTGCAAGGTCTGCGGCTGAATTCTCGAGCCTAAAGAGCACATAGATATAATTCACTTTAATAGCACATGAAACAAAAATTTCTGCTGTATAATAGGAAGATATTATCTCCCTTTCAACATCTTAAAAAAAACTCTCAGATCTAAACCAAGTTCAGTGACATACACAAAAGAATATGCAAGGCAATGTTCTGTTGAGCACAAAAGTTAGGCTATCCAACAAGTTTTGGTACACTTCTTCTCTATATATTGAGATTTGAGAACAAAAGTTCAGGTCAGAAATTCGAAGAAAAAAAATATCTGAGGACAAGGTGGGAAGAGTGAAAAAAAATTGGTCCAAGTACTTTTGATGCCGACAATGAATATTTATTATAGCTTCATGTCAGCATGTACTAAGCAATGCACCCAATGTTCAAGTGCCATGTTTCAAACTTGTTGACTCAACAATATGACTTTGAAGTGATACCAGAAAACATACACAAGAAATCATAACATACCACTAAACCAAAGCTAAGACATCAGTTTAACCCGTAAGCAAGGAAAGTCGGTAAAGAATAACCCATAGCATTCTCAACCAGATAAACAAAGCCCCAAAATAAAATATTTGTATATTATACCACCGAAGAATTTGAAGCATGTTTAACTAGAACCAGTAACTCACTTTCAACTAACATGCATGTTTATTTCCTTCAAAATAAATCAAAGCTATCTTCAGCATCATTAGAACTCTCTAGCTGAAGCATGATCAGTGATTAGACTAACAATGTGGCTCCCATGTGAGTAAAAGCCAAAATCTTACAAAACCAATGATATTTGTTTCTTTTAAAAATAAAATTTTTTAACTATCTTTACTATTATATTAAAAATATAATCTCATATTAGATGTTAGCATCAACTTACTTATATTATCAAATTAAGACCAAAATTTTAGTCTCATATCAATAGAAAGTTAACTTCTTTGATAGATAATAAGTTAAAGGAAGGATTTCTGTAATATATATCAAAATGCTAAAGGAATTAAGTATGACTTTGAAAATAAACGGAATATTGAGTATAATTTAACTAAATCTTAAGAGAGGTTAGCATAATTTATTTAAATTTTAAATAAAAAATATTTTTAAAAATATTTATTAATATTTTTTTAAGTTACAAAAAAGGAGAAGATCTTAAAAATAAAAATTTAAAAAAATTAGTATTTAATTACTTGCAGTGTTAGTTTGTTTTCTTCGTACATGAAAAAGGAAATTTTCTAGCAAACTATGCAAGTGTATTATTATAATACCATGCTTCGTTAATCACTTAAAAATATTTTTTGATATATAACAAAATAAAATTTAAAATTTAAAATCACTTGTTAATTATTCACACCCCTCATCACTAAATCACCATTTAGTGACATAGTTGATCACTTAGAATTGAATCCATCATTTTTAGCATTAGTTTTTTTTAACAAAGATCAATTCACTTTTTATCCTATTATTTTATTTTTAAAATTATGATATCCTTTATTTAAAACGATGAAAAGGAAGATGATAGTAGAAAGCTATAAGTATTGCATAATCAATACATCAATTGTCTAATTGTCAAATGGAATCTTATTCACCAGTACTCGAGGAACAAAAATTGTAACAATATAAGCTAAAGCCAATATACAATCTAAATTTATGACAGGATGCATGATAAAATGTATTAATATCAGTTTTTATTTTATGTAATAGTACTTACATAATCTATATACATATAGTGGCAAGTTCAATTGAAGTCACTCATAACATAGCCAATAACTTTATATTACATACATATATAAGCTAAACGTTAATCCTATAGCTATACTTTATGGCAGCCTGAAATGATAAACTTGAAGGTTTTCCACATTTTGTTTCTTAAAATTTCCGTCCTTTCTGTTCACAAGAAACTTTCCCCAATTGCATGGCTTATATTTTGGAGGTCTTTGCTCATTTATCAACTCCTCCAAAGGTTTAACTATGGTATAATGTGCGGGGTGAAGAAGAAGGGAATGGAAAACCTTTCCTGCTCAGAGTTCACATTCAGCCTGTGTTCCACACTCTCATAAGCATACTTGCTCCAGACCTGTACAAGAATTACATCACAAAACCACCGTGCCACTTATTCTTAAATAGAATTGACACCCAAAAAAATATATGTTAGAATTTAACATTGTTTAGTAAACAAATTGATAACGAGAATAAGTTACTTTATTGTTACTTTGGACATTTAATTATGCGTAATATTAACTTTTTTTCATTTATACACTTAACGATTAAAATTTATTCTGCATATAAATCTCATCTATACTGCATATGAACCCCACCTATACAAATTCAATCATATCCATTGATTCAGGTGCACCTACAAAAATTTCTTTAGATTCATATTTGTCAAATTTGCTACATTTATTAGCACATTTAATTTTAAAGAAAATCATAGGAATAAAACCTATCAAAAATCGAGCAAAGACTCATTTAATAGATTATGTATTAAGTACTACCAATAAAAGTAAGTTTTATCACTGGACCTGACTAAACTAAATTTAGATTGATATTTTTAAAGATAAGATGAAAAATCCCAACCTGCTTACCTTTAATATTTAGGCTTGAGCTCAACCAACATCATTGAGTTTACTCAAACTTGAAATTTGATAAAATATTATTTATTTCTTTAAATTAACTTTTAAAAATTAAAAAAAAGAAAAAAAAAACTTGATATCTTATTAAATACCTTATAAGAGAATACACACTCATAAAAATATCAAACCTTCTAAAGTCTACTTTAAAAAGAAATTCAAAATCTGACCCAAACTTAATTAATTTAAACTTAAAATTTGAAGTCCAAGTCCCTCTTTTTACAGGCCACCCAATCCGCGATAAATCAATAATTTAGTTGCTCTCATTATGGGAATTCGAACCTAGATGAATTCTTAATGTCACATCGAACATTTTGGAGATACCAGTTTGGGTGATGTTAGATAAGATTAGGAACTTGTAGTAGGTGGTACCTGGATAAGATCACCAACGTTGATGATATAAGCATGTGGGGTGGATTTCACTCTGATCCATTCTTGATCTGATTCGCGTTTAACTTCGAGTCCTTCAACCTAATCTCGAGCAAGAAGGGTTAGAGCCCCAGAATCCCTCTGTCGACCAATGCCAAGAGCCAAGTGAGGGGAAGGGCATGGAGGATAGTGATTGAATCGAATAAAGCTGGCCTGATCTTTCATGAAAGAATCATGCAACCTCTTTGCTTCCAACCCTAAGCTCAGAGCTATAAGCTTTATCAACTTAAATGCTAGCTTTTCCATCTCATTAATATACTCTTGGACTGCTTCTCTTCAAAAAACAAAAAAAAAATTAAAAAATAAATATGCCACAAGATCATCAATTTGCTCATACCCCATTAAAATTGGGCTAATTAGAACGTTCTTGAACTTAGCCATAGCCATCCCCCTCATACAGATCGGTGCAACTTTTTTTTTCTTGTTATATAGTCCGTTCAAAAACTTATATAACTGAGATTATATATCATGTCATATCATGTATAAATATTTAACGTGACATTTAGACATCGCCCGAAAAATAATGTATAGAACCCTTCTCAATGTTGAGGTTTGTGCAATTTAATTATTCTCAGTTCTAAAACTTGAATATCATTCCCATACAATTTTTCCTTGTGTTAGTAGATTCTTTTAAAAACCTGACATATTTCTTCCATGTAAAATTATATATTATGTCATATCAGAACATCTGGGCACTGTCCAAAGACAAAAATCATACCCATGTTTTGAAAAAAAGGAAAAAACCTCAAATCTCTCCATTTTTTTTTCCTCTTTATCATGTATGAAAATAGAGGGAATTAAAAAAAGAAAAAAAAATCCAAATCCACTTACACTACCTCACCAACTGAATTAACCACCCGGTGTGTTAGTAAAGATGTTCAATTGCCTTAGATGTGGAGGGTATTGAGGTTACTGATTAGTCCACTAAGTGGTTCAATCATGGTCTTCATCACTGGAAACTGGGACCAAAGTTGGTTCTTTAGCCAGAAGATCAATCAATCACCTCCTTACAATCTCTGACGTTTTTGGTGTGCTCTGTGTCATAATAACCAGCCACACTCTGCTCACCTTCCTCTTCTCCTCCAAACTCTGCCAAAAGAACTTTCTGGAAGCACCCTCGATTCTATTTCTCTGATTCAGAGGAACCCAATGATTGATCACTTGGAAGAACCCCACTCCTTGCATGCTCTGCCAATCTCTTTCACCACGCCTTCAATGGCGTACGGGTCTGAAACGGTGTCGTTCTGATAGTGTTGGTGGATTGAAGGTCGATCACAGGAATTCCTTGAGCTTCAGTGATGATGGAGAGTTTAGGCCTGTGTTATGGGGCTTGGATGAAGGCTGGGTCTACCTCTCCCATCGGAGTTGGGGTGGTTATGGAAGTTGGATTCTCCGTGAATTTGGATATTTGGATGATATAACGTGAGCACTTTAGATTTTATAAATTTTTTTATTTTTTATATAAAATATTATTTTTAATTGTCAATTATGAAATTATTTTTATTTTGTATTTTATAAAATAAAAAAATTTAAAATTTCAAAAAATTTATAAAATTTAAATCGTTCAGATGCGTGCATCTTACAGAATCGCACTTGATCCGTGCGTTGTGGTTATGTATGGGGCTTGAGCTGTTCATGAGATGAGAAGAAAGATCATAAATATTATATAAATATTTTACATTGAACCTGGACAGGTTTATAATACAGTGACATACACATAAAGCTATGGTTCATTCATTGGTTGTTTATGCGGTTTATTTACTATGGTTTTTCTTGTTCTCGACAATTGTCTGGATTTTAGCTATTAAAATATGTATTGTAATAATAATCAACTAGTTTCTTTTCCGTATAATTGCATAAAAATTGAAAAAAAAATGACAACAAAAAAAAATGAAAAAGAAAATCAAAAAAATAAAAATAAAAAGACACAAAACTCAATGTACCAATTACATTGTAGATGGTTTATTTATAGTGCAACTGATATAAAATTTATATAATAAATTATTATTGAGTTTCTTTTTTTTGTTATGATCTAGCTATTTAATAAAAGTTAAATCATATAAATTAAATAAAAAATATTTTTAAATGAAATATTGGAATTTAACTTATTTTTTAAGTGGATAGTACTTTTTACAACACATTAAATTAGCAATGAAAAACTAAACTTCTTATATAATGGGATTCATGAATTATAGGCATTATCTATCAAAGTCTGTACGTCTTATTAATTAATCGCATAATTTAATAGTTACACACACACACACACACACACACACACATATATATATATAACCATAAAACCATAAATTAAAATTTTGAATTAATTAATTGCATAATTTAAACCATAAAACCATTAATTAATCACATAATTTAACAGTTATATATATAAGGCCGTGAAAGGTTGAATTAAAATTACTGTCAAAGCCATAAATTAAAAATATTTATTATAAAAAGCTTTAAATTTTAAAATTATTTTAAATATTTAAAAATAAAAAATTTTAATGTAAAAACAAAAAGTTTAACTTCCTTCCTGTTCTTATATATTATTATTTACAAATAAAATTTTTGGTCCTTTAAATCTTTAAAATAATTTAAAATTTTAAAAAATTGTATAATAAATATTTTTTAATTTATGATCATGAATATAACTGTTCTTAAATTATTTTATAATTTGGAATATGGAAGCGAACACCAACTCTGAATCCCATGAGATAGCAGTTTTAGGTTCATCGTTGCACTATGTCCATTGATTTATGACTTATTTGGATAGGTAGTTTCTCTCCCCAAACTATATGTCGGACAAAACAATAAATTATTACTTCTATACATCATGAATGGACAAGCATGATTTTTAAACAAGCATGATTTTTAAACTTCCCTAACGTATATCCAAACAGGCTATTAATAGTTTATATGATACGTTAATTCCTCTGTTCTTATTTTGAATCTTCGTCATTTGTTTACAAGCAAGATTAAGATGGCGCACACAAACATATCCATTCATTTGTATTTTATAATTTAATTTTTTAAATTGTTAGATAATAATTTTTTAAAAATAATTAAAAATAAAAATTATATATCATTAACAATAATTCACCATTCATTATTTTTAATTAGAATCATTTGTTAAAATAATAACATATATTAACATAAATTATTATTTATTTTTAAATTACAGGTTTTGCCATATTATGCTATCAATCCAAGAGTTTCACGTCAAACTAGTACGCTGCCACATTTGTATCATAGTGGTGCTGGGATTAATTATGCAAGTAACATTTACTTATATAAGATAGAAATTTCACGATACAAACCAAGATTACATACAAACTACAAAGATTGGCTGGACCTTTCCCTTTCCAATAATTTCCAATTTATTTGTTGTGGGAAATGTAGTGCAAATATTATTTTCAGTGACTAATATTGCGCACTAGACCCTCTTGTTGCACATCTGGTATCCTGAAATCATAGATTTGGATGTTATCCACATTGAGCTTCCTGAAGTTGCTGCCTTTTCTGGTAACTTGAAACTTGCCCCAATTGTAAGGCCTATATTTGGGAGGGTTTGTGTCATTTGTGAGCTCCTCCAAGGGCTTAACTATTGTGTAGTGTGATGGAGCAAGGAAGAATGGGATGGAGAGCCTTTCTTTTGTAGAGTTCACCACAACCCTGTGCTCAGCACTCTTATAAATCTCATTTGTCCACACCTGCACCATTAACATTTAACTTGGAGACATCTAACAAATATATATATATATATATATATCATCTGTTAATAACCATTCATTGAAAGGGTAATTTTGTTTGACCCTATTCATTAAATTCATATTTTTAATGAATTAGATTAGATAAAATAATAATAAATTATAGACCGTGGATCAACCATGTCACTTAGCCTTATTTGTCCACATCTGCATCAATAATAGAGCTATAAATATATGTACAAAAAAACAAAAGGAGCTATCACTATGGCCACGTCCTATGAACTCACTAGTTTAATCCTACTAAAAATAGCGTTAGGTTTCTAAAATAAAATGACAATAAATATTGAAAAAGTCATGTCATGAAAAACTTAACTTCTGAGTAATCTAATTTTTTTATTGTTGATTTAAAAAAAATCATATAAAATATTTTTTTTTTAAATATACACACAAATTTTGAAATAATTACCTGCATTACATCACCAACATTGATGATATAGGCATGTGGCGTGGGCTTGACTCCAACCCACTCCCCATCTGATCTTCGTTTAACTTGGAGTCCTCCAACTTCGTCTTGAGCGAGAACTGTCAATACTCCACTGTCCCTATGGCGACCAACTCCAAGAGCAAGTTCAGGGGAAGGACAAGGTGGGTAGTAGTTGAGCCTAAGGTTACCGGTTGGATCTTTCAAGTACTCATGGAACCTCTTTGCTGGCAACCCTAGGCTCAGAGCTATAAGCTCCATCAACTTCAGACCCAATTTAACCATGTCCTTCCCATATTCTTCGCACACCTCCCTATATGTATATCATTCATTTGTCAAGGCTCAAATTATCAGCAAAACTGGCAAATATTGATTCTAAAAAGCCCATTTATGTCAGCTATACATGTTGATGTAAGAGTCAGGTGGGTCTGGGTCAAGACCAAATGAAACTTTCAGAGAAAATTTCTGTTTTTTCACTTGAAAGATATGGCCAATTTTTTAGTTTGATCTATCCCCCTCAGTTAGTGTTTTAATAAGACAAAAATGATTAAAAAATTATTGAAGAATTAGATTGAAAAGAGTATACCTTATTAAATTGAGAAGTTAATATTTTTTAAGAACCAGAACAATAATTTATTCAAATCTTTAGCTGTTGGTTTAGGTAAAGACCTATGTTTAACTATACTTCCTTTTAAGGAAAATTTCCCTCATTTTCCAACGGCCCACCCCAATTCATTTGACCCGAGTACCAGATTGGCCTGTTTTGAATTTGATCATAGATATAATAAAGCTTAAGTTTCACTCATGTTAATTTGCAATATATATAATTTTACTTATATTTGAGAGACAAAATTCGGAGTGAATTTGATCATTTTATTTTTACAAATAGTTCTTTTTATTTTGAAAAATATATATAAGTTTATTTATAATGAATTTAGTATCACTCTCATAAAAAAAATTCCCAACTAATTACATATCTGTCAAATTTAATTTATTTAAAAAGAAATATGAATTTATGAAGTAAACAATTAAAAAATGAATCATTAAAAGAGATAACCCATCGAGCCTCAAAGGTTGTATAGGTTTAATATATAGGAAAATTTAATTTTATTGGTTCGAATATTTAGTCTTAACCTGAGCCACTAAATCAAGCTAAATTTACAAAGCAACCCGCCTAATCCACAATCAACTCTGGTTTTCATGAACAGTTGAGTCCCGATCAATGAATTCTGACTTAATATTAGAATGTGCCTAATGATCCAAGTTTAAATTTCAATCCAAGTCAAAATTAATCCACAATATATATATATATATATATATATATATATATAAATGCTTATGAATGGTGGTCGATCGTTTACCTGAATTTTGGCGGGTATTCAGGCCACTGATTCCTCCAATAAGCGACACCATGATCATGAGGATCAGGCGAGGCGGCAACAAGAGTAGGGTCCTCCACGCTGAAATCAAACACTTCCTTCCAATCCCGAACATTCTTGGTGTGCTCTCTATCGTAGTATCCCAATATCTTCACGTCATCTCTCCTCACCTTCCTCTTCTCCTCCAAACTCTGACCAAAGAACTCTCTCGCCGCCGATTCGATCCTCTCCCGTCGATCGAGAGGCAGCCCGTGATTGATAACCTGGAAGAACCCCCATTCCCTGCACGCACTCCCAATCTGTTCGATAAGCTCCTCATCAACGGCAGATGGGTCTGACACAGAGTGGTCTTGAATGGGTGAGAGATCGATCAAAGGAATGCCTTCGGCTTCGATGGGATTAGGTTTTGGCCTGTGTTCTGGAGCTTGAATGAATACTGAATCGAACTCTCCCAAGTCACCCATCGCGGTCAATTGGAGGATTGGGTTTGGACAAAGGGCTTCATGCATGTTTGCTCTTTATATAAGGGGAGATTGGGGTTGATGCTTTCTTTGTTTATAGTCTATACACCATGAACCAGGACGTGTTCTTGTGTTATATGAGGAAGAAGTGGTGAGATTGAGAACTTCAAGGAAGAGCTTGGAAAATTCATTCAAAAATGATGAGTCATCTCCAACCACTACCACCCATTCTGGCGATGTAGATTGTCTCTTTGTCATCTGTATCCGAACCACAAGAGCAATCAAGAAGCACCAATCTGATATCGTAATCAATAACTTTTGTCACTAGTCACCCTACTTTTTTGTTTTTGTTTTTTTGGTTTTTTCTTCCTTTAATAAGAAGAGGATCAAATTTCCAATCTTATTCAAATTCTCACTTTCCTGGGCTGGCTTTAGGTGACACTTCTCACCGTGTTAGATTTAACAAAAAGTTATTTATAAATAATTAAGGCTGGTGCCTCCACGGCTCGACCCAAATTATTGAGTTTTTAAATTTTACAATAAAATTATAATTTTAATATTATTTTTATATTTTAAAAATATAAGATAAATTAATATATTTTTTAAATAAGCATCCTAGAGGCGGCAGCTAAGAGCGAATTGACAACGGGTATCTTTTGCTATCAAAAATAAAATGGTATCTTCAACTTCACACCTCTAATATCTATTCTTTTCTTTTATTATTGATTTATTATCCACATAATATATTATGTAAATTTTTAATAAATATTTAATTGTAAGAAAAAATATTAAACTAATGATAAGGAAAGGGATATGATATGTATATACTAAAGTATAGGACTTGTAGTTCTTATCTGGTAACAAGATAAGGTAAAAAGGAAAATAAAGCGGAAAAAAATCTAGTAGGCACTACTATTTTGCTACGCATCCTTTTTCTAGCAAGTGCTAGGCATGAGGTCCTTTTGATTAACCACCTTTTACGACATAATAACCACTCCCATTAATCTTTTTTTAATGCCATATAAATGAGATAAATGAAAGCCTATAAACAAATTTTATAGTATACGCGCGCACCTATATATAAATATATATAGAGTACAATAATTATATGCTTGCTTTTATTAAGTTTAGTTATGATATTTTCATCAATAAAAAAATAAATAAATTACGATAAGGACAATATTAAAAAATATTCTATTTTTCTCATACTTTCTCTCCAATTTTTACATGTTTTCTTTGAATTTCATTTAAGATAATGTAACTCTTACATTTAATTTAATCCATCTCATATATTTCTTGCACTTTAGTTGTTTTTTAACTATTGTCCTTAGCCAGCAGTTAGCAAGAACCATCAAACGAAGTAAACTTTGCTAGGTCTAGGTGGTTGTTAAATCTTCTTTGACAAATCTCCACGATAATATAAACTACTTGCTAGTAAACAATTCGTCGAGTATCGGTATATGCGTTTGACAAAAGCTGACATGTTAGACACGAAACATTAGCAAAAATGAATGCAATATTAAATTCACTAACATAATTCAACCCAAAAAAAAAAAATACTAACATAAAGCCAATTAGGCTAGAGAGAGAGAGGTTGGACAAAGAAATTCTTTATTTTTCTAGTTTTTTCCTCACTTTTCTTTTCATTTGTAGAAATGAACCAAACAATCATCAATGTCTTGTCTTTAGTAATCTAAACGGATCTGAATAGCATCTTCGTGATCTAAACACATCCGAATGCACCACTTCTAAATGAACTGGGAGTTCAGACCCCACCTATTTACAAAAATTATGGGACTAAGATAAGAAATACCAGCAATGATGTTCAAGCAGCATTCATGGATGTTGAGAGAACAACGTAGGATAAGAATTGCAGCCCATCCAGGGTCTTGCTTACAGCTGTGGTTTGATCAGCACGACGGTATTCAGAGAAGGCACTGGCTTTTCCCTGGACTGAAGTCCCTGGAAGAACTTCATAAGACTCAGCAGCAACAGCTTTCTTGGCAGTTTGGTAGGCCTCACATCAGATATGCCTGAAACATGCATCAAAATGCCAAAAGATAAACACTTCGGTAATTTCTACTTAGTAAGCAACGCCTGATATATTAGTAATCGAAGTTCTAGAAAATCAACCTGTAATGAAACTATTGGAAACTGCTTCCACATATCCTATCATTGTTTGGGCATTTATTCTAATGATCTTAGCTTTCGAAGCAACAACCTCACGCCGCTCTATTTTCATCCTACCCTCATCAACCTCTTTGTCTTCAGTTTTGTTAGTCCAGGAAATTATGGATTTGCCAAACATCAGCAGTTGAGACACTGCAAAACAGCACATTTCAGATAGTCTCTACAAAGAAATGCAACATAGTTAACTCACTTAACAAATTTCTGATAATTAAAACCCAGCAATATTATTAACAATAGAACTTATTCATAATTTTCCAGCAAACTCCAGAATATTTTCTCATACATGAACCCCCTCTGAATGAAGAGATTCTAATCTTCCGGCCGTTCGCCCAATTATGTCATTAACAGCTAGCCCAGCCATGGTGCTTGTGAAACTGTAGAAAAGATATTGTGAGTGTCAGATAGGATAAATAATATAGCAGGCTTCCTCTATCTATTGGAGTAAATGGCAAGCATATTCATGCAATGAACAGAGCTGCACAAAAGACCAAACTCACAAAGTGGAATGGGTAAGATATATATATATATATATTGTGAAGAAATACACACACAAACTTAAAACTTTGAACTTTTTTCTACGAATTTAAACAAGTTCCTTGGGCTTGCTTTTCCTAAACCAATGATTGGATGTACTGCCCACGTGATCTTCAGTCCAAATATTCAAATTACCTACATTTTGTGGTTTATTTAAAATCATATTTCTACAGAAGCTACACCCATACACATAGAACAGCAATTTTTAGAACACCAGAAATGGAATTTTTTGAACTCTCTGATTTAAGGCAACATTGATAGGCCAAGCAAGCACAAATAATCAACCAGTGTACCAGAGAAATTACCCAGCAGCCATTTCGGCAGCCTTGCTGACACTCTGAGTTGCGTAAATTCTTTATCACATCACTGCTTCCCACATGTCCTCTCTACCGTTTTTCCTTCGTTTGAATCAGCATCACTTCCAACAATTTCAGTGCTCAAATTGAAAATTTGTTGGACCTCTTTAAGTTTCCCATCATGCACAGATTTTTGTTCCGGTAATAACTTTGCTTTTCTTCAGTTATATAACAGGGCATAATGATTAGACAAAGCCCCCAGGTCCTGACAGCATTGCATATTAAATGTTTAAGCTAAAATCATAATTTTAAATATCATAATTTAATATCACAACAATATTACCTCCAACTGCTCTGGGCCTCCATATATGTAAAAGCATCAACCAAATGTCACTTCCTCCAATAACTGATCCTCATCTATTTGTTCTTCAGCTTCTTCGTTAGCCTTATCTACCTCAATTCCAGTTTCAGTGATTAAAATTTCCATTGTCTACTTACATATTCAAGCACTTGCATTCCTTTTGCAGTAAAGGCTTTACCAGTCTGTAACATGATGGCTAGAAATAAGATTGTAACTGCAGATAGTACAACAGAACCAGCTACTCCTCGTCCACCATGCTGTATAGATCCTGCAAGGTCTGAAGCTGAATTCTAGAGCCTAAAGAGCATAAAGATATAATTCGCTTTAATGGCACAAGAAACAAAAATTTCTGCTGCTTAATAGGAAAAAATTATCTCCTTTTCAACATCTTAAAAATCCTCTCAGATCTAAACCAAGTTCAGTGACATGCACGAAAGAATATGCAAGGAAATGTTCTGTTGAGAACAAAAGTTAGGCTATCCAACAACTATAGATACTCTTCTTCTCTATATATTGAGATTTGAGAACAAAAGTGCAGGTTGGAAATTCAAAAATAAAAATCTAAGGACAAAGTGAGGGAGAGTGAAAAAGAATTGGTCCAAGGTAGCTTTGATGCTGACAATGAATATTTATTATAGCTTCACGTCAGCATGTACTAAACAATGCACCAAAGATCCAAATGTTTAAGTGCCATGCATCAAAATTGTTGACTCAACAAGATGACTTTGAAGTGACACCAGAAAACATACACAAGACATCATAACATACCACTAAACCAAAGCAAAGACATCAGTTTACCCTGTAAGCATTGAAAGTCGGTAAAGAATAATCCATAGCATTCTCGACCAGATAAACAAAGCCCCAAAATAAAATATTTGTATATCATACCACTGAAGAATTTGAAGCATGTTTAACTAGAACCAGTAACTCACTTTCACATGACATGCATGTTTATTTCCTTCAAAATAAATCAAAACTATCTTCAGCATCATTAGAACTCTCTAGCTGGAGCATGATCAGGGACTAGACTAACAATATGTGAGTAAAACCCAAAATCTTACAAAATCAATGAAATATATCTGTGAACCTAACCAGTACCCCCTTTCCGTGCATTTCCTAAAACATTCCATGCTTCTGATACAAAATTATCCACAGAATTATCCAAAACCTTTAAACCCTGCAAACATGAAAGACCTTATAAATAAGTCCTTAATGCATAAAACACAGAAAATACTAGTTGACATTCACATGCAGAGATTTAAATTACATTTTTGCCCCTGATTCAATTGTGCAACTACAATAAAGCATCAATATCTATCATTCTGAAATAATGTAGTCTATATAACTTGTCAAAAAGTTCTGGAGGCAAAATTAAAAGCTAAAAGCTCAAATAGGGAATATTCTTAAACATAAATCAGCCAAAATATGTCAACGGGAAAGAAGAGGAAAAGGAATTGCAAACTGCAGATTTGCATGTTCACTACTTTATAGCATAGACCTTGAGAAAGGAAGATAATGACACTTAACAAATTGTAGATCTAGAGAAAAAAGGGGGGTGGGGGGGACCAAGTATCATTGTATGCCTTACTTGGTAACCGGGCTAAGAATTGAATCCTTGCTAGCTTTTTCCAATTTATTAAGGGCAGATTTTCGTAATTTGTCTTTCTCATCATCACTTTCCTTTTCATTTGCAGACCTTTTAGCCCCATCCTCATCTTTAAAAGATTCTGAATCTTATGAAATGTTTTTCAAATCCGCAATGCTCTTAGATGCTATCTGTGCAACTGCAGCAGCCTACATTTAGAAACTACCATTAAACTGATATGGAAACAATTTGCATGTTGATAAAACACTACAAAAAGCTAACCTGGAGGAAAACAACAATCCATCATTGCACAATTAATTGTCTATAGCTTAGGGATATCCAGTGCAACTCTGCCTATGACGAGCCTTGCTACAAATTATTTTTCATAGCCAGTCCCAAACTCAGAAAAAAGAGAAGGGTTGTGTTAGGCAATCGACAGCCAACGTAAAAATTTGTCGAATCTTTATGATATGGACAATCGATATATTAAACGTAATACTAGGGCGTTGCCAGTAAGTAATGCACTGTATAGCTCGAGTACAGTGACAAATAAGTAAGAGTCGTTGCATCGTCGCCTGAGTGTAGTGAAAAATAAGCAAGGGCTTCCACATTTTCGTGAACGAATGTGGGTAAAGAAGTTAGTTTACGATAGTAGGATTCATTTTGGGATTTGGAATATAGGTACACTTACGGGTAAGTTAATAGAAATAGTAGATACCATGATTAGGAGAAAGATTAATTTTATGTATTTACAAGAAACTAAATGGGTAGGAGAAAAAACGAAAGAATTAGATACTTCGGGTTTTAAACTTTGGTACACTGGGAAGGCTAAATCTACAAATGGGGTAAGTATAATTGTAGATAAATTTTAGAAAAATGTTATAGTAAATATAAAAAGGTTAGGAGATAGAATTATTGTATTAAAGTTAGTAGTGGAAAAGGAAATCTTTAATGTTATTAGCGCCTATGCACCACAAGTAGGATTAGAAGAATGTCACAAAGTAAAATTTTGGGAGGATTTAGAATGTTTAGTTCAGGAAATATCATTAAGAGAAAAGATTTTTTTAGGAGGGGATCTAAATGGTCATGTAGGAAGTGTATCTTCAGGTTACGAGGGTGTTAATGGAGGACATGGCATAGGGGAACCAAATGCAGAGGGTAAAACTATTTTAGACTTTTCATTGACGTTCGATCTCATATTAGCTAACACTTATTTTAAAAAGCGTGAGAAACATCTTATCACGTTCAAAAGTGGAAGTGTATGTTCTCAAATTGATTTCTTTTTTATAAAAAAATTAGATAAAAAACTTTGCATAAATTGCAAAGTTATACCTGAAGAGAGTTTAACTACTCAACATAGAGTTTTAGTTATGGATGTACGGGTTAGGAGGAGAGTAAAAAGCAACAGCAAAAATAGGGTGTTAAGGACTAAGTGGTGGCAACTAAAGGAGGATAAAGAAAAGAATGTACAGAGATGAATTGTGGAGGAAGGACCTTGGGAAATACAAGGAAGTGCTAACGATATGTGGAATAGAATGGCTAAAGGGATTAGGAAAATGATAAAGGAAATATTAGGTGAATCAAAAGGTTTTGGACCTAGAGATAAAGAATCCTGGTAGTGGGATGCAAGCATGCAAGATAAGGTTAAAGTGAAGAGGGAGTGTTATAAAGTGTGGTCATTATGTAAGAGTAATAAAAATTGGGAGAAATATAAAGTAGCTAAGAAAGACACTAAAAAGGCAGTGAGCGAAGCGAGAACGAGGGCATTCGATGGGTTATTCCAATCTTTAGGTACTAAAGTTGGAGAAAGAAATATTTACAAGTTAGCTAAAAGTAGAGAAAGAAAGACAAGAGATGTGGACCAAGTAAAATGCATTAAGGATAAAGAAGGGAAAGTCTTGGTCATGGAATGAGATATCAGAGAACGGTGGAAGAGTTATTTTCATAGGCTTTTTAATGAAGGCCACGAGATTTCATTGCAATCGGATAAATTAGACACTAGAGAAGCAGATTAAAATTATACCTTTTATTGTAAGATTTATGAGATAGAGTTAAAAGAAGCATTAAAGCGAATGTAAAGTGGTAGAGCAGTTAGACCGAATAATATACTTATTGAAGTATAGAAGGGTTTAGGAGTGAAAGATATAAATTAGCTTACAAAGTTATTTAATGAAATTATGAGATCTAAGAAAATGTCAGATGAGTAGAGGAAAAGTTCTTTAATTCCTATTTATAAAAGTAAGGGGGACATTCAAAATTGTACAAATTATAGAGGAATTAAGCTCATGAGCCATACTATGAAATTATGGGAAAGAGTAATTGAGCGACGATTAAGGAAAGAGACCCAAGTTATGAAGAATCAATTTGGTTTTATACCAAGAATGTCAACTATGGAAGCAATATATTTGTTGCAAAGATTAATGAAGCGATATCGAGATAATCAAAGAAATTTACACATGTTGTTTATCGATTTGGAAAAAGCATATAATAGAGTACTAAGAGAGGTTCTATGGAAGGCTCTGGAGAAAAAAGAAGTTCGTATAACTTATATTCGAGTAATACAAGATATGTATGATGAGGCTACAACTAGGGTAGTAACAAAAGGTGGACTTACAGAAGATTTTTCGATAACTATTGGTCTACATCAAGGGTCAACTCTGAGCCATTATCTTTTTACTCTAATATTGGATGTGCTTACTGAACATATCCAAGAGCTGGTGCCACGGTGTATGCTTTTTGTAGACGATATTGTCTTAGTTGGAGAATCGAGAGTGGAAATGAATAAGAAGTTGGAGAGGTGGAGATTAGCTTTAGAAACTCATGGATTTCGTTTAAGTAGAAGTAAAACGGAATATATCGAGTAATAGTTTAGTAAGAGACACATCACTTCTAGCGCAAAAGTAAAAATTGGAGAATATATTATACCACAAGTTATACGATTTAAATATCTTGGATCTGTCATACAACATAATGGGAAAATAGAAGAAGACGTAACACATAGGATTAAAGCGAGGTGGATAAAGTGAAAGAGTACTTCGGGTGTTATTTGTGATAGAAGAGTACCACTCAAATTTAAGGGTAAATTCTACCGTATAGTTATAAGACCTACAATATTATATAGAATTGAGTGTTGGGCAATAAAAAGTTAACAAGAGAATAAGTTCAATGTTGCAGAGATGAGAATGTTGCATTGGATGAGTGGACACACTAGATGAGATCGGATTAGAAATGAATACATTAGAGAGAAGGTAGAAGTTGCATCTATTATGAAAAAGATTGTAAAATCAAGACTTAGATGGTTCGGTTATGTCGAGAAGAGACCTATAGAAGCCACAGTTAGGAGAGTAGATGAGATGGAGAATAGTCCAATAATTAGAAGTAAAGGAAGACCAAGAAAAACTATAGGAAAAATTATTAAGAGAGATTTAAATTTAAATGATTTGTCTAAAAATATGATTTACGATAGGTATTTTTGGCGTCGATTGATCCATATAGTTGACCCCACTTAGTGGGAAAAGACTTTGTTGTTGTTGTTGTTGTTATTAGGTATATCCAGTGTGTACTCAGAATGAGCATAATGCATGAATTCAAAGTCATCAAACAAACTTTAGGTTTTGTTATTTTACATATGAATCTTAACTCCCTAACAAAGTTAGTTAACAACTCCATCTCATGAATGCCTAAGTACAAGGCACCTGTGTTTTGACGTTGAAAACTGTATCAATCCTAAGACTTCAATTCAAATGACTATGGAGGTATCAATCAAACTCGAAATTACAGCTAGGTGCAAAACAGGAATGAATATACTGTGTACAGATTGAAAGCATTAGGATGAGATTTAGAACGATAAATTATGGCGATGGCCTTTTGAAGATCTAAGAGAACTGAGAGAGGTGAAAAGGCCCAGCCACCCTAACCACTGCTTCCTTTGGGAGTGACGGTACTGTTTCCGTTGCATTCGCTTCGAGTTCTTTTACGACTTGCTTATTTTCCTTCTTCAGTGACTGCTTCTTCTCGTCCATTTTCTTGGATTCCAAGAAATGCCCCTGTAGAGAAATACAAAGTTTGAATCTGCAAATCAGTATCGGGAACCGAAAATAGTGTTTCGTCTCAAATTTTGCATTTTTTTCTCTAAATTGTCAGATAAGGTCCTGACTCCCGAGGGATCATGCAGGCTACTCATGGCCAACCCATCCTGGCCATATTGGTCGAGTCGGACCGAGCCCAAAAAGAGTGAAGAACCTCGGGGGTATTTGATTGGGATGTTTATGTCCTCTAGTGCTGTTCCCTTCCCGTTCGACCTTTGTTGCTCGACGTTGACAAGGATTCTCTCTTCCAACCAGGTAATACCACTTCACTTTTTCTCATTACTTTTGATACTTGCAATCACAACATATGGGTGCCTGTGTGTTCTGAGATTGGTCATTTCTAGGTTTCAATTCAATATTTTTCAAGATTTTTTTTTAAAATTTATGCTTATTCCTTATCCAATGAGAAAGGCTATAGAAGTTGTAAAATCAGTTAGTTTGATAGATGTCCATATTGTCACAACCCATTCGGGAGGAGCAATAGAGAGGAGGTTTTAGAGTATTTAAAATATTTTAAAAAATATTAGATTATTTTTAAAACCTCAAAAAATATTAGAAAATTAAAAAATTTTAAAATTGTATTTGTAAATATATCTTGTAAATATCTTGTAGAACATTTCAAAAATTCAATATAGACTGTTGGATAGGATTGATCTCTACCCTTTATTAAGGAGGTGGGAATAGTACCAATTATGGGGGAGGTGTATAAATACCCCCACACCCTCATTTGTACATACACCCAGAAATTGAACAATACAAGTTCTTTTTAAAAAAATTCTCTTCTAGCCTTCTAATCTCTCATCTTGTCTACTTGAAGGTTCGGCTGACGTAGCCAAGATTAAGGGAGTTGATCAAAGTTAAGATCGACACGGTAGAGGATTTAGGAGAAAAAATTTTAAATTTGTGACAACGTGGTATCAAAGCTTTGGTTCGAGGGAACCTAGTTCTATCGTTGGTTTGAGAGAACCATAGTTGTAGGCAAGGATGTCTGGCACAACCAAGGAAGTTGTTGTTTGCGTGGAAGAAAGGGGAAGGGAGTCCCAACCACCACATGAGGGAGGCAAGAAAAGGCGAGGCTCTAGCAAGATACGTGTCGAAGATGCTATGTTGGAGATGGCTTTTAGGGTGGAGAAAGTTAAAGGTGACTTGAGTACTCTCAAGGCTCATTCTCTTGGAAAACTTGAGAGTCTGAAGACAAGCATGGATGCTTTGCACAACTCGAAGGAGTAACGTGTTAAATCCATACAATCATTGGAGGGAGTGGTGATGGATACCATCATTGCTATGCAAAACCAATTAAATTCTCTCAAAGCTTCATTGGAAAGCCAAGGGAGGAATCCATTGGTCGCTGGTACTAGTAGACCGAGGGAAGTAAGGTTGGATCTTCCCAAGCCCAAGGAGTTCAAGGGCGTATGAGACGCTAAGAAAGTGGAAAACTTCTTGTGGTAAATGGAGCACTACGCTAAAGGCTTGGGGTTGAATGATGATTAAGCCAAGGTACGTACTGCTTCCTTATTCCTTACTGACAATGCCATGTTATGGTGGTGAAGAAAGCATGCGGCCTTTGCGCTATCAATACATGGGAAGAATTCAAGAAAGAGTTAAAGAGGCAATTCTATACAGAGAATGTGATATATAAGACACACAAGAAGTTGACCCCCAAGCAAGTTAGATGGCAAGACTTCCTGGCTAAGTTTGATTATACATTGGAGTACAAGCCAGGAACATCTAATGTGGTGGATGATATGCTCAGCAGAAAGGTCGAGTTCGCTGCCCTAAGTCAAGTAGAGGGAGACCTGATGGCCAAAATTAAGGGGGTATGGCTTAAGACCCCTTGGCCTAGCAATTGGTGGAGCTAGCTAAAGGAAGGAAGACCAAGAGATTATGGGTTGACGATGGTCTTCTCTATATTATGGGGAGACAAATCTTTATCTCTAAATAGGCCAACTTGAGGAGACAGTTAATCAAGGAGTGTCACAACTCTAAGTGAGCTGGTCACCTTGGGCAAAGGCGAACCTTGGCATTACTAGAGGCTACCTATTATTGGCCACACATAAAGGATGATGTGGAACTTTATGTGAAGACTTGTCTTGTTTGCCAACAAGACAAGGTTGACAATCAATTACCTGGAGGATTGTTGGAGCCCCTACCCACACCTAGCCAACCCTGGGAGAGCGTCTCTATGGATTTCATATTGGCTTTGCCTAAGTCTGAGGGGTTTGGATCCATCATGGTAATAGTGGATCGATTTTCTAAGTATGGTACATTCATACCTGCCCCAACCGATTACCCGCAGAAGAGGTTGCTCAATTATTCTTCAAGAATATGGTGAAGTATTGGAGGCTTCCAAAAATTATCATCAGTGATAGGGATCCTTGGTTCACTGGGAAGCTGTGGACTGAGTTGTTCAAGTTATTGGGGACGGAGCTATACTTCTCAACAAGCTTTCACCCACAAACAAATGGGCAAATGGAGAGGGTGAATGCCTTGTTAAAATGCTACTTAAGGCACTTTGTGAGTGCCAATCAAAAAGACTGGGCAAAACTGCTGGATGTGGTCCAGTTCTCCTACAACTTACAAAGGAGCGAGTCCATGAGGAGGAGTTCATTTGAGGTAGTAATGGGACAACAACCACTCACTCCCCATGCCCTTGCCACAACATACAAGGGTAAAAGTCCTTGGGCATTTCACATGTCTAAGTCTTGGCAAGAGCAAGCAGACGTGACGAGATCCTTCCTTGTCAAGGCAGCTAAAAGAATGAAGAAGTTCATAGATAGAAAAAAGCGTGGACAGAGTTTCAAGTGGGAGATCAAGTGATGGTAAAACTTCTCCCACAATAGTTCAAAGCCTTTCGAAAGGTTCATAAGGGCCTCATTCGAAAATATGAGGGACCCTATAAGGTGATCAAGAAGGTTGGGAGAGTTTCCTATAAGTTAGACCTTTTGCCTCATTTGAAGATTCATCCTGTCTTTCATATAAGCATGCTCAAGCCTTTTCATGAAGACAAGGATGACCCGCGCAGAAGTATTAATACGTGCACGACCTGTGATGACGAAGTCATATGATCGACAAGTTGAAGATATACTCACTCACAGGGTTGTACGTAGGAGAGGGGTACCACCAAGTACCCAATACTTGATCAAATGGAAGGGACTGTTAGAGAACGAAGCTTCATGGGAAGTACAAGAAGATCTTTAGCAATTTGAAGACCACCTACGCTGGTACAAAGGTGAATTCGTGATGAGGGCGTCGCTGGAATAAATGGGGGAGAGTGTCACGACCCATTCGGGAGGAGTAACACAAAGGAAATTTTAGAGTATCTAAAATCTTTCAAAGTATTCTAGAATATTTTAGAGAAGACTAGATTACTTTTAAAACCTCAAGAAACATTAGAAAACTAGAAAATTCTAGAATTGTGCATGTAAATATCTCTTGTAAATATCTTGTAGAACATTCCAGAATTTAATATAGACCATTGGATAGGATTGATCTCCACCGTCCATTAAGGAGGTGAGAATAGTACCAACCATGGGGGAGGTGTATAAATACCCCCACACCCTCATTATACAACCAGAAATTGAGTAATACAAGTTTCTTTTCAAGAAGCTCTCTTTTAGTCTTCTAATCTCTTATCTTACCTACTTGAGAGTTCAGCTGACTTAGCTAAGATCAAGGGAGTTGATCAAAGCTAAGGTTGGCACGGTTGAGGATTTGGGAGAAAAAGTTTCAAGATCGTGACAATATGCTAACTTTGCCATTGGTAAGGAATTTACCACTCAATATGGTTATTTTCTTTTGTTCTGGCCATAAAAGGAAATAGATCCTTTACTCGAGTAGAGGATGTTTTGCATTATAAAATATGATAAATTTTTTTTATAATTTGATATTTTTCATTTTAAAAGATATAAAATAAAAAGTAAAAATAATTTTTTTAATTATTAACCTTAAGAAATTGGTAGCTAAAATTAAAAAATGATAAAATAAATTAATCTAAATCTTATGATATAATGTATCTACTTATTACAAGTGATAATAGAGAATTCAAACACGAGTTCTTGATGCAAAATTGAGGTCATGGTTCTAAAAGGCTTTCAAGTAAGGCCCTGAAGTCCAACTATGATTTTTGGTTCTGAAAATCATTCTTATTTTTGCTAACTAATGAAGTAATTTAAGTGTTTTCTATAGTCCTTTATATTATTCGACGTAACCAATAAATTCATTATTTCTCACTACAATATTACAATTTAAGTGTTTCGGAATCCAAGGTAATTTTTGTTGCAGCCTATTTTGATTTATGTGTTGCCGTTTACACTATATTTTTAAATATGCTGCAACAAATATTCAACAAGCAGGAAACTCTATAGTCCAATTGCTGTACATATATTTGAAGAAGTATATATAAATGGATGCTTAGTTTGTATTAATTTCTAAAATGGAATATTATTTCTTGCTATCAGTTGGTGTTTTTGTTCAGTTCATTGATGAAATGGTTGGCCCAAGTTCTTAACAAACCTAGGGGCTAGCAATCACTTTATCTACTTCTAGTTTTTAAGAGCATTTGAATTGTTTAGATTTAATTTAAATAATTTATTTTTTTTTAATATTTGAATATTTTTTATTTTAAAAAAATAGAATACTAATAAAAATAATTTTTTATTATGAATTTCTGAAAATAATATTAATTAAGCTTAAAAAATTAAATTTTGAATCATTTAAATCAAATATGGATAATTCAAACAGTTTTAATCCAAGAATTGAGAAACTAAATTTCTTAAGGCCAACCCCAAGCTAACACTCAATGGCAAAGCCGCTTGTGTTTGAGGAGAGATAGTTGCCCCTCTTAATTTTTGAAAACCCTATATATATATATATATATATTATAATATTAAAATTTGATATTATGTTCTTCATATTTTAAAATTTTGAATATATCGAAGCCAAACACATCTTAAATGAATTATATAATTTCTTTAAAAAAATTATTTGGCATTCTAATGAAAATCTAATAAATTTACATATATGTATTATGTATATAATTTAAAAAAAAAACTTTATGATTATTTTTTCTTTTATCACAAAATATCATTATTTACTCTCACAAATAACTACCTCTCTCTTACCAAATTTTTCCCTCTTTCTTTCTTCATATTTTTTTTTTTATGTAACTACATAAGTTAAACATAAAATAGGATGTACTATTCAATTTTCTTTATAATATTTAAGTGTTATTAAATTACATAATATATCCTAAAATTAAGAAGACAAAAGTCATTGACTTTTTGGCCAATGTATACAATGGAAAAAGATTAAAACTCAAACACTACATATATTTATTAAATTATTAACATTTTCTTTTCTATTTAATTCATTTTTTAATGATGCATCATTTAATATTAACATTGTAAATTTTAATTCATTTTTAATGGTCCATTTGTTTAATGTCTAATTGTGAATTTGTGATACTCTTGGCTATTTTTATTTGTAGTCTTTGTTATATATTAAAACATGATTTATAATAATTAAGATAGTAAATTTCTTAGATTTTAAATTGGAAATAGAAAAAGTTATGAAGAAAAAATTATGATCAAAATAACAATCTTCATCTAGAGTGCATGAATCTAATCTCTAATAATCACAAATCAAAATCAACTTAGAAAATTTACCACTAGACCTAAAAAAATAAAAATTTTGGTTTATCATCCTAATAACTAAGATAAGATATGAATAGTATATTTGCAAAAGAAACTGCACCCTTTAATCTAAGGCCTTAGCTTAACTATTACTAGCACTAATCATACTCCAAAGTTATTTGTTTTAGATGTTGCTACTACTGCAATTTCTGTTATTACTATAACTTTTATTTTTATTGGTAGAAAGAGAAAACCCTTTATAAATAAATCCATCATTTTGTAAAACTTCCATTAGAAGGTACTAATGGAGACATTAAAGTTGCATATAAACATTATAATACTTTCTACACTTGTGATCGGCACAAATTACCTAAAGAAGTACTTCATGAGATGTTAGAAGTAACCATACAGAGTTCAAAGGGAAAAAAAAACAACCTATGGTAGCATACCTTAAGCCATTTTGGGGAGCTTAACCAAGGGGTTTTGCTTTTGTAGAAACCTTGGTCCCACATATCTATAAGTTAGATGAATGTTTAAAGGCTCTAATTGAATTTATGATATATAATAAAATGCCTTTCTAGATTATGGAATGGCATAAGTTTCGAAAGTGTAGCAATCATTTAAATCCTTGATTTTCAATTCTATTAAAAGTGATAGTTGTTAGCGATTGTTACAAACTCTTCATTAAAGAATCCAAGAAACTTAAAGATTTATTTAAAAGAAAAAAATGTGTGCATGTGTTTGACTCATTACAAAACACTTGGATGCCACTTCAATTTCAACTATATGTGTCTCACAATTCATTTCCTTGATGAACATTGGAGATTACAAAAACATATCCTAAACCTTTGTATGGGGTGACACCATAAAGAAGGCGATTAAGAAGTATTTGTTAGGATGGAAGATTGAAAAAATATTCACATCAAGTATAAATAATGTAACTCAAATGAAACATATGTGGTGTATTAAAAAAAAAAAGACTGAAAAAATGGAATGGGATAGTGTGAGATGAGGATTATCTACATATGAGATGCTTTGCTCATATTTTAATTATGAATTGAGAGATTTTCATGACTCTATCTCTACTGTTTGAAATATTGTTAGATATGTTAAGTATTCTCTTACAAAACTTCAAAGATCCATAAGTTTTGTTGAAAAACAAAGAATAAAGTACAAGAGTTTTGTGTGTTTGAATATTATGACTAGTGGAATTCCACCTACATAATGTTCAAACATGCCATGAAATTCTAAAAAGTGCTTAAGAGGATGGAAGATAAACATAAGGGGTACAATGTGCACTTTATGAGAGATATTCATTAGGTTGGTTCTCCTATTACTTTGGATTGAAGTAATGCTTCTGTATTTGTTAAGTTTTTAAAGGTTTTTATAGTATTATATTAGATTCACTATTAAATAGCCAATTTCATTTTAAAGGTAATCAGTTATGATTGAGCATTGTTAAATATTTCTCTAACATAATTTTTATGCCATTCACTATTAAACATGAGTCTGATGGTTGTGACAATTGTTTACTGGCCAAACTTCACTGTCATTAGCACCATTTATAATTTCTCCCTCATTTATCAAAATAGTGGACCTTGGGTAATTTTAAATAGTTTAAATAGAATGGATTATTGTTTTTAATTTTATAGCTTTGAAGCATTTTTTATGCTTTTTTTTTTTAATGATGATTCAAGCTCAGCCCTCTTAACCTGTAAATTTTCAGGATGCATCTCATAATCCTGTAATATTGCTTGGCAAGGCCACTTTTAGTTTGTTACAGTGAACTTGATGATATGGACTACAAAATTCAATACCGGAGATTTAGCATAGATGAGTTCAGAAGTGGCAACCATAATGAAGTAAATAAATGGTGAAAATTACAAACCGCTATCAGCCTATCACTCATATTAATCTTTAATAGCAGGTTCTTTAGAGGAAGACAGAGGAAGGAACAATGGCTACAAAAAGGCTAAATGAATTGTTGGAAGCCTGCAAATCTTCTCCGTTTGACAATTCAGGTTTCACTGTTTGGGATTAAGTGATCATCAAGACATGATTTAATTTTTGTTCTCATCTTCACTTTATATATCAATAACGTATTTTAGTTTATTCAGTTAAATTATCTAACATAAATTCAGTTACATCATCTCATCTCTCTGGTAATCTTCTGTTAATCTTGAAGGGATATTTAGGACCACGATAATTATAAGTATATATTATATGACGATAAAAAAAATTGCGTTATATGGGAAATTTTCTTTTCTAGCTCTAATTATCTTGAAGCGTTTAACAATTTTTGCTGAACTTCTAATGCTCATGCCAAAGCTTGACTTGATGGTGAGGTTTACTCTGACATTATTCAGTTCCGCATTTTCAGATCTTTTGCTCATTACGATAAGGTTTTATTCTCTTTCCACAAGTTTTGTCACTATACTGGTATGTCCTAGCTGTCATTTTGTAGTTTGGAAGATATTTTATAAGGAGAATAAAGGAATAGATATAACAAAGGGGACAAGTAATGCTGTACTGCAAGAAGAGGAAAGTGGAAAACAAAATACAGTATAATTTTACAGTCTTTTTGAATTTCAGTATTTGGAACACTCCTAAAAATACCATGGGCAGAGCATTAAAGCAAATCCAAATCAACTGGATGGTGTTCATTGGACTAAAGTAGACTTTGAGAGCAATCAATATTGATTAGATCTATTTGTGAAGGTTCTTATGCTTCACTTTTTCTAAAATATTTACGTATTATTCCATTTTTCAGTGCTTTTGTTCCAGTGCTTGCTTCTCTATCGCTGTTCATTATGCATGCAGTTGTTCCAGTACTTTTTTCCATTTTTCTAAGAAACAGAGCACATTACAAATTTGAATGAATGAAGTCAACAACTAAGAATCAGGGAAAGCTTTATTTATTTATTTGTTTAATCTTCAATAGCTAATAATCTATCAGTAGCTGATACCCTTAATGGAGTGGCTATAGCTATATACAAGAAGCCAGCATCTAATCGTGCTATTTGAAATATTATACTATTAAAAACATTTTCTTATATTCTAATATGTAGACAGAAGGAAAGAAAGAAGAAAGCTTAGTCATATCATGTTTGAATTCCTTGCCTGTATTTTACATGTGTTTGCAATTCTTGTATTTGTTACCTAACTACTGGAACTTGAAAATTTATCCTGAGCATTTGGTGTTTTATTTATGGAAGAGATAAGAAGGAACTGTATCATGTTATATGAAAATTTTTGTATTATCTCATATATGTTGTTGGTTGGCCATGAGTTCTTGAAATGCAATCTGCAATTGTCTTCTTTAATCGCATCCAAATATGAAATTTAAGCCATGCTTTACTCAACATAACCAATAATGAGGCAAAAAGTACTTAAGTTGCTTATTAATCACAAGTATATTCTTAAATTCTTTTAACAAATGCAATTTTTTGAAAGATCCATTAGTTTGTCTTATTAATTCACTTAATAAAGCCATCTATTAGGAATTACAGGTATGGTTTGTCTATTTCAATCATTTTACTTGAGGATATCAATTTTGTAATACATGGACTTTTACTTTGTGTCCAGGATTCAAAATCTTGGCATTTTCATGCAACTAACTTGGTGGACGAGAACCAAGGATCAATGAGGAAATTTAGGTTGCATGCACAAGGTTCAAAGCAGAATTTGAAAAGGCCATTTTTTATAATCTCATCGTGGTTAATAAGTGATTTATAATTAAATATTTTACTCCTTATACTTATTATTTGCATTTTTATTAATTGTTAATTAGATGCAGAATGAATTATTAGAAACTCTTAAAAAGATATTTAGGTCATAAAATTATATGATGTCTTATTAAATTATAAAATTGCTTTTTCTTGATCTTTCATTTTTGCTTTGTTGTGTCCTCAAAATATTTTCCATTTTTGAGATGTTCAACAACTTATATAGTTCCTTTATTATTAATTATGCAATTGAGCAATTATATATATATATATATATATATTCTAATTTAAAATAAATTTATACATTCTATGCCCTGTGTGATACATAGGTCTGCTACGTAGTTACATTAAGATTCTCTAAATCATTAAATGTGATATTAAAAGCACGCTTCCATGACATTGCTCAATATTCAAACTTTGTTATAAGCCAATGCTTAGGATTGACATCCTCTTATTGGGACATGACTACAAATATGAGAAGTATGACAAATATTGGGAGGAAGTCAAACAACTTGAACCCTTTGTTAGTCATAAGAGTGACATTGGATCCTACGTATAAACTTGGCTATGTGAACACACAATTAAAGATAGATATGTATATATATGTATATATAGTGATTCTAAGGTGTGTGAGGCCATAAAGAAGGGTCAAAGACATCTTGTATCATCTATACAAACAATATTTTATTGGGGTTGTTAATGCACCAATTGAAATCCTTAAAGAAAGTGGTGATTAATGTTATATGGATATAGGGGGACAACCAATGCCAAATTTTGTTCTTGTAGGTCCGAAGCTCAAGTGGTGATTGTCAAAGAAAACAAGAGTTAGTTCATATTAGAAAACCAAGTTGGAGAAGTATCTTATAGTTGACATACTTGACAATAATCCTTCTTTTGATATTTTAGTATGGTAGAAAGTAAATGCTACAAAATATGAAGTGTTTTCTCTTATCATGTATAATGTGTTATATGTGCTAATGTCCACTATGACTTTTGAGTTTGCTTTTAACACTGATAGACACATACTTGATGTTTATAGGAGTTTGTTGTCACCAAAGATGACTTAAATAGCCATTTGCACCAAAATTTGGCTATCTTGTAAAGAGTTCAATTTTAATAATCATAACTTTGATTAGTATGAAGCGTATGGTGGTATTGTATCTAGTAAGTTCCATACTTTATCAATAAATTTATGTTAAAAATATTATGATGTTTTTTTACCTTATGATTTTCACTTTCTAATTTTCTATTATTCTTGTTTAATTTTCACAAATATTTCAAAAGATTCAAGTGTCATTCAAGATATTATAAACATTGATTGATATGTTTTTATTTATGTATTGCATTTTATGTATTATATTTTATGACATTACATAATGCATTTGTATTGTACACTAAATAAAAATTTTTTAAATATTGATTTACTTTGATGTCATATTTTTTTTTACTGTTTGTACTGTGAGAATTTATTGTTCATCACAATGGATTTCTGTTTATTTCTCTTTTTGCAAAGGTTGTGCAGATTTTCATGGTCTTGGAAGATAATCTATTACAAGGAACTCTTGCTCCCAATATTGGAAAATTGAAGCAGTTATGAAGATTGTAAGAATATTTTGTTTACACTTTATTTTCATATTCAATTTTAAAGTCAAAGGGAATACAAATAATAGGGAAGCTAGTCCAACCGAATTCTTTCTAAAATTTATATTTTGATGAAATTTGCAATATGTATTACTATTTTTGACAAGCATGTTGGACAAAGCATTTTTTTTTTGCAGAAATAACAAGATGGAGCAAGATATGGGGTTAATTGATTGCATAGTATGTAAGGGTGCAGGTAAGTCTGTCAGATAGCTTGCAAATAAAAAAAAAAAATTATCATGAATTATGAAATATTTCAGATGTCGAACAAAATTATCTTTATTCTGTGCTATTCAATTAACACGAAGTATTTTAGGTATGTTTGCTTTTACCACCTTTGCGAGTATTTATGTTTACCTTTTGGTGAGTGAAATCAGCAATAGATTACTGCTGGTGGTGTTAGTATTTCTTTTTCTGACCATGTTTTGGAATTTTTTGTATTATTAGTTTCATTGTGAATCTGGTCACTTTATAATACTATTAAAAAACAATAATTCTTCCTAATTACCTTTTTTTTTTAGTGTTTGAAGCAATATATTAGCATGTAAAATTGTATAAGATTTAGTAATTTCTTGTAGTACTTTGCAAGACATTGATTTTTGGGATTAGGCATATGAAACATGATTGTGGATTAACATGGGATAAAAGTGGAAAAAATGAGAAGAGAGGGCCCCAAAAAAAAAAGTTAAACTTGGCCATAGTCGGTCACAATCCGAGCATTATCATGGTGGGGTGAGGAATGGGTTGTTCCATCATAAAGTCAAGCTAGACCTCAAGTCTAGTACAAACCTGACCCATGTAACAGCTAAGCACAGGGGGGAAGGCAATATACATAAATGACGTTATTTGTTGTTAGTTTGAATGAATAACAAGTTAAATTAGTCTTTCCAATTGATAAACTAAGGTAACCATTTAGGATATATATTATGTGTACTATAAGATCAATTTAGTATGACATAAATGTAAGGGTGTGTTATAATGAATGACAAGAGATGGAATGAAATGGTTAAAATAGATTGAACTATTATTTAGATTTTTTTGTTTTTTTTAAAGATGGAATAGAATGACAAGAAATAAACTCTGAAACCATCCCTTATCATCTAAAACTCTAATATTTATATCTCTTCAAATTTGAGGATCAATGATAGAATGAAATAAATAAGTGAAACTATTATAATTATATCTTTTTTAACTGAAGACTTGTTTTAAATCATATTTTAACTGTAAGAATAATATTAGAAAACTAATTTATAAATCATTCCACTCCATTAATAATTCATTTTATTCTTTTATTAAATTCTCAAATAATGAAATAATGAAATGGTGCATGACTTGTCATTCCATTCTATTATTTCTTATTCAGTCTATTTCCTCATAAACTCCCAAACATAATATAAGAAACTATATCTTAATAATAAAATAATTTAAATACTAAAATGTTAATTTAACCTTAATTGTTAGTATTGAAACTAAATAAAGTATTTGATTACGTTTAGAAACAATAACTTACTTTTTGTGGCATTATGGTTTTTCTTTAAAATGATATTATACGGCTAAAATATCTCCTTTAATGTGAATTGCAATACTAAATTTTTTTTAATATTATCTAAGTATAGGAAATATTTTTCCTTTATATACTTTCATGATCCGATTTTGCTCTTAGGCTTTATTTGGAAGTTTCATGAATAACATAATACAATTAACGAGATGAAAAAAGAACAGAAGAGAAAAGAATAGAACGAAATAAAAATTTATCTTTTCTCTATTTGGAAGTTTAACACAAAAATGAATGAAAATTTTCTTTCCTTCAATTGGGAGTTATATTAAAAGCAAACAAAATGATAAATATTATAAGAATAAATTATACAGACCTTTCTTTATTTTCAAAATCAATACAAACTTTTTTTAAATTTTGAAAAATTGTGTAGACTTCTTTTCTATATTCAAAACTTTCCTTTAAAAAAAGAGAAATTACATAGAGCTCCTTTAACTTTTGCTAAATTTACACCGACATTCCTTTTATTTTTAAAATATACACATATTCTTCGAAAAATAGAGTGAATGTCTATGTAATTCAATAAAACTCAAAAGATCTCTGGACAATTTCTTCTTTGTTTTAAGAAAGGTTTTAAAAATAGATAAGAGAGAGAGAGAGAGAGAGAGAGAGAGAGAGAGAGAGAGAGAGAGAGAGATATATATATATATATATATAATTTTAGTAAAATTTAAGAAAAATCTATATAATTTCAACAGAATTAAGAGGAGGTTTGTATTGATTTTGGAAAAAAAATCAATATAATTTCAATAAAACTCAAGAAATATATATGCGACTTTCTCAAATTATAAATACCAAATTACAATATAGTCTTTTTATTCTTGTATATTGAGGGGTTCATATTACTAGTAAATTGCTTTAAGAAGATGCATGAAATTGCTCGAGTTACAAGTCTAGAGAATATACTTTTGTATTACTTTTTATCTAAATTTTCTTTGGTTGTTGTTTTTTCTTATAACTAAGGGTCTTTTTCGGGTTCATTAACTATCAGTGATGACAATATAAAGAGATCGATGAGGTGAAAGGGATTACATCGTTTATATTAAGGATGCTATGAAAAGGAGCTGAAATGCTTTTACTGATATGTATTTAGTTATATCAAAATAATATTAGAATGGAAAGATATGGCGATAAAATGAGAAGATTATCCTTCCAAAGAGAAATAATCGATCTTGTTCCTCTTCCTCTAACGAACCTTCGACGACAAGAACTATAATAAAAAGATGATTGAGAAGCTCAGAAAAGGGCACAAAGCAATCATGGGTCTATTTCAGAATCAAGGGCCGCTGCCGCCATCGGGAAGCCATGTTCCTGACCGTGGACTTTCGATGGACGGACCTTCGATCTTGTTCCTCTTGCTCTAACAGACCTTTGACCAAGGATCTTGTTCCTTTCGCTTGAATGGAGTTCTTTTCCTCTTGCTTAGACTAGGGACCTTTGATCAGATGCAGCACCTTATAATCAATCTTGTTCATCTTGCTCCACGGACCTTCGACAACAACGAGGCATAGTGGATCCGGCGAGAGGATGCTGTTCTTGGGTCTCAGGTACATATGGGTTTGACCAGTACTTGAAAACCAAGGGCAAAATCAACTTTGTCCATTTTGGCTCCATAACCTGGGGAGATTCATGCACTATAGTCCTCGTAAACGCTTGCAGGTCTTCATTCGCTATAGTTTATGCTTTCTTTCAACCAAACGCATTCTCTCGAGGGATTGTATTTCTTTTTTCATTTGGTGGTGTCAACTAAACCGGTTCTAATTAGTACATAAATGCAATCTCAACAAAAGAGACAAACGAAAACCAAAAAATTTCAAATTCAGAAAAGAGATGGAGATTTCATTTGCAACTTTAAATGTAGATATTGATTATTCTGTATTCATAATCAAGTTACTGAGGAGATAGAGTAAAAGTGTCCTACTTAAAGAGCAATTGTGTTTAACAATGTTTTTGATGAAAAATTTCAATTTGCAATAAAAAATTAATAGATTAGGTTATAATTTTTTAAAAAAAAAATCCCATTCAAATTAAAATTTGATGGTTCCTTGCTTTATCTCCTAACATGAGAGAGAGGGACAAAAAATAGTGTTAAGAGAATGAAAGTATGAAAATAGTTTCCATCCCTTTCCATTTTATTTTATCTTTTTCAAAACTTCTAAATAATATATATATATATATATATATATTCAATCTATTGTTTCCCATTTCATTTTATACATCTAAACACACTGTTTGAATCGTGCAAAAATCTTAAACGGACCTTGCAAATCTCTAGCAAGTTAAAATTTATGGGAAAATTTTGATTTTGTTTAGCATTTAGTATTTTATAAAATTAAGCAGCAATAAAAGGTTTCACTTGAACTTTAGTTATAAGAAGCTTGGTTGTGAAAAATATACTTTTATGTTCGATATATATTGAAAAAGAATAATGATCGTATTAATTTTGGTATATTATATGGCATAATAAACTATTTAATATATAACACTATTTTATAAAATGTGTTGTTATAATCATACTTATTAATCATATTTATATAATTAATTTGATGTTATTTAATTAATAAATATGATTATAATAATAAATTTAATAAAATAAATATAAATATATAACTACCTAGAGTAGTTATTGTATTATAGTTAAAGTTTATAATAAACTCAAATTCATTTTATCATTGTTTAAAATTTACAGGTCATAGTTTTTCAATTCAAATCTTTTATGCATCGCATGAATGCACATGGGATACATAATATATTTAGGTCATTCAAATCAAATTTAGGAGCCCGTTTAGTACATAAAAAGTTAAGATGAAAATAGAAAAAAAAAAAGTAAAAAAATAATTTTGTAGATAGAAAATATCCATAATACATTTATTTTTAATAATTAAAAAATTATTATTAAAGAACATTAAATAGTGATTGAATAATGATTATAAAAGTAAAATTGTAATTTTTCTCAACTTTCCTTTCCTTTTTTCCCTTTCCCTCATCTCTTCCCACTAAACCAAATAGGCCCTAGATGATTTAGATTATATATTTTTTTATATTAATCATCAGTTTTTAAGTTGATTGTTCAAAAACTATTTTAAGTTTGCATTTTGTATCCTTCAAAATAAAAAATTAAAATTAAAAAATATATGAAATTTGGGCCTTTCAAATTAAATCTAGATGGCTTAGACTAGTTACCTTGGATGCACATGTTCAAAAATAACATGGGTGCATTCAACTTTTCAAATTAAAACAAATTTAAAATTTTGAAATATATACAATTAATTAATTAATTAATATTAAAATTTTCTTTTCCTTTCTTCTAAATCTAAGTTGAATTTGTATTTAAAAAAAATTTGTTTACTAAAAATTTAAATTAGTTATTGACTAAGTACTAAACTAGCTCCATAGACCTAGTTAAACTCACAAAGTTCATCAAGTCATCTGTAGTTAAAAATTAGAAATTGCGTAAAATTGTCATACATGGTTGATTAGATAACTAAGGTGCTATTCATAGGTAAAAGCGTTTTTTTTTAAATAGTATTAAATAGTCCACTCAAACATAAATAATTGACATAAAAATATAAATTAAAAGTTTTAAAAAACTCAGTGGCAAAGAAGAACTAAGAAGACAAAAAAAATTAAAAATAGTGTTATTACAACTCGCATAAGTTTCTTTGAAACTCTTAAGGAAACAAAGAAAAAGTTGTTACTAAAATTATATTCTACTATTTTAATATCCAGCAATAGCAGGGGGAGGTGGTGAGCTATATTAGGCCCCAAAGCTCGGGGGCAAGATGATGCCATCCCATGTTGGTGGTGGCGAAGATAAGATAGTAGTAGAAAGACGAGAATTAGTCAGTGGTGGGGGAGAGAAAATGGGTGGAGGGGGAGAATGAGCTACGGGTAGTGGAGACTTGACTAGGAATGGAGGAGAATGGACTGGAGGTGGCGGTGAGGAGACTAATGGAGGTGGAGAATGAACCAAGGGTGGTGAAGATTGTACTGGGGGTTGAGAAGAATGAATTGGAAAGGGTGATGAGTGGACTGGTGGAGGTGAAGAGTGAAGCGGGGGCAGTGGAGACTGGATTGGTGATGGAGGAGAGTTAATTGGCGATGGTAGAGATTGGATTGGTAGTGGTGAGGAATGAATCGAGGGTGGAGGAAAATGAATTAATGGTGGTGGTGGCTAGACTATAGTTAAAGGAGAGTGAATTAAGGGTGTTGGTGAGTGGACTAATAGAGGTGAAGATTGGACTAACGGTGAAAGAAAGTGAACTAGGGGCGAAGAATAGTGAATTAGGGGTGAGGGTGAATGGATTGATGGAGGTTGATAGCAAATTAAGGGTAGTGGAGATTGGATTGATGGTGGAGGAAAGTGAATTGAGGGTGAAGGAGAGTGAACTAGAGGTGGCGATGAATGGATCGATAAAGGTGGAGAGTGAATTGGGGGTGATGATGAGTGGACTAATAGAGGTGGAGAGTGAATTGGAAGTGGTGAAGATTGAACTACTAGCGGTTGAAAGTGAATTGGGGGTGATAGAGACAAGATTAGGGGCAGAGGAGAGTGAGCTAAAGGTGGCGATGAATGGACTGATGGAAATAGAGAGTAAGTTAGGGGTGGTGGAGAATGGATTAAGGATTGTGGGGAATGGATTAGTATTGTAGGAGAGTGGATTGGGGACGGTGGGGAATGGATTGGTGGTGGAGAATAATAGATTGAGGGCAATGAAGAATGGATTAGGGGTGGAGGAGAATGGACTAAAGGTGGTAGGGATTGGAGTGGAGGTGGAATAGAGTAGATTGGAGGTGGTGGAGAATGGACCAGGGGTGAAGGAGAGTGAATTGGTGGTGGGTTAGTCTTTGGCTTCATAAGTGGCTTATTCTTTGGTGTCTTAAGCTTAGGTCATTTGAAATTTGATGGCTTTGGCACAGATGTAAGTGTTAGGGTTGGCTTTAGTGTCAAAGGGTTATGGCCATTGCTTGCACTGCTACAACTCTTGCTACAATCCACAGGATGAGTCACCATCGGAAGGCATTGCTTGAATGTCTTTTGATTTGGCTTTAATGGTAAACAATTGTTAATGTCATCAAAAACAATATTCACCTTCAAAGAAAGCAAGCAAGCTTGGGCTTCCCCATTAAAGTAGTTGTCAGAAAATGTGAAGTTGGTCAACATAAGCAACTTACAAATGGTGTCAGACACATACCCAACAATCTTATTATGTGCAATGTCTATTACCTTTACACTTTTCAAACTTGATAAGTTTGGTAAAGTTCTTATAAATCCACTATGGCTAACATAAAAAATTATCACATTTCCTAACAATCCAATTTCTTGTGGGAAGCAACCTACAAGGCTATTGCCTAAGAAAACAATCTCATTCAAGTTCACCATGTTCCCAATTGATTTTGGAATACAACCTGTGAAATTGTTGTTAGCAAAGGTCACAACTGAGACTGTGGATCTGCCTATAGTTTCTAGGATAGTAGAAACAAAGCGATTGTTGTTCAAGAACATTGCATCAAGGTTTTTTTCAAATAACTGTGGAAGCAAAAGTCCTTCAGAGTCATTGTATCTAATATCCAAGTACTTTAAGCTTGGCCATGTTAGGACTACATAAGGAAAATCACCAACAAATCGATTATTACTAATATCAAACTCACGCATAAGAGTGAAACTTTTGAAGCTCTTTAGGATAATTCCACAAAACCTATTAGAGTTAATATGAAAAAGAGCCATGTCTATTAAGAGACCTAACTTTGGTACGGGATGCCCAGTAATGTCTCCATGGTTAAGATCAATTCCAACAATGACAGTTAATGTAGGGTTATCAAGAGCTTGGGCACAAAACACACCAGTGTAAGAATATACATTGGCACCTACCCAATTGCTAAGTGTATTAAAAAGGTCAGAGTATATTGCACTTTTCCATGCCTGAAAAGCAACATAAGCTTTTTTAAGCCTTTCATGTTCAAAAGTTAAATGAGTTTTAAGTTCACAATTATAATCTAATGGAAGATCATTATCCTCTATGATTGGTGGGAGTAGGTGTGAAAGAGAAGAGACAATAAGGGAGTTAAAGATGAAGCAACCTAAGGCCTATTTTCAATAAAGCATAGCCATGACGCCTTGTAGGCCCTAAGTTGCTTAATAAGTAAGCTAAAAAAGATAAACTCAGAATAAGTGGCCTTATATTGAAGGAGTTGGATGACAAAATTTGAATAGTTATGGAAAGTGGTTTCTAATTTTGGCTTAAAACAATCTTGCTTTTCTCTTAGATAGCCTCAATACCTTTATTTTTTCTTAAGACAAATTTAAAAAGGAGATTAGTTATGATTTTAATATTAGAATCATGTACTAAACAAAACAACTCAAACGTATAACTGACTTGGTCTTTCTTTAACAATAATTTAGAGAAAGTAAAGCCATGTTTGGTATATGACAACAATTTTTTACCTTAAATGAATAAAAACAATAAATCCATTTGAACTCAAATCATGTCATAAGAGAGCATAGAATTAAAATAAGTTGTGTTCTACATTTAAATGCTTGAATTTTTTAAGCAACATTTTTTACTCTCTTATTTTGTGTTTGTCTATTTTTGCTTAATCATAAATACACTTTATATTTTTATATAAAAATTTCATCCCTAAAAAAAAGGCAAAGAATAACACAAAAAATCACCATTTTATTATAAAATTGCATCTCAATCCTTTCAACACAACTAAGGAAACAAAATCAATAGTGTCATACATTGTAGATTGACAAATAACTTAGAGATCTTTTAGGTCATAATAAACATGCCACCAAATGTAGGACTCATCACATTCAAGCGTTGAACAATACAAAATTTAAAGCAAAGCAAAGTAATGAACATAGAAATCAATAGCTCATCAAACAACTAATCATGAAGGAAATATTGCTATTGAATTTCATCTTTTACAAGAAGAGTTTATATGGTCATTTAAAATTTATTTATTTTAAGTCATTTGAACCAGATCATAGTAAAAAGGAAAAATTCAATTTTATTAACAAAGTAGAGAAGAAAACTTCAAAAATGATCAAATTGGATGAAAAAGTAGAATCTTTTAGGTGGTATTTAATTTTGTGAACATCTTGATTTTTCAAATATTTTTTAAAAAATGAGTTTAATGTGTGTGTGTGTGTGTGTGTGTGCATAAGTATAATTAATATTTCTATGTTATTTGTGATATATAGTATAAATAATTTTAAAGATTAAATCACTCTAAAAGATTTGGGTTTAAATCTTAAAAAAAGCAAAAATTAATCAAAAAATTATAAGAACTTAATTATAAATTTTTACACAATGATGATGAAATTAAAAATCAAGTAAAATTATAAAAACTAAAGTACTAATTTAAAGTTCTACAAATTTTCATATACTAAAACATGTATATAGGTTGAAAAGCATACCTATAAGCTCTTTCTCAAATTTTTTTGTTCAAAGGAAGCTTTTTAATGGCTCAATCCAACTTGTTTGGCTAACACATTCTAGCTTGGGGATATTAGCCTAGTTTATTAATGAACAATGAATAATGGAAGCAAATTTCATTGAAGATTTTCTTTTTTGATGAAGATCTATTATGTCGAGAAGCAAAGAAATGGAAGAAGAATGAAGTAGGAAGGACTCTATGATCACATCTACTAGTTAAAACTCTATTTGGCACATTGGCATTTTTCATGTCGAGAAGCAACGATATAGAGGAAGAATGAAGTAGGAATGACTCTATAATCACATCTACTAGTTAAAGCTCTATTTGACTAATTGGCTTTTTTTTGTAAGAAGCAAATTTCATTAATTAAAAGAAAAACATTCAAAATTAAAACCCTTATAGTAAAAGCCTATTTAACAAATAAAAGCATAAAAGTGTAAAATTGATAAAGTAAATAAACTAAAGGGTCCTAATAAGGAAATGCCTATACAAAAGCAATAAAAATTACAAAAAGAAGATAAAAGGGACATTTAAGGCCAACAATGCTTCATGTAAGAGGAAGAAAAAAGAAAAAGGTGGTGAGTTCACTAAACTCCACAAGTTAAGTGTGCAATGTAAAGCTAATATGATAAAATACCTTTAAAAAAATAAGGAGCCATGTGACATTAGCTTAATGTTAAGGTTAAGCCATAAGGGCACAGCTTCTTGAGGGATATAAATTTTTGCATGACAAAGTGCCTATAAAATAAGAGTAATAGTTGACTTTTTGTATAATAAAGTGACTCTAGTGTAGGCAAAAAGATGTAAGGTTTAGAATAACTTGCTGATAAGGCTTTAAGGGATTCAAAGGTTTGAAGTTAAAATGATATGATAATAGTTAGGAAAGGAAGCTTCTTCAATAGTAGAATGTCAAAAAAAAGGTTTTAGAAAACATAGGATTATGAATAGCAAGGTGCATTTTTTGTAATCATAATAAAGAAATTCATAGATATTATATAAGTTTTTTAATTTGCAAGAGGTATGCTAAAAAGAGAAAGTTAACCAGCAAGATAAAAAAGAGATGCGAGGATTGAATTAAACCTTGAAGTGGAAATATGTGTTTTTTCGAAGAGAGGGGAATAAAAGAATCAAATGATATAGGAAATAAGTAAAGTAATGCTTAGTGGGTTTGATGAGATTTGATCTTTTATTTGAAAAGTAAGGAAGGAGGGATCAAAGGGCCTAAGGAAGCAGCCATAGGAGAGAGTTGAGGAAAAAAGGTTTTTCTAACAAAGATCATAAAGCCTAGTTTGAAAAGAAATACTAAACTTTTTTAGGATCATTTTTTGGTGAAAAGATAAGAGAAGTTATAAATGTGGTTTTGGAAGAAAAAATAGGAAAAACATCATAGAGACATCTTAATAAAGCAAGGAGAAGTTTATGTGAATAAGCATTGTAAGCACTGATTTTGTGATAAAGATTGATGGCGAAGAAGGGATTTTCAACTTTAAAGGAAGAAAAGGTTTTTAAAATTAGGCAAGAAAAAAAAGAAGGATTTTTACCATTAAGGAATTGGCTAAAAGACAAGCTTGGTGGTAGAAGACGATGTAGGAAAGTTATGAAAGAATCCCATGTTTAAAGATTAAGTAAAACATATAACATGGATTTTGATTTTTTAGAGTTAAAGTGAGTGAGGAAGGTCAAGGATGTGGCCATGAAGGGATTAACTAAAGGACCAAGACAAAAAAGGTAGGAGATCAAAATATGTGTTTTCTTTTCATAAGAAAATATTGTGTTTTCATAGTTGAGTGGTTTCAAGCAGAGGGTAGGTAGGGTTATATTGGTACACGAAAGCAAAGGTATAAGGGATTTAGACAAGGATGAATGGTGGCAAAAAATCTTAGGTGTAGACAACGATTTGATTAGACATTTGAGTCACTTGAGAAAACATCTTAGACTTTTTTTTCTTTAACTTCATATGAATCTTAGTCATTGCTTCCTTATAAACTTTAGTTTTTCTTCAATTAAGATGCTTCCACGCTCCTAAATACTTCTCTAACTTATATTTGAAGTTAACTTTAAAGATTCCCACTATAAGCCTATTAAACTAGTAGGGACTATTAGGACTAAACACTAATTTTGACTTTTGCTTAAATATAACTTGCCTATACAATTTACTATATTCATCTACTTTTTTTTTTACGAAACTACAAGAATGTATATTTTTTTTTTTAAATAATGTAATCCTCATACATTGAGTGACAAATAGGGGGCAAGCTCCCGTTGATAGCAATAACTTTCCAATCCTTAATAATTTCAACTTAAATTATCACATAGGATAACATGATAAAAGATAAACTAAAGAGATATGGTAAAATGGGATCACCCTTCTTTAATCCTTGCATTTGAAAGAATTACATAATAAGATTTCCATTTACAATAACATGATAACTCATCATGGTAACACACTACATCAAAACTTTGATCCACTTTTTAAGGAAATTCATTTTTATTAGGACTACTTTAATAAAATTTTAGGAGAACTTATCATAAGTCTTATAGATCCAATTTTAAAACACACCATTTTTTCTTGCATGTTTTGGTTTTGTGAGTAATGTTTAGCACCTTGAAGGCTAAAATATTCTACCCTTTATGAATGCACTTTAGTTAGAAACCATAAAGTTATCTAATATGCCATTTAGCTTATTACACAAAACTTTGGCCATCACCTTATAAATAATATTATATAAATTTATAGTCCTATACTTTTAGATTTTAGGTTCTCACTTTTTGAAAAAGTAAAGAAATAAAGGTCTAGTTTAATTATTTCAACATATAACCTTAAAACCTTTCATGTAGCTTTCATTTGAAACATACAGGTCATTTTGTTACTCTTTTAAAGAGCACATATTATATTTATTTAATTCCATTAATATTTTAGCCACTTTAATGAAAAGGTACATCATAAAAATTTACAAAAACTGAATTCTAATCTTTGTTCTTGGAATCAATGAAACAAAATTGGGTCATATCCAAGGAAAATGTCACCATCTAAAATTATAATGTTTGTAGATAAGCCCATAGATCCTTTACATTTAGATCCTAAATGTATAGGATAAATTTGAAAAAAGATAAAGAAAATAAAAGAAAAAATAATGTGTATGGGATCCACAGAGAATGAGTATCTCACTCACACTTTTTCTTCTTCTATTTAACTGTTTTTCAAATTTACCTCCTATATTTCTAAATATAAGGGATTCAAATTCTTATAATTGATTATATAAATAATGTTTCTTTGATAAGAAACATTTATTACATACTTTGAGGTTTATCATTTTTATTTCTCAAAATTTATACTTAACATTTATAAAAATTAATGAAATTGAATTCCAATTATAACCCAATACATAAAATGTTGATTAAAATGATATTAGTTATTTATATAATTAGATCCTATTATAAAAAAAGTCAATGTAGTAATTTAATCTTTTAAAATATATAATATGCTTAAAAAATTGAAAATTGATTATTTATTACATATTTTAAAAAATTTACAATTACAAACTAATATTTAATTAACTAATAAAAAAGAAAAAGAGAGACATATACTCAGAAAGAGAGAGAGAGAGAGAGAGACACACACACACACACATATATATATATATATATTACAATTACAATAATATAGCAATTGTATAAATTTGTGTGTATGAGTTTGATAAAAGAAATAGCCAAAAAATATGTGGGAAAAAAAGAAATTTTTTATTAAAAAAATGCATACAAAATACTCAAAATTAAATTAGGGAGTAAAATATTATTTCAGTTTCTTATAGCTGGAGTAATTTTTAATTTAATTTTTCATAAAATTATCCTCTTTATTTGGTCATTCCAATATAAAGTAATTTTCATTTTAATCCATCATAGAATTACTTTTTTAATTTAGTCATTTACATATAGATATTTTTTAATTTAATTTTTTACAAATAAAATTGTAATTGACAATGGTTTCTCATGCATTAGTGTTTTTCAATTTGATAAAAAGACATTATTAATAATAGTTATATTTAAAAAGGACAAAATTGAGAAGATAATTATATGATAAACTAAATTAAGAAATACCTTATTTATCATAGAACAAAATAAAATTTTACTTTCAAATTGGGCATACATGTAAAAATGTATAACAATGAGTTTATGATCTAGTAGTCACATGAATAATATTTTTGATGAACACATGAATAATATTTTAGGATGTATGTTAATGAAGGCTTTAGGTGGTGGTCAAATATTTTTCCACAAAAAAAAAAGGGAGAAAAAGGTACACACACATAGATGCATACGTATTATTATAGATTATATTTTGAATTTTTTAAATAAATTATACCAAAATATCTTAGTTTCAAGAATAAATTATGATAGTTTCTTTTAAATTTTCATTAAACTACACTTGACATCTATTATAATAAATTACATCCAATTCCTTTAATATCTTGATATTGTTAATAGCCATATATTACAAAACCTTTTTTTCTATTTCTTTTTCTTTTTGTAACAAATGTTAAATTTTTGTATAATATGAAATTGTAATTTTATTTTAATATTAAATTATATGATGTAAAAAATTAATTTTATTGATAAAAATTAAATTAAAAATAATTTGAATGTAATTTTCGAAAATAAAAAATATAATTTAGTTAATGTAATTTATTTAATTTCAAATATTGAATTGGAGCTGGGAAGGGGATAGAACGGGAGAAGAACAAAAGGTTCGTACGTGGAAGCAACTGGTGAAGACTTTAATAACCTTTTTGTGTTCTCCAATATTTCAGAAGGCGTCTTCGTCGTCTCAGTAAAGACCACGGGACAAACAACATTATTGGGAAAGGCTGGACGAATCAAATTCCAGTTTTTTTTTTCTTTTTTTTTTTCTGGGAATTTACCAATTGTTTCTGGAAAACCCCAGGCTGAGGAAAATCGAACCGAACCTAGACGGACCACGATTACCATTTTTGTTCCCGATTTGGAGTTCTAATGTTTTGTCCTTGTGTTTGAATTTGAAGCTGGGGATTCGCTTTCGTCGGTGAATCTCACAGAAAATAATTGGGGAGCTTTTCGAACAATGAAGCCCATGAAGACTATATATGATCTGATTGAAGAGGCCAAGGTCCGAACTGTCTGGTGGGCCCTATCTATATTCGCCATTACCTATTTCTTAACTCGTAAGTGATTCGAATTTGGTATGGTTGGGATTATGTAACTTCTTGTTATTTCTTGTTAAATCTGATGTTTTCAGAATGAATTGGGAATGATTTTGCTATCTGTGTAGCTTCATATACCCTGGGTTTTGCTTTGAAAACTATTAATTGCTATCATCATAGGAAAATTTTGAGCTTAAGCTTGGTGGTTAGTAGCTGAACCTCTCCTTGGATGCTGAGGAAATTGAAAAATGATAAATTTTGCTTGCTTCATCACCATGCTGTTAGTCGATTGCTTGTAGTTCACATATATAACCTGAGTGATAATAATTATGATTTATAAGAGTTAAATTTCATACGTGCACATGCTATGATTGTTTGATTTTGATACCTTGGCTCAACGAGGGATGACCCCACTCTTAAGTTCATTAGTTGGTGGCTGGTGCATGCCTATTTGGTGGCTTTATCCCCTTATTAATCATCGTGCTTTAGTTTAAGTCTTCATTCTGGTCATAGGCATGACTTTCAATGTACCAGACTTTCAGTGTAGTATTCATATCTTTGTTAAAAAGAAAGAAGAATATATTACTATTGGCATTCAAGTCAACCATTTTCTTTATTGACATTCTTTATTGTCTGTCACAGATACAAGTAAGTCAATGTGGATGAATGTACCCATCTCAATTCTGTTTGTTTCTGCACTGCGCATTCTTTTGAATAAGGTGGAGTTCCGTTGGAAGGTTGAACCACCTGGATCACAGACATATTTATCTCATTTGGAGAAGAAACAGTTATCTTTAAATGATACACGCCTCTCTACTCCACCTCCCCCGGCAAAATGGAAGAGGAAAATTGATTCTCCGGTTGTGGAGGCCGCAGTCAGCGATTTCATCGACAAAATATTGAAGGACTTTGTGATAGATTTGTGGTACACAGATATTACTCCAGATCAAGAGTTTCCTCAGCACATTCATGCAATTATAATGGATGCTCTTGGTGAAATATCAGGGAGGCTTAAGGAGATAAACCTTGTTGACTTGCTGACAAGGTATCATATTTCCCCCCCCCCCCCCTCTCTTTTTGTTTATGAGAGAAAGATAGGAATATGGCAAGTTCTTGGTTAGCCTTATAATTGTGATTTCAAATTTGTTATTATGAATAATTGCTAATTGTTTTTAAATTTATCTTATGTGACAGGGATATAGTTGATGTAGTAGGTAATCACTTAGATCTTTTCAGAAGAAATCAAGCTGCTATAGGTGTTGATGTTATGTTAACATTATCTTCTGAGGAGAGGAATGAACGATTGAAGTACCATCTGTTGAATTCTAGGGAGCTTCATCCTGCACTTATATCTCCTGAGAGTGAGTACAAGGTGTGAGTGGAGTGTTCTGATGTTATCCATTTTTGCTTTTGGGCATTATGGCTTGTATCTTGTCTAATGGTTTCTCCTTCTTTTAGGTTCTTCAGCGGCTAATGGGTGGGGTGCTTGCTATAGTACTCAGACAACGAGAAGCTCAATGTCCTGTGATTCGATCAATAGCTAGGGAACTATTAACTTGCTTGGTAATGCAACCTACCATGGATTTGGCAAGTCCTGGGTATGTTCTTGATTATATTATTTAGTTTATTATCTTTAAGTTTTTCTTTTAGGCAGGAAGGTGTTAATGGTTTTTAGTTTTTATTCTATTGAACAGTTTGCAGAAACAATATTTCAGATAATAATTTTTTAAGTTCCTTTCTTTGTTTTTTGGGGGGGGGGGGGGGGGAGGGTTGTGGTGGGGGTTAGGGGATTGGTCTTGGTGCACTATAAATTTAGAGAATCTGATTAGTGTGACATTCTGCTGTGGATTTGGGCTATTGAAGTTGTAGTTTTTATTATGGACTATGATATGTAAGATAATATCTGATTGCAACATTAAACATACTATCTATTTACCAAAAAAAGTACATGCTTAAAACATATTGTCAAATTGGTATAGTTGGATAATGCAGAAACATTGTAAAGACTCCATTTGCCTTGTGAATTTTGATGTTTGAAATAAACCTATCATGTTGGACATTTATGAGATTGAGTATTGCAGAAGAATTCTGACTATTTTTCTTGATAATTATTCAAATTTCCGTTCATAAATACACAATTATTCATATTTATAAATTATGATCAGGTATATCAATGAACTGCTCGAATCCCTACTTCTTGTCATTAATGATGGGGGCACAGTTGGGATGGCCATTGGTCAATCTTCTAATGCAGCTAGTCATTACCACGGTCAGTCTACTGTTGCTGGGGGTGGTCATGATGATAACACAGCCTTGAAAAAGCCTTTATCTTTGAACCAAGGGGCTGATATGACATTGGCTAAATGCACTATCAGCAAGATCCTTTGAAGGTCAGGTATGCTGATTGGGCACGAATGTTAGATACTGCAACTCAGAGGAGAACTGAAGTCCTTATGCCTGAGAATCTTGACAACATGTGGACAAAAGGAAGGAACTACAAAAAGAAAGAGATAAAAAAAATGAAAACAGCCTCTCAGGATCCTCCTGCAAAGAGTCCTGCTATGGACAGTGTAGTGCCTGATAGAAATTTGACTAAGGAAAAGTCAGCGAGTAATCCTGTTAGTTATGCAGTTCCAGAAGGGAAGTCTTCACTGCAGGCAATGCATGCCTTGAGTTCAGATCCCCTGATAAATTTTGGGAGCACAAATGAGTCAGGGTCTTCTCAGAACCCTGTCAAGGAGTTACTATTTATGGGAGAGCATCAAGTTGATGAAGTGAAGGAAGCTGAGGCTGTTGCTTATAAAAGTCGGCTCAAGAAGTCCAACAGCACTTCTGACTTGGGAATTCAACCACAGAAAGAGGGAGGGCCCATAATTTCAGAGTTCTACAGCCCTGATTTTGAGAGGCACAATGAAGGATATCGGGGAAAGAGTGCTTCTGACATGGTTATTAGCAAAGAGGGGCAACTATTTCCCAAGCTCCGGTGCCGGGTATGCATCTTGGCTGTGACAGTCATGAGATATATTATTTTGGAAAGTAAAGTGAACCAGATTCTACGTAATAGACACTATCTAAAAGCAGAATGGACTGTCACCATGGGTATTTACTTTTAGTTAAGTTTTTGTACCTAGAGAGAGGGAGAATTGGATGAGAGAAAGAATGATAGAGATAATTTTCTTAAAGAGGTTCTTTCTTGTTATGATCAACCTCCTTATGTCTATTTCTAAAGATCATAGGAGTATACTACATGCAGAACATTGTAGTAAATGTAGATGTGGTACACATAGTACAAGGGCATAAGCCCAACCCATTACTAACAGCTTAAAACTAATGAATTGTTTATCCTTGTCTACTTGTCCTTTGCAGGTTATGGGAGCATATTTTGAGAAACTTGGGTCCAAATCTTTTGCTGTTTATTCAATTGCAGTGACAGATGCACCAAACAGAACTTGGTTTGTGAAGAGAAGGTTTGCTTCTTACACACATTTTATTATAATTATAATGGGAGTCCACAGGTGATATTTGAATTTTGAATATTACAGATAAATTCATTAGAAATGGGTTTATAAAATAAGGTATTGTGCTAAATTCCAACCATAAAATAAAATGACCAGATTTCTGATTGCAATTTTTGTTGAATGATCAACTTTTGAGTATAAACTATATTTTTTACCCAAAAGAAAAAATGTTCAAGTTTTAAAATTGTTCTGGTCCAATCACTTTGTGTTATGACTTAACTGTTCTTTCTCTTGGTGATATACAGGTACAGGAATTTTGAGCGATTGCATCGGCATCTTAAAGATATTCCGAATTACACGTTACATTTGCCTCCTAAAAGGATATTTTCCTCAAGCACAGAGGATACTTTTGTCCATCAGCGTTGCATTCAGCTTGATAAATACCTCCAGGTATTTGTGGTCCTTGTCTACATGACTACAACTCTTTAAAAAGGCATAGATTTCTTTTGTACTTTACAATAGCTCTTTCTTCACCTCTGTATGCTGCCTTGCTTCAGGATCTCCTGTCAATAGCTAATGTTGCTGAGCAACACGAAGTATGGGACTTTTTGAGTGTCTCCTCAAAGGTGTGCATCTGTATTTTTTTTTTTAATAACTCCATATGACGTTTATATCATTTCTCTTGGTACTTTCTGGAGAGATAATGATATTGATAATCTAACAAAAGCATTATTATTGTCTCTTTTTTTTTCTCCCTTTTTGAAGAACTACTCATTTGGGAAATCTTCTTCAATGATGAGGACCCTGGCGGGTATGTAACTCTAACCTTTGAGTTTCACGTACTTGCAGTTTATGAGCTCAGTTGGTAACTTTTCTATATGTAGCAACCTGCAAGTTAGGATTCTGTTGTCACCTGTTAATCTGCTATATATAGTTAAAAAAATTTATATTGGCAGTTCTGTCATCTAATTAAAATTCTTCAAACTCTGGTGTTCTGCTCATTCAAAATGCACCTTTAAAAATCGGGGAAAAGATAGAAATAATAGAAGTGAGAGAGAAAGCTTTTACCATTGGCATTCTTGTATACCTTTCTCTTTTATTTGAAGGTTCCAGCCCATAAGACAGAAAGTTTTCTGTCATAGTCGTGGGTGTGGGGTAGGATGATATAGGGAGTTAGCATATTGAATTGTTTAGGCTGACAAAACCTTTCAGTTGATATTTGAGTTGGCCTCTTCTATCTCCTTAATGGTGGAAGCTGGAAGGTTTCTCTCCGGGAACTGAAACTGTTTTGTTATGGAAAATTCTCCCAATCCACAATTGATAGAAACCATTTTTCATCAAAGGCTTTTGTTATTCATTTCTTATTTAATAAGGACTGAATGGCTAGAAAGTTACATATATTTACCATATTATCAGCCTCAAGTGGGTTATGTTGAAAAAAATTGGTATGTAATTTCTTTTTTGAACTTAATCCCAAATCCCAATATTCAAAGGCTTCTGAATGCAGAACCCTTTACTTTGTTTTTCTGTTTATAAATTCCAGATTTAATGTTTGAATTTTTTATGTTAACAGTCAATGTGGATGATGCTGTGGATGATATTGTACGCCAGTTTAAAGGGGTTTCAGATGGTTTAATGCGAAAAGTTGTTGGTTCGACGTCCCCAATCAATGAAGGTCCTTCAACATCTAACTTATGGAACTTGTCCTGGAATGCTGATGAAATAGATGGGAGTATTCCTAGGCAAAATATGGCAGAAACTGTGTTAAGCTCAGATAATGAGGAAGGTGAAAAAAATGCAGATATTGCCCATGAGGGTATTGATAGAGAAGTAGCACAAGCTCACAAGGGGCATTCTGACAACGAATTGAGCTCAAAGGGTTATCCACCACAAGTAATAAACCATGCTGAAGGGTCTGGTAAATTGGATCAAGACAGAAAACATGATTTGGTGGTTGAAGCTAGGGTTGGCAAGGATGTTCGAGCTACAAATTTCACTATGATTCCTAATAATTTGGAGGATCCAGTAGCTGTGCCACCTGAGGTCTGTGTTGTCAGCTGAGTATTTTTTTCCCCCTTTTTTTTACATCACTTTTGTTGATTGGGATACTTGGTCCTGTGGTACTTACTGATTTTTACAGATTATTTAGTAGCTAGTTATCATCACTGAGACTAGGCTACTGACTGGTATGCCTACTTGGTAAAATTGGGAATAGAATTTATAACTGATCCCCTCCCAATGAAGGAAGTTGAGTAATTATCAGACATCCTAGCTTATTAGTTGTTAGACCTGGTCAGGTGTTCTAAACCCTGTTTCCCTATATAGTTACCAAATCTTTTGGAAAGTTTTTCTGACTTTTTTGTCTGTAAAGGCATATAATGAAAACTAGGAACCATGAGCTAAACTGTTGGGGAAGCATATTTTGTGGTGTTATATGGCCTCCTTTTGTTTTACTTTCCCTTCTAAGTGAAAGAATAATGATATGCAACCAGAAGAAAACAGGACTGAAGTTTTACTTGGGACTTATCTAGGGCATCAGCAGGATCTTTTCTATTATCTGTGCATTCTTCAATGAGTACATTTTTTTTTTTAAATTTGGAAGACACTGTTATGTACATTCATAGCTTTCACTTTTTTGCAGTGGACTCCGCCTAATATGAGTGTCCCTATTTTAAATTTAGTTGACAAGATATTTCAGCTTCAGAAAAGAGGCTGGCTACGGTATGTTACTCTATTTAGACTTCCAGTAATTTTAATGTTAGTAAGTGCAAGAAATAACGTCTAATATACTACTAAATCTTCTGGTGTTCTCATTTTGTATGTTTTTTGAAATTGCAAGTTATTATGACGTGTTCTGTGATCTTTTATCTTGCTGTTAGAGATAAGACTTATTCCTAGATGTTCACCTAACATCTTAAGCTTTTAGAATGATTGGTTCCCTGACATGGTACAGAAATTTTCATGGCTAAGTCATCTATTTGATATTTACATCTTCCCAATCTAAAGATCAAATTAGATTTTTCCACAAGGGATTGGTTGTTCTATGATTTGTCCATGCTTTAATCCTAAAGGGTTTTTGTGTAAGGGGATGCATTATAGATAAAGTCCATTTGTTGGCATGGTTCTATATTCATTTCTTTTTCATCTGGTTTGGAAAAAATAATTTACCATCAATAAGTTTCAACCTGTGTTTTCTACTACGTCTAGTCTGCTGGAAATAGTGTTACTTTTGGGTTAAATGAATTTTAGTGAACACAATATTAAGTCTCATGGTTCTGCTGATTTGTTTCACTCTCTGAACATGAGTTGCTAATACTAACTCATTTATGTTCATGCAGAAGACAGGTCTTTTGGATATCAAAACAGATATTACAGTTAGTGATGGAAGATGCTATTGATGATTGGCTCCTGAGGCAGATTCATTTGCTCAGGCAAGAGGAGACTATTGCCCAAGGAATTCGGTGGCTTCAAGATGTAAGGATTGAATCAAATTTTGAACCTCATCTTTACCTCTGACATAGTTTACCAACTAAGAGATTGAAGCGTATTATGTGCTGCCCCAGTTTACATGGCTGTTCAATAGCCTAACAGTATGAATAACCATTTTTTTGTTTAATTTGTGCATCAGTATCATGCTTAATTGTAGTTTGGTTCTAAAATTTATGTTTTGGGTAACTGTATATTACTAGGTATTTTGATTGGATAAATTCTTTTTGTCCAAACTGAACACCACATAGAAACCTAAAAACAAATCATGTCCCATCCCTTAAAAATCCAGGCATTCCTTCCACACTAACCCATGACAAAGGACAGCATAAGTTGTGCCATGCCATAAAGCTTTACACTCAGGTCTCCTTCTTAAAACTCTAAAACAAATCAAAAGAAACTATCAAAAGAAACTAACTGCTTGATGCTGTGTGGGCACCAAGATTTAGCAAACGCACAAAAAAGCCTGATCCAAAATAGCTGGTTGATGGTCAGGGAGTTTCCGTTGTAAACATGCCATGGGATAGGAGAGCTATAATGTATTGATGCCATTCTGTTCTTGTTTTGTGCTCTTTTGATGCTGCTTTAAAGGAGCGCCACTTCTCATCCTCCCCTGTGATGCATCTTTCCTTCTAATAACTATGCTCCTTTTTTTTTAAAAAAAAAAAAAAAGATCTGTGCAATCTTGTACTTGTCTCATTATTTCATTGTGAAGTACAGCTTTGTAGGATTTCTATTTTCTAATGAATTTAAAATTGCTATCAGTTTTGCAGTCTATTTCTGGTTTCTGCTGCTTAAATTGCATTTGATTAGCGTTTTCTTGGATAATTTTTTATTTTAAATGATCCTATTAATTTGCCAATATTGTCTGCTAATTTCCTTTTCCTCTTAGTAGTGTAACTTATTAAACAATCTTTTTGCCTGGCTTGTAAATGTGGTGTTTTTTCCTCATTAGCTGGAGGTCATAAAATGTTGATAATTTGAAGTCTGTCATGGTTGAAATTTTTCTAAAATGTTAATGGAATTGTGGATTAGCAAGTGGTATAAGTTCTCTCTTGTACATGTCCTGTGTAAGATCTTTTTGCCTGGCTTGTAAATGTGGTGTTTTTTCCTCATTAGCTGGAGGTCATAAAATGTTGATAATTTGAAGTCTGTCATGGTTGAAATTTTTCTAAAATGTTAATGGAATTGTGGATTAGCAAGTGGTATAAGTTCTCTCTTGTACATGTCCTGTGTAAGCTTTTTGTTTGGTTCAAAGAAATCAAATTAACTAGGTTAGTCATAGGTTCCAGATGAAGGAGTGATCACATCTTAATTTACGAAAAATGATATCCATGTTACTAGTTTTCTCATGGTTTTCAAGTCTTGGCCTTAAATTTCTTTACATGATCTTACAGTTATGTCTAATTGCAGTTTGATATATGAAATTATCACCAGCCAAATAATAAGAATAATTATAACAATTAATAAATTTATAAAGTAATTGGCAACAGCTTGTGCAAATGCTTCATGTTGTTTACTTATATGCTTTCAGGTCCTGTGGCCTGGTGGTACATTTTTCACTAGAGTGGGGACTCCTCAGATGTCAACTAGTGGCAGTGACATCGATAAAAAACCTTTTCAAACAATGAGTGAATCTAGTGGAAGCAAGATCACTAAAGCTGGGTCAGGCTCTTTTGAGGAACAACTTGAGGCTGCTCGTAGAGCAAGTGCGGTCAAGAAGCTGCTCTTTGGTTAGTTCTGCTTTCTCTAGAGTCTTACCTGTATTCATTTGATATCAGTTGTTGATGAATATTCTTCCATTTTAAAAGTTTTATATAGCTTCTTCCCAGTATGTTCTATCTTTCTTCTAAGATTCGTATTTACTTAAAAGGTAAACTGCAGAAATACTCCCTCAGAGACTTCTCAATGTTTATTTTATTCCAGCCATTATGTTTTAACTTGCTTCTATTCTTATCAGATGGAGCTCCAACTACCTTAGTCAGCTTAATCGGGCAAAAGCAGTACAGACGTTGTGCCAGGGATATATACTATTTTAGTCAGGTTAAAAATCTCTTTCCCATTGTCGTATGCCCTTGATGCGGACCTTTTTCTTGTGTTTATCTGTTTCCAATTTTCTCCAACTTAAGAAATTTTCTTCTAAACTAACATTTACGTCATTTCTCTGCATTTTAGTCTACTATATGTACGAAGCAACTTGCTTATGCGATCCTCGAACTTCTTCTCATATCTATATTCCCCGAGATGCAGAATCTAGTCATGAATGTTCACGAGAATATGCATGTTCACCAACCTGTACAGACCTGTCAGAGTGGCCTGCATATGTTCTAGTTGAGATGACTAGACTTGGGAAGGCCATGTTTCTGTTTGTCTGGTGACATTGGGTTTCATGGCTTTGCCTTTTTGGTCTCTCTTTTATAAGGTATCAGGAACAATGTTTTATGGGTTGTTTTCCTCTTGGAGCTTTGTTTTTAATTCTCACTGTACAAAGATTAGATTTAGGATCATGTACAGAAACTCTTTTTTGGTGGATTCATTTTGCACTCTCGGGGCATAACCATGCCATAGGGCTTTTGTATCGAGAATTGAATTTAGTGAATATTCTTTATTCGTTCGTCATTGGGATCTGACTCTTGTTCATTTTCTGAACTTATATTTCCACGTTTATCACAATGTTTTATATGGGTCGAATTTAATCCAGTTTCCTTGTTTCCTTTGTTCTTGTCATTATCCAGTAATGAGTCCTTTGTGCTTTTCGTGGTGCTAAGTTCCTGCCAAGATTGATAGAATTTGATGGCCAATATATAGACCAACCTGGCGTAGAATAATTTAAAGAACTTGAAATTCCTGCCTCTTAAAATTCGCTGGCATCTTTTTCGATTTCAATAACTTCTTAGGCCTTGTTCAAAAGTACACAGAATAAAAAGAAATAGAAGGGGAGATGGAAAAAAAAAAGTGATTTTGGGAATAGGAAATGATTATTATGTCTTTATTTAAAAGAAAGTAATAAAAAAGATAAATATTATTAAATAATAATAAGAAGAATATAATAAATATTATAAAAAATAGGATGGGAGAGAAATTCCATACCAACCAACCGTTACTCAAAAGAGTACATTATTAATCACAATCTGCTTACATAAATGCTTGCCGTAAAGTTAAAATCAGTATATAGTGAGGACGTTCTATTGATACTCTTAACTTTGATCCCAGATTAATACTTTCTCACGATTAGACATTTTTCCAGTAACTTGGTAGTTTGATTGATTGAACAGTCACCCTGTTGAGTCATAAAATTATTTTTTAAGAATTGATCCAATACAAATTGGTCAAGTAAGAAAAAAAAAAAAGATGATACGGCACTGTAATATAACAAAATATAAAATATTAAAATGTAATTTAAAATTTCCAGTTGTTGGATCTAATACAAATAACAAATATATATAAAAGTATCCGGTAGTTCATAGCTCCTATGTATCTAAGCTGGACTTAACCAGAATCAGAAAAGCTTGTCATGGGGCAATGATGGAATCAGGAAGATTGGGGAATAGACCATATAGAGAGTACTGCTTTAGTTTTCCCACTTGATACCAAGAATTGAGGACCTTGAGGTTCTTGTCTGTCCCTGTGAATGCCAATTGAATCCCTATGTTGCAGCCTCTTCCACCATTGTTTTGACACTCTGAATTTGGCACTGCACAGTCTTGGTTGTTGAGGCACACACTTCCACCCGAACATCCATCACATCCGAAGCTCTTCCAAAACAAATTTTGAAGAGTTCCCTCTTGAAACTCAAGAACCTGATAAATCATTCCAATTTCAGATTTAGAAACTTTAAGAAGAAAGACTTGACATGATGTCTATATTTGATATACTGGTATTCAGAATGTTTATTGTCATTAAAATATTAAGAGTTATTAAATGATACTATTATGAGTGTCGATATATTATACTTTCAAGAAGTCATGAAGATCTCAAATTCCAATCCCATCGTTTTTAGCTTTGTTAATTTTTATAAAATACCAATGATGACAACTTTCAATTATTATACCAAATATGAAAATTTTAACTATCATAATATCTTAATGTGAGATAATAGTGTATTAAATGATAACAAGATTTTTTTTAATTAGTACACATTATTCACTCATTTAGAAGAGTTCGTTTACACGTCATAATTTAATTGAAAAATTTGATAACACTTAAAAAAAACTACACCCACAACTTTTGAGCATGTCAAGTGTTTTTACCAAAGTGAAACTAGTAATGGTGTGGGAGTTGTCCGAAAACATAATTGGAGGTGATCTTGCTGCATACTGGTGTCCAGCAAATGATACCATAAACCCACCAGAATTGGCCTGATCAACTCACAGAAACCACATCATTCAATTGATCAGAAATGCCTCAGTTACACAATCAATATTGTGCAATAGCATAACATATATGGCTGCAGGAATAAATCATTATATATACATAGAGATTATATGATTATATCTCTACTTTTCTCTGACCTACAAAATCAGAGGCTGTACAGCCTCATATTGTTATTGTAATACCATCTCTGTTCAAATCATGTTCATAATAATATTAGTTCAAGTATATGTATGTGTATAGATATATGAATTAGACCAGGGAAGCTTGAAGAATAATCACCACCATGATAGAGCAAATTAACTTTTCTTAACTGAACTTAAAACAGTTCTTTGATTATCACTTGAACCTAACCCACAAGAAGTGCTATTACTAATTACTAACTACTTCATTTATGTTTTATTATAGTAGTTGTTAGATAATATAACAATTTACTGTTAGCTTTCATTTAACAACTTAGACTTCTAAGTTGAAGTAGTCTTTGATAGTCACAATCAAATCACTTCTAGTCAAGTTCATGACTTTTAAATTATGAAAAAACATATGTACATATACAGATATGTTTCATACCGGGTCAAAGGAGCTTCCGTTAATGGTAAGCAGGGAGATCTCATCGACCTTTGGTCTGAACACGGTAAGTTGTGCAGCTTTGCCGGAGAGGCCGAGACGGCGGTCACATGGCGAAAGCTGTGGACCCTGATTCAGAAAGAAGGATTCCTTGTCTGAGAATGCAATACCAAAGCTAAAACCATCACCTCTCTGAACCTTAGCATCAGAACATGGGCTATAAACGTCATTTGTATCTCCAGCATCTGCACCAAACATCACCATCAATGTCACAACCATACCCATAACCATCTTGAATATGGCAAAAGCTTCTTCATCCATTGTTCCCAATCTCATGATCTTCTTCAAGAGGTTATTTTCTTTAGAGAAACTAGAGGACGAAAAAGAAGAAAAACTGGATAGTTATATAATACGAATAAGAGAGCTGTCACAAGGTTAGATGATTTATTTTGGGTCATTCCAGAGATAGTGGACAGAAGAAGAGTACAAGTTTTGTGGTGATTAAAACAAAGTGTGAAGTTGAATATTGTATTTTCACACAAGAACGAAAAATTCAAACCATATTAATTTGGAAAAAAAAAAAAAGAACCCAGAAAAAAAATGCAAAAAGAAATCATACAAGCGTGCGTGCGTTCAGAATTTGCACGTTGCAAATTGATCTTCCAGAGTATGATTGATTAAACAAGAGCAACATGAAGAGATGAATTGAAAGGAAAACAAAAACGACTACAAAACAAGGAGCTTAAATTCATATTAATTGTGCACCAAACTGATCTAAATTGGATTAATCATTAATGGATGTGAAAAGAAAGAAAAACTAAAAGCATTACTGGAAACATTCCATAGATGGGTTTTACAGTTTCACTTGCCTTTAAATCTCAAGAAGTATAGAGGAGATTCACGTTGAAATGCTTGGTGTCTTTGTGATTCTACAACCTGCAAAAGGATCAAGTAAAGGGAAAAATTATATGTAGTTTTTTTATATTTTTGTTATCAGGTTTTTAAATTAAAAATATAATAAGTATATAATTTTTTAATAATAAAATAAATAAGTCTATGATTTTTATAAATAATTATATAATTTTTAATATAATCATATATTTATGATATTATCATTAAGAAATATACCTATGTTTCAATTAAAAAATTTAATAATAAAAATGCAAAAAAATTATACATAAATCTAATGTATAAATAAAATAATCTAGAAAGGTGGTGGCAACTTTTCTTTTAGAAGTGGTTATGGAAGTTGGTTTTTGGTATTCTTCATTTTGATTATCTTAAGAATTCACTCTTTCAGGTCAAATTTACTCCTTTTGTATTTTTTAGTGGAATTCAATGATATTTGTTGTAAAAATTTTAAATTTATCATAAAAATTATTTATCCCAGAAATTAAATGCTCTAGCAATCAATAAAAAGTGTATTTAGAATAAATATTAGAAAAAGAAAATAAGATGAAAAAAAAAACCATGATTGTATTTGGGATTAAATTGTCCAAATTTTTATGGAAAACTATACCAAGGAAAATTCCTAGAAAATTATATTATAAAACTTACATCAAACATAGAATTTTTATTTTCCTAAGTTTAATTTTCTGAGAAATTTGGTATAAAAATCTTGACAAACTTGAAAAGATCTCCATATCAAAAGCTACCTTATTGATTATTACGACAAGTTTATGATAATAAATAAAAATTGAAAATTTCTATGTGCATGCCACTTTTTCAAGAGATCTAGAGTCAGAACAAGTGTCGTAAATCAACAGGAAAATGGGGCATAAAAAGACAACCATTTTTTTTTAAATAATCATAGAAAAGACTTAACTTAAATGCATCACTATTAATTAACAAATTCGCTAAAACAATAAAAATTTATTAAATTAATTAGGGTTGTACTTCAAAATGAGAAATCAAATCAAACGATGTATAAAGGCCAAATAAAGTAACATGACATTTTTTTCCCAAAGAAGAATTCTCAAACAATATATCACTTACTTTTAAGACTTTAGTAATTGTTGTAATTCTTGGCCATAAAAATTAAAAAGTAATTGTTGTAATTAATGTTGGTTTTCTTGGGCCAGCATCTTCTTTTAGATTTTTGGACACAACATATGTTTATAATAGGCGCAATTTCTCATACTAAATACAACTTTGAAAAATTATTAAAAAAATAAAATAAAATTGTACCTTTAGAACTTTTAATACAGTGGTAAGTGTTTGATTCCATTATGCTAAAAATTAATAATTATGCTTACGGTTGCTTTTCTATAGCAAGTACTACTAGAAGAACAGTAAACCTAACCTCTTTTCTATGCTCTATATCATGTCAGGATCTCAAATTTTCTAAATTTTTGTTTATGCAATTATTTTGAGAATATTCGCATGTTCATCCCATAGATGATTATCAGTTAATTATTTTCTAATACTTTGATTTACCTATTTTTTCTTTGTTTTTTCAAAAATAATAATGAGAATTAAGTTACTCTCTAGTATTATCAATTGTGGCATTAGTGATGTGCGTTAATTTTTTTAATCACACATTATATTCAAAATTTAGTGCAGAGATCAATATAAAGATAAGGCTCATTGAGAGACAAATAGAGATTCACTTAAAAGACTGAGTGACGGCAAAACCTCTTTTTTTTTTGTGGAAAACAAAATCCTTTTTTTAAGTGACTTAACAAAATCATTAACTTCTTTTCTCTTGTTTTTTAATGATTATAATTTATCAACGGTAATTATATAAAGAAATTCAAATTTTCAATACTGAAGTTCTCTCTGTTAAAATTATTAAAATAAAAAATTTAGGGGGAAGAAATTCAATCTCTTAAAATTCATGTAATCATCAATTCCTCCCCCCCCCCCCCCTTTTCTTTTTCTTTTTTTTTTTCTTTTCTACATCTTCAATATATTGAACATTAGGAAGGAGGTATGGTATGGATACAACATTGATTTTTGGGTGGTCCCAAAGTTGTTACCTCGTATTGACAAATGTCAAAAAGTTGCATTTCGTGAGTTGTTGGGTTTTTGTTTAGGAAAAGAACATAAAAAGATGTGACAAAGAAGGGTGGAATAAAGTCTGCAAAGAATCTTCTTTTTGGAAAATTTGGATCTTTTAATACATTTGGTAATTAATTGGTCTCACACTCTCTTTTTATTTCTTTATTTCTTTTATTTTTGGCTTTTTTGCAACCATTCTTGCTCTTACCCGCCATTACAAGTCTCGCCATTTGGTGAGTTATTGAACACATTAGAATGAATCATCCCTCTTAAAGAAGAAAAAACAGAAAATCGTAAGCAAGTTTTCAGTTTTCTTTTCTTCTTTTCTCCTCTTTTCGTTAAATTATTCTTTCACTATTATAATTTTATTTAATAGGCAAAAATTTTCTTATAATTCTTTAATTTTATCTAAAACATCACTTACATCTCTTAACTTTATTTATTTTTAATTTAATTATTTAACTTTATTTTATATTTTACTTTTATCCATTTCCTTTATTTATTTTTAATTTGATCTTCTAATTTTACATTAAGTTTGATTTTCCGCTCTTGATTTTATTTAGTTTTAACTTAGTTTTATATCTTTCAAAATATAGTTGAATGTTTTCTTATTTTCAACACTATCAAATGAAAAGGCTTAATAAAAAAGTTTTATGTGATTCCTAGATAACTTAATTCAAATTATCTCTTATCAATTTAGATTTAATTACTATAATATTTTTCTATCTCTATCCATTTCATTATATAAATATGAGATAATAAGTCTACAAACATGGTGGTTTCCTAGTGATAATATCCACTGGAATTGAAAGAAAATGAGAGCATTATTTAAATTAGAGTAATAACATAAAAATAGGCAAAAAAAAAAAAAAAGGAGAAAAGCCCACACAAGTTCTAGAATGTAACATTTAGATGGTGATAAAAATAAATATTATGATAGGTGGAATTTAAGTTGGTAAGAGGTTATTAGAGATAAGGTATCAAAAAATTACATAAAACTTTTTTATTAGATAATTTGATAATATTAGAAAAAAGAAAACAATTAAATGGTTTTTGTCAATTAAGCTATCAAAATAGTAGGTAGAATTTAAATTAATAAGAGGCTATTAAAATTAAATTACTAAGAAATCACATGAATTCTTTTATTAAACAATTTGATAGTATTAGAAAAAAGAAAATAATTGAGTGATTTTTATAAATTAAGAGATCAAATTAAAACAAAATAAAATTAATAGACAAAATAAAATATAAGATGAAATTGAGAAACTATATTATAACAAAATAAAAATAAGGAAACAAAGTAAAATTTGAGATAAAATTAAGAAACTTAATTAGTACAAAATCAAATTAAAAGAAAAAAAAAACGTTAGACAAAATTAAGGATTAAAAGCATATCTTAACCTATTAAATTTGTGCTTCATGTTTGAATATTTAAAAAATGACCACATCTTTGTTTATTATTATGGAAAAAACATTTATATGTAATTATTTATATTTTTATTATAAATTTTTAATTAAAATATAACCATTATATATCTTTCTAATAATAACATAATAAATATATAATTTTTATAGACAAATGTATTTATTATACGTAAACCGCTGTTTAATCCTATTGTAATTCCTAAGACTTGAAATCAATTACATATAAAAGAAGGGACTCAAAAATAAATAAATAAAAATCCTCACTGGAAAGGGAATGAATCAAAATTCTGATAATCCGAAAGGAAGTAACGGAGAGGTGAGTTTCCGAGTCATGGACTCGCTTGACTCGTAGGCCTTTAATTAGGTCAAGTTGAGGTTTTTTCAAGGTTTAAAAATCGCTGTGACTCAAGCAGAGAAGGGTGAGTGAAAGGGTGGAGAAGAAGCAGATCTGAAAGCTAAGGAAATCTGCAAGCTAAGAGGCCCCAAAAGGTTTCTGTCAAACGAAGAAAAAGAGGCAATATCAAATGCTTTGAACCTTGTTTTTCTGGCTTTTCAAACAGTCAGAAAATGCCGTCCCCTTGTTTCCACAAGCTTATTCTTCCATCCACCGTCCAAGCCAGCCAACTGGTACCTAAATTTCTCTCCTTTCACTTTTTCTAGCCTCTTCTATGGAGTTTGGCCTTTTGTCTTCTTTGAATGTTTTTGTAATTGATGCTTTGACTGGCCATATTCTTCGTTTTATGGGAAATTTCAGCGAGAGTGAAGGAACCGGAAAAATAATATGTTTCTTGATTTTGCTTCTGTTTCTGCTCCTGCTTCGGCAGCTTTAAATTTTTCCCCCTTTAAACGCCAATTTCCTTGTGCACTTTTTGTTTTTTCTTCTAGGGTATGATGGGGAATCGGGGGTGTTCATGGATCTTCAATCTATATTTTGATAAAGAACATATTTTTAAAGGTTTTTGCAACCTAGAAGAATGCCTTGCCGGTGGAGTTCTGTCCCTGAACTCATTGGTTTCTGATACGAGTGTTTCGTGCGTTTAGGCGTTTGTTTACTGCGGGGAAGACTAATTTTGTGGAAATAGAGATAAAATGAATTTTTTTATAGGTTTATGTTTGTATGATCTTTGAAGTAATACCTGGTTGAGTTGAATATTAGTGCTGGATTTGAGTGGGTTGGTCAGTTCATGTCTCAATGATGCTTACACATATAAGCCTTTGAGTTTTCTCGTGCATCATATTCCTAATTGAAAATCTCCCGGAAAACTGTTTGGTTCATTCTTTTCTTGAAGTGGAGTTGTATTTAAAAACTTAAGGGGCGCGGCTATAGAACTACTGAAAAACCTGGATTCTTCAGGGTAAAAAATAAGGATTTGACTTCAATGTAAAGAAATTTGTTGCTCTGCTTTAGGAATCTAATTCCTTTACTAAGCACTTATACTTCCCCTTGCCACTGGTTCTAGGAAGTAGCAATTGAATATGAAGTGGTGTGAAGAGAATTTTTATTTTATATCCACTCAAATTGGTACCTAGCATAGGTAGTTGTATACTGAAGAGGTTCTCAAGTATCAAAACAGACACCTGAATTGAGGCAGGAAGCACTTTAATTAAGTCTAATATGTTAATGCAAGGAAATTATATGAAAAATAACTAGCAATGAAGTTAGTCTGGAGTCCTATCTCTATGTAGGGCATTTGAGTTTCATTAGTCGTAGAAGTTCAAGTGTTTTAGTTGTGTTTGAAATGTGCCATTATTCTGAGATTGTCTTACTTAAAATTTGACCTTCTAAAAGTTCATTAGGAGGCAACTGGGGGGAAAAAGATGGAATCTTGCAGTCTTTAAAGATGAATTTTGGATGATGAGGTTCTCTGCAACTTTGGTTTCTGAATTATATGTTGACTACCTTGAAAAAAAATGAAAATTAAATTTTTTTGGCTTTCATATTGTACATTGCAACCATTTTGATGTTTCTTGTAAGTTGATTTGCAGCAAGGCCTCTCTCCTTTTATTGCCCCTACCCCTCCCTTGCTTTTCTGACTAGTAACTGGGAAGCTTAACCATAAGCTGTAGTCTCAATCTCAATCCTTGTTGATTTGGTCCTTTTATGCGAATTAGCCTAGTTATGGGTTTTCATAGGACTGAATGCAAGGATAATCCTTGTTTAAGTTTTAAACACATTCCAAAATCATGTTTACTTTAAATAACATCCCTACATTGTTTTCTCTGATATCTTCTTTTTGGGGCTGAGGGCAGTGGGGCTTTTTAAGGTGATGGATGGGCACAACCAGCTTAATTCTCTTCAATTAATTTTCCGTAGTTAATTTTATAATGGTGGTAGAAATCTCAACCTTGCGTTGTGAGTATTTACTAATAATTGAAACCTAACTTGTGAACTGCAGAGAGTTCCAGATAATTTTTTGAGGAAGTTTGGGGGTGAGCTCTCTACGATCGCTACCCTTCATGTTCCTGATGGCAATGTTTGGCATGTTGGATTAAAAAAGGCAGACAACAAATTTTGGTTCCATGATGGTTGGAAGGAATTTGTTCAACGTTACTACATTGGTGTTGGATACTTCTTGGTGTTTAGATATGAAGGGAATTCATCTTTCAATGTTCATATTTTCAACTTGGCTACTTCCGAGATAAACTATCAATTAGCCATGCGAAGCAGTAATGAAGGGACTTACTTTACCAATCAACATCATATTTTTGACGAAATGGAAGATGAAGACTCCATTGAATACTTGGATTCAACACCTTCACATCTAACTTCCGGTGCATTTCATAAAAAGGTTATTGCTGGATCTGCAGATCAATTGACACCGGGCAAGAATTATACTCCTCCATCATTGCAGAATTTGTTTAATGGGTCTAAACTTAATAGCATAAACTGGGGAGACAGTGGAAGTGCCATTTCTTCAAAGGGTGCCAATTCACAAAACAATGTATTGACCAGAGATAAGGGTGTTCAGTTTAATGCAGCTGAGTTTAAGAGGTCTACTGAAGAGTTGAAATTGCATGCTTCCAATGATGAAATGCAGAGAATTAAAAAAAGAAAGAAGCGGAAAACTGATCCTAGTAAGCTCTTACAACACTGCATTATCTTTTGTAATTGTTAATCAAAATATTGAATTTTCTCATCAATTCAATTTTTGGAAGTGCAGATGGTGAAGAATCCTCTCCTCATCAAGAGGAGGAGGTAGAAATGCGCTTTAGATTTTATGAAAGTGCTTCTGCAAGAAAAAGAACTGTGACAGCAGAAGAAAGAGAAAGGGTAGTTAATGCAGCAAAAGCATTTGAGCCACCTAATCCTTTCTGTAGAGTTGTCCTGCGACCCTCCTATTTGTATAGGGGATGCATAATGGTGAGCCATTGAATTTAATATGACAAAACATTTTGGCAAAAAGTCTATTTTGATCCTCCAAAAATGACCCTGGTATCAATTTGCTCCCTCAGACTTTTTGTATCGCTTTAGTACCCAAGGGTTTGATTTTGTTTCAACTTCATAGAATACTTGATCCTTGAAAGACTGTATAGTATCATTTTAGTACTCTTGAGTTCTGAAAGGATGAAATTAAACAAAGTTATATCTGTAAATACCAAAGTGATACAAACAATCAGTAAGGGAGCCAATTAACACTGGCATAATCTTTTGAAAACCAAGATGGAGTTTCAGTTAAACATTTTTCTTTCGCCATTTATACTTACATGTGAAATTCCTTATGTTTGTTTTCCAGTATTTGCCATCTTGCTTTGCAGAAAAGCATTTGAATGGGGTTTCAGGATTCATCAAACTTCAAATTTCTGAGGGGAGACAGTGGCCGGTTCGCTGCCTTTATAGAGGGGGTAGAGCAAAGTTAAGCCAGGGGTGGTTTGAATTCGCCCAGGATAACAACCTTGGGGAAGGTGATGTCTGCGTTTTTGAGCTGCTTAGAATGAGGGAAGTAGTGCTGAAAGTTACTATATTCCGAGTCCTTGAGGATGATGTGGGATTGTTGAACCCTCCCATACAGCAAAATGAAAATATCAGCCCAACCTCTAAACTGTTGAACACTCCCTTGCAGCAAAATGTGAGCCCCATTAAACTGATTAGAAATTAGCAGCTGCAGGTTAATTCCTGACGCCGTAAATGTATTATCATGTAGCTCTCACTTCTGTGTGATCGGTTTACTGTTCATCTAATTTCTTCATGTGGAACTTAGGTGCTTTTTCCTTGTCCATAAACATTTCAGGTTGACTTAAAGTGGAACTTAATAATTGTAGTTTTGATACAGATTTTTTTCCCCTTGTTTTTGATTGACTTTGGCTTGTAAATAGATTGCTCAGTCTAGCTGCTGATGAGAAACTTGAGTCAAAACGCTGGTACTTCTGCTGTTTCACACCATTTTTTTGGCTTCTGGTTCTCCGGTCTTAAAATAATGTTTATAGCTGCACCTGAATGTTGTGTTGGCTTCATTTGCTATGCTTTTGTTGACATTTTCAAATATGGAGTTCTGATTGCCTTCGACATTTAGTTTTTAATTTTTCTTTTTGGGGTGCATGTGTTAGTTTGACATTATTTGGGTTAGATTCGTGCCATTCAATGCATACCAGTAGTAACTTTTTGCAGAGAACTGTAGATACTGACTAAACTATGATCATATGAAAATGTGGTAATAAATCCCACTCTTTTGTAGAGAATTATGTAAATATTCTCAATCTATGAAAGATAAGTGAAATAACCAAAGAAGTTATGAAGAATTATATAAATAATTGAAGTGTACTTCAGATATATATTTTCATATCTTTGTCGACTGGCTTTACCTGCAAGCTAAAGCAACGCCAAGTTACAGAATCCTAGACTACCTTGTTTGTCTCCAGCCTAATTTGGCCATATTAGTAATTTTCTGTCGAATTAATCAATAGGAATTGCAAAATCTTTGAAGTTATTTCATAGACCAAAAGCGCCTAGCACGGAAAAGAACAATGTGATTGCTAATTCCACACTTACACGGACTTGATTTCATGGTTGAAGTTATATCAATTGTAAGAAGTGGGACCCTTTTTAGATGGTAACATAGCCTCAAATCGATTCTGCACTTTTTAGGGACCCACGCTTGGACCCAACTCTCAAGTCGGTGGCTTAAAATTTGTTCATCTGAATTGGAAAGTGCAAGGCCTATAGCTGAGAACTTGCCTTTTCTACAACTTTATGAGACTCCTCCTTTATCCTTGTCCGACAGCATGGAGTAAATTGGGTTTCATACGATATGGATGGCGACCCTCTGCAATATCTTTCAAAAAAAAAAATTTCTTTTAAAAAGCTGCCCTACTCACAAAAGTGGCACGGCAGAGGGACTTGTGGAGATCTTCGCTACGAGGATTCCCATCCCGTATAGAGTAAATTAATATATATATATATATATATATATTAAAAATCTTTCATTTAATTTATATTTTTGTTAAAAAAATGATGTTTTCCTCAACATGAAACTATGATTTTATTCTTAAAAATAGTTAAGTTGATGTTAAATTTTAATATAAAATTATAATTTTATTTTTAATATGACAATAAATATAATTTAATATTTTTATTTTTGAAAAAATATATATATTATGTAAAAAATTAATTTTGTTAATAAAAATTAAATTGACAAAAAGTGTAATTTAACTTACTCTTTCGTTTAGGTTTGTCTTTTGAGGTATTTTTTATTGCAGGCCTATTGCTTGATGGGTCCTCTTTTTCCTTTGTAAAATTTCATTTATTTGTCTGTCCTAGGCCAAGATGATCTTTTTCTTCTCTCTCCCTCTCTCTCTCTTTATATATATATATATATATATAAACAACAATAACCCTAAAAAAAGTGATATATTCCTATATTTGTGGCTTTATGGGAGATTCCTTTTGAAGTCTACATGCACCAAGGGCAACATTAAAAATGGCTTGCCACCAACGACAAGTTATTCCAAGTTTTTCACATGGAAAGGATATAAAAAAAGATTAGAGTTAATTACAATTTTTTATATCTCTCCTATTAGATTTTTCAGTTAAAATATAATAAATATATAATTCCTCAATAATACTATAATAAGTATATAGTTAAATTAAAAGCCTTTGCAATTTTTTTGTAAAAATTATATACATGTTATAATATTATTAGATAATTATATACTTATTATATTTTAATTAAATAATTTAATAATAAAAATATAAGAATTTGCATTACAATGTTGTTGCTGACCATGTCCAACTTCTGAATTCAGAAGCATTGTTCTGAAAGGATGTCTCGGAAGATATTTGCAATGGCGCTCATCTCAGTGAATGTTGTTCATAGCAAGAACCTGATTCTATCAAAGGATGTAGATAATTGCCCACTAAGGCCTTCAAGTTGTTGAATAAAATTATAAAACGTGAAGATTTTTTTCAAAAGAATTCATAATACGATAGTTTATAGTAATTCTAAATTGATATGTAAATCATATCATCAATAGAGGGAAAAGAAGGAGTAATTAGGAGATAAGGAGAGAAGAAGGAAGAGGTAAAAGGGAGAAAGAGAAAAGAAAAAAAGATAGGTAAAAGAAACTAGATAGTGCTAATAACAGGGGTCCCAATGAAAAAAAAATTAAATTTTCAAAATGGATTCAGATAAAAAAAAAATGTACGATGTCCAAAGAAAAAAGACGTTTACTATTTTGAAACTGTTAACTGATGAATAATAACAACTTTTATAGCTTTATAAATATATAGATACTAAAATTTTATTCAATCACTAAATTCTATGAAAAGTTTAGAACTAAATGTTGATAAATGAAAGAGTAAATGATTTAATTTTGTAAATATTACTCTTTTTTAAGCTTTAGTTTACCAAAGATAAAATATCTTGATTTAGTCTTTCAAACTTTTTTCTCATCAAAATAAACCTTTTAAAAAATATTTATGTGCTCTTAGATAAAAAAATAGTGTTATTTTGGGAATAAAGACACTAACACAAGTTTATATTATCAATTTCATAGAGGCTATTTTGATTGAAAAATGTGAATAATCAAATTGAGAGGTTTTATTTTGGAAAGACTAAATTGAGAAAAAAAAATTCAAAAAATAAATAGAGAAACTTTATATTTAAAAAATCAAATTAAGATGAGTGTGATCTTTTAAGGATTATATCATTTAATTAATCTAAACAAATTATTTAAAAATAAATCACAGGGTTAAAACAATTAAGGAACTAGTAACGCAAAGTATTTCTAATTTAACCCCTAATTAACGGCTTAATATTTGATATACAAATAAGTCCCTATATCACCATTGAGCATCAGTTCCCTCTATTCTTATCCCACTGGGAAAGCGCCAAATGCTAGAAGCGAAATAGCAGAACCAGAGCAACACCAACAACAACTACATTGGCCAGCAAATTACGAAATTGCAAGCATTGCAGAAACTAATGAAAGTGCATAGGTTTGCGGGTCTGCATATTCATTGACAGGAAATATTTTAACTCTCAACACATTGTCTTTCCTCTTAACCACCTCGAAGACACAAACATCTCCCTTTTTTCAGCTCATTCTCCTTGACAAACCTAGCCCTTCCTCCGCCTATGCTCCTTCCTTCCGTGGTCTGTCTTATAATTTCTAAGTTCTAACTGACCATCCCATTTGGAGAAACCAGTCATCAGTGACATTTTGTATAGAACTTCATCAACATCTGGAAGATGTACAAATACTAACCATAAAGGGCTGTCTAAAGAAGAAGCGGCTTTTTAACCTATCACAAAAGATAATGTTGCAATTTCCAAGAAGGTAACCAGGAAAACATCAGCATGTTTGTATACCTCCAGAAGTTTTGGAGAAAAAAAAATGTCAGCATCTCAAAAGCAGTATCAGACTGTAAAATGTAAATACATGGATGTTGTGCTATTCTTTAAAGTGGTTAGTCAATTGAGTATTTTGAATATCAATTTAAAACCCAATTCTGCCAAGAAGTTTACTTATTTTATTTGTTTTGGTACTTAATTAGTTCTTTGAAACTATATTCGGCCATAAATTATGGTCATCTGGAAGGAAAATTTTATGAGCTTCATGAAATGGATGCTGAAATTGGCCATAAGGAGCTTGACTGGAAAATGACAATAAGTGGCGTAGGAAAATGTCGGAATATGGTTTTAAGTTTAACTCAGTGGTTGCTTCTTTCTTGACCTCTTGTGGTTATTTGTCCATCTCTTAAAGCGAGTGATTTCTAATTGTTTCTTCAGGTTGGTATCTTTGAAAGTGCAATTGATGATGCTGTTCAGAAATTGGTGACTTTTTTTCAGCAATAAAACTTTGGATGTCAGCTATAATCCGTGCGATTCATGTTGTATGCATGTGCGTGTGTATGTAAAATCCGTGTCAAGCTTCTGATGGTCTTCATTCTTGATAAATCTTTCATTTTACCCCAGTGTTTTTACATCATAGAACGCAGATCATTAAAATATTAACAAAGCCAACTTTACAAAAGATTCGATGATTGAAGAATGCTTTATTTGGTTTGTTTCTTCCTTTATTCTGTTTATTGATTTGTCGTCTTTGTTCATATATTGTCAATATTAGACCGTTAGGATGATAGATGGATATTGTCAAGCCACTAACAATGGAATCTATTTGTTCATCATGTCTTGGAAGTCAAGACTTTTTTTGTTTGATCTCCTTCGTGTGTCACACTCTAGCCACTTAGTCATCCTTCTTATGTGACAACTTTTAGTATTCTATGGTATTTCTCTTGTAGGTCTGGCTATCTTTGTTTCTTTACTATTATTTTATATAAGAATCTTCTACTTTTAGATGGATAACATTGATTTCTTTCCTCTCCAATTCTCTTCCTCTATTCTTTTGCTTTGCTTTTCCTGCTATCTCTGTTCAAAGCCCTCCTTAACTGACCCCTTTTTTGTAGGCATCTATCTGAACTTCATTTCAGGTAAGATTTTGTAGGTTCTCTTCCAAAATTTCATTTTTTGGAGTTAACTGACTTTTACTAGACTCCATCTAAAACATAAACCCTTCATTCTTGATAACATGGGGACATTGTTTCTTGATAAATCTTTCATTCTACCCCAGTTTTTTTACCAATATGTTGAATCTAGGGGATTTGATGATTGTACTGATTTTTTTGGAATATATAAATGATTTTGAAGATGACTGGAAATAAAACTTTGCTAGTTGGATTTTGATATTTCCAAAAGATAGAAAGAAGATCGGAGAATGTCACATAGTATTGGGGTCCTTTGAATTTACTGTAAAGGTACTAAAATTTGAGATCCCATTATTTACTTATATTTACTTGTGATTCAAAACAGTGAGAAAATATTGAGAACCAAATCTCTCAAAGGCTTAAGCTATAGACATAAAGCCTATGAATGATTTTATCTTTTTTCTTTTTAAATTATCTCTAACACAAGTAATTATTTTATTTTTCTTATCGGATTAGATTTATAGTCTAACAAATTTTGAGATAGTACACCCAAATCTACTATTTTAATTTTAATACTTTACAATATTTTGTTAAATACATATATTTTGTTTTGTAAGTTAACGTTTGTGGCTCATAATTAATTATTTCATGAGGGGATTACCCTTTTTACATAATGTGATTGCATAGTGGCTTCTCTTTTGATGATTTTTTTTAAATTACAATTTTTTATTAAATTGGAAAATATAAAGAGGAAGTATCTAATCATTTGAGGACTTTAAAGTTTGTAATTCAGGCTATAATCAAAAGAAAGTCGCTATGATATTTGGCTGAAGATAAGTGATGCAATTGATGAAAGCGACTGGTACCCTGGAGTTAGAGTTTACTAAAGATTGTAGATTATGAATGCATCTGAAGGGAATTCAATTTTTATTTTCCACTGCCCGGGCTTCGAAAGAACTAAAATACCATGAGTATTTACTTACATGATTGTTTTACTCATTAACCCCCATGCACATCCTTTAAATGACATTACTAGCTCTCTTATGTTGTCCTTGATACAATTCAAACTAAGCGACATGCTAGATGCCAAAAATAGTTTGCTGATTAAGTGAGAAAGAAAGCAAAATCCTTCATTTTACTAAGGTCGAACAAATTACTATTCCCCATATATTTATGCATTCAGTCAGGATGCATTCTATGATGTCGAAGGTCCTGCTCCATTCTTTGCTTAAATTTTATTTTAGCTTAAAATTTTCCACCTAACGAAATTGATTTGCCTGATGTTTAATGTTTATACAATTCCTACATGGTGTCAGTATGTACGATGTCAATGAAGGATTTCGTCTTATAGCTCTACCTCATATTTTGAACTTTTTTGTATGATACAATTTTTTAATGTGCTTCACACTTGCACTCTAGTGGTCTCCTCCTTCAATTTATATTTTAGTACATTTTCTTGACCACTCTATTCTATCATTTCAGGAAAGCAACATTGATATAGGAGTGAAAAGCATATACTACGTGTTGCAGAAGGCTGACAATGGATGATGGAAAAGGTTACTACGTGGAGAAATAAACATCGAAGCATTTTGGTGAGAGCCCAGCTTCTGAGGGCGATCACTTCGCTTCCTTGAAGGTTTGCCGTCTTTTGCATCTACATTCTTTGTTCTTAGCTAACATTTTTTACAGGTGAACTGACATCCTTGGTTGTAAAATTCTTAGCATATCCAATCCTGTGGATCACCACTATTTTAGAAATTCTTTTCTAATCATTTAATTAATGTAATTCTAAGACATGTACATATAAAAACAAAGAATTTTATTGTCATGTGATCTTTATCATTGAGGAAAAAATAAAAATATATTAGCAATATATTGGAGATATTTTAGTAAATGAAAATTTCTTTTCTCCGTGCTATGTGTTGATTCGACTTCTGAGATATTCTTGATTTAGGTGAGGAAGAAATTGCTATTATGTCTTTGCAGCGGTGACTGTACACGCAGGCAGAAGCAGAAGGTGGAAGGGGTATTTGATGAGTGTACTTATCTTTTTGGAATATATGAATGATTCTGAATGTGATTGGGAATAGAACTTTGTTGGCTGGATTTTGATGTTTCTTTGGTAAAAAGATGATATTTGGGTTTATTATATGGGAAATTGATAATGTAAAACAATATGTCAGCAAATGTTCTCATGTATTTACTAAGTTTACATAAAGAATTTTGCTATAAATGCAGAGCACAGATACAAACATTTAATATGTCGGTTAATCCTAAGAAGGATGGGAAATATTAATTAAATGTGCATTTATATTATCCAATCTGATATAACATGCACAACACTGGTATTTAAGTCTATAGGAATAGGTTCACTATTTCAAATTAAGGTTAGAAAATAAGAATGTGAAATATGTGTGTCCGAATTTCTGAATTAGTCTTTTGTTTAATTTAAATAAATATGCATGCCAAATTGAGTAAAAAAATGTATTAAGTTTCCTTTTGTGTTTGAATTTTTCTCCACATAATAACCGAATTTAAATTTGGAGACGAGAAATGGGGTAAACATAAGATTCGTGATGAAGACATTACTTTTCAACACACGGTTGCAAAGGTTTTGGTATCTGCTATTACATTTGCTTAAGTTCATTGGAATTATTGATACTCAATGAAGATAAAAAAATTGTATATGATAAAAATATAGCAATTGCAATGCTATATTTTTATCATATTTGTCATGTGATTATGTGATATCTACATTCTGCATTGTTATTTTACCAAGGTCTGCTAGGTTTTGTCTCAATATTTTTTCAAAGGAATGGAACATAGTAACTTTTGTGTAGGATGTTTGATGGGATTGGATGTATCTTTTATATTAATCCGTTGTTTACGTTTCTTTAAGAGGACCCAAATCTCCCTTGTATAATTGTACGTGTTTTTCTATATAAAACGTCTTATATGCTCATAGAATAGGAGAAAGTCTCCTCTTAACAATACATTGGTTAGCAAATTACGATGTTGCAAGCATTGCAGAAACCAATGAAAGTACGTAGGCTTACCGGTCTGCATATTCATTGACACGAAATATTCTAACTCTCAACATAATATCTTTCCTCTTAACCAGCTCAAAGACACAGACATCTCCTTCTTTCAGGTCATTATCCATGGCAAACCTAGCGCATCCTTTGCCTACGCTCTTTCCATAGCCTGACCCTTTCCTGTCAAAGCATCGAACATCCCATTACCTTCTATCCGAGGTCTGAAGTCTAATGGTTTTTGACCGACCATTCAGATACTTCAAAGCAAAACGAGCAGGCACGTACTGCAAACCAAGAAATTGCATAAAATAATTGGAAAATGCAACGATATATCATAAGAGGAAAAATATAGGGAGAAAATTAGACTAACCAATAAGTGTTTGGTACACTGGTATCTTGGTGCTATAATCTTACATACCATGATAGTTTGGATATTTGAATTTGATACCTATGGTTGGCAAATAATTATTATAGGATGGCATCTAAGGGATGAATAATACTTTCCTCCATGCTTCTACGTCATATTCACTCTTTTATGTTTAACATGGAAAATATATGAATATCTAGGTATAATTTCACCCAAAACTAGGAGTCTTTGGTATACAAGTATTTTCTATATGATGGTTACGATTGTGAGCAGTTATGTGGTTATATGGTGATATCTGAAATACCACCCCAATATCACATTCCAACAAAAACATTATGTGATGGTGACACTTAAAATTCTCTTTTATCTCACGTCACAGAGTTGTGATCCTCTGTATTTAGCAGAATAAATGCGCATATAATGTACTGAGAGTGTATGAAACCAACATTGAAAGCAACTTTTAATATAAAAAACTTTCAATCTTTTTATTTCTAACTATACTCTATACAATATTACAGAACATTTATTTTACATCACATTATAGGTGGTATATATAGTATTTTTTCTTTTTTCATCAATTACCAACTTTGTTCTCGTCAAAAAAAGTATATTTAGAAACTTAAAAAGTAAATAACAATGATTAATATGTGGAACCAAATATAAATTGTCACGACCCAAATCCCAAGTCGTGACCGGCACCTAGACCAAACCAAGCATGATTGGCCCAGCCTAGTAAGCCTAGCAACTCATTTAATATTCATACTTTTATATAAACATATCTACAGTGATTAGAGGTTGCCGAAAATCCGGCAGCATCTCTCCTACAAATTGGGCATCCCAATCCTGCAAATTCAACACAGCCCAATGCATTTCATTTCAAAAATTTACCAGTGTCCTATATCTTTGAATTCTTGCCACAATACAATATGGTATATCATTTTTTCAAAAATGTAAGCAAAAGTCATTATAATGGTCATTATATAATCTACAAAAAAGTATAATATCCTTAAGACCTAAAATAATATAACACCTAGTAGCCAATGTTTCTTGGAGTTCCTACACAACTCAATCGACCAAAACATCCTACCATCTATGTCTGGGGTGGAATGCAGATCCCAGAGCACCTTAATCTACTTTATGCTGATCTGAAATATGACAAAAGAAAGGGGTAAGCCTACCACTGGCTTAGTGAATGCATAGATAACAAATAAGTAGAGGGGAAACAAATAGGTTTAGAGTTTCTCACAATAGAATATTTAGATAAATAAAAGAAAATTTCTTTTATTGCCTTTAATTGTTGTCTATATAGATATAAATAATAATTAATTTACATTACAGGCTATCATTAAAAGCACAATTTAAAATTTAAGGACATAAGATATAATGGGTATCCTGTATAAGAATTACAATCAACCATGAGTGCCGCCACACAGGATTCAATTCTACTATCAATACCATTGCATAACATCGCAATATCACCACCATCACCAAGTGCCGTCACAAGGTGTGCGTATCACAATATAACCAGTATAATTATCACTGAGTGCCGCCACACAGTGTTTATTTATTATTCTAACTAAGTGCACTTAGGCCGTTACTCCCGCTAACGGCTACGGGATTTTAATCAGGCTTCCATCCAAAATTTTGAAATGAAAATAATTTAAATAAATTAAATATTAAAAAAATAAAAATTTGATCAAGTAAAAGAAGTGATTTTAATAAAATAAAAACAATTAATTACAAGTTTATATAATAAAATTTAAATAAAAGTCATTCATTATCTTTCCAGCCTATAACCATTTATATACACATATATATATATATATATATATCCACACATATATTTTAACCCACATAAAGTTTAAATTTGTTTCCCGAATAGCGCAGATATGACAATTCAAAAATGTGAAGTTTGGGCTAATAATAAGTAAATATAAAATAAAAGAGGCTACTATTTTGCTATCTATCCACTCACCTGTGGAGGCCAATAGTAGAGGCCTAAATTTCCTAAAATTCGAATGAATTTTCAATTGAAAGAGTAGTCCCAATATCACCTATAATTATATTGAACACAAAAACATCACCTTAAATTACTCTATTAGTTTCTAATATGCTCAATATAACTAATTTCACCCTCTAACACCTAAACCCATAATTATAGTTTTAAATTTTCTAATATTGCTGTTAACCCTAGGTTTTAGATTTCACAAATTAATTTCTACAGTCCAACTTAAGCTTATAAATTTTAATTTGAGTTTAAAATATATCTTAAGGAGCTTAAATGAATGTATTGGAAGCATCAATTCGTACCTTAATGGTTTAAATCAAAAAGCCCCAATTTGAGAAGCTTCCCACGGCCAAAATGAAGGAGAAATCAACAACTAAGGTTTTGGATTCCTATTGGCATCAAGATGAAGCAATAATGGAAGTTAAAATCAAAGAAAAGGTAACCCAAACACAAGAGGGGAGAGGAAGAACGGAAATGAAGCAACAAGTAAAAAGAAAGAAGAAGGAAATGGAAATGGAGCTTACTACCCAAAACCCCTCTTCACGCAATAGCCACGGGCTTCCCACGTTGGTCACCGGAGCAGGAAGGTGGGAGGGGGCGCTGTAGTGTGGGGCACGGCGGGTGAGTGATGAGAAAATGAAAAAAAAATGAGAAAGAGGGATGAAATGAAGAAGCTGGGCAGAACGGTGCAAAGCTTCGAAGAAAGAGAATGAAATGGGGGTGGGAGACGTGCTGCAGCAGTAAAGAAAGAAAGAAGGAAGGAAAAAAAAATCATATTTTAAGGGAAAAAGCAAAAATTATGAAAGGTACCCAAAGTTTTTTAATGAAATTTATGTAGGACTCAAAAAATTTATTCTTACATGCCTAAATGTGAAAATTAGGACCCCATAATTATTTAGAGTTTTCTATATTGACCTATTTTAAAAATTTTAGGATATAAAAATATCCCAATGGGTATAAGATAGGTTTTAAAATAACTCCTTAAGATAATTTTAAAGTTTTATAATTATCCTCAGATTACCTAAATATTATATTTATCTAAAAAGTAAATTTTGGTCTAATTTAATTATTTATTTAATTATTATTTTATTTTGGGTTATTACATAAATATTACACCTACTAGAATGTTAGACATCATACTAAATATGATATATTAGATACTCTAACATATGATATTATTTTATTTAAGACATCAAGGAACATTTCTTCTATGATTCTATCTCATATTATGCAAAGACTACATGAAAATATGGATATCATTTGAAAAAAAATTCATTTTTTTTACTTTCTGAAAAATATGTGCTTTAACTATTTAATCATTAAATTTTAGTATTATATGATTCAATTTTGGATAATTTTTTATATACTACTTGTTAATCCTAAAAAATATATACATTTATCTTATTTTTAACTAATCGAAAACTAATAAAGTAGCATATCAAAAATTTTTAATATAAATCATATACTTACCACAAAACTGTTGTACAAGTTGTGAGGCCTCAAGACAACCCTGAAAGAAGAAACTCAGATCTGTACTTGCGAGCAGCTTGCATAACCTTGTGTATTTCTCCAGCTGATATGTGCCTCTTCTTGCAAGATTTTGACTTCAATGTTTCTCTACGAACCCATTCCACGTGTTCCTCTTTCTTAACTCTGACTCCATATCTACCTTCTTTGCATCTACAACACCCCCGAGCTTTGGATCTTCTCCGATTCGAAGCTCCTTCACTCCTTGAATCACTTTGGTCCTCACTTTTCCTCTTTCTTCTTCGAAATGCAGATTTTGAAGAAGGAGAATACTCTTTTCCTCTTTCTCTTTTTGATACTTGATCGATGAATTTGGTGAAGCCTCGTCCTTTTGGATTAAATGGAGAAGGAGATTTAGATGGAGAAGAGCTATAGTAGGCATCATCTTCATCATCATCATTGGTAGAATAGTATGATCTTCTTCAGTATAGTAATAATTATCATCACTATAATTCCAAAGATAATCATGGTCGTTGCTTTTTGATGATTCCAATGAGACAACCTCGTCGTCCTCGCATTCTATGTTAGGATTTGGATCGTGGGAAGGATATTGAATTTCTCTTTAAAATGAAATTCTACGTTTTTTCCCATAAGTACATCACCATTCAAGTCCGTCTCTGTTTTCTCAGAAAACACACATATTAAAAAATCAGTTCTTTTTATGCTTTTTTAATTCAAAGAATTGAACTTTTTCTAATTCGATCACTATAACAAAAGAAGCGTAATAAATCCAGTGTAGTTTTTTCAACTCTATTCGCAATGTACATATGTAATTCACAAATTTAAAATGGCTGCATCTTGTCCCTCACTATTTTCTTGGGAAAAAAACAGATCCAAAAATCAAATCTTTTTATGCTTCCTTTTAGTCAAGAATTAAACTTTTTCATACTTAGTCAAGCTAACAAACAAGACTTCATAAACCCACTGTTGTTTTCTAACGATATTCCCAGTATTCAAGTGAGTCTCTATTTTCTCAGAAACCAAACAGAACATTCAGAAGTTTAGAGAGGGAAAGAAAAAGAAAAAGAAAGAAAACAGACTGAACAGTACCAATTTTTTGTCAAGAATCGTAGTCGGAAGTATTAGCTTGAAAAAGTCGCCGGTTTTCCCTCCGGCGGCGATTTCTTCCGTTGTCCATTCTCTTGAACTTCTCTTCCTTTTTCATATTCCACCAAACTTAACTAAAGAAAAATAAATAAATGATGGTGGTAATTGTAACCCTGAATGGTGATGTTCTATTTCCCACAAACAACTCGGTTTCCTTATGTTTTGCTGATTCAGATTTGCAGTTTAAAAAAAAAAAAAAAAAGGAAAGGGAAGTTTTGATTCGCACTGCGATTCCGCACGTTTTCGTGCTTTCTTTAAATTACGCAAACTAAACGGTATCTCAGATTCCAGGGTCAAAGACTCAAAGATTCAGGTTAAATGATTTAAACTAAATTAACGATTTAATCTTTTCTTTTTTTTCAATTAGATCTTACAAGATAAGACTCAATGTGGTCTATTACATGAGTATTGATTTTGTAGAAAAGACTGTTTAGATTGAGAAAGATAATTTGAATACTATATGATGATGTTTGGGGAAAAATATTAAGCAGTTAAGTATAGATTATTAGTTAATAATTATGTGACTTTGTCTTACATAAGAAATTATTTTGATTAGAAAAAAAAATCAAGTAATGCAATTAAGAAAATTTATCTTAATATTTTTATGATTAATAGAAAATAATTAAACGACTAAATTAAAAAAAATTAATCTTTCAAAGGATATAACTCGTTAATATATATAATAATTAAAAAAATGATGGTCAGATAGGTCAAACCAAAATTATTGGCATCTGAATACGTGCAATTTATTTACCCACTCTACTCCACCAACATTTTTATTTATAAAGAAAATAATTTTTTTTTTAATTTAGTCTTCTAAGGTATAATTCTCTCAATTTACTCCATTAATTTTTTTTAAGCATTTCTATCCATTCATCTATTAAAATCATGTGACTAATTTTTTAATTTAATCTTTTATAAAAATAAAATGATTGAGAAAAATTGTTACCACACTAAATTAAAAGAGTTATGTTTTGAAAAACCAAATAAGAAGTCAATCATGTTTAATTTACTCAAAAAAAATGTCAAAACTTCTTTTTAAATATACAAAACATGTTGCCCTAAAAATTTAGTTCAAATCGTGTTTAAAAATATTGTCCTTAAAAATTATTCCGCCACATACGATAGAATGCGGCAATTCTCTAATATCAAACAAATCCTTCTTACAAAAAATAGGAGCACAAAATAGCATAAACAAAGCAAAAGAACTCAAAAGGGGGGAAGAGAGGAGAGCCCAAAAACTCAAGAGCAATGCATTTTGAACATGCACAAGGTATTGCCTTTTATAAGCCAAGAACGCAGACAGGAACGTTAGGTAATAATAAAATCAATTAATAATTGCTTATTCATAATTAATGAAAATCAATTTTGAACGTTAGGATTAGAGGTCACTAAAAGAAAACTGTTTTTGAATATTGGAAGCAAAACAATTTAAAGAAAAAATTAAAAACAGTAATTAAAAATTTCAACAAATGCCCAAATTTAAAACTACTAAAAACAAAGTTTTTTTTATAAAATTTTTTTAAACAAAGTATTTTTAAAAAATTCAAAAATATTTCTAACAAAAATATTCAGTACTATGTCTAACTCATGCGCAGAAACAATAGAATCTGCGATCTTTAACCGTGTTAACTCATTGTTGTGTGTGCGAGTTCACTATTTCTCTTGACCCATTCACTTACTTAATATTACATCTCAATATATATACACTCAAGGTCCCTTTATTTTAAGTAACATGGAATTTCTTTTGACACACACACGGAAGACTACAACAAAATGGACATGTAAGTGTTTTCTTAAAATCATCTGTAAAAGAATTTAATTTCAACCTTAGAATACACACTTACCAATACAACAAGATAAATAAATAAACTCACATCCTTCCATCTTAAAAACTAAAGTTGGTGGTATGTGTAAGTATATAACAAACACATCGGCCTTTTAATTGATTCTCACTTTTGTTCCACGGTGGATTGTTGAGTCATGTTGTTCATCACTAGTATAAAATTTGCACTGCCGATCCTTTGCTGCATAACACAAATACTTTGAAGCAGGAGATGCTTAAAAATAAAGTAAAAAATAAAAACAAAAAATAAGACAGCCTCCTGATCAAAGACATAGTATCATAAAAAATCGATGCTCTAAAATTTGATTGTTAGGAAGTCTTCGAAAGCTACCATATTATGTTTTTCCTTTGTTATGTGTATCGGTCTTGGAATTTCACTTTCTTTATTTGGATGTCTCTTGGTACAATACAGCTCACGCCCGAGACAATCAGGATTACAATTATTCATGTGAGGCTCATATATAGACATTGTCCTAACTATTTCATTAACATGCACTATGATACATTCAAGAATTGCTCCTTATGAATTTAATGAGATGATATTTTGTTAGTAAGCATTGCCCAAACTGCATTCCTGCCTTAGAATAGTAATAAATTTTGTCTCTTAAATTTTTTAATGACAAAGGCAGTTTACATGCATTTATTTAACAATCAAACCAACCAGGTTACTCATATCACAAACACAAACCTTATTTGACTAATATAAGGCTATTTTTTTCTTTTTCCCTTAAAATTTTCACCTTATTTTCAGACAACAATGGCAACAACCACGGCAACAATGTTTCCGGCCACATTCACGGCGGCTAGTATCACTGCAGGCAGCGAGTCGGGAAGGAGGAGGAGGAGGAGGAAGAACAATGTGAAGTACATAACGGGGCTGAATGCTTTTGGAGGTCTAAAGGCTCAGAATAGTACTGTGACAACTTTAGGCCTTCAACTTTTAATGTTGTTTCTGAGATTTTTCAGATTGCAGGCATCATGAATGGACTTGTTCTGGTTGTGGTTGCTGTTGGTTTTGTTCTTCTTCGAATTGAAGCTTCTTTGGAAGAGTCCGAGTGAGAATTTCATAAACTTGATGAGGTTGATTAACATATGTATACTTATGAAAGATATATTTTTATCTTTATTCATTGTTGATATGATGGAGAAGTAAATTGTTTCTGGATATTTAAATCCAGCTTTCTGAAACTCATTTGGAGACAAAGAGTAGTATTCCACTTTGTTTTGGCTTTCTATTTAAAAGGTAGTTGGGAAGTGTACCTGATTGGATTTAATTGTTTGTTATCATATTTTTTTTAAATAAAAATATAATATATATTATAACTTTATTGAACGGATTAATAATGTAACGTTAAATTATAAACAATATCCATGTGTTAAGTTTTTATTAAAAGAAATTGACAACAGACACTCAAAAAAAAATCATCTTTGTTTTATTAATATGTACATAGTGTGCAACAACAAAAAATTAATTTTTGTAGATTTCAACTAATATACTTTTCTATTTTAGTCAAAGACAAGTCATCTACGTTGGGATTACAAATTTCACAAAGAAATTCTCAAAAGAAGTTCATTATGGTTTGGCCAATTTTCTTCACTAAAGTTCAAACTTATGTGACGTTACATGTATCATCAATACATTACAATTTGCATACTCGCATCCACCGCCGGACCAACAGTACTCGGAGGAATTGAATAGCAACATTTATGTATGGATCGGTATTGCTGAGGGATAACATAGCAACATTTAAGTTGTAATCTAGTATCCATAAGTTTTGCATGTATAGCTAATAGCTTTGTTGAAGATATTGTCACAACGATCTTAAAAATCTAAAAGAGTTGGATATAGCATCCACATAAGCCTAGGCTAGTATAATATAATCCACATATATAGGTTATTGCATAGCACAATTCCAATTCTCTTCCTGTTTAGCAAGCTGTGGTAGGCTGTGATTTAACCAGCTTGAAACCTTCAGTGGTTATGGTGGAATCTGCACCTCTGCTGTGAAGTCTCTGGTATTCAGCCAATCGGTCTGAAATGGTGGATCTTCTAGCCAATTTGAGACAAACTAGTCCTGAAACTATCAGAATAACACAAAAGATCCAACTGAATTGTAAATTGGCGAGACCTTTGGCCCTAAAATCGGCCTCGTCAGAGCCACAAGTAACTGCTCCAAGCATGCTATGATTATGACCACTTCCGGCCTTACCCAAATCATTCATGGTACACCCTTCAGGGACAAAAGCAGGAAACCATAGCATAAATCCCATGTTCAAAAACCAACAACCTTGGAAGATGACAGAAATGGAAAGAACAAGTGCTGCTGGAAAACTACTAGGGAAAGAAGTTGCAGCAATAGCTGCTAAAAGTGAGATAAACACTATGAGCTGAAGCAACCAGTGGCAGTGTCCTTCAAGTCCAACGTGGTCGGTGGAGTGAAAATGAAGCAAAAAAAGCTCTTGACCAAACACTGAGGATGCAAGGATCCCAACAAACCCAGACAAGAGCTCAAATGAATCTGTCAAAATCTCCGCACAAAGGATGTAGCTTGCAAACACAGCAAGGTGTATGAACATGGTTACATGCTCGAAATTGTCAAGCTTAAAAGCGAAGTGAAAGGAAGGAAAGTCCAGAACTTGAATGGAAATTGCAAGGATGGAGAAAGAAAGAATGGAAATGAGCTCCAAGTGTTTGAGTCTAGAGTGAAGGGTATTGAATTGGTACCAGAATCTTACAGTGAAGTTTGAAGGGCCTTTCACAAAATAAGCTTTGATGTTGTTGATGGTGTGCCAGAGGCCAAGAAGGGTGATTGCCAATCCAGGTACTATGTGTCCTATAAACGTGCCCATGGGAACGTTATTTTGTTTTTGGCTTCAGAATTTAGGCGTTTCCAAATTTGGTTTCTTGAGCTTAAATATATAAGGCATTTTTATACATACACCTTGCCTGCAACTTATAAAGAGCTAGGAACCTAGAAGAGTGAATATACGATTAGTTCTCACGTTTGGCTCTTGGTGCTTTGTGCATGTGTTTCCACAAATAAGATATTGCACAAAAAGACAGCCTACTAAGAGCAAAGTTAAAGAAAATCAAAATGCATGCACCACCTTATCAGAAAGTAAAGTAATCCCAGGTTTTAAGTTTTAGGTGCCTGTAGTTTTCTTCAAAATATTTTGGGTTTTATTCTTGTTAGTAATCCATGTTGATAAATATACACTAATTATGGTACGTCTTTGAAGTAGTAACAAGTTATTTGCTTTTAAAATTTTTGTTTTAACAACAAAAGAATTTTACTCTTAGCGACACATGATTCAGACAGACCTAATGCAATAAATTGGTTCACTATGCAAACATCAGTCCTACTATGAGCCTCATCACACATAGAATCACCTAGTTGAATCAGATAGACATCCTCCTCTGGCTAGCACCAATCTAGGATGCAAAAAAGACTTGATGTTCTTGAGACTCTTCAATTTACCACATATATTGTCTCTTTATTGAATATAATAAGTTGATTCACTATACATGCATCTATTTAATCCTATTATAGGATAATCTAATCAAATCACATTGACATCCTCCTCTAGCCTACCATGCCAAAAGGACTCAAATGCCCTAAGAGCTCTCTGATTTACACACACTATATGTCTGTGTATGTAGGATTACCTAGTTGAGTCACACAAATATTCTCGTCCTACTACCACCAATTTAGGATGTCAAAAAGACTTGAATGTTCTCGATGCTCTCCAATTTACCTCTCTCTCTCTCTCTTCGTGATATATAATCTAGACAACCAAATGCAATAAGGTAATTCATTATACAAGCATCTCTTCAATCCTATCATGAGTCTCACCACGTATAAGATCACGTAGTTAAATCAAGGTAGAAATCCTTCGCCACCCACTAGCCTGGCATGCCAAAAGATTTAAATGCCCTTGGAGTTCTCCAATTTACCACTATATATGTGTGTACACACTTCTTGATCAAGGAACATTTTTTCTTCTTCTCAGACGATCTCTCATTTGCTTTCATTAATTTGATTGTCAAAATTCATGTCAGAGCACCACTCTCTTGCAAGACTATTCAACCTTGCTCGTCGTGCAACGGAGCAACCACTTATCAACTCTAATTGGAAATCCGCATCAGAGTGGGGAGAATAATGACATAACTCCACTACCTCTATCAATAATGCCAAATTTAACAGCAATCAGCAAATGCGAACTTCCCCATCCGTAGCCTTGGTCATAGTTTTGAACCATAAAGCTGTCCTCCTTTCATAGATGATAAAAAGGGCTAATAATTCTTAGTGTGTGTGTGAGCCCGAAAGGTAACCCCATCTGCATATAGTGGAAGTGGAGAGTGAAATGTGTGCAATAAATTCAGAGTGGCCAACAAGGTATTCCCACTTGTCAAAGAAAAAAAGAAATAATATTCTCCATTAGGTCAGTTTTATGTAAAGAAGTAAATGACAGCAAAAGTAGGAAAGCAATATTCTGATTATATTATTATCTTACCATTGTAATGATGAACGATAGATGATTGTTTTAATAATCGAAGCTCATGGACCACACTACAAAAAGTTTAGTCTACACTCTCTAGACAATATAAAATGATTTATTATCTTGTAAAACTATGTAGGATTAGCAGATTAGAAAAGTAGATAATATAATTAGCTAAGAAACACATATTGTGACTGCATACCGACATGATACAACAAAATCTTAAATATTTATATGTAATTTTAAATGCTACAACTAGTCTAAATTTGAGGCATTCGATATGAACACCACTTTTTTTAAGTGTCCGATTTTACTAATAATTACCTACAATTCCGCAAGCAAAACCTTGTGATCACCATTTTATTTTAATTTTATTACAGAACTGAGAAGATGTAAATGTAGCCACCAAATTTTACATGGCTCAAGCAGATTCGTCTAGTCATCCCTCCATAGAATCTCTTGGAACTACAAGAGAAGCAAATGACCAAAGTTTATGTTGTAAGATTATAAGCCGACTTTCCCTACAAAGATGTATGCCCTGCCAACCAAGCATGCAAGGGCAAAATGCAGAGAAGGAGTGTACCGTAGGCGCATCATAAAAGAAGATTCCATCCACATTAGAAGAACATGAGAACATTACGTAACAGCCAGGATTAACATAAGAGCACCTCATAAGGACAAGTTTCTATAGTAATTGTTGGGATTGCAAAGCATGGCAAAGACGGTCTTATTCCTTCATCCTGCTTATATATGTGAATTAACTATCAACATTCTTACATTTTTTCAGAAGAGCTCTTTCAACACCAGCTCTAATATCATACATTATAACTCTTGACTTACCGTAATTTAATTATTAATGAGTGTATTATAAAGAGACAGATAAATCCACTTAATAATAGACAGGTGAGTCCAATTACTCGTAGTTGAATATGTCTAAAAATTGGATTTCATTAAACTTGATCTACCTAATGCTTTAGACACAAATTTAGAATTAAGTTTTCCACCGTAAAGTAGTCAGAAATACATGGGAAAAGGACGGACTTATTCACGCTGGAGGATTTCGTCACACCCCTTGGCTTCTATTATACTTCTTTGACAGCGTAGCACGGACAAGGTCTAACAAATACACCATTTGTTTTAGTAACCTCGGACTACTGGAATAAGATCATAACAAAATTCTTGAAAAGTTACACCACAAGGCTCACTTTTCACTACTAAAGAGTAAGAATAATTCTAACAAACAATAGTGTTATTGTTAAACTACAGTATACTATAATAATTCTCTCTTCATCTCAAATATAAAAAATTCCTGTCTGCAAGAAAAGGTCTACGTATGCTATGATCAATGAAGCCGCACCAAAAATCTATAGCTGCCTCCATTTCAGAACATCTGCAAGACAAAGCATTCAGTCATATACCCGAAAGAAGTGAAACCATTTACAATTCTGTGTAAATTAACAAGCAGTACCAGGTTTTCTAACTACAACTATATAAAAGTATTTTTCAACTTTCACTCCCTTGAAATCTACACAATGTGAACAGAGCACGAAAAAACAAAGAAAAAACTCAGACCCAATAAAACACAGCAACTACAACTCGCCACCTCCAAAAACACGAGTGTCGTAAAAATAAATGAAATAGTGATGTGCAGGTAGAAATACATAACACAAATCAGATCACTAACACCAAGATACAGGACCAGCAAAGCCAAACAGAAAACAAAAGATTTCAGATCTGCTTATAGTTGATAGTATAGTTCTAAGCCACAAGGTTTTGATCTCACTAACAAGAGTGTGAGAGGGAAATGCTGATGAGAAATGCCAAAATAGGAAAAACCAATATGGCAAATCAGCAAACATAAAAAAAAAAAAAAAAGGAATAAGGAATGAACATGTAAGATTTTAATCTCCACCTGAATTATCTATATTCAAGTTAATTATCCATGTCTACAAACAATGATATTCTCATACGTTCTGTTCCAAACATCAAATAAAGCACAATAAGGAAGAAGTGTGTCGCCAGGACCAACTGATACTAGTGTCAATAAACTTGCCCTGTCAACTTGATAACAAGATTCATTCCTAATAATCTTCTGACTATATTTTGAGTAATAATGTTAATGACTTACTTCAATCCCTGCTATCCCCAACAATAAAAATGACACTGGTAATGCAAAAAAATTTCTACCAATGAGCCATCGTAATAACTTGAGAAGTTTAGACATAACCTCTCATCTTTCTTCGGTAAACTATGCATACACAAGCTGATTCAGGAGAATCAGGACCCATGATGCTGTCCTAGTTCTCAAAAGGTACAAAGGTGCTATTAAATTTAAGCCAGTGATAGGTCTTTGTACCTGTATGCAAATTGAGATACCTATGGAAAGACCGAAAATTAAAGTCAAAGAATGATAAGCAAAGATACAAGATGCTCATTTTTTTGGAGGGAGGGGAGTTGAAATACATATTTCATAGAGATTTCATCAATAAGAACTAAGAAAAGCACCCCAATGCTATTATGCAATTCAATTAACAGAGCACGCGCAAAAATCCATTTAAAGTCAGAGTGTATGAAAACTTTAACTCCTACTACCGACATATTTGCCCTCTCGTTTTTCATATATACACAACGAGTAAAATTAGGGAGGTTTTTTTTTTTTTTGGTGAGAGGAAAGGGGTGGGGGGAGGGATAGCAGATTGATCTTTCAGGCAACAGATCAATTGCACTTTTTGTTCCACTCCTTGTATCTCCAGGCTCTTAAACAAAACCTATATGTAGGTATTAAACGCCTCCATGAGATAGGCAAGTCAGAAAACAAACCAGCAAGCAATCCCAGGAGCTCAATGAAAGAAGGCGATCATCAAGTTTTTACAATCAAGCCGGCTAAATTGAAAACTAAATACATTAAAAAAAAAAAACCTAAGGGGGAAAGACCCTAAAGAAGCAAAATAAACACTTTTTCTTTTATACAACGACCGAATAATATGAAAGGAAATTAAATTCATGAATACTACAGTTAATTCCCAAATAATATGAAAGGAAAAAGTAGAAAAATCGAATGAATCAAAAGAAAACATAGGTTATAAAATTGCTAAAAACCTGCAATTTAAACGACAGTAACGGCTTGTTGCTTTGGCGGTTCAAGATTCTTCTTAGAATTTTGATCGCCGAGAAAATCCTCGGTGTTGTATATCACGGTGATGTAGAGGGAGCAGCTAGGGCATCGAGCAATCTCTTCGCCAAGCTTAAGCTCTTCCTTCGTGATCTGGAAGAGGTCACCGCAAGGACAAGGGTACGTATATGCCTGGAGTTCCTCGTTCCACTCCATGTCCTCGATCTCCACATCGTCGTACGACATCGTTTCTTTGTCCGACCTCCTTCCCCGCCTGCGCTTTGCTTCTCCGCACCAACAATGGACCGACGGAAGACGAAGAGGTGAAGTTCAACTCGAAGAGACCTACGCTGTTCCAGATTCCTCGACAGTGACTGCGTCTGGGATTTCCTACGGATTGGTTGTTTTGCAATATAGGCCTGGGAATTATGAGCATTTGCTAATAGGAAAAATTACATTTAAAAATTTAAATTTAAAAATATTTATATTAAAATATTTTAAATTTTAAAATTATTTTAAAATATTTTATGATCAAAATTTTTAACTTGACATTTTTAATTATAGTTTTCATACATAATTAAAGTTTTTTATTTTAATATTTTTAAAATAATTTTAAAATTTAAAATTCTTAATATAAATATTTTTAATTTAAGATATTCAAAGAATTTTTTTTTTCACAAGCTTGTACATGTCCTAATCTTTTTTGGTTTAAGATTTTGTTAGACATATTAAGTAATAGTAAGCTTATACATATCCTAATTTTTTTGAAATTGTGATTTATTTACTAAGTTACTTTTACTTAAAAATTGACAAATTTAGTAATTAAATTTTAAAATCTTTTGAAAAAAAATTGAGAAATAATTTTCCTTATTAAAAACAATAATTTTTTCAACTACAAATATTTAACAATAATGACAGGAAATATTTAAAAGTTATAAATTACTGAATAATTTTTTTATCAATATCATTTATTTTTATTTTTAAAAAATATTTTTATTTTAATATTTATTGCCAAACTAAGATATAAAAAAATCCAAATACATGTTAACATAGATAATATTGTGAATGTAGAATCATTTTAAAAATTAAACTCCTATTTGACAACTATGAATCATAATTTGCTGTGGCTGTTTTATTATATTTAGCTATTCTAGCATTTTTAAAAAAATTGATATCACCTCTATTGTATAGGAAATAAATAAAATATGCATGATGAATTTAAAAAGTATAAGTGATAAAAAATATTTAAAATTTGTTATGCAATAGACATGAAAAAAAAAACTATAGAAAGTAGGTAAAGTACAATTTTCATAAGTTTGAATTGTTCTTCAATCTTATCCTAACAATTTAATTTAGTCCAATTTTATCTTACATATTTCTAAAATTGCTCAATGTCATCTAATTCTTTACTATGTTAACAAGATTGATGTAGTTCACCGACCTAAGTGGTTCTTAATCCAACTTGGCTAAATTTTATCCTACATTACATTACTATTTAGTCTTAAAAATACTTATTCATTCTTTTCTTATTAAAACCCCTAAATTATATGAGTGATATTTTTAAAAAATATATAAGATAAAACTAAATTAAATTAGATTTTTGACACAAATTCAAAAGTCAACTCAAAATTATAGAGATAAAAAAGCATATTTTAGCATAGAAAGTGATTAATGACTTTTTGGCAAGTCCAATGTTTATATTTGCAAGACAATTATTCAAGATGGTAGGGTGATAGAACAAGACTTATAAGTCATGTAATGGCATATGAAGTTGAATGGCATAGTTAATAAAGTTTAGGGTGATAATGGGTAATAATAATATGATAAAGAGAGTGTAGATAAGATGCAAGGGTGAATTTAGGTGTGATTGTTGAGTATCCAATAATTATAAGTTATTAATGGTCATTTGGTTTTATATAAAGTAAAGAGAATCACTTTATATACTTATATATAATATTTATTATATTTTTATAATTATTACTCATCATTATTTAATAATATCTATCTATTTTTAAATTCAAATTAAAGTAAGAATACAAAAATCTTTTTCCATCTATAAAAATTGCATTTTTCTTTTACATTCTCTTTTTCATTTTGTGCACCAAATGAACTCTAATTGAGTGAACAAAAATTATGACACAAGCAAGGAATGCGTTGCTAGTCTTGAATGATTTAAGAGCCTTCTGAAGATAACTCTACCAATACTTAAAGTGAACTTTATTTTATTGAGCTTTAAGTCAGTTGACCAAAAAGAGTCTAAAATATTGTCTATCAATAGTATTATATTTTGGTTAAATTGCACAAAATTCTTTTAAACTTTAAGTTATATGCAAATTATCCATTAACCTTAAAAATTTGACAATAAATCCCTTTGAACTTTTAGATTTATGTAGATAATCCCCTATTGTTAGTTAATCAATTATTTTGTTGACCAAGCATGACACATTAAAATGAATTATCTACATATGATTTAAAATTCAGAGGGTTATCGACATATAACCAAAAGTTTAAGGAATTATTTGCACAAATAATGAAGTTTAGAAATGTTCACCATCACTAATGTATCATATTCTATTTATAAAATAATGGACTAATTTGCAGTAAGAAGTTACTTATATAAATTTGAAATTTCAGAGAGATTTATTGTTAAGTTTCAAAAATCAAAAAATATTATCTACACATGATCTAAAGTTAATAAGAGTTTTGTGAAATTTAACCTTATATTTTTTAGCATAGATAAGTCATATGTTCTCTCACATTCATTTTTTTTTTTGTAAGGAACATCCAGAAAATTAAATTTACGAAAAATAATGCATATATGTTGAAATCAATTTTTTTTCTTATATTGAATTTAAATAAAAAATGTGTTATCAAAGAGTTATGATTTACGTAATACTTTTTTAAATATAAATGTTAAAAGATTTTGATGCATGCATGAAATTAAGTTGAATCTCACTTCTTTTTCTTGCTCTCTTGTTTGAGAACTTTTGTCAACAGATCCAAAAACCATAAAGGGTAAATAAAAGTGTACATTAGGTGCCTTTAGTCTAGAAGAAATACCATTGAGCAAAGGCTTTTTGACATTAAATATTGTAATTAAGAATTTAAAATTATGGTTGTATTTTAATTAAATTAAAATGATTTATTTTTTAATTTAAGGCTTTTTTATTTGGTGCCTTTAGTCTAACAAAATTACCATTGAATAAGGCTGTTCATAGATAGGGTCAAACTAAGTATTTAAGAGGCTTGATATTCGACCTAATTAAGATATTAGGTTTATTTTTATGTTTATGACTCAGCCTAATTTGAACAAACCCAATTTTATGTTAGAATAAGGCAGATTAGGATTACTTGAGCCTTTTTTTTTTGTTATGAATTGATATGTATAATGTAAAAATATCTTTTTACAAAGTCATAGGCATAGATTTCAAAATAATAAGTTTATGGAGTTCTCATGTTTTTATCAGTAAAATAATTTCAATAAGAAAATAGCTCAATATCATCAAATAAAATATAAGCTATGTTAATAGAATTATCCTTAGGTTAATATGTGTATTTTCATTGTTCAATACAAGAAATATTAATGAGTATGCACGTCAATGGCAAAAACAATTAAAAAGTATAAGAGTTTGGATAAGTAATGAAAGCTATAATTTACAGAGATATTCAGATAAAATAAGAATAAAAAAAGATATAAAATGATAAGACGTTGATAATTTAAAAAAAATAAAAAAGTAACTATTAGGTTAAATTTGATAAAATATATTTCTACCTGTAGCCTGACACAAGGTGATATAGTTTTTAAAAGTTTGACCCATTTTATAAGCTCATTAGGCTTAATAGGTCAAAGAACATCTCTACCATTGAACAAAGACTTTTTAATATTAAATATTGTAACTAAGCATTTAAAATTATAGTTGCATTTTAATTAAATTAAAATGATTTGAGTTTTAATTTAAGACTTTTTTATTTGGTGCCTTCACTGCAAATGATTGCACTTTTACAATTACTATGTGTTTTTTTTTATTGGGACATATAGTGTTAATGTGAAAATGTAAGTTAATTTAGTTATAAAGTAAAAATTACAAAAAAAAATCAAGGGTATTATTTTTTCATAATAACCTCCAAAAAATCCTTATGGGCTAAGAAAATGATAATCGATCTAAGACGAAGAGAAAGACAAGTTTACCTATTTTTATTTAGTTATTTAGTTAAACTAATTATTCGTTATTATAATAGATAAAGTAATTGTTTCATTCTTATGATGGAGCTAGGGATCAACCCCACTTATCTAAGAACACCAACAATTACATAAAAATGAGTGTTTAGATTTATGAAAAAAAGCCCCAAACGATCCTTCAATTTGCATTAATGAAAGAAGAGACTTTATGAACTCTTTCATTTTGCTCCTTCTTTAACTTCAATATGTAGAGACATAATACATAAGATAATGTTTGAATCTCCAAGCTTTCTCCTTATAAGCATAGATTGAAGATCTCAAATGTTTGTTTTTATAGATGAAATTGAATTCTTTGTGTTGGCTAGAATGTCTAAAAATTTGTTAGACATGGTTTAAAAAAGCACGCGTATAAAATAATCAATTAATTGATTTAATGTATAGAAGAAAAGATTGGAAATAGAGAACTAATAACTGATTGATATAATGAAACGATTGACTTATGAGATTTTATAAAGCATTAATCGATTGTTTTAGTTCTATTAGTTGAATGATAGTTTACAAAATACAATCATGTGAAACTTTTGAGGAATCAAGTGGTGGCTTGGAATGGTAGATCGATCAAAAATATAATTGCTAGAAACTTGAAAATCATAATAATTAAAGTAAGTGTTGGCCTATTGAATTATATTGTTTCAAGTCAAATAATTATTAAATTAATTTAAAAAACTTTCTTAACACACTAAATATTATAATAGAAATTCAAATGCAAGTTTCAAATGAAAGGATATGACTATTTAAGATCGCAATCATAATTTGTAAATTTGCACTTAATTTGGAGTTATTGAGAAAGTAACTCAAAAAAAAAGTTAAAAGATAAGATTTGTGAAAGAATTTAGGAATTTTGGGAAAAATAAGAAAAGTTGAGGGAATCAACTATAATAAAAATTGGACCAATCAGTTCAACTGGTAAACCGATCCATGGTCTAGTATGGAGTAGCTTGAAAATCGGAGACTCACAAAACCGATCAAGTTAAAAATTGGGTTTGATTGGGCAGTTTGGATGAAAAAATCATGGTTCTCAAAACCGGACAGAATGGTCGGTTCAACCAGGAACCGGTCTTTGGTCCGGTTTGATTGAGTTAGAAAACCGGTCAATCAAAAAACAGGTCAAGAATGGGTGAAAATCAGACTAAAAAAATCAGTTTGAATTGGTTTGAATCAATTTTTTTTAATTTTTTCTTATATAATAGAATAATTTATCTTACATAAATTTGACAAATAAAAAATAGAAGGTAATAAAAAATATGAGGGAGTTGAAATATGATTTTTTTTAAAGAAAGAGAATATAAGAAAAATAAAATGTGTATAATTAATTATTTTTTATATTTACTTTCTATTATATTCAATTTTCTAATGACATTTCTCTCAAATATCAAGGTACTTAGCTAAAATTATTATTTATTATTTTATTTTTTAATAATAAGTATAATCTTAATATAATTTTAAAAATCTAAAAATTTAATATTAAATATTCTTAACTTTTAATCATAGATAATTTTTATTTTAAATTAAACATTAATTTTTGTAATATCTTAAGAAATATTGAATTAGTAATCAAATATTTAAAATTTACTAATATTTATTTGTTATATTAAAATTTTAATACATAATTTTTTTAAATAATATATTTATTTATTACCGGTTCGACCACGGTTCAACTAATGAATCGTGAATCATTAACTCTACCAGTTTAATGATCAATCTGATTTTAAAAATATTAATAAAAATAACTTCACCCAAGTTCGAACCTCCATCCCTCAACATCCAAAAACAATTGATGCCATTTCATTTGTAGGAGACTTCTACCCTATATTTGCAATGTTATATATATATATATATATATATATATTATGTTCAAAGTTTAAAAATGAGATAAAATTGCTTTTACCATATTCAAACTTTTGTCCCTCTAATCTCCTTAAGCCACATCCACCACTTCATCTATTGGAGCTATTTAATTTATGTGTGCAAAGTTATATATATATATATATATATATATATTATAGATATTAATCCTTTCAAAATTTATAAATGTAGCTAAAGGATTCAAACCCAAACCATAAGAAATGTAAGCAACATTATGGTCAAGTTTCCTAACTCTTTAGAAACAAATGCAAACTTTTATATAAATATACTTATAAAGTAATATTAAGTATATATATTTATTATCATTATTTCAACTACAATATTTTTATTGATTTAATAATAGATCTAATTTTAAAAACATTAATAAGAAGTTTATCAAATTAATGGTGTGAATTAATAAACATAAAATATAAAATATTTATGGCTAAAATATTAATATAATAAAATATTTGTCCTTTTTGTTAGGTTTTTTTTGTAATTTTTTATTTATAAATCAATTAATCTATTTTTTCATGTGAGTGTGGTGTGTCCCAATCACAGGGGCATATGTGAGTAGCGGTAGGATTGCAACCAATTTTTGTAATTGTCTTGAAGAAAGCACTTAATTTTAAATTTTAAAAATTTATAATTTAAGGTTTTAAATTAAAAATATTTATATTAAAATATATTAAATTTTAAAATGATTTTAAAACATTTTAAGACCAACAAATTAAATTACACAAAAAAATTATAATTCAACATTCTAGATTAAAATTTTTAATCCTATAATTTTTTAACATAAATTTAAAGTTTAAAATCTTTTAATATAAATATATTTAGTTGTTAATCCTAATTTTCTTTAAATTTAAGTTGCTTGTTGTGGTTGTCATCTGGAAAAATTTATTAATGATATATTTTGTCTCCTCCACGCCAACGCATCAACGGAAAGGTCCTTCTCTTCGTGTTTGCTCTGGGCAAAAGAAATGCAGTTAGTAACGCAAGAGAAGGAGGAAGGCAGGGTAGAAGCCCGAGATGCGAAACCATAGTCGTAGCCATCTTCTTCGACACAATGATGCAAGGGCTCCACCATCATCAACAGCAACTTGCAGCGCTTCTCTCCGTTGCTCTCCCGAAGGACGATTCCACTTCGTCCACCGCCGCTTCCGACGACGATGACTCTCCTCGACTCGCCGCCATCAACTCACTTCACCGGGCTATTGTATACCCGCACAACTCGCTCCTTGTCACTCACTCCGCCGCTTTCCTCGCCCAAGGCTTCTCTCAACTACTGTCTGACAAGTAAGTTCCCCCTTTTATTGCTGTGGTTATTCGTTGATTTTGAGTCTGCTTGATCAGCTGGGATTGTTAGCTATTCATATCGTTTTCTTATTTTATTTACCCTTTTATTAGTCGATTTCTGTTTAAGCTTTGATCCCGAACTGTTTTCAGTGAAGAGTAATAATCATGGGCTTGATTTTCGTATGGTTCATTCCATTTTGTTAGCGGAGAATCCGTTGGCAGTGGGAAGTAGTTTATGTCATAGACTGTAGTTCTTATAGACATGGGCATTGCGAGGCATCTTCTTAAGGCTTCTTCCCTCCGTTATGGGTTTTTTTTTTTTTTTTTAAAAGCTAAATGAATATACGATTTTAGTCCCATTCATTCTGCTTCTCTGCATATGACATTAGCACTTAGCAGGGTTTTTATTTTCAATTATTAACATAAGTAACTATAAGAGGCTTTTGTCATGAACTAAGAGCTCCATTTTATTCTCCAAATAACAACTCTGCTGAAATATTCTTTTCCCCTTTTTTGGGAAATCCCACTACAGATCTTATGCTGTGCGTCAGGCAGCAGTTATAGCCTATGGTGCTCTTTGTGCTGTCATCTGTTCAATCCCTGTTTCATCAAATGGAAGACAGAACCATGTTATACTTGGAAGTTTAGTTGACAGGTTTATTGGTTGGGCATTGCCATTATTAAGCAATGTTGGTGCAGTTGATGGTACTAAGGAATTGGCACTGGAAGGTCTGCGTGAGTTTCTCAATGTTGGAGACGTTGTTGGATCTGAGAGGTATGCTTTGCCAATTCTCAAAGCATGTCAGCTGCTCCTTGAGGATGAGAGAACCTCCTTGAGTTTATTACATCGGCTTCTGGGAGTTATAACATTGATCTCATTGAAGTTTTTGAGATGTTTTCAACCTCATTTTCCGGACATTATTGACCTCCTTCTTGGGTGGGCATTGGTGCCAGACCTTGCTGAGTCAGAAAGGCGTGTTATAATGGATAGCTTCTTGCAGTTTCAGAAACATTGGGTTGGTAACTTGGCTCTGTCTCTAAGGTTACTGACAAAGTTCTTGGGTGACATGGAGGTTTTGCTTCAGGATGGAAGTCCTGGAACTCCACCTCAATTCCGAAGGCTTCTGGCGTTGCTTTCTTGTTTTTCAACAATTCTGCAGTCTACAGCCTCTGGGTTGCTGGAAATGAATCTACTTGAACAAATAAGTGAACCCCTTAGCACGTTGCTTCCTCACTTGTTGAGATGCTTATCAGTGGTTGGGCAGAAATTTGGATGGTCAGAATGGATCGAAGACTTTTGGAAGTGTTTGACCCTCTTAGCAGAAATATTGCGTGAACGATTTTCAAATTTTTATCCTCTTGCTGTTGATATCTTGTTTCAAAGCTTGAACATGGATGCTACCACTCAACATGCAGGATCCAGGAAAATTACATCCTTTCAGGTTCATGGGGTTCTGAAAACTAATCTTCAATTATTATCATTGCAAAAGCTTGGCCTCCTCCCACCATCTGTGCAGAAGTTATTGCAGTTTGATGCACCAATTTCTCAGCTACGTTTGCATCCGAATCATTTAGTAACAGGAAGTTGTGCTGCTACTTATATTTTCTTGCTTCAACATGGGAATAAAGAAGTTGTCAATGAAGCAGTCACCTCATTGCTTGAAGAGCTGGAGGTGTTGAAGGCTATGCTAGGAAAAAATATTGGTCATGAAAATCATTTCAATAGTGTCACAGCTTCAAAAACATTTTCTAAACTTGAATTATTTGCATTAATCAAGTTTGATTTGAAAGTTCTATTGGCATGTGTTCCCTTGGGTGTGGGTAGCAATTTGATTGGCCAAACAGAAATTGTCGCCATGTATCTTAGGAGGTCAGAAAAGTTGGTGTCTTTTTTTACAGAAAAGCTGAATCCTTTTGAAATACCTATTCAAGCTTACTTGGAATTGCAGGTTGCTGTTTTCAAGTCGTTGGAGAGGCTAACTACAAGTGAGCTCTTAATCAAGTGCTCTATAAGAGACCAGAATTGTGACAAAGCTTTAATAGAATTTCCAACTAAAAAGGAGTGTAGTGATGACCATTTAAGTGATGACCATTCAGCTTTGATTACTGAGTTTCTAGGAAAGTATAGCATGCTCCTGATCAAAGGTCTTCAGGTTTCTTCTCCTCTTGCAGTTAAACTAGTAGCCCTATACTGGGGACAAAAGTTCTGTGAGAATGTTATGGCTGTTAATAAGATCTCAAGTGCAAATGCTTATTCCTATGAAGCATGCGGACATGCTAATGTAGTAGTGAACTTAGTTTTCTCACTTTTAGGTGCTACATTTGACAGGGAATTGGAAGTGAGGTCAAATGCTGCAATAACTTTAGAGATGTTTCTGCGAGCAAAACTTTTACATCCTGTTTGTTTTTATCCTCTAGCTGATGTGATACTGGAGAAACTTGGTGATCCAGCTGTTGAGATACGAGATGCATATATAAGGCTACTTGCCCATATTTTGCCTACTACTGTATATGCTTGTGGTCTCTATGATTATGGGAGATTTAGGCATGTTGACCTGAGCTTAGGCAACACATCCAACTTGCACTGGAAGGAAGTATTTGCCCTGAAGCAGCTACCACTGCAACTGCACTCACAACAACTTGTGTCTATCTTAAGTTACATTTCACAAAGATGGAAGGCACCTCTTTCTTCCTGGATTCTGCGGCTCATTCACAGCTGCAAAAGTTCAAAGGATGCTATTTTCAGTCAGCTTGAAGAAACTGGATCTTTTGGTGCTAATGCTATATGGTTGGATATAAAAGTGGATGAAGACATCCTTGAAAGAATTTGTTCTGTCAATTCGTTAGCTGGTGCCTGGTGGGCTGTACAAGAAGCAGCAAGGTATTGTATTGCTGCACGTCTTAGGACCAACCTTGGTGGACCTGCTCAAACATTTGCTGCCCTAGAGCGCATGCTTTTGGACATTGCCCACCTTTTACAACTTGATAATGAGCAAAATGATGGAAACTTAAGTATGATAGGGTCTTCTGGTGCTCACCTGTTACCAATGAGATTATTGTTGGATTTTGTTGAGGCTTTAAAGAAAAATGTATATAATGCATATGAGGGTTCTGTCATTTTACCATCTACTACCCACCAGAGTTCTTTGTTCTTTCGGGCAAACAAAAAAGTTTGTGAAGAGTGGTTTTCTCGTATATGTGAACCAATGATGAATGCTGGAATGGCTCTACATTGCAATGATGCTATTATTCAATATTGCACTCTGCGTTTACAGGAGCTAAAAAACCTTTCCATATCAGCTTTGAAGGAAAAATCAAGGGCTCAGGTAGCTGAGAACTTCCACAATATCAGAGGAAGGTATAGAGGAGACGTCTTAAAAGTTTTAAGACACATGTCACTAGCTCTTTGCAAGAGTTTTGAACCAGAGTCTTTGATTGGCCTTCAAAATTGGGTTTTGATAACATTCTCTTCCTTATTTGGGGAGGATAACCAATCCTTTAATGATGGTGGAACAGTTGGACCTCTTTCGTGGATAACTGGGCTTGTATTTCAGGCAAGAGGCCAGTATGAAAATGCTGCTGCTCACTTTACTCACTTGTTACAAACAGAGGAGTCACTTAGTTCTCTGGGTTCTGATGGTGTACAATTTGTCATTGCACGAGTAATTGAGAGTTATGCTGCTGTATCCGATTGGAAATCTCTTGAAAGCTGGCTATTAGAGCTGCAACTGCTTCGTTCTAAGCATGCTGGAAAAAGCTATTCTGGTGCTCTAACTATGGCAGGAAATGAAATTAATGCAATCCATGCGTTGGCACACTTTGATGAGGGTGATTACCAGGCTGCTTGGTCTTGCCTTGATTTGACACCTAAAAGTAGTAGTGAACTCACCCTTGATCCAAAAATAGCATTGCAACGGAGTGAGCAGATGCTTTTGCAATCATTGCTCTTCCAGAAGGAGGGGAAGAGTGATAAAGTACTTCTTGATTTGCAGAAGGCTAGATCAATGTTGGAGGAACCTCTATCTATTCTGCCACTTGATGGGTTAGCTGAAGCAACACCTCTTGCTATTCAGTTGCATTGCATTTTCTTATTAGAAGAGGATTACAAGCTTAAATCAACCCATGAGAAGGCCAAACAATCTCAGTCAATATTAAATTCCTATATTCAGTTGGTGCCATCTTCTATTAGTAGAATCCGTCAAGATTGTAATCCATGGTTGAAGGTTCTTCGAGTTTACCAAACCATGTTCTCAACTTCTTCAGTTACTCTGAAGCTCTGCATGAATTTGCTGAATTTAGCCCGCAGACAAAGAAATTTATTGTTGGCAAATCGTTTGAAAAACTGTCTCAGAGATTGCATATCTACTTGCCCTGAAGAGGGGCATCGGGATCTTCTCTTCTTAAATTTGCAGTATGAGAGCATTCTACTACTGTATGCAGAAAACAAGTTTGAAGATGCTTTCACAAACCTCTGGTCATTTTTGCGTCCTTGTATGGTTTCTTCAGAATATAAAATACCTGATGCTGATGAGAAAATTTTGAGGGCCAAAGCATGCTTGAAACTTGCAGAGTGGCTGAGACGAGATTATTCTGATTGGAGTCCCAATAGTATAGTTCTTAACATGCCAGCAGATTTTGAAAGGGCTGAAATATCTTCAATTGACAATGATGGCCACGAAGAGAATATAAGATTTAAACAAAGTGTGGGTCTGGTTACTGAGGAAATTGTTGGTACAGTGACCAAGTTGTCTACTCGTATTTGCCCCACCATGGGCAAGTCATGGATTTCTTATGCCTCTTGGTGTTTCAAGCAAGCTAGGGACTCACTCCTTAATAATAATGGAGCCACCCTTCATTCATGCTTCTCTCCGATACTTGCTCCAGAAATTTTACCTGAGAGATCTAAGTTGACTAAGGATGAGGTGCAAAGAGTTAAATCACTGGTTTTGCATCTTCTACAGGACAAGGTTGATATGAAAGGTTTCAAAGATGAACAAGGAGATTGGAGATTTTGGCTTGATTCTGAAGAGCAATCAAATAATGACAATCCTCTGAAAACATTAGTGCTGCAGTTAGTGAATATTATTGAAACAGCAGCAGGGGCACCAGGTGCAGAAAACTCTGGCAGTGAAAGTCTTTCAGCGATGCTATCTTCTCAGTTAAAAATTTGTTTGTTACATGCAAATCTTGGGGTGGGAGAATCTGACATTATATGTACTTTGGATGACTTTGTCAATATTTGGTGGTCTTTGAGGAGGAGAAGAGTGTCCCTGTTTGGGCATGCAGCTTATGGTTACATACAATATCTTTCTTATTCATCTACCCAGCTTTGCCAGAGTCAGATGCCTGGTTCTGATTATGAGTCTTTAAAGCAAAAGACTGGCAGCTACACTCTGAGGGCTACATTGTATATATTGCATATACTTCTCAATTATGGTGTGGAGTTGAAAGATACACTTGAATCTGCTCTTATGGTTGTTCCTTTGTTGCCATGGCAGGTTGCATGTTAGATCTTGGCTTTTTTACTTTTACTTCTCTCATTTTTAAGGAGAGGATAGTTTTGTTGGAAGTCTGATTATGATTGTCTTTTCTAGGAAGTTACCCCTCAATTATTTGCTCGTATAAGTTCTCATCATGAGCAAGTGGTACGGAAGCATTTGGAGGGCTTACTGATTATGCTGGCCAAGCAGTCTCCCTGTTCTATTGTGTACCCAACACTAGTTGATGTTAATGCTTATGAAGAGAAGCCTTCAGAAGAGCTTCATCATGTGCTGAGTTGTCTGGTATTGAAAATTTCTGTCTCTGATATGGCTTATATATTTTTGATGTTTAATATTCAATTCACATCATGTGGATAATTGGACATTAAATTGTTGCAGAATAGAATGTTTCTACAATTACCAGTAATCTTTATGGACCAAAAATAATAATAATTACCAATAATCCTTGTTTGTGTCTTTGCTTACCATAAAATTTTCTTAAGGCTTGTTTTCTGTTTTTATTGTCAAAAGGTCATGTTTAAGTTAGTTAAGCTCTTCAAATTTATAATGAATAATGTAGTAGCTTTGATGTGTCTTATATGCATTAGTAGCCATGGCATTTAGAAACTGCCATTTTATGGCACCAAGTGATCTATAGTAAGTATTATTTAGACTAGAATGGGTGAGACACCAACTCAACCCAATCTAACAATATTGCAACTCATGCAAGTCCTTGGTATGCTTCAAGGATATGATTCTTTTAGACCACTTTTCCCTTTGGGTTTGGGTGATGGTTATTTTATCAACTTATGGGAGGATATTTGCCGGAATATTACTCTTTTTATGGTGTAACAAAAAATTTAGGAGTTAGATAGGTAGGTTGTTCTAGCTCCAAGGCATAGTGCACCATGATTGGTGGATGCCTATCAACAAAGGATTACCTTTGGTAATCAAACCAAAGATCCTTTGGTTGATGATGCTCAATCCTACCAACTGAGCCAACCTTTGTAGAATATTACTTTTCTAAAAGCTTTTTATGCTTCCATTGTCTCCTTTCGTAATTCACCCATCAAAATTTGTTTGAACTATTCAAGTCCTGCTATTTCTTTGACTTCCACTTTAACAGGAACCTAAGTGATTGAAAACTCTTGGAATACAATGCCTTTTCTTTCCACTTGGTTCTACCCAACACTCCAATTTTGATATTAGAATTTGAACTTAAGATCTTTCAAGTGTGTTTTCTTGTAAATTCTTTTCCCAACTCCAAATGTACACCCTTATCATCAGGATTTCCTCCTTGGCAAAACCCATTTGGAAGTCCAAACTCCCCTCTAAGGTTAAGTCGTTCATTTTGATAGTAGTATTCAGTAGGATGAATACAAATGACATGTTGCAAGTTTGTATCTGTGGTCTGTTCAAGTCTAGTTTGGAAATAATAGCCTGCTGAATTTTTCATTGTATTCATAAAGTGTCTGTGTGGTCATATTATTAATGTAAATAGAAACTGAATGGTCTGTTTTATATATACCATTATCATGGCTAGGTTTTTAAGTGTTGGTTCTGCTATCAAGGTTGTCAAGTCAAAGCTCGTGGTGGGACTTACGAGATGTAAGAAGTCGAGGGAACTGCTTTTAGGAACAAGGTCAAAGGATTCTAAGAACTATTTGTTTGTCAAGGACATTGTTAGGGGGTGACAGATTTCTTTTTCCATATTAAAAAAAGTTTCTTAAGTTCTTGGGTTGATGGTTGAAAGAGACCAAATAATTAGTTGTTTGTCAGTTGTGTTTGACACGTGTCCAAGTTGGAATTTTTTTTTTCTTTTGACATGATGGTAAGTGTGTTTTGACTCTGTCAAAATCAGCTATGTGCCGACGTGCCTGAAACTAGAATTGTCCATGTTTTGTAGGTTTGCTTCTATGATTTTGTAGTGATATCTTGTATTCTTGTACTCTTCTTTCTCTTCATATAATAAAATTTTTTCTTTAGTATATTTGGGTGGAAGAGGAAGGAGGGAAGGGAGGGGAAGGAATGGTTTGAATTAAACATTTCCCTTGTTTGGGAGTTTTTAAGAAGGAGAGGAAAATGAGTTATTTTCAACTAACTCTAAAATCCTCCTAAACCCTCCAACTCCAACCTTTATGTTTTAAAGTTACACCAATATATGTGGTTTTAGTGGAGTATTTTACTATTATGCCTTCATTATTTTCTGATATTTCAAATTTTCAATGTAAAGAAATATAACTACTATAATTAATCATATTAATAAAGATTAATTTGTAAAAGTAAAAAAATATAAATCTCCATAAATGAGGGAAATCATGATTTAACCTTCCATTACATTCCCTTATCTTTCATGTCTTTTTCCTTGGATCCCTTTTCTTTCCTCTCCCTCTCAACACCCAAATATACAGCCTTTTTTGTGGTAGAAAATAAATTTTCTTCTTTTATTGAAGAAATAAAAATAGTTTAGTGATGGTTTATGTTTAGGGTGAGATGTGGGTTCTGAGACAATTTTTTTTTTCCCTGCTGTCCTTTTACTGTTCTTACCTCTTAGTTCTATTTCTTTTCGTTTTTGTTCTTAACCTAAGTCTTGACTAAATGTACATGATATATTTATATTCTTACGTCTGTTCCTTTCCTTCTAATTTTTCCAGATTTAGATGGGGTGGGAGATGGTGGATGGGAGACAATTTTCTTAGTTCATATTTTCCATTAGTTAATTTCATTCTCCCTGTTGTTTCATATGTAAACAGTTTCTCTAATATGTCTATTGATCAATTCTGGTGAGAAAACTCATTGTTCAGTAAAACAATATCTACTCCGATCCTAGTTTCTTTGTTGATTATGTAAGTTATCAACTTTTCAAAACTCAGCTATTCTTTTCTCGCATTTCAACCTGGAAAAATCAGTCTATGTATCGTGGTCTGTTCCAGGTGCTCCTTATTCCTCTTCTTTTCTCATTGCTTCAGCTTTGTGAATCCATAAATTGACTTTCTATCCCAGCCTGTTCATTTACCTAGGGGCTAGGTCTTGGTTGGTTGGCATGCCCAAATATGTTCTCAGGTTTATAGAATACTGAATACGTAATAGCATAAGTAGCAGACCTATCTCAAGTTTGCATTATTGTTCTCAAATGGGTTTGGAGTGCTACACTGAATGTAGGAAGGGACTAGGCATACTTATCATGACATGCACTCATTAGCTTGTGCTTGGAACTTTGAAGGACAAATAAGAGGGTAATCCAGCTTTCTGTTTAATAACCTTCTCGATGTGTACTCATGAGTTTGACTGGGCATTCTTATCATGATATGCATTCATTAGTTTGACTATAGCTTCAAGAGCAATTATTGCTGTTAAATGACCTTTTGTCAGTTTGCTTGTTCAACTTACTGTATGAGATGATTAAAACCTACTTTTTTGCATGCAGAGGGAACTTTACCCTAGATTGGTTCAGGATGTTCAGCTGATGATAAATGAACTCGGTAATGTTACTGTTCTCTGGGAGGAATTATGGCTCAGCACTCTTCAGGATCTTCACACAGGTTGCTTTCCTTATTTATCAGCATTTTTGTTGATCATTATGCCCCTTTTCCTTGACCTGCAATAGAGAAAAAATAACCAACTTTTCTGTTTGAAGGGATGTGTGTCCCTGTTTTCTTTTGACTATACACTATTAGACGATAGAATTGGGGCTGAATTAGTCTTGTTGCAGATGTAATGAGGCGCATAAATGTGCTGAAAGAGGAAGCTGCAAGGATTGCAGAAAACATCAGCCTTAGTCAGAATGAGAAGAACAAGATAAATTCTGCTCGATATTCTGCAATGATGGCTCCAATAGTTGTGGCCTTGGAACGCCGTTTAACTTCAACTTCTCGAAAACCTGAGACCCCTCATGAAGCTTGGTTCCAGGAAGAGTATGGAGAACAACTAAAATCAGCAATTTTATCGTTTAAAACTCCCCCAGCATCTGCTGCAGGTCTAGGAGATGTGTGGCGACCTTTTGATAGTATTGCTGCATCCTTGGCTTCTTATCAGAGGAAGTCTTCAATTTCTTTACAAGAAGTCGCACCACATTTAGCTCAGTTATCATCTTCAGATGTTCCAATGCCAGGTCTTGAGACACAAATCAAAATACCTGAATCTGACAAAGCTACTGATCTCCAAGGGGTTGTTACAATTGCTTCTTTCCATGAACAAATCACTATCTTATCAACAAAGACTAAGCCTAAAAAACTTGTTATACTGGGCTCAGATGGTCAGATGTACACATATCTCCTCAAAGGGCGAGAAGATCTGCGCCTTGATGCTAGGATAATGCAATTGGTACAGGCTATAAATGGCTTTCTGCATTCTTCTTCTTCTACATGCAGTAACTTGCTTGGCATTCGCTATTATTCTGTGACTCCAATAAGTGGTCGGGCTGGCCTTATTCAGTGGGTGGATAATGTAATAAGTATATACAGTGTATTTAAATCTTGGCAAAGTCGTGCCCAGCTAGCACAACTCACAGCATTGGGCACTGGGAATACAAAACCCTCTGCTCCTCCACCTGTTCCTCGACCCAGTGACATGTTCTATGGGAAAATCATACCAGCACTTAAAGAGAAAGGCATTAAAAGAGTAATTTCTCGAAGGGATTGGCCTCATGAAGTCAAACGTAAAGTCCTTCTTGATCTCATGAAGGAGGTGCCACGGCATCTTCTGTTCCAAGAATTATGGTGTGCTAGTGGAGGATATAAAGCCTTCAGTTCAAAAATAAAGAGGTACATTCAAGTAATCTTTAAGCCATTACTGGTGAATTTGATGGATGTATTACAATACATGCAACAGCTGAGTCCTTCCCTTTAATATGGATCTGGATTTTTTAACCAAGTTCAGGATACATTCTTTATTTTGGGGCATGCTTTCACCATTTTGTAATCTTGGGATTGGGACTACCTTTGAACACAAAAAAGGTAGACATCAATCTACAATTATGATGGATGTCAAATGGTCAGTAAGTTATAAAGCATGGTCAATGACATGGACAGAGACATGCTGAACATGAAAAAAGTAGACATAATATACACATAAATATAGGTCTTATTCAAGTACCTTTTTTTCAGACTTTCCATTTACTGATTTATTTTCAAAGAAAAACACAACTGGCATTATCCTATATTCTCAGTATTTTATGCTGTTATTAACAAAATCGACTAGCTCAAATTATATTATTCAAAATTTTCATGTACAACATAAATCATCAGGGGAGAACTTTTATTATATCATAAAGATGGGTATTCAAGCATCTCATCCTATTTTTTGTCATTTAAATAAAATTGTTTTCCCTTTTTTTGGGATTGGCTGTGTTCAAGCCAAAAAAGTAACTTTTTGGATCCTGACATGTCCATATGACACACAAGTTGGACACATGTTGTGCCAGTGTCCATATCTGACATACCTAAAGATAGGTGGGTCCGTGCTTTACATTCAGTAACTTATTATATAATTGGAGTTAAGCAAGATTTTCTTGTTTGTCATCAGTTGTCAAATGAATGATAGTATTTCTATTTGTTGATCACTCTCTTAGAAAGTACTTCCAAACTCATCCTTGGCTGGCATGTGATGAGCATTTGCCTTGAAGAAAATTTTATGACATGCCAGAGAGATTATGTACAGTTATGCTTATGGTTATTTTTTTCAATCTGCAGATATTCTGGAAGTGTAGCAGCAATGAGTATGGTTGGTCATATTCTGGGTCTGGGTGACAGACATTTAGATAACATTCTTATAGATTTTTGTAGTGGAGGTATAGTACACATTGATTATAATGTTTGTTTCGATAAAGGGCAAAGATTGAAAGTTCCAGAGATTGTTCCTTTCCGTCTTACACAGATGATTGAAGCAGCTTTAGGGCTGACTGGAATAGAGGGTAGCTTCAGAGCAAACTGTGAGACAGTTATTGGCATTTTAAGGAAAAACAAAGACATACTTTTGATGTTACTGGAAGTGTTTGTTTGGGATCCACTTGTAGAGTGGACACGGGGTGATTTTCATGATGAAGCTGCTATTGGTGGTGAAGAAAGAAAAGGCATGGAATTAGCTGTTAGCTTGAGCCTATTTGCGTCTCGAGTGCAGGAAATTCGTGTTCCATTAGAGGTATTTATCCAACTAGAAGATAGAAGTTGCATATGCATTGTTGTCAAGGAAGCAAATTTTTGTAATATTTTTTTTCCACAACAAGCTCTTCTAATTTAAGTAGTTGAAACGTGGTTCAGAGACGCTTTGGAATAACCAACTAATGAGTGCATCAGTGTATGTATGTTTCAAGAGTTCATATTGTTAGTGTATATTATCTTACATGTGATATTTTAGAATTTCTTTCATGTGCTATCCTGAAGTGCTTGATTCATTCTATTTGTTCATGTAATCTTTTATTAGCATTTCTGTGTTTGAAAATGAAACATTAGCTGAAACTAATCGTCTTTGTTTCTTTCTTTTTAACAAATCTCCCATGCTTTCTTGAGATCTATCTAGCACATGGCTAACAGCTGATTTTTTTTTTCTTTCTTAATAATCTGTGAGTAGGAACACCATGATCAATTATTGACTAGCCTGCCAGCTGTTGAATCTGCACTTGAGGTATTGATAAAATGTCTTGACATTCTTAACTACATTCAACCCATGACTTTGTTTAGATCTCAATGAATAAGTATTTCAAGTAAATTTGACTTTGAGAATTTATGTAACAGAGGTTTACCAATGTCCTAAATCAATACGAGCTTGCCTCTACTCTGTTTCATCGAGCTGACCAAGAGAGGTCTAGCCTTATTCTGCATGAGACATCTGCAAAGTCAATTGTTGCTGAAGCAACCTGTAAGTTAGAGAAAATCCGAGCTTCATTTGAAATACAGGCTCGGGAATTTGCCCAAGCAAAGGCTATGGTTACAGAGAAAGCTCATGAGGCAACAACTTGGGTTGAGCAACATGGAAGGATTCTTGATGCTTTACAATGCAATCTAATCCCAGAAGTAAATGCTTCTTTTAAGCTGAGTAATATGGGGGAAGCTGTATCTCTTACATCTGCAGTCATTGTAGCTGGTGTCCCTCTTACTGTTGTTCCCGAGCCAACACAGGCACAATGCAATGATATAGATAGGGAAGTTTCTCAACTTGTGGCTGAGTTAGATGATGGACTTGCTTCTGCCGTAACTGCACTGCAAGCATACTCCTTGGCTTTGCAAAGAATCTTACCCTTAAATTACCTTACAACCAGTGCAGTCCATGGCTGGGCTCAAATTCTGCAACTATCTATCAATGCCCTGTCCTCTGATGTTCTTTCTCTTGCCAGGAGGCAGGCTTCTGATCTTGTAGCAAAATTTCATGGAGATAGCATTGATTCTATCAAATTCAGACATGATGATCTTTGTCTTAAAGTGGATAAATATGCAGCAACAATAGAAAAATTAGAAGAAGAGCATGCAGAATTAGAGAATTCTATAGCCTTAGATTCAGAATCGAAAGCTAAAGATCGACTTCTGTTAACTTTCATGAAATTTATGCAGTCCAGTGGTTTCTTAAGAAAGGAAGATGGTATGTCTTCAGTTCAATCTAGACATGATGGGACAAACAACACTAGACTGCTAGGTGACCTGGAAGAGAAGAAGAAGGCATTATCAATTCTTAACATTGCACTATGTTTGCTTTATAATGAGGTTAAGCATAGAGTACTTAACATATATAATGAACGCAATATATTGCTAAATGATTCTGGAGCTATTTTCACTGAGTTTGAAGAGCAAGTAGAAAAATGCAACCTTGTGACAGAGTTTGTTAGTGATCTATGGCAAATGATTGGGAAGGACATACCTACTGTTGAGTTTAACAAAGGTCAATTGAAATTCCCTTCTGAAAGCAATTGGGTTTCTATTTTCAAAACCATTTTGTCTTCCTGTAACGGATTGGTTAGTCAAATGACCGAAATTGTTCTACCAGATGTAATACGGTCTGCTGTTTCATTACATTCAGAAGTCATGGATGCATTTGGGTTAATCTCACAAGTTCGAGGGTCCATAGATACTGCACTGGAGCAGCTTGTGGAGGTCGAAATGGAGAGAGCATCACTGGTTGAACTTGAGCGGAACTATTTTGTTAAGGTTGGTCTCATTACTGAGCAGCAGCTTGCTCTCGAAGAAGCAGCAGTCAGGGGTAGAGATCATCTTTCTTGGGAAGAGGCGGAGGAACTTGCATCCCAAGAGGAAGCTTGTAGGGCACAGCTGGATCAACTCCATCAAACATGGAATCAGAGGGATCTGAGGACTTCTTCTCTTATAAAGAGAGAAGCTGATATTAAAAATGCCCTGGTTTCTGTGGAGAGTCATTTTCAATCTCTAGTTTTCCCCGAAGAAGAAAGAGAGCTACATATTTTAAGAAGTAAAGCTCTATTGACTGCACTAGTGAAGCCCTTCTTGGAATTGGAATCCAGTGATAATATGTTGTGTTCAGCTGATGGTTCTGCAATTCCCTCAAGTAAATTTCATACTCTAGCAGATTTGATAAATTCTGGGAATCCAATATCTGAGTATGTCTGGAAAGTTAGCGGTTTATTGGATGGTCATTCATTCTTTATTTGGAAAATAGGTGTAATAGATTCTTTTCTTGATGCATGCATACATGATGTTGCTTCATCAGTTGAGCAAAACCTAGGCTTTGACCAGTCCCTCAATTTTCTAAAGAAAAAGCTTGAAATCCAGCTACAGAAACATGTTGGTCAGTACTTAAAAGAAAGAGTTGCTCCTAGTTTTTTAGCTTGTTTAGATAAAGAAAGTGAGAGCTTGAAGCAATTAACAGAGGTAACAAAGGAAATTGTTTTAGATGAAGTGAAAAGAGATGGGGCTGTGAACAAGGTTTTACTTATGCTCGAAGAATACTGTAATGCACATGAAACTGCTAGAGCAGCAAAGTCAGCAGCTTCCCTCTTGAGAAGACAAGTAAATGAGTTGAAAGAGACTCTTCGGAAAACAACCCTTGAGATTGTTCAGATGGAATGGATGCATGATGTAAGCATGAACCAATCATATAACAGAATAGTCAGATTTGAGAAACATATTGATACTGATGACAGCTTAAATACAATTATTTTAAACCTCAGCAGATCTAAATTATTGGAAAATATACAATCTGCTGTGTCAAAAATCACTAGGTCAATGGATGGTCTTCAATCTTGCGAGCGAAATTCTCTTGTAGCTGAGGGACAGCTTGAGAGAGCAATGGGTTGGGCTTGTGCAGGTCCAAATTCCAGTACTTCTGGAAATTCTTCAAACAAAATTCTAGGAATTCCTCCTGAATTCCATGAACATATTAAGATGCGGAAGCAGATATTATGGGAATTTAAAGAAAAGGCATCTGACATTGTGAAATTTTGCATGTCAGTAATAGAGTTTGAAGCATCAAGAGATGGATATTTGCTTGTACCAAGCCAGCCTTATCCTCTCAGGACTAGTGTTGATGGCAAGACATGGCAGCAAGCATACTTGAATGCACTAACAAGATTGGATGTCACTTATCATTCTTATACACGTGAGTTTACAATATTTGTTGGCAATTAAAGTCTCTTCATTTTCATAAAATTTCTGTATGGAAAATGAAAATATGCTCTCTTGTTCCTGTACTAGGTACTGAACAAGAATGGAAGCTCACACAAAGCACGGTTGAAGCTGCTTCCAATGGATTATATGCTGCAACTAATGAACTCTGTATTGCCTCTCTGAAAGCAAAATCAGCTTCAGGTGAGATGCCTTCCCCCCCCCCCCAAAACTGTTCAATGCACTATGTTAGAAATGATAATAGAAGTCACTCTTGAGTTGGGCCTTTTTCTGACAATTAAGCTTTTGGGAAGTAGTAGTTTTGTTGCAGTATCAAAGTCTCTTCAACCAAGTGTCAAGAGTTTAATCAACCCTATTATACTAATTTAAATTTTATTTTTGCATAAGGTATTATAGGCATGTGCATTGTCCACACTTCAAGCTCAAAGTGCTTTTTGTGGAAGAGCATGTTAGAGAAAATAATAAAATCCATTTCTGGGCCTTCTTGAGTTTTTCACAGGACTTGGTTCTTGATACGTTGAAACCTAAGAGGCATGGACACTAATATAGATCCCAGACATGGCAACACAACAAAATTTATAGTGTTCGTATGCTAGTTGAAAAGCCATGTCATATTTGATGCGTGTTTGACGTGTCAAATATGGGCATTTTTTTGGGTAGTGTCGTTACTCCATAGATCAGAAATCATACATGCATATGCTAGTTTTTTTTTAATAGGGGCGGTATTATTATTGTGGCTGCATGTGTTGCTTTAATATGTTCTTTATATTTTCAAGGTGATCTACAAAGCACTGTTCTTTTAATGAGGGATTGTGCATATGAGGCTAGTGTGGCACTGACTGCTTTTGCTCGGATTTCAAGGATCCATACTGCTTTGACTTCAGAGTGTGGTTCTATGCTCGAAGAGGTATTGTATTTAAAGTATATGACATTGTCATATATTAATGAGAAGTATACTTTCAAACTTTTTCCAGATGATTTATAGAAATTCATGTAGGTTGTAAATGTCCAATCTAAAAGATGCGTATGGCTCTATATTGGTGTTTTAGAAATGATACTTTTAATATGGATAAAAGGTTATTAGGTTGACACTAAATGTATTAGATTTGGTTTTTTGAATTTGTTGCAGTCTGTCCCTAGGGTTCCAGGATGTCTGATTAAAAGTTTTTCTGTATTATTCTGGAGCTAAGATTTAAAATAGTAATATCTACAATCTTCATTTATTAAAGTATTAATATCTATAATCTTCATTTATAGTTTTAATCTGACCCAAGTTGTTCACATCATCAAACATAGCATATGAATATCTATTTAATTTAATGAGTTCAGTTTCAATACTTCTGGCTCTTTATATGATGGTGAGGTTTCTCGTTTTGCCTTCATTCTAGTCACACTCATGCAGCTGAAACATGTGGCATCACTAAGTTGACACCCTAAAATAGACATGTGATATTGAGGTAAAAGAGCTATATTGCTCATCTATGCTATTGATTCTGAATATGCTACATATATACAACAAGGGAGAGAAGATAGGGGCTACAAATTAGGAGAAAAATCAGGAAAATAAATGCCCCCAAATAACAGCACCTAAAAACAAGCTATTCTCCTTATAAAATCTGTATCTATTTACAACAAATAATTTCCTAATAATAACATAATTAAAGCTAATCATAACTACATTCCTCCTCAAGTTGGATCATAGATATCTATCATGTCCAACTTGTTGATACATTCTTCAAAAATTTGTCGTTGAAGCCCTTTAGTGAATACATCAGCAGTTTGCCTCTTTGTTGGCACATAGGTAAGGCATATAGTTCCATCCTCTATGTTCTCCTTGATGAAGTGCCAATCAACCTCCACATGCTTGGTTCTATCATGATGAATTGGGTTATGAGACATGTTGATGGTTGCTTTGTTGTCACAGTAGTGTTTTATGGGTGGCTTAAAAATAATCTGTAACTCTGTTACACCCTTTTTAGCCATAAGCCTTCACAAATATCCTTTGCAACAGCTTTAACCTCGGCCTTTGCACTGTTTCTAGCCACTACCTTCTATTTCTTGCTTCGCCATGTGACTAAATTTTCTCATACAAAGGTGCAATATCTAATGGTTGATCTTTTATCCTCCATTGAACTTGCCCAATCAGCATCAATGTAAACTTCTATGTTTCTTTGATCTCCCTTTTTAAACAATAATCCTCTTCTATGGGTACCTTTCAAGTACCTTAGGATTTTATAAACAGCCTCAGGATGCCTTTCTTTTGGAGAATGCATATAACGACTTACCACACTTACTGAAAATGCAATGTTTGGTCTAGTATGTGATTAGTAGATTAATCGCCCAACAAGTTTTTAGTATCTTTCACGATCAACCAGCTTGCCATCATCCTCATATTTTGCACTTTCTATGGGTGTAGTACTTGGTTTACATCCAAGCATACCTATCTCCTTCAAGAGATCAAGAATATACTTCCTTTGTGAAATGTAAATTCCCTTCTTCGACTGAGCTACCTCCATTTCTAAAAAATATTTCATTTCTCCCAAATATTTGACTTCAAATTCTTGTGTCAAAGCAGACTTGAGTCTCACCATTTTTGATATATCATCAATAGTGACCACAATATCATGCACATAGACAATTAAAATTGTCTTCTTCCCTTTTCTAATTCTAAAGAACATTGTGTGATTTGATTGAGCTTGTGTATACCCTTCAACTTTGAGAACTTTCGTAAATCTTTCAAACCAAGCCCGTGGAAATTGTTTTAAGCCATAGAGTGACTTCTTTAGCCTACAAACTTTGTTTCCTCCTCCTTACTTGTCAAAACTCGGGGGAAGCTTCATATATACTTCTTCCTTGAACTCTCCATTGAAAAAGGCATTCTTGATATCAAATTGCTGAAGAGGCCAATCTAAGTTGGCTGCCACTGATAGCAAAACCCTTATGGTATTTAGTTTTGTAACTGGTGCAAATGTCTCCTTGTAGTCTATACTATAGGTTTGTGTGAAGCCCTTTGTCACAAGATGTGCTTTATTTCTCTCAATTGAGCCATTAGCATTGTACTTTATTGTGAATAACCATTTACATCGTACGGGTTTCTTTCCTTTTGGAAGATCAACTTCTTCCCATGTCCCATTCTTTTCCAATGCTTTCATTTCTTTCAAAATAGCTTTTCTCCATTTTTGTATCTCAAGAGCTTCTTGGATATCATTAGAGATTTTTATTTTGTCTAGATCAGCAACAAAAGCATGATACCGAGCAGATAATGCATCATAAGACACAAACCGCTCAATTGGATGCACAGTACAAGATCTGGTTTTCTTTCTTAAAGCAATAGGAAGATCTAGATCATCAATCACTTGCTCTTGTTCCTCTTCACCAACACCTTCTTCCTCTTCAAGATCCTGTATTGGTTCAGAACTTGGTATTGCTCTAGATACAAGGGGTGCACTACCTGATTTCCTCTTTCGAGAGTAAATATTTACCTCTTTATCTTGTGTAATTGTATATGTATCTTCCTCTGCACCAGAATTCACCTCTATTTGTGGCATAAAAGAATTTTTTGGTTTGGTATATTCAAGAATGGGTGTAGGAATAGGGTCAAAAGAAACAGATCTAGTTTCCTCAAGTTGAGATTCACACTTAAACTCACTCCAATTCTCCCCCTGAATCGAAGACTTGGGAAGAAGGGTTTACTTTCAGCAAAGGTAACATCACAACTAACAAATTTTTTTGGTTTGAGGATCATAGCAGTTATAACCTTTTTAGATTGCAAAATAACCCAGGAATAGACATTTCACAGCTTTGGGATCAAGTTTATTGTGTTGATGAGTGTGAACGAATGCTGAGAACCCAAAAACTTTCATAGGTAGATTAGTTTCAAGATGGGATTTAGTATGGGTTTCTTGGAATTTTTCAAGAGGAGATTTAAAGGTAAGAACACGGCTAGGCATCTTGTTTATGAGGTAGGTGGCTATAAGAATGGTATCCCCCCAAAAATATTTTGACACATTACTAGTAAACATTAGGGCTGGAGCAACTTCAAGTAAATGTCTATTTTTCCTTTTAGCAATGCCAACTTGTTGTAGACTATTAACATGTGCTTTTATGGACAATGTCATGTTCTTGTATGAACCCATGGAGCTGTTTGTTAAAATATTCAATGCCATTATCAGTGTGGAGGATTTGAATATTGGTTTGGAATTGGGTTTGGACCTTATTATAAAAGTTAATGAACACAGAGGGTACTTCAGATTTATTTTTCAAGAAATATACTGAATATAAATGCATATGGTCATCAATAAATGTAATTAACCATTTTGTGTTAGGGCAATTTGCAATACAAGATGGATCCCAAAGATCACTATAGACAAGAGAAAATGGTTTGGTGGGCTTATATTTGGATCTTTTGAATGAAGTTCTTTGGTGTTTAGCAAACTCATAGGCATCACCCTGAAAATGAAAAGTTTTATTTATGGAAATTTGTGGAAACAAACGAGACAAATACTGAAAATTTGGGTGACCTATTCTTTTATACTATAACAATAGGTCATCATTCTTAAGAGTAGATACATTATTGCATAAGTTCTGGGAGTTATAATTATTCTCTTCATCTTCATCAAAGTAGTACACCCCATCGGACTCTTTAGTATTGCCAATCATCTTCCCCGATGATAGGTCCTGTAAAATGCACCAATCAGGAAAGAAGTGAACTCTACAATTTGCTTGTCTAGTCATCTTGCTAACAAACATTAAGTTACATGTTAGATTAGGGATGTGAACAGAATTTAAATTCAAAGTTTCAGATTTGAATGTTCCCTTTTCCAGCAATTGAGGACAGAGTACCATTTGCAATGTTGACCTTTTCATGACTAACACAAGGAGAGTAAGATTTAAATAGATGAGAATCATCTATCATGTGATCTGAGGCTCCCAAATCCACTATCCATCTCTTTCTATTAGATGAAGCTTGTAGGGCATGAATAAAATTACCTTTCACTGTGACATTAGCTGTTGCATTCTTCTTTTGCTGCTGTCTAGCATTCTGTATATTATTCAGCATCTCAAGTAGTTTTCCTAATGAAATATTCTGGTCAATAGCCTGTTGCTTCTGGTTCTCCTCTGACTTCTCAAATCCAGCTTCATTTGAGACTTGGTAACCATGTGCTTTCCCTTTTCTTGGCTTCCAATCTGGTGGTTTTCCATGAATATCCCAGCATGTTTCTTTGATGTAACCATTTTTCTTACAATGTTTACACCATTTCTTTGACCCTTTTGACTTGATTTACTGCTTCATGACATCATTGCAGAAGCTTCAGGTACGGGAGTCAAGGCTGGAATAGGTTCTTCCTTCAACATAACCTTCCTTCTCACAACTTCCCCCTAACCTCAGAAAACACTTCTTTAGTTGTAGGTAAAGGGACCCGACTTAAGATTCTGCCCCTGACATCGTCCAGGTTCTTGTTCAAACCTGCTAGGAACTCAAAAACTCTCTCTTGTTCTACTTTCTGGTTATACATCACAGCATCCTCCTTGCATTTCCACTCTTCTTCAGTGATTAAGTCAAGTTCCTGCCATAATGCAACCATATCTACCCAATACTTGATAACATCATGGTCACCTTGTTTTGTCACCTTGATTCATCTACCACAATTTCGTTCTGATCTCATAAAGGCGTGAAACATCTTCCCTGTCTGAATACGATTGTCGCTTTCCTAGATTTCTCCAGCTGTTGGCAGAAACATAAAAGTCCTATTTATTGATGGAATTATAGCATTAACGAGCCATGAAGAAACCATCGAGTTGTCCATCTCCCACTGTTGCACAGCCTACAAATCCTTTGGGTCTGGAGTCTTTGCATCACTGATGATAACATTCAGCTTTCTGCAACCTTCGATGGCCAATTTTATGGCTTGCGCCCACTGTCTATAGTTGGAGTCATTTAGTTTTTCAGTGACGATAACAACCAAAGACCCTTTGAGACCAAAAATCGTTGATGATTGACTTTCGATCTGGCTTGGGTTTACTATGGAGGATCCCTCAAGATTAGAACTCATGTTGTCTCTTTCTGGGTTTGACTCCAATAGGGTTTCAACGTCACTAGTGTCTTCCTCTGTTTCATGCTCTGATACCATGAGGTAAAAGAGCTCTATTGCTCATCTGTGCTATTGATTCTAAATATGCTACATATATACTACAGGGGAGAGAAGATAAGGGCTAGAAATTAGGAGAAAAATCAGGAAAATAACTGCCCCCAAATAACAGCACCTAAAAACAAGCTATTTTCCCCATAAAATCTATATCTATTTACAACAAATAATTTCCTAATAATAACGTAATTAAAGCTAATCATAACCACAGATATACATGTGGATTTCTTCACTTATATATGTAGTTGGTAAAGGTTCATTATGGGACTTGCACTATGTTGGTTTCAGTCTCCATCATGGTTGGCAAAATGGTGTTCATAAAGCTGTAAGAGAAAGTCAGTATAGATATTATTGTGAGTTTTCCATGTTAATCTCAATTCAGGTCATGCATATAGGTGCAGCGTTTTATTTGGCTAAGTTAAACCCAGAGACATGATATGGTAGTGAGAATTTTTATGTTGTCGTCGATGTATATTTATTGAGTCTTGAAACAGGCATAAAAAGTTTTGTGATGACTTGACTTTGGTCTACAGATGAGCTGATATGATTTCTTGTAGCTAATGTTTTTTTTTTTTTTTGGTTTTATGTTTTTTTGGTTTAGGTTCTAGCGATAACTGAAGATATACATGATGTTTACAATCTGGGAAAGGAGGCTGCTGCTATACACCTGTCTCTTATGGAAGATCTATCAAAGGTTTCTCTTGTTTCTCAGTTTATATTTTCAGCTATAACAGTATATTGGATATATTCAGATTTATCTTCCCTACCGTCAAAATTGTGTTGTGGTGGCTTTGTGTTTTGGTAGGCAAATGCTATCCTTCTTCCACTTGAGTCAGTGCTGTCTAAGGATGTAGCTGCTATGACTGATGCCATTGCCAGGGAAAGAGAGACCAAGAAGGAAATATCACATATTCATGGACAAGCTATATACCAGTCTTATTGTTTAAGAATCAGAGAGGCTTATCAGACCTTTAAGCCCTTGGTACCATCTCTGACATCAGCTGTGAGGGGACTCTGTTCCATGTTAACTAGGCTAGGAAGAACTGCAAGTCTCCATGCTGGAAATCTTCATAAAGTAATGTCACAATTCCAAGATCTTGTTTTCCTAATATATTTGATGTTAATATAAAATTTTAACTTGGATATAAGATTTTCTACCCAAACTTGCTCCCACTCAATCAATTTTGTTGGATTATTTTTTATTTATGCTTTCCTTATCAGGCTCTTGAAGGAATAGGTGAAAGCCAGGAAGTAAGATCACAGGATATTGCTCTCTCAACATCAGATCCTGCTGGTGGTGATGCTGTTGAATTCGATGGCAAGGAAGGGGATAGTCTCTCCAGATCTGATGATGGTGGCAATGAAGATGTTATTGGATTTTCTCAGCTTTCTTTGGAAGATAAAGGATGGATATCTCCACCTGATAGCATCTACTGTAGCAGCTCCGGATCTGGCATTACTTCAACTGAAGCTAGTTTCCCAGATAGCTTGAATGATTTAACAGAAAATAAGGAACTGCTTTCCCAAAGCTCTAGTAGTAGAAACCCCACTGATCATATACATTCCGCTTCAATTTCTCACATTGATGGTGAAGAAATCACAACTTCTAAGCTGTCAGAATTCAAATCCATGGAGCCTAATGCCAATGATGATGGTTCTGTTAAATTAAGAATTGATGAGGTCACTGAACATCCCAAGGCTATGGCATTGCCATTTGATAAATCTGTGACCATCCCTACTAATGCCCAGAATACTCTAGATGAGAACTTAGAGAAGTCTAAGGGTGAAGCTGAACCAATTTCCTCAAACAAAGATAAGAATGATACTGAACATCATGAAGCTTTGGATCCCAACTTGAATGTCAGTAGTCGAGTGGGAAGAGGTATGTATCAAGTCCATAATTTTTGCTTTTCTTTCATCTCAGTTTTGTATATTGCTAATTCCATTGTAGTAAAAATATTACTGTGGTTTTCAGTTAACATTAGTCTAACCCTTAGTGTCACCAATAAACGTGTATTAGAACAAGAATTCTTTAAACATTAAACTTTTTAATATCATTAATTACTAGTAAAACCTTACAAACATATTGGACTCAAAGGGCTTACCCCCTTTTTGGTATGTATACAGTTACTCATTTAGATAGTGCTTTGATATCAGAAGACACTCTGGAACTCTGACATCGCAATTGACATTTGAGAATTATTTTTTACATTATTAATTTGGCTTTTGTCACACTACTGTGTTAGAGTAGGTGTGGAAACTAGTTATGGTTTAGTGTGATAGTAATTATGTCTTAGTATGGAAATGAGGAGTATCCTAGTGTGTTCATAGCTGTCATATATCTTGTACAGATTCTTAATTATAAATACCATAGCTGTGTAGATCAGTGTCATCGCTGACACATTCTCAACTCTTAGGTTTCCTCTTTTATCCCTAGCCTCACGGTGTGAGGTAGGAACACTAAGAAATCTTTTACACCCACGAGTCCTTCATTATATCTTGGCCACTTTACTGTTCTATATTCAACTGATGCTTCATTTTTGTTTGATTTATATGCTTAACTGCTAGGTAAAAATGCTTATGCATTGTCAGTGTTGAGGCGAGTTGAGATGAAAATAGATGGTCGAGATATTTCTGAAAACAGGTATTGTTAGTTTTGAAACTCACAAAACCTGTCTGAAATTTACCATTGATACTGAGTGATTCGTCTCTGTCTTTCAGAGAAATTAGTATTGCAGAGCAAGTAGACTATCTACTAAAGCAAGCTATTAGTGTAGATAATCTTTGCAACATGTATGAAGGTTGGACACCATGGATTTGAGCAGTCTGAGACTTGAGCATCTTAAACTCAAGTACCATTCCCATATCATGCAAAGGGTGGCCTCAGGCTTTGTCAGGTTCTTCATGGCGAGGAACAGATCCTTTGGTCTGATCTTTTGCATGTGATAATGAAGCCACCACAGCCATGTCTTATCAGGCCTCATTGGCCTGGCCATATCCAGTAGTAGCCAGCCGCCATTGATCACAAACACTGCTTTATCCACAGCCTAACTGTATTCTGTCTAGCTTCTGCCATCCCTTCAATTTCAATATTATGCAGGCTGGGTTATAAGTTCATCCTGTGCATATTAGCTTGCATCCATTGTCTCAGGACATGCCGAGGCTTGAAGCTGAGTTAGTGGAAGATGAAAAAGGATTACCTTGCCCTCACTGGTTTAAACAATATGCCACTGATTTATCCACCCGTTTCTTGCGTCCATATCAATTTGAAGGGTATGTTTTGAATATCGCGTTCATGATGGATTGCGACATGGTAACGGGCAGAGTTGAGTTCTCAATGACCTGGGTTATCCAATGCACTGTCTCTGGTCGGATCAATTTATCTTTAGAAAATCTACAGTTGGGCATCAGATGCATATCCATATGACATCCATCAGGAGAGAGGTCAAATAATCAGCTGCACATTTCTGGCTTTTTGATTTCTGCAATCGGACATCATCGATCCTGCTCAAGACTGGGTTTGGCAGTTGATCTTCCTTTGAGCAATGTAACATTCTGTTCAAATTTTCTGGTTCTCTGCCTCTCTATTTTTGTTTCATTGCTGCTGCCTCTAGCCAACAGATTTGTTGTATGTAGGATCATGGTCTTAGCTTTTGGATCTCACTCAGTGTACCTTCAATGTATACTAGAAATTCCTTGTGACACAGTTGTGTATATGAAACTTGTCTTTGGTTAATGGTACCAATGGATCGGGTGTATATGTACAAGTGACATCCTGACTTATTAAGGAAATTTTCAATCGTTGGAATCGTTGGCTGGCTGGTTGGCTTTCATTAAACAGCAAGTAACTACGTAGCCCCAGCCCACGGATATTCGGGATTTTTATAAATAAAGGACTTTTCTATCAGTATTTACTTATAAATATTAAACAATTATATATTATTATTGTTTTATTTGAGTTGATTCCAAACTGAACAATTTTACTGTTTGCCTATTAGATATAATTTTAAGTAAAAATTTATAGAAGATATGTAAAGTAAATCTATGAATAAATATCAATATGTCAGAATTTTTTAATAAAATACATATTAAGATGATTATTTGTAATTAATAAATTAATTTAATTTATTTGTCTTTTGTATATTGAATTTATTTAAACTTCTAATTTGATGCAGGACCTAAAGCTAGAGACTAGTCTATATTAGTTTCTGGTAACATCTGAGATTGTGATATGTCAACTTGCTTTCTATGTGAAATTCTTTCTTGACCATATAAATAGTTTATACAAATAGATGCGTGAGCGGATTTTACTATTTAAAATACCCGTTTTAACAAACTCTCGCCCACTTTTTGCACAATCCATTGAATAAATTAAAATTGAGAGTCTGTGTAGTTCTTAGAAAAATTTTACCGGAGAAACTTTGAACAGAGAAAAAAATAATACAATAAATTTACTACTTAATTAATTAATGGATCTCACCTATTTTCTTAAACGTGAGTTCGAAATCAATAGTATCTTTCTTTGTTCCAGTTCCAAAACTTCATGGTATTTCATAAAACCAACCTAGTATTTTAGCCAACGGAAAATAAATTCCTAGCAAGACACAAGTTTTTTAATACACTGCATCATAGATTTTTTAAAGTTTTTATCTGTACGTTTGTTTTTCTAAAGTTGAAAAGAAATAAATACAAAATATTGGATTATATATATTAAAAGAAAAAGAACAAAAGTATACAAGTCGCGGGTTTTGTGTCTGTCTTAGAACTTACTCCGATCAATTTTAAAGCTTCCAAACTCATGCGATTTCATATAAAATAAGAATACCATACCATGGTCCCTGCAGCTGTTTTGTACCATTTTCTCAAGCGACTTTAAGATAAGATCACTAAAGTCGAGTCAGATCAGACCCACCAAAAGTTCCTTTTTTTGCCACGGTTTCAAAGCACACAGACCCAAGAAAGTGGATCCCTCCGTTCTCACTTATCCACATGACCCTCCCATCTCCTTATATAAAACCTAAAACTTAGAAATTTTGCATAACATCGATCTCACATTAGACCAATAGCATCACAACAGAGTCAAACATCCTCCTCAACTACAGTTTCTAGTCATGTCTGGTCTGATTGACATGTGGACAAACGAGCTGTCCAAGCTAAAGGAAAAGGGTCAGACCATTTTTCCTCATGGCTCGAGCCACATTGAGCATGAGTCTAGCCAGGCTGTTCAAGAAAAGGAGAAGATAGGCTCAATTGGTTTGCCTGTAGCTGTTGGCCAATTCACCCAAGTTAACAAGCCTAGGTTGCTCTTTTCTGAGGCGTCTGTTTCCATGCTCGTTAGTTGCTTTAGCCCTTGAAGATAAAAGAAAGGGGGGGGGGGGGGGGGGGGGACTTATTTCACTCTTGTTTTAGACTTTCTCAAAATATGTGTAGATGTAGATACTGTTCTTGAAATTTATAATAAATCTCCATATGGTTAGAATTTGTATTGTGGATTTAACTATGATTTCATGTGAATTCTCTTAGTTTGTTTTAGGCTTTACTTATATTTGCTTTTAATTTTGGAGAAATATGACCTTATATTTCAAATACTAAGTTTTTCAGTATATAAAAAATTAGGAATAAAAATAAAAATAATTTATTGATGAAAAATGACTTTTGTATATTAATTTTAAAAAAATAAAAAATAAATATTATTAAATAATAATTATAAAAATATAATAAATATTACGTATAACTATAAATACGAAATCTTTTTATTTTTTTTGGTATACCAAATAGTTATAGCCTATTTGTGCACCGGAAAAGCTTGAAATAGCCGAATTTGGTAAAACAATAAAAGGACAAGATAATCTTGACTTGTTTTTAACTAAAAATATCTTCAAAAAAAAAACCAGTTGGACCACAAAAAAAAAAAAGGAATTGCCAGAGACATTCAGGTGTTGTCAATACAATATACCTAGCTAGAGACAAATAATCTTGAAGGCATGTTAAATTGTCATGTAATTACTTAAAATTAACAGTAAAAGCGAAAATAAACATATAAATATATTAAAGGCAGATATTATTATTAAAAAATAATTTAATTAATCTTTGTATTGTTCTTATTCTTCAGCAGACATTGGAATTTTAAGCTGGGAAGAAGAACACACTAGGGTTTTTTTCATGAAAGAAACTAGGAGTGTCAAATTGTTTTTGGGGACAAATGCAGTTCTGGACTTACGTGACAAATGCAGCCTATGAAAGCTCAAAAATATAGACTTTTCTTTCTTTCTTTCTTTCTTTTTCTTCTTCTTAATTTCATTTTCTCTCTCTTCCATTATAAGAACTTGTCTTTATATTGAGTTGTCACAATGAGGAGACCCCTTAACAAACAAAATTATTCCTAGACACATTTCTTTCATTTTGCAAAATTTCACATCAGCCCTCAGCTCTTCAGATATTTGTATTGGTTAATGCTTTTTTCGAATTAAAGTAAACTCAAGTTTAAATGCCTAAGAAAGATATTTCTTTTAGTATCATATGGTGCATAAAAGAAAATTATCTTACCCTCAAAAAAGAAAAAACATTTGAAAGTAACTTTTGAGTTCATACACACATAATCAAATTTTGCTCTGATAAAACAAATTAAAATATAATTAAACTAATCTAATATTCAAGCTGCTAAACACATAAAAACATTGAATAGACATAGTTTACAATAGCACACTAATTAACAGACAAGCTTAATTATAATATTTCAATTATTTTATTACTAATTCAATGTGCTGACAATTTTTTTTGTGTGTAGTTTCTTCGAATTGTCAAAAACTCTTCCCTGTCTTCCTATCCCCCAGACCAAAACAATAAATGAAATCCAATAATAAAGGTCTACAGTAAATAAACAGATAGAAACTTCTATGTAATTATCTTATCCCTTTCCCTTAAATTTCAACATATCACAATCATCATGAAAATGAATAAATTAAAATTATAAAAAAAATCTATTTAAAGACTCAAATTTTATAAAATTTATAATAAAAAATTTTAAAAATTATAATTATCATCAACTTTTAAAAAAATTTATTATTAAATCTAAGAAAATTTAATATTTTTCAAATTTGATAATAAATCTTTTAAATATAATAATAATGATATTTTTAAAAATAATTTTAATTTTTAAAAATTTTTATCATAACGTCCTTAAATGCAATTTTTCATAGATTATCCACCACTCAAGTAGCCAATAGAATCTTTCCAACGAATATCCTAAACTGTGTGAGTATATCCTATTCCTATGTGCTGTCATACCCTAGGCTCCTCAAAGCCTCCCGTTTCTGACATACCACAAACTGTCACAAACAATCAATTTCCCTGAAGTTTCCAAGCCTTTTTCTTTTTTCTTAAAAAAAAATCTTTTCTAAAAAAATTTTTAAAGAAGCAGTTTTTTTTAAAAAAAAAATCATTTGATATACTCCTTGTGCAATCAAATGTTACAAAAAAATTTATTAAAATAAATATACTTACAATATTTATTTTAATAAATGTTTGGTAATTATTTAAAAAATTTTCATTCTTCATGTGCATCTGTAAATATTCTTGAAAGAAATTAAATTCTTAAAATTATATTTTAAGACCATTACAATTTTAATAATATTAATTTAGCCTTTAAAAATTTTATTATTATCAATTTAATTTTATTATTATTCATTTAGCCATCACTAAAATTTATTATCATTAATTTAGTTCCTAAAATATTTCAATGGCATCAAATTAAGATATAAATGATGTGTTTTTTAAAATATTTTAACTAAATAGATGTCAATAAATTTTTAAAAGACTAAATTAATCATAACAATTTTTCAAAAAAAAAGAATAATAAATTTTGTACTATAAATGAAAAAAATTATTTTCTTTTATCAACGCGTTTTTGTCATTCATTTTCTATATAAACCACAACCAGTGTCACCTCCAACGTTCATTTCAAGCACCAAGATTGAGCAGAAGAAAAAAGGGTTCTGTAGTTTGAGTGATCGTGAGAGTATCAGAAAATGTCAGCCATGGTAGAGATATGGGTGGGAGAGCTAGCAAAGCTGAGAGACAAGGTTCTTTCCCGCAAGCGCTTCTTGTCCAAATCCAAAGAATCATCACAACCCCCACAATCACCAGAAAAGGAAGCCATTCATATGAACAAGCAGAACACAGCAACTGCTGAGATGTCAGAGGCTACTGTGTGTCTGCTTATGGATCGCTTTGTGCCTTGGTGATATATACCCAGGAAATTAAGAGCCAGTATGAGATAGAAACCCAGAAATTGCCTAAATATGTCTTTGTAGATTCTGTGTTTGTATGTATATCTGCCTGTCTGTCTCTCTAGATCCAGGAAAGTGTAATTAGTATAAAGTTTCTGAGTAATTAATGTAAATTGTATGATCCTGTTAAGATCACTTAGCAAGAAGAAGGGCATTAATTAACCTGGGTAGCTCATTTGCATCTTCTCTAATTTGTTTCTGAATTCGTTGAAATTTTGCAGGTAAAACAAACCGCCTCTGATACAATCTTAAAGTAAGAGAAAACTCGGGTATCAGGTTGAAATTTGTTGCTATTGCCTATAATAACAAGACACAATTTGAAGAGCTCAATATTGCATGATTGAGTCTTTCAGAAAAAAGTAATTTTCTTCATGTTATGATTTCATCAGAAACTGCGAGCACTAAGAAAATTTTACCTAATTCTTATCATTTAAGTATCCAAGAGGAATATAACAGAACGCACCCTCTTCCATGAGAAAGAAAAGAAACTCCAGAACTTCATTTCTACACAATCAACTCCAACTTATTTATTCAAACTATACTTGAACTGTACTTGCCATTTCTTGCTCATACATCAAGAATCCGAGGCTTCTATTGAAGCACAGTCAATGTAGTCATGAAGATGAACCAACAAGGAGACCTGGCGATGGAGATTTCCAAATTATATGAGGTTTTGGCTTTCTACTTCTTTTCTTCTTTTTTCCGGAAAAAGTAAGTCGCCATTAAATAACCTCAATTATTTGTGAAAGACAATTCGCCACATTTTACACCAGGAACCACATTGGCTGGTATCTTTTCATTACATGTGTCGTGTGGGAAAACCGGAGGTCAAATTTGGCAGGATGAGAGCACATGTAAATGTATATTTTTTTTTAAAGGGTAAACTACTCTCTTATTTCTTAAAAAACATTTAAATTATACAAGCTCTATCTAAAATTAAAAATGCCTTATACAGACTTATATGTGCTCACGTAAATATATTTTTAATATATTTTAATTTTATCAGAAATTTGTGTATATTTTAAAAGATAATATAATCTAAATATTTCTTTAAAAAAACCTTTTTTTAGCTATTAATATTGCAAAAAGGTTAGGCTAACTATGGAGAGCTGTAACTTGAGTTTACATTATTTTGAGGTGAGCATAAAAAATGTTATTTATTACAAATCTCAAGCAATTCAACACTAACAACTCAAACTCAGCGTATCACTATCCAGACTACAGATAAGATTTATATAACCTAGGCCAGCCTCACAAACTTCCTTTTAGAGTACTGCTTTGTTTGGATAGGGGAGGAGAAAAGTGGAAGGGGAGAAAAGCGGAGAGAAAAGTGGGGGGAGAGGGAGGGGCGGAGAAGGAAGGTTCTCTTCTCCCGTTTGGATGGAACACAGAGAGAGAGGGAGAGAAAATGTTTGTAACTGTTTTTGTGGACAATTTTATCTTTGGAATATCACTGGAATGACTTTTCTCTTTTTTCTTGTTATGCATGCAATCGTTTGAATTTGATCCCACAGGCCTACCAATTTTTTATTTTTTAAAATTATAGAATAATTTTTTAAACGAACAATTTGAAAACTAAAAATAGTATAATAATTTTAAAATTTTCCTATGTCAATCTGTTACCTATGCTTTTTGTTTATTCACTCTCATAATTTTTTACATTCTAATATGTTATATCTTTGAAAAAAATAAAGTTTTCCTTAAAAATATGTTGATTATCTTTTTTATTATAAAACAAATTTATGTATTCTAATAGTATTATGTATTGAAAACTCTAACTTATTTTTTTAATTAAATGAATAAAATGCTTATTATATTATATAAAATATAAACATACTAGTATTTATATTTAAAAAAAAGTTCAAAAACCAAACGTCATAATATAAATATATTTATATTTATATTTTTTATATAAAATATAAATATAGCTAATGAAGAGAGAATAAGAAAATGATGGGAATCAGCAGCGTCCGACTGCATTGTAGTCGGACATATTGGTCCGACTGCAATGTAGTCGAATAAAGATCTGACCAAATCTTGGTTGGACCTACGTGTGCGACTGCAATACAATCGGATAAGCCTACGTCCGACTGCAATGCAGTGGGACATATTGATCCAACTGCACTGCAGTCGAAATGCAATCGGACGTGGCTTATGTCCGACTGCAAAACAGTCGGACGTAGTCTACGTCCGACTGCAGTGCAGTCACTGCAATCGAACGGTCTATTACAATTTTTTCGCGTGAGTTACTCTTTTTTTTCCTTTTTGTTTTTTTCCTATTCAGCACAATTTGCTTCTTTTTTTTTTCCTATTCTTTATAATTTGCTTTGAGGTCTTAGGTGTTAAAAATGTTGTCACTTTTGTCAAAAAATTATATGTTATTCTATCCTTTGTTTTTTAATTACATTTTTTTTAATAGCTTAAAATTTTTTTCTCTTATATATTTAATATTTTAACAGTCAGCTACAGTTATATATATTTTTTTGTTATATTTTTTTGAGACGTATTAGCCCTAATTTTTTGAAAGATAACCTAATTTGTACAGCTGTTTTATGAGATCAAGCAGATATTTTATTAGAATAGCGAAGGACAATTTTAAAAAATAATTATCGCCGAGCCGTTTTCTCCATATTCGAAGAGAAAATTTGTAAGTAGGTCCCACAATACTTTTCTCTCACACCTTTTTCTTTTCCTCTGTTTTCTCCTCGACACAAATAGAAAAAAATTCTATTTTTCTCTCCCTTTCTTTCTTTTCTCTTTAATAATCACCCCGTCCAAACGCATTGTACGAGTCGCGAAAAATTCATATCAGAGTGGGAGGACATGGGCGGGCCTTTTGAGGTAGTTTCCTTTGTTCTTCTTGGCTAGAACATGGCAATGATACCCTAACGCAAGCCTTGAAACGGTCTCTCAGAAGCTAGATATTATTAGTGGCACCGGGTTCTCCCATCAAGATATTTTTCGAAAATATCAAGGCCATCAGTTACCAGCTGCTAACTGGCTATTATAACTTTATGCAGTCAACGGCCCACTTTGAACCATTCGAAAAGGTTAAAAAGGAAAACTTTTCCTCTCTCTAGATATTTATTGCAGTTCAGCTTGTGGGAAAAAAGACGAGAATAAAAATCTTTCATCCCCTCATATCAAACTCAAAAGATGGTTTTAATACAAACTCCTCTTCTCTGTGCTCTGCACCTTTTATGTTTTGATACATACAAAGAATTTTGTATCACTATGACTGCAGGTCCCAAATATATTTGGGGTTCCATCAGCATTAATAAATAGTCAAAACTTTTTTAATCTTTTTCTTGATTCTTCTACCTTATTCGTCCCTATACAAGAAGACTTCATGAATTGGAGAAGAACCATCAGGAGCTTGGCTCATCATAAGATGTTGAAGTAATCTCAGACTTCTCACCTATAAGAGAAGGGTCCCATTTTTGCCACATCATAACCTCTCTTGCATATCTGAGGGCTTCATCAACAGTATCAGGTTCTAAACCAGTAACCAGTGAAACAAACAGCTTTCTGCTCGTACGAGAATAGAATAGTTTCTTAAACTTGGTAGCAATATATTGAAAGGCGCGATGAGCTAACGGAGGGTTGTTGGTATAGTTATTGGCTCGGTTCTGATTGGAGCTGATCACAGGACTGAAGTCACAAAACCATTCGCATCGTGTTAGAGGCATTTGTTCGATCTTTTCCTCAAGCAGATCGAATTTGTTCAGTATCAAAAGGAATTTCTTGTTAGTGAAGGATGGATGGGTGATTATGTTTTCAAATAGACGCTTAGCTGCCAACATTTTGTTGGTAGAAACTCCATTTCTGTCTACAGTATACTCATCATAATCAGTTAAGGCGACACAGAACAAGACAATATCCATGTCTTCAAACATCTCCAACCACTTGCAGTTTTCTCCAAGGCCTCTTGGATGTACTCTGATAAGTTGGTACCTACAGGTACAACGTAAAGGTGTTGCAGGAAAACAATTAACTTGCAGCATGTCTCAACCGCATAAAATAACGGAATAATTTGCACCTAAGTTTTTTTCCTTTCATTATTAGCACTCAAAAAATTGGAATATGAAAGATAAAGGCCCCTTTTATGGTAATTAAGGAGCATATAATGGGAAAGTAACACCCGTGTATTATGGAATATTAAGTTGGTAATGACAATATTTCAAGTATCAAAATGGGGCCTGTGTCTTTAAACAAATGTGAAGATTTTATTATAATTTCATCATGAAATATTGTCTAACCATTTTCATTGGGTGTCAATAATTAACTGAGCTTAAGACAAAAAATTGATTCTTGAGCGTCTCTTTGCCAAATTGTTCTCATCCATTATCAAGCCTAAGTGATGTTTGCTAGCTCTTGGTTAAAATTAAAATAAGCTAAAGATTATCACAAGGTTTGAGCTATAGGTCACATGTAAAATTGCATGAAATGAGAGAACTGACCTGAGAGAAGGGTCATGCTGATAGTCAGGGTCCAAAGCGTCCTCGCGACTTGACTTGGGAAATGAAAATTCAACCATAGTAAGACTGTTGGATAACGTTATCCCCTCAGCATACATGATGTCCATGTCGGAGGGTTCATAGTCTACCTTGGAAATCTCAACAGCCTGCATCCAGAGATTTATTTAGACCTTGATAATAAACTAGTGTTCTTTTCTAAAGTGACGTGATGCACCTCATATATTCATAGCCAAATAAGCTAAACCACCTAAAAAATTTGGTCACCACTTGTTGCAACATTAAAATTATTTATTGTAGAACTATAAATTAAACTTATTTTTTTCCTCTGCCTGGTTTCACATGATCTCAATACCAATTTCCACTTAATTGATTCAAATAGGCTCATGCCTTACTGATAATCCAGAAGTCCAAAATATTAACAGCATTGATGCAGTGATGAACTCTTCTTTAAACTCTAGCTCTGTTGAGCTCTCTTTTCTATCTGATCTTTAAACTCTATAACCACGCAGAACAAAGAAAAAAAGGGGCAACAATAAAGAAATTTGAACATCTTCAAAACTCAAACTATTTGCATTAATATCAACACTCGGAATCAATTATGTTCAATGAGCATCAATGATATCAATAACAGATCGAAAAACCAAGCACTATCTTACCCGGTCTAAAAAATAACTTGCACCTCTAGGTAGCATAGTTAATTCATTTCTCCGGTTGTATGTTGCCTGAATGGCTGCGTCCCTCCATAGCTCTTCTACAAGTGGTGCATATTCACGAGTAGCAGCAGGAAATATTGCCTCCAAGTTACCCGAAACCATATATTGGAGAAGCCAATCTGAGAAAGCTTTCAATCTTGGGCCAATGGAATAGATTGTTGTATCATTAATTTCGCCAGTGTTCCCTGTTGCCAACTAAAAGTTAATAACATCTCTCCATAATAAACTGCCAGTTAATGGCAGACAAACTTTTTCTTTAAGCTAATTAACAAAGGGCTACCATTATGTAGGAGCATGGTGAAAATAGTTTCACGAACTGTATTAAAAGCAAAATCAAAGTGTACAAATATTGAAGCACTAGAACATCATGATGGCGTTGAAGTAGTCAGAAGCATCCCTCAGCATAAGAAAGAAGAAATATCATGCATGTTTGCTGTTTGCAAGGGACTAAACAACATTGATTAATTTCTCTGGCTGTAAAATGGAGAAAATCATAGAACATTCGACAAAACTCCCAGTCTTCTTATCAACAATGCTGAGGGAGGGGTTGAATGGATAAAACCAGCTTACATTACAATAGACACTACCCAGAAAATTTTGCAAAGGGGAAGGGGTCAAAGGAATGCTGCTGACTATTTTATCCAAACAGGCCTGCTGGTTAACTTTCATTTGGGGAAAAAAATTACCAGCTGAAGTGGATTCATCAACAATCTGTCTTTTCCTCTCCTCAAACAAACTCTCTTCAAAATTCTCACGCCCCTCCAGCAGAATACCAAGGTAGGTATACAAATTGCTTTGGATCACCAACTTGATATTTTGGCGCTCATCTTCAGAGAAAGGAACGTTATACAGATGCTTGGCCTAAGACAAAATATTCAGTCTTTTAGTGCTACATAAAATCAAGGATTACTTAACAAACATAAGTGTTATCCATACCTCAAATATACACAAGAAAAGGCAAGAAATACCAAAATTTGACAAAATAGAATGTATCTCAAAAGAAATTTATCAAAATATGGATCAAGCACATAGCTTATCACCTGACCTCCTGACAACTAGCAATGTGAGATGTGACAAATAAAAATCAATTAATATTCAAGAGCTTAAGTCTGTAACAGATATAAACGTACAATACCTTTATCTTCATTTTGTATTGAATGAACATCATGTAGAAATGATTAACGGAGGGACAATAGTAAAAGAATTAGGCTAACTTTCAGCTTTTACAATCAAAGCATAAGTCATTCAACTTATCAAATCACATTTTTCCTTTTCAGGCCGTTAACAGTGCAGAAGTATGAATACAGCATAAGTGCATTAAAAAAAAAAATGTTCCCTCCAGCAGCATTCTGTTTCCTACCTGTTTAAATATAGTACTTGTTCCAGATTTGATAGAGCCTACAAGAAGAAATTTGTGAAGCTTTTTCTGTTCAAGGTAATCTCTATTCTCTCCTTCGCCTTCACAACTAGCAGCTATGGAGTTGAAAGGAACTGGTAGAGACAGAACTGCACAAGCTATCTTCACTGTTGTCTGTAAAAGAGTATACTCACAATCATTGTTGAATGATACAGCAAGAAAAATCTAAAGAAGGCAAGATCAATCTACACAACAGATCACCTTATCCCATATACGGCCTTTGACATTCTTCTGTCCTTCTTCCTGGTACGACCCATCTGCACTAACCCAAAAGTTAGGCGTTCCTTCACATGGGACTCGTGCTATCTGCAAACAAATAACAGAACACGTTTTGATTCAACATGTTCAGAAAACCTTAATAAATTATGGTTGTTCCCAGCACAACGACCTTCAGAATCTTGAGCTCTCCTTTAGTAATTTCTCGACCGTTTATAAACACATTAGTGTTTCCATTGCTTGCATGTTTTTGTAGGTGACCTCCAACATCCAGCTGTGGGCTAATAATTTGACAAGGCCCTTGACCATCCTGTTTGATTACAGTACAACATATTTGAGTTCCACCTGTTAAAACATTAAGAGTAAATCTGAGGAACTTAACCTCACAAAGGTTGAGATTCCCTCAGATTAACAAGATAAATATAAGAATTTATGAAGGATAATTTTCACCTTTCCCCAATATCCAGATGCTTTATCATACCAATAGGAGCCCGGTTTTAGATTTTTTGGTGGTTTTGAGCAGCTCAACAGCAGCATGAGCTGCTTTCGATCAAGAGGATCCCCATTCACAAAAACAAGTTCCGGGGGTATTTGATTAGTTTCACAATTCAATTCAGCCTGCATTATCTGTTTTACTTCCAGCTCAGACAGCAGGCGTTTGAGCATATGAGAACACTTTCCCTGGGTTCTCCTCATATTTTCATCAATTCTGTAACCAATACAAGTAACACATTTCCTTCCTTCAGGCATAGACCCCATGACTCTTAGAACACAGTTTCGGCAATACTTCGCACGACAGACAATGCAAACCTCCTTCTCAGTGAACCGATTTCCTCTATTGCATCGATAGCACGTGCCTTTCTTCCCAGTTCTCTCAACCAGTGGCCTCACAGGGATGCTTGCAGCCTGAGAACCACCAGAGTATTCATTAACTACCATGTCATTTGAGTCAGGATCACGAAAAGTTACAGCTGAAGGCCGTCTGACATGTCTCGAAGTGTCATTGTTACAGTCATCTTCTCTGCATGAAAAAATCTCAGAAGAGACTGAGCCAGAGCTTGAACCTGACTCTGTTGTATCAGAATTGGTGGGGTTCAATTCACTTTCAGGTAACTCTTCCAAAATTTCACCCCTACCAGAAAATCCAAATGACCCAGAAGTCTGAAGTCTCTGTGATATATTTCCTGTACTACACTTATCAGCATCATCAGTTCTGTTTAATGAGCCTGACTTATCTATCCTGTCTGATGTCTCAACCTTAACTAGCAAAGAATGAGAGTTCGTTGACTCGGGGCAACCAGAGATAGCTAATTCAACAGCAGGAGATTTTGAATTTGATGAAAAAAGAAAATCCCCATTAAGTTTCAGCTTTGTGTTAGATTTCACAATAGGTTGAATAACTGGCACAGCAAATTGATCAGCTGGAGAAGGAGCCATTGAAGCAACTGGAATTTGCTCGATTTTAAAAGGGGTTGCTTCAGGGATAGAGAAACTGAGAGGAGGGCCATTGTACTCTATTGCAAACGAGTATTCATAGCTAGAATCATCGCCATCATCGTGAATTGATGAAGACGCACCAGGTCGCAATTTTCTCAGAAACGAAGCCATGAAGGGTCAAATTAATATCACCCAAAACGCACTCACTAGAATTTCACGAACCCAATCTGCTTCTTTATCACTTCTATCTAAAACCCATGAGAAAGTACAGATTTTTTGCAAAATCCATAAAAACCACACAAACCAGAGCAAAAACCCAGAAACCCCAGATGAAAAATTCGTGGAATTTGAGCTCAAATCAATTTTAAATGAAGAGAAGCAAGGTGGTAAAGATCGAAGAAGAAGCTATGAAGTCAACAGGAGGGAGGAGTGACTAGTAAACAAAGGAGACGGAAGCGAAACAATGAGCGAAGGTTTGGACTCTGGAATCACCAGGAAACTAAACAGTGAAACGAACGCGTTTAATGGAAATTGCTAGGAAATGACAAAGAACGACAACGGCGTGGAATGATTCAAACGGCCTGGTATTCTACTATGTTGGAGAGGTTGGGGAATGATCTTCTGCGTGAATGTCCTTGAGTAAGATATGCAACCCTCTTCCAGCGATGTCTTCCCTGCGGGTCTTGGGACATCGGAGGGTTAGTTAGTTCTTACATTGGTCAAACATAGGGGTAAAATTGTCAGGGTAGTGCAATGAAGAGAGAAGACGCATGTGGCTGCGTATCCAACCAACTTAGACAACGCGAACTTTGAATTTGATTTTCTGAGAACGTTGCGTTACACATTTTTCTCGCGTGCATGGCAGTAGTTTGAGTTATCAAAATTTATCATAAATAATATTTTATTGTTAAAAAAGATTGCATTTATACACTCAATTTATGTCGTCAATGATAATTTTTTTAATTCTTAAAAAATTAGTAAGTAATCCAAGCAACACATGAAATATTAAACTTTTTTTTGTCTGTGAATATATATATTGATGAAAAAAAATACTTAGAAATAAAGCAAAACACACAAAAAATACTACTGTAATGTAAAAGAAACAGAAGTATTCAGTCTCAATTAAAGTAGAAAAGAAAAATTAAAAAAAAGAAATTCATGTTTCTGCTTAATAGAAACATTTAGTCTCAAATAAAACAGATGCATTCAGTCCCATACTTAACAACATCTTGCTCCAAAACTATGACTAATGAAGATAGGATTAACACCACCTAGCCAATAAAAAATATCTTATGAATGGATTCAACAGACAAAAAATAATAATAATAAATATATGGTGTTTCTGAATTTATAATATCACTACTCTTATCCTCAATTAAACTTAACAAAAATTATATACAATTTATATGGCTCTTAAAAAATTATAAATAATTGACATGTCATATTTAATATCAAATTTATTGACATTCTTTCAAAAATGATACTGTCATGTAATAATTTATTAATTCATTAATTTATTAGTCTCAGTACTATGACTTCCCTACCATCTAAATTGACTGTTAAATCTAATTTTAATAATATAAAATTATTAGAATACTCTTCTCATTTGTCATTACTCATTTTGCTCGCCTCTTTGTCCTCTCCAGCTAGCAATTCTCTCAACCCCACACGGCACTTGGCAAGAACAGGAGGCTCGTCTTCACCAACCAACAAGGGAGAGTGACGAATAAACAGACCTTAGATTTTTCAACGATTCTGCGAAGTACAGTTTGAATCACCTTCAATAGGTTCGAGACCATAGTTAATTTTCCAGTATCTCTCCTTCTATTTTCTTTCTCATGGAAATTAATTTTGATTTTTGAGCAACTGTGAGGAAAAGACAATGCAAGTAGCTTACTAGATAAATGAAATCAATGGCAATGTTTTAAATATGGTGGTGCTTGTTTGTGTTTCCGGACATATTGTTATTTGTTAGACTAAAGTGAATATACGAAATAGATAAATAATATTTAAATAAATTAAAATGCAGATAAGTAATTATTTCCAGCCATTGCTAATTTTGAAACTTTTTTTAAGAGGGATGTTTCTAAATTTTTTGTTTCTCTCACTAATGATGTATATAAATATTGTGATTTGAGAAACTGAGCTTAATAATTCCTGTTTATGGCAAAATTGAGAAAAACACCTTCCCATAAAAAATGTTACATATTTATTAGCCATTTTATTTGACTTCATGGCAACATTCACAGACGTACCCAAATCGGCTGCGGTCTAATCCAGCTTCTCGTCCAATATGAGGAGGGAAGATAAAGATAAGGGCAAACTCGGTAATAAATAAATGGAAAGGGCATTTTCATAATTTCACATTATTAAAGTTATATTTAACAAGGATATGTTGATTATTGTAATAAAACTACTAAATCAAGAATCAATTATATTTTTTTATAAATTAGGGAAATATTGCAATTTGAGGCACAATTCAAGGTAATTAAATACAATTTTTTTCTTATTAGTATATACAGGTTCAGTTCACCCTTTTTTGGTTAATAAAAGAATTATTATTTTTGCATTAATTTATTATGTTTCTATTTTTATTACTGATTTGATAAAGTAACAAATCATATAACATTTATATAAAATATAAATATCAGACTAACTAACAATTTAGTTTCTTAGAACATTAAACGCACTTAATTTTAATTTTATAAAATTAAAACAGGTAAAATTGATTCTTAAAAATCATAACTTTAGTGTCCATTAATCTTTGATCGAGTTATCTAGATATGTACAAAAAGTTTTTACTTTTTAATATTAATTCTTATATTAACTAATTTTGGAAAACCTAAATTAAATAAGCTTAACTAAGTAAATCATTTTTCGGGTATGCAAACTAAGTAGATTTTCTGTTTTGTTTCATTATAATAAAGATGTATAAGATGACAGGATGTGAAATTGATAATAAGAAAATAACACAATTTTAACACCAAAAGCCACTTTGAAAGTCCACTTTCTTTACAAACGCCGGCGAACGAGTCTTCATGGAAACTTTTCTAACTTCCTATGCTGTCCATTCTGGAAAACACTACTCAATATATATATATATATATATATGTTGCATTCCTATTTTTTGACTCGAGACGATTATCCGATGCAAAGATAAATTTATTTAAAACAATGAAAACAAATTTGATAACCATAATTAGTGCTTTATATAATAATGATATAGTGAGAGGATTTTCAAATTTATTAAATAGTTAATAACACTGCTAACCGGTTAGGTGAAATATTAATATATTTTTCACGGAATCCAAGGTTAATTCTAAAATATTGAAGATATCTTTTTTGTCAAACTAGTATCTTACAGTCATAGCTTGATATAAATATCTTGATATAAAATATTTATAATATTTAAAACATTTAATTGATTAACCTTCACAAATTATATAAATATAATTTATGATTCAAGATGATAGTATACAAAATATATTGTATATTTTTACATTGCATGAATATTGATCTAGCTAGATACTTAATAAATTTGAATATTCTCAAGATGATAATATACAAAATACATTGCATGGTTCCTCACGAATAAATAGAGCTTATTCAAGACTTACTTCACTTGTTTATGTATGATCGCTAGAGAATAACACCGACCAAAAAATTGAATAAATATAGCAACACGAAATATGACCAAAGAAATGTTCAGTCAAAAGACTGCAGAATGAATTTTATATATACATATATATAGTTCCTTTATGCTTTGACTAGCTCTAGTAAGAAAGTGTCCCCTTGATTGAGGAAAAAAGTTGAATGATATAGTTATTTGGCAATAGTTGTAAATTTCTCGAAGGCTCATGCATGTCATGTTATGATGTTAAACGTGGAATATTGAAGCTTTCATTGGATTAAATTCGAAGGAGCTTATGAATTTAGTTGTTAATTCATATGCAAAAGTATTTTGACTTAGGTTCATAATAATATAAGATGCTAATTATACGTTAACAAATTCCTTAATCAAGTTTCTTGGATCCAATCTTCCTCTTAATTAAGAAGCTGAAGCATGTTAGAAATCGGGGCACTTGTTCTTAATAATGGACTTGGGCTATGGATGACTTTTTTTTCTTGGTCCAATAGGGGTATGGATTCAAGTGTAGAAACAAATACTAATAAACATGGCCCAAGCAATTTCTGTGTTATGGTGCCCCCACAGACGTTCAACTCATCAACTCAAGCAACTTATAGAGCCCACCCTTTTGAATCCTACGTAGGTACCATCAATTAAGTTATGAGAAAAAAAAAAAAATATATATATATATATATATATTACCTCTTTGGACTAAGATATAAATATAATTTTAGAAAATTAATTTTAAAACATAATAATATATACACCCCTACTATTTGAGAAAAAAGGTAAAACACCCCATGTTAAATGAAATTAAAGGTCAGTATCTTGTGTTTTTCTTTTCAAAAGAATAAAAAATATATATTTTATTATATTTTTTCTAGTTGAAATGAAAATATTTCCTCTTCCCCTCGGATGGGTCATACTTCCCATCACTTTATTATATTACGTATTGAAAACAATTGTTATTTATTTATTTAATATATTTTAATACTAATAATTAAAATTCCATAATTAATACTAATAAATTTTAATATATAATTTGCAGAAATGTATTTTAATTCAAATCTCTCATAAGAAAATAAGAGAATGAAAAAAAAAAATAGAAGGACTCACTGCCCTATTTTGCAGCTCTCCCTCTGCCTTTGGCTCAATTGATCACTTTGATTGTGCGTTTTTTTTTTTTGGGTGCTAATCCCAAGTTCCTAACATTGCACGAAGCCACACACATTCTATATTTTGTTGTGGATATTATCATTATCATATGGTGATTTACATCTGATCTGGCCTTCAAATAATATCTTATGCTCCGTTATAGGTGAAACATATACATCCCAGAAGAAAAATATGGCGATTGCCATTACTTGTCAAGTTGCCATTCTTAAATAAAGGAAGAAAAATAAAAGCCTTTGCTTTCTTGAGAAGTAAACCAAATACAGAAATTAAAATAAAATCAATCATTTTCACCTTATATATCTATTTGCTTTTCACTCTCCACATGGATAACACGTTCTAACTTGTAATCAACGATTTGCCTGCAGGCTACAATTATTTATTTCCAAAAACCTTACATATAATTTAGATTGGTTTCTTTTTTGGTTATCTAGCTACAATTATTTTTAGGCTACAATATAATTTAGGCTACAATTATTTATTTCCAAAAACCTTACAACGATTTCTTTTTTTGGTTATCTTTGAAGAAACTACATGCATGCATATTAGCACAAACACAAATTTAACTGCAATTTATGTGAAAACACCAATCATCATGCATGGCACTGATTTGCATTGTCTTTTTTTTTTTCTTCCAAATAATATATCTCAAAACTCTCAACCAAACCAAAAAGATTCACAAAAATTAGCTTTACAATTTTTCATTGACACAAAAGCTTTAAGACAATATATACAAACTGCGATATTTACCATTCTGTCGTGCCAAACTTCAATCAATTAACCTCTTAACAAAATATAAACCCTAATGTTCATTCAATCTCAAACAATATCCCTTCTTTCTAAACCAGAACCTTGCGACGATTCTATCTCAACACAGAGAATGTCATTTTGCTCTCAGAAGAGAGAGAGTTTGTATTGTGTATGATGCTCGTGCGTTACCTTGTCTCCTACGTGTCAGGCTCCTATTAGTCCCTTCGCATTAAGGTAGGCGGTTGTAACTTTCCTCGTTTCACCCAATCACACGTAATGAATTTTACTCGGGACTCGCCTGCCTACTAATACTATACCGACGCGACCATCCAGATTCACGCGTGACACCACCTCCAATCAAGGAGCGTCACCAATCGTCATTTCCTTTATCCATTTTCACACACATGCGCTTATGTTTGCAAGTGCATCCTGCTTCTGTTATTGTTGGCGTTGCTCACACTCATGCCTATCATAGGCGAAGGAAAGCTCACTCTCTGAACCGTCGCGTGCATGTTACTCCCCAACCCCTGTACCATCTTCACCTCCTGCGGGTGAGACCACACGCGCCACACCTTCACCGACTTATCCAAGCTCCCAGTGTAAACCGTCCACCTTTGGCGTTCGTCTGCTTCTTCTTCTTGTTCAGCGGCTATGCACTTGACGGGTCCGGTGTGACCCGTCAGAACCGAAAGGCACGTGTGGGCTCCATTCACTTCCCTCTTCCACACGCAAACATTCTTATCCGCCGACCCACTGAACACCAGGTTTTTCCCTGCGGCTAAGCAAAGCACCGCGAGCTTGTGACCTTTCAGCACCCCACCGTGCCTGAGGTTGTTCTTCGGATACCTTTCCCACAGGTTCACCAACCCGTCGGACGACCCGCAATATAGAACAGTCGACCAACCGTTAACCGCCAAAGCCGTTACGGCGTTCTCCCGCTTCAACAGAACCCGATCCAGCACGTGCTTCGTCTTCCCTTCCCACGTGGTCTCTCTCCTCCACATCTTCACCGTCCCATCCGCCGAACCCGTGAACGCGAAGCACTGGAACCCAGCCACCACCGAGTTCACGGCGTCCTCGTGTGCCTGTATAGATTCCAAGCATTTGAAATCCGATAGTCGCCACACCTTCAATGTTTTGTCCCACGAGCCTGAGTATAACAACCCTTGCTCTTCGTCCAAGCTCAGGCTCGAAACGGCGTCGAAATGTTTGATTCTCAGAGCGTTTTTGTGCCTTCGGACTTTCACGTAGTTCTTCGGATTCGTCGATCTTTTGATAGAGTCCTTGAAAGTGGGCAAGCTTCCAATGCGTTTGTGGTAGCCCGGGAGCTTCTGTGAACTCTTCCAGACTCTGATTTTTCCGTCTTGGTGGCCGGTGAAGATTTTCTCGCCGGAGATAACAATGGCTTTCACTAATCCACTGCTCGATTTGAAACCCGCGTGGCTCTTGAGATTCTTCCAGACCCTTATGTTTTTGCTATCCGAACCCGTGTATAACAAATCCCCAGAAACCGCCAGCGAATATATGTGACCCTCCTCCCGTACGAGCGACCTGATGAGGCCATTTTGGAGGTAGTTGTCGTTATTGTCACCGAAGTCGTCGTAGGCATTAGTATGCATCGGCGACGACAGTAACCAGGGGGATTTTCTGTACGGCGAGGATATTGGATTCCACGGTGACATCAGGTAAGGAGAACTCCCGTTGCTCGTGGTGGTGCTATCGGCGTAGCATAGAGGGCTCGAATTTGAATCCTCGCCGTCGTAGTTGCTGGAGTAAAACGACGCCGGATCGGAGTGCAGTAGGGCTCCAAATCTGGGCCGGTGCAAATTGGCTGGCTCTACCACCATCGTGCCTCCCTTTTCGTTTGTCATCCAAGAAAATATTTGAGTAATTTCAAGTGATAAAGAAAATGAGAGAAAATTTTCAGGTTGTGATTATGTTGTTGAAGAATTAGAAGACGAGAGAAAAGAAGGGGTTGGTGTATTTATAAATAGATGTATGGAAGGAGACGTGGCGGTGGGAGACGCGATTAAAGCTAACCGGAAAACAGGGAGAACCGGTGACGAGGGGACTGAAAAAGAGTCGCGATTGTATTGTGCGGCTAATCTAGCATTTTTCTTTTTATCAGCTTCACACGCTATTTGAGGGGAGGTTTGGTTTTGAGCGAAGATTTTGACCTTTGAATCCATAATAGAAGAGCTTGCTTTTCAGAAATTTTGACTTTGTAAAACAGTCAAAAATGCACTTTTAGCTGAAGACACGTCGCCGTTTTAGTCATTTTTCTCTCATGGTTCATGAATCATCACCAGGGAAGGTTCGATATGAATTATTGGGAACCAATATGGATAGACTCGTAAAGTTACGTCTCTCTTTTTAATATCTTAGTACAGAAGTTACGTGCATTATGTCAATTACAATGTGAAGCAAATTAATGGTATGATTGGGGTCACCAAACTCGGTACAAGCAAGGCAGGCTTACTTACTATTGTTGAAAGTCTCTTAGTTAAAATTTAATGTTAAATATTATATCACTTATCTTCAATCAAATCTGCTCCTAATGATTAAAAAATTGTGCTTTTTACCTCGATTATTCAGATTAACACTTTAAAATTGACACCCAGGAGAATACATCTTCTAAATGCACCATGTTGATATGAAAGACGTATTCTTAAAATCGTTTGAGAAAGGAATTTAGTTTTGATTAAAACACAAATGAATTCAAAGACGTGTTTATCGTATTACTAAAAGGTAAAAAGTGCAGCATATAGTAAGTTTAAACTAAACATTCTTATTTATTATTTTAATTCATACATGGTAAAAATAAATTTAGTCTGCCTGTATTATTGGATCGAGACCAACCCTATTAAGATTATGTAGCTACACCTAAAAAAATCTTTTCTGTAAATGACAAACATTCCATGCATTAAGATAAAAGTTTTTAGTCTTTTGATCTCTCTCTCTTATCTATACCTTACACTAGATTCTCTCTGCTCTCTTCTCTGTCTATGTATTTGAATCAAGTATAGGGTCCATAACAAAACCGCCAACTCTCGTGGCTTTAACCATGTTACCTATTTTGCTGGACCTTATTTCCTAAATAGTGTAGGAATTTTGGTGAGTATTGGAAAGTTTCAAACCGGACAGAACTCAGACTATAGTAGAAGCTAGAGGGTGAAGGTGTTGAGTTTCACTTTTTTCTTTAGTTAGAAATTTGGACACGATCACATGATGACAAATATAGAGACGACAAAGGGCGGCAAGACATAAAATTAGTTGAACCACATATTCGCTTTAGGATTGATACCACAATCTGTTGTCGAAAACCAATCCCCAGAGCCCTAAGTTTCATGCATTTCCTCTTTTATAGGGTACCATATGTCAACGCCCTCATAAATTGGCAACTACCTACATACTTAGTATTTACTATCAAATGTCCCCTTCACACTATCGGACATCCTCATGTAGATATCACATTCCTTGTCTATTTTGTTTGTGTGACAAATATAATTTTGAAGAGGAGATATAGTATCAATTTCTTAAAAAATAGATGTTTTAACTATTTTTAAATTTTAATGAATTAGTTCTCAAAAAGTATTTGTCTTAACTATTTAATCCTTAAATCTTAAATGTATTATCGATTCTTGAACTTTTTGATTTATTTCTTATTAATTTCCATCAATACATGTTCTAGGGATTAATGAATAGTTGAGTGTAAAACTTTCAAAAGCATGACTTGCATATTTTAAAAATGTAAAAACTAAATAATTGAAATACGCAATTCTTTTAAGGACTGAATCGTATATTTCTAAAATTTAGATATTAAATAGTTGAAGTATATGTACCTTTTAAGGACTAAAAAAAATATATTTTGTCAATTTTAAACGAAAATATTATTTATATAATTAAAAAATTTAATTCTTATTATCATGAAAATATAAGTTTACTATCATATTCGATAATTTTAAAATTGTTTTTAGATAGATTAATTTAAATTTAATTACTGTCATACACATTTAATCATAAGGATGGTTAAAAAGAAGAATTAGATTGAACTAACATCACAGTTTTTAAATTACAATTTCTATTGTAAATTATTGGATTACATCCAGTTATGTTACAATTGAAAACGCTTTAAAAAATAAGCATAATTTAAAACATATAGTCATTGCATTTTGTATTCACAATTTCATAAAATTTTATGGTTCTAAATATTCGTAATGTGTTGGTATCAATCTAGCTCGTAATATATTAATCATTAGGTAATTAAGACTATTCGAATTTATTTAACAATTAATAATAACGTTAACTAAGTATTTGATCCAAAAAAATAATGTTAACTAAGTAAGACGAATATTCATTTTTTACTTACAAAAATTGATTTACTAATCATAATTAGTATATATCAAATAGTTGCCTACAATATGATACTATCACTGATAATAATAACCAAGGGAGTTAATTTATTTATTAAAATAAGATAATATATTGCTTTATTGTTTAAGTTTTATTTTTTTTAATATTTTTGAACATAAAAGAATAATGAAAACTAAAAGAACCATATCATTAGGATTTTTACCGTATCACTATGTTAAAAGAATAAAATGTCATATATAACCCTTTTTGTTATAAAGAATCTTTGCGGGACAAATTGTTATTTAAATTTTGACATTGATTAAAATTTAAATTCAAATCTTCTAGTTCAAAGGATAACTCTAATGTTACTCAGTGATATCCAGAGACGGATCAGAGGGGACCAGGAGGGTACCCCCCCCCCCCCTCCCTCTTCTTTGAAAAAACAAAACCAAAAAACAAAAAATCGTTTAGAAAGATATTGTTGTGGTCGAAGATGCTATTAAAACAAGCTGATGAGATGAATATGAATTTCCCACGATTTCTGATGCCTTTGAATTTATTTTTTGGCTTTGACTGTGATGTTCCGTTCTGTAGTTGGTTCTTTTATTTATGAGATGAGTATTTTTTTTTATTTAAAAAAAAGGCTGATTACTGTCTGCCTCATTTTTTTCAAAAACCTTTTCAAAAAAATTGTTCTTGACATGAAAAATTATCATAATACTATGTTAATTATTTTTTAGTCTATTAAATCTTGCTAAATAGATTATTTAACTACTCAACACCTAATTTATAACAAAAATGAAAGTAAGTATTAATAAACTTAAATATAACATAATGTTATATTTGTGAATTAAATAAAATAAAAGATGATTTTCTTATAAACTATATAATTACTTATATCAATAAATTATAAAAAGATATATAATTAAATATATACTTTTCACATAAAATTTTGATATCAATTATAAGCATTTTTTTTTATTTTCAATCCTTAATAGTTTCATATTTCTTCTCATGCCAAAAATTTAAATGAATTATATTAATTTTTTATATTGTTATTATCATATATTTTTAAGAATTTTTATATCATTGTCATTAAATTATTTAATAAAATTATAATATTCATAGAAAATTTTTAACAAATTTAATCATATAATAATAAATTATAAAAATTATATATTGTTTGCAATAATCACTCATTAAGTTTTTACTATATAAATTATCACCCTAAACAAAGAAATACATTGCCAAAACATCCAAGACTAGCAGCCGGCAGGGCTAGCCGGTTAACTATCGCTCCATCCAACGTGTGTCTGTCAATCCTACGAAACTAAAGAAAATTCCCAAGGACAACTAAATCTGCTATCTTGCCACGCGTGAAAAGTTAGATTCTTGTTAGCCAATATGGTTGGAACACGTGTCCAGGCACAATTTATAAGCGTAAGCATGACGCAATGTTGACCTCAGTCATTCATAATATTTGCATACTGCGTAGAGATACAAAGTTCAGTTTGAACTTGGAACGTTAGTTTGGTTTGAAAACGCTAGCATGTGATTTCATACGGTGACTGACACCTGGCTGTTTTATAGAACATCAATAATTCAAACACCTTGGAATTGTCTAATTTATCATTGGGGCATTAGTTTATATATATATATTATCCTAAAATAAATATTTTTGTTGCCTCCTGGAATTGTAGCACTGACTTATTTTATTAGTACATAATAATTAAGCTGATACAAATATAAGAAACCAATCCGAGTGCGTCTCCAAAATTTTTCTATAAGATTTATATGATGAATATTAAATGATACATGAATTTTTAAACTGAATACAATTTGCATTCGTGAGAAAAGATCCGATTTCGTGTAGATTCTCTTCGCAAACCCTATTCTCATTCAATGTATAAAATTATATAATTATTTGTGGTAGGTATAAGGTATTTTAACAGTTATTTTTATAATTTCTTCAACATGTGATCAGCACACATTTGTATCCACCTTTTGACTTGAAAGCAAATCATTCTAATTGCATTAGGATTTGGGTTCTCACTACGTCCTTACGCGTGGATATACATATGCATGTATTCTAAAAATTTGTTTGATATTTACTTTGTTTTATATATAAGTGTGTGTATATCTCCGTGTGTGGTTGTGTGTGTGTGTGTGTTGCAATATCATTAGTATAATGTATACATTCATACCAGCTAATATGATCATATGAAAAATTTAAAATTGGATTTGATGTATGATCTCTTCATATCTTTGAATAAATAAATTTTCTTTAGATAAAAGAAAAAACCCGCCATTAGCATATATATCCTTCTGAATACGCAAGACTAAGATGCTACAATATAAAACTCATTTTGTATAATAAAGTCTTTTCTTTTTGTTTATATGTAAATATGGTGGTGTTAAAATAATTGTATACATGCCTCCATTAAATTTATCTCTTTAATTTGATTACATAAAATTTAAATTTGTAATAATATATATAAAAACCAAACATCGCATACTTTTAATATTAGTAAGTATCTCCTTTATGTTGATCTCTTATTATCATGTCTACAAATGGCTATTCTTTTCCCTAGTTATTAATACATAAAATGAAAAATAATTACTTTAAAGAAAAGAATAAAAAAGTAATTTTGAGAATGAAATAATCCTCATATCCCTATTTTAAAAATAATAATAATAATAAAAAGTAATATAATATATTTAATAATGATTATAACAAATAATAAACATTATATAAAATTAATGAAAAAGGGTTATCTTTGTATAGTCTAACCAAAGGAATTACTTTTCCTTTGCAAAGACTCGCACAAGGGTTTTGTGTAATTTAAATGATCTAGGCTCATGCATGATTAAAATCATTTGTGTTATTTGGGCCTAAAAAAAATTGCGTTATAAATCTCAATTAATTTCATATTCTATTGAATAAATAGCTTGACTCCAGGATTGTAAGACCATAATTAACTCTAACATATATGACTGAGTTGTTATTTATTGGTAGATCAAAAGTTGAGTACCATCAATTCTTCTTACAAATATTTTTGATAAAGTTAATTACACCTTAACTAACAATTTTTTATTTTTTACTAATATAATTATAACTTTTAGTCTTTTGTAATTAATAAGAGATTCTTCCTCACAGTTAATGTGATCATAATTCCTTCGTATAGACCAAATTTATATAAAAAAATTGATAATAAATTGAATTAACTGTTAATAATAATATAAACATATGAAAAGTAAATTAAATTTGTTGTAACTCAAATATATTAAGAATTAAGCAATTTGCCCACCAGACAGTCTGTTAATGTCCAGGTTGACAAATGCATATTTAAAAAAAAATGCTCATCTTTACGTGTCAACTGTGAATGTGTGTCCATATATATATATATATATATGTATATGGCTAAAACAGATCAAAATCACACCAAAAAGAGCTTGTATATACTGTGGCAGACGGAGCCATCATGAGCCACAAATTTGTGTTAGACACTTGGCTAAATCTATCAAACATCAACTCACATCAATGACCCTATACCATCATGCATGGGTAAGCAAAACACAGTCCTTGCCGTTTTGAACAAAGCGATTGCACAACGTAAACTCTTTATTGAATATAAAAATTTAAGCAAGCAGTTTCTGCATTAAACTAATTTAGGTTTAGTTTTATGTTTCCCAGTCATCAAACACGTTATCCTAATCTCGAACATGATTCTTTTTTCGTAATATATTATATACTTCAGTGGCATTCCAATATAGAAAGGAATATTACGTAAACAAATAAAAAGGGAATTATTTTGGGGAAAACATACTTGGAGATAAATATGGGGATGAGGGCAAGCTTCCACGGGGCTGTTACACCTGTTACTACGAAATTATATTTGATAATGTTGTGATGTGAAAGCTAGTGTTAGATTTATTTTGTCCGTTAATCACAAAGCATCATATAAAAAATTAATAGCATTAAGAACCATTTCGCAATCCTGATCCTGATGTATCAAATTATGCGGATTAAATAAGCAGATCCTGGAAATTAATTTGGCAAAAGTTGGTAGATTTAATTTCTCGGCATAGCTAGTGACAAGATTTAGTTACCAGTTGTGGAAGTCGTGATTAAAGGCTTTATCTTTTGCGACGATATTAAGAAATTACCTACCATTGAATATATTTGACAATAAATTAACCAACCGGTGGTGCAATTGCCAAAAATTTCTTTCAGGATGACGATTTATTTATTTTTTGTTGTTACTAAATGGGTTTTTTAAGCAGCATGATATTAAAATTTTTTTTTCTCTTGTAGTGTGGGTACAAACTTTCCTAATCCACCCTAGATTGGCCCTTACACTGTATTTTGCTTCAAATTTAATTCTTTACTTATATATGAGGTTAGATTATTCACTTATTTTTTTTTTCACAAGCATCCTCACATATTTTTCGGATAAAATTAGTTAATTTTATTCAAAGTTGATAATTACTGAATCTTTTAAGCGCTTTTCAACCAGCTTGAACCCTTGATATTATAAACTCGAAAAGGATCTCACCATTTGAGCTACTCTTTCGTAGGTAAATCAATTATAATAATTTATCTAACCAAAACTTGCCTTTCACTTATGATTCGAAATATTAACATTACCAAACTAGACTCAACTATTGAGATTTTTACTGAGAGAGTTATAGGAAGTGTTTTTTTTTAACTTTTTTTTTTGTAGGAACTTAACTTATCACATCATTTATAGATCGATGAAGAATTATTATTTAAGGTTTTATTTATCACACAGAGTAGAAAGAAAAATAAAATGAAAAGAGTCATTTTATAAATAAAAAATAATTCTCATACTTTTATTTAAAAAATAAAAAAATAAATACTACTATAATAATAATAATAATAACAATATAATAAACATTACAACTGAGATGCCAAACAATGCCTAATAATTTTAGCGTATTGTTGATTAAGGCATTTTAAAATTGATATAGTGCATGTTTAAAATTGCGGTAAGAAAACGCGTTAATATAGAAACATTAGATTGAAACTTTCCGTAAAACATGATTTTGAAGAGAATTATTGCGTTTCCAAACGCACCTATAATATATAGCATCGAAGGCTTTCAATGATTGGAAAATAATGCTGTGGACAATGTGCCATTGTTTGTTCTTGCCGTAGTGGACGTAACTATATAAGGAAGTACAAAAGGCTTTCTCCTTTTCTTTCCCTCAAAGCAATTATTCACATCTCTCTTTTGCTATAACCATGTGTTGAAATATCAGAGTTCGATTGCGTCCATCAACTTCACTTGTGTTTGAATAATTATAATATTACATATATGCTGATATTGTTCAAAGCAAGACTTCATACTGGGTATTAGACTCTTCCAGTTCATTCAATAATTTTCCTAGTTCATGGGCAGATCCAGACTGTGATTGTTTTGCTATTATTGGGTTGAACCTTCCCCATTTCCATTTCTCGATGACAAATGATGAACCATCATTGCTTACCCTATGTACTATTGGATCATATTGTCATTACAATTTCTTGGCTAATGACTATTTCACTACTTCATATAAAATAGCATATCCGAAGTAATAATCTTAAAAGGTAAAATAAAGAAAGATTTGAAAAAAAAATGTAAAATTTAATAGATAATTGTTTAAAGTGATTACGGGGGGATTTGACATTAATTTAACAAGCTCTATTGTATAAAGTATACTGTGCAAAACCATTAAAGATTAGGATCGGATATCAAGATACCAATAATTGCAATTTTTAGAAGAAGCTATTAATTACCCGACCTTATAAGAATGGAATTGTGGATGTTTAAGCAGTTAATTAAGTAAAGGTTTATGACTAATTTTATTTATTAATAATTTTAACACCTGAAACAGTTTCGAGCTTTTTTATGATTGGTTTATGTTTGTTTATTAACCTGATCAATTTGTTAAAAATTTAGATTAGTTCATATTATGATACATAATATGTTGAGGCACCCACAAAAAAATATTCAAGGTTTTTTTATTTTTCCATTTATTTTTGGATTTGTGTGTATAATATGTAATCATCTGGATGGTGATAGAAATTAATTTTATAAGCATCATACTTGTGAAATAAACTATTAATCCAAGTAATGAATTCTGTATGCAGAATTTATCATGTAAAAAATTATTTAACAATATATGCTTGATCATTGACACCCAAAAAATAAAAAACACAGACAGATATATATATATATATATATAAATGATTGATTTTATTGCCTAAAAAAATAGTTGTGCTGAAAATTTATTGCACTATGTTAGACCTCAAGACTGTACGTGTTGTAACTTCCAACTTCTCACAAAGCATGGACTGAAATTAGAAGTCTCACAGATTTCATTAAATAAAAAAAAAAGCATTTCCAAATAATGTGAATTTAGAAAATGGCTAGGAACTGCAAATATATGGCTTCAATTATTATGCCATTTTCTTTTTTTTTTTTCAAATTTAATATAATCTTTTAATTCAAGTGATGATCTGATTATGTCGATTTGGACTAGGAGTGTGTAAAACTAAACTAAACCAGTTAAATCTGATTAAACTAATCAAAAACAAAGTAAATAGGTTCAAAATGGGTTCTTAACATGTCAAAATTGAGATCATCAATTCGGTTGTTTTTTTGAATGGTTTGAGATCAAATTGAAAGTCATATGAAGGATTTTTTTTTTTTTGGCTTCTCGATATCAATATTAGTATTGTTTACTGAGAAATTGGGATTGATTATTTAGTATAGGATTATAGTTTGCAACCTTTTAAGACTATTTTGTATAATTTTAAGCCTTATAAATGTATAAAAAATATATATATTCAAAATTTGAGATTTAGAGAGTTCATGCACAAATAAAAATATTTATTGTAAGCATGAACAAATCAAACTAAATCTGAATCAAGTCGGGGATTATACACAAAACTGAATGTAAATTCCTTTTCTTAAAAAATTAACTTATTCAATTCATTTAGCTTTAATCCAAAACCAAATTGTGCTGAAGCTTTAAACACCCTTAATTTGGACGGTCACACTGCCAAGAGTCGAGAATCTTTTGATACAACTTCTTTTGGGACGCATTTGGCGTAGATGGATTTTGTTATTTCTTTTCACAGTTACCAAGTTTATGGGCTATTGTCTTAGAAAATTAACCAACTCTTTCCCATTTGATTAATAGGCCCATAATCTGAAGCCCATTGTAATAGAAAAATAGGCCTATAATTGGAAGCCCATATTACTAGTTGGCAATCGAAGCCCAGAAGCAATCAACCATTTGGATCTAAGTATTGAGATTACTAAATGGGTCTAATCGAATTCTGTAGTATAATTAGACTTTTGATTCATCCATGACTGCAAATTTCGTAGAAACTGTAAATATAAAGTTAGTGGGAACCCTTTGAAATCAGCTGTCAATATTATGATCAACTAAAGGACTATATATCAATGTCCTAGTTAACTAGAAGTCCATCAATATGAGTAATTTTGAAATATTTAATGGTAGATAGTAGTCCTTATTGCAAGTAGATGGACTAAAGATCATATAAGCAATTGTGAAATTTCTTTGAAATTAATTATTTATAGATGGCCTTGGTTTCGTTTGTGACAGAAAACCTATTCTTCGTGTTTTGATGTCCAAAACACAATCTCAAGCATGCTTATAAATATGATTAACTTTTAGATATATTAAACAATGATAAATTTTTTTATAACAACATATGTATATATGTATGTGTGTATATATATATATATATTGAAATATAAAATAAAACTAAAATTCTTGGATTAAATTAAATGTTTCATAAAGACCCTTTATTTTTTTTTTCTTTTTTTATTGCAGGTTGACCTACGCTCATCTTAGGGTGTATACTATACCTAATGGTCTATTGTGTTTAGTTCTATCTAGTCAAATTGGGTTGGCACAAAATATTAAAAAAGGCTAAGCCATATAATTGGGTTGGATTGAGCACGAAACCAACCCTAAAGGCTTAATCCAATAGTTCAAATGAAAAAATTTTTAAAATGTTTTTTTTATAAAGCTTTTAAAAAGACTTGTGAAATTTTAAATTTTTTTAATAATAAAACATAATTTTAAAAAGATTTATAAAACTTTTAAATTTATTGTACTTTAAGTCACTATATTTCATTCTACAACTTGTATAAGAAGGCCTAAAATGTAAAATTCTCTATAAAAGCAAGTAGAATGATCAAATACTTGTGACGGGCAAATATTTAATCCCAATTCTCAAACTCGATCGGGTTGCTTTTGGCTTCTTAAAGCCAAAAGTAATAAATCCTAACATGAAATCTTGACATGTAGTAATTGATGGTTTTTTTCACCTAGTAAAAAGAAAATGAAACCTTAATATGTTTAAAGGTATTTGCCACCAATTCTAATATTATCAATGTAACTTTGTTATTTATTTCACACATATACTTAATGTGTTACAACCTCATCCAAAAAGATAATCTTAAATATTTCTTTCATCCTTTATACATCATCTTCATGTATCATTTGGTTAAAGGGTAGAGTTGCTCCCACTTTTATTTTGATAATAAACTCCCAATACATCACAAGTTAAATGTCATAAGATAAATTCGTTCTTCTCTACCTTTTTCATTATTAATTGAGATAGGCTTGTTCATTATTAGTTGGACTAGAAATTCCATAATTTATGATGATTGACTTTGTTTAAATGTATAGATGTTTGGAGAAAGTGAGCAAAGTTCTTATATTCTTGGTAAAGTTTCGACCATGGGGATGCTACGAGTACTAAGATTGCATATGCTAATGTGCTCAAGAAGTGTTGCGTTGCCACTTTCTCTTTCATATGTTTTTCTTCCTCTTCCTCTTCCTCTTCCTCTTGTACTTTCTTACATGAGTCGTTAGTAAGTAGTTTAGTACTGGCTCTTGTATTTTCAGTATTTCCTATTTTTGTTTAGAAAGATAATGGAAATAAAAAAATTCTGAAAGGTATTCGTTAGTCTAGAAATTAAAGCACCCAAGAAGAGAGATTGAATTCTTATGCTTGAGAAATCATGCTTTTAAAACATCAACCGGATTAAGATCATTAATACTGGGAAGAATGATTCACACCTATATATATATCTTACCTATAACGATGATTATGAGGTAGATGAATTTTGATACAACACCGTTCAGGTGACATAGGCAACCAGAATCAAGAGTCCATGAACCTTGTCTATAAAACACCTAAAAAAGTATTCACCTGGCTTTTGATGCTCACATATTTTTGGATCCTTATCTCTGTTTCCGTTACTGAGTCCCTTTTTGTCACAAAAGTACCCTTTGGAGTTCATATCTTTTCATTCAAATATGATGATATACTTAAATAGCACATGAATAAGATGTATGATATCGACGATCAATGAAATAGTATAAGGTCTTAACATATTAGCAGCTTTCACAAAGAAATTTTGACATAATTTTCATATCTTGATTGGGAGAAACCTAGTCCATCTTTATCAAATGAGCGTCCTTGTTTCCAAAAGTATTATAAAAAATTCTGAAAATCATTTGTAGAAGTCTTGAGTCCCTTTTTCTGAACCTCATTTCAGTCAAAATAAAATAAGGAGGATAATTTTCTAAACTAACTTCTTTTCAAAAAGAATCTTCCTCGCCATTCCAAATAAATTTCCAAATCACTTGAGACTTTTAGATACATATACCTTATTCATTTTAGAGAGGTCTGATCCCCACTCTCTCAGCCACCCTATGCTTTAGGATTGGGATCCTCTACAGTGAAGTTCTTATCAGTTTTTTTTACAATATCTTACAATCAATTTTTTTATTTATATTTTTTTAAAATTTTACATGCTCTCACAAAATCTCATTGCAAGCATAATGTATAGGATTCTTAATGTAGACGATCCAATTCCCATGCTTTATTCATTTATTTCAACTTTGTGAATTTTCAATACCCAGATAGGTCATAGGTGCCGTCCAACCCTGATGGAGATGCGTTTTTTCTTCACATAGGAAGTTTCTGGGCTATCTTCTATTCTCAGAAAATTAACAACAAGAAATGTGATATTCTTCTGCAGCTTCAAGCTTGAAAACAAGCCAGGGCGCAAAAAAAGAGCCAAAAATCGAAGAAATTTTTTAAATTTTCTCCTATAAGAAGACAGGGATTGGACGAAACTTTTCTCATCTTAGATTGAAAAACAGAAATGAATTTTATACTCCTCCCTTTGTGAGAATTTTGCTATATTAAAATTATTATGAGATAAATTTATCTCCATTAGGGATGGTGAAGGTAAAAACAAAAACAAAAAGATAGATAGGTATATATATATACACACACACACACACTATTCATACGATTAGGCTGTTATGCCTGAACTATACAAAGGGATAATCCGGACCTTCTTTGCCACGTTTCTTAAGTAGTGTTAACAAAAAAAATATAGGAAGAAGGAATAGTGATTTAAGATACTAAGAAACATAGGGATATAGACCAAACGAAGGAGGCAATATGCAATCACCCCATGATACGGAAAATGTTACATAATCAGATATTAATTATAAACAAATCATGTCGAAAGTTGGAATTTAATTTCCCCCTGATTCATGCGTCGCCATTGTTAAGATTTATCTATAAAGAGCACATAAAGATGTAGATTAAGGGACCATTGACAATGGGGTAGCTTTTCAAAAGCCGCTTTTAATGGCATGATTGATATATATAGTATATCTAGTAATAATTTTTAAAAATTATTATGATTGTGTAAAATGACAATAATAGATAATAATTTTCATAAGTTGTTGTCTTTGGTATTTGTAAAAAAATAACTGCGGTTTGTATTTAATTAGTTGAAATATATATATATATATATATAACAATAAATAAACCTAATAATAATATGAGAAAGAATGAGAAGATAATTATTTTAATTAATTTATTGTTTGACATTATATGAATTTATAATTAATTAAATTTAAGATAATTTAGGATTAATTGGAAGCTATTAATTTTGGTGTTTAATTAGTCCAAGACTTTGTTATCCCTTCGCATTATTTTATTAGATTAAAAACTTTTATTTCAGTATTCAAGTTAGATAACAGCCTATACTTTAGTATGACAAAATAAGGGATTATATTCCAATAATCTAGTATTACACCATAGGTTTGAAATAAAAACATATTTAGAATTCAATAAAGGAAAAAAGAATTTTTAAACATATCTTAAAATGGTTCTAATTGAGAGTCGTTGTAGCTTTTAAAATACCACCATGTAATTAACATTAAAAACCATGTGATCCAGCATAAAATGACTTACGATATTTTTTTAAGTATTATGATTTAAGTGTCTTTAATCTCTAGTTTGAAACGAAATCTTTTTACCAGTGGGATATTAAAGTTAAATTACAAACAAAAATAGTTGTACTACATCTTCACATGTGGGAATCTTATTTTATATAATTACGAGTTTCAACTCCAAATTAACGTGACACAATTATTAAAAGCCTCGTGACCATGCTCTTGCCACCCATCTGCCTGATGGAGAGCCATGTTCTTTTATTTATTTATTTATTTTTGGTTCACATCAAGAAATAATGATGTTGGTCCCGACAAAAATGAATTAACTAAATAACTTGTGCCATTAACAAAAAGAATAATCAGAGCTAAGTATTTAATGCTTCTGTTCATGGTGAATCGTTTGCAGATATTGGAGTATTTTAATAGCTGCCCCTTGTTTCTCTTTGCCAACAATCTTAGTAAGGGCACTTGTCGGTTGTATCATCAATGTAGATTCCGATTCCGAGGACAACTTTTTAATAATATTAATCCTTATCACCTTGAATTTATTTATTTTATTTAAGCAAATAAAATATAGTACGAATTAAATCTCTTTTTTTTATGAGTATGAATTAAATCTTTGATATCAGTTTTTATATCAAGATAAAAAAATCACTAAATCAACATTTTTTATTTAAATACAACTCATTGTCTAAGAGTTTTAATTTAAGAATTACATTTAAATATATTTTTTATTTTTATTATTAATTTTTTAATTAAAATATAATAAATATATAATTTTTAATTAAAACATGATACTTGTATAATTTAATTAAAAATTATATTAATCATATTAGTATTAAAAAATTATATATTCATCATATTTTAATGTAAAAATTTGATACTAAAAATATATAAAATTATATATAAATTTTTTTCTTAGCTTAATTGACATTTTCTCTTGAGCAAGTGGCAGGAGATTTTATGTACGTGAATTTGATTGTTAATTATATTTTTTGTCTTTTTCACTTCTTATTCTGAAAATCTCGTGCTTTTTTTATAATAAAAAAAATCTTCTCCTTAGTTTGTTGTTTTCAAGGACGATTCTTCCTTATAATAATAATAATAATAATAATAATTTCGTGCAGATCTATATATTTGTATTGTTTATACTTTATACAATATAAATATGCAACGAGCGGAATTACATAATCAAACTGTGTCAACGTGATGGATCCAACAGCTGTCTTTTTCTTTCTTTTTTAAACAAAAAAGACAGCTGTGACAAATTAACCGAGAGTAAAAAATAATTTGCTTAGTTTAATCATGAGGTAAGTTGGAAATAATATATATTATCAAGATGGATACTGGGAACAAAAACTCATCTTTCATATCCATGCAATGTTGTCATTATTATTATTATTATTATTATTATTATTATTATTTAAAACCAGTCACTTTCAGTTAATTTCTTGTGTCATTTTTCCACCCTTTTAAACCCACGAAATGACGATTAACCTAGTATCTCAGGCATGATTAAAGATAAGGTCAAGATGATAATAAATTTAACTTGCTATCAAGTATATAATTAGATTGTGCCTGATTAAAATGATGTATAAGTATATACCTGGAATGACAAAATAGAAGCGTGCATTTTGATCAGGCAAAAAGGGGGAAGAATTCCATAAAAAAAAAATTTAAACTTCTTATAATTGTTATTGTATTTAAAAGGTTTTACTTAAATATTTTCTCATGTTAACCTGTTTTAATTCAAATACGATCATATTTTAGTTGTGAACATTATTTTAAGAAAATATACAACTAATCACTTAAAAAATGGCTGGGACATTCAAGGGTGGCCTTTAACACTGGCGATCTTTTCACACGCGACATTTATATATATCGTATTCGTACCTATATATTTTGAAAGGAATTGTTTATTAGACGTAGGTCATAATAAATTTTCATCTTTTATGAACTTGGGCCGTATGATATAATTAAGGAAGGAAAAATTTACGTATGATATTTTTTTTATTTGTATAATTATTATTCAATTATTATTTAATATTATTTATTAATTATTAAAAATAAAAATATTAAAGTCTTTTTATATATTTAAATTTTTTTTTAATTTCAATTTTTATACCTAACTTCCTAATTACTAAATGAATTCTTAATGTATAAAATGATGATCAAACAGACCCAATATATATACACCAAATTAATTAATAAAATGTAAATGGTTTATGTGATATATGTGTGTGTGTGCGCGCGCATCAAGTATGCTTAATAATATAATCTCAAACTTGCTTTACCAAAACAATTTCTCTAACTTGCAGCACAGGAAGAATCAAGTGGCGCAGAATAAATTAACTAAAGATATAAATTACATCACGCATTAACTTTCATTCCCCTTTCCTCGGAAGCCAGATCTGCGCATAAACTCACTCATCATAAGGACCGTAAATTAACATATATTAATGACATTCTTATGACAGGGACTTAAAGTAAGGAGATTTCAAAATTAATCACCAACCTCAACAAGGAATTTTCTCTCAAAGACTTGGGTATGCTCAACTATTTTATGGGAATTGAAGCTAAGATGCATATGGATGGTTCAATTCATCTATCACAAGCTAAATATGTGAGAGATATCCTTAAAAATACCAGGACGCACAATGCCAAAGGTGAACATACTCCCTTGACATTAGGTTTAAAGCTACACAAAGAGGTTACAACTAAAATGGAAAACCCTCACTTGTATAGGTCTGTTGTAGGTGCCTTACAATATGTAACAATCACAAGGCCTGAAATAAGCTTTGTTGTAAACAAAGTGTGCCAACTTATGCAAATTTCATTGAAAATTCATTGGAAGGCTGTAAAAAGGATTCTTCAGTATCTTGTAGCTTCAATAGACCATGGGCTCAAACCACAACCTTGCAAAAACGAAACTATCACAGCCTACTGCAATGTAGATCAGGCCTCAAATTGCAATAATAGGAGGAGTACCTCTAGTTTTTGTATATACTTTGGTGCAAATCTGGTATCATGGTCCTTGAAGAAGCAAACAACAATGGCACGATCAAGCACAGAAGCTGAATATAGGAGCGTGGCCTCTACAGTAGTTGAAGTATTATGGATAAAGTCCCTTTTGCAAGTGCTCAAGCTTAACCTGATTTCATCTCCTTAGATTCTCTGTGACAACTTGAGCAGAATAATGATGACAACCAACCCAATTTTGCATGCTAGAACAAAGCATATAGAACTTGATTTTACACTTTGTAAGAGAAAAGGCCATAGCAAAGGAGATTGATGTATATCATATCCCTGCATCATGTCAAGTTGCTGATGGGTTAATCAAAGCTGTGGCAAGTTCAGTTTTCGCTGAATTTAAACGTCATCTTTGAGTAAAAAGATCCATGGAATTATAGGGGAATGTTAAGAGTGGTTAGATGAGTTAGTATTCTGTTATAACAAAATATAGGAAGTCACGGTGAATAGCCAATGTATATAAACACCCCTCTGTATCGAAAGTATGCAATTAAAGTACAGTTGAGAGCTTCTTCATCTCTTCACCTCTCTGATCCCATTTCTCTTCTGTAACACTGACGATGGGGTATCTATGGAACTCTTCAGCTGGCGCAACCTCTCAAAAGTTACTTTAATGAGCTTTTGGTGGGTTGAACTCCTAGACCGATTGATTAGATCTAGTCCAAATTATAATTAATCATCACTCAAGTCTAAGAGCGCTTCAACTTGACTCATTACATTTCTAAACTCTCCACAGCATTGCCTTTTTATTTTTTTGGGAAACCACGAATGACATTTATGTAAAATGTGTATTCACTATGTTGAAAGCCATTGTTATATAATAAATATATAGCTCCACAATGTCATAGATTCTGAATTTACAAATACATCTGTATTATTTCATTATTAATTACTAAACACTCAAGTGACGTAGAATCAAATATTTATTTTGATAATTATCCTCACGTGTGTAATTGGAAATATATTATTCATCATCACATGCATATGGTCTAATATTCTATAGTCAGAATCTATAATTGCGTTTTAGCGGCCGGCGGAAAATTTTTCAATCCAATGTACATACACTATATTAATGACAAATGAACATATAAATACACGTGTTAGACGCAGGTCTTATGAAAATTTCATCTTTTATTAATTTGGTGTATAGAAAAAACATTAAATAGATCCCGCTACGCATAGACCAATTAATCAAGAAAACGTAGATTTAGTTTATCTGCATTATATATACCCTGGAAATGTCAAGTGGCATAGAATACATTAACCAATAAAAATATAAATTTATCATTTATTCATTTTCGTTCCTCTTTTCTTGCTAGCCAGATCTACCCGTTAATTAACTCCATCATCGGATTGATGCGTGGTTAACATTAATAACATACTGAATCACACGACGTAGATTTTCTCTATGAGTTATATATTAACCCAAAGAATCTGGATTGCCTACTCATTCTGAGTAGGTGCTTTCCAAACGCAATCATAACACATATTTGTATATGTTCTACTTTTTGTGCTTTTTTAATATGTTGCTTAAGGTATAATAGTAATTGTCTCATAATAAAGGTTTTGATATAAAGTTGAATTATAGTTGAAACATGACACTTGAATTAAGTATGATTAAATAAAAGAGTTGCGTTTGATTAACAACTACAACTTTTAATATAAGGACAAACATTTAATCTAATAAATAGTTGATGAGTTGATTAAAAGATAATATCTTTTTTCTTTACTACTTGAGTTTGATTAGTTTATAAAACATGTTAAAGTTAAAATTTTAAATACAACAACTTGTATTAAGAGAGTGTATTCTGAAAATTATTAATTAATAAAAAATAGCATAAATAAAGTTTAGAGATACTCAGTGGTAACAAAAATAATAATTGATGACAGAAATGATATCAACGTGGACCCAACCCTAATTTAAAATTCCTTCCAATTTGTCTCCAATTCCTCTTCTCCTTTCTTACTCCAAGTTGGTTTTGTCTCGATTTTCCTCATCTTCTGATTCTCAATTTATTCATGAAACATGCTATATTGACTGAATGTCCCACGCGCGAGAAAAGTAATGCTCATATTCCCTTCTGAGTACCATCAGCACGATCCTGTGTTGACTTAGTCGTTGTGGAGCCTATTGTATCAACCTACCTCTATCTATATGAACTGTAACTAATACTCTTTGTCCCTAATCAATAATTATAGCTCAGCATAACTAGTAACTAATTGTCCATTCCCTTAATAGGGCCTGCATCCCACTATTTTTCTCCCCTTTTATCCAAGTGCATCCTACTGAAAGAATTCTTATGTGGAAAGCAGGTGTATGTACACTCAAAATTAAAATCTGCTTTATACTTGTACACCTACTGCTCTATACGTATACAAAACAAATCCTGACTAAATCTGTAAATCATGACTGTTGGGTATACCTGTTTCATCTGCAGTTTTGGCTTCAATACTTCGTACGTGTTTGGATTCCTGTTACAAAAATATGTTTGCGTAAAAGTTTGTAATCTTTGCTTCTTTTAAAACATGATTTGAGGAGGTTTAAACAGAAATCTAAACACGCGCCTCGTCAGCAATCAAGACGCACTGATCTTTGGAGTGCTTTGATGTCCTAGCCCACATCACCAGTGATTTGGCCTCCGTTAGTCAAGCTTTGTCCATGCATGAAAGCTATACATAGGATTCATCCGTTAGTACAGCAAACGACATCTTCACTAGAGAAAAACATTACGTCAATTTGTGAAGTTAAAAGGATAAAATTGACAGGAGAAAAAGTAAATAAATAAAGGACAAAACTTCAGGTTAGGTATAAGGGATAAAAAGTTTATTTTAACCTAAATCTTTGCTTTACACATTTTCTGTTAGACCCAAGATCATATAGGTTGCGTCAATAAAGAAATTTGTGCATATTGGAGTAAGTAACATTTTGTACCGAATAACGTGCAAGCTCTTTTTCCTTGTCAAGTGTGGTTTCTTTTTAAAAATTTTTCAATTATGGTTAAGCGAATTTAAATTTTTCTGGTTATTTTTTTTAGAATTTTAAAACGCATCATTTGTTTACATCCATATATAGAAATTTTCATTTTTATTTTAAAAAAATAAATTCAAATTATCCAGTGACAAAGAGATATTATCTCAATATAACAAATTAAGTAAGGAGAAAATTTAAAAAAAAATTTTATATTCTTATAATAAATTTTTTCAATAAATATGTAATTTTTAAAAATAAATTTATTATTTTTATAACTCAATATCATATAATTAAATTTTAAAAAAAATTACATAATTTTTATCAAAAAATTCAACAATAAAAAACAAAATATTCATAAATTTAGTATACTCGCGTGGATTGCCGGTGTATGTGGCATAGATTATATCGAAAAATGTGACATTGGTGCACCAAATACGTATCGCTTTGCGATATGGCACGCTCTGCAATTCTGTCTTCGTCTCCATAATCGATCTATATCATATTCTACGCTGGACAATGACACGTCCGTGCACGAGTTTCTAAATGCTATTAATTTCTTAGGAGTTAGGTCCATAAATGCATTACTTTTAATAAGAACACATGGACCACAAGCCTAGTTAATAATAAACCCCCTCTATATATACATTGATTCATAGATCCACCACCCATAGACACACAAACAGCCACGCTTCGCTTGGGATCGAATCCAACAAAACGCAAACAATGTCTTCCAACTCCGACACCACCCCCAGAACCAAACTCCCAGTGAGACCAGTCCCAGGCAGCCATGGCATCCCTTTCTTTGGAGCCATTTTTGATAGGTTCGACTATTTCTACAACCAAGGCCGTGATAAGTTCTTCCAATCACGAATCGACAAGTACAAATCTACTGTCTTCCGAACCAACATGCCACCCGGTCCCTTCAACGCTTCGGACCCACGAGTCGTCGCAGTGCTTGACGCCATAAGCTTCCCCATCCTCTTCGACACCTCCAAGGTCGAGAAGCGCGACGTTTTCACCGGAACCTACATGCCCTCCAAGGACTTCACCGGCGGCTACCGTGTCTGCGCCTACCTCGACCCCTCCGAGAAGAAACACGAACAGAACAAGAGCTTCTTTCTCGCCCTCCTTGCTTCCCGTAAAGACCAGGTACTCCCACTCCTCCGAAGCTACTTGAACGAGCTGTTTCTGAAGCTAGATGACAAAGTACACGACCACGGCCACGCTTTGTTCAACACCATCAGCGACTCTGAGCTCTTCAACTTCGTCTTCCGCCTCTACTCTGGTAAAGACCCCGCTCAAACCAAGCTCGGATCTTGTGGTTCCACCCTCTTCGAGCTCTGGGTGCTCCCGCAGGTAACAACATTCTTCATCCATTCATTTCGGTCCAGTGAACACCTAAATCAGATGAAACTGAACCAATAAGGTTTATTAACGGATTAGATTGAGTTTGTACATGTAGACCCTTTGTCTAAATCCAATCCCATCTGTTTATTGCATATATATGTTGGAGATACAGAAGAATGATTCCTGGTTTAATTTCTCTAAAATAATTAAACTGATCTAAACCAAATTGACTATTGAATGGTTTTCCGCGACTTTACTTTTTTTTTTTTTTGGCCTTTGACTTAGCTTCAGTGAGTTTAACTAAAAATGAATTAAGATTTATTTTTATGAAAAAATATAAAATAGCATTCCCTTTTTAGCTTTATAAATCAAAAGTTATAAAATTTTTAATCCAAAATTTATTTAATAAGTATACATAAATAATAAATTTTATAAAATTGAACATAAATTGTGTAAAACAATGGAAGTTCGTATCACAATATGCTCAGCTACGAAAAGTTTTGCCATAATCTCGAACTACGTGCAATGAATCAAATGATTAGACAAGGTCGACCTACCCCTATTATTTTGCTATCACAATTATTCGGTTCTTTTTGGTTCGTTCAATCGAAAAAGTGAATCAAATAGATCTACTTCTAACAGTTTAATTTAATTTAGCTTGATTTCATCCATTTAGATTGATTCTTAACACGGCTACACACGCAGGTTGCCCCCCTTGGATCTCTGGAGCTACCATGGTACTTCTTCCCCATCAACGTGGTCGAAGATTTCTTCCTCCATACGCTGCCGTTTCCGGGCTGGTTGCTGAAATGGGACCAGAAAAAGCTTTACAAAGCCCTTTATTCTTCGGCCACGGAAGCACTAGATCTAGCTTCAACTTTCGGGTTATCCCGAGACGAAGCCTGCAACAACCTCCTCTTCGTTCTGGGCTTCAACACCTACGGTGGGGTCAAAATAGTGGTTCCCACACTGATGAAGTGGGTAGGACTAGCGGGAAAGAATTTACACAAGAGAATCGCCGACGAAGTCAGAACCGTCGTAAAAGAAGAAGGTGGGGTCACTTTAACGGCGTTGGAAAAAATGCCGTTGGTGAAGTCGGTGGTGTGGGAGGTCATGAGGATCGAGCCTCCCGTCCCGTACCAGTACGGGAAGGCGAAGGAGGATCTGGTGATTCAGAGCCACGACGCTGCGTTTTTGGTGAAGAAAGGAGAGATGATCTTTGGGTTTCAGCCTTTTGCAACGAAGGATGAGAGGGTGTTTAAGAATGCGATGGAGTTCGTGGGAGATAGGTTCGTGGGAGAAGGTGAAAAATTGTTGAAATATGTGTATTGGTCCAATGGGCGTGAGACGGAGGACCCGACGGCCGGGAATAAACAGTGTCCGGGGAAGAATCTGGTGGAGTTGGTTCTACGGGTGTTTGTGGTGGAGTTCTTCTTGAGGTTTGACACGTTTACTGTGAAGCTTGGGAAGCCTACCCTAGGCCCAACAGTTACCATCACGTCCTTGGTCAAAGCTTCTACCTTCTGACTCCTCATTTCTTGATCTTTTTGTCTAATCCGTCGTTGTTGCTTCTGGGAATTTCTTGTGTTGAGCCACCAAATAAGAAACGAATAAAAGAAAATCTCATCATATCTATCGTGAACGTTCTTCTTATCTTCAAGTTCTTTGTGGGATTTTTTTTTTTAAATATTGGTGGTCTAGTATAAAAGAAATACTGGGATTAATGGATATATGAGGGCATTACCGCATTATAAGCTTTCTTCTTGTTTTTAATTAAATTGATTTTTCGTCAGGTATAATATGTCTTTTCCACGAAAAAAGTAAAGAAGCAATGATGCGAAGGAGAATAAATTTTATATGAATCTGGTCATAGCAGAAATATTGTCAACTTTGTCCATCAACACATCCAACCTCAAAAAGTTTGTTCAAGTAAAAATAGGTTTAGCAGGGCAACTTGGCTCCACACACACCACTAGTTAGGTGCACTACTTATTTGCGGTACAGTTGATATTCGCATGGCCAACTCAATTTCCTATGGTCCTTTTTTTTTTTGGTTGTGGGGACCGGACCGGGCCGGGGGGGGGGGGGTGGGGTAACTAGGGTGGGCCGAGCCTTAAGTCAATTATATTAGTATTTTGTCGAGTCTAATCTAATTTTATATAATTTATTTCTTTAAAAAATATATAATTTTATCAAAAATTTTGACAAAAAGATGAATTCTAAATCACACCAAGTTAGCTGAGTATTAGATTAGATCAAAATTTCATTCAATCCATTTACACTTCTGATTACTTATGTGCTCAAAATATTATTTTTATTAAAAAAATTATATGTAATTTTTTTATGTTTTTATTATTGGATCATTTAATTAAAATATAATAAATATAAAATCTTCTAATAATAATATGATAAATATATAATTTTTATAAATAATTATATAATTGTGAATTAAATTATATACTTATCATATTATTATAGATGATTATATACTTATTATGTTTAATTAAAAAGTTTGATAATAAAAATATAAGAAGTTATATTTAAATTTAATTATTTTTATTACTCTTAGGGGGACTTTAATCAAATAATTGTTTTTTATAATCAATTCCCACATATATAGTTTAATATATTTATGACATGGGTATAGTTGAGTAATTATATATTTGTTATATTTTAATTAAAATTTTAATATTAAAAATATAAAAAATTATATTTAAATTTAAGCCTTTTATTTTTAATTATTAAACATACCCTTTACCTTAATCAAATAATTGTCTTTTATTATCAATCCACGTGTATAGTTGAATATATTCATCACCACGTGTAATTGCAGCGCATACAAGAATGTGCGAGGAATCCATCAAAATAGATATATATATATATATATATATATATATAATCCCGTGGGTTTGGTACTGTTCACACTTTTTTCTCTCTCTGTGGGGCCCGCGTTTTAGCTTTTTTTATATGGGGCCCACTGGAATTTTCTTTTATATTACACTTCGTTTGGTGTGTCATGTAAAGTTGAATAGGCGCCCAGGTCCCCTGCACGAGGATTACTGCACGCCGTCCAATAAGTAATTTTGGTGTTTGCTTTGAGGGTTCAAAGAAGGTGTTTGCTTTGATCACGTTGCTCGGCTCAAATCCTTGAATGCAATATACGTCTATGAATCCCCAAAACCATGTCCTCTTAAGTGATATTTTCATAAACTTTCCACAACATCTTACGAATTCTTTACACCATTTATATTTCCCCTATGCTTGTCTATCAACCTCTTCACTCCTTTTCATTTTTTTTTCATAGTTGGTATAAAAACCAACAAAATTTAAGTATAAATTTTAAATATTTATTATTAATATTTTTTAATGAAAACATAACATGATTTTTTTGTATAACTTAACATTTTTATTTTGCAAAAATTCTCCGCACATGAAAGTATTATTAATAAACTCATACTATTACTTGAGGCAGCATGGCCTGGTGATCTCGCTAAGTTCTCAATTGTTGTTACTTAATTATGAAGCCATTTGCAAGTATATAATAAATTAGAATTGTTCATGGGTAGGGTTGAGTTAATATTTAGTATGCCTGATATCTGGCCCGATTAAGATATCGGGCTTGTTTGTTATGCTCGTGACCTGACCTGACCCAAACAAATCTGATTTTATGTTAGGATAGAGAGGGTTAGAGTCGTTCGAGTCATTTTTTTTAATGAATTGATACTTGTAATATAAAAATATTTTTTTGTAAACTTATAAGTATATAATTCAAAATAAATAGACTTTTGGAACTTTCATGTTTTTATCAATAATAAAAAATATAATAGTTAAAACTTTTAAAGTTGATTTTTTTTCATCATTAAAATTTTTGTCATTGCAATTATAAATTTTAATTTTTATATTTATTTCTAAACCCACACCTTAAAAAAACAAAAACCATTTTGACGTTACTGTATCCGAATTCGTTGGATAATAATAATGATCGTGGATAAGGTAAAATGGATGCTATTATAGATTTATATTTAACAGGTAAAAATAATTATTTTTTCGAATTGAGACTTATTCAGATAAAATTTCTTCATATAAAATTACAACAAAAAAAGAAATATTTTAAGTAACAATTAATATAATTTAAAACTCATAAAATACTATTTGAATGGTATTTTTTTTTCCACATATTATTACATCTTTCACTGCTACATGGAGGCATAATTTTGTTACATCCTTAACTTCTGGACATTATTGGCTCTGTAGATTCTTGATTTGGTGACTTTAATTTCAAAGTTAAAAATCAAAATTTGTTCGTTGAATTTATTCAATCTACCTACATGCATTCCTTACTTGGAATTGTTCTAGCTGCCCTCCTTTGGTAGGTAGGTAGTCTGATCTGTGCTTCCATTGCAGGCATGGCTTTGCTGGGGTGTGATGTTATAATAACACATCAAAAAGAGTTTTTGCCATGAGTACGAAGAGATGTTGAACGTCATATTTCAAGGGTCATGCATGAGAATCCCGGTATGTTTTGAAACCTTTGAACCGTATTCTCATTGCCAGATGCGATGGGTGAGTTAAATTGTGAAATTTGTCATACATGTACTGGGTTTGAGGCGATTCTGTTATTCTATGAATTAGAACTATAGTATCGGACAAAGAATTTTGCTCTTTCTGGATTCCTTTTATTGGTTCAATCAAGGTTAGAGTTACAGTGGGGAGACAAGGATTAGAAAACTGCAAATTAATTAAGAGATGCTTATTATAGTTTTGAGATTGAAAAGTTACTTATTCTAGAGATTATCAGATTTAATCGGATTCTATATCATTCCCTCCCTTCGGATGCTGATCCGAAGCACTCGAGAGTATTCCAAACACATATGGGGAAAAGACGAGAGGTGTGGTCCGGCTTCCTTTTTGCTCTATAGGGGGAAAAAAAAAGAGTCGGATTTTTTTTTTTTAAACAACGAATTGCTGGGAAAATATAAATGAGAATATAGAGAAGAATTCTGCTGATGCATTAATTCTTTAAAATTATGATAAAAATAACATATATTGGTTTTAGAGACAAAATTATGTGTACCTATTCGCGCGGTAGCAAATCTGAATTTTTTTTTATAGTAACAACATTTTAGAGACGAAATTTCTATAAATTAAAAATTAAATTTTTTCTGTATCTGAATTCTGTTTTAAAAATAAAATTTTCTTCAGATCTAAAAATAAAATAAAAGTGTTACACTTTTGGGGGGGGGGAATTTATACACATCAAAGAATTACATTTAGGTAAAATTTTTTACATATTTATTATCAAATTTTTTAATAAATATATAGCATATGAATTTTTTTAAAAAGCCCAATCAGATAGTATTGAATTATAAAAATATCAGAAAAAGTAATAACAAAAATCTTAGAAGTGCAATTAAATTTTCTCTTATGTCAAATCATTGTCACTCTTAACATTAACCTTTACATTCATATTATAGTATATTGATCATCATTTTCCATTACATCCTAGTATAAATGCTGATAACACCAAACCCTGTTCCCAAACGCGTAAAAAGATCCAATACATGGTGGAAATCATGATTCTATATTTATTATAGCTGAGCAATTTATATGTGAAACTTTTTGAAGCCACAAGGCTTAGGAAGACCCTAAAATGGAAAGTTGAAGATAAGAAAAAGTCAAAAGCCTGACGCTTTGACAAAGGAAGTGAGGGATTTTGACCATAATACCTTAGATGAAAATTTGAATTCTTAAAAAAAATTAAGTTTTTTTTATTGGACACAGTTGCTCTGCAACTATATCCATTAAAACTTTTTTAAAAATTAAACTTGTTCTACGTGTCAAGGTCAACATGACACGTAGGACAGGTTTGAAAAGGGACATGATTGCTAGTCCCTTTGTGCTGTGTGTTAGGGTCAAGCAATTTGACCCTGACAAGCAAATAATGTTGCCATGTGGCAACGCATAGTTGGTGAAACCAAATTACGCTGCACGTGGCAATTTCCCAATGGATATCAAAGTTATCTTCATTTTTTTACCGTTGCCCGTTTCCTCCTTAAATACGCAACTGTTCTTCTTTCTCGTATTATACCTTCTATAATTTTTTTTCATTCCACACAACTATTACTTCTTTCTTCTTCTTCATGTAAAAATTTTGGTTGATGTTTGGTTCCTTCGTCCAAATCCCAGAGTAAGCAAGATTTTACTGCAACAAAGATAGTAACCTCCTTCAACAGTTTTGGGTCAGTTCAAAAGAAAAAAGATAAGTAGAAGAAGAAATGGTCCCGAAGTCATTACAAGAGAAGGAAGATAACAAGCAGAAATGGTCCCTAAGATACTGATATGTGTATGAAAGCACTGGTTACAACTATTTTTTATTTAAAATATAATTATGTTGTCAATTTGAAATTAAATATTTGTGATATATGTATATGGTTAATTTAGATTGTGGAATGATTATTTATATTTGTGTTTTAAAAGCTTAGTTGTAGTTGGAAAAAGAAATTGTAAGGTCAAGATAAAATAGCCCAGAAAATTGATAATTTATATGTTTTAATGTAAGAAGATGAAGTAAATTTAAAAAATATGTGGTAGAGGTTGAAAAAATAATAAATTTAGGAAAAAAATTTACTATAGTGTAAAAGAAGTTTGTAAATATTAAATGCTATATTGGGTTAAAAAATAGAAAAAAAAATATTATGAAACAATGTTGTAGAAGAAGATTATAATATCAAAAATAGGAATGAAAAAATGGAAAAAGTGATGAGGGATGTTAGAAAAAAATAAAATAAAAGTGAGGCATAAAATATTGTTGAAGAATATAGGAGGGAAAAAAGTTGTCAGCGTGAAAAACTATAATGGTAGAAATTTTTGAATCAACAATTACAATAGAAACTAAAAAAAAAAGTTACAAATGTTATAAACAAGAGAGGTATGAAAAAAAAATCCAAAAGAATAGTGTAATATGGGAAATAAGTATGGGAAAAAAATGAAAAAAATTGTTAAAGAATATTAGCTAGAAATAAAAGTTGTGTGAAGAAATATTGAAAAAAAATATAATATAAAAAAGTTGTCAATATTGAATACTATAAAGGTGAAAAATATTTAACCAAAAATCATTATAAAAAACAGTTATAAATGTTATTAAAAAAAAGATATGAAGAGATATTGTAAATAAATATTAAGATATGAAAAAAAAAAGTGACGCAAAAAAATATTGTTAGAGAATATAAAATGGGAAAAAATATTAAAGGATTAATATGGAAAAAACAACAAAGAAAATATTGTAAATATATATTATGAAAAAATGTTGTAGAAGAAGATTATAATATGGGAAATAGGAATGAAAAAATGAAAAAAGTGATGAGGAATGTTAGGAAAAAATAAAAGTGAGGCATAAAATATTGTTGAAGAATATAAGAGGAAAAAAAATTTGTCAGCATGAAAAACTATAATGGTAGAAATTTTTGAATCAACAATTACAATGGAAACTAAAAGAAAAAGTTACAAATGTTATAAACAAGAGAGGCATGGACAAAAAATCGTAAAAGAATAGTGTAATATGGGAAATAAGTATGGGAGAAAAATGAAAAAATTGTCAAAGAATATTAGCTAGAAATAAAAGTTGTGTGAAGAAGGATTGAAAAAAATATAATATGAAAAAAGTAGTCAATATTGAATACTATAAAGGTGAAAAAAATTTAACCAAAAATAATAAAAAACAATGATAAATGTTATTAAAAAAAAAGATATGAAAAGATATTGTAAATAAATATTAAGATATGGAAAAAAAATATAAAAATGTTAAAGAATGTTGGGAAAAAAGAAAAGTGACGCAAAAAAATATTGTTAGAGAGTATAAAATAGGAAAAAAAATATTAAAGGATTAATATGAAAAAATAACAAAGAAAATATTGTAAAAATATATTATTAAAAAATAAAAATGTTATAAAATTGATGACTAAGAAATAATAAAATTGATAATACTATATAATATAATTTATTATAAAAAAATAGTGTAATAATAAGAAAAATAGAAGTAAAAAAGTATAAAATTTGAAAAAAAATGTCAGCATATCAATATAATATAAAATAGTTATAAAATAATAATTTATAATCTTTCTACTCTAGTTTAGATGTTAGCAATAATATTGATTGGACAGGCAACATGAATAACGGAAATGAAGTTATATGCATATATGCAAGCGGGCAAATATGTGAAACCGAAAAGAGTGCAACATTTATTGCAGTTACAGTTGATGTAATGACTGTTGATTATAATATTTCGCTGGAAAAGTTAAAACAAGAAGTTGCCAAATAGTTACAGTTAAACTTAAATCAATATGTGTCTGACTTGATATATAGACATCCAGTGTCACTGAGACCCACAAAATATTGAGCATGTAAGTTAAGGAGGGACGCCAACATCCAAGCTATATGGATGGCAAATGCAAAGTTTCTATCATAGTTGGGTTCAGTAGAATTGTATGTAAAAATATCGTCGAATGATATAAACTTAAATGTAGCAACTCAAGCAACAGTTGAAAATGTGTTAGATCCCCTCCCATCATCCAGCCACTGTAACGTCGCCCACGAGTAGCCTGTCTTGTTTATGACATACTTTACAGGTAGTGGTGAATATCCATCAATTGGTTCAATTGACTATACCTCTCATCAGAGTTCATCTCATTTTCCAATTGATGATATCTCACACTCGTGTTCATTGCATAAACCAATTGAGTTCCCCCCTTCTCCTCTAAAACAGACAGAGGATATAATGGATGAATTTGAGGCAGAGGATGAATATGATGCTACTCCTTATGATTGTCAGGATGATGGTTATACAAATGATGAATATAATACACCGATATCATTAGAGCCTCTAAATCGTTCTTCAGAATATATAAAATGGTGTTGGATGATTACTTGTCGATGGATTCACCCCATTAGTGGTGCCCAGGATTTTGTGGTAATTGTTAAAGATGTAGCACAGTTATTTTATTACACCATTTTTATACTTATTATATGTATGACTTTCAATTATTTTTGACAGGTTGATGTAACTGATCGCTTACGAGTACTTGCTATAGATGATCACTCACTGTTAGGTTTTGTTGTAGCCACCAATTGTACTAGCATACTCAATGCACTTGGTCAATATCGAGACATGACAATTTCTTAAGCTACTCCTCCTGCCCCTCATTTGTCAAGGCCACAGCTTCCTCCACCTTGCACAACAAAGAGAGCTCGCGGTTTTATGTCTACTAGATAGCCTATGGTGGACGATCAACCTTATCATGATTCCACCCCTGGTGTTGGCATTGCATCTGTGATGCCTGGTCCCTCTTTTCATACATCTACAGAGATACAGGTCCACTCTAATGCCGCTGGACCAGTTTCGTTCCCAGCGACACAGACATAAATACAATATGACACTGCAAGTCCCTCTTCTTCCATAATGACACAAACCAATCATGACACGGCAAGTCCATCTTCTTCCATGCCACCTGTGCATTTTGTTGATTTTGGAAATGTTAGCTCTTCGTTTTACATGCCATGCGGTTTTGTCCTTTTTACACCCACCTTCGCAAATCAAACAATGTCTGCTTTTGAATTTGCTTCTGGGTTCTCTTCATGTATTGGATCATAACAAATGGGATATATCACACCATATTAGCCAATTCCTCCACTTCAATCCCTCCAATTGAATGTGAGTCCTGTGCTCTACCAACAGGTAGAAGAAGAAGGAAACAATGATAACAAAGAAGATGAAGATGAAGTCAATAATGATGAAGAAGTCGAGCAAAAGGGTGAGGTACAGTAGGCAGAAGACGAAAACTATCCTGCTCGACGACAAGATTAACGATTAAGAACACGAACTCGATGTGGCACAGGCAGCCATTTTTTTTGAACTTTCTATATATACATATATATATATATATATATATATATCACTTCTATGTTTTCTCCTAAAAAAAATGAATTATGTCAATTTACCTAACATATTTCATAACATATGAATGAACAAAAAGTAATGATACTAAAAAAGTGATTATTTTTATTTTTATTTCCTTAACTACTTCATTAATAAAATATTACACATATTTACAATATCAAGATAACGTGTAATTAACGACGCCGCAAAACATTAAGAATATATTATCAAACAAATTTTAATAGCAAACATTAAATTAAACAAACTTTAACCCACAGGAGCTTATTTCCAAATTAACATCTAAGTGGGACTATGGTAGTAAGAAGAAGCAATACCATGACCAAGATAAGGAAAGCTAACTAAAAACTGCACAAAGACAAAAGAAATGGCATAAAAACAAGTGAAGCATCCGTGTCGAGGAGCATGAAAGCATAATTGCGGTATCCATTTGTCTCTTAAAAATTATTTAGTTCTATTTTTATTCCTTTTTCTATTTATTTCTCTTTTTCTTTCCTTTACTTTGCATGCCATGCAATCCATTGTGAAAAAAAAAGGCTTAGTATTCAGTGTTGAATGTAGCATGTCTACTATTTCTTATCCTTTTCCAACACTTATATCCTTACTTTTAAACCATAATAAAAATATTTTTAAATAATAATTATAATAATACAATAGACATTACATAACAAATTTTTGAAACCTTTTCATTTTTTTTTAAATCTATGTATAACCTAATGTATCCTAAGTTTCAATTTTTGCTTGCGGCTCAGCTAAAGTGTCATTCAATTTCACATAAAACTAATTTCTTTGTCCATCAATCTTTAAATTATAAACTATTAATTCATTAATATCAACTAATTTATTATCTGTAATATTACTTGCTTCGTTTAAAAAGCACATTTAATATGTTTTAAAATTATTTATTATAACTAAACTTAACTACCAAAATTTTTAATGAAATTATATTATTTATAAAGAATTTTAAAAACAATCAACCACGTAATATTAAACTATAAAAATTATATACGTATTATATTATTATTATTAAAATATTATATATTTATCACACTTTAATTTACATAATAATAAAAAATGTAATAATTTATACATAAATTTCTTTTACAAAAATCACATCGAAAAATTAAGAAAAGGATATAAAAATTTTTATATAAAAATTATTGAAGTGCTATAGAAAATTTTTAATTTGAAATTAAAATATTCTTACCATTTTTTGAATAAAAAATATAAAAATTTAAATATAAAAATAATTTTCTCCTAATGCATTTTTCTAAAAACCTTTTATTTAATTTTTTAAAAAAATTAAATGGACAATGTCCAATAAAAGAATTATTTTTTTAAAAAAAATTGGACATGGTTGTTTTTCAACAATGTCCTTAAAAAATTTTTTAAAAAAATCCTATATTGTATCGAGAAAAAATTAAATTGACCGCTGTGTGCATTAGGTGATTATAAAATTGGCACAGTATATTTGGGTCAAAATCCCAGGAAGCGATGGTAACTGTTGGACCTTACAAGGTGGACTTCCCAAGCTTCACAGTAAAACTATCATACCTCAAGAAGAACTCCACCAAAAAAACCCGATAGAACCAACTCCACAAGATTCTTCCTCGAACACTGCTTGTTCTTCGCCGCCGGTCCTCCGTCTCCCCTCCGTTCGACCAATACACATACCTCTACAGCCTTTCCCCTTCTTCTCCCATAAACCTATCTTCCACAAATTCGTGCGCCTCCTTAAACACTCTCTCATCCTTTGTAGCAAATGGCTGAAATGCTAAAAGCATCTCCCCTTTCTTCACCAAAAACGCAACATCGTGGCTAGGAATCACTACATCCTTTTTGGCTCTCGCGTACTGGTACGCGACTAAAGGCTCAATCCTTAAGGACTCCCACACCACCGACTTCACCAACGGCATCTTTTCCAGCGCTGTCAAAGTGACCCCGTCTTCTTCTTTCACGACACTTCGGACTTCATCGGCAATTCTCAGGTGTAGGGTCTTTCCGGATAGTCCGACCCACTTCATCAACGTGGGGACGACGATCTTCATCCCGTTGCAAGAGTTGAAGCCCAAAACGAAGAGCAAGTTCATGTAGGCTTCGTCTCTGGATAACCCAAAAGTTGAAGCTAAATCGAGTGCTTCCGTGGCTGAAGTGTAAATGGCATTGTAAATCTTCTTTTGGTTCCATTTGAGCAAGCGGATGGGAAGCGGCAGCGTATGGAGGAACAAATCTTCCACCACGTTGAGGGGGAAGAGGTACCATGGCAACCCAAGAGATCCTAGAGGTAAAACCTGCAGGTACAGGGTGTTCACATATCCATCTAAATTCTAAACCCATCAAACCTAAGTAAACCAAATCCACAAAAATCAGTTTAGTTTAATTTTTTTACGAAAAAATTTAGTTGTCTGATTCGGCATTTGATGCATTTGATTGAAGAGTCAAACACATCGGAACAAACTAAATCAATCAATTATGATCTATAGTTTCCTAATTTATAATTTTATGTTCATCATGTTTAACATTAAAGTACTCTTTTGGTTTTAAAATTTTCACTTAATTTATTATCTAAATGTTTATAATTGGGCATTTGTAATTTTAAAAACATTTTAATTAGATTTTTATCATTAAAATTTTATTAAAAATATCATTAAATTTTGCCGACATGGGAAATTATATGATATTTTGGTACACTTCATCATTTACCTTAAACTTGTAATATAAATTATGCATGTTTAAAATATCAATTTAACACATAGTTGGCCATGTTAAGAAAAGTTTAATGCTTAAGAGCAAATTTAAAAAATTTAATTTATAAAAACTTAATTGTAAATTTTTAAATTATAAAAAAAATTAAGAATTAAATGTTGGGTACCAATAAAATAATTTAACTTATTTAAAACCTTCTACTTTCGGTTGACAAAAAAAAATTAAAAGGTCTTCATATATGATTTAAATTAATTGGATCTACGTAAAATGTGATAATAATAGATGAAGATGGACTGAACTAAGTCCCTACCTGCGCAAACACCCAGAGCTGGAATAGTTTCAAGCCGTCGGACCTGAGATTGGTTTGGACTGGTGCTTTGCCGCAGTAGAGGTGAAACAAGAAGTTGAAGATCTTGTTTTGGCTGATGGGATTGAAGTATACCTGGCCATGGTCTGATACTTTGTCCTCAACCTTAACAAACAGCTCCGTCAAGTAGCTCCTCAACAGTGGGAGCACCTAGTCTTTTCGGGAGGAGATGAGAGCCAGGAGGAAGTTCTTAATTTGGTCGTGCTTCGGTTTCGATGGGTCGAGGTAGTTGCAGACACGGTAGTCGTTGGTGAATCCGGCGGACGGTTTGAAAGTTCCGGTGAAGACGTCGCGTTTCTCGACCTTAGAGTTGTCGAAGAGGATAGGGAAGCTAATGGCGTCAAGTAGGGCGACGACTCTAGGGTTGGAAGATATGAATGGACTAGGGGGCATGTTGGTCCTGATGACGGTGGATTTGTATTTATCCATTCGTGATTTGAAGAAGTTGTCGCGGCCTTTGACGTAGAAAAAGTCAAATCTGTCATAAACGGCTCCGAAGAAGGGGAGGCCATGGAATTGGATCCTCTGAATTGAAGAGTCTCTAAAGTGGCTCTGAAGTTGGATCTAATGTTCCAAAAATTGCCACTTGGAAGCACAAATGCTGTCCAAAACTTGTTGAGTGGAGACAAACGCTGAGGCACAAATGCGAAGATTTATAAATTAAAACATTGAGGCACAAACGTTGTGTTTCAAATCAGAAGCCCTACATCTGTGCATCGTGCTTTCCTCTCTCGAAATGGTAATGGTTGAGAGATTCAGAGTTGCCCATCGATTTTTTCGATAGCGATTCCGTCGTGTGGCTTCTTCTCTCGACAGCGACGATGGCTGAAGTGGCTGCCTCTCTCGACACCGATAGTGCTCAATTCTCCGCTCAATTCTTCGCTTCAGATCATAGCAAATCATTGTTGCTTCAATTCTAATTCTTACTTTCCCTTCTAATTTTTGTTTAGGCCTGCATGTAATTCCTCTGTTCTTATGGATATATATATATATATATATATACTTTAAATTGAAAAGGATATAGTTGCCACGCATGAAAGATGTCCAAACTAAGAGAAAATTTGTGATAGATGAAAATTTTCCTTCCATTTGCGTTAGATCTCTGTGCAACTAATGGTGGAAATTGGTGCCAAATGAGAGAAGAAAAAAAAAAGGGAAAACGCTGTCCAAAGCTCGAAATGAAGATGACTTTCGGCCTCCCTATTCCATTATAAAGAAGATGATCAAAACGCCCTATTTTGTAAGTTGGAGGGAATTGAAACAATGACATTTTAGTTTAAAAATCATTGTAGCATTTTGTCTCCGCGCAACAAGTCTTGGACAGTATCTGTGCGTCCACGTGGCAATTTTTGGAGCGTTAAATCTAACTTCAGAGGCACTTCGAAAACTCTCTAATTCAGAGGATCCAATTCTGGAGGCCATAGCTGCCCAGGATTGGTTTCAGTGGGAGATTGGTATTGGTGGAGTCAGAGGTGGAAGACATTGTCTCGGCATTCTTATATGATCTCTCAAGCAAATGGAAAATTAATGGTAGATTAATATGGAGTATACGTAGTCGCTTTTTGCGTGTGGGTATGATCTGCTTGGTGGATAAAGGGGTCAATCAATCAATATATGTTTAAAGAGAGCTAATTAAGGACAGACAGTGAGGGAAATGACGATGGGTGCATGTATCATAGTTACTCCCTCCGATCGCAAATAAGTCACTTATTGGAGAATTGTTTTGGTTCAAAATATAAGTTACTTTTTGAAATTGTTTTGATCATTAAATGACTTTTTTTTTAAGTATCCTCAATTAAATAGAGCGTCATTAAGACTAATACAATTTACTAAAAATAAAAGTAGACTTTTTAAAATTTTCATATAAATTCTTATAAAATGATTTTTTTAGTAAATTATATAGTAATTCTCCTCTATTTTAAAATATACACAGACTTTTTCTAAAACAAAAAAATTATCTTAAACATTAGTTTAATTTTTAATTTTTTTACTAAAATGTCCTTTATGAACCTAAAAACATATTTTTTAAAATTATAAAAATTAAGTGAAGGATATTTTGGTTAAAAAATAAAAAATTAAATTAAAGTATAAAATAATTTTTATTTGAAAGATAATTTATGTATATTTTAAAAATAAAAAAATTATAATAAAATTAAAAAATTATTTAATTTATCTTTTAAATGAATAAAACTAAGTCCACCTAAATCAACATAATTGGTAACCAACCCGCAATGAATAGAGGGGGTACAGTAATGCTATGAATAACCCATTATGGAATACTGGTTCAGGCTAGAATTGTCATTTTCTTTAAGTCGACATGATGGAATGAAACTAGGTTGAGCTTGAGCGAGGTGGGCAACATGACTACCCGACTTCCCTAATTGATGTCATGCAACTTGATGATGAGCATTCCAATCATATACGTGCGAATAATTACAAAAGCATTTCTTGATTAATTATGGTCACTCACGTGTAAAGGATCAGTAACAGTGCCATAAAAGGCATCCTTGCACGTGACCCTTTTTATCTTCTGAGTTACTTGAACTTTTTCTTTTTCTTTTTCTTATTTCTTTTATAATTCTCACAGCTAAAATGACTGTGTGTTCATTTGAAATGCAAATAGGTCCAGATAAAAATAATTTACAAGTTAAACTTACAGAACTTGGATACAGTGATTGCTTGTATTATAGGAACAATTATTATTGAATACATAATGAGGGTCCTGAATCATCATTTCATGGGCTCAAACGGTCAATCTACAACTCTGAAAGTGTGGTAAAATCTCAGCAAAGACCAAATATGAGTGAAATTAAAATTAAAAAAAGAAAATATTTATTTTGATTTTTCGGTGAAAGCAACATTAATGCTTTTGAATAACCATGAGTAATCAAAGTGAACTCAACATCTAAAAATTGGCTATGCTCAAGGGAAGAAGAAAAATAAAGAGAAAGCTATGAATTCATAGAAATTTTTGTACTTGTTTTTTAGAAAACCTTTTCCCCTCCTTTCCTCCTAATTTAATTTTTAATGTTGAAAAGATGTAGGAAAAACAGTACTCTATGTATCATAATTAACTCTACTTAATCAGAGTTAATTCCATATAATTGATTAGAATACAATTAGAGTTATTTATATATATTATTTTGGGTTTTATATATAATTGTAACTGTAATATATTCAAATTAACGATGCACTTGATTGGAGTATGGTGAAAAAATTTTTTCTTGTTGGGATCAAAACCAGCAGATACAGCTATTATAGGGACCAGGGGATAAGCTTTTTATGTGGAGACTCGTAGTTGTTGTGGGGTCATGTTTGTACAAATGAGAATGGGATATCTTTAAAATACACATCGAAAAACCTCATGTGGTGCACATTATGAACTGTAAAGTGGAATGAAATGATTGTCTCGTCTCAAATTATGTCGTCAGAACAATTCATCTCATGTCATTTTATTATCCAATCAGAAGACGCGAAACCATGCTCGATCAATAACTATTTTTTGTTCGTATTAATCTAGAAATTATCATGTATTAAGTACAAACAATAAGACAGAAAATATATGACTACATGAGTATGACTTTTGTCATCCAAAGGACCATTCAAGGATTATGCAGTAAAGAAATTGATTCGATTGATCTCTATATGGGGCTCGCTTACTTGAGAAAGTTTGAGTCTGGACTTGGAGTTTCGTAATATTATAGTGAAAAGTGACTTTCAAGAATTCATTACTCCGATCAATGGTGTTGGGAGAGAGTCTGGTCGGGCTAACCATCCTCATAATTGTATTTGCACTTGGACACACATGGAGTAGAATATTTATTTTCAGCATTCTCGTAGAAAAGCTATCCAATATGCAGATTGATTTGCTCATATACAGAAGCATGAGTTGAGATTACATGAACTGCTGATATAAGTGGCTGCTCTATATCTCGAGGTTTTTCAGTAAATTAAACTAATTCTTTTAAAAAATTTTAATTAAATTATACACAATATTTCCCTTATTTTAAAAATAATATTTGACTATCTAACCCTTTCACATATATTATAAAAATTTATATTTAAATATAATTCCTTATATTTTTATATTGTGAGAGGAATCAAGTTATTATAAAACAAGAAAGAAATATTTTATTGAAGACATGAGAGCAAGACAAGAAGCTTAGTATAGGAGGCTCATACAGAGCTTGACCTAGCTAAGACCGATATATGAATGAGAGTGATATTGACCGTGATAGGGTTGATGGGAGAAGATGATGAAAGATGATCCAGATGCCTCAACCATCCTCATAATTGTATTTCCACTTGGACAATATGATCAATAGGCCCACCTAATCCTCATAATTGGGTAATCAGGCCGAATGTGGCCTAACAAATGATGAGAGGTCCAAAAAAAAAATGACTCCTTAATTGGACCGAAAGAAAATGTCATTTCCCAACCCAACAATACTTCAAGGAAATTCATAGATGTCATACAGAGTGTTATCCCATTTATATAATATCTCATAATATCAAATCAATACATCATGTGAGTTTTAAAAGAAATGACTAAATAATTTCTCCTCCAGTTCGTAGCTTTTTCAAATATGGCCTGTACTCTGACCAAAAAAAAAAAAAAAATCAGAGGCATGTCCTGCTTTGAGCATCTTTTCAACAAGGCAACAATTGATTTATGATGTATGCTTCGCTTAAACTTAGAAAAAAATTTGTCACGTTCTCTGTGGCACAAACCACGTCACCTCACGCATGGCATAGGTTGACCCAAAATTACTGGATGTGCAAAAATGTTTAGGAATGACAATTCGAAGTCGACAAGATTTTTATATTCTAAATATTCACATTTAAAATATTTAATATCTATATGTAATTGAGTATTTAAAATATTCAAAAAAAATTACAAAAATTAAGATATTAAGTATCAGATGAAAAATATTTGAAATATCCAATATTTATACATGTTTTTCCAAATATAATTTAAATATATTTTTAAAGTCCGTAACTATTAATTACTTTAAATAATGTATAAAAATTAATCTAACAAATAAAAAAGTAGTAAATAATTTTGTATTACATAATATAATTTTTCGATGCATAACTATATATAGTTAGCTTAATTATTATATATAATATATAAGTATTATAGTTTCATATTGTCTAAAATAAATTGGAAAAAAATGAATTTTAATGAAGGTTTCTATAATATATATCAAAATGTTAAAAGAATTAAATATAATTTTTGAAACAAGAGAAATACTAAACATATGTGTATTATTGTTATGTGACTCTAAGGGCATTCTGTGATGAGAAATGGGGAGAAAAAAAGAAAGGAAAAATGAAAAATTTTAAAAATTTTTTATTTTATTCTTATAATTATTATTCAATCATTATTTAATACTCTCTAATAATAATTATTTAATCAGATATTTTCTATCTATAAAATCATCTTTTTTTTCATGTTTTATTCTTAACTTTTTGTATATTAAACAATTTCTAATATTTTTATTGAATAAATTTTTTTAGATTTCAAGATACTAAACATATGAGAATTTGAAATAAGATAATCATTGGTGTCTTCTTGTTTACCATCTCTTTATTTTATTTTATTTTATTTTTAAACTTTGTTTAAGTTGAATTTCAATTAACTAAATCCAATGTATCATTTAATCAAATTTTCTCTCTTTTACTTCATTTATGTTTTAAGTGTATTAATTTCTAATTAATAGAATCTAGCTTTAATTAACTGAAATTTGTTCATTGCACTAAAATTTAAATTTTCAATTCTATTTTTTATTTATTTTACTTGATCAGTTATTTCATTATTGGCATTAATTAATTTAATTATATTTTAACTCAAAAAATGCATTAAAATTATTGTATTGCACAATCATATATTCATTCCTTTATGTATATTCTTCATGATCATGACGAAGAAATAAGATGAGATTTTTGTTATGAAAACACAAATGTTTCAATCATTTTCTATGCCAACAATTATTGAGTTCTATGTTGGACCGACATACTTGAAAAAGGAAGGCAATCTATACTATTTATAAATAATTTATTGCAATAGTGTATTTTCATCATACTATAATTCAATTGCTCATTAACCATATGTAAGCAAAATTTGAATATATAAACAACCAGATTGATTAGATTACAATTTTCACTACACTCCACAACAACTATCTAGATTACCCGTCATTTCTCTTAGTCTATAAAATTAACATACTTTTTCTTTTATTTTGGCTAGAAAAAAATATTATATTAAAATAACAAGAACAAACACCAATACTACAAAGAACATGAAAAACATTATTAATATACAATAAACACAACAATACACTATACCTATCATATCAATAACTAGAATTGAAGCGAGGGAAATGGGGTGTCACCCATTCCAAAGAAGTACATGCTCTTGAGGACATTTTTAGCAAGCCAAAATAGCAAAATTTCTTGTCCTACCTATAATCCAGAATTTAATTTCCATAAGAAAAAGCAAGGAGGGTTTATATCATATAATTTAAATTAACCTACTAAACCTTATCTTTTTTTCTCCTAAAATAAAATAATGAAGGGGACCATAGTTATTCAGTCAAATAATTTATCGATCATGGCAAAGCTCTATTTTGTCTTATATAGTATTCAAATACGCACGAGTTAAATTCTCATATCTTCTGGTTCTCGATAATTTGTAAAGTGGAAAAAATTGTGTTTAATATGCGTGAAATTGACTCTTCTTTTTCTAGAACAGATCTATTCTCACAATTTCTTATGAGAAGGATTAATTTCTTGAACATTGATATGAAGTAGAATATCTATATATGGTTTCAAACAGCCAACTCTCGTCAAGGATATGGACGAACAGATAGATGCAGCTCCTTATTGTATGAGTATGCCAATATGAGAAACTAAGGAACAACAAAGAATTTCTCTTTTCTTTTCGTAGAAATTGAAAAGAAAAAAAATGTACATATGTAAGAAGATACAAAGAGAAAAAAGCTAAAAAGAAGAAGCGTGTGGGGACAAAGGAGAGGGTGACTAGAAAGAAGAATGCGCTTTATGAGATTATACAAGAAGTCCAAACATATTATGAGAGTAATATTCGTGTGAGGGTCTAATAATTTAAATTTTTAAATGAAGGAACAACTTAATATCACTGCTTAATAATTTAATAATAAATATAGGGAGTTTTTGAAAATTTTGAGGGAAGACTCCGTCACTGATGCATTTGTTACGTTACATAACCTATCAAATCAAAATCATAAATTTTTTTTTTCTCTTTCGATGGATAGAGTATTATCGATTATTATGAGAAGCGAGAGTTACGCTATATTTGAATGGAGGAGGTGAAAAATGGGGAGAAAAGTATTTCTCGCTCTATGTTTGGATGCGGCTAGAGAGAATATGGAGGGAAGGAGAGTTATTAATTTTCTTTGGATAATTTTGCCCTTATTGCAGAGCGCTAGGCGATCCATGTTATATTATACCTAAAAAATAATTACTTTAACTTAATATGGGATATATATATATATACATACATATATACATAATACATTTTATACATGTTTATTCATTTAAAGGCAATTAACTTACTGGTACAATTTATATAAATTTAAATTATAACAAAAACCTATTTTTGAGTAATTAAAGATATATGTTTGTTAATTTCAAATCAATTAACTTGAATTAATTTAAATAATTTTATATTAATTGCACCTACAACCAAATTAAAATAAATTAGTGCATACCATTAATTATTATAATTAAAATTCTTTAAAATTACAAATGATTATTTTTTTGTATTTTTAAATTAATTTAGTTAATTAATGTTGATTTCAGATGATGATTTATTCTTTATATGAAGACAATGTACATATGCACGTGAATGATTGTCCATCTCCAGTTGTGCAATATGACAAAATGTCCTCACTTCACATAGGAAGCTTATCCTTTTCTTTTGCCTGATCTTTTTCTCTTGTCTTATCCCCCGTCCATCCAACTTTTTTTGTCCTTATCTTGGCATGCATTGAAGCTTTACGTGAAGGGCTTGGATGATTCACATAGAGCCATAAACACTTCGTCCTTATCTATCTATGAAGTGACTTAGCATGCAATGTATAAGATACTTGAACATGTGTCTCATAAGATATATAGCGATGCAGGAGGGGAGTACCTAGGCATGTAGTAGTTGCAGTGAAGGGATTGTAGTCTGGCAGGTCACGTGAAGTTCAAGACAAATAATATAATGCATTCCATTCAGATGATGCATTCTATATGAGTGCAAGTTTTTTTATGAGGCGCATTGTTATTATCGCAAAGATAAGAGGTAATATATTTGTATGAGTGTTGAACATGAAGAATGTATGTTAGCATAATTCTTTTATCTTCATCCATTGTTATTTATCGTGTAGATGGATAGAAGAACCTATTGAGATGTTTTGTATTCCCAAATTTGAGCAGGAGTTAATATAGGAAAAGAACTTATTTTTTCAATTGGTGAAATAGGGTATAGAATTTTTTCTTTCCATTTAATCATTTTTTGTTTAATTATAATTTTGGTATATGCATTTGTTAGATTTGGCCCCGATGAAAATGATACCGTTGAATATATAGTATCTATGATGAAATATAATTACTTAGGAGCTTATAATTCATGGAAAGAAATTCCTGAATCAGTTCGCCAATTACGGTTTGCAAAATTTCAGGTAAATTTGAATTGCGATGTCAATATCAGGTTTATTATATCCACCATTTTAAAATACATGGACTCACCGATATTTTTGGTCATAATGAATAGAAACAATATGTATGAACATAGGAGGATCATTTCTAAATTTATAAAAATTTAAAGATTGAGCAATAAATCACTTAAAAGATTTGATCTGTTATGTCCGAGATAAAAGAAAACGTCCTAATTGGATTAATGAAGATATCTGGAATGATTTATGCGTCAGTTGGAACAAAGTAAAGTTTAAACAGAGAAGTGAACATGCGAAAAAGAATAGAGCTTCAAACTCTGTCTACGGGTCATCTCTCCATACTGGTGGAAATATTCCATTCATAGATCACATTACAACTTTAGCTGAGAAATTAGGTAGGCCTGTAACTCCGATAGAGCTTCACGTCTGGACTCATCAGAAATTATTATTTGGTGAATAGGTTGATAAAAAATCTAAAGTTACTTTTGTATGTATCCTCTTTTTTCAAACTTCTTTTAAGTGTTCTTATATAAAAACCATAACTATGTAACATCCTCCATTATTTGTTTTGTCTCAGGATGAATACGCCAGACTTAAAACTAGTATAGCAACTGCAGTAGGTGATACACAAATTTTTTCATTGCCAAATGAAGTTGCTCTGTGGACAGTAGCTACTGGAGAAAAAAAAAAGTGGAGGCTCCATATATGGCTTGAGAAGTGTTGCACATGAAATAAAATGATCCAATATATGGCTATAATTATGGTAAAAGAAATAACATTTTCTCATATCCAAGTGCAGCAGAGGCTATATATCCAGGAGGTCGCCTACATCTTGATATTGATCAGAAGTTAAAGGATTTTCGGATGCAAATGGATGCCAATGACAAATCAATATTTGAGATGCAACGTAAACTTTTTGAATATCATCAGAACAATAGACCATCATATTCGAACAATTCCAATAAAAGAAATTGATGGAGAAGTTGATGAGGAATGAATGCAACTATTTTAGATTATTTTATGTAATGATGTAAACTTATTTGATCTAAATTTATTAATTTATATTATAATGCAGGTAACGTAAAATACATCACTCATGTTTCATTTTTACCTTATTTATTCCTCTTTCACGGGGTCTTTATGACCTATGCATAGTTCATCATAGTCAGATAATCATGACATGGTGTGGGACCTACATAGCCATAGACGATAAGTTTTATTGTTGCACATTATAAAATAATACATAATAAGTTTTGTTCCATGTCAAAAAATCTTTTCTTATATATTTTGCCTTCTTCCCTAGACAACAAAATCTAAGAATATTTATAATTTATCTTTTTATTTCTTATCCTTATCTAACTTGGAATCACATGTCTCCATTAACAATCACGCACACATACATAAGCACCCACACACACATATATATGAATATATATACCTATATATATATTTCTATATGGTTAAACTTTGTCAACTACACCTCTCTTTTTCTTATAACATTATCTTCAGCTTTGCATCCACGAAGGTGTCAAGGTAAGAAGAGAATATTATCATTTTATACTTATGAGCATGCGATATATTCTTACGCTATTATTAAAATTTTTCATCAACATGAGTCATATTTAATTGTAGTGTAGGATGTCTTCTAGAAGAGGAAGAAAAAGATGGAGAAATTTTTCTCAACCAAAATCATCTACTGTGTAAGAAGACACACAACCAATCTCACCAACCTCGCATAACGTTCAACCAAAATCAGATGATGTGCAACAGGAAGTGCATGATGAGCATTCTACTGACCAGAATGAACCTCTTCCCACACTAATCGCGCATGATGGGATGGGGTTTCTAACTTTGTTTCTTCTACGTACTGATACTATTATATGTTTGTTTATAATGGGTCGTAATTTTTTTCCTTCGACTTCTATTCCTCTAGGTTCAAACAAAATAATAAAGATGTTTGTACTTCCATTGTTACAATCTTCAAAGATAAATATGATGGTGCATGAAATTGTTGGAGTGAGTGTGAACACCGTATTTTGTCTAGATATACCCTAAAAATAGCAGTAAAACTAAATTAGTAAAACATTAAAAAAATAATAGTAATAAGAAAAGAAAAATAGGAACAAAAAAGAGGGAGAAAGGAAAACATATCAATTAAAAAAATCAAAATTAAATCACAAAAATAAAGGAGGAAAAAGCCTCAAGAAAAAATTAATAAAATGAAAACATGAAAAATAGAAAAATATAATAATCAAAATGGAATTTATTTTTCAAAAAGAAAAAGATGCAAAACTCCCGTGTTACAATTCGGGTGCAGGCCTATTAACTCAATTTTAGAAACCTAAGCATAACAACAAAGAAGAGAGAAGGACTAAAAAAGAATGACCCAATCTAAAGCCCAACCCATTTTCTCCGGCAGACCCATTTTGCTTTAGCCTTTCTAACTCAAAACAAAAGCCCACATTCCAAAACAAAAAAAAAGAGAACTTTTCAAAGCCAAAACGCAGGAATCCAACAACCTTTTCTCATTCGACCATTGTAGGGAATAGAACGCAGGTATCACACATTTGGAGACTGCCATCGATGGGGAGTAGCTCGAGGACACAGAACATACAACAGAATGGAAAGTGGCAGGCCAACAGACGACAACAACTGGCTCGGGGAGTTGACCTCCTTTCGGATCCCTTTCGTTGATAGAAACCAGGAGCAAGGACAAAAAAGAAGGGATGAGGACGATGATTGAAAAGAGAAAAAGTTTAGGCAGAGAGGATTAAAAGGAGACGGAGGCAAAAAGAGAAATTGGGGGGAGAGGATCTGAAAAAAAATCGAAGGGAAAAAGAGATTTTCGGATTCGAAAAAATATAAGGGGATTCAGAGACTAAGGGAGAGACCAAGATCGAGATTCAAAGGAGGGGATTTTCGGATTGAGAGATTGGCAAGAGAGACTGGAAAGGGGGCGAAAAAATCAAAGGAGGAAGGCTGAGTGAAGAATAAAGAGAGGGAGCGAGCGCAAGAGGGAGATGGGTCTTCTGATTTGGAAAAGAGAGGCAGAAAAAGGGAGAGAGGGGATTCGAGGGAGAGACCAAAAAATCAAGGGAGAAAGGAAGCGAGAGATTAGAAGGAGTGTCCGAGGCAAGAGGGTGACAGGAATGAAGGGATTTTCACCTCTGGGATTTTTGAACGGATTACCCAGTAGAGGCCAAAAGGAGAAGAGGCTGACAACATAGGTTTAGTAAAAGAGTGAGAAATTGGAGAGAGGGGTTGAGGTTTGAAATCTAAAACTAAGAAGTTTAGGGTAACTAATGATAAATGATGAGCAGCTGAAGCTGAAAAGGGGAAGTTTTGGAAATCTCTAACCTGAAACGCAAAAAGCAACGAAAGGGAGAAGGAATGTAAGTATTTACGGCTTTGCTGGGTCTGCCAAATTGGATATAATAGATTCAAAAATATTGGTCGTATTTTATCTTTCTGTGTATATGTCGTTTGATTTTGGTCTCAGGTCTGCTCTGTGCTGATTTTGGTTTTGATCCTGGCTATTCGATTTGGGTCTGGGCATTGATATACCAAATAGGTGTAGTTAGGAGAAAATCTTAGAATTTTCTGTATATTCTTTTTCTTGAATTCTGTTAGTATATGTAATTCGCCTAGGAGATTCACTACAATCTTGTTTGCTAGAATTACAGTGGAGTAGTGTATGGAAAAATTGTTGAGACTGGTTGATTCGTTTACCTATATCTTGTCATATTCAGTTTGGGCAATGCAAGTTTATATGGGTTGAGAAAATGATATATAGAATTGGGAAGTTTGTTAGTGAGATTGTATGCATGTGTGGCATTGATTCCTAATGCAACTCTGTTACCAGTAGGAAGTGCTTAATATACACGTCAACTTCGCTCTTTTGTTAATGACACTCATATTGATTATTGGCTGAACGTCCTATGTATCTTGATTGCACTCTGCCCCAGTTCCTAACTCCTAATAATTTTTGGGACACTTTACTATAGGTATGGGTAGGTGTAAACTAGGGATTCAAGACATTTACTCTGAAACTCGCCGTCGTTTTTTTCGTCCCCTTTGGTTTTTGCTTCTTTGCTAAAACCCAAAATTGAACGAAAATTTTTGCCTAGACTTTAGATATGGTTAACAAAAGTACATCGCTAGGCCATTTTGTTTCGGTGTTTATAAGGTCCAGCCACGAAGGTTCATGATTCGATGGGATGATATGGGTAGAGGGTCTGTTCAAATGGATGAATGCTAGAGATATCCCAAGGTCCCATTATTTTCTCCAAATGTGACATTAAATTTGAAATAAAATATGCTTAAAATAGTATGGTTAAGATCTTTGTGATTGTTTGTATTTTTAGATATTTTGTTTTTAATAGCCGTGTGGGATTTTTATCCCCTCATGCACATAGGGACAAACCCAAGGTCATGTATGGCAATAAGCCTCCTTAGCACTTACGGGGTTTCAAATTTGCATTGTAATAAGTTTCAGATTGGAATAATCACATTAAGTTGATTTTCTTTTAAAAAAGAGAGAATATTTTCAAAAAAAAAAAAACGACAACAAAAAGAGAAACCATAAAAAATAAAAGATAATAGTAAAAATAAACTTTCCAAATTTGAAAGATAAATTTAAATAACTGACCCGTTAAAATTCCTATTTCAAAAAAAAATTAGACAAAAATTAAATTTTCTTACAAAAAGGGTAGTTAATTTCTTCTTTATAAATTTATAGATCTTTCTTCCAACGTTTGTTTAAATAAAATTTTAAAAAAATAAAAAAAATAAAATATACCAAAAAAAAAGTATGTTTTCACAACATCAAAAACCATAAAAGAAAAAGGTCAAAATTCAAAAAAATAAAAAAAATAAATTAAAAGCCATAAAAGAGAATTTAAAAAAATAGTGAGAGGAAATCGTAAAAATCACTGAGAACCCTTTAAAAAAAATCTTTGAAGAGTGAAGGAGTGAAATAAAGTTTATCTTTTGCGAATTAGAACTTGTTTTGTGTGTGAAAGTCAAAAATAATTTTTACCCTTCTTTCTCATTTCATCAAAAGTTAATTAAAATATGAAAGCTTTATTCTCACAAAATTAAACAAAAACAAAAACAAAAACAAAAACACACAAAAACAAAAAAGGGTAAAACTAAAAAAAAGATAAATGAAAACAAAAAGAAAATCAAAATCAAAGACCAAAACCTAAGAAAGGGAGTAATACAAAAAAGAAACCAATTGAATAAAAATGATAAAAAAAACGAAACAACAAAAATAACAAAATACAAAAAAAAACAAAAAAAGGAAGTAAGAAAAGAAAACAAAACAAAAACAAAAACAATAAATAAAAAAGAGAAAATAAGCAAAATTTTCATATTTATGCAGATTTCTTTTAATAGGAATATATAATCACTAAAAAATCAAATAAACTTAATTTAAAAAAAGAACAAAAAAATGAGAAAAAATGATAATGAAAAATACAAAAAAAAAACTGAGAAAGACAAAAATAAAAAAAATAAAAATATACATAATAAAACTCAAAAGATCAAAATGGAAGAAAGAATTAAGAAGTAAGAGTAATTTAGGCTTTGCAAAGTGAAACACACAAATCAACTTCAAAATCGTTTTAACTGCACGGGTCTAAAGGATTTTTGTTTTCTTCTCCTTTCAACCAAAACAAAAACAAAACAAAAAGGAACCCAAAAATAATAAAAACAAAATAATAAATTAAAAAAGAGAGATAAAAAAATGAAAAAATGAAAACAAACGTGATAAAAAAAAAGAAAAAAATTGAGAATGCAAGAAAAGTAAAATTAAATTTTCCTTTAACACATCAAAACACATCAACAAATTTTAAAATTGTTTTATTTGTTAAAGGAAAAAGTAATTTTTATTTTCTTTATCTTTTCAAAGAAAAAAATAGTAAAAACAAAAATAAAAGCAATAAACCAAAGAATAATAATAATAATAATAAAATAAAACAAAAACAAAAAATAAATAAACATAGATTAAAAAAAACCAAAAAATATAAACCAAATACAGTTCCTTATTCGAACTACGTGGACTTTGATCCCTCCTGAAGGGTACGTAGCCTCTAGGCTCTCATCCTAGGTTAAGTCCGACATTGTAAATAAATTTTTCTTTTCAATTTTTATATATTTTTTGTTTCTTTTATTTCGTTTTTTCTAATTTTTTTCTTTAATTTCTCTCTTCCTCTTTACTTTCAATTTCATTTCATTTATTTCTATTTCTTATTTTGCATGTGATTTGTTAGGAAGAATCAAAATAAATTAAAGGCCGTATTGATTTTACACAACTAACTTAGGGTAACCATTCTTAGTAACGGGTGTTTGTGGGGTGCTTAACACTTTTCTCACTCACAATCGACTCCCGAACCCATTTTTTGATCGCAGACCATTTTTCATTTTTTTTCAAATAAAAAGATTTTTTCAAAGTTTTGCCTTTTCAAAAATTAAAATTTTAATGGCAACTCTACTTATTTTTAATTTTAACTTCAGTTTTCATTTTCTTTGAAAATTGAATCGAATTTCTTTTCAAAATTTCTTTTTTTTAAAAGCGCCACGCGATCGCATTTTTAGATGTGACAGTGAGGTTCCACATGAATATCAACAATTATGGTTTCATGAGTTTGAGGTTTATTTGTCTCCTCTGGTTATTATGCCAAAAATGTTGATTAATTGATTTTAACTTGAACATTTCCTAATTTGTTTGTATTGGTGTTGTGGTTCGCAATGCAAGAAATATTATTATTAGGTTCCAGTGCATCATCATGAGATTTGGCATAACTAAAAAAATTGAGTACAAAGACGGTTGAAGGATATCATTGGACATGTCTGCCACACACAAAAAGACCCTTATAGATAAAACATTCAATTTGGGAAGAATTATGTGACCATTGGGATACTAACGAATTTCGTGCCAATAGTGAGCAAAAAAGAAAAATCATGCTGCAACTTCTTTGTACACAGGAGGCTCTATATCTATAGAGGAACATGCGCGAAGATTGGTATCAATTTGTACATTTATTTCAACCTTTTGACATATTATTTTATCTAATCCTACCTTGTTTCATTATATAGGCTTGAGAGTTAAGAAGAAATCTTTCATTTTTTGAACTTTACCAAAAAACACACTAACAAAAATCAACTAACTCTTGGGTAGATGAAAAATCAAAGGTTGTTTGGGTACGTGCATATATAGATATACATTTATTTTGTTAAATACCTACAGACATACACATTTATATTCATATTAAGTACTTCCATTTATGTTGCTAGGATAAATATTTGAGACAAAGAGAGAGTACAAAAAGTTCAAACTCAAATGAGAACGCCTCAGATATAAATTTATTTATTAAAGCTGCTGGTGACAAGAAAAAGGGTGCCATTTACAGACTTAGCAACATGTCTTCTAGAATTATAGGGGATGCTAAGACTAGATATATGTACGATCAAGAAGCATCCTCAAATCAATTGCCACCATACCCCCATGCGAACTATATTCAAAATATGATACGAAATGAATTCATTAATATTTCAACAAAGTCGTATCAAAGTCATTTTGAGGACCAACAACGACAGATTGAAGAGTTGCGAACCCAACTACAAGAGATCACTCATAGCAATAATGCACGATCACAGGAGAGACACAACCCATCTCAACCAACTTCAGGTGTGATGCACGCAGGAGATCCCGATGACATGGGAGAGGATAGTGAAGAGGATGAATAAACTAAGTTATATTTTCCAAGTTCGTTATAGGAAATAAAGTTAAGTTTCATATGCTATTTTCATCCTCTAAATCGAGCAACTTCTTCTCTAGGCACTTTTACTCAAACGTGAGTTCCATCTCTAACTCCCAGACAATCCTACAATTTACAATTGGTTAATAGTAATATATTATGGAACAATTATTTTATTCATGAACTAGATAGATATAAAAATTAATGTCATACTTTGAAATATGGGTAGAATCTACTATTGTTGAAATTTTGGACAACAACTTCTACTCCAGAAGGCCATGAAAGAAACTCAACCTCAAATGAAACCACTGCGCGTAAGACATTATGAAAGTGGCGACTAATAATCTCGCCTGATCGATGAAAGTAAAAGATAGTGTTCTATTTTTTACATTATGTGCCAATATGTGGAGAAATTTGGCAACTTGTTCCTCAATTGTAGCTTACCGTGAATCTTTTACTCTCCCAATACATCGAAGTTTCTCACATAACTCCCTAAAAGCCTGTAGGCCTATGCGCAAAATATCACGACAATTTTTTTCATCTTTTAGTCATATCATCAACTATTTTCTTATGTTATATTGATCGACATTGCTAACGCTAATAGATTTACTACTTAGAGTTGACATCTCTTCCAATAAATGAATTGCATACAAAAGCAAACATATAAACCGAACCACATACATATGCTTACGCCTGTCCAACTCTTCTATTAAATGGTTCAAATTTGAACCTTCATTTGTTACTCCAAAATTAATCAATTGTTTGACTTCAAAGTCAACATTATACATATCTTTTCTACTTTTTTCGTCAATTCCATGTTATTGTAGCTCTACTAGATAATCATACAAAGTATGTAAAGAAAAATTGTATATCGACAAAAGTAAGAACTTATAAATAAATATATATAAAGTTATAAGAAAGAGTCAATGCTACGATGAAGCAGAATAATTACAAGTTATATGATAGATTAGGATACAAAAAGTAGCATGCCTCTTTGGCAACTCATCAACTACAAAAGGAATGCCACAAATTCCAGATGGTTAATCACTAACAATTCACTCACTCACATTAGTGTTCTTTCTCATTTTTACCGAATTTCTTAACACATTTTGTAACGGGCCGGAAAAAAAAAAAAAAGATTAAAGGGAGAGGGGGGTCAATTTTTTTTCTATTATTTCCTTCTCTCACCTTTATGCAGATCCACTCTTCCCTCTCTCCTCAGCACACAGCAAAATCGAAGCTCCTCTTCCATTCGTTCAGCTCTGTTCTTCTGGTTCAAAGCTCACTTTTCCCTCTCCAAGTAGCTGTTGTCTTCTCGCTGGTCTGCGAAGCTCCCCCAACGTCGAGCTGCTTCCCTCACGCCTCCACACCACCGGTACGAGGGAGGAGAAAGGCGAGCTGGGTCGAAGCTTCACAACCCGCGGTGAGCTCCGTTTTTCCGGTCCTCTTTCATTCCAATGGCTGGGTTCATTAGTTTACTCTTCCTCTCCATTCTTTCGGCATACCTAAGCTTGGCAGAGTGAGGAAGGAAGCTGAGAACTCTTGCCCTGTAGGTTAGCTGAAAATGGGAGGAAAAATTAGGGGTTTTAGAATGAGGTTTCTTAAATAGGTTAATCCTGCAAAAAATTTATAATTTTAGTCTTTGGAAATGATTTGGAAGTTCATATTCTGAAATGGAAAGTGTTATAGGAAGGGTTAAATTGAAAAGAAATATTGTGAGCAGTGGATGAGTTAGTATGGAAAAAAAAAGGGGGAGGGGAAGAAGAAAGGAAAACAATTGGTTAAGGGGATTTTATTGAATTCGACTGATGCTCAATATAGTTGTTCTGAATTCATTTACTGATTTGGTAAGTTTATTGTTGGTAGGAAACTCTGTGGATCTTGAGGATTTCAAGGGGTTAAAGTGGAGGAAGAACAAATACCTGTTAGCTCTTAACATCGTTGTGAGTAGATAATGACTTCAATGATTTATATGTCTCTTCTGTTACTGTATATACATATACGCCTTATACGTAATGGATAGTTGCAGTTTGTATGGTGCCGTGGAACATAGGGGTAACTTAAGATTAGTGAGGGGTGAATGCAGGGTGCTTGTATGACCCCGTCTCATACTTTTCAGAGGTTATATAATATATATATATATATATTTATTGCTGTAACAGTTCTTCCCAATAATAATATATATATATATATATATATATAAGTATGTATGATTCTTTTGATAAGTCCTTAAAAGCCGTTCATTCCCCTTTCTTTTAGTATTATTTTAATTTATTTGGATAGATTAGTGGGCATTTAACTAATTTCGTATATGACAATCTATGTTGGTATTTAATTAACAGGTTAGTCCCTTTTTCTTTCTCTCTTCTTTCTTTTCCCTTTAAACTATATGTCTGATTTACTTATTGAATAGGAGTCTCCTACTCGCCCTTAATGTTTTAGGTGTTATGCATTAATTATCTCTTGTCCAGTTGCGATAATAATTGAGTGTTACTTATATTATTTGGGCCTTATTGTGCGTGGGTACCAAATCTTGGTAATTTAGTATTTAATATAAGATCTGGGTGAAGAAGAGCTGCCCGTTAGGCGTAGCCACTCGTAAAAAGGGTAAGGAGCTGCCAATGAGGTGAAGCCTTCCCAGAGTCTTAACTGTAATGTGTAATAGTAGTGGAAAATGAGCTACCCGTTAGGTGTAGCCACCCCTAGGGGGTAAGGAGCTGCCAACGAGGCGTAGCCGCCACTAACAAAGGGAAATTTAGTTGTTTTTAAATTATTGAAATCATTTCTACTCACTGAGTTGTCTCACTCCGTTAATCTTAAATTTTTTTCAGATAGCATCACAGGATCTGATCCACCTCCCTCATTGTAGATTTTGAGGCGTAGTGGTGGTGAGCCTCCTTTTTGGAGCTGGGGGCTTCGTTATTTTTTTGGTGGTGCTGTAGTCTGTAGTAATTGATAAAGGAAAATGTATTGGAAAGTATTTCAAAAGTAGGACCAATGGTTATAGGTTTCGTTTTCCTCATTCCCTATTTTGGTTCTCTGATGTATTGAATGATTGGCTGAAGAGAGCGGAGCTCTCTATTGTTATTTCTGTAGTATTCCAGCTGTTTGTAGAAATTTGGGATGTCCTATTTACAGGAGACACTCTGCCGAAATTTTTATAAAAAGCTAGAGTACAAGGAAAGAAGTTACATATATATATATATATATATCTGATGAGACAGGGTTAAAGTAATCAATTAACCCGTAGCTAAGAACCCTGTATGGGTTCCCCGTGTAAGTTACCCCTTCTCTTAGGGAGTAGGGTGTGACACATTTTGTAGGAGGTTAATTACTAACAATTCACTCACTCAGATTAGTGCTCTTCTCATTTCAGCCAAATTTCTTAACATATTTTGTAGGAGGCCTAAGAATATTGCTACCTCTGGGTGCAACTCGCCTTATGTCACTGGACATTTTACTTGTCTCAACAATATAATTGCATATATATCACATAAAATTTACTTTTTTCGTGGACTTGCTGGCATAGTTGTGAAAAGCAAAACTCAAAATTAATAAATTTATCCTTCAAATCTTATACTACAAATTGAACCATCTTTGTCAAAAGGTCTAATTTATGCTTTAAAAAAAGTCTATCATGAAAACAAATTTCAAATCATCACCTACGAAATATAAAAACTATAACAATAACGATAATAAAATTTATTTTAATGGTAATAGGCATTAGTGAAGTATAAATTGAAAAGATGAAAATACCTTACGACGGCGTTGCGAAGCTTAGAGGAGGAAACCAAGGGATCGAGCAACAATGTGAAATTTTTGGGAAATATGGAATGAAAAGGGTGGAAACACCAGACACCGCTGCGAGTTCAGGAGGAAACAAGGGGGTCGAGCTTGTTTGGAATTTTGGGGCAAGAAAAAATTAAGGTTGTTTGGCCCATTTATCAAGGAAGAAGTCATAGAAAAACAAAATTATGTTTAGGGGCAATTTGGGAGAAAAAAGGACATATTACGCTGTCGCTCGTTTTCTCCCTAAAATCTCTCCACATCCAGAGAGAAAAAAAACACATGAGACCCACACTCATTTCCTCTCCAGTTTTCCTCTCCCTCTCCATTTTTCTGCCCATCTAAACGGGGGAAAATGCCACCCTCCCCCTGATTTTCTCTCCCCCCCCCCCTCATTTTCTCCCCATCCAAACATAACGTTAAGGAAAGCCCATAACTAATCAATGATCATTATATCAAAATCAATGGTTTATCCTTACAATAAATCAGTCTGTTCGATACATGGATTTCTATGTACATATTAATCACTCTAAGTGACATGATGAACACAGACGAGCAGTTGTGATTCTCTATTTACATCAAGTCTTAGCAAAGAATATTCAAAGGATTTGGGTTATTCGAATCCTCTTTGAATGATCTAAATTAAAAAAAAAATTATAGTTTTAATATTAAGAGTTAATTTTTGTTTAATCTACACTATTTAAAAAAATCTAGATGATTTAAATTTAGGTAGAAAATCCCAGTTACACAAATGAGGGATGACAATAAAGCTTGAATGATACTGTCGACTGAATTATTGGCATATATTAACTTTTTAGTGGACGAAACTCTGATTATATTCTAATCTAGTTTATCTTACTATTTCGTAGATTTTTACTTGTTTAGTGGTGGGCCCCACCCAAAATTCGTGGCCTACCATTTGAAAAAGATAATAACTATTACGTTCGACATAGCATTAATATTTTAAAATTTTATTTATATATATGCATAACAATAATAGGCCTTTTTTAATTAAATGGAATCAGTCATATGGATTAAACAACGTTATAAAATTCAATCATAAATCATATCTTTAGTTAAACTATTTAAATCTAAATCCTTTTTAATAATTTCGTCTATAGTTTTTTGTAATCTCCCTCTACCTATAATTATTAGATTACTCTCTATTTGATCTATTTTTCTTATTGGAACTTCTATAAGTCTTCTCTACACATGGTCAAACTATCTAAGACGTGATTCTATATAAATAATTTGGATATGTTATAATTCAATTCAATCACCATGATAATCACATCACATGCAAGCCATCTCTTTGAATATTTATTTTATCAACAATATTAATAAGTATCATGATTTAAATTAACTAGACTTACATATAGATTTTAAAAAATTATTAAATCAATATATAAACACATTAATTAATTATGTCTGATTATAACATAATAAACACTCCTTATTTCAAATAGAAAAGTGTTATTACAAGAAGCTTGATCTTAAATCTTCATACAAGAGAAAATCTATAGGTGAAAAGCTTGCTTTGCTTTTTGTAGCAACACCTTGAGAATTAGAAAAATTCTTCTACAAAAATAGACATATAGTTTTAAAAATTGTGACAAAACCTTGACTTAACCATGATTTTCTTAATCATAATTAAATTAAAAATTGAATCATGGCTAATAAATAATTGTAGTTAAACATGATGGCTTAACCATGATTTGAAATAATCGTAATTTAACTTAAGTTTAACCATGATTTTTTATAACTATGGTTAAGCCTTATTATGGTTTAACCATATTTTTTTTAGCCATAGTTAAACTCATTTAAAAATCACCCATAACTCATGACCTCCCCTTTTTTCACCACCAACCTTTGTCTTTCTCCAACTAGTAGTGCACTTGCAACACCCATAACTCATCCTCATTCTCCACAAATTCTCTTTGACACTCCATTTGTGTACATATCTTCTATCACACTCACCCTCCTCCATCTCCTCCCAATAAAACCATCTTTTACCATTTGTGGATGTCTGGCCATCTCCATAAATCCATGAATGCCTTCAACACAAATAGGTCCTCTAATCTCCATAGATCTATCACAATAAGCTTTTTTTTTTCTTTTTTTTCCTTACATAAAAATGAATGAATAGAAATTTGGGATTGTCTATTTTTTGGGGTGGGGGTTGACTACTTAAGTAAGAGATTTTTCAGAATTGTTGCTCTAAAATGAACTGAATGTTGCTATTATTTATGACTTTTATAATTTGTTTTAAGGGTGCTGTTGTTGTTCTATTGCTGCGTAAAATCCACAAACACATGGATCACACAAGTAGCATAGAAAAAGTAAGTTGAGTATCATCCTATAAGGAAAGTAAATCAAATACCAATTCCTAAAAATTAATTATATTATCTAAAAGATCACTCAAAGTAAATAAACTAAGAGCTAAATGATAGCAGAACTTGTGAAAATAACTAACAATAATGTTTAATGGTAAAATTTTCTAGAATTTAAATTTTAATGTCTTTCCCTATGAATGAATATGACTAACCTAGGTAATTTATTTTCATCCTAATTAATGGTTGATTGCCTAAATTATTTGAAATTCATTTTGGAGATAAATGACGCATACTAGGCTCACATCTACTCTCATGATCATGTGCTCTAACATGAACTCATTATGTTCTATAGACTTATTATACCCTTGCATATAATGACTTGGCATGCATACAGGTTTCAATCCCACCTAAATTAGATTACTATCTTTAAACGTTTATGCCTAAGTTTACTATTCAGGTTATCCTCTATAGCAATTTCTCACTACAAATCTAACGTTCAAAATAAATGACGAACAAATTACAAAAGAAATTAAAAGCTTAATAATAGGTTAATTAGATAAAAATTAATTACAAGAGTATCATCAGAATTCAAATATACTTAAAAGACATATCTATTCTCGCTCTAGATTTAAGGGATTTAGCTATTCATAATGAAAAATGAAATCTTAAGATAAAAAATTAATGAATTCGTAATAAATAAAGAAGAAAATAGTAAATGAAAAGAAAAGAAATCAATGATGGCTATAGTTGTCAAGGTGAATTCTAGATCTCGGTGTCATGGGTCTTCTTTAAAGCTTTCTCATCTCAACTGTAGTGTTACAACTAGAATGGTTTTTAAAGGATATATATATATATATATCAATTTTAGGGTTCTTAAAAAGTTTCTAAAAATATGCCAAAACTTTTCAAAAATAAGAAATTATCCTAATTCAATTAGGACTTTGTTTTTTGACTTCGTTTTTTTAACTTAACTACCTCTTTTAAGCAAGATGTGAGCTTCCTTAAAAGCTACTCCTTTCACAGAAGATATAGCCCTAGATATTAGTTTTCCAATGCATTAGATTTTGTACAAAACAAAAGTCCACAACTTAAGTTATGGACTAAAAATTGACACCATCTTGACCAGTCCATGGAGACATAAAATCTTGACTTCCTAACCTATTTACTTCTCCAAAATGACTTTATTTTAAGTCGGGTCTTTCATGAAAGTTGTAGCCCTAGATATGTAGATAATTTTGGACTTATGAATCATTAGACTTTAGGGCCACATTTAGAAGTCTAAATGGATGTAGATTTTAGCTTGTAATATTATTTTGAAAAGCTTTAGATGCCCTCTACAAATTCTCTATAGGCCTCATTCACATTATGGACTTCTAACCTAATGAAAAACCTAAAACAAGTAACAAAAGTAAAAAACATAAAATGCTAAATTTTTCTAATTTTAAGTTTAATTACTCCCAATTCTTAATTTATGTTCTAAATACTCATATTTGCATTAATGATCATAATAAGACATAAATTATACTAAATAGATTATTTGTAAAAAGAATAAAAATATAAGATAATGTATCTATCATCTATCTATGTAAATAAGAGATTTTTTGAAATCTGTTATCATTTGTGACTTTAATTTTATAGGAAAAAATATAAATGTACTTGAAATCTTGGGTTTACAATTATCCACACTTTGAATTTTTGAAAACTTAATGAATTTGGGAAGTATGATTGTGGACATATACGACAAGTATTCCTACTAATTGGAGTTTGGATATAAAGAAAAGAGTAATTAGAGTTTGGATTAATTTTTGTCTATTTTGATATAAATGGAAGTAGCTAAATCTTGTGTATTTTGAAGTTAATCTACTACCCTAAGTTAGATCTTATGTGTGTCTCTTCTGAGAGTTTTTTTTCCTTTATTCATTCTACCATTCCAAATAAAAATAGAAGGTAGGCTTGTCTAAATTAAAACTAAGATGGTTAGCATGTTTGTTGTATTTCTTTGAATTGTTTTGCTCCTGCATTGCAATTGTAAGAAACATTAAGAGGATGTCCATTATGTCAATCTTGCTATGCTTAAGATTCTTCACTTTATTAAATTAAATGACATGATGTTGTTTAATTTGTCCTTATGCATATTTCAGTTCATGCAAAGAGGTGAACCTACCCATACATTGCAATGATATTTAGATTCTAAGTGTATTAATAGAGAGAGGAATAGATTTTTATTACATCTAAAAGAATTTCTTCCATAAAATTCAAAATGCGAAAAATTAAAAAATAACGTTAGTTTACTTAATTATCTTAGGAAAAATCAAGACATAATATTTATTTATTAATTTATATCTAATTTCGGTCCTTCTTTTCTTCGATAGATATTAGGTATGCTAGAAATTAAAGCAATAGCAATTAACTATGTGGACAAAATTAAGGAAGACCAACATGGAACTTTGGTCTTAGAGAATAGCATAGGAGTATACTACAACCACTTCCACATTTACCATCTTGACATTTACATTAATAGTGAAGAAAACTCCCTTGTGAAGACTAATACAAATGGTAAACCATAGTTTTAGTGCCCATGCTGAAAATGTATTGCTGCTCATCTTCCTTATAATGCCAAGATGTTACTTTGAGTGTTAAGCCATTTTTGTTTCTTCTTTTTTTTTTCTTGATTTGTTCATTTCTTGAAATAATTGAATGTTAGATATGTTGGTAGTTAGTATTTTGAATTTGAATTAGTTGATATTTCACTAAATTCCCTATGACTTTAGTAGGTATCACCACCTTTTCTAAGTGTCAAAACATTGAATGTCAAACTTGATGAAATAATTGAATTGATTGAAAGGCGTGAGAAAAATTGTAGAACTCATAACAAATGCCTTTAAAGCCAAAACTTAATCTTAAGAAAAATTTAAGGGTAGATCATATATTTAAAATGATTTATTCTATAATAAAGAGTTAAAAAAAGATTTAGCAGCATTCAAAATCGCCATCTCAAAAAATTACATATGTTAACTACGGTTATATTTAAATTGTAGTTAAACCCTGATTTAGTCTTAATTTACAAAAGCCATGGTTAGACCATGATCTAACCATGGTTTGTAATAACCATGGTTAAAGCCTTTGCAATGGAAAGTTCAATGATGAATATAAAAACCATCTCTAAAGGACTTAACGATGGTTAGAACCATAGCTGAAACAAATTTTAAAAAAAGGCTAAAACCATGGTTTTTTGTAGTGCATTTAAAAGTCAAGATTTCATTCATATATTTGAAATCCGTTATATACATCAAACCTTAAACTTTGATGTATATGTATCCAATACACACCTGAAAAGCATCCTTATTACCACGTACGTGTCTAAGTACAATTTTAGTCTTTTAAAGCGTCAGAGATTTGTATCTTTTGATACTTCCCTTGTTATATATGTCCTCCTTTTATTATATAAAGACCCTATTGAGTTTCTACCACAGTAGGGTTAAAATCTTATTTTAAGTACACTAGCCATTGTTAGTCTTTTGCTAATGCATTTCCATTGAAACATTTAAAGGGAAAAAACAAAAACTGTACCCAATTGAGTAAGCATCAAATTTATGAACAAGATCATACTATGCATGCAATAACATCAAATGATAAAGTAGTTTGGTCTGTTGGCCCTTTGGTTTCTAAAAAGCCTCATTTAACTTTGATGATAATAAAACTCAAACTAAAGTAAAAAGCTCATATATTAATATAAGCTTAATAAAATTTTATATGAGAAAGCATCTTAAATTAATCCTTTTATAGAAATGAATAGAAAATAACTTTTGAATCATTGATTTCCTACATAATCACAAAAGCTTGTTGTTATATGTATAGGCAAAAAAAGTTGAGTAAATTGTTTTATTTTTATTCCTTTGAGTTGGTACAAAGTTTGGGAGCAAAAAGAAGTTTAAACTCAATTAAAGAGAAGTGGTAAGTCTAAGAAAGTACACTACCATTTTGTCCCTTCATCTTACAAATCACTTTCTCTTAACAAAATTATTAGTTTCACATTCCTTTTATCTCTTCACACAAAGAAAAGAAATGCTCTTTCATGCCTCCAGTACAACACATTTACATAAAGGAAACAAGAAAGAAGAAATATGAAGCTCCATTATCTTGTTGCACTTGCAAAAAGTAACTACTCCATATCCCTAAAAAATCTCAAAATCTTCATATCAAAAAGCTACGCTAGAGCGTGAAAATAGAAGGACATCCAATGACTAGTTAATGGACCATCTCTATAAAAAGGATTGCAAGAAGTCATGGCCTACACAAAAGTTCAAAACAAAAGTTTAAGATTATATTGTAGTCTTCCTTGTTCTTCTTATATTTCATCTTCTCTTTATTCTGACCCTGTGTTTAGTACATCTAACTTTTGGGAACTTGATTGAGCATATATTAATCTCTTCTTAATAAGGGTTTTTTAATTATTTCTTATTTGTGTAAAAATTTTCAGAGTTAGGAAAGTCAGTTGTTGGGGAGCTAAGTGAAACCCATTGTAAGAGTTATAAATGAACTCTAACCTAAGTGTATTGTTGTTGTGTGACTTTAATATTTTTCGGTATAGAAAATCCTTTGGATTTCAAGGGGATTAGATATGGGAAAAAAGTCCAAATCAAGATAATCTTTGATGCCTTCTTTTCTCCTATCTATTCATTTTATTTTATTTATAATTTTGTTTAAGTTAAGTTTCAATCAACTGAATCTAATTAGTATTAGTAGACTAAATCTTCTCTTTGTTGCTTCATTTTTATTTTAACTATGTTAAATTCTAATTAAATTTACTCACTACATTAAAACTTATATTTTTAAATTCTACTTTCATTTATTTTGTCTAATCATTTATTTCATTATTGGCATTAATCAACTTAATTATTTAATTATGTTTTAACTCAAAGATTGCATCAAAATTATTTTATTGCACAAACACATATTCATCTCCTTAAGTGTAATCTTCATGATCATGACAAAGGAATAAGATGAGATTTTTGTTCTAAAGAAAAACCAAATGTTTCATTCGCTTTTTGTCCTCACAATTATTGATCTTTATGTTGCATTGACATACCTAGAAAAGGAAGGCAATATATACTTTTTATAAATAATTAACTGCAATAGTGCACTTTGATCGTGATATAATTCAATTGCTCATTAAACACATGGAAGCAAAATTCAAATACGTAAACAAATAGATTGATTAAATTAAAATTTTAACTACACCCCTAACAACTAACTAGATCTACACATTTTTTCCCCTTTATCTATAAAAATTAACATATTGGATTGGAAATAAAAATAATGAATTTAGTCTATTCGACCAAAATATTGGACTAAAAATCATTACAGGCTTTGATATTTTGCTGCATTTGTTCATTTGCCATAAATACTTATTTGTAATCGGTAAATCTCATTTTATTTTTCTTTTAAATTTGGAATGAACACAGTCCATCATAGATCGTGTTCAATAACACCATTAGAAGAGTTTAAATCAATTTTATTTTCTTCTATCTATTTTTTGTCAATTTCAATGTTATTAAAATCAGACAAGAATTGGATCAGTGAACCAATGACTCCTAAAATTGACTTGTTAAACGAATCAGTCAAAACTATACTAAGTCAAAGTTAAACTTATTTTTAATTTTTTCTTATTTCATATTGGATAGATTTTAAAAAAATTGAAAATAAAAGACACCAAGGGAATAAATAAGTTGAATCATAGAGGAATTTAAAGAAAAGATAATATAAGAAAAACAAAATATATATACTTGACTATTTTTTATTATTTGTTATCTCTTTTCAATATTAAGGTGTTTAGTCAAAATTAATCATTCTTTTTTATTAATATTTAAAATTTATTAGTGTTTATTATATTAGAATTTTATCATATAAAATTTTAAAATATATATATTTAATTATCATTAATTCAACTATTATTAGAATAATAAACTATGAATTAATGCTTTTTTCTATTAAATGACTAGTCTAATATTAAAAATATTGGTCAATTTGAGAGAGAGATAGACATGAAATATATAAAATTCATTTAAGTAATGAGTCTCATTTTAATATGTAAAACTCACTTGAATAATAAGTTTTAGATGTTTTATATTTATTTATTTCTAAAATTATGAAAAAAATTTAAAAAAATGAAAATAGAAAGATCCAAGCTTCTGTTAGAAAAGGGTTAGAACTTAGAAGGAAGACTTGGGAGGGAGAAGATGAGCTGGGATCGAGGATTAGTTTAAGTATTATTAAATTTATTGCTTTGTCTCTTTCCTCCGCATTTCATTTTGTCGTCTTGGAGCGCTGTTACAGAAGCATTGGCCATTTAGGCTTGGATAAGCAAGCTATTTAATAATACATTTTAAATTTAATTTTCTAAAATTTTAAGTGTTAAATATTTTCAATATTTAATTTATAATTTATATATAAATTTATCCTTTTAAATTTTTTAAATAAAAACAAGATTATATATATATATGCAATCTATATTCATTTTAAATAGTAGGAAACTTTAGCCACTTCAAATATTGTTACGAAATATTTCAGCGCCACAGATTTTGGTGGAACAACAAAAAGTTTGAAACCTGTTATAAAAGATTAATTTTAAATTATTAAAATATTACATTTAAATTTTATTTAATTTCTAAATTTGGAATTTATTATTAAATAGTATTATTAAATAATTTAAATTTAAAATTCATTAAACTTTAAAATTTATTAATAAATAATATTATTAAATAGCTTGCTTATCCACTCAAGCCGAGATGACCAACGCTTCCTACCAGCACTCCAAGACAAAATTATTATATGTATATATATATATATATATATATAAGCAAAATTTTCTAACGCCCTTTTCTACCTAGAGCTAATGTGATGGTTATTATTATTATTATTATTCTTCTTCTTCTTCTTCTTCTTCTTAGTGGAGCCCACAACTAGAGTAATATAGAAACAAGGCATTAAATTTAATAACAATTAAACTAATCCCCTCCCCTATATCACCTTCTCCCTTCCTACGTATCCCTCCCAAGTCTTTTATAAGGCTGTGTTTGGTATGATGAAATAATTTTGATAAAAAATAAAATAAAATTGTGACTCATCATTATATTTGATATTATATTAAAAAAATTTTCATATCCTTACAATGTTTGATTTAATAAAAATAAATATAAATAAAAGAGTTAATCAAATAATCATAATACGTTTAATAAAAAAAATATTAAAATATTAATTTTTACGAACAATCCATCATCTAGAATTAAATTATATACATAAAGAAAAAATGTCCATCATTTTTTTAAATAACAAATATTTTTAAAACTTCACCTCAATTTTGTGTCCCAAAATATACCTTCTTTGTCTCAAATAGATAATGAAAAAAAGTTTATATGTAATAATTTGTATTTTTACTATTAAATTCTCTAATTAAAAAATAGCATGTATAATTCTCTAATAATAAAATAATAAATATATATTGTTGTATATAACGATATAATTTTTTTAATTAAACTAGACACTTGTTTTATTAATATTGAGATATGTTAACTAACAAACTTGATAGTAAAAATATATAAAATTTTATCTGAATATAACCCATAGATAATTACCATTAAAGAAAGAACAATGGGTTTGTTGTCTTCTCCATCACTCTTTCCATTTTATTTGTATTCTCCCACAAACTAAAACGTACAAGCAATAATCCGCTTATGTCACATGGGTCCCTTAATTCAAATCACTATTCAAAGTGACTTTAATCCCCTTACTTGATACTTGATTAGTGTTTGTGTATAGGAGTAGTGAAAGGAATCTACATACGGAAGTATACCTTTTTCCATAAAAGCCCTGCCTCCCCCATATAAGGTAGATTTTTCTAATTAATGGAATGAGGTCAATTTATGCATATATCAATTAGTTGATTTTTTAATTAAATTTAAAAAAGTCATCTATCTCAAATTTAAGGGATTCCCGAGAAAATTTCTGTTAGATTAACCTTTGCCCCTAGAAATTTATATGGTTAAGATTCAAACCACTAATATTAATGCCCTTGCCCTTAACAAATCGAATGCTTATTTTAATTTGTTAAAAGGGAAAACTATATGTCACATTTGTAAATTATACGTTAATTATATTTTTGATACCCAAACTTTAAAATAGAATCCTTTATATTTGTACTATCACAAATGATAAAATTATTACATATCGGTTAAAATTAACATTTAAACCCACATGATTTATTACATTTGTATTACTTTATATGTCTCCATTATCTTTCTTAATTTCTTATTTTGCACTATTTCGAACTTGTGTTTCTACCAAAAATTACATAAATTTTAGACATTAATTTTAACTGAATTGTAATTTTTTTACTTTTTATAATACTTTAAGAAATAGAGTGTTAAATTATAATGTTTGAATACTAAATTTATAATTGGACTTTAGTTCTTGGGTTTATATTTAGATTCCCTCGTTACCCATCCCTCACATTACAAGTGGACAATTTTTTAAGACCTAATTAACACTAGTACATCATTATTTTTTGCAAAATAATTTTGTATAAAGATTCTCTAGAATTTTATATTATAAAGTTTTTATAACATTTAAAGAAAAAGAATAATACAAATAGTAGAAATATATATGAAGTTTTTTTTTTCAGTCTTTCTTTTTTTTTCTTCTCTTTTTGAACTTTATAAAAATTTTATAATAGAACACTCTAAAAAATGTAGGCTCCATATTTCCTCCACATATAATCTGGTATCAAAAAAATTACCAAGTGGACTAATTTTTGTATCCAAAGACCAAGTCCATGTATAAGGTTCTGTTTGATATATAAAAAATATTTTAACAAAAATAAAAAATAAATGTTAAATAAAATAAAAACTTAAATTTATTTAATGCGACGTAGAAAGAAAACAAAATGGTTACATACTTTTGACGAGCCAACGGGTGGGGCTCTCAGAGACTCGGCATCTCAACATGATGAAATCAATTGAAAACACAAAAAACACCTATGTCATTTAACCCAGACTATGAATTGACGGTTCCCGTTCTAACACGTAATTAAGCAATTTATATTTCATTTAGTTCAGAGAGAGATACCACCCTTCCCCACTGGCCTGTAGTTAATTAGCCAGGCTCTACCTACAAATGGTCCACGATTAGAAGAGGGGGCTGATGCTGATGCTGAAGAAGAGAGAGGAAATTTTACTCGAAAGGTGAACTCGGATATTTGAAGGGTAAAAGCTGTAAAATATTTTTGAAATAAAAAAGTGGATAAAAATTCAGAAAATAAATTTTATACTCATTTTTACATGTTATTTTTTCTTTATTTTAAAGATATTTTATTAAATTTATATTTCGAAAGATCTAAATTAGTGAAAAATAACAAATTTTATTTGTTGCTCCAGAATCATTCGCACGGAAGTTAGTACTAAGGCGAGCAGATTTTCTTTAATTCAACAAAATTTTATTTAAAAGAGAAAGCAACATAAAAACAAGGCCCACGTGAAGTTCACCTTATATCTCTTTCTCTTCCTCACTGTATCTTTTTCTGAACTACAGAGTATTTTGATTCTTGCCAATTTCACCATGTTTTATATACATCGACAAAAACAAGGCAAATTTAGTGGCACTGCCTCTATGTTATATGTGGGCTGAAAAAAAAACAAGGAGACTCGCATCACTGAGTTTCCAAAACTATAATGGGGCAATACAATTTTAACTTAAGTACATGACATATTACTCTCTTTTTTTTCCCTCCAGCATTTAGCTCAAAACTTGCTTCCTGCATGCTCGGAATCGGCCTCTCTCCAATCCAACTCTCTCTCTCTCTCTCTCTAATCGTCCAATCTTCTCTACTTTTATTTTTGAAAAAAAAAAGCAAAAAAATAAAAAGAAAAATCCAATTACACTGAGGGAGGAACAGGAGAGAAGCCATAAGTGTAAGAATAAATTCAAAATAATTATATGAAATTAGAATACTAGATTGATTATTTGTAAAAGATACGGCGACAGATTTATGATATCCTATTGATTCTGAATGCCTGAAGGTTTGAAGAAATTAGGGCTTCATCTGTGATTCACACTCCCTATCACAACTTATAATGATATAAGTTGTAGAGTTAGAATTCAACGTGAACACAGAAGGGACCTAGCCAAATTTAAATAGAACTCTAATACCTACCCATTATGGGCCTATGAGTTATAGGCCTGCACTTTCATCCATACTAATCAATTAAATATCCAACCCAAAATAATAGGATCACTAATAATAAGTGTGCCCAAATGCATCTTTCATTCTCCCACTTGGACAGAATCAATTCTTCATTTTAAGAACTTTTATTTTAAAAACGACTCTCGAGCTAATAACTAATTTTGTAATATGGCCACATTTTAAAAACAAATGATCCAATATGCGATATCTAATACGACTCCATCCAATTAAAGCCAAGTAACACTGAATCATGGCAGTTATTATATCTATTATTGATATTAAACCTTCAATGGTTACAAATATCACTGATTTCATCGACTAGTCATTAGTGTGGAGTGCAGTAAGAAAATAGTATGTCAATGTGATCCAACGGCCTAACTATTATTTTCTTTGTCAGTCCTCACAATTTCTCTCAAGTGCTTTAAAGCCAGAGAAACTGTATGGTTTGTCAAGAAACCATCATGCCTCAACTAACATATGGCATCGGCTACGGGCATAGTGGTCCTAATGATACCGAGTTCAAAATTTTGCAATTGATACATATATACAAAAATACAAAATACCAAAAATTCAATGCATTATCAATTAGCCAGAATACAAATCATATGAATGTCAAAAGTATCCAAAAAAATGTTTAACATAACAAGAAAATAATGTAAAACTCAAACTTCCACTAACCAAACATATCAAAAAAACTTACAATGCCCATATTTTCAATGTGTCTTTTAAATACAATGGGTCCAAATCTTTTGGTTAAGGGATCAGTTAATATAGAATCTGTATCTATATATTCAATAATTATTTCGTTATTTTTTACGAAGTCTCTAATAGTTTAAATATTTTAACTTTACATGTTTAAAAATACTAATAGTTTTATTATTTTGTGTAAAATGCTACAGACTATTGTCACAGTAAATTCTTAGTGGTTGAACAATAAAATTTATAATATAAAGCCTTATCATTAAATTTCTCAACCAAATGACATGAATAGCAGTAACGTAACAACTAATAAACTCCACTTGTATAGTGGAGGGGGCAATTAGAATCTATTTTCTAATTATTTTTCTACCTTAATTTTAAAAATTTAAAAATTTTCAAGAGTATCATATATTTCTTTAATCAAATAAAGATAGTCAAATCAATAGAAATCATCAATGAAAGTGATAAAGAACTTATTACCACAAATAATATGAGAAAAAGATCCACTAATATTTGTGTAAATGATTTTTAAAAGATTTGAACTTCTAATCATACCTTTCTTCTTATTCTTAGTGAACTTCTCTCTAATACAATCTATATAGGTCTCTAAATTGTCAAATTCTAAAAAAGATAAAATATCAATTTTAATTAACTTTTTAAATACTTCCTTAAAGATATATCTTAAATGTTTGTGCAATTATAAAAATTTTTTTTTTTAATTTTGAGACCCAAATATTTAAAGATGATGAAATATTGTCAAAAAATCAAGAATAATTTATATAAATCATCTACTAAATGTCCATAACCAATAATTTGGGAGTTTAATATTAAATTAAAATAAAAATAAAAATTTATCTAAGCAAAAATAGAAATCAAATTCCTCCTAAAAGAAGGTTCATAAAAAAAAGTCTTTTAAAATAGTTTCATATCTGGTTGCCAAAACTAAAATGACATCTCCCAATGACTCTAACACTACTTTAAGATTCTCTGCTACCCTCATCTTGCTTTCTCTCATATTTGGTCTCTTCAGGCTCTTGAATTCCTCTAAATTTCTACTTATTCTCTAGCCAAGCCTTGAATTTTGTACAATCATTCTTTTTATGCCCCTTTTCTTTGAACCAGAAACACCATATGTTTTTTTTCTAATGAGAGTTGATTTATGACCTCTTATATCATGACGTTGACCATTGCCTGGTTTCTTTAAACTTTGATCTTTATGAGGAATATTAGATTGATTTCTCTTATGTTTCCAATTACCACTATCAGAATGGGGTTTACCATGAGAAGTAAAAAGGGCTAGCTCACAAAATAAGTCATTCTTTTCTTTCTTTAATTTTTCTTCTTCAGCCACACACTTGGTAATGAGGTCATTAATGATCCACTTCTCACCAAAAGTATTATAGGCGGTTTTGATTTGTGTAAATTCGGCAGGTAGATAGTTCAAGGCATGTGAGACAATGAAATTCTCATTTAGGTTAATGTTATAGGCTTTCAGCTTGGTTTGGATGTGAACCATCTTTAAAATAAACTTCTTTACTCCCTCATTGTTGTCATATCTCATATCAGTCAACTTTTTCATAAGATATCCAGCCTCAGTGTTATTAGATACTTGGTATCTTTCTCTTAAAACAGCAAAAAATTCGTTAGCACTTATGATTTCTGGTAAGCCACTAAGTAGGTGCTCAGATATGGTCCTCTTAATGGCAATTAAACTGAGTCTGTTGGATCTCTTCCATTTGCCTAAGAACTCTTTCTGTTCAGTTGTACTCTTCTCATTTACTTCAGGCTTACTCGCGTGTAGTGCCAGATCAAGGTCAGCAATTCCTAAGGAGAATTCTAGGTCTTGCTTCCACTTGTTATAATTTGATCCAATTAAAATCTCAATTGAAACAGAACAATTATTCATAGAAAAGATAACTACAAAATTGGAATGCATTAGGATAATTAATAAGGGCAATTTTATACATAACTTTAATTAAAACAAGCTATCTCAATGAGGCCAGCATAATAGCACATTCCCTTTTGGGCAGAATGTATAAATTAAGGTCATCACCTAGATCAGAATCTCAGATGAGTTAATCAATGAGAATATATTGAGTTCAAATGTTCATCCCCTTTAGGCAGATAAATATCTAAGATCAATATATTCTCCATTAATTTCATCCCAAATTAACTCTTAATTATAACATACAATAACCCCTTTTGGGCAAGCTATAATATGAGATAATTAGAAGCCTTCCTCTAATTACAAAGGAGATTTTACGCATTAGTATGAATAATTTCATTTTTATGTTAATTATCCATAATAATTTATAAAACTCATTGCACAAGAATTATTTGCCTAAAATTATGGTACAATATTTAAAGAGGTGAAATATTATACTCTTATTGTCCATAAACAAATTCTTTAGCATTCCTAAAGAGGCTTCATGTAGATACAATTAAAACAAAATCATATATTTCTTAAAACAAACATATTAAGGAATATATATTAGGCTTGAGAGTAGACAAATATATATTATAATTTGTGGAGAGTGAACAATATCATAAGGTTCAAAATATAATAAATTAATTTTTTAATATATCACCTTTCAAAAAATTATCTAAATAAATATTAAAATATATTTTATATATTAATATTTATATACAAAATAATTATTTTAGTCAAAAAATTATAAAACATATTCCAAAAAATCACATTTGAAATAAGAATTGCAACGCAAAAAATGGCACTGAAAAATTCTATCTATAGAAGCTACACTCTCCCTAGCTCTCCAGAGGGCGCAAGTGGACTTGTGTTTCAGCTTCATCTTCAATCTCAGGCGGGTCGGCCCAGGCGCTGAAACGAGTCACGTAGACCCGTGGGTTTTTGATCCAGGTTTCGCGTTTTTAAGACCTTTTTCATGCGATTTTCTTATACTTTTTGTTCCTAATCCTATTCTAAACTCATCTACCCTAAAATTCCCAATTATAATCATGGATTTAGGGGCTTTCTAACTCAAGAACTTCATCATGATACTGACGGCACAGAGCTCATGTTCAGGCGCTGTTTTGATGCAATTGTTTTATGTATCTTATTCAAAATGTCATGCGAAACATATCCATAGCTAAAGCCTCAATTATAATCCACAAATTTGGATGATTCAATGCGCAATTTTCGGTTCAGGGAAGGTCTCCATGGTCGAAAAATTTCGAATCAAATTGCACTATAATCAACCAATTTTGATGCAATTGATTTGTGGGTTTCTTTTATATGATCATAAGGAACATTGTATTCGAAAATCATCTTCGAAAATCATCCATCAATTTGTAGTAATTTATGAGACTGAAAATTCAATTCTATGAACCCTAACTATGGATTTTGAATTGAAATTCTCATAGAATTAAAAGATTTTGACACAATTGGTGTGTGGTTTTGTCTCCTATCATCACAAGGAACACTACATTCGAAAATTGTACAACAATTTGAAGCAATTTGTGACAATTGAAAATCAAGCTTGAAAACCCTAACTTAAAATTTCAAATTCAAAATTCTCCATATATGGTTCACAATAATTTGAATTTCAGGCACCAATTGATTCTAAATTTCAAATTCTACAAAAGCCCTAAGGTTTTAAATTTCAATTTTTTGAAAATCATCCAATTAAGATTTCAAAATTTATATGGATGTAAATTATAAAAAATTAAAGTCTTGAAGATTGTATTCATGTCTTCAAAACAATTATTAGATTCTAATTCATATAATTAAGGCTCTGATACCAAATATAATAATAAATTTAAAATAATTATATGAAATTAGAATACTAGATTGATTATCTATAGAAAACATGGCGACAAATTTAAGATACCCTGTTAATTCTGAATGCCTGAAGATTTGAAAAAACTAGAGTTTCCTATGTGATTCACACTCCCTATCACAACTTATAATAGGATAAGTTGTGGAGTTATAATTTAACGTGAATACAGAAGGGACTTAACTAAGTTTAAATAGAACTCTAATAACCACCTATTATGAGCCTATGAGTTATAGGCCCACACTTTTATACATACTAATTAATTAGATATCCAACCCAAAATAATAGGATCACTAATAATAAGTGGATCCAAATACATCTTTCATAAATCATTAATCAGCCAATTTTTTTTATTTAAGACAAAAACAATTAATTGTAGTGTACTATAATTCCTACAATAAGCCCCGGCATTTTTAATATCCAGAAAGCACTCACCAATTCCTTTATTCTCTTTCAGTCACCGTCTCTATAAATACACTCTTTTTCTTTTTCTCTCAATCCCCAGGAAAAAACCCAACAAACAATGGCTTCTTCTTCATCCTCAGACGCTTCCAAACTTCCACTGAAACCAATCCCTGGAAAATATGGCCTTCCCTTCTTCGGAGCCATTAGCGATAGACACGACTATTTCTACCGACAAGGCCGTGACAAGTTCTTCTCTACGAGAATCCAAAAGTACAATTCCACCGTGTTCCGTACCAACATGCCTCCTGGCCCTTTCATTTCTTCCAACCCAAGAGTCGTCGCTGTCCTCGACGCCATCAGCTTCCCAATTCTCTTTGACACCTCCAAGGTCGAGAAGCGCGACGTCCTCGATGGCACCTTCATGCCCTCCACCGCCTTCACTGGCGGCTATCGGGTCTGCGCCTTCCTGGACACCTCCGAACCCTCCCATGCTCTCCTCAAGCGCTTCTACCTCCACCTCCTCGCCTCCCAACACGACACCTTCATCCCGCTCTTCAGGAACTCCTTGTCGGAACTCTTCGCCGAGCTAGACGACGAAATCTCCGACAAAGGCAAAGCCAGCTTCAACACCTTCAACAATAAAATGTCCTTCAACTTCGTGTTCCGCCTCCTCTGTGGGTCAAACTCAAACCCTACGGATACCAAGCTCGGATCGGACGGTCCCAAACTCATCGAGAAATGGTTGGGTGTCCAGCTTGCTCCACTAGCAACCCTAGGGCTACCCAAAATATTCAACTACGTCGAAGATTTCTCGCTCCGAACGGTGCCGTTTCCGGCGTGGATCGTGAAATCAGATTACAAAAAGCTTTACGAGGTATTCTCCACGGCTGCATCGGCGACGTTGGATGAAGCGGAGCGTTTTGGGATCAAAAGAGACGAAGCTTGCCATAACCTCATTTTCATGGCGGGTTTCAACGCTTACGGTGGGATGCAGAGTCAGTTCCCTATACTGATGAAGTGGGTGGGATCCGCTGGAGCGGGCCTACACAAGGAGCTCGCTGATGAAATCAGGACCGTCGTTAAGGCCGAAGGTGGGATCACTTTTAAAGCGTTGGATATGATGACTTTGACCAAATCAGTAGTGTTCGAAGTACTAAGGATTGAACCTACGGTGCCGTACCAGTACGCGAAGGCGAGGGAGGATCTAGTGATCCAGTCTCACGATGCGGCGTTTGAGATCAAAAAAGGAGAAATGATCTTTGGATATCAGCCGTTCGCTACGAAGGATCCAAGGTTGTTTGAGAATGCCGAGGAGTTTGTGGGCCATAGGTTTGTCGGGGAAGGAGAGAAGCTGCTAAAGTATGTCTATTGGTCCAATGGACGTGAGACAGATGAGCCCACAATGGATAATAAGCAGTGTCCGGCGAAAAATCTGGTGGTGCTGACGTGCAGGTTAATGTTGGTGGAGTTCTTCTTGCGGTACGACACGTGTACTGTCGACGTTGGCAAGAGTAATTCCAATTTAGGAGCATCAGTGACGTTCACTTCTTTGACCAAGGCCTCCACGTATTGAACATTGATCTCATTGAATTGTCGTAATTCTTATTGTATTTTGTGAGTTTTGTCTTTTCTTCCTTTTCTTATGTCTGACTGGGAAGCAGTATGATACTGTGATCATTTCCTTAATTTGATTTTGTATATCTCTTTTCTATTGATTTTGTGAGGTTTGGTTTACTTACTCTTTTTAAGTCTTATTGTATGTTTCGTCGTAATGTGAATTTAATATAAGTTAAAGAAATATTTCATTGAGTTGGTATCAACTTCTTCTGATGGTAAAAAGATGAATTTGATGTCTGAAATTTAATTTAATTTTTTTTAATACAATGTTAAGGGCCCACTCTTTCGTGTAGTGTACGGAGATGAAATATCTCTTAACGGAACAGTGATTAAAATGTTTTTATATAAAAATAAGCTTGAAAAAAGACCTACCCTGAACAATAATACATTACTTAATAAGGATGAAGTGAAATTCCGTGCAGATAATCATGTCATCGATGGTTGTCGAATAGAATATTAATGGTAGAGAGCTGTTAAAAACACGAAACCAAGCTTTTGCAAATGGATGGTTATTTGATGTGACCAAATATCAGCCAAATAAACAAGCTACATCACGTAAATCAGCAGAGTAACTGTTAGAATATAAGTAATTTGAATTATGAAGTTATAAATATACGAGTATAAAGGTGATGTTTAAAATGATATGAGTAGAAGTTCACATGTGTTGTGTTAACAATTTGAAACATATGAATGAAGCAGGGGCATGCTGGTTCTGAATACAGTGGATTTGTATTTCTCCATTCGTGAATTGAAGAAGTCGTCATGGCCATTGACGTTGAAAAAGTCGAATCTGTCATGACCAGCTCCGAAGAAGGGGGGACCATAGCTTCCTGGGATCGGTATTGTGTATACACAGTTGCCTTTTGCGTCTGGATGTGATCTGCTTGGTCATGGAAATAGGGGTCAATCAATCAATCAACACACACACACACACACACAGTCTTTAAAGAGAGCTGATTCTGGAGAGACTAAAGAAATGATGATATGATATACAGTGCTTGAAGAGAGCCTAATAAAGCAGCGTTGATGTGACGCCACTTGAAGATGCGTATTCGAATCATACACGTGTTAATAATTACAAAAGCTTTTGTTTGGTTAATTACGGTCACTCATGGGTAAAGGATCAGTACCAGTGCCATAAAAGGCTACTTTGCAATTGGCCCTTTTTATTTGGGAGAATTAGAATTGAAGCCTCAAATTTTAAAATATTTATTTTAAAAGATTTTTAGAATAAAAATTTTAAAGTTTGAATCCTCAACTCTAATTTTTATTTTGTGAGTATATTTTATTTTATTTTTTTTTTAATTTCTTTTTATAATTCTCACAACTAAAATAGGTCCAGATAAAAATAATTACAGTGATCACTTGTATTATATATAGAAACAATTATTTAAAAAAAAAATGCTTTAAAGAAATAATGAAAGTCCTGAGTCATCATTTCATGGACTCAATCTACAATTCTGAAAGTGTGGTAAATTCTCAGTGAAGACTAAATTTAAATTCTAATCTGGTTTGAAAACAGATGTATCAGTCCTTATTTTTAATCTGATTTTTTAAATTTGAATTTAAATTCTGTTTAAATTTTAAATAAATTTAAATTATTTTAAAAAATAACTATTTGTTTAAAATTTCAAATGAATATAATTTAAAAAAAGCTTAAAAAGTTATATTAGTACATTTTTTATTACAAATAAGAGTCTAGCAAATTAAAAAACATATAAAACAATTAATATATTTTCTTCTTCTCCTATATTCTCACTCTAAAACTTTGAATAATTTTATAACAGGATTTCAAAAGTTATTATCTCTCAATATCAAAATATTTGAAATAAATTTTAAAGGCAATTGATCACAACCCAACAACAAACTTAATAAAAGACAAATATTACTTTAAAAAAGTGTACGTGACACACGATTCTGAACACAAATTTTGTTTTCTACGTATTCCCTCGTACGAAGTAGCAGAGTCATTGTCACTCCTGACAAGAACATGTTAAAACTATTCTATAAAATAATTTTTTGTTTTTCAAAACAAAAAAATAAAAAAATTTGTTTGGTAATGTATTTTTAATAAAATATTTTAAAAAACAAAAAAATAAAATTTTATTTTTAAAAACAAAAAATTTAGAATACTTTTTAAGTGTTTTGTAATTTTTCAGGTAAAAAATAAAAAATAATTATTTTTTAAAATAATGATTCAAACAGATTTTTTAAATTTTTAATTTTCAAAAATTTATTCTTAAAAACATATGTTTTAAAAACATTAAAACAAAAACAGTTTCAAATAGGCCCTTCGACTTCTCTCCAATCATACAATGTTTCGTTTTTGTTCAGTCAAATTATTTGATTTTTATTTTTATTTTTAAAATAAATTTAAATAAATAAATAAATAAAAATAAATAAGAATGAGAAATGATTTGATTGAACGGTGAACAAAACAAACAAAAATGCAGAAAAATTGGATCCCGAATATCTCTACCTGATCCCAAAAAGTATGTATAACAGAACCAGTGTTATGACACTAATGGCGTTTACGAACCCTAATCTGAAAAAGAAATATATTATAACCCAGTCGTTGATCTAGAGAAGACAAAGATCCGAAGGAAATATTGGTATAACGCCATTGCGACTTGATTTGATAGAGATCTTCTATTGAAGATAAAGGTGTTCCTTCAAACCTGAGCTTGTTTCATGCGTACCAAATATTATTTAGAATCAGTATAATCAAAAGAGTATGACTCTTAAGACTACGTAAATTATTTTGCAATTTAGTAAACTAAATGTCTAACTAAGCTTGTTTCGGTACGAAGTTTTAAATCTGAACCCAATTAAATTACTCTTGTAAAAGGATGATGAAAACTTTATTTTGTTTGGTAAACAAAATTATTAGGATAAAAATGAAAATAAAAAAAATTTATAAATAAAAAGTAACTTTCATGCCTTTATTTTTTAAGAAATAATAAAAATAAATAACATAAACATTATATAAAAAAATAAAAAAAATAATTTCCTCCATTCATATCAAACTATCCATATTAGTACTCAGTTAATGTGTTCTCTTATTTAAAAAAAAAAAAAAGAGAGAGTCACGTGAAAATGGACAATGTTGCTGTTGTTGTACCCTCACGTGTTTTAAAAAATAAAAAATGGCATATAAAGCCGAGGTGAATCCTCCCAAAAGCCCAAAAGCTTAGTGTGTGGTTGGATTTGCAAACTGAAGTACTTAAATCGCGTTTGAAACAAAACACCAAATAATTGTTTCTACTGACCCACGACAAGCAAACATGATTCTTGATTTTTTGGCCGCCAAACCAAACGCGCTATTAACCCCGTCCGTTCAACGCATTGTGGTTAAGTACATTGAACATTAGTTGTTGTTGGTGTTGCAGCATGTGTCTTTTGTTGGGATCATTGAATTTGAAATTAAATTGATTGCTCGAGACATACAACTAACTGAGACGATGGGCTCCAGTTATTAATTACATTTCGTTTGATATGATGTGGACGCAAATATGTTTTTTTTATACAATTGTATAATATTTATTATATTTTTATAATTATTATTTTATTTATGAAATTATATTTTTTAAAAATAAAGATATAAAAATAATTTTTTTTTACTTATCCTCATTTATTTATTTTTTATATTTTATCTTCCTTTACAATATCATACTAAACAGATCCTTATGTTGAGATGTTATAATTTATGCAAATTTAGTGATATTGCCACTCAGTTTGAGCAACTATTTTTTTCATTGTATGCTTAAACAAAGTGGCATTAAACAACATTAGTTACTTGAACAGTGTTTTATACAAATTATTTGAGAAGATGCGTGTATCTTTCAATTTAAATGATAACTATATATATATATATGTTAACAAAGTAATTCCAAATAAAATTTAAAAAATACAAAGTTTAGTTGAAATAAAGGAAGAATCAAACAGAGTAAAAAGAAAAGTTCAGTTGAAATACAAAAAAGTTAAAAATAGTAAAAATAAAAATTGAGTTAAAAAAAAAAAACTTAAAGAAAGTAGAAACAGAAATTAAGGAAAGATAAAAAGCTTGGGAAGAGACAAGAAAACTTGAGTTGCATTTAGTTTTATTTTTTAATTACATTTATTACTTATATAATAAGATAAATATTAAATATTAAAAAATAATTTTTAAATTTAAATGAAATAAATTATTGCTTTTAATATAAAATAAATAGCATTAAAATAAAAGTTTGAAAGATACATTTTTAAAGAATTATATTTTAAATAAAGAATTAATATTATTTTTAAATATATGTTGATTTTTTTCTTTAAAAAAATGTTTGTATATTTTTATAATAATATAAAGTGTTATATAATTTAAACATTTTTTCTACATTAAAGAATAACTTTAATTATAAAAAGGTACACTTAACTTAACTATATATATATATATATATATATGTGTGTGTGTGTGTGTGTGTGTGTGTGTGTGAACAAAGTGAATTCTAATAAGATTTAGAAAACATTAAAGTTTAATTAAGATAAAAGAAGACTTAAAGAGAATAAAGTCAAAAATTTGATTGAAATATGGAAGAGTTAAGGTGAATATATAGAAAAAGAAGTTGAGTTGAGATAAAGAAGAGTTAAAATCGTAAATATAGAAGTTGAAGAGAGATGAAAATTTTGAGGAAAGATGAAAAAATGTGAGTTATCTTTGATTTTATTTTTCCTTATATTTATTACTTATATTTTAAAATAAATATTACACATATATTTGATCAATATATGATAATTTCTTTTTTAAATTTGAATGAAATAAATTTTTTATTTTTAAAACAAAATGAATAATATTAAAATAAAAGTTTAAGATATACATTTTTAATGAATTATATTGTTAATAAAAAATTTGACATTACATTTAAATATATTTTGACTTTTTTTGTTTTAAGAAAAGCTTGTCCATATTTTAATACTAAAAGAAAGTGTTATATAATTTAAATATTTTTTACATATTAGAGAATAATTTTAAATTTTTCAATGAGTTACCTTTTTTTAATCTAATAAAACATGTATACTCAACTTAACAGAATACATATATATATACACACACACACACACACACATATATATTAAAAAAATAATTCCACATAAGATTTAAAGGTAATTGAAGTTTAATTGAGATAAAAGAAGTGTTAAAGAAAGCAAATACATGAGTTAAGTAGATGTGCGAAAGATATAAAAAAAAAGTAAAAATAAAAATTGAGTTGGGGCCGGGAAAAGTTAAAAATAATAAAGATAGAAATTGAGGAAAAGTGAAAAAATTTAAATTATTTTGTTTTATTTTCTTTAAATTTATTACTTATATCATAAAATGAATATTAAATATGTATTTGATCAATATATAACAATTACTTTTTAAATTTGAATGAAATAAACTTATCATTCTTAATGTAAAATAAATAATATTAAAATAAGAGTTTAAGAAATATCTTTCTAATGAATTATATTATCTTTGAATATGTTTTGATTTTTTTTTTGCTTCAAAAAAAGTTTGTATATATTTTTATAATAAGAGAAATTGTTATATAATTTAAACATTTTTTAGACATTAAAAAATAATTTTTATTTTTTCAATGAGCTATCTTTCTTTGATCAAATTAAACAGGTGTGTTTAACTTAACAGAATATATATATATATATATATATATAATGATTTCAAATAAGGTTTAGAGAATACTAAAATTTAGTAGAGACAAAAAAAGAATTAAAATGAATAAAAACAAAAATTCAATTGAGGCACAAAATAATTAAGGATATTGAAAATAGAAATTGAGTTGATAAGAGGAAGAGTTAAACAGCGTAGAGATATAATTTGGGGAGAAACAAAAAAAACTTGAATTATCTTTAGCTTTATTTTTCTTACATTTATTGTTTATATAATAAAATAAATATTAAATATGTATTTGATCAATATATAATGATTTTTTAAATTTGAATAAAATAAATTTATTGTTTTTAGTGCATAATAAATAAAATTAAAATAAAAGTTTAAAAGATATATTTTTAATGAATTATATTTTTACTAAAAAATTAATATTACCTTTAAATACATTTTGATTTTTTTGTTTTAAAAAAGTTTGTGTATATTTTTATAATAAAATGAAGTGTTATATAATTTAAACATTTTTTAGACATTAGGGAATAACATACATTTTACAAAATCAAGGAAAACATCTTAGACGTTGAAATTGAAGTAAAAACTCAGAAGGAGTAAAATGAAGTTATAACTAGTTTCAAAATTTAGACACCAATAAGATGAAGATAGAATAAATTTGAGAAAAATGTTTTTGCCCAAACTCCGACAAAAATCATATTTAAAAAGCCATGGGAGAGACATATGAAATCAAATGAAAGTAGCAAAAGGAATCGCATAAAGGTGGAACAAATTTGAGTGGAAAGCAATAAAATGAAGGAAAAGTAAAGATTTGAGAAGAAATTGGATAGAAGTAGATAAGATTTTAGAAGATAAAGGTTGCAGAAATGGATAAATGAAGCAAAATTTTGGGATTTAAGATTTTTAAAATCAAAAAAGAAAAAAAAGGGTGGTCAAGAATCAAAACTTCAACTCCTTGACAACCTTATACTACCTCTTATAACTAATCATAAGTAAAACCATATATCCCAGTCAATAGATCCAAAACCAAAAAGAAAAAATGGTAAAAAAGAGAAAAGGCATGAAAACAATGGACATGGATTGACCTAAGTGACGAGGGCGAAGGAGAGGCCATTGTGGGTTTGTACTACAAATGATTTGAAATTCAGAAGCCAGCGAGATTCACATGATCTAATATTCAAACTAATGTCTATTTTGAGGCTTCTTGAGTTAGATTTTAAAGCTTCTTGACGAACATTGAAAGAGGGGAAAAAAAGTCTTTTCAATCAAAATTTAAGCTGGCACACAACTTGAAAAAGCTAATTAATTGGCTAATGAATAGTAAATTCAAAAGCAATAATTGTCTTATTAATAGTAAAACAAGACACACACAACAGCTTATGAATAGAAGGTGAACAATAAAAAATAATTCAACCTTTATATATTGATATATTGATGATGGTACATAAGGTTAATGATGATCATTAAATGAGGATATCCAAAAAGTTTCAAATCAGTGGCAAGAAATATTTCGTAGGGTTGAAACCTTGTTCTCTATCTAAGTATATACCTACATTAAAAGGAAAATAATATAAATTTTAAAAAATGTCCTTATTAAAATGCCATTAATGCAATAAATCTCCATTAATAATCTTCCACCTTGAACAATCACTTTAGCAGCCTAAGATTGTAATTCAGTTTATCTAATAAGAAACCCACTTACAATAACCATTATAATATCACAAAATTGCTAATGGAAAATCAAAAGAGAAATTAAAGCTATTATTATGAGATACCATACATGGAAAAAAAGCGCAATGCGTCAATACAGCATTAGGGTAGTCAAGAATACACATGGTTTGTAGTTCCTAGTTCTTGTACCTTTTATCTTGAAGAATATATATTTTTTATAGCCATAGTTTCTCCTGTCTCCAAATACTTTGCCTTCATAACGAAGTCAAAACAGCACATAAACATAAGTCAAATGCAAAGTTCCAATAGCACCCAATTAAAAGCTCCCAAGCAACTAAAGAATAAAAGACTAACCTGGAAAACTTCTCCAAAAGATTCATGCCTAATAACATGCTCAGCCATGTAGCTTAATGTGAAGGCAAAACATTTTCTCCAACGTATGAGTTGTGATTCATCATTTTTTTACAGTCAGTCTTTAATCTTTTAGAAAAAAACATTTTATTTTCATGTTGATAGTATTAAGCTTTTGTTGAAGTTTCCTATTTTCATTAGTTAAACAAATAATCTCTTTGTACTAAAACAACATTTTGTTTCCATGTTAATACCAATGCTAAGGACTCAAATCCCAACAATCATGCTTGTAAGAGAAAAGGTTATATACATATAATTAAGATTCAAAGAATGATATGATCATTGAATAAAAGTAACAATAACAAGTTTTAATAAACATACTGTTCATAAAATTAACAATGAAATGATCATTGTCAGAGAAGGTTGCTGTTTTTTACAGCTATAGATTCTATTTTTTCATAAACTTTGATTCCTTCTGCTATTTTACTCTTGCCCTTGTTGGCCAACTTCCTCTACAGGGGAAGCAAGGCAAAATGTGTACTATAAGGTATTTCCAAAACATGAATGCATTATAATGTTGATTTCAGGTGAGGTTATAATATCTTGAGTTTCATCCTTATCTTTTGGCCTTTTCTATACTGTCTCTCAAGTCATAGACTAATTATGTAACCCAAAAAAATTGAGTTTTAATATTAATAAAAATAAAGATCAATAATATATAACCCTTCTCATGGAGATTCTATAGCTTTCAGAGACTAATTAGGTAACAAATTGGACCCCTGCATTTGGTTATGCAGCAGGTAAGTAAAATCTATTCATAACAAAGTTTTTGGATTTTGTCAGCTTATTTAAAATTCTAGACATATTACTAGTGTTTTGACCGATAGTTTTAAATTAATATTTCTTTAAATCTTTGCATCTATATGTCTTTCGTGTACGTAGACTTGAGCACGATATTTCTATTTTACTTATATAAAAAAATCAAACATAACCTCAACATCTCAAGAAAAAAAAAAAAACAAAACTAGTTACCAATAGACTAAGACACTGTCCAGTGTATCAATGTGATTTTTCGTGTTCCCCAATATGTGTTCAGTCACAAAATTCATACTTCTGCAGTTTAAGTCATTATGGCATGAACTTAATTGGATATAACAATAATATATGACCTTAAAACATAATCTAACTTACCAATTTCAGCCTTTTGGACCCATACGAGAAATTCCTAAATTTCTCTAAACATCACAAAAATTAGGGTTCTTACAAATATGCTTAAATTCAGGCAAAGGTAATTCACATTTTAAACTTAAGCCGTTATTTTAAACTTAAAAGTTGAAAATCCAAATTTTAAAAAGATAGTTTTGATATCACATGTAAGCTTTTATTTTTTTATTTTTTATCAACACATGTAAGCTTTATTCACAGTAATTAACAATAATTTCTTACAAAGAATATTATCATACAGTAGTCTCTTAATAATCACACACACACACACAAGTAACAATCATGAAATTCTTAGCATGTGATAGATCTTCTCAATATGAATTTCATAAGGAGAGACTCTAAAGCAGAAGCAATAATAGATATAAATACCTTTAACCGTGATTTCAAGCTTAAAATTGAAAGCCTGAATTCTAGAAGAACAATCAACACTTGAAAAAGACAGCAAAGAGATTTATTTATAAAATATACACTTTAATTTAATTTTAAACTTTTTATTAAAATATTTTTCATAAAAATATATATAAGAATGTTTTGTTTTATGAATGATATTTTAGTCAACAAAATTTAAAATTAAATTAAAAGTGTAATATAATTTTTTATTTTACTAAAGATTTGAGTATATTTTAAAAATAAATGAAAAATTTATATAATTTTTATAAAAATTTGTGTAAAAATTAATTATAAGAAATCATATGATTCTCACAAGAGTTAATGATGGCTAAGCTTGTAAAAAATGAAGTCACAAAATTGGGGTCGAGCCCAATACTATTTGCATGTTTTCAGGCTCAGGCCTGATCCCCCTGGGCCCTGTCCATTTTAAAATAATGAATAAAAATTAAAAAAAAAACTATAAACGTGTAAAATGATAAAGTTTGCTTTTATATGTTTGTCGTCCGATGCACGAAATGTCTCATTACACTGATTTGGCTGGAGACTTGTTTTGGGATTTGCACGGAGTGTTCGTGAAAGGAACTAATCTAATGGATGAAAAGATACTACGACCCACACAATGCGGGGATTCTTCTCAAATCACAAGTAATTTGATTCCGCACTTCATTATTCATTTTTGTTGGTCTTTATAAATAAAATATTAATACTTTGTTTGCGAAAGTACCAAAGCACTCTATTTATTTATATTAGATGGACAATGATATTTATTAAAAAATGATAGTCGGTGATGAGAACAAATACATACTGTTTTCTTTCATTCTATTTTACTCCTATTTGTTGTCAGCAGTAAAAATGGTCACATTAAAATTATTATTAATTATTGATTAATAATATTTAAAAAATTAATTATAATATGGATTGGGTTTGAAAGATAGGTTGAGCTTGATTCATTTTATGTTTAAGTTTGTTTAAAGATTATAAAACAAAAAGTTTGTTTAAAATGTGTCCGTTTGTTATCTCTTTTTTAGTTCTGAACCTGTATTCTTTTTTTGGGGGGTCAGGTAAGCTTTTTGACATATAATTAAATTTAACTCTCATATGACATTGTCATCCAAATTAATATCATTTTATAAAGACTATTAAATTTTTTCAAAAATTATTCTATAAAATCTAATAATAAGGAATGCCATTTAATTTGGATCACCTAAAATATTTTAAGAGAAAAAAAAAGAGGGAAGTGAAGAAAGAAAAAGATAGAAGGAGACACTTCTTCTACAGGTGATTCAAATTCACTAAAAATAGTTAATAAAATATCTCAAGTTAAAAAATCTCTACTTTAACAAAGAGAAAGAAAGGAAAAAAAAGTAATGTTATAAATATATTTTCTTACATTTTAAAAATTTAGAGCAAATTATTAACTTTTTTTTTAAAAGATTATTTTCATTCAATTTGGCTCTCTAAAAATAAATTTTTTTAATTTAATCATTAATTTAGTCTAATAAAAATAACACCTCTGAATTTTGCTGGTGAACAATTTTTACCAACCAAACTAATGTCTCTAAGAAGCATTTTGTAGCTCTTTACTGCATTAAAATCTAGGACCTAATACAAAAATGATATCATTTTAAATGTTGAAGATATCTGAGCAAGTTCTTACCCATTTTATTTTTAGTCGAGCGGAGAGATCATTTTGATTATAGAAAGAAATTAAATTTAAAAAAAGTATACTTAAAAAATTAAATTAAGATGAAAATAATTTGTTAAAGATTAAATTGAAACATTTTTATTTTCAAAAAAATAAGTTAAAAAAATAATCTTTTAAAAATTAAATAATTAATATATTCTAAAATTTGAATTTACCCCTGCAAGTCGATGAGTGAGAAAAAAAGATAATATCGAATAGACTGGAATCTTCTCGCTCCAAAAGTCACGACCAGATGTCCTAAACGGTATGTCTATCGCTGCCAAATAACTGATCTCCACGTGGCATTTCTCATTCTCGCTTCATTTCCCGACTCCGATCTCGGCGTGTCTCTCTGGCTCTGTGCTGAAGCATAGGAAAGCGATGGGGAAGACGAAGAGCTTCTTAGCAATGAGGACCGATTCTGAAGACGAAGCCATCCAATTGATCAACTCCGATCTCAGGGATCTGAGTCGCGCCGCCAAAAACCTCGCTAACCATGCCGTCAAACTTGGTGGCTTAGGCTTCGGCACCATTTTCCTCCAGTGGGTTGCTGCCATATCCGCCATGTATGAACCTTCAAGCCATTTTTACTCCTATTCTATTACTCTCTGTTTCTTATACAGTAAATCAAGTTTTCTTCTTACAATTTTGCAATTAGCTCAAAGTGGGGCTTTCTTTATTTCAGTCAAAATTTTATTGAATCCTGTGTGGTGTTTATACTTTTAATTATTGGAGTATAGTTCCTGCTATCACCACTTGCGCCCATGTACTTGTAAGATGCATAAAGAGATTTGCCTTTAGAATCAATCTGAGAGTTCATCAGTTCAATATCTTATGGCTTGCCAAGTCTGAAATGAGTTTTTGGTAATGGGTTTTATACCGCGTCAATTAGAAAGCATCAGCACTTCTTACCCAGAAAAACAAAAAACAAAACAAAACAAAAGGAAAGAAGAATCAAAACTTAAAATTGACACGGGCAGGGACATCGAATTTAAAGTATTTGGGTAAATTAAAAGTGCGTGTCTAATTTGAATATCTAACATATATTAGACTCTTTTTAAATTATCTGTGGTTCATTGCACATTTGATATTTTGTTGATTAGAGTTATCTTTATTTCCCCGTATTGATGTTGTTACTAATTACAAGCACCCCGACAGACTTTTGCCCGATTCTTGAATTGAATATATGATGAATCGTAAGTCATTTGTCTCTTTAAATAAGATACAATGATGCTACTTCAACTCTCATAGAAGAAAGTTCCATGCAGCTGAGGTGGTAAATAGCAAACACAATAAAGTAAAAGACCTGTTGATTATGATTTAGAAATAAATTATCTAGAAGCCTAACTGAATTTTATAGTACAAATTTTCATTTACTTACTGTAGCTTTTGTTTGTCCTTACTGTATTCCTAATGTGATGCATACGGTTGTCATTTCCTGGTTTGTTTATATAACTGTTTCCTGAACTAAAAATTTCCCTTTGTCTTATAACTTTTTTTAATTAAAAATTTCTGTACTGTAGTTACTTATTGATTTTGGATCGTACAAACTGGAAGACAAACATTCTTACATCGCTACTGATTCCATACATTTTCTTGAGTCTTCCTTCAGTAGTTTTCAGCGCCTTCAGGTGATTAGCCCATCACACTTCAATGTCACCAACCTTGTATTTCCAATATCAAAGCTCCCTTTTTCTTATCAAGCTACTTATTTGCATGTTTATGCAGGGGAGAGTTTGGGAAATGGGTAGCCTTTATCGCTGTTGTGTTACGGCTTTTCTTTCCAAGGCATTTCCCTGGTATAGTATTATTTCTGCCGAGAGTAATGCTTGCTCTCTTGTTGTCTATATTGGTTAATGTTATGATCCACAGTGTACATACTGTCTCTGGAAGCCTTTTTTTGTTGCCTTTGATTGAACAGACAAGTATCTTGCTGCTATGCCTTTTTGCGATCCATGTTTTATTCCAGAGCTGACATACTTTTTAAGTCACCCTTATCATATTCAAGTTATATGTTTGTCTGTATATTAGAAAAATTCTTAATTAGACCTAACTAAGCCAATAATAAATAGATATGTAATCACGTCAAGAATGCTTTTGAGCAAGAACCACCTTTAACGTGATTATATGTTTATTCAAGGATTATGATTAACTTGAGTTATCTATCTTTTTTGTAAATCGAGTTTACTTAAGAATTCCTTGGTATATTAAAACCTAGCTCTAGAAAACATTGAGAAATTCTTTAGTAAACTTGGTTTGTAGAAAATTAATAGAACAAACCAATTATGAAGAAATACATAAGCATGTTAGAGATATACTCTATTGAAAAGTGTGCATGACATGTGTTTCTTTATAATTAATATATTCTGTTTGTTTTTATTTAGATTGGTGATTTATCTGTTTTGTATGCAGAAAGTTAAAAATTAAAACGAAAATGAAAAGGGAAAAATGATTTTGTAGATAAAAAATAATTATCCTACTTTTATTTTTAAAGATTTATAAGAAAAAGGAGATATTGTTGAATAATGATAACAAAGATATAATGAACATTTCTCAAAATTTCTCTTTTTCCTTTTCCTTTACCATCACCTGCCAAATATGAGTTTTTCAGAAGCATTTCCTGTTACAATTAAAATTTGTAAGCAATCATGACTGCCACTGCAGATTGGTTGGAATTGCCTGCTGCTTTGATTCTGCTTATAGTTGTGGCTCCAAGTTTTTTCGCTAGCACCTTGAGAAGCAGCTGGGTTGGCGTGGCAATATGCCTTGCCATCGCATGTTATTTGCTGCAAGAACACATTCGAGCTTCTGGTGGTTTCAGAGATTCCTTCACAAAGGCTCATGGCATATCAAATACGATTGGCATAATCCTTCTGTTGGTCTATCCCATTTGGACATTGGTACTATACATCATATAGACGCAAACTTAACAGTACTTGGATTTGCTTGATGTCTGTGAATTGAAATTGTTAGTTTTCCTGTGGGTATCGTTCATTTGTTGGAAGCTGAGACTCATATCCCAGGAGTTTGCACGTGTAAAAATGTGAAACCAGATCTTATTCAAAGACTTTTGGCTTCATTGAATGTAAAAATAAGCAAGAGGATGGGTGTTATCCCATCAGCTTCTGGTGTTACAGGAAATCCTATATTATCTGTTAAAATGACCTGTGGGTTATACACCACTTTGTCTCCCGCAAATTCAGTTCCTCGTACGCAATAGTAATGGAATATAACTGGAGATTTTTTATCGTACTTTATTAATGACTTGCAGAACTTCGTATTTGCACGCGCTAGAAAGTCCAGGGTTTTTTTTTTGGTATTTTTTAATTTTTAATATGGATTAAAAGAGTTAGGCAAAAATATAATGATTAAAGTCTCATTTTGTTCCATCATAAATGGAATACTTTTTACTTTAATTTCTTAAAAAATTATTTTTTTCAATACGGTTTTTATTAAAGAAGATTTTTTAAGTTGATTTTTTGTAAATTTAATTTAATTTAGTTTCTTATAAATGAATATTTTTTATTTGGCTTATCACAAATAAAATGGTTACTAATAACATTATTTAGTGTTAATGAGACTAGTTAATTAATCTACTGTTAATCTTATATCAATTTACATGGTATATAATGGTAATAAGTGATAATTTGTTAAAAAATTATCTTATATATCATTATATCAATTATTTTAATTAACAAGAGATCGATATAAAGATGTTATGGAGAGTTGTTTATTTGTAAGGGGTCCAATTGAAAAAATATCTATTTATGACAAATTAAATTAAAAAATATTTTATGTGTGAAAGTATTAAATTTAAAAAAATTATAACGAAGTAAATTGGAAAATATCATATTTGGATTAAAATAAAGTTTTAGACCAAATGTAATAGCTTATTTTATTTAATTTTTTTTAACAAAGATGTCATTAATCCTATTTGATATCTACGTGGAATTTTAGTCAAAAGAAACAATTAATAATCCCATTATCCCCTTCAATTTTATATATCTTTTATTTATCTCATTAGAACCAATTGGTGACCCCTTACGTATCCCTGATAAGCATGGTAGTGTTAAATTTCAAGTGAGCCATGGGCCCTGGCCTGATAAGTTATTTGATTAACATGATGCCATATAGGTCTTAAGGACTAAATTGGTGATATCTCTATATTAAGAGGCAACAATTAAAAAAAAAATTAAAGACAAAAACCAAAACATTTGTAAAGTTACGGGATATAGCATAATATTTAGAGTAAATTACTACTACTCTCCTTGAGATTTAAGAATTTATCACCTATTAATAACTCTCTAATTTGAAAAAAGCCCGTACTTTCCTTTATCAATAATAAATTATTACGAAGTGTAGTAAAAGATTTGTAGCCTTTGCTCTTTATCTTTTCGACATTCTCAATCAAGTCTAACCTTCTCTCTCTCTCTCTCTCTCTCTCTCTCTGAGAGAAAACAAAACCACACCACAACATTTTCTCTCCATCACAACAGATTATCATCAAGGACAAAACACTATTTAGTCAAATTAATCAAAGGAAAATAGTAGGAACCCGGTAGGCCAGCATCCATTGTTTCTTTTTCTTCATTGTTTCATCAATTTTCTTTTCTTCTCAATCTCTCTCTCTTCACTTTAAGGTTATTATGCATAAATGAGGATAAAGAAAACCATTAATCTGTGGAGGAATAAAATATGTTGTATTTAATTAGTGAGGTCCACTTTGTATTAAATTTCTGTCAAGTTATCTAACAGAATAGTAACAATAGGAGTTTTCTGCAAAAAGCTACAAAACAGGGAGGGCAGTGGCATTTTTTAAAGTAAAAGGGTAACCAGCGACATAGAGCTGGATTAGTAATTTATTTACAAAGAGATTATCTTTATATAGCTTATGTACATAATTATTATATTTTTATAATTATTATTTTATTATTTTTATTATTCTTTAAAAATAGGCAAAATTATTTATTTCATTCCCTCCGCAATCATATTATATATACATATATATATATATATATATATATATTGTTTATCAAACAAGACTTGAGAAAAATAATTATAACTTATCCTAATATTTATTCTAAAACTTCCGCTTAACCACTCTTGAACTAAATTAGCCACAGTAGACAGTTTTTAAAATTAAATTTCCATCCCAATTAGTCTTCCAATGTGGTTTTCCCTTAATTCATGTTCTTTTCCAGTCTCATTTTGCAAAAGAGAAACTACATATAATTTTTCTAGGCTAAATATAATTTTAACGTATAAATTTTCAAATGTAATACTTTACCTTTTAAAATTATCACAAATAGTGAAAACGTCAATCAAAATTAACATTTAAAAAACTATGTAATTGTTACATGATATATTATATCTCAAAGGAGAGTAAAATGTTATGTTTTAAAGTTATAATTAGATTATAATTTTTAATCAATGATTAAATTATAATTTAAAGAATAATATGTAGTTTTCCTTCATAAAATGGAGAATATAGAAATTGTGCTTGGGCTTACGTCTTGTAGTTTAGCCAAACCCAGAAGTTCCCGATTGCTCTAGTGCACATCTTTGTACATCCGGCGGATTGGGTTGAATATTTCTCAAACGTGGTATAATGTGTCAAGTTCCTGAAGAGTTTCTCAGTATATATAAAGTTTAATTTTTTTAATAATTTTTTCTCTTTTTTTTTAGTTTATAATAATTTTATAATAAAAAATTTCAAAGGATCTAAACTCTAATATAATCAAATCTGTGAATATCTCAATATTAAAAACAAAATTTAGGGGTAAATTTTAGATATTTATTATTGAATTTTTTTTCTATTAAACATGATATATAATTTTTTTGTATAATTCAACACTGCATGATTTAGTTTTTTAAAAAAAATTCATATGTTAAAAGTTTCCTTTTTATAACAAAAAATCTAAAAAAATAGAAATTTTGTGCAAATAAAAAACCTAAAAAAAACTTTATTTAAGTCTTTTACCTAATATTATTGTCTTTGACCAAAAATAATTATATTATTATGCCTAATATTAAGGATTTAAACAAAAATCTTAAGACCCAAAAAAAAATTCTGTATGCTTACCTCAGACAACGTACTTTGCAAGACTCGCGCCTTCTAATATTTTCAGATATTCTTATTAAGAAATATTGACAAGAATGAGCATACATAGTTGCTGTGGTAATACAAGAAAACTTCTATATTTTCAGATTTTCAGTGAATATAATAAATAAAGAACCAAAATGTACAAGCAACCAAATGAATTATGAAGAAACTACCATAAATTAGTATATTTTAATATAGCACTCCACCTTGCTGCCTGCTTCATATCTTCTTTTCCTTTGCTTCAGTGTATAGTTGATCAATATGGTCCTGCAAATAATGTTGACAAGAGTAGCATTTAAGTAAACAGTTCAACATTTAAATAAGCATTTTTGCTTCATACTTGGTACCCCAAACCTCTGTAAATTGGTATAAATTGTGGATCATACTACTAAATGGAGGAATGAATTCTAATCCAAAAACCCTATTTTGATCATTGAAAGATGGTGCCATTATTAATTTAGTACTCTAAATTTTTTGTATCACTTTAGCACACGATTATATATATATATTTATTTAATTTCCCATATATTGAAATGATATCAATGCTATGTTTCAATGGTCCAACAATCTCTGGAGTTAAAACAAAGTCACACTTTCAGGTATTAAAAATAATACAAAGTATAAAATATCTATGAAGTATCAAATTGATAATGACATCTCTTTCGGGAACCAAAATAGGGCTTTTGTGAAAGTAGAGATGCAATATAAAGTGTAACAGAAAATCATAGTTGTTAAAAAGAACTGATCAAAGGGTATGAAGCAAACCTTATAGTACTTGATTAGTTGTGGTCTCTTCAATTTAAATGTTGGAGTTATTAGATCTCTCTCCATGTCAAAGGGGATTGGTTCCAGATGAATTGCTTTTAGCATCTCGAAACCTCTAAGCTACAAAAGTTTTCTTTCATGTAAGATGAAGCTACAAAGGTCATAGTATCATGGTAAAAGAAATTAGCAACAAGTAAACTAACAATTTGGCCCCTGAATTATTAGACCTATTTAACTTTGGTCTCTAAAAAATTAGTGAATATATTAAGTTACTAATTAGTTTTCGAAAACAACAAATTCATTGCATATTGGTTCAATGGCATTCTTGAATTATTTCACAAAAAGACTAATGTATGACAGATTTGCTATTTTTAAAGAATAACTGGTGCACTTATCAATTTACAAGCACTTGCTAAATGGGTTTAGTGTACTTAATTAGTAGCACATAATTGGGAATTTCATATACGTACTTGGTGTTTCTGACCGGTGCTATTGAGCTCGTCCAAAATGAACTTTCTTGCCTTCAGATTTTCACATAAAGATTTAAAATCACCTGTCAAATTATGCTTTTCTGCCCAATCCTCAAGTGCCGTTTTTTCTGGGACCACCACAGCCACCAGAAATGACTCAAAACTGTTTCCATATACCCAAATCTGTATGAAAAAATTAATGCATTTTGAATTACATTTATTACGTAAACCCAGTAACTGACGTATGCTGCAGAAATGGAATCTAATTTGTGTTTCTTTAAATTCACATACTGCTTTGTGATTGAAGAAGAAACATACCGATGTTATTAGAGGGCATTGCGAATACTTGTTTTCGATATTCTCAACAGCAATATATTCCCCTTGAGACAACTTGAATATATTCTTTTTTCTATCGATAATTTTCAGGGCTCCATCTGGCTGCCATTCTCCAATGTCACCTGCAAGGGATTTAAAATCATTCCTATACTGATTGCATTTAGAGACAAAGCAGCAATTTTAATAATATATGTGCAGTATATGAAGAAAAACAAGAATGGAGAAATTTAGAAGTTCATAACAGAATTTTCAGACTTGACTACCCATGTGCCCCAAAATTGAGTTAGCAACTTAGAAATAGTCCTTTTAACTTTCAAGCATTAACCAAAAAAATGTTCTGGTTTCAACAAATGTAGCTTTGAACACAGGGAGATTAGAACATGTCAAACTTCCAACTTTCAGCCCGTCAAATACAATTTTTAAGAAAACTTTCCAGGAATGTCTCAGTTCGTCAAGGTCCATTTAAGTTGTTTAGTGAAAGCCCATAAATATTATAATTTTTTGAACAGTCATTCTGTTTGGTAGCAATTTCACAACATAATGAAAATACTGAGAAGTGCCAAAACAATTAAATTAAGAATTAAACGTTTGAACTTAAATGACGAATCCTTATATGAAGCCTGGAAAAGGAAAAAGAATTCTTCATTGACTTCGTGGATCCAGTTTCAATTCCTATTTCCAGTGAGTTTTACCTGTATGAAACCACCCATCAACTATCACCTCTTCAGTTAGATCTTTACGCTTGTGGTATCCAGAGAACAAGGTGATGCCTCTCAGGCAAATTTCTCCACGGGCCTGACTGGAAACTGCATCATATCCCATCTCTGGCACAGATTCAAGCCTGGCTTCAATGGTTGTCATGGGCACACCAACTGTTCCCATCATAGAAAACACATCACCTATCGCCGTGAAACACCCACCACAACTTTCAGTAAGACCTGGCATGCCAAAATGATAATAAATTAGAGTCAGATAATTACACAAACGCATAACATACACGTATGTAGATGAACTAAACATGTGTCCACTACAATGCACTAAAAAAAAAAAAAATCAAGAAATCAAGGAATGGAACCATTTCTCTCAAGAGATGACAGCATTTAAAATGTTCTCTTGATTCAATAAACTTCAACCAAACTTCCTTATTGAAGAGTGCTGATGTTAAGCAGAAGATTTATGTTCAATACCATATCCTTGTGACAATGTAGATCCAATAGTGACCCTCAGAAACTCCTCCACATGCCTAGGCAAGGGTGCAGCTCCTGATAAGAGGATACGAACTCGTCCACCAAATGCTTGTTTTATCTATCAATGAAACTGATGTTTAGAATTCGAACTAAATATACTGTACAGAACTTGCAAGGATAACGATGGAAAACCTTATCAAATACAAGCCTATCAAACAGAGGTGCTGCTTTGTCTTGTGGAAGTCCCTTCTCCAGATATTTCAACTTGCTGCCAGGAGATCGCAGATTAATTCACACTAGGATAGAATAGAGAACTAAAACAATCAAAGTTTAAGTGTAGAACATACTAGCTATATGCATACTGAAATAACATATTCTGCAGGGCCCCTCCAGAAGAAATTTTGTTTATGATACCTTCAGGCACAAAGTGTAAAGTGAATGCTTATCGATACAAGGAGCATAAAGACAATGCTTAGAAAAGTATTTTAGACAAGGTGGTTATCCAAACATAGAAAAGCATAGAGTATTCATTTCTTACCCGCGTAAACACGGTCATAAACTCTAGGAACACCACAAAATATAGTTGGTTTAAGTGCCTGAACATCTTCCATTAAGAACCTGACATCCTGTAAGAATTAAGATGAAAAATTTCATATGAAGCATAAAACAGAGCTTAAGAGAGAGAAAACAACAAAGGAATGAACCAGAAATTAATTGCAAAAGTTGAATTCAAATCTTACGCCTTGCCAAAACCCTATTGAGGAGCCCTTGTAGATGCAGTAGCTCTCCATTATCTGGTCGTATACATGAGCCAGAGGAAGAAAAGAGAAGTATACGTCATCTTCTGTTGCCTACAAATTGCACATATTTTTGGCCAATAAACATTACATATTAGATGACAAACTCAAGCTCAACCTTATCATCCTACTCATCAGCCTTTATCTTAATCTGGAACATGAATAATAAAATTAATATGCATCCCCGAGGAAATTGATGAGCTATGGCATCTTGCAACAAAAGTTCATTAACCTTGCCATGCATTGAATTTAATTATTTGTTTAGTTCTTTGATTGAATTATGACATTTAATCTGCGACCTCAGGGTTATATACAGCCACTAAACATCATTTTTTTCATTGTATGTTGTATCAAAACTTCAAAAGCAAAATGATCAGGTCATAACCAAAGGGCATTAATCAATTTAAAGTTAAGCTTATTATGTTACAACTCTATGACCATATTGTACTAAATACACTGTGACAGACAAAGAAGATATTTTCTAGCCTAAATGCAGAAAAAAGAAAGAAAGTAGATTTATTATTATTGGCAGTGGCACTACTGTCAATTTAATTCCAACACATATTCTGGCCCAGCCTTAAAATATGACACATAGCTTCTATAAATAATTAAGTCAAAAGAGAAATGAGCATGAAGATCATAGTCATCTAGTGTAGCTCCAACAAACCTACATATGAAAAAAAAAAAAAAACGGCACAGGACAAGTAAAAGTAGGATGTGTATGACTTGAAATATGGGTGTGGCAGCCGGAGCTTAAAAAGTATGACATGAAACTCATGAACATCAGAGGAAAATGATTATCTCACCACTCTGTCTGTTAACAAAAGTATTTGGTCAATAGACAACACTTCAGCCATGAAAGCCTCGTTCTTAATAATAACACCTTTGGGTTCTCCGGTTGTTCCACTTGTGTACATTATTGTGCAGATGTCAGTCTTCTTTTTTGATGGTAGATCCCAATCCAAACTTCCCTAAGTAAAATACAAGATTAAAATGTTACAAAAATATCTGGGAAATCGGTTTAACATCAACAGGCAATTGAAAAACAGGTTTAACATTATACCAACTGAAGGAACTCTCCCCAGGAGAAGCAGGCTGCACCATGTTCCTCGGCTTCCTTCTTTTGTGCAGTTGAAACATTTCCAAAACTCACAATAGCTACACCATTAATTTACAGAGCTTGGTTACCATAATATGAGGAAAAATCTTAAAGTATTTAGATAGAAGATAGCAATGGTTGAAGGTTAACCTACATTTTAGATTTGAAAAACATCGTTCAAGACATGACAAAATCTGTAAAAACAGTCATTGCTTCAGTGAAATTGGATAAAAGGAAAGAAAAAAAGAAATGCTCATTCTGTCTCAGACGGTAAAGTAATTATCTTAAAAGAATAAACAGTCAATTACTCTGTTGAAAGAGGATCAGCAACAGTTGTGACATTTTGTCAGCTTCAAAATTCATACCTCATTTTCCATTTGGCAAGTGACTTACAGAAATTTCATAAATAAAATAAAGTCTGCTATTGGCTTTGTTATTATATAATTTCTTAGGAGACAATGCACCCAATAGGGCATGGAAGAACTTCTATCTTGAAGGTATCTAAATTATGGTCTGAAGCTTCAAGCCAAATCATCACTTAATTATGAAACCATTCAGATTCTGGCTCAAGTTAAATCCATGTTGATTCAGCCATGTTCACTTCTTAATAGGATATTCATTACAAAATTAAATACAAAGATGAAGAGCCGGAGTAGAAAAGGTAGTGGACGAAGATCTAGAACTTACAGAAGGAATCTTGTTTTCCTGTACAAATGCTATTGAAACTTCCGCATGGTTTATGATATACTCCACTGCATTAGGACCTATTAGGTTTAAAGCCAAGTTAAAATCATTTTCTAGTCGAATGTAAGAGAAACTCAACTAATCACACTCCTTCAGTTTAAAAGCTCTTAAAGGGACATGCCTCAAATGATAAAATCAAGCTCCTTTAGACTAATTGGAAAGGCACAAATGACAAAACACATACCAAGGGTATCATATAGTGGGACATATGTTACTGCACAGCTATTACAAGCCTGCAAAACAGCAAAGTTGAACTAAGTCCTATAATGATAATTAATAAGGCCAACTATATAACAATATCAGTCTTTCTTCATTATTATGTGAGGAATGATATAAACAAACTGCTATACCTCCATTGCAATTATCCACTCGGGGCAGTTGGATCCATAAATGCCACAACGATCTCGCTTGTGATATGAAACCATTAATTTGATTAGTTTCATATCTAAAGATTCCCCATACAAATTATCTTGATAGAGCCACAGGGACTTACAGGATTGACACCACGGCTCCTCATGGCGGAACCCATTCTGATGGCAGAATCATAAGCCTCCTGATATGTGAGCCATTCATAGGGACCCGCCTGCAAATTCAGTAAATTGTTACATGATGTAGGATTTAGTTCTCTTTCAGAAATTAGAAAAAAATAATAATAATAATCTATACTCATCAACCTAATAGAAAATAGTGCATGATGCTTGCAACAAAGATATATATAGATCCTCTACCCCCAAAAAAAAAAAAAAAGGAAAAGAAAAAAGAAAGATACATAAAAATTTGCACCTTCGAATTGGTTTTCTGACGTCTACCCAGAAGTGGATTGTTGGGGCTCCTCTTAGCAGAGTCCCTTCATAGAGAACCATCAAAACTCGTCAGAAAGAAGAGATTCATAGACCACTAAACGTATTCAAAGTACTTCGGACTTTTGGACGCAAATCACCCAAACACGTCTCTTTCACCAAGTAGCAGAGAGAAGCGCTCACCAAAAGAATGTAGAAGCTGGAGATTATTTGGTAATAAGATTAATGGATTTTCAAAATTAAGTTGGGATCACAAGTGGCCCACAAGCTTTCCTATAGGATGACTTAACTGATTTCTCATATAAGTTTTAATACTGTATCAAAAATCATTTTATCTCAAAAATTTAAATTTATAATGGAAAGTTCTAAGTAAGTTTAATCTCTAACCTTTTCTGTTTTTAATTGTGATACTTAGAATAGTTAATTACTATTATTTTGGCCATAATTCCCAGGATTGACAGGACTATGATTACCAATAGCATTCCCATTATCGTACTCAAAGGATTATCTTTCAGATAAATAATGGAAATGCAGAGGAAAATAAAACTGCTGCTTTTAAAGATCCTCCCATTAAAAATTAGCCAGTTCTTCAAAATGCCTAGCCATTTAGCCAAGTTCAAGAAATGCCTAACAAGTTTCAAGAGCATCGTATAGGAGAATAAATCGGTTTTCCCTGCATTTTCTAGGCAAAATTTTCCTTCAGAGCTCCCAACCAGTCCCATAACCATTATACTTTTATAAACCTAATAGAATATTTGAATTCTTGAGCCAATGCATGATTTCATTTAAAGAATAAGCAAACAATTTATTCCCACGTTGTTACGTTAATTTATCTTTCTTTTTTGAAAATTACTACTCATTGCATGACTTAGTTTTTTTAAAAAAATAACATACTCGTTGCCCCCTGGACAAAACAGATCCAAGGAATTTTGTTAGTTTTTAAGACTGACTCATACATTTGTTACTTTTCCCTGATTAAAGCTAAACAGACTAACAATATAAAATTGTTAGTTCAGAGAAGAAGAAATTTAAAAGAAAACAAAGTCACCTGAAGAACTGCCATGGAGATTCTAAGCCGGCCGGCAACTCCATTAAACCATCTTTGGCATAAATGCACCTATACACGGGACCCGCCGATGGCTCTTCACCTGTGGCCTGCGTTGCCTCCGCCACCTTCACCGTGTAAACCTTCGACATTGTGAAATCGGAATGTGCAGCAATGGATTTCAGAATCGTACACAGCAGGTAAAGCTCACTACCACAAATGGCAGGTGGGGTTTTAATATCTAGAAAAACTCGTAACAATAAAGGTAAAGGGTAGCTGAACAGAGAGAGAGTTTTAGGAGAGTTGGTTGAGCTGAAGCAATAAATTCAAAGGATTATTACTTGTGGGAGAGAAGAATATGATTGTTGTATCGGTTTTTATGAGCCTCGTTTAGCAGTTTGTGTCTTTTTGCGTACTTTAAGTAATGCACCTCCATCTGCATTTATATTGGCTGTCAAAGTTCGGTGTATCTCTCTTCTTGCCATTACCCATAAGACCAAATCAGAAATGAAATGCACATTTTTGTTTGATAGAAGAAGAAAACAAAAACCAATAGACTTGGTGGTTTTTCTCATGCTTTTCTTCGGGTTGTAAGTAAACTAAAAACAACTATAGAGGCAAATAAGAATCAAACCAAAGGTCCTCTGCGTTGACAAAGTTTCATATACCCTATTCTCTCTAGTATGATAAAATTTTTAATTTGATCTTTCAAGTTTTATTTACATCATTCAATATTAAAAAAATATTTATGTTTGTATGGTAAGAAAATTATAGCGTTGCAGTTCTCCATGAATATGATTCAGGTTTTGTAGACTCCCTATATGACACAAAAGAAAGTTGGATTACTCTAATTTTAGCAAAATTTTGAAGGGAAAAAGAAAAGATTGAGGAAGAGATATTATATGATTAAGTATAATTTCGTTTGATTACTACCTGTCATCCAATCAATTTATATAGGGATGGATCTACCTTTGTGAATTAGGGGCCCCCTAAAAAAATTAGATCATGTATGATAGAGTAATCTCTCGTATAATTTAAGAACTAATAATTTTTTTATATGCAAAATTTAATTTTTCCCCTCCCCAAAAAATGCAGCAATAGATTTCGCCCCTCATATTATTTTTTCGGGTTTTTGGTTTCGATCCTAAATTTACATTCTGACGAGTTACATGCAATATCTTCATTTTTATTATTATTCTAATAAAATTTATATGAAAGAACTTAATTGCTTTAATTTTAAACGTTAAAGGATAATCATTGGCTCATTTAAAATTTAAAAAAATTCCTTTTCAATATTGTAAAAATTTAAAAAAAAATGTGTATGAAGAAAAGTTGTTTGATTTAAATTGGGTCCTCATATCATCAAATATTTTTAGCTAATTAGGTTTATTAGGCCTCAACTTAATAACCCTAGCCTATTAGTTATTAATAAAGAAAAATTTATATTACTGTTTATTGTTAGAAACTAACCCGAAAATTGTAATTAAAAAAATAGATTAAACAAAACTACGCAGCTGTTTACGAAACTCTCTCTCTCTCTCTCTCTCTCTCCCATACACACATAAGAAAAAATTAATATGCATAACTGACAAGACTTATTTTCAATATATATAACTAATTTTTTATTTTTTATAAACATAGAGGTATAAGTTTCACGTTCAATAATTTTTTTTAATTAATTAAGAGAATGCAAAATATCTTATTTCACATTCCCTTAAATAGTAATTTTTTATTAAATCTGGAACGTAGAGTTAGAAAGTCTGCGTTCCCATTAATCCATTTGGGGATGAGGGTGTAATATAAGAGGGGAACTGACTTTTTTTTTAAGAGGGGAAAGGATTATAATAATATATATATAAATTATAATAAATATATAATATTTATAATTTATAATAATAATAATAATAATAATTATTATTATTATTATTATTATCCCTTCCCCCTTAAAAAAGAAAAAAGAAAAAAAAATCAACCTCCCTCCCATATTATCCCTCCACCCCAAATGGATTAAGGGGAATGCAGAGTTTCCAGCCTCGCGTTTTTCATTTAATTAAAAAATTTAAGAAATTGTGAAGTAAAGTATTTTTCTGCTCTTTCATTGAATTTAAAAAAAAAAATTATTAAATACGAAAGTTATGTCTCTGCGTTTTTTTTAAATAATTATATATTATATGTCAAATTGCCAGCTGTTTACATGCTGGAGGCTAATTCAGTGCAAACAACTAATGCAGGCGCATTTATAAGAACCATTTGTGATAGTGAGGCCACTTGGCTGACCAATAACGCACCCAGCATCAACGTATGAACCAGCTAATACAAAGTCAAGGGTTCCACATAAAAAGTGATTTTGAGGTTGATTTTGCATCCACATACGCATTGAATTGAATCCTTAATCCTTATCATGTTTTGCGTTAAATTTCCTTTTCAAATTAATTAATAGCAGCAAATGCCGGCTTCCGTTCCGCATTTCATCACAATTAATAGTCAAACGTCTTAAGTTAAACTTCTTTTTTTCTCTTGGGGTTCAAATAATTGGAAAAGAATAGAGTCAATGGTGCGTGCAAAACGCAGAAGAAAAAGACTAACTTTATAGATAGGTTAGGCAAGACTCTTGTGGTTGGCTTAGAGGACTCATCCGAGGCTTACTAGATACGGGGACAAAACTTCTTGATACATGCAGGTGGGAATTGGTGTAACAAAACTTTCCTACTGTGATTTAGATAGGGTTAGATGTCATAGAATGACCAAGATCTTTTTTGTTGTTGGCTCCCTCTACAATTAAAAAAAAAAATTGAAAGAATAAGAATGGATATATGAGTTTAATTTAAAATTAAAATCAAAATCAAAATCAAAACATACTTTTTTTAATACTAACTTCACCAACAATAGATGAAACATGACAGCTGAGTATTTAATCTCGTCATAGAATTGGTGAAAATTGGTGTTTGATATATAAATATTTAAGACATTTTAAAATTATTTAAGATGCTTATAAATATAAGGATAATTTTATTTTATGAGTATTTTATATATATTATAGAAAAATTAAAAAATGAAATTTTAATTCTTATAATTTTTTTAAAGATATCAATGTAATTTAAAAATAAATAAATAAGGAATTTCACTACAAATAAATTTTACTTTGTTGTAGGGGTTTTATAGACATGAGATTTTCACATGATCAAGCTAGTCTAATTCTCTCCACCAAAGTTAAGAAAAAACCAATGCTCCAAATCCACAAAATTCATACAATGTACATGACACAAACAACAAATTGAACTTTGAACAAATGCTGCTTGGAGCTACTAAACACAGCAAATTGCCCTAACCAAGTAATTTTACAGCTGTACTAGATCATTTAATTTGATTTTCATTTAGCTTATAGTTTCCTTCAAAACCAAAGGAATAAACAAGATAGACAGTATAGATATTCCATTGGATATATAAAAAGTTATGTATAAAAATAAAATAAAATAAATTATAATTTTGTAAAGAGAAAATGATCTAAATATCCCTATTTGTAATGAAGGTCCCCAATAAAAATGGTCTTGCCTGACTTAGGTATTGGATGAAAAGAAACCCATAATTCATAAATAGGTATTTAAAAATTAAAATTTTAAATGGCTGCTTCAACTAGAGTTATACAAATTAAGACAGGTCAGCTCTTTGTTCAGCCCAAGGAGATTGGGCCAATTTTATAAGCTTTGTACCTTACTTTATTTACGATGAGGCCAAGTTGGGTTAGACTAAATTAGTTGGGCCCACTTAGGTTATCTTTTAATAAAAATTTAAAATAGTCAAAAATAAAATTTTTCAATAAGCTTATATAAAAGTACATATTGTCTTTAAAAAAATTTTGTATATATAATATTATATATATAATTAGATCAAACTAAATCAAGTTAACTACAATGTTTAATCTAAAACTTTAATTTATTCAATCAAAACTATATTTTTTAAAAAATCTAACCAGATGTCAAATCAAATTGAGTGAGCCAACCAAATCATAAAAGTAAACCCTTGCTATGCATTTGGTTGAGTAATTTGAAAAAAAAAAAAGAAATATAAATTGTTAGTAGATAAGATAAAAAATAATATTTGTATTCATATTTTTTAAAATGTAATTTAATAGTTCAAATGATAATTTAATAAATAAAATAAAAAATAATAGATATTACATAAACTAACACTGACCCTTGCACTTGTAGGAAAAAAAAATTTCAGTGGATCTCACATAAAAAAAAAAAAGAAAACAGTGTGTGAATAATATATATATAAATATAAATAAATTCATAACATGTAATTGATGAAAGTCATATTGTTTATAAGCCGTGATTTAGCCGTGATTTACACTGGCCTTGTGTGTGTGTGTGTGTGTGTGTGTGTATTCTGTAATATAATAGACAATGAATCAAACGGATCATTGGCGTACCAAAACGGCCCGTCAAAACTCGTCAAAACTGCATTCAAGTGGTAGTAAGTAGTAACAACCAGGAAGAGCATGAGTATAAAAAGCAGATCATGTGCTAACTTAAATGTTCCCACCCACATTCATCATGCATGTGCATCCTGCAGATGGCTCCTACAGACTGTGACTTCTAAATTCTCGGTGTTTAATTTGTTGCAGATCGATGAATGATAGATGTCAACTATTAATTGGTCCAATTTTCATATTTGTTTCACGTAAAATTAAAATTTTGGATTTGATTTCTTTAATTAAAAAAATGACAAATATCAAAATTACAGCTCAATTCATGACGAGTATGAATTTAAATAGATGTTACCCCTCCCTAGTTTTGGCCATAATTTTTATGCTAGTTTGTGATGGAGTTATCCTGAGTCCAATTTTAATATACTCATCACAATTATTTATTTATAGCATATCGAGTTGAAATTCCCACCCAAAATTTGATCAGCTAAACATTTTAATGGCTTCGAGCAGTTCATGTGTGTCTCTATATTTTGAAATATAAAAATTCAAATTAATTGCGTTTATTTAGATTAGTTAAAAATCACAAATAGACTAAGTGTATGTATAAAAATTGCACTATATTATTGGCAATCAAATTATTTGTAAGTTTAATGAATTTAAATATCAAATTTAATACATTACTTAGATTAAAGAAACTTGTCCGTATACTTCACAAGCAATGCAGGTAATAGAAGAGCATAAATTATAAAAAAAAAAAAAACAGAAAAAGGCATAGAAGCTAAGACAAGAAGGAATTGATATTGTTACAAAGCTGATGAATAATATTAGTTTCTTTCAAAAATTATATATATATATATATATATTGGTTTGTTCAATTAATTTATTACATCCATACATAAAACAAGAGAAAAGTAGCACGTGGTGCCGCTTGCTTGATTTGGGAAGTTCACGTTATTCAAGGGACTTGAGGGAGCTATACACCGTTTCAAGAAGAGTGAAACGGTGCGTTTTGAACAAAGATTTTTCTCAACTCAGAGCGGATCTTGGTTAATTAGCATATTTTATTGGGGCCATGGTGCCATTTACATGTTAACTATATCGAAATCTTGTGGGCGGGACACTGGACTTGTCCAATTAAAAGAGCCAAGTCTGGGATTAAACAAATGTAAATGAAAACTCCAGTCATCCACGGACCTTTCTATTGCTGATTATAGTCCCAATAAATAAATAAAAATTTAAATAAAGTTAGTACTATTATTTCTGGTTGCCAAATTGGAAAAAAGGACACCCAAATATTATAATCTCGTTCGTCAAGACAAAAGGAGGAAGACAATGTGAATTGACATACATATAAGATAGCACCAAGACACCTAATTTTCATTTTTTTTCGCACCACATAGTTCAATCTTTCTGAAAATTGAATAAAAATAGAGAAAGAATAACAAGATTTAGTGACTTTCAGAAAGTTATAGTCTAAAGTAAAATAAGCATCTTATACCCCAATTCTGGTTCTGGTCTAGTTTATTGATATTCTTCAATCCCCCACTTTTAGAAAGGGGAAAGCCCTCACATATATGGATTCGTGAGAAAGATTCGAAATCCAAAATCTTTTTTATATATAAATTGGGTGATGAAAGAGTATATAATTCACAGCACAATAAAGGAACCAACCAGCATCCAAAAACCTCAATTAATGCCTTTTGTGTATGTGGTCACTACAATTATATCATTTGGGTTCTTCCCACATGGCCATGGCTGCAGTCGCCTGCCTATATGATAATGAAATTACAAAAACCCCTTCGATGTTAAACCAACTAACCCGGATTCGAAATCTCAGCTTTTCCCCTCTTGGAATAGTGCTGTAGAATGTTGTTCCAAAGAAAATAAATTTAGTTCTTTAATTTTGATTTAAATAGTCTACATCTTTCTTTATTTTAAAAGTTACCTTTATTTTACTTTTTACTAATTCACATGAATTAAGAAAGTTAGTTAAAATAATTAATTTTTTTAAATTTATTTTAAATAAAAATTATTTTTTAAGAATACCTCTATTTAATGTATATATATATTTTTTAAATTAATAACCGTTACTATTCATAATTTGATTGACTCATTTAATGAAATATATAATTAAAATATTATAATTAATATACTAGATATTAGTGGTTTATTTCTTATATTGTATACTAAATCAAATTTTAAAAATCTCTTATATATGATATCACTTGAAGTATTTTTTAAAAAATCAAAAACATCAAAATAAAAAAATAGATAATTGACAATAAAAAAATTAAATTTAAATAATCTATATTAGGTTTAAAGAGTTTAAATTTACTCTCATTAAAGCACTAGAGAATCTGAATGCTAACTAACCAACCAAGTGTTGAGCTAGTAGTCACGTAGATCAGCCTTTCATATATTATTATTATTTTGATTATAATATTTTAAATGTTTATATTTATTCCGCTAATATTTAAGATAATAAATATTATTCAAAATATTGGAGTGTTAAGGATGATAATAAATATAACAAGAAGACAAATTTCAGAATTTTCATTTTCTTAGCTTTTACTTGAATCATTATTCTGATATATTTTTAATTGTTATATCAAATATAATTATTTTAAATATAATAATTTTTTCAGTATTTTATATTATAATATTTAGGAGATTATAGATTATAAAATTAAAGTAAACAGTGTATCAATCATGTACGCACATAGTATATGTACTTTGACATACTGTTATATATACGAATTTTAATCTTCTTGTTAGATGCTATTAACTCAAACATCTCTTATTGTATTCCTAAAAATATCAATATGATTAGGCCCCCTTTCACCTATTTGAATTTTGATTTAAGAAAAAGACAAAAAGCCTTTTAAATTTCAATAACTTCCCTATACTTTTAAAATTAAAAAAACAAGTCTCTCAACTTTCACAATTTAAATAAAAATTAAATTCTTTTGCCTTTTTTTAATAGCTATTTGGTATAAAATTAGATGGTTATTTCCTTATTTCTTTTTTTAACTTTTTGTAAATATACTAGTACTGGAGACCATGGAAGCTTGTCATGTTAATTGTGTTTGAGATAACAATTTTGAAGAAAAAATTATAAAAAATAACTTATTCTTTTACGGCATATTTGGTATCCTATGAAAAAAAGAAATAAAAATAAAAAATTAGATAAAATATTAATTTTATTCTTATAATTATTATTTAATATTATTTATCAATTATCATTTAATTATTAAAAAAATATTATAAATATTTTCTATTTATAAAATTATTATTATTTTATATCTAACTTAATATAAAGATTGAGCGACTTGTTCAAGCCACTGAAAGGATTTTACACTTTTTTTTTTCTGAATTTCAGCATGAATGACTTGCGAACATATAACATGTAATTATATATAATACTATATATTCATATTTTAATATAAAAAAGATTTATGTATTGTGATAAATACAGAAGCCCATTTGGAAGCAAGAAGGAAGTATTTTTTAAATTTATTTTCTTATTTTTTTATTTCTATATATAATATTTTATAAAAAAAGACTTAGAGTGTCATACGTTGAATCGTAAAAATTCATGTATAATAATAACATATTATTTCACAAATAAGCTCCAAAACTTTCTACTGCAAAGCGCTAAAAAAACAACCGCAACTTTCAAAAAATATATATATATAAAACCAAAACTGCCAAATAGGCTTCTGAGTGACAATTCAGAGTTATGCTCCCATCATTTATGAGCTCCCTCCACTTAATAACTCTCTCCTCTCCACCACCCCACAGTCTGAAGCAGCAGAGGCACAGAGAATGAGAGAGAGAGAGAGAGAGAGAGAAGATAATGTTGAGTCCTCTTGTGACAGCGTGCAAGGTCAATTGTAAAAGCTTGCTCCATTTTCCATTGCCCTCTCGCCAATTTGAGACATTAAATGCTCTTCCACCATCCAATTAATGAGTCTCTACAAATTGACAGACCATCTCATTAATCCCACACTTGCATTCCCCATTTAATTCAATTCCCCTTTCTTCTTCCACTTCTGACCCCACTCTCTCTCCTCCCTCTCTCTCTCTCTCTTTTCTCCGTCACATCTCCGATCACTACCCACCAATCATGTCTCTCCACGTGTACCACCAGACCGGCCATTTTTCAAAAATATTCCCACTTTGTTTCTTCTCTTTTTCATCTCCGGTTGTACCTCTCCGGCGACAGCAATGCCTCGGGGTCGCCACACCTCAGCCGGCTCGACGAGAAAGCCGCCACTCCCGCCGCCGCCACAGCCGCTGACGACCTTAGGAACATCGGGCTCGCTATCGACTTGCTTCGCCGAGACGAGCTTCCTCCCCCGTTGTATGACCTCATACTTGACTCCGACAAAGGGAAGAACCCCCGTCGCCGGAAGAACGGCGACTTCATCCCTCTGTAGTATCTGAACGAGAACACTCTGGGCTTCCCCAGCGATCCGAACGGCGATGGCCTTTTGCTCCAGAAGCTGCTGCTACTTCCCCTTCGGTGGTACCGCCATGGCGAGGCCGTCGCCGGCTCCATCACCATTCTCTCCGACGGCAAGCTCCGTTCGAATCCAAACGAGTAGGAACGCTTCAGGAGGAAATCGCGACCACCGTTGAATTGATCCTCCGAATTCGCGTGGTTCCTTCTCGGCGATTGGTCCTCGATGCAAGGAGTGATCTCCGAGACTAGAGAATGAGCCGCCGGCGATGGAGCTTCGACCAGAGGCTCCATACTGATTCTATGCAAAATCGTGTCGTCGTCGAAGCTCGGCCGAATCCTCGCCGCCATCATCGGCGTGAACGGGGATTCCGCGCGTAAAACGCCGGAGCGGCAGAGAGGGCAATTCGCGTGTGACCTGAGCCAAACGTCTATGCAATCCACGTGAAAAGTGTGAGAACAAAAAGGTAGCGTGCGGACGTAGTCATCGTCTTCGAATTCTAACAAACACACCGCGCAATCTCGTCGGGACTCTTCGAATTGTCCGTTGGATTTGGCGGTGTAGAGGGAAAACGGTATGGTCTTGATAACGGACTCGTCGAGACCATAAGGGGAGAACACGTGGGGGCCATCGATTGCCTCGAACGGGGAGTCGTATGGGAGAGAGTCGAGGTCGCCGGAGGATGAGGGAAGGTAGGACCGTCGCCTGCGGCGGCGCCACCGGCGAGTGAGGCGGATAATTGGAGGCATAAGGTGGCGGGAGATGAGGCGGGAATAGGTGACGACGAGGAAGGCGGTGGCTACGATGACCACCATTGCAATCAAAGGTGGACTGAAATCAACCGGCAACTTTGACGGCGGAGGTGATGATTTGTTGACAGAAACCGGAAGCAAAGGCGGCGCAGCGGTGGCCGGAGAAGGAGAAGGGGATGGGACCCGATAGTGAAAGTGAAGAAGGGGAGGCTGAGAAGAAGAAGAAGGTGGAATCATCCTGACGATGAGAATGATCATGGAGTTTCTGTGAGGACTGAGAAATAGGGTTTTTGATTTTTAATGGTCATAGAGAGAGAGAAGAGAGAGAAAGTGGAATTGGGTTCGATGGTTTAATGCAAAAGTTGACTGTTTATGTGTGTGAATTTTTTTTTTCTTGTTCAATCTTCATCTGCTTCTTCAGCTTACAGTGTGTGGAAGAGAGGGCAATGACTGTCGAAGACACGTCAACTTTGGTGAATTTAAGGCGAGGAGCTTTTGTACAGTGTGGGCGATACCATTTTTCCACCGTATTTAAGCCAAAGATACGTCATCGATGATGGTACAGTTAATATTTAATTTCCCACCGTAATATGATATTTATTTCCTTTGACCCTAACATTAATGAGTGGCCTAGTAAGTCATGGTAAATCACTTAATTGGTCTCGCCCATTGCTTATAGCGAATGGAAGGCTAACAAACCATTCAATGCATTGTTTATGAAAATTAATATTTTTTTTAATAAGTCACATCCTTTTTTGTTTTTCAAAAAAAAAAGGCATGAGATATATGTATTTTTAAGTATTTTTAAAATTTTATTATTTAAAATGTTGAATCATACTATAATAAAAATAATATTAAGCGACTTAAATGTTAAGAGATGCTAGTGACTTCAATCTCTATTTCACTCCTTTTTTTATTATTTTCAATTTTAAGACCTTTTTTTAATAAATACTGTGTTGAATGGGTGCCATATCTAATTGCAATACAGGATGCCATACAAAGTGAGAAGAGGGATGAGACTGATGGTGGATTTTTTTGTTACTCATCGCTTTTTTCACTTATAGTTTATTCTACCCTCATCTCATACTTTAGTAGTTTTTTTCCCCCCTTATATTTGAATTCTGTTGGAATTCGAGATGTGGGATGCGGTAGAACACTTGTTTATAGCAACATTTAATTAAAACAAAAAACAAAAAAATTTGGAAGACACACATCACAATAAATGATTTTAATTTTAGGTGAACAATTATGTAATGTTATATTAAATTAGTTAAATAATTGTTCAAATGATAAATATCTAAGTCTTTTGATAATATATATATATATATATATTACGACATAGGTTTGAGAGCAAGAAATAAATCAAGACGTATATACTTTAACCCCATTCATATTTTAAATATTTGTATTCAAATATTGTTTTTTTAAATTTGTATCAATATTTAGCCAATAGTTGACTTGCTTAATCTGAATGAACTGACGGGCTATTTGATTAAAAGATACAGAGGTGAAAAAGATATGAAAAATAAGTAGACGGGAGTAGATAAAATAAAAAATATTATTTTTATTTATATTTTTTAAAATAATTTAATAAATAAAAATAATTATTATAAAATTCTATAAATAAAATAAAATACATTTGCGCTGACAGATTTTCAATTGGAACAGATTGACCTGAAATAGTCCTCCTTAGAATGACAAGTGTTACAGGCAGAAAATGCAGGACGTAAAATGAGGCAAATGGGATGGGAGAATGACGACGCAAAAGCAATGATATCAGCAAACAAGATATAATAATAAATTCATTTTCTTTGTATGGGTTATCATCTAAAGGAAAAGCAAGGTTTTTTTTTTTTCTTTTAGAAAAAAAATGTCAGAAACGAAGTAACAATTTAGTAATTTTTACGAATTTTTTCAACCCTCAATTTAATTTTCTTTGTTTTTCCTTCTCAAACGATTTGAAAATTTCACCTTCTTGTATCTTCACGCCATTATATGCAGAAAGAAAGTTAATCAATTGATGGGGTCTCTTTGTTTAATGTTAAAACGAGTTTAATATCTATACTATGTTTTTTTTTTCATAACATAACATTTGATTTTTTTCTTTCTGAAATATTTGTTATCATAAATTTAGTATTTTAATAGTTTCTTTTAATTAAAACTCTAATTTGATCATTCACAAACAAATAATTTTTTAATATAATCTCATAAAATTATCTTATCAATTTGATCCTTTATATATAAAATATCTTCAATTTAATTTTTTACAAATAAGCATTTTTCAATTTAATCTCTTATAAATAAAATTATTATCAATAATATTTTTCTATTATTATACTGTAAATAAAAAGGCTAAATTAAGAATCAAATTAATAGAAAATTAAATTAAAAAATACTTTATTTTAAAGGATGAAAATATAATTTTACTTTTTAAATTTTTTTTTGTGAATATTTGTAAAAGACAAAAGTTAGCATTGACTTCATGGACTCTCACTCAAACTCATTTGGTATACAAATGATTAGGTATAGAAATTAAAATGAAAATAAAAAAAATAATTTTAGAGATAAAAAATAATTTTAGTATATTTATTTTTAATAATTAATAAATAATATTAAATAATAATTATAAAGATAAGATATATATCATATATATTTATATTTTTCTTAATTATACCAAACGGGCCTGATGTAAATTTTATCACACGTGTAAGGATGCGGCTTCACATGTGACTCGACGGTTCAGATTGTCTGCAGTAATAATAATTGCTATAGACCATGTTGTAAAAGGAATCGTAGCCCTTCATGAAATCGTGCGGTGCATAGCGCAACACATCAATTAAATAATGAAATAATTTTTTTATTAGATTGGAGCAATCAAAATAGCCCCATCCCTCCCCTGCAGTTTATTGTGAAGGAGACAGACCCATTATTGCAGACTATTCGAATACCTCACCCACAATTTGGTTGCAATTAAGAACGTGATCTGCAATAATTCTTATTATTGCAAAGATTAGTGAAATGGGGTCGTGAAGAATTACTGCAAACGTGAACAAAATTTGGTCATGATTGAGATTTTCTTCAGATCTATCACTGCCTTGCAACCCATCGTCCTCCTATTGCTGAGATTTTCTCCAAATCTATCCACTCTGTCGCCGTTGTCTCTAGTTCCTCTTTGAGCATTTCCGATATCATCTCTGTTGTTGCTATCGTCACTGTATCACCGACAAATTCACCATCTCCAATTTTTGATCCATCATTTTTGACATCGTCTATGAATTTTTTTTCTTAATTAGATAAGTAATTAACTTTTTTACTTTTTTTAGGAGATTAATTGGTCTGCAAGTAAATTTAATCCATCTTATTCAAAGGGGCCAGGTGGTTCTGAATCTGGATTTTATTGTGTAATTTGAGTTTGTATAGTTTTTATTCTTATTTACTTAATAATTGCCTATTAAATAATACTTATAAAGATAAAATATATTATATATATTTATATTTATATTTTTCTTAATTATACCAAACGGGCCTGGTGTAAACGGCATTGTATGTGTAAGGACGCAACTTCACGTGTGACTCAAGTAGTTCGGATCGTCCGCAGTAATAAGAATTACTGCAGACCATGTTGTAAAAGGAATCGTAGCCCTCTATTAAATCGTGCGGTGCATGGCGCGACACGTCAACTAAAATAATGAAATAATTTTTTATTAGATTGGAGCAATCAAAATAGCCCCATCCCTCCCCTGTAGTTTATCACGAAGGAGACAGACCCAATATTGCAAACTATTTGAACACCTTACCCACAATTTGGTTGCAATTGAGAACTCGATTTACAGTAATTCTTATTATTGCAGAGATGAACGAAATGGGATCGCGAAGAATTATTCCAGACGTGAACAAAATTTGGTCACGATTGAGATTTTCTTCAGATCCATCATCCCCTGTAACCCATCATCCTCCTATTGCTGAGATTTTCTCCAAATCTATCCACTCTATCGCCATTGTCTCTAGTTCCTCTTTGAGCATTTTCGATATCATCTTTGTTGTTGCCATCGTCGCTGTCTCACCGACAACATCACCATCTCCAATTTTTGATCTATCATTTTTTACATTGTCTATGAATTTGTTTTTCTTAATTAGATAAGTAATTAACTTTTTTGCTTTTTTTAAGAGATTAATTGGTCTGCATGTAAGTTTAATCTATCTTATTCAAAGGGGCTAGGTGATTCTGAATCAGGATTTTATTGTGTAATTTGAGTTTGCATAGTTTTTATTCTCATTTGCTTAATTCCCCTACAATTGATATAGTGAAACTAGTTGAATTCAAAGGCACCATTTTATTGATATGTTGAATTCTTGTGGAATGAAATTGTGTTAAGTTGTTAGTGCAATGTGAGAGAAGAATTCTGTAGTACAAATTACACAACAAAATCAATCAAATTCCATGGCAACTTAAATTTAATGGATATAATGCCATGCCACCTAATTATTTCAGTTGATTTTATATTATACATTTGCACTTTTTCATTGGTTATCATTAGACTATAACTTGTATGTTGAGTTTTGGTTCATTGCTGTTGTACTAAAGTGCTCAAGTTGTATTGTTATATATTTATGTTATTGGACATGAGAATCGTAAAATATGAACTGACCATAGAAAGTCCTCAGTTTTGTTTATATATATATGACCATGGAAAGAACTAAAACTATTTTAGTTCTATTTTTATAGTTTGAATTGAATTTCTTTTGTGTGAATTAAGCCAATGTTTCTTATACAAATTTCTTGTACATGTCCTTACTGCAAAAAACTGAATTCTGACTGAGAGTTTTATTTGTGGTAAAACTCTTGTATCTACAGTAAGGGACCAAAATTTGGTCATATTGTATAACTCTTGTATGTAAAACTGTAAAATTCTTGCAAAACTGTTATAAAGCAATATAGTCATATGGTAAAACTCTCGTAAAACTACTGAAACATTTGATTGTGCCAAAGTGCTGAATTCTTGGTGCTAAATATTGTAGGTGATTTGCGTAGCCTACAACTCAAGTGGACAACAATATTTTGAATGAATCTGCATCTCAAGTGGACAATAAGAGTAGACAAAAAAAATCACCTGCCCTCTTATGTAGGATGAATTAGCAATGTATTTCACATTGTATATTATGTTTCTCATTGTATAAGATGAATTAGCAATGTATACCACATTTTATAGTAATATTTCACATTGTATAAAATGAATCAGCATTGTTGTGGTTGAAAAAATTTGTATACTCCACATCACATGTACTTCATATTTGATTGAAATATATTGTCTAGAAAAGTTAAGTATATTATTGTTCATATCCAATAGCATTTACATTTCATATACAAAAACCAATATCCTTCATATACAAAAACCAATACATTCCATATACATAGTTGACAGGTTCAATGTAATGGAACACCAAATAGCGATGGTATGTCATGTGACTGTGAAGGATGATCAAGTGACTCCTATATTCAAAAAAGACATAAATCACTTAAAGTCAATAATAACAAAGTAATATATTTGAATATTTTAAAATCGTAAATGCACTTACCATCAACAATATAGTTAATTCTTATTGACTCCCACTTGCTTCTATATTTATGTGAGGTGTTAGAATGGAGTTGGCCATTTGGCTTGATGATGCATTAACCTATAAATAAGCAAAAATTATTATAAGTTCTTAAAAGAAGGAAATGAATGGGAATTAAGTAAATAGTTAAATCATTATAAATATTATATTGTAGATTCTTGTGTTTGGGACTTAATTTCAGTAGGAGTTTTTCTTTTTCTCTTCATTCGGGCATCCATCCAACTCATAAAGTGTGTCTTATGCTTTAGACCAATTTTCTTCCTAAACCCTTTTAGCTGTGCAATGAGTTCACTAACTGGTGTTGTAATATTGGTTTGTCTTGCTTCAAACGGTTTTCCCTTAGCTTATTACATAATTCATCCACCACCTTGTTTAGAAATAAGAAGTCTTCTTCAAAATCAAAGACTTCAGTGGCAATCGTATGAGTTTAGGGCAAAGTTGTCTATATTGTTTTATGCTAGCAAGTCTTGTATCTCCCTTAACCTCCCGTCCTCTACCATCATATATAATATCACTTTTAACCTCTTTGGTCCATCTTTTTAAGATGTACTTATCAGGAACGATTACAACATCCATTACATCCAACACTTTCAAAGTATGGCAATATAATATCCCGTATGTCTCAAATTTCCTACAACTGCACCTAATCAATTAATCACAAGGATCAAACAACACCCTCCATTCTCCATCATATCCAACCATATAAATTGTGTATTCAAACACTGAATGTGCTTCATTTTTATGCTTTATATGGGTTGTTAAGCATAGGTCAAACTTCTTTTGGAAAAGTTCAAATATTGTGGAGGTGTAAATTGGTGCAAGTTGTTGCAATATAAGCGAATATTGACATTTCAACTTTGGTATTTTATGCCGGGACTCAAATTCACACCTCAACTCATTGTATTGCTTGTTCTCCACAACCTGCTCAAAGTGCTTAAAAACTGAATTATATCCATGTTTGGATTCATGCAACTTTTAATCTCTACATTTAAATTTTCACTGAGTTGGGTGCTTCGCATGCCAATGGTGAAAGCTTTATTCATATAACATGCTGCCCACTTTTCCTTTATGTCATACATTGATCTCACCCATGTATTTCCTTCAAGTAACTTGGTCCATGCTGTCTCAAATTGTGCTTTTTCATCATACTTAAACATACACCGCTTGAAGTTAGTCAAAAAATGAGAGCTATTTTTCATCAAATTTTCTAAGTGCTTTGTGTCATTTCGTATCAAATGCCATGTGCACAATACATGACAAGTCTGAGGCCATACCTCCCTAAGAGCTTTAGCCATTGCCTGGTCTTGATCAGTAAACATAGTTTGGGGTTTTTTTTGCCTATGTGCTTTTAAAAATGTCTCAAATAACCACTTGAATGAATCTGCAGTCTCATCATACAATAATGCAACACCAAAAATCACTACTACTCTGAAATGATTAAACCCTACAAAGATAGCCAGTGGTTTATGTGAATTGTTAGTGCAATAAGTCGTGTCAAGAGAGATCATATCGCCAAAATACCCATAATCAAGCAACATACGTGCATCCGCCCAAAATACATTGTTAATTTATTCCTTTATATCCATTTGATATGCATGGTAAAATGATGGGTTGTCCACCAATTGCTGTTGGAAAATACTGTAATAGACAATCGACTTCCCCATATACTATATTCCGTTGTCTCCTAAATCAAAGATAATTTTTGGCATCTAATCTGGTATAACCAATGTTGGCTCTACCACCTACCTATGTACTTATTAATTGAAATGACGCTTTTTGAAGAAGTCCAGAATCTACAATTAATTCAATTTGATGTACTTGAACATCAAATATGTTTTGTTGGCATGCCAACATATGTGTTGTTTCGGGAAAATGAAAGATGTGGTTATGCTGCTCCACAAACTCACTTACTTGCAATTTTTCATTCTTTTGTATGAGTGACAATCTTGCAGGACAACTAGTTCTAGTTTCAAGCTGTGAATTGGTGGTCAAAAAAATCTCGCTTGTCTTCTCGTTGATGTCCTTATTTGCAACAAACAAATCGATGTGATATTATGATGCCATCTTTCTTCCTCTTATTAAGATATTGTTTTTTAACTCTAAAACCAACTTTGCCCTTGTAGCTAACCCAAAACTTCCAAGCTGCTTTAGTATCATCAAACTCCATTCCAATTTTAGGCTTCCATCAACCCCTAAGTTGTCATTTACAGCCGATGAAATAGTAGTGGCACTGGCTTCCCTTAAATTCATTCATGAAGCTTGGTTTAAAATAATATAAACTTAAGATGTAACTTCATTAATGGGATATGATTTGTACATATATCATGGGATCCATCATTATTTTGTTGGTCCTTCCACATTCCAACCAAGGTCGCACAGATTGGGAGAAGTTTTTTTATACCATAAGAGCTTGTAGTTAGCTAATGAGAGAAAAATTGTAAATGTAAACTTTATAATTATGTTTTTTAATTAAATTTTCTAATTATAAATGGTTTAGACTTTATACCATAAAAAACATTCACCACGAAAAGATTCACCAAAAAATTTACCAAATTATTTTCTAATAGTAAATGGTTTAAATTTTGTATCATATAATATTCACCAAAAAAATTTACGGACAAAAATTGTGAGAAAATTCCGAATAATAAATGATTTAAAATTCCTAAAAATAAATACTTCATAATTTGTTCTTCAAATTTCCTCCGTACCATAAATGATTCACCAAGAAAATCATTAAACTATTTATTTTTTTAACTTTACCTAAACCATTTTTGTGTAACTGTCTGATTTTTTTTTTTAATCTGAAAGTTGCTTATTATGGTTAAAGATTCAGGATGGAATAGAATATTCAAGCTTACCAAAATGGTTATAATAAAATTAGTTGTGCCATCCATACCTGCGAAGATGGAAACTCCATGGCAAAAGATGATGAAAAGGTAATGAAGATGAAGATGGCTGTGAATGAGGCTGTCAAAAACGCTGAATCATTGAATCAGAAGCGAGGAGCGGATGATTCAGTTTCGTGCCATTCTCCCATTTTAGATTTCGTATGCTTTAAGCACAAGGATCTAATAAATTACAATAAAAACGGTGCGTTTTTGATGTCATAAAACGGTGTGGTTTGTTGCGTTTCGGAATGTCTGGAGTCATAACTCAAAACGCACAGTTTAGCGTGATGCGGCGGAATGGTAGCGGCACGATTCAGCAGATGGTTAGGATTGATTTTACTGCATAAGATGCTGTAATATGAAGTAATGCAGAGGATCCGCTTCCGTGACTCGACCTTCTTTCTCTTCGCTCTCAAAACGAGCACTCATCGGGAGCGTCTAGGGTTTAAGCATTCTGTGTGAGCCTGGTCTATCAGCATCCGAGAAGCCATGTTTCCAGGAATGTTCATACGAAAGCCAGATAAGGCTGCAGCGCTGAAGCAGCTGAGATCTCATGTGGCCATGTTCGGCGCTTGGGTCGTTGTCATACGAGTCACCCCTTACGTCCTTCACTATCTCGTCGGCGAGAAAGACGAGCTCAAGCTTGAACTCTAGATTCTGATCCCACATTCCTCATCAGGTAATGAAGCAAATTAGTTTAACATAGTAATTGTAAAATTTTCTAACTTTGTGAATAAACCTGTTTTGACATTCATCGTGTAACATATAATGGTGAATTTTTTATGCATTGTTTTTCATAATTTCGTAATTAAACCCGGTGGCCGGGGTGACTAGAACAATGTAGATTTTTTTTTAATTAAAGAATAATTCAACAATATGCAAAGGGACTGGTTGGCTGTTTTCAGCGGATGAATTTCTTTCTTTATTTTCTTTTCTTCGTTTTCATCTCTGTTTTAGAAGGGTCCCTGATCCTTCTGCATTCTATGTTAGAGAATTAAAATCATATGGAAGTTAATAAAGGCATGTTTTTGTTTGGCTCCCGAGAAGGTTGAAGAGTTAGAAAGGATGCTTTGTTTTTGTAATGCTTAGAAGAGTTCCACTGCCAATGTTCAATGTTGATATCAGATAAATTTGAAAGAAAATGCAGTTTGGATTTTACGAATTTCAAGCATTAGTGTAATTGAAACGTGTCCATTTAAAGATGGTCTGCTCCGCTTGTGATGGACAACTGTGATTTTATTGGAAAGTCAGTTGTGGGTAATTTTTTTTTTCTTTTTTTTTGGTTGGGGGGTGTTTATGGAACTTCAATTTATTCATAAGGGCTAAAATTTAAAATATATTGCTCCCTAAATTATGCACATATCATACTTAGTGCAGGGACGTAGATTGTTGGGTGGAGGCAGTGATGTTGCAAACAAACATGATGCCTTTAACATCCATTTCTGCAAAACAGCTTCCCAGCCCTACCTGAAATAGATCATACTAATGGTTTCCCCAGTGGGGATTCAATTGAAATGAAATTTAAGATTCATATGACATAATTAGATTAATTGAGATCACTGACTATCAATTGAAGCATATGGTAAATCTTCGTTGAAGAGTTTTAATTTATCTACTCTTTATTGTTTTCATTTTATAATCTGATGGATACCAGTTTACAAGCACTGAAATAGAAAGAAACCTGATCCAGGAAATAGGAACCAAACACCAAAACAAGAAGAAAATTCTAGCACTTCAAGACTGCTAGAGGTCTCCAACAGAACCCTGCCACATCAATCCTTTCCTTCCCTCCTTTTCAATACCTTCTTAAAACCCTTCCTAATGACTCTAGTAAACTCCCTCCTGATAAAAATACCCAAACAGCCACACGTATTACTTTTTATTACCTAGCCACTTGTACCATTTTTTATCTACCCCAGCCTATTCTTCCTCATACACCTTAATAATTGGTATCCTATCATAATATTGTTCCATAAAGTAATAATAACAGGAAGAGTGTTGAAAACTGCAGATGAGATCTAGAGTTTGCTGTAAGGAAGAAGAACATCCTTCTAGATTGGGTTCATATGATTGCTTTTACACAGGGCAGTACTCATACAATTCACTTTTTCAAACTTAGGTTATTAAATGATTGCTTGGCCCCCTTAATTAAGCTCAGGAGATGACATTTACATTGGGAGCTTGCCAGCTTGGAGTGTGTGCTATGTCGTTACCCTTGTCCAGTGGTCTCATTCGTTATGTTAACTTGTATTTTTGGCTAAAGAGGCATTCGAGAATGTATTGATAATGTATCTAAGGGCATAAATTTATCAGTCTCAGGTGCTATATTGTACATGCTAATAGCTGCTCTATAGTGCTTTTGCTCTTTTAACCTTGTATTTCTGCACATTGTATTTTGTCTTCAGAATTCACTCTTCATTGTGGCCTTTAATGTTACAGCTGCTTTATTGTTGCTGAATGCTGTCATATCTTCTCCATAGCTTTTGGCTTTTGTTTCTTGGTTATTTTTGACCTTTATTTATCTTCTTTTGATAAACTGCTTATGGGATTTATCTTGCTGTTAAATTCCTGCTTATATCTCCTAAGTCTAAACATCAGAGAAATATAAAATCCAGTTCCTTTTACTTGTCTTCCATTTATGCTTGTAATGCCAAATAAGTTCTCAGGTTTGTTTATTTATTACGCTTGGTAGGCAGATTGATTGTTCACGCTTCCAGCTGTTGTTTCTTGATACACTATTCTGTATCATGTCTATTCCCTCTCTTTCACTTTCTTTCTTTTTCCTGCTTCTGCGAATCATGTTTATTATTTGAGCATGTTTTATGTAATTGCATTCTGTTTCAATAGGTTCAATTGGTCCTGCGGAGAAGAATGGACTTTGGGTTCTGGAAGAAATTTTTGGAGTAATATCTTTCATTTACTCTTTTTTTACGTAACCCTTAAACCTTGAGCTATCATATGTTTTGAGCTCAATTATGTACATTTGCATTTGGTATGGTGGCGAATTGTGTTATGTGGCTACTGGACAATTTAATGAATCTTGTTTATCTGTGATAAGCCATGAAGAATAGCTTTTTGACACATCAACTGGCCACTGCTTTTAGATCATGTTTTTTTAAAAAATGGTTTCGGTTCCTTTAGGATCAGATTTCATATTTTGCATAGAAAAAGAATTTCCATTCAGCTTTCTCAGTGGGTTTAGTTAGGGTCGCTGAAATGAAAATTGTAGTTTAATAAGTAAAATGTAATTAGATAATTATATATATAAATAAATTAAGAGTTACTTACATAAACTCATAAGCTATTACCAAATTATTCTTACTTTATAAAATTTTAATAATTAATTTTATCATTAATGATAATTCACTTTATACATTTAGCACGTGCCTCCAGCCCTCCACCACAAGTTTCATATCACTATCCTATGATCAGGGGGTCCGTATGATAAAACAAGGCAAATTTGAGTTAGTCCTTTAGAAAGCGATGGCGTACAATGTTTCTCTGGTCGCTTACAAATTAATTTGACTCAGGCTAGAACATCATTTTTTATTGCTTAAACATTTGAAAAGTGTTTTTCAACCCACAAAGTCACCAAAGGATTCCGTACCTATGATTCTCTCTCAGTCCCTTACAAGTAATAACCATCCAAACAAGTGAAAACCACTCAATAACGTCAAAGAAAATTAGAAGAGAAATAACTCAGAGCCCAAGGCAGAGCATAATTTATAAACCTGAAGTGAGATTGATTTTAAGTTTTAACTCATCTTTGGAGTATTTTGCGTGGAAAAACGCACGACCCACGGAAAAAAGAACATAAAAAAAAAAGCAGGATTCGGTTCACCCACTTGCTGGAATACTACCAAGAAGTTCTGGTTTGGGAAGGAGATGTCTTTATTGCCCAAAAGTACGACCTATCGACGGAGATTTTCCCAAAGATAAAACATAGAAATAATTACATTTCATTATGATTTAGTTTTTAATTCTTTTTACATATCATTTTTTTAAAACCTTGATAAAAAAATACTTCAAAAAACTTTCTTTAAGACTAATTCATTTTACAGCCTCATTAAGCACCATCAGATGTTTAAACTTGTTCTTCTGCTTGGCCTCACGTTAACCAATTAACCGGTAGAAGCTAAGCTTACCATCACGTTGCGGCTATTTGTTAAGAATGGGTTTTGTCATACCCTGGAGGGATGGAGATTCAAATTGGCATTGAATAAACTATCACTTTCTTTTTTCTGAATTGCTGGGTCTATTTATTTGTAATTTTCAAAAATTAATATTACACAAGTTAATTCTAAAAAATAAAAAATAAAATAAAATCGTTTGGTTCTTGTGGCATTCCTTCCTGTGTAACTTGCTACTACCCTCACTGATCCGTAATTAATTTTGGACAGCCTTCCGTATGGAGAGTTCCATTTTCAACAATACAGCAACTTGTGCTTCAATGGAAGGCAATTCTATGAAGAGCTCAATCTGCTATCTATCTAAATCTAATCCGCCTTCACTATAAGGGAATAGCTACAATTGTGAATACAATTTATTTTCCCCACTAAGTCTTTTTAAGTGTTAATGGACGGCTGTCATAACCTGTATGGAAAATTGCCAATTATTTTCACTTTCACAGACAGACAAAAATGATAAGTACTCTCTTAGCACCGCATCTGAGTTTGCAGCATTTCTTTCCTTAAAGCTCTAGCCAGTTCCTCGTTCCCCTGTCTAATATACCCATCAATGAAAGCATCGTATATATCTGAATTTGGTTGAAACCCTTTTCCTACCATCTCTGCCTGAAGCTTCAGTGCTTCTTCCATCCTCCCCTCATAACATAACCTCTTTATCAAGGCCACATAACTCGTTTCCTTGGGGAACAAATCAAATTTATCCATTGCATACCTGAGAAACTCCACAGCTTCTTGAACCCTACCCTTATCACAAAGTAACCTAATCATCAGGTCAAGGGTTAAGGCCTCTGGCTTAAAAGCCGTCCTAGACATATCCTTATAAACAAGAATAGCCGAATCAATATCGCCAATATCACAATATCCCTTGATGAGATGCTCATAAGTGGCAGCAGTACTTTCTATACCACCCAATGCCATTTCTCTGAAAATTTCTTCAGCCCTTCCAACATTTCCAGTCTTGCAAAATCCACCAATTATGGTATTATAACTCACTACATCAGGCTCCAATTCCTTATTTCTCATTTCTACCCACAACTTCTCAGTATCTTCCATTCTCCCTTCCTCACAAAATGCAGCCATCAATACAGTATAGCTATAAGCATTGGGAGCACAGTTCAATTTACCCATTTCGTCCCAGATCTCCTTCAGCTTACCAACCGAACCATTTTGATAACAGCATACCATTAATGCGTTATAAGTATACACATTCGGGATAACTCTAACATCCCTTTTCATATCCTCCTCGCGTTCCTCATCTAATCGAAAAACCTGTCTGTAAATTTCATATCCTGCTTCAACCCCCCGACATTGACAGACGCAATAAATCAAAGAATTCAAGGTACTGACTTTCAGGTTAATCCGGCGAGACTGTAACAACCTCATGATTTCAATTGAAGGGTCAACATTTTTTGATCCCAAACAAGCTTTGATCAACAAATCAAACACAAATGGAGCCGACCCACAATTTTTATAAGTCTTCACGAGATTCTCGAATACCTTTAATGGCGTCGACCTGAGATTATCTTCGTAATCGTTCTCCGGCAATTTCGAAGCACGAATAGCCATCCGAATAATGTCCTGGGCATGCGATTTGAGACGGCCACGAGCGAGAACGTGGATGATTGTGGAATAAGAGGCGAGGTTGTGGTTGCAGAGGGATTTGCTAAAGCGGAAAAACTGGAGTGCGAGATGAGGTTTGTTCCTAAGGTGGAGGGTGATTTTGGAAAAATCGGTGGGGTCAATGCCATTGGGGTAGAGAGAGCGGAGGTAACTCCAACGAGACTTGGAACGATGGTGGGTGAGGATCGAAGCGGCGGTAGTTACGACACTTTGGGTGGTAGAGGCCTCATCGGAGGACGGTGGTGAAGAAGAGGAAAATAAGAGAGAGGAGGATTTGCGAGCTTGGGATGCGAAGGGAAAACGTTTAAGGAGTTGAACCGCCATTGATAGGAACGTGACTGTGAGCTCAACTCAGAAATCGGATCACTTTTTGGGTTCGAAAAACGCCACAAACTGCCGCTCTCTGAAGCGGGGCGAAGAAACAGACACGGAGATGGCTGAACCGCATTATTGGATCAACCGAGAGTAGTGAGGATAGAGACGGAGAGGAAAAAAAAAAAGACCCACATTTGATTAATATTATTAAATAATAATTATAAAAATATAAGTAATATATTTTTAAAATTTTTTTTGTTAAATATGTAAGAAGTTAAAAATAAAAATAAAAAATAATAATTTTATAAATAAAAAATATTTATAATATTTTTATTTTTAATAATTAAATAATAATTTATAAACCGTGTTAAATAATGATTAGAGACAAAAATAAAATTTCACCGCATTTTCATTTTTCCCGTTCTCAAGCGATTCCGTGGAAGTAGCTTTCACACTTTTGAAGGAGGCAATCCACTCCGATTTTATAGTTATCGAATTTCTCCAAGTCTGATGCTTCGAATATCAATTTTGGAGTTGTGCTAAAAGGAGATCAGGACCATTGTCTTTGCTGTCAAACAACGGAGCCAGTAACGTCTATGGGCAACACCAACAAAGACGGATTATTTGGCACTGAAATACCTCTTAGAACAAAAGGTAATTATGCCAGAACACTACAGATGGGCTCACAAATTGTGGGATTAGACTACGAAATACTTTATAGAAAAAGGAAAGAAAACGCGATGGCTGAGGCGCTTAAAGGAAGGAACAAGGTGACAGGGGGCAAAACGGCACTTGAGCAGCAATGACTACCAGAGTCTCAAGCCTTAATAAAAGCGTAAGAGACTCTTGGGCACAAGATGATAATCTGAGAGAATCATTGATCAGTTGAGCATCAATCCCCAAGCCCATCCTAAATACACATGGACCCATGGCACACTCAAGGAAAAACGTATTAGTAGTTGGCAAAGATGCAGAATTAAGAATGCATCCCATTCAACACTTTCATGATAACGCCACTAGAGGGCACTCAGGAATGACCCCAACTTATAAGAGATTAGCCACTGTATTCTACTGGAAAAAGCATGGAGAAGGATATGAGAAATTTTGTACGAGAGTGCCAAGTTTGTCAAAGACATAAACATGAAAACATAGTTACCCTAAGCCTTTTACAGCCTGTGTCCATTCCAGCTGCTATGCGGACAGATTAGCCAAGGACTTCATAGGAGGCCTCCCTAAATCATATAACAAGTCTGTTATTCTTGTAGTAGTAGACAGACTTGGCAAAGGCGCTCATTTCATGGCACTCCAACATCCATATACAACAATGGAGGTGGCACAAACCTTCATGGATCATGTAATGAAATTAAACAAGTTCCCTCAGCCTATTGTTACAAATAGGGATCCTATTTTGTGGAAGGTTTTGGAATGCTCTTTTTAAGCTACACAAGGTTAAATTTCTGTATTCCTCAACTTACTATTCTCAAATAGATTGTCAGACAGAAGCACTAAATAGAACCTCAAGTGCATGACCAGTGGTGATCATTTCAAGCAACAGATAAAGTGGTTATCACTTGCGTAGTATTAGTATAATACCTCTTATCATTCTGCTATGGGGTTGTCACCATTTGAAGCCATTTATGGAAGACCACCGCTAGTTCATATGCCTTACTTAGCTGAAGAAAGAGAAACAATTACACCGCTCCTTAAGCATAATTTGCAGAAGGCAAAGAATCATAAGGTTTAGGTTGCAAACTGCAGAAGAACAGAGAGGGAGTTTTCTGAAGGGGATTTGGTTTGAGTGAAAATACAAACTTGAGGAACACCTTTTGCAATGCTTTACAACACAAGCTTTCGGCAAGATACCATGGACATTTCCGGGTTATACAGAGGATAGGGAAAATTAGAGCTACCAGAGTCCTTTAGAATTCAGCTGGTTTTTCATGTGTCTTTACTCAAGAAGCATAAAGGTGGGTATTTCACTAGCTACTTAGAGCTACCTAGGGTTGACAACCAAGGGTATTTCCATATGGAACCAAAACTAATTCTTGCAAGGAAGGTAATCAAGAAAGGAAATCTTCCTGTCACTCAAATACTGGTGCAAGGGAAGCAAAACAATCCTGAGGATGCAACTTGGGAATCAGTGATAACTCTTCAGCAACAATTTCCTGACTTTGACACAGTAGCAATGCCACCCAATCCTTGATGACAAGGATTTTCTGTAGGGAAGGGGTATTGATATGTGTACAAGTTAGTAAAGAGTTAGTTAAATATGGTTGTTAATAGTTTATTAGTAAATGAAACAGAATAGGGAGGAACTCCTATTAGTTAGATGTGACTAAGAGAATTATGACTCCTATTAAACTGTTACCTCTATGTAATGTAAATAGAGGGAAAGGGGGATGTGTAAAGGCTTTTGAATGATAATGCATGTTCTCTGGTAAATTACCAGTTCTTTTCTCTTTCTTTCTCTCTCCGTACCAGAAGCTTCTTATAACAAAATCTTTTGTTTAATTATATTGAAGCCAATTATCTATGAGGTTTGACAGTTAATATTTTGATGGAAAAGATCAAATGACAATGTTAAAAGCATTTTAATAATCAAAGATTAAATTAAAAGAAATAATATGTGAAATATACAATTTAAAGTACATTTGTCTACTAGTTCAAAATAAAGTTTTTCTTGATAAATTTTAAGTTACTCTTGTGTATTAAAAATAATATAAATTAATAAAAAGATATTAATATTTACTAGAATTAATTTGTGGGAGATAAAACTTGACGATATCTGTTAAAGATATTTAATGAAGGGTATTGTTATTAATGCACTATTTTAAATTGGTGGTGAATGTAAATTTTATGGATATGGATAAAAAATTTATATGGAATTTTTATATCTTTATTATTAAGTTTTTTTAATTAAGACATAATATTTGAATAATTTTTATAACTCAACATTATATTATATGATTAGATCCTCAAAATTTTTTTGACATATTATATTTTATTAAAAAATCTAATATAAAAAATTATACCTATGTCTAATTTATAATACAAACACACTTGGAAGAGACAATTAAAGTTCTTAGTTTATTTTTTTTAGAAAAGCTAATATATTATACAGAAGAGTTTTAAATCCGGATAAAAATGTACTATTATACATGAGAAACAAATTCTTAATATTTCATAACTTCAGTGTTTGCATTTGGAGGGATCGTTTTTAGTTTTACCTTTTTTAGGTAAGCAGCATGAAAATGGAAGAAAAATTCTTTAAAATTTTTTACTCTAAATTTTTTGTAAATTTAGAGGAAAAGAAAAAGAAATAAAAAAGTGTTACCAACCAAGGGCCTACAAAGAAAAAAAGATGCACAATGCTTTCTAGAAACATAGGCAACATATGATTGCTTAATGATCACCTATTAAATAAAATCATAGCATTCCTTAGCTTGTGAATATGTCCAATGATTGTGTGAAGTTTCCGCCAGGGCTAGAAAGCTATTCTCACAATATTGTTTATTATTTGTCAATAAAATTGGTGAAGTTGACTTGGCTAGTATAACTGGAAAAAGAATGGTAGCAGATGGCAGCAAATATTGTGGATTTATGATATTTTTTAGCACTCTTCAAAAAAAGAAAAGAAAAAAACTTCTTGGTCTTTTTGCTTCTTCATGTTCTTCCTTTTTTTCTTTTTGGGTGTTTTCACATCTAGAATAAACTGGATAAAGAAGCACCAGGGTGATACCTATTTCACTCCATTGCAACATGTTCGTGCCTTTTTTGCTTTAATGAAATTCCTTCTTATCCAATCCCCTTTTCCATTCTCCCTAATTTCTTTCTCCACAGTCTCCCTACCTCCAAACAGAGGATGAGTAAAGAGAAAGAGACGCAACAAATTCTAGAGCTTTAACAGAAGACAGCAATTTAAATATTTTTCAACTGATCTTAGTTAACCATAACAAATCCATCTTATAAGATTCTTTCTTACATTTGTCATGCAAATTGATGTGGTTTTCTCCACTATATTAGGATTCAAGGAATTTTTTCAGTCACTTTCCTAATTTCCCTTTCCTGTTTCAAATCATGTACACGCAAAACTGAAAGAATTGATGTCCTAGTGCAGTTGCAAAAGATAGTATGAAAGACTAAAAGGAAGGAGGAAGGAATAGTTTCATTCCTGACAAAGAGCAGATATCAGTACAGATGAGGCAGAGCAGAGAACAGCTTTTCACTTCAATCTCTTGAACTTGCAAGTACAATTTCTGCAGAAGATTTGGAAGAAAGTACCCATACAAATGACTTGTACAAACTGGAAGCTTCCTGATGTCTTTGTTTCTGTACCAAAAGAAACAAAAAGAAAAATGGTCAAAAAATTTTAAAGTTTAAAACAGAATAAAGAAAAGAAGTTGGAAAAAAAGTAGTACCTGGACCTTATAGGTCCGTTGGGTTGCTTGATTCTCCTGACCTTCAGTTCTTCAAACAGGCAATACTGTTGAGCACTGACTCAAGGGTATTGATTCTCCACAATCATTCACCTCGCCCACTGAGAAATATCTACCCCCTTTGTTAAACCTTGCAACGATTACGCAATTTTTTTCTTTTTCTTTTATGTTACGGTCAGGCGCTGTTCGAATCAACTTGTACGTATTTTAACTAATTCATTTATTTGGTTTGATTAAAGGCAGATTATTTAAGTGATTACCAAGGGATTCACAAATAATTTCTTACAATTTAACCCCAAAAAATTAGAATAGCTAGAACTTGAATATGTAATGGTATCCCCATTATGCAGCTTTGGTTAAATTCTTTATTGAATTGATAATGTGATGCTTCGCTCAGAAAAATCCCATATCCTATGATGCTCAATCCAACTTATTATGCTACAAATATTGAAAGACATACAATCTATGCAAGAATCAGTTCCTCACATAAGCTTATGAGCGATAGGCATATCCTAGATGAAGATACAAATGGATGAGAACACAAACCAGACTAGAATTTCTATCTCCAAAAACAAAGTTTAGAAAACTACTATTTAAGAAAAGGAATTTATTCTATTATTTTTTTTTCCTTTCAAAACTCTAATTACAGTGATTGCGTGCGTGTTATTGCTTATTCCCCATCCTCTTTAACTTTCAATTGCTTCTTTAAATTGAACAAACTATCCTTTTCATGATCTGCATAATAATCATTTCTTAACAGCAATGCAAATTAAAAACTTGTGTAACAGGGTGCAGCTTAACAGAACTTTAGAAGACCACATAAAGTGAAAATTGGTATATATTCTTTCGTGGGACAAGACCTAATATACCTTATGCTTTTCCTCTTTGCCTTCCTGATGACGCAGGGATTCCCATGAACTCTATTTAGTATTCACCACCATTCCCGGAGGAACAAGTCCTTTCCAATTGCTTGAATCATAAGCCAATTTCTCCAACTTTCAAATCACAATTTTCTAGCCTTCAAAAGCAGCTCTAATTCCCCATCAAGCAACTAAAATCCAGATCATACCCTTCATATTACTCTTTGATTTCTTAATGTATTCCTCAAACAAATCTCAGAAATACACAAACACGACCATGAAAAACAGTGAGATATCCCATTTCGGTCATCCACAACACAAGCTGAGTTTCGAGTACTCACAATTCCCATTCAAATGCGATGGCTGCAAGGAAGTAGGGATAGGCTCGCGCTACAAATGCTCCATTTGCGACTACGACCTCCACATGCATTGTGCGATACCTTCCCCTACGATCTACCACCCATTCTATCCAAAATGTTCGTTCCAATTCCTCTCTCGCCCACCAGGCGACACACCGCGATTCTGCAACGCCTGCGAGAAGGGCGTATCAGGATTCGTCTATCACTGCACGGCGTGTGGATTCGATCTCCATCCGTGCTGCGCCAAGCTTCCGATGGTCCTTGACGACGGAGAAGTGAAGCTGTATCTGTATCAGAAGGTGAGCTCGGCGTGTCACCGATGTGGGAGAAAGGGGCGAAGCTGGAGTTACAGATCGAAGTGCAAGAGCTACAATCTACATGTGGCTTGTGTGAGGGAGATGGTGGTGGAGAGTTGGCCTGAGATTTATATGGGATGCAAGAAAGGGAGTAGATTGGAGAGTGAGATTCCTAGCTTGAAGAACACGCTTCAGGGTAGCCATGGTAGTGGCAGAAGCAAAGGGAAGGTGAGGAAGGGATGGGAGATGGCGGGGATGGCTGCGCAGTTTGTAGTATCAGCAGTGTTGGGAGATCCAACGGCCCTGATTGGTGGGATTGTGGGGTCCTTGATGTCACGTGCTTGATGGTTCTGTTCCAGATTTATACATCAGTTGTGTGTGTGTCTGTATGTATAATATATTCACGCAACGGTCCAAATTTACCTTTTCATGACGGGTTATATGTAACAGTGTGGCGCTTTTGTTGCTAAATGTGGTTTGAACTTCGAACTCTGTAGTTATAGCGTATAGGACTATCTATGTTGTGGGAAGTTTTTGCAATCTCAGTATAATTTAAAAGGTGAGTCCAGTGTGAAATTTAAGATTTTTTTGTTAAATGCAATTCCAGTATTCCTTAATTTGGGCGGATAATAATATAAATTACCACCCCGTGGTGCTGTTCTTTACTCTTTTTGTTTAGGGCTCCTGCATTACTTTTCAACAGGGTTTTCATTCTCCCTCTCTTTTTAATCTTGCGACGAGGGGTGCGTACGGGCGTCCAAATCAGGTCAGATAAAAGAAAAAAAAGGGCAAAGTAAGCCAGGTTACATTGTCTGCTTGGGTTGAATTAGGCATCAAGTTGGCTAAACTGGTCTTGTTTGGTTTAGCAATATATAATAATAATAATAATAATAATAATAATAATAATAATAGAGGACCTAATTGAAAACCCTTTTTTAGGGGTCATTTTGCAATTTTGACAAAAAAATTTTAGTTATATTTTACGAATTATATATAGGTAGGAAGTCAATGCTTTTTACTGGCATTCTCTTAACAAATTGAGCTATGTCGAGTCAACGCAAAGTGTTGAGTTGAATTTTTATTTTAGAATTTGAATAAATTATCTAACTTCTAACTTCTTATAAATAATCAATATAAGAGAGATATAAATAAAGCCACCACTAACAGAAATTATATCTTTATTCTCTTCAATTATTGTTAAAAGCTAATATCCTTTCCAACCCGGCAAAAAGTAACATTAATATCAATATAATATATATTCAAACAAAAGAAAATTACAAACACAATCACCCAAAACACTAGCTGACTGACATAAATGCAGAAACAGTGGACTAATTAAGGCGGCACTCTCTCAACCATTTTGAACTTGAGAGAAAAGGACTACGCAAGTCGTAGAGAGTCTAAGAGGAAGGTTTCATTTCGGCTTTGATGGCAGCAACTAGCTGATCATAAGCTTCTCCCCATGCATTCTTCATGTCCGATGACCACATTTCTGGTACTGCTTCTTTTATGGTTTCCAAAAGTGCGAACTTTGTCACCTTAACAAAAGGAAAGAACAGATTATACATTAATCTTGGAGAAAAGAACTCACTAATCAGATATATTTTGACACCTGAACAAGGAGATTCTTAGGTAAATTGACACCTGAACAAAGAGAGATTCTTAGGTAAATATAACTTTCTTCGTAAATAAACATATAAACATATTAGAAATGAATTTTATTGAAAAGTGTACTCAAATATGTTTATATATTTATGAAAGATTAAGTTAGTCTACCTATCTTTTATAACTTGGATCTACCTAAAAGTTTCTTTTGTAATTCTAAGGAGTTCTATCTTATAAGATGTTGAACTCTCTCGCTGATAAATATACTTTCAAATCAAAATCATAATGAGAATAAAAAATACGTCTACTGGTCTCCTTAGAATTATCAAATGTTCTCCTGTACTCTTTTTATCAACGTATTATAGTTTTATAGAAGAATACATTGTTTTCAATCTTATATATAAAAGATTTTTTTGAGATTTGATTTAATTTTATATATAAAAATTAAATTACTCGTGTCTGATATATTAATTATAGTATTTCGATAAATAAATTATTCAAATTATAAATAATGACTGTTATTAATTTTAAAAAAAAGTATATATGACATTTATGAAAAATAATTTTTATTTAAAATAAAATTAAAAAAATTAATTATATTTAACTAATTTTTTTAATATTTATGAATTAATTAATTATTTTTTATATAAAGTATTAACAAACATTTAAAAAAACTTTATTTGTAACAGTGTCTAACTTAGCTGATCCGCAAATTAAGTCAAATACCTCATAATGCTCGTCCACCACACCGCTTTTGAAATGGACAGCGCCTAATCTTTTCAAGTTTGATTCTCTCACTGTGACTTTACCAGCCTTCCGCAGTTGAACTGCTGATTCACACGTCTGCAATAATATATCCAAAATGAAAAAAATTACCAGAAGATATAATATATAAATATAAATGGTGCTAAATTTATGATGGATTATAAATATCATAGTAGTTCATCTATATAGTGAAGAAGTAGAGTTAATGGAGGTCAAAAATAGAGTAAACTTACCATAACAAAGACATTCACAGCATGAGGCTTGAGCTTGGGGTTTTGCTCCAAAGGGACTTTTGAATCTCTCAAGAACGAGAACAATTTCTGAGCTGATGGGGCAATCTCAAATATTCTAAATACAAAAAACGAAAACCATAATTAAGAAGGCAGCTAAAGATGAAGTTGAAATAAAAAAGAGGATTTAATGAAGGAGATTCTTACCTCAAGAAAAACTTGAGACCCAGCTCTCCAGAATTCTTCTTCATTACGCCCCATGAATTCACCACTAGAGCTTCTTGCTCTTCGGTGAAACATTTTCCCTCCGAGGTGCTCATCTTCTCTGGTAACCCGAGGATTTTGCAATGGAAATTGATGATGTTGAGGAATTATGCGTTGGTGGGGTTTTTGCAGTGAGATATAAAGAAGACGAAAATGGCCCTTCGTGGCAATGGGGAGCCATTCTCATCCTGTTGGACTCTGAAGCCTCATCGTGTGCGCACCAATCATAGCTTAGCTGTATTGATTCAATTAATTAAAAGAAAACCAAACTGAAAAACCAGATGCTGCGTATGCGACGAAACGAAACCATGATGGTATTGGCCTCTGGTTGCGTAAGCCATGAACTCACAAATGGATGTTTCTGTCTATTTATTTACCATATCTGTTTGATTCCTTGCAATTCCTCTTTCAAACTTTCCCAGGTCAACCATGACGACTAGGTGCCGAACCTGACTGTCGGCGCATAGGCTAAGATGCGCATTCTCTAGATTTTTTTTTTCCTGATACAAAATATCGTTTTTTTTAATATTTACTAATTAAAAAAATATTTTTATTCTGTATTTTATATTTTATAAAATAAAAAAATTAAAAATTAAAAAAATTAATATAAAATTTATACCATCCAAATCAAATTTGGACGTCTAAGATAAAATGAGATGCGCACATGATTGATCCCAATTAACTTTCTACGTGGCGCCCCGCGTGTTCATTCAATAAGGTCATCAGAAATAACTTGAAAATTTATAAATAAAAATAAATTATACTTAACATTTTTATTTTAAAAATTATACCTAATTTTTTTAATTTATTTTTTTAAAGAAAATTGTTGCATAATAAGCATTTTTAATCTCAGTTGAAAGTTAACGTAATTTAGTTATCTTTATTATAGTATTAAAAATAAAATCAATCCCATGATCTGTAGAAAGTTAATTTATTTGAAAAAAATAAATTAAAAATATCAAAATATTAAAAAAATAATTTTTAAACAAAAAAAATCAATTATAATTTACTCTATAGATAAATAAATTCATTTATAGGTGAAATTACAATTTACTTCAATATCATATGATTTGATCAAAGTCATTTTTTTAAATGTATTTTAAAGCATAACAATCAATTTATTTAATTATCACTTAATCTAATATTAAAATGAGGAATTATTTTACCATAAAACGTTTCACTTGAACTTACATAATCATGGTCATTGTTGAGATTCCAATAACATTTAAAAATTAAAATTGTGAACTTAGTAGCCTCACACTACCAAAAGCTTGGTCAAAAAAATATATAAACAAAACAAAATTTAAGAATAAAATAAAATAAATAATAATAAAATGGTTAGGAATATTTTAAGTAAATATATCAACAAATTTACTTCCTCAGACAAATTAAAAGTCCATCCACGTGGAGTCTAAATCACAGCTACCAAAATTGTGGGATTCTGGCTTCAATGGTCTATTTGCAAACCTCCCTAGCATTTTATTTGCTCGTATATCTGTTTATATATTTCAGAATTTATTTGAGAGAAATAACAAAAGAGAGAAAAAAAAGAGAGAAATGCAGAAGTGAAAAATCTACTCCCATCATTAGCCCAAAAGAAAAAAAAAAAAATCTAAATCCGTCGCTCGCACTTCCCTCGAACAATCAAGACCTTGTGGCAAAATATTAACTACCAAAAATCATGACAACTACAAGGCCAGTGAACAAACATATCAACAAAGGTAAAAAGTTAATAAAAGAAAGATAAGTGAAGCACAAACATGAGTAATACAGCTAACCACACCCATAATTTATATCTGGCTTTGCAGCAACTGCCGAAAACGGAACTTCAACTCTCTCTTTCACAACACATCGAACTTCCCCATTTTCTACCACCGGAATTCTCCCTGGTGGACATCTAGCTTTTGATCTCTCATCCTGACTTTCCGGTCGTTGAAGCAGGCCTAGAACCTTGAAGTTAGTACCTAATTTACCCAGATTAGGTCCAAAACCAGACAAACTTATTATGGATACCACACCAACAACAGTGAGCATCGTTTTGGCTGCAGAAGTCACAAAGAATCCCAATCCTTTTCTCGAATTTTTTTCCTCATCTTGGACATGATTTTGCTCTTTTTCACTTAGACTCTTCCTCGCTTCGATCCTGGGATCAAATGTGATTAACCCATTGCAAGCAGAATTATGCATGGAACAAATGGTATAGGGAGGACGGCTTGGATATGGAGGAAGAAGGAGATTGTTGTTGTGCTCCACTGTTTCGCTAGCAAAGGTAGAAGCTTCTTGTATCACTTCCAACTCCTTACCTTTGTACTCCTTGAGTTTATCAATTAACATTTTGCGGCTTTGTTCAATCTCAGCAAGGGCCACTTCTCTTTCATACTGCTGTTGTTGTTGTAGAACCTGGGCATTGCCACACAACAATTAAGAGTCCTAAACCACAAATTAAGAGTCCTAATAACAAAGTAGAAGAGAATAATAGGGAAGTTTCAACAATATCATCTTTCAAATCCTATGTCCAATCATCTTAGACTGGAATGAGATTAACCAGCACCCAGTGATAGGATCATAGTCCATCTTCTCTAGACAAACAAATGATAATTTTAAAAACAGCCTCACATGCTTGTAATGACAAAAAGCATTAAGAAGTGTGAGATTGAGAGCTTGTTGATCATCAGTTCCAGGAAGTTCCACTTGACAGGCGATGAATGAAAAATTCATTTAATAACAAATGCTATGGGACTGTATCTGTGGTCAAACATGAACATATACACTGAGTTTATCTTATGCCATCTAAAATAGTGTTGACTGCAAAAAAGCAGCTCTGCCGTCCAATTTGTTATAGCTATGCTGTGGATTATCCAAAGGGCCATAGAACTCTTTCTACCTGGTATAACTAGTTCAATTGTTGTTTGAGGTATATCAATACCTATACCTGCAGAGAGGAATGCTGTGAAGCAAACAAGCCCTTCATCATGATGGCAACTGTTTTTCACACTAAAAACATATTATAAGCATCAAGAGTTTTTGCAACTTTCAGACAGATAAAAAGGCCACAATTTCTACAACTTAGATGTACCAACAACATTATTGTTGGTAAACTAAATAATTAAATTTAAAGAGTCAAGCAACAGGAAAATTTTCAATAGAGATTCTGATGCATAACTCAGCACTTGTACCAAAGAGAACAGAGGAAGCAAAAGTGGCATATTTAGAGATGGGAAATGCATTGAATTCCACGAACATGTATGCACTGCACAGACACCGACAATAAAATAGTAGGTGAATTTTGCTCATTTACGCTAAAAGACATGTAGAATATGATGAATTTAGACAATCTCAAATAGAATGGGATTGATGTTCACACCAATCTCAAACATATTAATTGAAGCATATACTAATCTGCCATGAAAGATTCTTGAATAAATTTTAAACATACATAAATCTATGGCTGACCAAATTACTTGACATGAAACTTTGGATGTCACTTTATTACTATGAAAGGCTTGAATTTAGAATTGCAGACTCAGCTCCTCCTCTGTCATTAAGTCAACAGATTTTTCATGGAGAGAGATATCTGTTTAATTCGACAATACCATGACACAGGATAATGTTTAATGGAATAAAACATTTGGCGATGCATGGAACTTTTTTCCCCTCTTAATTCATGGTACCTAGCAGGTAGGATGGTATTCCTGCCATTTATATATTGCCATGTACTCTAATTTGTTCCTTTGGTCAAAGCCATGTAATCTAGTTTAAAATCATGGCTGAGTTGAAGCTAATTATAAGGAAGAATTGCTTATTTGTAAAAAATAAATAAATATAAGTGGTATTCAATTTTTTTAGTACTATGGAAGTACAACAAATATTTCCATATGATGAGTAGTTTCTATTGAGTGGGCCGGTTGCTGAGGGGCATAAAAAAGTTCCGCCACCAAGGCAATAACTCCTGACTTTTTGGTATGGTCAAAAGTTTGGAAGGCATGTCTGCCAGTTGCCACCCTTGACAAGCAAAGTGCTGCAGAAATTTAGCTTTCAAGGGCAGAAGATTGCTTCAATGGATTTTAACCAAAGACTGCTGCAAAGGGAAAGCTTGAATAGAGTTTAAGAGGACATAAATCCTCACTCTCTCTAACCCTCATACGACCATTACAGACCTAATGCCTAACCACTAGACGGAACCTAGGACAAATGATCCAAGTTCCTGTTCTGAATGCAGTTTTCTTTGCATTTGGATAAAAAGAGATAATTCAACTCATTCGACAAATCAAAGATGCAAAATGCATACGAAATTAGACCATACAATATCATACGATAGAAGAAATATCGTAAAATTAAAAGATATCCCAATTAAAAACCCTGAAAAAAGAAAATGGCTTTGAGGATAACCTGCAAGGAAGATAGCTGGTTCTCCAAGGATTCCAGGGCATCACAAATGTTCAATAGCCTTTCTGCTTCTTCTTCGTTATCGTCATCCTCTGCATCATTCACTTCTTCGTTCCCATCAGGATGTTCCGTCGGGAGGGGACCATTGGGAGGCCCGCCCGCAGTGGGCGTGGCTCTGTGGATGCAATTGCCGATCTTCAACCTAAGTTCTGTAGCTCTGGCCAACACTAACCCTATTCCCTCGTCTTCCATTTAGGGTTTGTGAGTCTTGACCTAAAATCATTCACTGTTTCATCTTGATGATGGATTTCAAAGAAAAAGGGTATCTCAGTTAACCGCCAAAAGACATCTCTCCTCACTGAGGTGTGCGATATTTAGTGATTCTGGTGATCCCCAAGCAGATAGAAAAGAAATTAGGAATCGCGTATTCTTTGTCTCTTTGCTTCACTTTCTTTGTCAAAGCTTCCCAACATCAAACAAACAAACAAACATGTATTTTTCTTGCGATACAGGTAAAGGTCAGAAATAAAAACAAAAATAAGAAGAAAAGAAATTGATTTTGTGAATCGAGAATAACTCTTATTTTTAGTTTGAAAAAATAATAAATATAGTTGAATAGTGATTAAAATAATATAATAAATATTACATATACTTTTTTATTTTATTTTTTATTTGAGTACTAAATATGCCTTTATTCTATCTTAATATATAAAATAAAAAAATAATTTTTTGAATAAATAATAATTTTTGTATTTTTATTTTTTAAAATAATTAAAAAATATAAATATTGTTAAATAATAATTACAAAGATATCTCATATATTACATACAATTTCAAAAAAGTATTCCTTTTTTTTTGGTACACAATCAAATGGAGTATTAGTTCTTTTTTTCATAAAATGAAGAAAAAAAAAAGTCACCAATTTTTTTTTCTATTTTAACTTTTATTTTCAAAATAAAACATTAAAAAAATAAAAAGATATGCTTGAGCTTATGTATTTGGTGATTTCAATTATCAAATATTTGTTTATATTCCATGCATTAATATATTATATATATACTTGATTAATTTATTATATAGGATAAAGATACAACTTTGAATGTGAGATTTTTTTATTTAGAGTCATTGTCAAAGTATATCATTGGTAGATAAGACCTAAAATGATAAGTAATATGTAGTAATGATTATAAAAATATAATAAATATTATATAAAAGTGATAAAAAGAGAATACTTTTTTAATATTTGAACCAAACAAGCCTCTGGCTTGGCCTAATACAAGTACAGGAATAATGCTTGAAACAGGAATGCAAACTATGGCGGGTGGAATAATATAGTAGGAATCTTGGAATGAACAACTATAAATGACTAAGACACACTCTTGTGGAAGAGATAACAACCTTCATATATATATATATATATATATATATATATAGTTGCCTTGATTTTCAATTTTCAGGGTGATATTTTCTTTTAATAATGATTTAATAAAAGAGATGCTAACTTCCTTAAAAATCCACTTAAAAAACTAATTATGGATATTTCCAAAATTTACTTGAACTAAAGTGAACCATTCTTTATAATATACAATATTAAAGACAGAAATCGAATACTATTTTTAAAAGAACAGGTCCTCTGAATTGTCTTCTCTAAATTTTCTCCAGAGTCTCTTACAAATAGGCGGTTTCTTCCTTGAAAAAATAACGTTGAAAAAAAAAATGAAAAACGTGAGAGACTTTAGAGGGAATTCATAGGGGGGCAATTCAAAGGATCTGTACTATTTTAACATGCCATTTGGTTTTTGCTGCACCAATTACCATGTGAGGCAAGGATTAGGAAATTGCGGTTTTCACTGTTGGAGGACGTAGTCTCTAACACAACATCATTTCAATTCACAACCCAATTCTCTACAACTCTCATAGACTCTCTCAAACTTGGAAAATGTGGGAGAAAAAGTAAACTAGATGCATCATTACAAACTTATCGATAATGTTCTTAGATAGACTAGGAATGACAATTGAATCACAACCATGCCAATCTAACAGGACTGATGATTTACAAGCTTCAGAGTTCATATATATGACCAGAAAACATTTAGGGTATGTCTAGGAGTTGGAGGAGAAGGGAAGAGAAGTAAAGGAAAGGGAGGGGTAATTATTTTTCTTTCCCTTCATTGGGAAGATTTTCTCTTTCAAAATCTCTAGAATTGGAAAAAATTAAAAATACAAAGGAGGAAAGAGTTTGAAAGATTTTTGAAGGTTAGCTGAAAATTCATCATCATCCTCTTCTCCTTACTAATAACTTCTAAACAAGAGAAATGTTCCGATTAAACCTTCCCTTTCCTTTCCCTCTATTATCTCCCATCCAAACATCTCGATACAAAAGTTTGCTTACTAGTCTGCCACTTCCAGGTTGAGCAGTTTCACTTCAGTCATGCTAAGGATTCAACAGGCACAAAGAACTCCGATCTCGATTCATTTCAACATCAAGTCTTCTTTATCATGGCTAAGAAGTAACTCGGGATTTTTTCATAATTATCCTGAATTAAGATTCATCTGTCATTCCAAGTTCTAATGCTAATATCAAATAAGGCATGAGATTACCAGGTTAAATCCTTTGAAAGCAAGTAATGGAAAGTGAACTTATGAGGGATCAACTCAATGCCTTTCCAGCTTCCCTTTGATTGAAACTCCTGGATGACTTTCCCGTGAGAATCAGGCAGGTAAGTCTTGACCATCTCCATCAAACCAGATACACTGAGACGTGAGCTTTTTGCGAAGAAATCCACTATCTTCGGAACAAGTATTTTCTGTTCCTTAGTGACGGAGATGGTGGACTGAATGTACTCTTCTTTTGCAGATTCAAGCTCCTCCAATACTCTCTTGGATGTATACAAACGCACCTGGGAATGTAACGACCAGCAGAGATTAAGGTACCAGATAAAAGGGTTTTGAAGAGCATGCATGGCCATAGTTGTTGTAATCTTGATTCAAGAAGGCTGTTACTCCATATAAGCAAGAATAACTAGAGTTATAATCAAATCTATAGAAAATGTGTCAACTAAGTGATCAGGAACTACAGAAATTATTTCTTTGTCTCCTTGAGTTTCCACCAAGAGAGATAACAAATATAGAAGGGCAAAACTGTACCGCAGGATCAGAATGGCTTCCTGAACTGAGTGCAAATAGCAGTAAAGGTTCCGGGTGGTGTATTGCAAATGCTCTTCTTGCATCTCTAACCTTAAGTTTTGTCTTTGAAGGGAACAAAATCTGCAGCCACTGGAAGAAAAGGAAGGTGCTTTAGTCTCATATAATGTAACACCGTGATAGTAAACAAGTATCGAGAAGGACTTCATTCTGCACAGAACTACTTTGCTTGTAGTGTAAAATAATGAGGAAAAGTTTATGTGGAAGTTTCAGGTAAGTTCAGATTTACTTGTCCTGGACGAGGCAATCTGCATCCCAGAATGAAGTTCTGTATAAGGTCTACGGTTATAGTATGACCCCCAATGTTATATGCAGCCTGAACCATCATCAACTAGTTTAATTCAGAAAGACTTCGGATCAGGCCCATGGATTTGTGAGTTTTATTATTAGGGACCAACTCACCTTAAGTACTGAAGACATTCTTTTGGCATTATTGGCTGAAATTCCATAAACTAATAAAGCCTGTAGATGTCAGACAACAATATGGTAGGTTTGTCTTTAAGACTTGGAACAAAACCATAAATGAAATAACATTGGAAATTCCAAAACCAAAAGTTTACATGCATCACTAGGGCATTGTGCACGTTGATCCAAAAAGCTAGTTTTTCTTCATGCTCCATGTTTCTAGGATTAACTTCTTCCAACCGAGAAACTAGTGAACTGCAAGAAAGTAGGACAAAAGGGAGATTTTTTTTTTTTTTTTAAATCTATTGACATAGAGCAAAAGGTTGTGAATGATATGCTAATATTGAAATGCAACTGTTTGATACAAAGCAGAAAAGTAAAGCACAGTTGACTAATGCTGCATTCAGTATTCCAGCTTGAACTATTAGCCAGATAAAATCCTTGAAAGGTTTATAACATTAAACAAAGCATATATTAGTCTCTTGAGAGTGGCTAAAGAAGATCAGAATTAGGAGATCTTGGTTACACATAATCCACGTATCTAACAATGGCACGTGGTCAAGCCTCAGTGCTACATGCATCTTAATGCCTTATGCTATTGTTGATGACATCAAATTTCATAGTAAAGCTCTAATGTGTAGTTTCCTTGTTCAGCAAATGAATCTTTTAGGATGAAGACTTATGGAACTTGGATTACAAAGATGGCTCACCTAAATCTCCGTAGCATGTACTCAACTTCTTTTAATTTCTCACTATCTCTGCTTAATCTCTGAATCTTTACCATTGAGCAATAAGGTCCATTAAATTCTTTTGATCCTTTGATGTGGAAAGGGTTGTTAAAGTTTAAATTGAAGGATCGGTGCTTCTTCCCCCGTGAGCCCCGCTTATTACCCTGGCCTTGGGAAGAAAACTCATAAACTGATGATGAGAACGAAATAAGGGACGGAGCATTATCATGACCGACAAAAGGAGGGTCTGCAAGTTCACAATATATAGCTGATATGCATTTAATCATCTCCTCAGAAAGCCAGTTTGGTGTCTCTGGAACTATATCAGAAAAGCAATTTCCAGGATGCTCAGCCAGGCACGTTGAACTGCAGTTATTACTCTGAGCTTGCTGACGAAATAAAATTTGAACAGAACACAAATTAGAAAGGAGTAAATTACCTTATTGGTCCCTGAAAGATACCACCACCATCAATTTAATATATATCCTAATGTTTTAAGAAATACATCTATTAGATCTGGACATTAAATCTGTCAACAAAATTTAAAACTTGCCTACATGGCCCAATAACTGCCCAAACGGAATGTTAATGACTAACTCGACAACTTATCTGGCGTTTTTGCCCCAAATAAAGAAGAAGGAACCAGCTTATCATCATAAAAAATGCTGCCATTTCATAGCTGCCTTGTAAAGAGCTGACTTATAGCGGCGATGATGATAATATGGAGTATATGCAATTTGTTGGGCAAATATAACAGATGAGCTGCCAAGTCAAGCACTAACGTTCCAATTGGGCAAATTTTGGGCCACTTAGGCAACGTTGTTAATATTCAGTTAACAGATTTAACGCCAATATTTATTTGATGTGCTTTTTAAAACATTAGGATTAATATGATAGTAATTAGCCTTTAAGGACTAAATTGGAGGAAATAGTATCTTTGAGGGACCAATTACTCAAATATAATGTATAAAGAAGTAAGAATTACTCCTGTTAGTTGTTAAAACTGACCTCTAGCATATACAATGGCAGAGAACGGAAAGAGTCCACAGCTTTGACCTGAGAACTTTCAATGGAGCAAACTGATTGCTGAGATAGGGTGGAGTGACTTCGATGAATACTCGAGTCCAAAACAGCTTCCGGTTCCAACTGTTTCTTGCATTCCTTGAGTGGAAAGCCAACTAAATTTCTGGGTGACATGAGATTATTGTGAGTAACTGAAATCCCTTTCTCACAGATAGTACCTTTCCCATTAATTGACGAACTTCCTCTATTGGTGTCTGAAGCTATTTCCAGTATTCTTTCCTTGGCTGATAGAGATAGAATTTGATGGTCAAATCTTTTCCGATACAGAGAGAGAAGATATTGTTCCAAGTACACTACTTCTAATTCTAATACGCCAATTTCCTTAATTAGTTCCTTGGTGGCCTAAAATTAAGAAACAATAGATAGATAGTCAAAAGAAAAATCCAGCAAACTTAAAAGCGATTTATAGAATCCATGTAAGTGTACAAGGGTCTACCATTGGTATTGAATTTTCTAGTGCTGCATCTTGTGAGAAAGGCAGGTAGCACGCTTTCTCTAACGCACACCGTACCACAAATTGTTGATGTAATCGTTTTTGAAGCTTTAGAATCTTCAAAGACATAAAAAATATAGTATGGAAAGAACTATAAGCCAGACGTTTATGAATAAACTGAGTACTTAACTGCTGGTCTTTTCCATGTCAAAAAGACTTTACATCAAGAGATAGAAAAGTATCCTTGAAAAGTTAGTAAAGATTCATGTAATTTTCCCTTTTAAAGCATGACTTGTGGCATGCGAGAAGAAAAAAATTCGAGGGCAATGACAAGGGCTGTTGACAAAACTTTGATCACATAACAGTTTCTAGTGGAGAGAAAAGAGAAGCGAACAGAAACTTAACTCTAAACAAAAATAAACGACGTATTTATGAGCTTATCAGTAGCCATATCTTATAGTGGAACTAAATCAGTTGAGAATCTTACCTCTTGAGTCAAAGAACTCTGAAGATCAATATTATGGTATTGCCTCTTCTTGGATTCATTGATTTCCATAAGCTGCCCCGTTTCCTTTTTTTGATGGAGAACAAAAGGGAATCACCATATTATAACAGACAAAAAATCTGGGAAGGCAAAATAGAAAAAAATATTCATTTACAATGCTCACAAATCCACAGCAAGAGAGAGATATACCATGTTAGTTCGATAAAAACCTTCAGTGATGTTATCCCCTAATCCTTCTTCCCGGACTCTTCTTTTCATAGGATCACTGCCATTCATAGTAACAAAATCTCAGTTTCATTAAAGTAAAATTGAGCCTGTGAATCTGCAAAACTAGGAAGAGAAAAGCTTTCTCACAGGATGACCATTTGTGGAATGTAGATAAGACAAGTATGGAAAATTTTACCCTTCTATTCAAATCAAACTATTAGGATCCTTCAGTAGGATTATGTGTTTATTTGCATAAAACTACAGTGCCAAGTATTCGTAAAAATTCTTCTTTCTTCAGTTTATTTGGTTTAAGAAGACCACAACTTGTGGGAAGAGAAGAGATGTAAGTGAAACTCGTGAAGAAAAGAAAGAAGAGAAAATGTTCAGAGTGAAAACCTTTTAGAGCGCTTATGACTTGACAGTAAAACCGTCGAGTCCATGAACTTGAATTGCTCGAACCCAGAATCGCGCCACTTTATTTCATGCAAATGCTATTGTGTCAGAATTGGGCTTCAAACCTTCAACGCTGTCAAAGGATGCACCAAAATATCATTAAATGCGTCAAATACCACCAGCAGATACTGACAAAAATGGAAGATACATCCAAAATACATTAATTCAAAGCATTACTCTGCTTATTCGCAGCAGAAACTACACTATCATGGAATGAGACTTCTCCCAGAGACAAGGTTTGAACAGCTGGACCAAATTTGGGGTATGAAAAAAACCAAATGTGTTATATCTATTTCGAACACATATCTAATTCAAACCCATGAACACATTCGCTGTCCCTTTTTGAACGTGTCAGATAAATGCTGTAATGAAACCAGAATTGTACGAAGAGAACAATCTATGGCGATCATAAGATTTTTTTTTTTTTAGTAAAATTGGGTCTTTTGCATTGCATTAAAAGAAGAAATTTGGGTCATAGCTTTTGAAGAATATGATATTTCAAAGTAACACTTGGGGATAACAAAAGAAAGGAAAGGACAAGAAACAGGAAGGCGAACTGGGATATGTACAAGCAAGAGTATACTACACTGTCATCAACAATAATGCAAACACTTAACGTGCATGTATAAAGGCACACCAACTTTGAAGCTTTTGTGCTGGTGGGCTTTTTGCATCTGCGTTAAAAGAAGTAAATTAGTGCTGTTTGAGCTTTAAATAGCAACTTGTTTAAAAGAAGAGATCTTCACCGTTTGGAATGAAACAAAGTGACAAGATGGATGGCAGTTCGTTCCACTCGTGCACTTGATCCATTTAAGAAAAGATGGGAAGAGCATTTTTACCTTTTCCATTGGTTTACATGGGCTAACTAAATACTTAAGTCTTAAAAATCTACCATCTAAATGTTTATTTTGAAATGAATTTTTTCTCGACTTTAAGTCATAACAATTGGTTTTCTTGACCATTGAGACTTTATTTTCTTTTTACCATCACCCACTGAAAGAAATGGTTTTAACCAAACTAGTTTATCCCTTAGGTTAATGTAATTGAACTCTGCCATTTTAGAAAGGACGCTAAATGTTTTCAAGTTTTGCCAGAAACTAATTTTTCTTGGTTAAAGATCTTGAAGTTATACTCCTTCATGTAATATTATGTCCCATATCAAGTAACTATTAAGACTTAATGATAATACTTAAACCTTGAAATTCTCCTACCATGCTAATGTTTTGAAATTGATGCTCCTCTTAGATCATGTCTCACATTGAATAACCATTGAGCCTTTGTTAACTTTTTACCCTTACCTCCTTAAACAAATGGCTTTTACTTTTAAGAGGGCAAGTTTATCCCTTACGTTAATGGAATTGGACTCCCAATTACAACACAAGACAAACCAATTTAATCTACTGATTAGACTGCAAAGTGAGGTGAAACTGTTTGCTAGCATTTTTTTACCACCAACTCTGAACGACTGAATATTTAGTCTAGATTTTGGTGAAATTTGGTGGAAAAGGGGCCACAAGGGCTGAGAAGCAACATGAGGGAAGAAAGAAGAATATGGAGTGAGAATTAATGGTCACTTGTTGGAAGGAAAAGGGAAGGCGCACTTGAAGAAAAAGCAAACCTCAAAAGGGCTGAAAGGTGATTGTCAAAGGAAGAACCAATACACGTTTGATATGAAATGACTGGTTTTGGTGGGCTGTCCTTTGTCTAATCTATTCTCCGTTAGAAACTTGGATACAACCAATTCTGCATATTGAGGCTTAGTCAATGACTTTGCTGAAAAAAAAGTGCCTTGCCTTTTCTCATTGGATAAGGTGCTACATACGGGGGAACCATACAAGTCTAAAATATACGCCCACATAAATACATGACCTTTTTTTTTAAGAATGAATTAATATTGAGTAAATTATATGCCATATTCTAAATTTTGTTAAAATATTATATATATATATATATTACTTTTAAAATATAAAAAGTAAATTACATAGATATTCTTTGAATTTTTTTAAAATTACATAAATTTTCTTTTTATTTTCAAAATATAAACAAATTTTTACTAAAATAAAGAATAAATTACACATGAGAGGGAAGGTCTATGTAATTTTAAAAAAATTCAAGGAAGTTTATGTAATTACTTTTTCTTTTGGAGGGAGGTTTATGTATATTCTGAAAATAAAGATGGATTTTCTATAGTTTCAGCAAAATTTAAAAGAAATTTTTATATATTTTACAAATAGAGAAAAGATTTGTATAATTTTAACAAAACTTAAGAGATGACTATATAATTCACTCATTAGCATTTTGGTTTTCCAAATATACACATTATTTTAATTTGGTCTACTAAAATGAAATGATTTCATTTCAATCCTTCAAAAAAAAATTATTTCATCTTTAATATCATTATCATATTAAACTTGTTATAATAAATCATTAATAAAAAGGATGATGTTATCTAACATTAACTCAATGTGGTTATTAGATGTTCAATTGTAACTTTAAAAAGTTATGACAAAGTAATATAACATATTATTTTGGTGCTTTGTTATGACATATTTCAATAATAATTAGACACTTAATAGCTGTATTAACTTCACATTAAGCCACTTTATCCATCTCTGTTAATTGAGGTTAATGTGAAGAAAATTATTCTTAGAAGATCGAAACGAGATGTTCAAACTTCAAAGAGCCACGTTGAAACAAAAAGTATTTTTGAAAGATCAAAAGGTCAATTCATTCTTCTGATGGCGGTCAAATCCCTGTATCTTAACCAATTCATCCTTTTTAATCTAATTAAAAGATAAGTCATTCACACTGAAACTAAGAATAATGTAACTTACTAGGCATGACAAATTGACCTCACCCCTTTGTCATTATCATATATCCTCTTTTGATGAATAATGCTTTTCATTACTTTCCAATTTACCTACTTATTTTTATTCTGATTCCCTACATTCAGTTGTTGTTGTTGTTGTTGTTGTTGTTATATTTTCTCTTTGTGAATATTTCTGTATAAGCTCTATATTTCAAATGCTTGCAATAGAAGTTAAAACCAACAATGCCTCTTGTAACTTCTAACAGACAATATTATGACATTCCCTGAAGTTTCTAGTTTGGTAAGAGGCTTAGGGTCAACCTGGAAAACCAAGCACTTCTATTCTCAGTTGTTAGAAAACACAAAAGATGCTTCAGATTCTCTGACCAAGTCATAAATATTAATTTACCAGAAGAAACTGACAGACATACTTGTGGGTTTATTAATAAAACCAGACCAGAGACCAGTTGTGTGTTTTTATAATCCAGAACGAACAAAAATTCTACAAAGTCCAAAACCTCTGAATTAGTGCAAAACATAACTAATATTACAAGGAGCTTAGCCCATAGTATAAAAAAAATATTGGAAGGTCAAACAACAAAACAGCACATTTCAGAAATTTTAGGAAGAAAACATATAACAGAAGGGTCTTGAAGTTTGGTACAGTCACAGAAATCAAGAGGCAACATTATGGAAGAAATCATAGTGAAGCTTTTTTAGGAGTGTCATCAATAAAATCATCCTTCATACTATATGTAAGCAATGCATATTGGGGTTAGTAACATTTTATAAGTTTGTCAGATCGAAGTTTCTTTCATCAAGGCAAAACCGAATCTTTACGTTGAGGTTAGTGAGGGTGGGGGGGGGGGGGGGTGTGTGTGTGTGTGTGTGAGTGAGAGAGAGAGGCATGGAAACCAAAGAAGAGAGACGACACTTGGAAACGCAAAGTGTGAAAGTGTAGTCAATGCCAATGATAAAAGCCTAGAACAGCATCTTCTGGTATTTTAGCTTTTTAAATAGATATAGGTATAGTTTTTTTAAAAAGAAAATTAATAATTTGTTCTTTAAATTGTTTTGTTTATTTAGTTTTAATTTTTTAAAATTAATAAGTATATGAGTTAATTTTTTAAAAATAACAAAATTGTTGTATATTAATCCTCCTAACATTAATAAATTTATTATTTTTAAGAATTAATTTATTCACTCTATACTAAGGTTAGTAAGTCTAACAATTCAAAGAGTAAGTTATTAGTTCGTTTCTTTTTAAATTATTTACTGTTATATTTCTTACAATTTAGTATTATAGCATTAATTTTAAAAAAATCTAATAATAAACATTTAAAAAATTGTACTTAAATTTCATTTGTCATCTTTTGCAGACTATAACAAGATAAAAACTTGCATTTTCATTGTAAATTGCAATTATATCTAGATTGCGCTGTTTGGGATCCATCCTTTGAAACTGCTATGCTTCCTCTGATTTGTTCTCCTTGTTTATTATTTTGTTTGTGGACAAAGCCTTGTGAAGTAGTCCAAGCATAAATTAATTAATAAATAATATTTTTCATGTAAAGTGTTCAAAAATTCGATCTAAGCGGCTGAAGGGGAGCAAAGAGAAGAATAAATAAAGAGAAAAAAAAAAGACAATAAACTCTAACATAATGCATATATTCATAGATTACTATTTTCGTCTAACGTTTTTTTTTTGGTTTGGAGTTCAAATTGTAACTTCTTTCTCATTCAAGGGGGTTTTATCAACTTCTAAGAAATTTAATAATGCATATTAAATTACTTTTGAACCTAGAACAGTGTTTTGTGAGGGGCCACGTTGGGAAGCAAGATCACCTTGGGTTCCCAACATTGGAAGAAATGATTCTGCCCCCTCAAACACAAAATTAAACACACATAAAATCCTTCTTTATCTGATGCTGTTGATTTTCCTTTGATCATTTTCATTGGTGCTATTGATTTTTCTTTCATCATTTTCATTGGGAATATGGAGCTTCATATTATGGCTATGTTTAGCTCAAACCGGAAAACCCTGTTAAAAGTCTAACAAAAATATAATTTTGATAAGTAATTATTATTCGAATCTTATCAAATTCCTATACAAAGATAGCCCGTAAAACACCACTCCAGATTACCTATAGACTTTGATTGTCTCACTTAATTTTTACTTTTAAAAATGTTTTGTCCGCTTCGGATCTTCTAAAAATTACTAAAACTTACCCAAACTCAACCCGTATTTCAATTCACAATCAACTCGACTAGTCTGTTACACAGCCAGAAAACTCTAAAATGCCATGAGAACAGGATTACTCAGGCATAGTTTGTATAACCTCAAATATATAAGCTTTAAGAACGGATATGAAAGTCACATGACTTGAAATAGTGGAGCGAACACGATACCAATCCATAAAGATGGACATGGGTACCCATCTTACGTATAAATTTATGGGTCAAAATGCTCAAGTCAAAAGCACTTCGATTAAGATAATCACTTGTATAATTATACACAATTATACATTTTTTTCCCATTAGAAGTATATAACAATTGTACACTGGTCAACCAATAATATGTTGCCCCCTTAGATTAGTAAGATGAGTATACTATATACCCCATTGAACCAACTGTACAGTTATAAGAATCTTCATCCTCTTCCAAAGGCCTTATGTGGAAGAAACGAGAAACACAAAAAATTAAAAATATAGGATGCCTTCTGCAAATACAACATTCTGGGGGTACAGCTCAAGGCTATGTGATAATAACCCGTCGCATATGATGGGCATCCGTGCCTATTCACTGCGTCATAAGGCACAGCTATGTAAAAAGTCATGCATAATGAAACATAACTATCTACAACTATACTAATAGAATTTCCCCTTTTTTTTTTTTAACAGACCCAGTTAGCAAAAGATAAGTAGATTGAAAGATGCACCTGACATCCCTACATGTCTCATAATAATTGGTTCGGTCTACATATTTTTTATAGACCGAGAACTGCAACTGAGTTTATAAGTTTTTATAAGGCCAATTGTGCAGTTGTGCACACCTGTAACTCACCAATTTTGCCGTTAGAGATGAGCAAGTTGCTTGTCGAGAACCAAACTCTTCCCAAATAACATGCAAGTCCTAATGTCATCATTGAGAAGTTCATGATACCCTAGAGTCACTAAAAGGAGAAGCTTCCCTCTCCAACTTGCATCAGCATCAACTGCGTCCAAATGCTAAAACAGACGTTAAGAGAGAACAAAAACTCACACCTCTGTACATGACTCATGTAAGTAATTCCACTACTCGAAATCAAAAGTAGTTCTATATGCTCATTAGGCAATGTAAAGGACAGTGAAAGTGAATAAGAGAATGCATTATAGTCGACATGATTCGTTCAGTGAATCAACTATCTGCTTTTTCAAGACAAGGAAGAACCAGGCATCTTTGGTTATTAAATTTAGAATTTCTGCAATACAAAAGCAGCAATGGCAGAGAAGTCAACCCCCCAAAAGAAAAAAAAAAAGACGAATAGATTCATATGAAAATGGCACCAAATAAAATTAGTGAAGGGAAAACCGACCGAGTGAACTACCTTAACAAGAACCCTGGAGGTTGTACTCAAGGGTGCTTTGTGAGAGTCAGTCACAAGTAGAAGGTCTACATTTCTATTAGCCATATATGCCCAAAGGGCTATATATACAATGCTAAGATTTTGCAAGAATACAAGAGAGATAGGAATAAATAATTTTGAATTTTTTCTGAATATATCTCAGCAAAGAAATACCACAAAAGGAAGACATAAAGACAAAGTAAACTACTTGAGCAGGATATCCAAAATGATTGATTCCACCAAAGACAAGCAATTTTGTTAGACCTGTACACTTGTATTTATATAAGGTCTCCTTCAGAATCAATTTCTGTCTACAACCTCTGCTGGCAAGTTTAGATCAAAAAGGACAGCACCAGCACCTTCTTTCCTAGCACGCTTATGAGAAGGGCATCCACTCTCATCTGAACTCCCAGACCCGGAAGGCCGATCAAGTTCTGCTGTTCCACCTATGCTTGCACAGGTACAAGAATCTTTTCTTGCTCAGTAACATTTCCAATGAGCAACCACAAAGCCAAATTGTAGAAAACTTAAATAACATGACAATTATAATGAGAAAGCTATCTAGCATCTAAGCATTTATGATTTAACATTATTTTAAGTTACTACAAAAACAAATCAACACCAGACTTTTGTACTAGAATTCTTTCCAAGTAAACTGAAAGAAACCAATAATTAATATTAAACAATATAAATTATGAGTTGAAAGCTTAAATCAGCACTAAAAGCCTAATGTTTATGCATCCGTAAAGTTACTACTTAGTGTTTAAAAAATATTTTCCTATAAGCAAAGTCAACTTTACAATTTATATATTAAAAAAAAAGGGAAGGAAACAAAAAAGGGAAGGTTACTCCAAAAAGGGCAAGCAAAGCAAAACTAAAACTAATATGTTCCCAAACCCATGAACTCCTGCGCCCAGACATTTGCAACTTTATACTTGAATATTCGCATAAGTACAATGAAGCTATACAAAACACAAAACAGATGCTTCAATTTGACAGAAAGGCACAGTTAAAAAAGAATCCACTGTAGACACAACGGTATAGCATGTGATAATTCATAAGAATGACTATCGAATCAATGGTATTGATATAATACAGTTCGATAACTCTGTCTTTCTATAAACAATAAATTAAAAAAAAATTAAAACAATAAACCATCAGAAACTAATGGAGGAATAGCAATTGGCTAATGGCTAATACAAATGCCATATTTTCTCTTCAAATTAATTATAAAAAAAGGTATGAAAAGGGGCAGTGGAAAAAGTCTGTTCGAGTTTACAAGTCAAACAAAAACCCACGTTAAGCATTTACCAGTATTATTGGCTTTATGGCTCCAACAACCTGAAAGTTCTGATGCCCTCTCTATGCCCTTTGACTTGTATGGAGCAATACTGTGACTGCCCAGTTGGAGAGAACCCAATAAATCATTCTCAATGCACTCATACCTGCATAAATGATCAGATATTCACAATCATCAGGGTCATAAAACAGATGTATAAGAAGATTCTTTAAATAATCACTCACATTTTCTGGCACAGATTGTCAATAATTTTTGACAGGTTAATGACTTGAGTCCTTATCTCCATAACCTTATCATCTGTAAACTGGTCAAAAGGTTCCTCCAGAATTTTGGAGAGCTTTTCAACATGTGCCTCAAGCTGCTGCTGCTGATCCTCAAATAAGTGCTGTTTTATTTCCCTTTGCTCTTCTGACATTTCATCTTTAAATAGCTCATCTCCAAACATATAAAATGCAAACGGATATGAATATGATAGGACACGCCTAGATCTGAAAAGTCTGGAGAGTCCATTATTTACCCAGCTATAATCTCTGAGCGTAGAATCCCTCTCCTCTGAAATAGCAACCTTCCCTTGTATAGTCTCTTTCAATTTACTTTCAAGCTTTAAGGAGTCTGTGTGAGCTTTATAGCGATTATGATAATGCATATACCGATATAGGTCTCGCTTTGCCCGTTCAGCCGTTTTCTCTAGCTGTTTGTAGCGACCACAGCTATGACCAGCTATACTTGACCAAGTATGCTCTCGACCAGTGGCTCCACCACACAGCCAACTGCACCAAAAAAGGGGGAAATTTTAGGAAAACATGACTTATATTATTACCATTCCAGATCATTATTACCATTCTAAATAATTAAAAATGATTAAATTTGTAAGTTAAATGACAAACTACAAAGAAGGAGGAAGATAACAGGGTAAGGGAATGCTTACCAAAATGCTTGGCCACAGATACAGCTAACCAAGTTGCAACCACCATTCTTCTCCACTGGTTTGTGGCATTTTGGACAAGGTTTTGTATGAACTGCTATCCAATTAACAGTTTCTGATTCATCTCGACACTTCTTAGCCCAGAGTTCCCACATCAAACATGAACATGGGGAGTGTGTCTCTGACAAGCAACTAAAACAAAACTGTAAACCACATGAACATTCTACTTCACATAATTCATCATCTTCAACACGTATTGCATTCCCACAATGAGGAGTACTGGGGCACCATTTGACTCTTTTATTGTCTTCAATGTAGGATTCAAGAAGAAACCGATCAAATTTCTCTGCCATATCAGGGTCCTTTTTACTGACTAGATTTCTCACAACAGCTTCATCACAAATAGCATTACATTTGTGTGCCATGCACCTAATGCGTTTACTTTGACCCTCATTTATCTTGACAATAAAATGCGCTGTCCAACCTACAAAAGTAGACATGAATATGAAAAACACCTAAAAATGAAGTTTGTATGATTTTCCATCATTGTAGAAAATGATAATAAATAATAATAAAAAATTGCTGATAATGCCCTTAATACCATCTTAAAAGTCAAGCAAGTTCAACAGCTAAATAATTATAATTATAATATCAAAAGGCTAACGTAGACCCTAAATTAACAGCATCATTAGCCTTGAGGTCCATGTAACACCTGATAATATTGCTTAAAAGCTAAAGATTTTTCTGGGTTCAAAAAAAGAATATATATATATATATATAGCGCATGAATAACAACAAACATGTACTCACAGCTGTTGCAAAAACAGTGACCACAATCCATTCTCGTTGCGTCATGACTGGGAACATCCTCTATGCAGATTTCACACGTTACTGAAGAAGGAACTGACGGGTCAGGATCACAATGTTCATCCACACTAACACCAGCTTCAGCAAACAAGGCAGCTTTTCCCTTGTCTGCATACACTGCAAACAATTTCTCCACATCCCAACGATGGTAAATAAGCAGAGTACGTGCATGGTGCTCTCTCAACAATAGCCTTTCCATTACTGTGCACAAATCTTCTTTCTACATGAATGTGCATCAAGAAATCTCAGTAAAACCTAAAAGTAAAATTTATCTGAATAATAAATGCTGTAGCAATTAACTGTTTAGTGGTTCTCTTTTGTCTTATTTTACCTGCGCAGCTAGAAGTGATTCCCTTGTAATCACCTGCAAGCAGCAAAGCATTTCAGAAAAACAATATCAGCACAAGAAAAGCACGTAGAGAATCCACCTTTACATAACAGTCAAAAAAAGACATATACTTTTATTTCATCAGTCACCCTATAGCTAGTATGACATAATCATGTTAATCACTCAAAAGGGGGCTTCCCATCAGACCGAAACATTTCATTGTGCCCAGCTGCCACATACAATTCAGCACCAAATCACGAATGCAACAATTCAATGCTACAAAACCCAGCTTCCAGCGTTCTCATAGTCCAAAGATTCATCCAGGTATCATTTGCGCAAAATAAAAAACATTTCTGAATCGCAACACCAGTAGATTCCAAGGGGAAAAACAGAAAAGAAAAAAAAAAAAAAAGAGCTTTAGCCATAGCACTTTCAAAATTCCAGCCTTAGACTAACTATTATTAAAAATACTCAGATAATGTACTTCACAAAGATAACGAACAATTCGCAACCAAAATAATCAAGAGAACCCCGAAAAATAGCAACCCTGGTTCAAACGAGCAAAACAGTAGGAATAACATATAGATTACCGCCCAAAGCAAACCAGAACCCATCGAGAAATATTGACGTTTCACATCAAAGGAAAGAAGGAAAAAACCAATTAAACAAAAATTGAACAATAATTAGATTCCCTGTCTCCTACTCCCAAGAAAACAAAAAATTCGACCAACGTAATCGAATACCATAGTTGTGGGCCCCTTCGGAGTGACCAACTGAATATCGGGCTCGTCGTTTTCGAAGCCGTCGACGGAGCCCTGATCGGAGTAATGGGAATCGTCGTCGCTGCCCAAATAGTCGTCCATCCCCACAAACAAATTAGATACGTTTGAATCGACAACGAATCAATCGAATCCGATAATCGGAGAAAATGAAGAATAGGGAAGTCGGAGGAGGGCGCCGGCGATCAGATTGAAGAGAACGTTCATAGAAGAAGGGGCATAGAAAAGCAACAAAAACAGTAATTTCTGTGATTGGGGAAGGAAAGAAGGGTCCTTACTCACACAGCATAGCGCGTTTCTTTCATCTCATAGATCGTCAAATGTGAAAACGATTTCATTGGTCGTCGAGGGCTTTTTTCAAAAAATGTCAAAAAAAATTATGAAAACGGCGTCGTAATGAATTTTTGCGCACACCATTGTCTTTTTTTTTTTCCCATTTTAAAACAAGCATTATCAATAATTTAACATTCTCGTTTTATACCAAATATTTACATTTTCGTGTGCAAGCTTCTAAGTAATTTGTAAATTCCTAAACTCCATTTTTCATATTAACCCTGTATGGGAAAAAAACTAGTTAAGTTATTGTAAAAGAGGAAAAAAGAAAGGGATAGATGAAAGGAAAGCAAAACATAATCAATGCATTGATAATTCATCTTATTTTAATTATTTATTCATTTATTTTTTATTATAAAAATAATAAATAACCAATGTGACTAGTCGTATTTTTATCAGTATAATATGGTAATATTTGTTAACCAATCATATATTATACTATATATAATGAGTTCGCATACATTATATGAAAATTTTCGGCATATCACTTTTGTTTAGTTTTCTGGAATTATTTTATGGTATAATTTTATGCTTTCATCAAATTCTTTCGTAAGCTTGATAATCTAACAATTGAAATTGTAAATTTTATTATTTTTCTAATAAGATGTATTTGAATTTTAAAGTTATCGCAAGATATATCCTCTTTATAAGTTCCCATTATTAATCCTTATATATAGTTGTTAATTTAGATATATAAATGGGGAGCAACGTAGCGTATTTGCCCCCCCCCCCCCACCCCCAAAGTCAAGGGGCCTCCTATTTTTTTTTTTTTTAAGTTTTGTAATTCCTTGTTTGAGCTATGCAACAGAAAATCTAAGGTTACATAAATGATGAACTCACACAAGGCAATAAGCTAATTTTTACAATGAATTACATCACAAATTTTTTGAAGAAAAATAATACTTTCTTCTCCTATGTATCTAAAGATTTATCTTACAAATTAATAGCTTTGAATCACAACTACAATTGTGTACGTGCGTGCGTGTATCTATGCGTATAACACCCCAATGTGTGTGTATATAACACCTCCTTTGGTATGACACAAATATGAACATGTTTTTTTATATAATTATACAATGTCTATTATATTTTTATATTTATTATTTTATTTATCAAAATATTATTTTAATTATTAAATTATTTTTTAAAAAAACATAAAAATAATTCTCTATCTCACCTACCTATTTTTTATATTATTTTCTCTTTTATAACATTATACCAGACATATCCTAAGAGTTGTGTTATAAGGTTGTAATCATAGATTTGCATAATTACACTAATAATGGAACTATGCAGAATTATAACCAACATAAGTGTATAAATTTGTTGATAATTATAGATCATTATCTCAAGTTGTTTGTTGATGATTACTCTGGCAATGACAGAGCCAACAATAGCATGAAGTAATTTTTAAGAAAAAACCCCGCAAAAGAAAATAATAGCATATATTAGAAACTAAAATTACAAGTCTTCGAAAACATGGTTTAAAAATAAAAATAGTATATATTTGAATATATCAGATAAAGCATACTCATTTTGGCATTTTTATTTTGTTTCACAAAAACTTTTCCTGAAACTAAAATTTTTTACATTTATTAGTTAAACTAATTATAAAATATATTATCTCTCTTCATTAAAAATAATTCTTCTATACCCAAAAAAAAAAAAAGAATGACACCCTAATCTGAAATTCATTTATCATAGAGGACTAATTTTGCTACCTTCTCAGGACAACAAATTTGTACCTCTACAACTAGATATCCTCGGACTCTGTTTTCCTATTTCTTCATAGATATTTACTACATTAAACTCACATGACGCTTGTACTCTTAAATTTAGTCCAAACACAAGATTTAATTAAAAAAAAATTTAAAAAAATAATCCTGTCATGCTCACAGAATTATATTTCTCTTCTTCAGCAATCTGCGATACCCATCTAGGACATGTCGAGATAACAATATGAAGTAAATTAAAATTTTAGTTTCTAGAATGTTATAGTTCTTTAATTGTAATATCTAAAGATAATTAAATGCACAAATTAATCCCTAAAAATAACAAAATTATTACACTTTAATTTTTGATCACGGCTCAAGAATATTAAAAGAACAAAAGTACATCAATGTTGTCATTTTGGATAGGGATATTCACCGGGCTCGAAAGCCTGACCCTTACCCGGCCAAATTGGACTAAGTTAAATCGAGTATAAAAAATTTTTTTAAAACAATTTAGGACTAAGACAAGACTATAAAATCGGGCTAGCCCTTAAGACTATGTTGTCCTAACCCGGCTCGACCCAAAAATAAATTTATTTTAAAAAAAATAATTTTTTATAAAGATTTATATCAAATTTTTAATTTTTTTAAAGATAAAATATAATTTTATAAAAACTTTTTTAAGTATTATTTTATAATTTTAATAATAAATTTAGATTGGCCTTAAAAGATATATTAGTCCAATCAAGTCTAAAAAAATAAAAAAATATTTTGTATAAAGATTTATATCAAAATTTTAATTTTTTAAAGATAAAATATAATTTTATAAATATTTATATAAAATTTTTTTTTTTAAGATTATTTTACAATTTTTGTAATAAATAAAAAAAACATCGGGCCACCTAATTTAGTCTGATCCCGCCTGATATTAAATCGAGTTGGACCCAAGCAACAGGCTTCAATTTTAAAACCCATTTAAAATTGGACTGAGCATCGAGCAAGGCCCAAATCTTGACTGGTTCGGTTTGGCTTGGAGAATGAATACCGGCGCTTGAAACCGTGCCACTAGGGGTGTACATGGGCAGGGCGGGGTCAGGGCGATGCTTGGCCCGGAGCCCGGCCCGATTAGGGTCTTGGGCGTATTTTTATGCCCGTGGCCCTGCCCGGCCCGGAGAAGCCCGATTTTAGGGCGGCCCGGGGCGGCCCGGGACGGCCCGAATAAGTAGGGCTGTACATGGATAAAACTAAACTGAACATCTAGTATATCCGATACCTGACCCGATTAAGATATGAAACTTGTTTTTATACCTGTGGCCTTATTCAACTCTAATAAGTCTGATTTATGTTGGGATATGGCGGGTTAGGGTCACCCAAATTAATTTTTTTTAATGAATTGATACTTGTAATATAAAAATATTTTTACACAAACTTATAGGCATATATTTCAAAACAATGGACTTTTAGAACTCTTATATTTGTATCAGTGATAAAAAAATAATCTAGTATTATCAAATAAAATATAAGATATACTAACATAATTAGTCTTAGGTAAATATATATTTTTTCATTATTTAACAAAAAAAAATCAGTAAGGATTCACATCAATGATAAAAATAATTAAGAAGTAAAGAATATTTGAATAAATAATAAAAATTGCAGTATACAGAGATAATTAAATGAAATAAAAAAAATAAGATGACAAGATATTAATAACTAAAAAAAAAGAAGTAACTATTAGGGCGAGTTGGGCGGAACATACCTTCGCCCGTGGCCCGGCCCGGAGCAGTCTTGTTTAAAGTTATGCCCATTTATACTTTTAGCCCGGCCCTGCCCGGCCCGATTAGACCGGGCTAGGGCGGGCCCCTAGGGCCAACCGGGCCAATGTACACCCCTACGTGCCACAGCAGTCTCAGAAATAGCATTGAACTACAAAGGCGCGGGTTAGGTGGATAACAATTTTGTTATTTACAAAGATTAATGTGCGCACTTGTTAATTTTTAGAGACTTAAATTAAATATATCTAATAATTAAAGGATTAAATTATTAGCTTAATATAATATACAACCCAATGGGGCTGGAACTTGAACCCAAGCTTTGCAAGATGGCAGGAAGGTGCCTTTTTCTGATCTAGTTTGTATGGGGCTGAACTAAGCACCTGACACTGATGCTGACAAGAAATGTCGCTCTTTCAGGTCCTAGCCCAGCCGTTAACCTGTACAGGGGTATGAGGACGCCTGAGTTTCACATCATAGTTCTAAACCCCACTAATGTCAAGTCATCATGCAGCATAATCCATCAAAAAGTTGTTGGAATCATTCTTAAAGCAGATTAGAGAATTAATAAGGCTTTTCATTTGTCAGATATTAAAATAAAACTATTCATATCTATTCCCTTAAAAACTTAAATATTTTAGTTGAGATAGTTATAAACACGATATTAAAACTTTTATAACTAAATGATCAAAAAATTCAATCATTGTTGCTTTTCATTCTCATAACTAAAATTAAATTTTAGCACAAAATATAATTTGTTATGCTTTATCAACACTTTAAGTTTAATAAATTTTTAACGTGAATAAGTGTGTAAGAAATTATAATAAAACTATTCATATACCTTCACACCACTTTAAATTTTTAAGATGAAGTGGTCTTTGACACCATATCTAAATGAGGTGAAAGAAATTCCCTCCCTGTTGTTGTAACTGAAAATTAGGAGGAGTTTCTGAGTAGGTATAACAAAGTAAACAATGAGCTTCAAGGATATTGATAATAATCTTTGGATTGTTTACTTGGTAGAATACTTTGTCTCAGTTATGCCAAGGTATAGCAACTTAAGATAGTCGTTTACTTTCAACAAACCAAAACTGTCTTAGTTCTTATCAATATAGATAATTAGGAAAATTTCATTCCTTCAAAAAACAAAAATTAAAATTGCAGCAGAAAATTTGAAATTTGATGACATATATTCTTATACTACAGTTTAACAGTTCAACTCATCAACATCGATTCGAAAAACATAATCTTCACTTTCTAACTCTTCATGAAGTAGATTAAGAGATGGCGTTTCAAACCTGTCGACAGGTATATCCTCATATGATGATCTCCGTCCCTAAAAAAGTCCAGCTATCATAGGTTAAAAAGATATACAGAATACTGAGGTACAAGCATATAAATCACAATCCTTGCATAGACATACTTCAAACCAGAACCAGAATAAAATCAAATTAAATGAGTTCAACCCTCACATTGACATTCTAATAATTAATTCATGTGTACCCAGTGGTAAACTCTGTGTAATAAGAAAATGATATATATTTTGGGATTGCAAAAAGAAGTTATCAAATGCATTTTTTACTTCTTTTTTAATAAGAATTTCTTAGATGGAAAGGAAAATTTTTACATATGTTCCTATTATAAGTGAGCTTATATAGACTAACCTTCTTCAAAAAGTAGACAAAATAGTGAAAAGTTTCACCGAAGGTGATCCACTCAACAGACCAGCTAAAATCTGGAGCATTAAATATAGGACGCCTAAAATGTGGCTGTCACGGATTTAAATTAAGTCAGAATCACAGAAAAACTCGTTAAAAAAGACACTAGAACATAACAGTTCAAACTTGAAACCTGGCCAAAAGTTATTGAGATAAATATGCCATCTGATTTCAATACCCTGTGGACACCTTTCAGCATGGCCATAACCTTGTATATAGTTTCAGGCTTCGGATTCCATGGGTCACCACTGTCCACGAACAAGACATCCTTCAAAAAGATAACATGTGCATATTGACTATTAAAGCTCAGACTGAATTATAAAGAAATCATATTTATCAAGTTAGAACATCAAGTCAAAATTCCACTGAAGGTCAAAGGAAAATAATTTGAATTAGTTTTACCATAGTTCCTTTCTCAATAACTACATCAAAACACTCATCACCAAACGGCAGCTCCAGCATGTCAGCTTGCAGCACTTTTATGTCTAATCAAAGAAATGACAATAGTAAAACATACTCACATTTCAGATAGAATGAACTCCATTCCTACAGTTGTTATGTTGATCTCCATTAACAGATAAGCAAAGCAAATAAAATAAGATTTTGATATTGTTGAAATTGGTAGTTGGCAGAACTTAGGGCCTGAAGGAAAATACATTCCAGCCCAACGTACATTTCCTTCATTTATAATATTCTGAAAACAGAGAACAGCTACAAGATAAACTCCAAGAGATAAAGATGTTACAAAGATATTTCAATTCTCCTACTTTAGGATAAAACTAGATTATAATCCTAAGAGCTACCTAGAATCATACAAACAGATAATCCTTCAACTTTGTAATACTGATCCTACAATAATTGATAGGTCCTTCAACACTCACCCTCAACTTAAAGATCAAACTTCAGCTTGTTACAAATAAAGCCAACTTGAAGAGGAAATCAGATCCAGACTTAGACACTGCAACTCACAGGGTCACACCCTCATACTTAACTATCTATTCAAGAACGGCATCTACTACTCCCTTGGCAATGTCCTCAACAGACAAACAGCTCCCAGAATTCTTTGACTTACTTTTCATGACCAGCACCCTCAACATTCTCTTGGCTGCTCTCTTTGGCCATATTGTCTAGTGCAACAACTTAACGCCCACAAGTATTCAATAAACAAAATCTTATAAATAAATCAAGAATTCAACTCCACTCAATTACACCAAGTCAGGATATGGAAAAAAAAAATTGAATATTCCTCACTTCAACCTCTGCCAAGAAAATTGATTTTATTTTTCAACTGGAATATTCTATGCAGTAGCGATGAAATACCTATGACCAACAGAAAAACTTGTGTTATAAAACAATCTGAGTCCAAGTCTGCATAAATGTACTTTCAGGTTTTAAATTTGTATCAAGGTCAATTATCCACTCATCCTAGCTCCTGTTTGGGAGCAAATTTGTCCAATAAAAATTTGATATTCAGACTAAGAAAGAAATGCAAATTAAAATTACTTGGATATGTATCTCGATTCTCTTGAATAAAAGAAAGGCTTCTCATAGAAGCACATATGCATGCAGGATTCCAGATGGTGTTCCGGGTGAGTAGCAAACTAACCTTTGAATCCCTGGGAAAATAACCGTTTTTGCATCTTCTCTACTGCAACAGATGACAGGTCAATGCATGTTATGTTGGTTACCCCATCCTTATACAACTCTTCACACATTTGTGAATTTCCACATCCTAGCTCCAGGACCTGCATGATTGTCATATTCCATCAAAAAAGGACATGTGGACAAGGAACACAAGCAATATTATTTCCATATAAGGGAACGGACGCATTTATAAAGTTAATAAACCCAACTATTATATTGCACATAGCAAGGCAATACTTCATCCCATCCAAAAATCATAATGATGAGCCCAAATCAATGAACAAAATATATATATATATATATATATTCTTTAGAAAATGTCCAGGTCAGAGAAATGATAGGAACAAGAACAAAATAAAAACTTTCTTCTCATAGCTCAGATTCATTTACTTTCTAATTTCTTTTTCTCTCCGATTTCATCATTTCACTTTCACCTCTCTCTCTGATATCTGATCTGAATAATCATCTGCTTGGGATTCTGAAGAATACCTAAGCCTTTTTCCCCTCCACCACTTTGCTTTACTGCAGTAATGTCTTGATGAACAAAAGTGGATGAGGTGAGTGAAATGAGTGGTCTTTATGTGTGAAGCAGAAATTCCACTAATAAATAATAATTTATAATTTCTTCTCCGTGTTTCTTTTTTTGGGTGAATACGAGGCTTGGAAGAAACATTGAGAGGGAAAAACCTTAAGGTGGTTGACAGTGCTTTTGAAAATTGAATAGTGATATTAAAAACTAAAATACTGCAACTTCAAATTAGCATATCCCATTATGACAAGGTATCACTTTTAGACAATATAATATCTATATGAATCTTGGCACTTCATGGGCAAAGCCTCCCCAGAAAAGTGTCACATTATTCTGCAGACTTCAGGTTTAGTTAAATTAAGAATCAATTTTTAAATAGAAGCCTTTTATAGTAATTGTGATTGGCAAACGCTTTAGCTAATACTGTTCTAGTTTTCACAATTTACAACCTACTACTTATAATTTTACTCTTCATACAAAACGAATCCTTTGGCAAGTTAAATTCATCCAAAATACACATTGAGCATTATCTTTCAAATAAAAGGCCTTTAACTGAAAATATGTTGGTAATCTAAAATTTTAATCAACCTATGAGTTATCAAGTCCTGAAAGATTAAGCTGAATTAACAACAACGAAATCAGATCACCTAATAGGAACCATGAGAAGAAACCCCAGTGCATGATATGATTATGTAATTAATTACATGAAAGTATGACTTCTATCTCAACAAATCAAACAACAAGGTATGCTAAATTTAGTATCTTTGGAATATAGAGGAAGAGTTTCTGGTAAAACCTGAAAATATATTAAAAATTTATCACACATTGATAATCAAAGGGAAACAAAGATGAAGAGAAGCAGGCCAACAACTTGTAGCAGTATGTGATTTATTGTATACTTCATAGGCACTTGCATTTTCATCCCATTATTTATTTTTCTACTCCTATCGCACTCTTTTTTTCTTTATTCATATTCTGTTTTACAACAAATCAAGCCAACTAGATTTTATTCAAGTATCCTATTTTCCTGGAAAATAATGGTTCAATCTCTGTTAAAAATTTCCCTTTTCTAGACAGAAGCCTTATTTTAAGTCATGCACTCATGCTCCTCAGTGATTATCTGGCTTCTTGTTCGTTTAATATGTTCTTTATTTTTGTAATTGTGGTAAAAGGATCGTCTCAGATACCGGAAACATCCTACCTTACAATACTAAAATTTATACAAATGATTATGCATGAAGCAGCGCGAAACGCACAACCAATTAGAGGTAAAAAAAGACTTACAGAGGAATGGGAAGTAACGTGGGCTTGAATAAGGTGTCGAAAATGGGAATAATCCTTGAACCACTCATACTGCTCCTCCTTGGAGAATCTCTCATCCCTAAACGCACAATAATATCAACGAGCATAAATTTTGTTAAATTCATCTGTAAATCAAAGTCAAGAACAAAGAAAACTCTGTTACCAGTAACGAGGATCCAGGTAAGCCAGAGCCGTCAACCGCTCCGGCTGCGTCACATTCGGGCTCTGACTTGTACCCATTGAGGCATCGACACGGGCATCTCAGGTTTCCCCTTGATCTTATTGGCGGCAACCAAACCTAGTTTTTTTTTTTTTTAATATCCGTTCCGTTTTGGAAATACTCATTTTGTCTGTTGGTTGATTTGTGGTGATATAATTTATAATGTAATTTTTTAAATATTTATTATATTATTATAATTATCAATTAATAATATTTTTATTTTTTATTATTTTTAAAAGATAAAAAGACAAATATTATTTCTTATCTTATTTATTTTTTACATTTTCATTTTCTTTAAAATTTTAACATTTATCTAACCAAACACTTTTTATTGTGTGTAATGTAAAAGTTAAAAGTCCAAAACTTAGGTTGTTTTATAATAATTTATTAAAAAATTATATAAAGAAATATGATATTAAAAATTAGAAATTTGCCTACATTCAAAAGATATAGATACATTCGTTGAAAAAAAAAAAAAAAGAACCCATAAGTGTGTAATAATGCATTCTCTACTAACAAGGATACAAACATTTATGGTACACTTTACTTTTGTCAAATAACAAGAAGAAGTTTTGATAGCAGAATGGATACAAACACTTATATTTTTCCTTTTTTTTTTTGAAATTAGTAAGGTCAATTTTAAAGAAAGATAAATAAAGAGTTTGTGAAACTAATTATTCAATTGAGTGTTACATATTTAAGTGTGTCTTACATACTATATATTTATATCCCTTCGAAATTAATTATACCAATTTCCATAAAAAATTAAGAGGATTCAAACTTTACACTTTAATTAAAAAATTTACACAAATATAATTAAAAAAAATTGTAAATTGAGTTGAAAGGTCAATAAATTTAAGGCTAAAAGTGAATAAATTCTAAAGATGTGTACTTTAAATTTATAGTGGAAAGAGGCCTACATTGTTATACAAGTATGCCTTTCAACATTAAAAATATTGAGGAAACATACTAATGCTTGGTCAATATTTATTATATTTTTATAATTATGACTCAATAATATCTTATTATTGTTTTTCAAATAAAAATATAAAAATTATTTTTATTATCAAAATCATTTTTCTAAGCTCATTTTGCAATCATATTCCTTTTACATTGTACATACAATATAAGAAAATTCATGTAGTTTTAGAACTACCTTCTCCTCAAAGCATCAAAGTTGCACCCAGTCCTCCGTGAACCAAGCAAATCAAAATTGACTGCCAATTCACAAGAATGTCTGATGTCAAGTGAGATTGAACCAAAGAAGATTAGAACCTTGAGACAGCTAGCATACATATATACCAAATCCAAACAAATTTTGAATAAGCTGTGCATTATGAATCTGCAAGCGCTAATCTTGAGGGAAAGGGAAGGATATTCTAGCAGGAGATACAATTTGTGTGACAGGACAAAAGTGGGTAGAAATCACCATATCGAAATTTATTATTTTGGGATTTGTCATTGTAGAGGAACATAGTAATATTATAGGGAGAGCAGTATCATAATGTCTTGATATTATCTTGTATCATCCTTTTAGAAACAAACTCTCTGCATACACAATGGATGAGTACAATCACTTCGCCTTCATAATTTTCACTCATTGTACTGATCTATGTATTAATTTTTGATTGAAGGGTGTGACCCATTTAAAAGTTACTTGACATACACTTTGACTTTTATTTTATGAGTGAAGTTAATTGACTAAATTTACATGAAATTTTATCCATATTAAATTTATCTATTTAAAAATTATTGTAAAATTACTGTCTGGTTACGTTCTTTCCCTTTCGGCCTTTAGGCCTGTCTATCTTATCCAAAAAGAAATTTGTTAACTACTTGCATAGCAAGTTATTATTTGGAGGTTGATTATAAATATGCCAATGTCGATGCCCCCACATATCCATTATCCATTCAGATTTTCTTCCTCGCTGTCAAGGCTCCAACTTAGCACTTTCTGAGTAACTTCAAGGTACATATTTTGATTTCTGCAAGTGAAACTGTCTTTTTCTTTATTTTCTTTTTTCTTTTTTATGCACAAGGACAATGTTGTTTATTTAGAGTAAGACTTAATAATTTTTATTAAATTTTATAATATTTAAAACATAACTAGAAATTTTTGTTTAAAAACAATTATTACATAATGTTAAACTGTGAAAAAAAACATCATATATATATATATATGGATATATATCACAATTTAATTAAAACACGAGTAACACATACCTTTAACGCTATATCCATGTCTAATTTTGTCGGTTTAATTTTCCCCTTTAAATTTTGCCGCTCAACGTAAGTATGTAACTGTCTTGGATTTCTTTGTCTGCTAACGTTAATGGCTTGTTTGGAATTTTCCTGTTGACCCATAGATTGAAGTTAGATACTCTAATTAATTATCCAATAGTGATTTAATTAGCTGCTCTACCAAACATCTGAGATTTCTTTATAAAAAAAATTAAATATAATTTTTATACCTCTCTTTTTGGTTTAAATATAATTTTTATGCCTCTCTTTTTGGTGACTTTCTCACCAGAACCTTCGGCTTGTTGTTTTCTGTATTGAAATATTCTGTATTTTTCTGCGTAATTACCAGTCCTGAGCTGAAGAAGCTTGTGCTTCTTGAGCTCACTTTGCTTCTTCTTCCTTATCTTCGGAAAATCGTTGCTTTGCGCGTTGAAACACTTTAAAAAGAGAGATAACCCTAGAGAGAGGAAAGGGCCATTACTTCCCGCGTTCTCCTTGTCATTTCCAAAACCCTCTTTTTTTTTTTTTTTTTCTCATGCGTGCAAGCGATTCTCAAATCTAAACCCGTCCATAGTTCTTGGCCCTTAACAGTTCTAATTACCTTTAAGATTCTGTGTTCATCTTGCACCTCAAGTTCTTCATCTTGCTTTATCTTACTTTGCCATTTTTAGAAACCAAAAACCCATCGATTAGCTTCAACGATTTTCTTTGTCATCATCCCGTACCATAATTTCTCCTCTTCATCAATCGCTTTCAAGAGGTTCGAGCTTTTAAAAAATCTTTCTATGGGTCTGCTTGTTTCAGTTTGTTGATTTCTTTATCGATAGGTCCTGTGCTTATTTATGATGATTTGGTTGTCGTAATAGCATTAATTGGTTCGTCCAAGTAGGTTGTTCTTACTTTTATACTTGCTGGGTTAAGATTTCATTCGTCAAATTTCTCTGATTATTCTCAGAAAACTGTACCCAGAAATTGGGTTTTCGCTTCACTAATTGGACGAGAAAAACGTGAAATTCATGGTCTTTTTCTGATGAAGAGGTTCTGAAATCTGAATTAAATCTCATTCTGCTCTTTTTTTATTAGATTTCAATTTATTGAAGCAATGGGAAGCCATATGAGCAAGAAGATGCCTGAATCGTCGTCTGCTATTATTAACCTCAGTACTGATATGCAATACGCAACTGAATTGAGCTCCTATGAAGCTGCCTGCAAGCTTGATGCTGATTTGCAGTCCTTTGACACTACCCTGCAAGCTAGAACAAATCATGTTATAAATACTCTTGCGGTTGGTGTGGAAGTCCGATCCCTTTCCTTTGATTCTCTTAAACAAATCACAGAATGCCTTCTGGAGATGAATCAGGAAGTTGTGAAAGTGATATTGAACTGCAAGAAAGATATATGGAATAGCCAAGAACTCTTTGAGCTGGTTGAGGAGTACTTTGAGAATAGCTTGCAAACTTTGGATTTCTGTACTGCATTGGAGAAGTGCCTAAAGCGAGCTCGGGACAGCCAGTTGCTTATTCTCGTGGCCCTTCAACAGTTTGAGGAGGAGACCGAGTTGCCAGGCAACCATTATGAGAGGACATTGCAGGAACTGAAGAATTTCAAGGCAGCTGGTGACCCTTTCACTGAAGAGTTCTTCCAAATCTTTCGGTCTGTTTATAAGCAGCAGATGCTTATGCTTGAGAAGTTGCAACTCCGAAAGCATAAGCTTGATAAGAAACTTAAACACATACATACTTGGAGGAAGGTCACGAGTATGATATTTGTGGCTACATTTGCTGCTGTTTTGATTTGCTCAGTTGTAGCAGCAGCCATTGCTGCTCCACCGGTTGCAGCTGCTCTTGCTGCTGCTTCTTCCATCCCAATTGGTTCAATGGGAAAGTGGATAGACTCACTGTGGAAGAACTATGAAAATGTACTGAAAGGTCACAAGGAAGTGATTGGCTCAATGCAAGCTGGTACCTATGTTGCTATAAAGGACCTAGAAAACATACAGGTTCTCATCGACCGGTTGGAGATTGAGATTGAGTCCCTAATTCGAAATGCAGAGTTTGCTATTGAAGTAGAAGCTGTGAAGGTAGCAATAGAGGAGATCAAGAAGAAGCTGGGAGTGTTTATGAAGAATGTTGAAGACTTGGGAGTCCAAGCTGATATTTGTAGCCGTGACGTTAGGAAGGCAAGGACTGTGGTTCTGCAAAGAATCATAAAGCATCCTCACAACTGAAGACTACCTTCTGTTTGTTCTGCAAATAAATAATTAGAAGCATTCCTATTTGTTATAAATTCCTTGATGTTAACATATCTTAGACCTGCAGACATTAGGTTCATGTTTAAGATAATAAAAGGACACACTGAATTTTATTCATTCTGTTAGTTGAATCAGCTGAAATTTCTTGTTCTTTTCAGCCAATAGTGTACTGATGCGAATATTTATTTAAGGATTTTGATTGTAATTTTTCAGTTTAATTCTTGTTCACCCGAGATAAAACTCATTTCTGACTCTTTATAATTTTTGACATTGCCTGAAGAATCACCTAAACCTTCTGAGTAGACGAGATAAATGATGCGATGCTTTATGATTTGTTTGGATGGGGTGAAAAATAGAAAGGAAAAAAAATTTGAAAAGAAAATAGGAGAGAAAATGAATTTTATCTTGTTTGGATGCAAGAGAAAAATCAAGATGAGAGAAAAGTTGAGACAAAAATTGAGATGGATTTCATTAAAAAAAATTTCTCTCAAAACTCAAGAGATTTTGAGGGAAAACTTTGCATAACAGTAGTTTCGGAATTCTAACTACAATATTTTCAATTGAAATGCAGTTAAAAATAAAAAAAGTGTTAATTTAGCAAAAATTTTGTAATATTTTAATTAATTAATTAATTAATTAATGTTATAATTATTCATTTAAAAATTTATTATAAAATTAATTAATAATAAATATATTTTACAAAATAATAACATATTTTTTAATATTAAAATCAATAAATTATATATATTAAAAAAAGAGTAAAATCAAACACATGAGACCACATAAGAGTTAGATATATATATGCGTTGCCTTTATATATATATATATATATATAATATTTATATATTAATATATAGTATTATAATAAAATATTATATATAATATCTAAATATAATTAAAAAATATTTATTATATTTATATATATTATATATAAATCAATTAATATATATTAAAATAATATTTATAAAATTTTAAAATAAATACTAATACTTATTGTATTAAAATCATAATTTTTAAAAAATAAAATTTAATTAATTTAAAGAATGTATTTTTAATTTTTTTTAATTTTAAGTGTGTATTTTCTTTTAATAAAAAAGTTTTTCTGATCTTATTCAAAAATAATTTTTTCTTATTATTTGAATTTTTTAAAATTTTTTTCATTTTTTTTCATTATTCTTATTTCTTTTTATATATATATATATTTAAAATAGTTAATTTATATTTAAAACATAATTTTCTTTAAAAATATCCCAAGTTATTAATATTAGATAATAATAATATTATTATATCAAATTAATACATTTTCTTTCTTTTATATTTTCTCCCCATCCATGCCTGTTTGGTTAGAGGGAAGAAATTTTAAATGTTTAGTTGGAAGGAAACCTAATTGCTCTTCAAGGAGCAACTTGAGGTTAAATTCTGACATGGATTGTTAATAGAGGGTGGTGATCGATTTGAACCACCATTCAAATGATTGTGCTGCTTTTGTGATGGTGATGTGAAGGAACTTTTTTTCGTTAATTTAATATTTTGATCCTAAAGTTTCTTTAGTATTTAGTTTTTTTCCTTATATTTGCTTCAAGCAAAATAAATCTTTTAGCTTTCTAATTTATTTTTGGTTTCTAATTTATTCCATGTATATCCTAAACTGTCTAATATGTTAAAAACCATATCTAACAACATTAATTTGGTAACTTATCTGCAAATCTGTTTGACAGAGTTGACAATTTAAAACATATATGATATAAATTACAAGTTAAACTTAATTTGGCATGCAATAAATTTAAGGAATCAAATCTAAATTATAAATAAACTTAAAAAATCAAAATATTATTTAACCAAATCTTTTATATAAAGTCAATTCTACAATATTAAATCGCAAAAAGTATCTAATTGTTATAATTTTATTATAAAACCTGATAATAACCTTGTAAACTCTATTTAATATTAAAGAATTGCACCACTATTTGCTTTATAGCCCTGCCTCGAAATTGTTCTGTATTTCATTAGCCACACCCACACGTGGAACTAGTATTGGAGTTAAAGCCGCCATAACCCAACGGAAAAGTAAACGCTGAATGCTACTTCATGAGGAGGGTTAACCGAAAGGTGAAAGTGGCTGGCCTCTAGATCTATCCTAGATTTAATTTATATACTCAAACGATTTGTGCTGCATATACGAACGTGAAAATTTCCAATGTACCCTGTATCGTTTCTACAGTTCCTACCAATAATCCAAACAAGAACAAGATCCTTCTTTGAAGTGGTGAAAACGATTGCGGTCCCTTACTACTATCACCCTCCCATAAATCTTGGACAACAACTTCGTTGCAGTATGACAATCATTACAAATTCGAAGATTCTTCACTACTCGAATTGGACCACCTGGATCTGTGCTGATAAGACCAAATGCCATGGCTAACTTTTCACTGTGATAATTTAGTGCAGTTTCTTTCTCTTCCCCATCTATGTTCTGCAGCACAGAAGATGTATCTGGTATGTATCCAGCATCTTCCAGTTTTTTTCTCATCTAAGCTATCATTTCATAAATTTTCTGAGCTTCTGGGTGTGCCTTATCTCCCATTACAAAGTCATGAACTGAGCCATTTACTTCAATGGATGTGATACCAGGTTCCTTCCTAAGTCCCTCATCCTTCATAGCTCTCCTTATACCAGCAACGTCATCCCATCTGTTTTCTGCTGCATATACGTTTGACATCAGAACATTATAGCCACACTTTTTGGTTTCTAACGAAAGAAACTGTTTTGCTGCCCATTCCCCAAGTTCGAGATTTTTGTGGACTTTACATGCAGCAAGTAGAGATCCTAATACAACCATGTTTGGCCTCATGGGCATGCTGCTAATTAGTTCCTTAGCTTCATCAAGCAATCCGGCTCGACCAAGAAGGTCTACCATACAGCCATAGTGCTGGATGTTTGGAACCAAATAGTAGCCATGAACCATTTTCTGAAAGAGTTTCTTTCCTTCTAGCACTAGTCCAGCATGACTACAAGCATGAAGAACTCCAATAAATGTGGTGTCATTAGGGATGACTCCTAGTCTTTCCATTTCTGCCAAGAGTTCCAATGCCGCCTTGCCATAACCGTGCATCGCAAAACCTGATATCATGGTGTTCCACATTAATATGTCTCGGTCAGGGGCTTCGATAAACAGCTGATGGGCTGCATCTATGTCTCCACACTTAGCGTACATGTCCACCAAAGAAGTTTCCAGAATCATATCTACTTTAATTTCTTGCTTGTCTATGTAAGCATGAACCCACTTGCCCATGTCAAGGGCTCCAGCTTTGGCACATAACAAAAGGAGATTAACCATGGTTACCTCATTTGGTTTTATTCCACAACCAGTCATCTGGACAAAGGTGTCGAAAGCTTGGTCTATACAATTGGCTTGTGCATAAGCTGAAATCATAGCACTCCACATTGTTAAATCTCTGTTAGTAATGCTATCAAAAACAGATCTTGCACTTCTGAAATCACCACATTTGCCGTACATATCAATCAGAGCAGTAGCCAGAACCAAAGAATTGTTAAATCCATTTCTTAAAGTGAAGGCATGTAACCACTTGCCAAGTCCTAGAGCTCCTATGAATCCGCACTCTTTGAAAAAACTTAGCATTGTAATCTCATTTGGAGACATTCCCTCTTTGAGCATATTGGCAAGAAGTCTGACCCCTTCATTTAAATCATTGCAATGAATGCAGCCTGCAATTATAGCAGTCCATGAAACTATACTTGCCTCGGACAACCCATCAAAGAGCTTTTTCGCATAATCTATATTAGCACATTTAGCATACATAACTATTAAAGCAGTAGCTAGAGGAACTCCAGATTTCTTATAGTTCTGATTCCTCACCACATAAGCATGCATGGCTTTCCCCAATTTTGAATCTGCACATTCTGCAAATACATCAACCATGTTCATCATTGCAGCCTCACTAGGCTTAACTCCCTTAACATGCATTTCTCTAAGAAAATCCAATGCTTCATCACGCAGCCCACTTCGACTATAGTTCCTAATCATAGTACTCCAAGAAACAACGTCTCTGTTCACCATTTTATCAAACAACAGGCGTGCAGGTTTCGGGCTTCCACACTCACTGTACATCTGGATTAAGGCATTACATACAAAAATATCCCTATTTAACCCACATTTCACCACAAAACCGTGTATCTCTTTTCCCAATAGGATCGAAGAAATTAGACCGCAAGCTTTGAGAACTGATGGTATGAGGAAATTGTCCACTTCAGTGTCAGTTCTACGCATATGGGTATAGATTTTCGCAGCATCTTCGGGGAAATTGTTCTTGATGTAAGAGGTTATTAGGAAACTGTAAAGCGATAAATAACTAGAGCAACTCTGAAGTGCAGTAAAAGGGATTTGATCGCTACAATTGAAACAGGTTTTGATCAAGTGAGCATGGATCTGCTGTGTTTCTTCCAAATTGGGATGCAGATCATGGTGGGTGGAAGAAACGCTTGGTTGGTGGAAGAGTTGGGGAGTGTGTGTCTCTTTTGCTGGGACTTGAGTAGATTTCGAAGTGGGAGAGTAAGAGGGTTTTGGAAACTTTTGAATTGAGGAAGGGAGGACTGAAGCAGAGAGGTGAGAATTGTTCGTGAACATCGCAAGGTTGAATCTTGACAGAGAGATTTAGCCTATAAGACACTCCTATTAGAATCAAACTTTAAATAACATTTCAACACTACATATTTCATATAGCAGCGTTTCATGTTTGGTTGGAAGAAGGAGTATACTTGCTCAATCAGATTGATATTTGGATTTAAAATGGAATTAGGATATTCTTCTCTTTCAGACGCAGTGTAGAGGGAGAGTGAGAAGCATTTCTGTTTAGTTTAGCGGGAAATGGATGCAAGTTTATGTGGCAGTTTAATAACTGAGTTAGATAAGGATGATGCTATGATTGGTTGCCGACCGTACGACTGAGGACACGCTGTTTTTATTAAACTATTTATTTATTTTTAAATTTTTGAATACATTTCTTTAAAAAAATTATTTATAACTAATCTATTAATGTATTTATTATAATTAAATTATATTTTTTTTTACATCCTTTTTTATCTTTCATTTTAATTTAATCTTTTAACTTTAAAGTTAATTTATTTATTTTTTAAATTCAATCTTTTGTGTATATAAATATATATAAACTCAATAAAAGTATGTCATTTCATATAGAAAATTCTTTCTGATGTGTCTTTCTCTCTAAAGCTAATGTGGTATCTGAACTATGCTATGATATCTAATGATATATTCCTTTCAAAATCACTCCAAATAGATGATCCACACGTCTGCCCTTGCAATTTTTTCCCCTATTGTTATTGCTTCTTGTTTAGCAATCAAGAAATGTTTTTCGATGCCACACATCACATCACCATCTTCGGCTGCCTCTTGCGACTTGGCTATCAAAATTTCAACCCATTTTATAGCTACATGTGCTGACACACGCAGCCACAGTACCGGCAATTAGAAATTCATCCTATGAACTAGTAAAATCTTTGAAGTCTAGTTCATCTCCTTCCAAACCAAATTTTGACTGGGTTGGTTCCTAATATTTTTGGGTGAGATCTTTTCATTTCTTTAGTCTATTTTTGCAAACTCTATCTTTATTATCCTGTTTCTATTGATCTAACATTATAGATAAATCTAATCTTGCGTAGCCTATTTCAATTAATTTAAATCGCTCTAATTATAGCCTCTGATTAGAAGAAATGCGTGAAAGATATCAAATATTTCCATCCTTGGAGAAATTGAAACTAATGAAAAATATACTGATCAATTAGGAGATTAGAATATAAAAATTTACTAAATTATCATATGATTTAGAAACACTTATTAGTATTAACTAGCAGTTTAGATATTATAAGATTACCAAATCTTTGATAATTATGGTTAAGCATATTCAAGAGCAAAAAATCTTGAATGTACAATTATTTTATACATAAATTTTGTTTGAACATTAGTGAGCAGATAAATAATTTAAAATTTTTAATATAAAACAAACTTCAATTTTTATTTAGCGTCATATTTCTCCATAAACTATTAGTTCTTTGGCTATAGGGATTTCAAGTGGCTTTCTTTGTTAAATGGAAAATAAAATTGAGTGCAAATTTAGTTTATGGGGTTGGCTTGTGATCCGTCCCATGGCATCATTCTAACCTATTAGCACAGAAATTGTCCAGTTGTGGGCAGTAAAATTGATCAAACTATGATGAACGGAGCAAAACTAAAAATGTTTAATTTAAGACACGAGAGGTCCCACCGAGATTTGAACTCGGGTTACTGGATTCAGAGTCCAATGTCCTGACCACTAGACCATGGGACCAATGATGAAATGATGTTTAATTTTATTTTATGTGTTTCAATTTTACACAAAACGCGATTTCAGTCAAAAAACATCATAGAAGCCCTAGGATTCTAATTTCTTAGAATAGCTTAAATCAAAATTTTTCTTTCACTTTCATCCCGTCTACTTTTCTCAATCCAAAGTCCAACATACCTTAAAAGGAGAGATTTATCCAATATGTTTTCAGGGAGCTTAAAAATATTAGTAAGTTACACATATTTCCTTTGAATTTTATTAAAATTATACAATTTTTTTTATTTTTAAAACATACATAGATTTTTATTGAAATAAAAAATTATGTTACACTTTAATTTAATTTTAAATTTTTTCACTAAAATATTTTTCATTAACCCAAATGCATATTTTTTTCTCTTCTTAAATTTAATGAAAACAAAATCTACCTTTTTAATTTTTATTTGTACATATTTAAAAATTATTATTATTTTTTATTTTTATTTGTGTATATTTTAGTATAATTGATATTTATATATTTAAGTTAATAAAATATATTTTAGGAAAAAATTAAATTAAACTAAAGTATATATTTAAGAAGTAGAAGAAATGTGTAATTTTAACAAAATTTAAAAAATTTTATATAATTTACTCTAACAATTTTAGACCTGAGAAACTGTGCCCTTTTTTTTGGGTCTCTCGGTTAAAGTAATTTGAATAGCAATGCCATAATTCATATATAAGGTTTGGAAAGACAACTTGCGACTCCTAAGCTTACAAGTCGTGGCTCTGTCCCACGTTGCATGTCCTCTCTTTACTTTTTATCTCCTTGCTTTCTTTTCATTCTTCTTTTCTCCTTCAATGCCCCGCAAAACACATCTCAGTTTAATATATATCAAGAAGCATAGATAAGTTGGCAACACAAGCGTAGATTATCATAGATAGAATATTATAGTTTCTATCCGTGAACTTATACTTAGCACTTATCCCCCATTAAATCCTTAAGTTTGGCCCGAAACCCAGATCTATTTAACTGAAAAAAATTTCATAATGAACAAAGTTTTCTCAAAGTGTGACTTATTTCCATAATTTTTTTTATAAAAATTACAATAAAGAGAAAATATCCTAAACAACTATCAATATAGTTCAAAAATCATACAATACTAATTGGATTTTTTAAAAAAAAAACTCAACTTTTTTTAACATTACATTGATATACACACTTCAACCCATAAAATTCCTATATTTAGATCCACGCGAGTAAATTTTATGAGTATTTTGATCATCCTATGTACTCGAATTTTTTTTTTTCCTAAAAAACTCTTCTTTGTTTTAGGTTATTAACGTTTCCATTTCCAAAAGGGGTACAACCTCATCACCTATAATTTCATTTCCCGTGGCGAAGATTTACAAAAAAATAGCTGAACACTTGTCCTGCAACAGATGATAACTTTTAAGAACCCTATATTTAAAGCTGACCTTCTGACATTGAGTAGTTCTAAACATAGGACTATGTAATCCCTCGTTTTATTTAAACATTGATAATCTATGTATGCAAACCCACTTTACGCGAATTGCAATGCTTCTTCACGTTTCAAGTCAAACACCTTGATGAGAACATCTTCAACAACCTGTTTGAAAACCAATCGCAAGCATAATTTTATTAGTTCCCAAAAGGGAGCTGAAACAATCACTATTGCCAGAAGCAGTAAGTTCATTTTCATTAAAAATACAAGTGGACGTTTTTAAAAACTCAACATTACATTATTGATTCCTTAAAAAAAATTCTTTCACAAGTTATAATTCTATTAAAAAATTTGAAAACAAACATTTAAAAACCGTCCCTAAATTTTTCCACAGCAAAACTATACTAGAGAAGCTTACGAAAAGAAGGAGAGCGCAAAGATATAAGTTTTATCATTTCACAGGCAATAGAAATTACCTTGTCAGGTGTAGATGCACCAGATGTTACGCCAATTGTTATTGGACCCTCTGGTAGCCAGTTTTCTTTCTCGACCAGCTCACCATGCTGATAGACCCAAGAAAACATAAACCTATTAATAAAGAAGAGAGCTAATAATAGTTAACTAGCTATATATCACTATATTTATGCTCACATTCAATTTGTATGCTATTCTGTTTCCTGGACCAATTCTTTGCTCGCTGTCAATCCAGTAAGAAGGAATCCCACGTTCCTCAGCAATCTCTTGCAGGTGTGATGTATTGCTTGAGTTCCACCCACCAATTACTAACATAAGATCCATATCTTTCTCCACCAGCTTGTACATAGCATCTTGTCTCTCCTGAAAATGGATAAAAGATTTAATTTATCTGGTGATTAGACTAGACAGACATATAATGTATGGTAATAGAGAAGGGAAGGGTTGAAGAGAAAGCAAAGCAAGAGGAAGCTTGAGATTCTATAGAGCATCAATGAGAAAAATCATTCTACTCCCACCATTAAGGAAAAAAAGCCACATGAACTCACATTTCCAAACAAATTTAAAATAAGCAGCAACATCTACGACTGCAGAAGAGAACTACCTGAGTAGCATCACAAATGGTGTTGAAGCTTATGAAGTGCTCATTGATGTTTTCCACGCCAAATTTGCGCATCATAGTCCTCTCCAGTAGTTTCCCTGTAAAATGGGAAGGTATATAAATATCAGATTTCTTTTCCCCAAAGAGATGAACTAAGATTGTGCAATAGTAACTTACCAATCTCTTCAGTCTCTCCCTTAAGCATTGTTGTCTGATTTGCAATGCCCACTTTAATCAGGTCACTGTCTGGGTCAAACCCCTCAGAAACTGCAAATTTAAATTTCTGCCCAAAAAAAGGGCCAATAATGATCACAATGAAGACCAGAGAATTTTGAAAGCAACACAAATCATGTGAGAGAAAAATTTACCTCGAAAAATGCATCTTTCGTTGAGCTGGATCCATTAAGTCCACCACCAAGAATATAGTCACAAAGATATTCAGCCTGTATAAAGTGAACAATAATGCATGATTTATAATATTATAAAAGAACAAAACTTTCTTCAACTTAAGACATCCACCCAAAGGAAAATCTGAGTAATAGCTGCAACTTAGGACAAACCTCAGCCATATTCTTCACGATGATATACTTTCCAGCAAAAGATGCAGTTGCTACAGTTTCCTCGTGGGCATATTTACCATGTATGATTGATGTATAATCTCCTTTCTTGTGCTTCTCAACAGTATTCCAGACCTTCAAGCAATTCATTGAAGAAATCATGTCAGTATATGTGATGCATGATGCATGCTATATGAATTCAATTTATACAAAACTCAGTGCAACAGAAATCCATCTCTGCAAATGAATACCTTTGAAACCCATGGGCAAGTTGTATCAACAATTTGTACATTTTTCTCAGTCAAAGTCAGCATCTCATCCACTGCAGCTCCAAAAGCAGGCAAAATCACAACATCACCTTTGTTGATAACATCAAATTGTTTACTTCCTTCCTTCACAGGAACATTCTGCACTTTCATCTCTCCTAATCGCTGCATTAATAATTTATCAAGGTCACTAATCATTGTAATTGACTAGAATTAGCGAACGAAAATAGCATATTATTTGAAAAGATAGAATGCAACAGAAATCAGACAATGATCTAGAAAATCTACAAAAAATGAGATCAACTTTTTTAGCTACCTCATGAACTGAATGGTTAAGTTCACAGAAGGATCCAAACCAGAAGCCCTTTCTTGGTTGAGATCACATTAAAATGTCCATCATAACTATAAAAACGTGGGCTTAATAGTACAGTCCCCCAAAACAGGATCATACACTTCAACAAGAAAAGCTGTCTCTAAGTTTCAAGACAAAACAATTGCCAAATTCCCCACCATATTTGCAAAACATAGCCGAGAAATGATTATTACTACATGTTATTAATTACCCAAATATGGCCATCACATACCAAGAAATGAGGTATGAACAAAATTCAGGAATATTGATAGTGATAGAATATATGAAGAGACCTTATTAACAGTTGGGTTGTGGATGATTTCGTTGGTAAGCCAGATTGTGTCAGTAGGAAACTGTTTTCTAGCCTCGTAAGCAATTTGAACAGCCCTTTCAACTCCCCAGCAGAAGCCATAAGCTTCAGCCAGCCTCACAGTGGTGTTACCCCATGTATACTCATATCCATTTTCCTTCAAAGTCTTAATGATGTCACCTGAAATCCCAACACAGCACACACACAATTACCAGAGAAACAAGGCATCACAAAAAATTCACAACGGCATACATCAAGGAACCGATTTAAGGTGAAATATTTTATTAAAGCTGAAACGTAGTAAGCATAAGGAAGTAGGTAGAGCTATAGCATACTCCACAGCTATATTAAGCGCAGATTAACACGAATTTTAATCTCAATTTCAAATTTCTCATGAAATTGAAGAAAATAATCTCAACAGAGCAATTGAATTACAAAAATCGAAAGAAAATTAGCCATGCAATTGAAAACAAACTTTTTTTTTTCAGACAACTGTCAAGTGAACATACTGGTGTACTCGCGATTCATAAGCTCGAGTGTCTCTTCCTTGTGTCCAAACCCTTTCCGATTATAGTTCTTACTCCTGGTTAGATTCTTCCGGAACACCTTGGCATCGAAATCGGAGTCCACAGCCGCGGAAGAAGACGAAGAATCGCCCGAGCATCTGACAGATAGAGGCTTCCGGCACCGGAAAGCACCCAATCTAAGGAAGTTCTCCGGTAACAAGGCGAGGTCCGTGCGAGTAGTAGAGATACTGCAAAGGTGCGGGGAGATCGCCATGGCAGACAGCAAGACGTGTTAGAGAGAGAGAGAGTTGACCACAATTGCAGAGTGAGGGAGAAGGGCAAGGTTGGCTTGCCCTTTCTATGGCAGCGAAGGTACGGATAGCTCGTGTTCCTCGTTTTTTGGGACTTTTTTATGGTGTGTTTTATTTCGACCATTATCATTTCGTCCTGTTTTGTTACATGTAAGAAAAGTACTAAATTAAAAATATTTATAATGAAAGAGATTATCTTTTAAAATTATTTTTAAAAATTTTATAATTAAAAATTTTAACTTATAATTTTGAATTATATGTGTAATTAAAATATTAATTTTAAAATTTAAAATTTTTTAATATAAACATATTTAATTGAAAGTCTCTAGAGTGAACAGAGAAATTAGTAAAGTATTAAATAAATAATGATTGGTTAAATTAATATGTAACCTAAGGTATAGAATAACAAAGGGACTTGTAGCAAAAAAAAGTGACAATTTAAAAAAATTATAAGTAATAATAATTATTATTATTTGATATTACGAAGTTATCGGGGCTTTATTTGAAATTGCAATTTTTTTGAAATTATTTAAAAAATATTCTTTTACATTATTCATTTAGAATTTTATTTTACATGACAAAAATGAAAATAAATATTCACTATTTAATTACTTTTTTCCATTATCTAAGTACCATATGAACTCACTTTTTTGTAATTTTTTTATTTTGTGTTTTCTTAATAAGATTTTAAAGGTATTATTTTCGGTACTTTTTTAGCACTTTTTTTTTTTTGGGAAGAATACATTTTAGGCATTGGATAAGACAAAACAATGTTAGTTATATATAAAAATCTCTTGCGGCCTAAATCAGCGGGTCTATATTAATTTCCTCCAGTCAATTTATCGTGCTAATGTAAAATTCTCAGATATTAACAAGGATTAAAATTAAGTATAGTTTTTTATACTTTTACTAATTTTTTTTAATAAAATATGACAAGAATATAATTTTTTAATAATATTATAATAGATATATAATTTTTATAGATAATATTATAATTTTTTAATTAAATTATACATTTATTATAGTAGTATTATTAAAAAATTATATATTTATTATATTTTAATTAAAAAAATATAATAGTAAAAATATAAAAAAGTTACATATAAATTTTTTTAATTAATAAAGTTATACCTAATTAGGTGGACCTACATATTTCAACAAACAAAAGAAGAGCAAAATCAAAAAAACGACAAAGAGTGGAATACAAATTGCTGACAGCTTGTAAAATATGCAATAAATAGTAAAAAAAATTAAGGTATATATATACACATATATGAATAATTTTTTATTCAAGTGTCTTCATACAGAAACACATTAAACAGGTACTTTTATTTTTATGTCAAATAACTTTAGAGCAAATGATTTTAATTTTATTAGTGATTCCATTAAAATTTTGTATACTCATTTTATTTAAAAATAAATATCATTAAATTTTGTTAATATTTGATATATATATATATATATATATTGTAAAATTTTTTAATTTATTTTTGGTTAATGAAAATAACTTTTGCATAATATGTGTTTTTTGTGAAAATAAAAGTATTTAATTGCTTTTACCATCATATTAAAAACAAAATTATAATATCTTGTTAGAATTTAATATCAACTTAATTGTCTTTAATTTTGTATTAAGATAAAATAATAGTCTCATGCTATATAAGAAAATAATTAATTCATTGTTTTTTTTTTCATTTTTTATACAAGTATACAATATCATGGGCTTTCTTTTTTTTTTGGGTTATTTCAAAGTTGTCCCAAATTTATCCTAGAAATCTTAAAAGTTGTGGAAGATATTAGTGACCACTTTCATGTTCATGACACTCTTAACAAGATTGCACAGTTGATCAAAATTTCTTTGGAAACAAATTGGAAAGTTAGAATATCTCATACCTTTCACGAGGTGAAAGGTGTATAGACTCTCCTTTCAATTGCCGTTTGAACCTATCGTTGGGCCTTCATGTTTTGGATCATATTTTCTCTTTTCTTAGCCTAACTGTAAGATTAGATATAATAGAATCTATCTTAATTCGTGATTTTATCTAGTTTACTTTCCTTTTTTAGGCTCTGTGCCCCAATGTTACACCCAAAAAAAAAATTAATATACTAATTTATTATATTTCTTTAACAATATAACATAGTAATATATTATGTTTCCATAACATTATAATTTAAAATCTTATACAAAGGTATACAATCTGCATAATACTTTTTAATAGTATTAATATTATGATACTTTTTAGGGAATGTGCCTTCAAAATTATTTGGCGAGGGAATAATCTAGACAAAATCCAAAAATACTCTATCTGTAATAACCAAAAAGGAAATACAATAATGGTTTATTTTATACAGTATGCTAATATGGCCTAAAGTCTAAATTTAAATTTCTCTTAAAATCAATAATTAAATAAATTCAATTTAATTAAATAAAAAATTACATTAACCTCTTTTAATTTCTCTTATTTTAAAAATATCAACATGTTACCTAACATTTGATATCATATGGTACAAAATTGTTTTGTACTATTTATTTTCTTTTACATGATGTGTTCTTTTAAAAAATTAAATTACTTAGTTACCTTTAATATTGTATTTACAAATAAAAACATATTCTCACATAACAAAAAAATAAAAGTGGGAATGAGGTTAGTATTATGAACTTACCAGTAACGGACATCTCTAAATTTCAAAGTCCACAAATTTATACGAATATACAATATCATGGACTCTCCAAATCAACCCAATTATCAGTTCAATGCATAGTTGTTCTTTTTCTTTTCTTTTTTTTTATAATACGTTGGAGGAATGAAATCTTTGATACTATTTATATCCTTACCTTGCTTTTACTACTTGAGTTATTTTTTTTTTTTATAATACATTGGAGGGATCTAAACCCTTAACACTTCTCATATCCCAACCCTACCTTTATTAGTTGAGTTAATCCTAGGTGGCTAATGCACAGTTATTCTCTAATCCTTATTAAATCTAGCAATTTTTTTCGGTGTGTTAGTTATAGAAAACTCATCTTCTTGAAAGGTTATCCATCATTGCATTTCAATTTTTCATCTAAAGATGCGTATCTTATAAATTAAAATGATACAAATCACCTGACAAAGATACAAATTTAATAATAATAAACTCAATCTCTAGGATGTCAAACTTTCTATAACAGTCTACATATTTTGATACAACACCAACAGCTTAATTTAACTGGGGAGGGAGGTCATGATTCTAACCACAGGATCAGCCCCGTCTGAGAGATTGAGTCATCATGGCAGTGAACTCTTCCATGTCAACCATGCCATCTCCATCTGTGTCCACTGCTCTCACCATTCTTCGGCACTCCTCTAAGCTGCAGCTTTCCCCCAACCTCCTTAGCATCTCCTGAACTTCTTCTGCACTTATTTTCCCATCGCCATTCCGATCAAATGTCCGAAAGGCGCTCTGTATGTCCATTGTCCTAATCCCACCGCCCTTCTTTTGAGCCTCCATGAACTCTTTGAAGTCGATGAATCCATCCCCATCAAGATCAACCACCCCAAAAATAGAGGGCACTTCATGAGTCATATTCCCCATGCCTAGTGACCTCAGGGTTGCTTTATACTCCTGCTGAGAGATTTTCCCATCCTTGTTGGTGTCAAATTTATCAAAGACTCTCTTCATCTCATCCACGTCAGGCTGGAAAAAGGGTTTCAACCCCGAGTTCAGCCGGTCCCGGGAGGAGAACAGCCGGGATGGCTTTCGCAGGTACTTTCTCTTTGAAAGGTTGTATTGGAAATCAAGGAAACTTGTAGTTGACATCTTCTGTTATGGTTGATTGCCCTGATCAGTTGAGAGAATGGTATCTCTTATATAATAAGAGGTGGAAAGTGATGACTTCTCATTATTCTTAGATCAGACGTCTTACAAATCCTAGACTATCAGTTATTCCCTGAATAATAACAGATGACCACGAAACTAAAGATGCTCAAAGATAAAAAGCGGGGTGGGAAGAGAATACAGTGCAAGGAAAAGAAAGCTGCCAGGGAAAAGAATACATTCTTTTTCAAAAGCTACTAATGTATGTCTCCTTTTGGGGGGATCTTCCTTTTGCATTCTAAGGTTGATGACTTGATTTACATGAATATTTGATTAATATTTTAATAAGAGTTGCAGTTAAAAAAATGACTCTTCAAGTTGAATACAGTATAAATTCCTGAGGTGGAAAAAGCGAATAAAGGAAAATGAAAAACTAGAAGGAAAAAGTATTCCATCAACGTGGTTTTCCAGTTGTCCAAATCCTCCATGGAATCAATGTCCTTGCGAGCTGTTATCTTTTGCACGTATCCCGCAAAACGAACATTCTCAAAGTGATTCCAAAGTTGAAATTCTTTAAAACCCCACGTTAATAACAAGTTGACATAGGATGAAGGCCATTCAGGAACTTTCTTGATTCCAAAATCGTAGAAATCCTGTGTCAACATTGTACACAATTCATGTTACAATGCGAACATAAACAAGCCTCCATATCATCAAAGATAAAAATTTCTGAAACATTTCACCATTGTATGTACAAAGAGAAAACAGTAGAACAATATGAATGACAATTTAGCTTACTTATCCTGGTAAAAGAACAACTGAAATAAGTATAGCCAGGAAAAAACAAATCTCGAATGAAAAGAAGAAAAGTCCACAACTGCTGAACTGCAAAAAATTATATAGAAATGTGCACCTATTTAATTCTGTAACTATCCCATGTCGTTGGCATAAGCATATCCAGAACCTTCTGATGCATCAAACTCAAGACACAAGGGTCTAGTGAATACTTTATTAAAAGGCAGCTAGGACTCAATAGGTTATCTTCTTGTCTTGTTCCTAGCTTCAAAGGCATGCTGAAAAGTTTCTTAACAAGTAATCTTCTTGTCTCATAAGCATGCAAGCTTGATTTATCAAGATTCGGTAAAAGAATAGTTGCTAAACCCTTTAGAAGGGGGTGAAATAGATTTAGATATGTCCACAACCAAAAAATTCCTTGTCGTTGTGATGCAATTCATATAGCCTCTACGACTTTATGATTATGCTACATGTATTTACATACTCATGTAGTATTAATAGCCTTTAAATCAGATAAGGTCGAACATGGACAATCACAGTTGTTCATCTAAAGCAAGGATTCTCAATCTCATTATTAACATACGAATAGGTTCCCCAACACCCCCGAAACAAAAAAATTACCATGAGGAGAGAATATGTTTTTGTTCTCATACACGTATGTTTTGTTGCCAGTTGTCACTACGGTGGATCTTCATGGTAATAAATTTTAATCAATTAATCCAATACACATTATCTGAAAACAATTAAAGAAAAGACCAAAAAAAAAAAGAAAAAGCATGTAAATAGTGCCAAATCGGCAAATCCCATGCGAGGTATGCTTTTGCATATAATCTCTTTTCCTCTTTGTTACAGTAGCTTACATATCCAGATCCTCGGCAACAACGGCCCTTGCCAGTTCATTCTTAAGTCCAGATCCTTTACATACACAAATTACATCTGGAGAAAGACAGAGAGAAGAAATGGGTTCAAATGCATGAATTGAATGAGAATCTAATTTGGTCCACTCATATGCTACTTCTTTACAATCCTACAAGTCAAAATACCCAGAAAAAGAAAACTGAAATATCTCTTCAGTTTTGTTATGATATGAGCAAGGGCGGCGAGGAAAGGCACGCCGGCGCAGGGAACTTAAAAAGAGGGGAAAAGGGGAAAGTCTTTTTGTGATTCAATCTTCCTGACTTTGACAAACAAGTAACAATTTCTTAAAATTGAAAATCCAATACAATGATCATTTAAAATTAAATTATATGGCAAGATAATGGCAGTAGTAGCAGTTTTCGATACTAGAATAACACTGAAAATGAGCTCGCCAGGTGGGCTAAGATCTGTTGAGAACGCTATTACTTGTAAACCATCCAGATGGTGGAGATATTTTCCCATCCTTCCAGAAAAACTCTAAATTCCCCTACTACATTTCCACACTCAGAATGACAAAATTAGAAATCATCGTTTTAGATAGTAGATTCCTGCACTTAAGGTTCACATTGAAGCCGCTTATCAATCTCCTCCATCCGGGTACGTCGTGAGAAGGGGAGAGCGTCGCTGTTATCATGCAAGTTGCTCTCCCGGGGATATGGATCCCCCTCATATCAGATGCCCTTATGTTGTTTATGCTATCCTTAACAATATTGGGGATTTATTTCTCCCAAAACAAATAATAAAAATAAAATAAATTTTGTCACGAGTGAATTCATTCTCCTCTCCCGGACGGACCAAAAGTTCTGCTTCGCATTTGCTCAGAACCAAGCTCGCATATATACTTAATAATTATGGCATGCACAAGGGCGGGGGTCTTGAGAGAACTACTCATTCATTGCTGTCTTGCCCCAGCATACCGTTCTGGATGGCAAGGACTGGTAAAAGGATTAAATTTAGATGTAAATTTTTTATATTTTATTATTAAATTTTTAATTAAAATATAATATATGTCTATTTTTTAATTAAAAAACAATAAGTGAATAATTTAATTAAAAATTATATAATTTTATCTAAAAATTATATACTTAATATTTTTCATTAAAAAATTAAAGTATATGAAACTGCATATAAATTTTTTCAACCTAATAATAGGGTGAAAAATCTATTTATCTTTTAAAATAATGGACATAAATCTAAAAAGTTTATAAAAATTGGATCTATTTTTGAAAAGTTTTTGAATATAATATAGATCAGACTTTTTTATATTATTAATTAATAATATTATTTTCTCATATTAATTACTTCTTGATTATTGGTTATATATATATATATTTTTGGGGGGGGGGGGGGGGGGGGACTGGCTGTGTACTTGATGTTAGCGATAAAAGGGGTGGCTTTAGCTACTGGGTTGAATTCTGTGAACATGATTCCGAGGTTGGTGATTTATCTTAGTATTTTAAATATACCAATAAAGTCACAGGAAGGAGCTTCGTTTTTCACAGTTTTTCAAGGTTGGAGGCCATTGTTTGACTGGTGAGTCTGGCATCGCAGAGGTGTATTTTTATGTTCTTGGAGTTATGTGGTAACGCTTTTTCTGTGTGGGTTATTTAGTAACCCACAGATCACAGTAGCAACCAAGGGAATCCTGATTCAAACCACTAGGTTTTTATGAGTTATTTTTCCTAATATACGTTTGGTATCAAGGAAATAAGATGGATGGAAATGATGATTAAAAATATATATATCTATTATATTATTATTATTTAACATTATTTTTTTAAATTAAAGTAACAAGTATCATTTTTTATCCTACTTATCTACTATTTTATTTATTTTTTGTTCTCACAATCTTCTTTTTCATATGCAAACACAACCTAAACGTAACTTTAGCAACGAAAGTAGGGCATTCAATAGGTGCAGGGGAAGCCTCTTGTGCCCAGTGTGCAGCCATTGTCGCGGTTTTCATTGCTTTCATATTTGGGGGTCACAACGTCTCTGTTTTTGTTGTGTGTGAGGGAATCTTTTACATTACCTAGGCCTTTCTCTTAAAAAATAAAAAAAGAGTTTCGTGTTGGGTTTGTGCCTAATTTTTATAACTTCTTTACAGGCCTAACTCGTTTTCAAACATCTCTGGCTTGCGATCAATTCCAGTGAAGAATATTCTTGCGATCAATTCCAGTGAAGATCAACTCTGGCTTGTGATGCATATGGGCTGACCCATGTGGTGGCCTAATTCGGCCAACCTCCTCGAGAAGAGATTCATATAGAAATTTTTACTATCCCAAAATATTTTTCTATATTAGCTAGTGGGGGCAGGCTTTCCTGTGATAGTCCCGTTGCTTCTTTTTATCGGGATTTTGACTATGCTGTTCCATTTAAAATAATTAATAATTCCAATATGCAGTTATCATTCTTATTTCTTCTACTTGAAGTGGACGGGAGACTTGAAGTCCTGCACTAGATGTGTTTATTGGCCTAATAGGTTTTAAGGGCCGTTCTAGTCTGATCTAAATAGATCAAGTTAGATTTAATCAAAAATATAAATGTATAAAATTTTAAATAAAATTATATCGAGTCGAGTCGAATTACAGACATAGACATGTTTTACTCAACCCACACTAATATTTACTTTTTTTTATTATCAATATCTTACCATCTTATATATTTTTTATTCTTATTTTAATTGATTTTTTTTATATGTTACAGCTTTCATTACCTATCTAAACCTTCCCTACTTCTTAATTATTTTTATTATTATATGCATACTTATTGATATTTCTTTTTTTAATAATGAAAATACATATATTTACCTAATACTAATTATGCTAATATAATTTATATTTTGCTTGATAATATCAGATTATTTTTTTTTGTTGATAAAAATATGATAGTTTTAAAAGCCTATTATTTTAAAATATATGCCAATGAGTTTGCAAAAAAAAATTTATATTATAAGTATCAGTTTATAAAAAAAATAATAACCTAGGCAATCCTAACTCGACCTATCCTAATATAAAATCAAGCTTATTCAAGTTAGGTCGAGTCACAGATATAAAAACAAACTCGATATTTTAATTGGGTTAGGTATCGAGCTTACTAAATGTCTAACCTAACCTTTCCCATAAACAACACTACCTGCAACCTTTAAAACCAAAAGAAATTTAATTGAGTATCCCTAAAAATAAGAATGATAGCTTCATATTTGAATCATTAATTAATTAAAATTCCTCTTTCTATCAATTTTTTCTTTTTTCATTTATTGGATCCCTTTTTCAACTAAATCGAGAGAATTTTATTGTCTTACTTTTATTATGAAAATATATGCAAATCTCTTTTGAAATAAAAAAAATCAAAATAAATTATTTTAAATTTTTATTAAAATATAAATTATAAAGAAATATTTCTTAAACTTTTATTTTAATACTATGTATTTTGTATTAAAAACATAAATTTAATTTATTCTAAATTTTTAAAAAATGATTATTTTATATTGGTCAAATATGTATATTTAATATTTATTATATTATACAAATAGTAAATATAAAAGCACTTCGATTAAAATAGAAATAATTACAATTTATTTTTTATTGCAATGGTAGTTTAACACATCTTTTGATTACAGGATCGGAGAATATAATTTTTTAAAACAAAGAAGTAGTGTAATTTGAACATCTTTTTAGGGATTAGGAAATAATTTATCAAAATTTAATAATGCTAAATCAGCGCCTTATTATGAAATTCACTTTCCTCTCTACTGTCTCAAAATTATATAATTATATATAATTAATTCTGTTGGATTCATTTAACATAGTTTCATGTAATTTTAATTTTTATTGTAAATTTTGCGAGTATAACGACTTTTTTCATTCACAAATAGTGATATGGTGATGCTCAACCTTAATTTTCATAAAAATGAGGGTAAGAATTAGAATAAGAATAATTAATTTTATATACCTACTACCACACGTGGGAGTAATTACAACCGTATGGAAAAGTAAACAAAACAACCGTTAACCATCTCTTTACAGACAGGTAAAGTAGAATCACCACGCGTAATATGTGCCTTTTGCTTATACTGTGTTTACTGAACCTAGTTTTGATTTACAATATGAAGCCTGACAACAATGCCAAAGCAGAAACAATTTGTATGATTGTATTATATTGAAGGCCTAAAACACTCTCTAATCACATACTGAAGTGGCAAAGAGAAATGTGTTACTACTCCTCTATCATCTTTTTGCAATGACATTAAGCTCATTCTGACAGGTGATTTCCAGAAGCCACCCTAAAATAAAATTTAAAAAAAAAAGACATTATTAGATAGCAAAGTTTGGGAGGAGAAGGGAAGTAAAGGAATTCACAAAATTAAAAACAAAAAAAAGATAACAAAGAGGAGAAAAGGAAGAGTAAGAGTTGGTTAAATGATTATTTTCCTTCTATTTGTTCAAGATAACCTTCAAAATCCTCCAAATTGGAGGAACTTAAATATTATAAAGGAATGAAGATTTTTAAAGGTTGATTGAAAAATTTTCATTACATTCGCCTCATTACTAACTCCTCCCTGCCCTTCCCCTTTATTATACCAATCCAAACGTACCTGTAGGTGTAATTAAGCCTATGGTGCTTAGGTCAAAAGACAGAAGAAGAAAGAAATAACAGATGGGAAAGAGGCGCTGTACTTAGTTATACTTTCACGCCACTCCGATTTTGTAGCTCTGGAGGAACTTTACCATCAAGTTTGTTGTTTTGGAGAAATCTGTTATACCAAAGCAGAAAGTTTATTTAGTAGTAAGCTAAAGGCCTAAAAAAGAAGAGCATCACAGTGTTCAGTTTTTGTGACGCGGCAATGGCAAAAATCTTACATTTCACGCAGTTTTGGGAGTTTCCCAAGTGATGGAGGAATTGACCCTTCAAGCTGGTTATTCTCCAAATGCCTTACATTGTGACAATGACCAAAAAGAAGAGGGAGAAAAACATCAGGCTACAGAGGATATTTTAAGTAAGCACAAATATTAAAAAAAGAGAGTAATGAATAGGGCTACACACATGGTCCAATAGTTCTACTAATCTAGTCCTGCTTGGTTATATAGAAGTAGGTTGAGTCAGGTTAAAAAAAAATATTAACTAGACATGGCTAAGTTGGATATTAAGGTCAACTATATTGGCCGTATGTATTTAAAAATATATATCTTTTTTTAAGAATTTATATAAAAATTTCTTTTTATCATTTTTAAATTTTTATCAAATCCCGACCAACCCGACATATAAGTGGGCATCAAGCCTAAAAAAATTTTGCCCAACCCTTTTGCACCCTAAGTAATGAAGAAGGATAAAACTTTAGCAAAATTATTTAATTATTTATTATCAAGTTATGTAATAAAAATATATCATATAAAGATTTTTTTTTCCCGAGAAACTTAATCATGTAGCGTTGACCTGTAATAAAATATCCATGCCTCATGTTTTCACCAGAGAATTTGATAGCAAATACTTAAAAATTTTATCAAAGATTTGCCAAGTGAAGAATGAAGATGAAACATCCCTTGGTCTACATACAAAGTTTCTAGCTCCTTCAGCTTAAACATGTCTGGGATCTTTCCTGAGAGGTTGTTTCCAGCTAGCCAACTGCGATCAATGATTCCAATAACAGAGTGTCATGATTAAGTTGTAACTAAAAGAAATCACATAATACTTTTGAATTAAACGGGCAAGATTCCTTACAGATTAGTCAGTCCAGTTAAATGGCCAATACTTGGAGGAAGTGACCCAGACAGCCCAGCCTCCGTCACGTTCCTTCGTATAAAAACCAAAATAACAAATCGACCATTATACATTAATAGCGTCGGATAATTTAGGTTAAATTATTATACTGGTCTCTGATATTTTACTTAATTTTTAATTTAGTTTCTAGACAATTTTAAAGTCTCTAGAGTTCTTATAGTTTTAATAATAATAATAATAATAATTTAGTCTCTTTTATTAAACCCTTGTAAGAGTGTCATTAAATTCAGCGGAGGTTGTCAATCATGCGCCATCTTTGCATTATAAGCATGCATGATTTATGCATTGCCAACTCAACTTAGGTGGTATCACATGCCACACGTGAGTAAATTTTACTTTATTATCTATCTTTATCCATTCTGTAAGTTTCATTGATATGAATCATGTATATTTAGAGTGTCAAAATGACACATAATTGGCCACATCAGTAAAATTTAACAATATATTAGCATAAGTTTAATGATAGAGACCAAACTAAAAATAGAATGAAACTCAGAACTAACAATATAATTGAACCTAAGAATTTAATCTGAGTTGTAGTTAATACTTGAACTTACAGTGAGATGACCTGACAAATATACCCTTGAGAACATTGAACTCCAGTCCATGAATTTTCTTTAGGAAGGCAAGGATCACCGCTCCAATCTGGAGGCGGATTGTCAAAACTTCTTGCCAATTCTTCCATTGCATTCACTATAAACAGATTGCCACAACAACGAAATCATATCATTTAAACAGCGTACCATCTTTGTGATTGTAAGATTCAGTCAAAAAAGTTGCAAAAAGGTACTGAGAGATCTACAAGATACCATCTCTAGGAATAGTATGGCCCCCAAGAGGCAGAATCTGTAAGATTTCTCCAGCATTGATTACAGGTCCAACGGGGCTCCCATCTTTAGGGGCCAAGGTAATCTTGGTCAGACCAGAGAGTGGCCACTGCAGAGCATAAACTGTGACACCACTGGCTGTGACATTAAGTTCGGAGAAAAAAGTTTGGTTATTAATAGCAACATCAAATATCCTCCAGCTGTAAGCGCTTGGTGACCTATTGTCCTGAAAATAAAGGGCTATGTAGTAGTTGGTGCTCGGAAGGGACACAAGCGGCCATTGAAGTTCAAGTACCTTCCCTCTACTAGTTGTCATTCCAGATATGAATGCTTTCGCTGGCGGGAGGTTCCAGAAATTTGAAGAAGTTACATTGGAATGGCTCAACACAACAGGGTTCTGGTCCATAAATGGTTGCCACATCCGGTTGAATTTGTCGTCGGGATAACTAGGTTCACACATACACTCATCTTAACCACAAGAATTCTCTGTTTGACTCTACATTTCAATTTACATCATTTATACATTACCCCAAAAAAAAAAAACTTCAGCATTTTATATGTATCTAATTCTGAATCACTAAAGTAAAAAGTAAAACTCTATTTAAGTCTATGATAGATAGGTGTATATTTAATGAACAACATTTACGTACAATTTTTAGATTTTGCTTAATAAAAATATGACAAATAATTTTTTTCACAGTTTTGCATTAAATGATGATCGGGTTTTTCAAAAAAAAAAAATTCTCCATGTGTTATGGTTTTACTGAAAAAGCTCGTAGCAAAAATCTAAGAAGTTTACCTAATTCTACTCTATTTTAAATTTAGTCCTTTATAGGTGTTTCCTTTCAATTTAATATCTTATTCAATAAAGTGCTTTCAGTGTTATCTTTCCATCCCATGTTCATAAACTAACGTAGAATCTAACATAATATTGACTCACACTTGTTAACTTATACCTAGCATACACTCAGTCTACATAAGATAGAAATTCTAATTTCAAGAAACTCACGAGTGAAGGTGAACTTCAAAGAGATGAAACTTATGAATTTCATGAAATTAGAATTCCTGATTAGGACTAATCTGATATGGACTGGGTGTGTATCACGTTTGAGTTAGCATATTGTTTAGGTTCTATATTAATTTACAATTGAAGATAGGATGGAAAGGAAACATTCAAAACATTTTATTAAATAAGGGATTAAAATGAAAGAAAACAACTGTGGATAACTAAATTGAAAATGCACATATTTGTCAAGGACCGAAATAGCATTTTAACTCAATATAAAACCCTAAAAGAAATAAAGATTACGCGTAAATTGTAGCTTACCCAATGATTTCTTCACCTTCTCCAAAATTATGCCTTGCAATAGTTACAAGGGCATATTTGGTAAAGTTAGTGGGATTATACAAAGAAGCATCCAAGCCCTCCACCTCCAATGCTGAAATGAAAGGGCTAGAACTACCAGTCTGGTTATTCCTCGCCAAGCACACACTCAACTTCTTCCCAAGTGCCATCACCACAACCTCGAAGTAGGAACTAAGGCCTTTGGCATAGTCCTCTGTGGTGTTTATAATGCTCCATTTGGTCCCATCAACAATTTGGTCAAACACGGGAGGCTCCTTCCCTCCATCAAAACTTCCATAATAGTATACGGTTCTCACAAGGTATTTGACCCCAGGGGTGACGGGTATAGAATAGCAGTATTTTCTAGCCTTTGTGTCAGGAAAGTAACGCACTGTGGACAGTATGGGAACCAAGTTATCTGACTCTATAGTGGAGGTATTGCCCACTGAGATAAAGTCCTGATCAGATATGTATTTCAAAATTCCCACCGTTACATTTTCGGAGCCTCCGCAATTTAACAAATACCCTGCGTGCATGAATAAAGGGCCCATGTTATCTGCCATTCAAATCCTCCAAAAAACTGTAATTTAAGGGTAGCTTACAGGGTAGCCTCTACTTTGGATCGAAATTTGTTTGATTGCAATTTAAAGTATCTCATTTTATTTTTTATGTTTGTTTCCTTCTCACCTGATACCTTACAAGGCTTGTAGTATTTTCGGTCTTAATTTTAAAAGAAACTATTAAATAAAAGTTAAAATGACGAAAAATTTTAATGTTAAAAATATGTTTTACTTTTACCTTGAACAATTTTAAAGAATCAAACTGATATTTCAAAGTTATTCTGACAATAGGCTCTGCACACTTACCCAAGATATAAGCAAATTAACAAATATGTGTGAACAAACTATAAATATTGAATGACACGCTTGAGACCACTCAGAGGCAAATCGATTATCGACCAAATCAAAGAGAAGAAAACTCTGAAGTTACCTCTTCAATTAATTCGATGTATATAAAGATGCGGACATTGGAAAAAACCATATAAACCGATTAATCTATGCAAAAAAATGAACGCAAATGATAATCGTATTTAGCATTTTAGCTAGATTGGTGGATGAGTGGGGTTTGAGGAAATGAGGTATATGGAAAATGTACCTTGAGGATCAGAGGGTAAGGCAGAGTGGGGAAGGATAAGGATGGTGAGGAGCCATAGGAGCATGACGGAGGGGCTCATAACGTCATAACCCGCCGCCCAATCTGAAAGCAGCATGCGATTTGGGAAGCTTCTTTCGTGTGTTTTTGTTGGAAATGGAGGAGAAAGAGAAAGAGGCTGTACGACATGGCCTGTGTTGATTCAGACTTCAGAGGGGATTGACACGTCCAAGGCCATGCTGAAAGATAGACATGTTCATGGCTTGACTTTGTCCACTTCCCGCTTCCTTAAACGCCTCGGCGTTTAGTAGAAATGAACGGCACATCGTTTCTTGGTGTATTGGACCCTTTATAGTTGAGAACGTGATAAGCTCGTTCGATTGATTCCAAGTTTTCTTGGTTTAACCAAGAAAGGTCATTTTAACCCTTTTTTTTTTTTTCTTGAAACAACGGGTAGAAAAAAACAAGAAAAACTAATAACATAGCTATGGTGCAAAAAGTTATAGCTCTTACAACATCACTTAACATATTAAGATTGGAAAAAGAGGAGATCACATGAAAGTTTATTTCTTTAGTTAGAGAGAAGGAAGCCAATTAGTCTGCACAATAATTGCCATCTTTATAAATGTGATGAACTTTTCAATCCTTAAGCTAGGTTTTGATTCTATCAACAATGTGATTATTTGTCCTTATGCATTTCTCAGTATCAATCACAACATTTACCATAGTTATAGAATCACTTTAAACTAATACATGTCTGAACCCCTTCTTCCATGCTAAATCCAAGCCATTAAGCAAATCCCAAAGTTCAATTGCAAACACATTGCTGATACTTAGGTTATGGCAGAATCCAACTAACCAACGACCTTTTCATCTTTAATTAATCCTCCACACCTAACAGGACTCAGGTTGCCCTTAACAGCTCCATCAACATTAAGTTTCACGCATCCATGCCTTGGGTAGCTCCATTTCACTAGGATATAGTGTTTCCTCATATGAACAGCGTTGCAGCTCTGATATGTATTTAAAATATTAGTGCCAAGTGTAAGATCAATTTTTAATTTCACACTCACATTTGCTAAATTTACAATACATGTGTTTGATATTTTTGCGTGGCGAATTTACTTCTGAGATTTATCAATGGGCAAGTAAAGATTTGTTTAAAAAATTGAATGTCAAGAGATCTCTTTAAAGATGGTTAATCATCGATATGAACTCTTCATATTAGAGAAATTCAAACTCACACAATATAAATAATTGCAAAATTTCATTAAAAAAAATTGGTGGGAGAAGATCTCACAAAATGAAATTGGAATTATCTTCAAATCATTTAATTTTAATCTATGATATTGTTGTTAGCTCATTACTAACCATTTTGTGCACAAGACTTCTAACCATTTAACAAAGTCATAGTGATATATTTTTCCTTATTTTAAATTTTTTTTAAAATAAAGTTTTATAAAAAGTATTATAATAGATAAACATTTAGTGTTTGACAAAATTATCTGACAAATATCTTTATTAATATCATGATGTTTGACTAACTTTTTTAAAAAAATTGCTATTAGGTTACTTAACAACAATAAAAATTATCTTTTCATACTAACCCCCTCTTTGAGAAGAGATTTATAATAAACGAAGTGCTTTTCTTTTTCCAAGTGTTTGTGCTTTTGCAATATGATCATTGAGTTACAACTACAAACTCTGAATCTTTAAAATTGAACTAATAAAATAAAATAAAAATGCATTTCTTTTTCCTAGATGCTTGTACCTTTGCCATGCGCTCATTAGTTATATGGTGAACAGCTCTTAGATGATGGTCCCCATGCAATCTCTTTAGATGCAATTTTTTGTACATTTCAATGCTTAAATCAATGATCGCAGTTAGCAGTGATCACAGCTGAGAGTGTAAAAGTACATAAGTGCGTAAATTGTAGTTAAAATTTTCCTGGTAAAGTCAGAGGTGAAGATATTATGGTCCTTTTCTCGGCCGGTTGGATGTATCTGAACTTCATGTATTGCTGTTTGGTTGAATTTGAGCTTCACATATATTGGCAGGGATGAACTCATGAATTGAGAAATAAAGGCAACTTCTTTTTCTTCAAATTTGAATTTTGAATGATGAAGTAGTATGTTGTATAATTTAAAGATTAATAATTTTTCATTATTATGTACAAGACTCTACTTACACCCTCCTCCCAAGAAAAAAAAATACTCAAAAAATAGTGCATTACCTTCCTTTTCCATACTATTTTTTCAAAGTCTGCCCGTGGAAGTAGGCGCACTATTTGGCGATTGGGAGAAATTCATATTCAAGCTTTACCATGTGATTTATAAAGAAAGGAGCGATGCAGCGAAGTTGGGCTCAATGTCATATTGTATCTTCAATGTATTGGGCTCGACCCAACATGTGACGGGATTGGCCCATTTCACCAGGTTAGGTTTAGTTCCAAAATGTCCCTCGTTAAGTTACAACTTATATTTGTGAGACAAGTTCTAATATTTAAAATTGAAGTTATATGATTTTAAAAAAATAAACTAATTACAAAAATATTTTTTTAAAGTTTTATTATAATTATATAATTTTTTTTAAAATCAAATATTCTTTTCTAACTTTAAATCTTTTGACTAAAATACCTGCTATTAACTTAAATAAATATACATTATATCCAAAAAATATATAAATAATAATAATTTTTAAATATATACAAATAAAAATAAAAATAAAAATATTTTTTCATTAAATTTAACAAAAAAATATGTATTTAAATCAATAGAAAATATTTTAGTAAAAAATTCAAAATTAGACTAAATTATAACATAATTTTTTTAAAAAAATCTATGTATATTTAAAATATATATAATTTTAATAAAATTCAAAAAAAAGGTATATAAAATGTATTAAAAAAATTACTTTTTATTAAGTAACTGTGCTTAGGGATGTATATGGGCAGGGTTGGGCCAGACATCTAATCGGCCCAATGCCCTGCCCAATTAAGATATCGGGATTGTTTTTATACCCATGGCTTGGGCCGGCTTGGCCTGAACAAATCTGATTCTAGGGTGAGTTAGGGCAGCCTGAATTTTTTTTTAATGAATTAATATTTGTAATATAAAAATATCTTTTTACAGACTAATAGATATATATTTCAAAATAATAAATCTTTAGAACTCTTATATTTTTATCAATAATAAAAAATAATCTAGTATTATCAAATAAAATATAAGTTATACTAGCATAATTAACCTTAAGTAAATATGTGTATTTTCATTATTTAACAAAAGAAATACTAGTAAGTATACACATTAATGATGAAAACAATTAAGAAGTATGGAAGATTTGCGTAAATAATAAAAACTGCAATATATAGAGAAAATCAGATGAAATAAAAATTAAATATATATATATATAAAAGATGGCAAAATGTTAATAATAAAAAAAATATATAACTATTAGAGCAGGTTGGGCAGAATATACTTCGCCTATGGCCCGACCCGACCTAATATAATTTTGTTTAAAATTTTACCCATTTGTAATTTTGACCTGACCCGACCCAACTCGATTAGATCGGACTAGGGCAAGCCCTTAGAGCATATCGATCCAATAAACACTCCTAGCTGTGCTTTTGTCACATAACATGCGTCCCCAAATCTAAACATGGGCAAGGCACTTTCATGTAGGCAAAATTATAATTTAGCATATTAAATTAAAAATATTTATATTAAAGGATATTAAATTTAAAAATTTCTCTAAAAAAATCTCAAGACAAAAAATTTAAATTATACAAAAAAATTTTAGTTTAAAATTTTAAATTAAATTTTTTATTCTAAAATTTTTTATCATAATTTTAAAATTTTAAATTTATAAATATATTTAACATGGATATTAATTATAATTTCCCCTTTTAATTTATCTATCCCAAATCTTCGCCGCTGAGGTAAAAGTGCGTTAAATGAACGCCGAAAGCCAAAGAAACCGGCGGTGACGCTATAAAAGCGGTAACCGATCAAGAGCACTCACGGTCACGGGTTTCAAAAATTTCGCTCCGAATCTTTCAAATCGAGGTCCAATCTTCATTTCAATCTCTCCCCCAAATTCATCAATCATGGGAACCTCTCAGAGCCGCGAGGGCCTCGATGTCTCCGACTCTGATTACGAAGAAGAAGAAGAAGATGAACAAGAACAAGAACACGAAGAAGAGGATAACGATGCTAAAACTTCCTCCGGAGCCAAATCCAGAACATCAGTGGATCAGCTTGATGAAGTCGACGCGAAGCTGAAAGCGTTGAAGCTCAAGTACCAATCGTCGTCTTCGCAAACCCCTAATGTGAAAAATGCTGCCAAGCTCTACCTTCACATCGGCGGTAACACTCCCAATGCTAAGTGGGTCATTTCCGATAAACGCACATCTTACGCTTTCGTTAAAACCTCTAGTGATAACCCCGACAACGGGGACGATGATGAAGAAGAAGGATCGTACGGTAAGGGAGAATCATGGTGGGTACTGAAGGTGGGTTCCAAGGTTCGAGTTAGGGTTTCCACGGAAATGCAATTGAAGATGTTCGGCGATCAGCGTCGGGTCGACTTTGTGTCCAACGGCGTGTGGGCGTTGAAATTCCCCACCGACGAAGCCTATCGGAAATTTGTGACTGAATTTCAGGATTGTTTGTTTGAGAATGTGTACGGAATTGAGGCGTCGGAAGACAACAAGGTAAAGATTTATGGGAAGGAATTTATAGGGTGGGTGAAACCTGAGGCGGCTGACGATTCGGTGTGGGAGGATGCAGATGATGCGTTCGGGAAGAGTCCTGGGCCTGTAACACCAGTTAGGGCAACCGAGGACTTGATGGAGGAATTTGAGGAGGCTGCTAATGGAGGAGTACAGAGCTTGACGTTGGGTGCTCTTGATAATAGTTTCTTGGTGAATGATATGGGCGTTCAGGTTTACAGAAATTTCAACCATGGGATTCATGGGAAGGGTGTCTCTGTGAAATTTGATGGTGGTAATTTGCGGGGAAGTTCCAGTTCGGGCGAATCAGCAGCAAAGAAAGCGTTATTAATGAGGGCAGAAACTAATATGCTGCTTATGAGTCCAATGAAGGAAGGGAAACCACACGCCTCAAGTCTTAGCCAGCTTGATATTGAGACTGGTAAGATTGTCACTCAATGGAAGTTTGAGAAGGATGGAGCCGATATTACTATGAGGGATATCACAAATGATACCAAGGGATCACAGTTGGATCCTTCTGAGTCGACATTTTTGGGCTTAGATGATAATAGGCTTTGTCAATGGGATATGCGTGAGAGGAAAGGAATGGTTCAAAGTATCGCGGCAGCTAATTCTCCAGTGTTGTATTGGAACCAGGGGCATCAGTTCTCCAGAGGAACAAACTTTCAGTGCTTTGCAACTACAGGAGATGGTTCAATAGTTGTAGGGTCCCTTGATGGAAAAATACGGTTGTATTCGAAGACAACAATGCGGCAAGCAAAGACTGCTTTTCCGGGGCTAGGCTCTCCAATTACCCACGTTGATGTTACTTATGATGGCAAGTGGGTGCTAGGCACCACTGACACTTATTTGATACTGATTTGCACCTTATTCACTGATAAAGATGGGAAAACAAAGACTGGATTTACTGGACGAATGGGAAACAAAATACCAGCTCCGAGACTGTTGAAGCTGACTCCTCTGGATTCACATTTAGCTGGCACAAACAATAAGTTTCATGGTGGCCATTTTTCATGGGTAATTATATTTTGCTTTATTTAGATTATGCAACTGTTGCAATAAAATCCTAGCAAATATACGTAGTTACCTATATTTCACGTGGTTACCGTACAGCACATTTAATTGTCAGCTTGCCACTGATTGCTTTTTTGTGAGATCAAACTATTTCTTTACTCCTCACATAATTCATCAAAATGATTAGTTTTATGATCAACATAACATTATTACTGCAGTTTATACCATACCGTATCTTTTGTTGGGGATATTATTTCTCTTGCCTTTTCAGTCATATTACCATAAATTGTCAACCTCTTTTGGTATATGGTAAGCATGGGGGATATCTGGTGTATTGTGTTGTCCCTCTGTTTTGGTTACACCGACAAACATTACAAGGATGCACAATTTTTTTGGGGGGCCGTATTGTGCCTTTCAAATATTGTTTAATCTTTAGGTCCTTTTTTTCCTGTCTGCGGAACAATTTTGGTTCCCAAAAATAGTAAATGCTGCCAACAAAACAGATCAAAATTTTCACCTATAAGATTGGTTTCAGAAAAACTTGTGTTATTTCCAAAATGTTCTCGTTGATGGATGGAAATTGTTAACAGAAAAACTACACATAGTCCCTAGTGCATCTAAGCTGGCATTACACACCACCAACACCCCCCCCCCCCCCCCCCGGGGACATCTGCTTAACGGGCTTGCCTTTGATTCAGTGTATGCAGTTCTACACTTAAATGTCTTTGTCCATGAGTACAAGCTAGCCATCTTGAAACCATAATTCTAAATTGGTATGCTGATATTTTACTGACCTGGTGAGAAAACCATTCATCTTTCAGTGAAGATGGTAACAGTGTAGAGAGCTAGGGGTATATTTGGAATTGTAGAGTTGATGGAAGTGTAATATCACCGGAACAATGGAGATTGGGGCAAGACATTTTAAGTGGCAGATCAAAAAATGATACGAGATAAATTATAAGGGGTGGTAGCAAAGGATATTTAGCAAACGACTGGACAAATGTAAAAATAACACAGGTCGTGTTAATGAGGAATTGCAGGATCACCAAAGATCAGGTGTAGGGCATAGCTTTTAGTGGGTTGAATCTTTGTGTTACGGTGATTAAAAAGCTGGAAGGTCAAGTGGAGTTTGGCATTGCATTTTTCAAATTTAGAAAATATGTACTTTGACTTTCTTTTGGACATGTTGGGGTTGGAGGGATTACATTTTCTTTGAATGGTCCCTTTTACCATGTGTGAGTAGAAAGAACATGTCCCTATTCTGTGTATTATATGCACGTCCTTATTGGTATTCACTTGATTAACGTCAGTAACATTCAGAACTATATATTATGGATAGGGTCCTAATCTGTAAGTAGTTTGCTTATGTTGCATATTAATTGAACCAGATAGTTCAGATCTGATGAAATTTGTAACTTTAGTATATGATAGATTGCTACTTTGCTTGTAGTGTGGCAGACTGGCAAGTGGGGACTCGTTCTAAATTTAGAGACTCTGTAATACTCTAGTGGTTTCGTGAGTAAACTTGCGGCTAGTATCTCACATTTGTAATTGTCTTTCTCTTTCAGGTCACTGAGAATGGTAAACAGGAGCGCCACCTTGTTGCAACTGTGGGCAAGTTTAGTGTGATATGGGACTTTCAGCAGGTGAAGAACAGTGCTCATGAATGTTACAGAAATCAGCAAGGGCTCAAGAGCTGTTACTGTTATAAGATAGTACTGAAGGACGAGTCAATTGTAGAATCGCGATTTATGCACGACAAGTTTGCTGTTAGTGACTCCCCAGAAGCTCCATTGGTGGTGGCAACTCCCATGAAAGTTAGCTCTATTAGCCTGTCGGGAAAGCGACGTGGTTAATGAAACCTTTGTTCACAAACATCTTTATTTTTGGTTTCGTGTGTGTAGATTTCTTTTTTCCATGTAACTATCAATTTCCTTTATTTAGTTATGATATGTTCATTCTTCTGTATGAGGTGTAGGTTTTGCCTGTATACTTTATTTCTTAGGTTTGAGGATTAATAGAAGTTTGGATTTGCAAAGAACATGTATTATCCGGTTTTGTTTCACAGTACGGGGATGTTTCAAAAGCATCACTCTTCAATCTTCTCATCTTATTTTAGTGCTTAAAACCAAATTAGGCCAATTAACTGGAATAAAAAAAAATAAAAAAAAATAAACGGATAAAAACCGACCGAATTGAATTATTATGATCACTTCTGATCAAGTAAGTTTTTTATACGTAGTTACGTTTATTTACGAGTTTTTTTTAATCTGAGTATTTGGTGTGTTATGAAAGGGGAGTATGCATTATGGGCCTCTTATAATTCAACTTTCTGCAGAGCTGGCTTTTTGTTCCAGTGCAAGGAAAATATTTTACTTGAAATACAAGGAAATTTAATTAATGCAATTCAATTTCTATTGGTTAAAGATATTTTATTTGAATAACAATTCCAATTATAGAATTTACATTTTTATATTTCTTTTTTTTTCTAGCTGAAAAATGTTGGAGTCTTGAGTCAATCCGGAGCCCAGGTCGGGGTCCGAAATGGGTCCAATTCCTGTTCAAGGTTTATGGAATAGGAATGGTCCGATGGCTGGGCCCAGGTCTGACTTGGGCTGGGGATTGTGTCCCTCGTCCAGGGTCTAGGCCCGATCTAGAGGCCAAGTCCAAATTGAGTCTGGTCTCAACAGCATTGAAAAAAAAAATTTGAGAGGAAAGTATAAAACTTCACATGAAAATAAAGATTTGAAATTCTTTATTTTTGAGGACATACTTTATTATTAAATTACTTGAATTTTTTTTCAAATTGATTAATCATCCAAACTAAGTATTTTATGCTAATAGTATTTTAAATACTCTCAAATTACTTTTTTCCCTTGTATTATTTCATCCAGACACAGTAAAAGATCAATCCCATGGACAAAATAATCCTAATCAATCTCAGCTGATTTATTTTTCATTGAATGGCTCATATAGTCACACCTGAAAGTCCAGAAAACTTAGCTACACTTACATAAATATATTGCATACTAAACCAAAACCAGATTCCCAAAGTAATGTTATCTTTCTAATTACTAAATTATGCCAATTAAAATCAATAATTAGGCAAGGCAAGAATTCGATTTTGTTGAAGTTAAAAAAGTATAACTAACAATTATTTCCTATAATGAATTAGAAGGACCGCAAAGTCAGAACTAGGTTAGTTCAATTGATTAACAGTCACACATATAAGGAGGCTAACCGATATGGTGATTAGTTGGCTAATAAGAGTTTATTTCTTGCTAATGATGCGCATGGTTTTTATGATCTTTTTCTTGACTTGGGATTTTAGTTCCTGCTAATCTTAGGGGTTGTATGACTAGTATTTTGCTCCGCTTAGCTTTTTTAAGGATTTAACTTTTTGTATATTTTTAATCTCTTCTTTTTGTCTAAAAAATACAATTGATTAACAATTAAACAAAATGTTAACATAATTACATATTAATTTTTATAAAATCAATGTATACTTACGAATATATATTTTAAAATTTTATTATCAATAAATAAATAAAATGAAATAACAATGTAAAAGACAATGCATATTATGAAATATTTATAAAAAATGACAATAATTAGAAACATATGAAATGTACTTTAAAATTCTAATTAAAATTAATTTGACCTTTTAATTTAAAAATTAGTATTCTATTCATATTGATTAAAGTAAAAAATTCAACTTCAAAAGTACAAAATCATGGTTAAAAAATAGTAAATTACACATATTTTTCTTAAATTTTGCTGAAATTACATAGATATTTTTTATATTTCTAAAATATATATTTTAGTTTAATTTTTTAATTTTTTAAATTAAAATATCCTTTATTAGCCTAAACATATATATATATATACTAGGTCCTCCTCGCCTGCATCTTGCAAGAGAAATTCAAAAAAGTCCCATGGGCCCACAAAAAAATTCTAAAAAAAATAGTGTGTGAACAGTAACTATACAGAGATATATGGACATCAACAATATTTTGCACAGCTCGAGAAAATTGCACTTTTCATAAGTCGTGGCTTGCATGGGTTTATTATAATATATTAATTGGCAAGAATTAAATTTCCTTATGACTAAATCTACTCCTTAAGTAGTTGGATTTGAAGGGTAGTATTTTAGTTTTTTTTAAAAGCATATGTATTTAGGTTAATAAAATATATTTTAGTAAAAAATTTTAAAATTAGATTAAAGTGTCTACAATTTTTAGTTTCAAAAGAGGGAGATATACATATCAAAAATAGAAATAATATTTGTGTAATTTCAATAAATTTAAAATAAAACCTACATAATCTAATCAAAAAACCAAAACCAAAAACAAAAATAAAAACAAAACAAAATATGTATTTTTATCAAAAGGCAAAAAATATCTAATTAGCCACTTCAACTTATAATAATTAAATTGAATCACCTATGTGATTGTTTATAATATTGAATGCAAGGATTTGCAAATAATATCAGTCTTGTTATAGACATTAATTTGCATTTTTTAAATCTTATTGTAATGAAGTAATATTATTTACATTATGTTCCAAACTTACAATCACCTTTCACAATTAGATAACACTTACACATATTATTGACCTTGGTATGATGTAAGTTCTTAGCACATTTCTTTTTTTCTTTTAATTAATATATTGCACATTTGATTATTAGTGTAATATAATAGTATGTATAATATTTATTATACTCTTATAATTATTATTTATTATTACTTAATAATATCTATTTTTAAATTCAAATTAAATTAGAGATTAAAAAGTCTTTTTTTTTTATTTATAGAACTATATTTTTATTTTACAATTTCTTTTTCATTTACATAACTAAACAAACTTTGTAACGTTGTGTATTAATTAATTTTTGAAGAAGTCACATCATATGGCTGACACTTGACCTTATCTTTTTGGTTTTTTTTTTTTTCTGTTATAAAGAGAGTGGGCTGATCCAAGGGGGAGGAGTGGGGGTTCGAACCCCTAACCCTTTCCCTATTCAGGCAAGGGCTGGTGTTACTATGGTACAATGCCACGAGTTATTTGATATCTATTTGTTTCTATGTTTCTTTAGCTACTGTGTTGATTAAGGAAACATTTTTTTATTTGCTTCCACATTGTTTGGTTTTTTAATGTTTGTAATATAAAAAATTTTACTTAACTTAGCCTCAAATAATCAATTTAAAAAAATAACCTATTATATTTTTTAAAGTATTTAATAATAAAAATTTAAAATTATCTTTAAAATTATTATAAATTAATTATAGGTTAAAATGTGAAAAATTCACGTATTCTAAGCGTTGTGCAATTTCGTCATATTAACTTTAAAAATTAACCAAAATATCCTTTTATTTTTAAATTTGTACAATATAACATTTTTTTTAATTATCTTTGCCTAAAATCTTATTACCACTATTGTGAAAAATTCACAAGTATACAAATTAAACAAATAATACAGAACCAAGTCTAAAAGTATAAAAGATTAATTAATTACTAATTTTTTAATCATTATTACTATTTAGAGCAATTAAAAATAGATATTAAACTAACTGGAACTAAGAGTTAAGTAAAACTAAAATTAAATGACTTTATTAGATTAATTAAAAAAAAGTTTTAAGATTTGAATTTCAATATTTATTTCTTATGATTAAATAAGAATAACTCATGTTTACTTTTTTTTAATCCTAATTAACGGTGGATTCCCTAATGCATATGTAATACTCTTTCAAGATAAAATATGTGCATCTGGGCTACTCTTTCGTCTACTTTTGTGATTATAAACTCTTTAAATTCAATTAATCTTAGCATATTCTTGCATGTGGTAGCTTGGTATGCATGCAGGTTACAATTCATCTAGGTAGATCTATATTTGTATAAAATCTAAACCAAAGCATATTATTCATATAATCTTCTATAGTCATTTTCTTTTAAGATCATCTCATTTTAGATCTAATTTTGCAAAAAGTAGCCAACAATTTGCAAAGACAAATAAGTTGAATAATAAATTAATCTAAATAAAAATAGATTATATAAATATTCTAGATTCAAACATTATCTATAAAATATCTTCATCTAAATCTTAGACTTACGAGGCTTAGCTACTTATAACAGAAAACAAAAACTTAAAATCAAAAGTAAGAGAATTCATATCAATAGAAAAAAGAATTCGTAAATAAAATAAAAACTATGACATGGCAATCTTTGGATATAATTCTAGACCTTGCTATCATGATCATTCTTTAGAACTCCTTAATTGCAATGCACCTCCAAAATAACCTCTTCAAATCTAATTTATAATGTTGAATTTGGGGTTTCACGTCCTTTACCAAAAATACCCCTTAAATGTCCTAAAGTTGTAAGAACTCTATCAAACACATCCTGGTCGAGCATAAATTGCCCAAATGCATGAGCTTCCCATGCAGTGTTAAATCATATTCTAATTTTGCATAGCCTTGTGCAAAATTACATGGGATAGCTATGTATAGTGTAAAATTGATATTCTTTTCAATTCAAAGGCTATTTTCACCTCATGTGAGGCATTTTTGTCAAAACAAAGAGTAATTGCATAAAATCCATATAATTTTTTCCAAAAATTTTCATTTTAAAAACTAATCAACATGAGTAATTCACACCTATGCTTGTTCATATAAACTAAGTCCCAAAAAAAGTATATCTAATCTATAAGCACAGGTGGTAAACAATGGTTCTTTTCTATCATATCTTTTGTTGCATCTTTTTTCTATATGGGCATGACAAAAAGTCGTTGTTTTGCTACTTAAGATGATAGGTTGGATGTAGTTTTTGCTAACTTGGCCTAGGTAGACAAAATGGTGTTAGGGTTTTAGATTAAAAATTATAATGTACAAAATTGAAAGTCTAAAAGATTTTTGGGCAACGTTTAAAATTAAGAGGATTGAATTACACAATCTCCTAAGTTAAAGGAAATTTTTTGCATTTCACCCTTAATTTCAAATATAAATTTACTTGATATTTCACAATTAATATATTATTCTGTTTGTTTTTAATTAAAATTATATATTTGTATAAATTAAGATGATCAAAATATCCATATTTAATAGGTACCTCTAAAATTTAGTTGATTGGGCCTAAGAATTAAAAAAACAAAGGTTTGAGTTTGAGAATTTTTTTAGAGGATTTTTAAAGTTTCAAGTTCAAATTTGATAAATACATCAATGGATTCATTGATGCCCAAAAAGGAATGTGAAAAATTTTGAAGAAATTTATTTTAAGTCGTCATTAAAATTTTGTTTTAATAATGACTTTTCTTAAGTTTCAAATGAATATATTTTGCTGGCGGCTTTTTCAACAACCGGCTTTGAAAACATTGTAATCAGCGTTAGCCCCAAGTGGTTGATTTTTTATTATTTTAATCAGAACTTGTCATTATATAATAACGTACACCAAACAAGAGAGAAAAAGATTTTTGCATTACTAAAAACATGCGATGTCTGATTCATGAACGGGAATAAAAAGACCGTATGGTACTTTTAACCATAAAATCATATAATATAATAATACATATTATAATATATAAAAGTATAAAGGAGAATCTTTATCCCTCTTACAATGGCGTTTATTGTTCTTAATTATCTATTGAACACATTGAAGACGTGACTAAATTGACAGTGTCAAAGGCTAAACGCACATGCTTTAATTACAGCTGGCAATGTCTATCCTCGCTTTCTCTGTGGACGTAGTACAGATATGGTCGTTACGCGGCCCTACTATGAGTGCGCCATGACACCATCCCTCTCCTTCAGGTGACAGGTGACGTTGGGATCTATGGGTCCCACCTTATGCCACGGAATTTTCTCGGCAGCCAAACACTCTCACTTGACGCTGCTCTTTTGGCCAAAACCGCATGTGCCTTTTTTTTTTTCAACAAATGAAGAATGTTGAACCAATCTGATTTAAAATCTGTTACTTTTTTATTTTTGTTACATGTAATTTTTAACTGAGTTGAACATTTAATATTATAAACACCTTTCAATTATTGATGTCAAATATATTTTATCACTTGAGTCATTTTTTTGTGTATACAAATTAATTTTAATTGAAGATCTGTATTACATATTATTTATATATTAATTTTTTCTATACAAGATATATTGGAGTTTAGTATTTTAAATTTATTTTTTATTTTTTATTTTTAGCTTCTTGTAAATATAATATATAAATAATGTAGAAAAAAAATGCTATCTCCCTACCTTAAAAAACAAAAATCCAAAACTGTTGTCTGCTTCTAAATAAACATGATTAATTGTAAGTTAGAATTTAATTTTCTTTAACAAAAATTTAAGTAAATTCTGACCATACTTAATTTTTTTTTTAATTTTAGTTTAGACATTCTTTATCTAATTCATTATAATTTTTATCAAATTCTTGATAAATATCATGAAAAATAAATTAATTCATGCTTCAATAGAAAAACTATAGTTATAAGTGTATATTTTATAATTTTCAGCAAATATTTTGATATAAATTAAAATTATACTAAATGGAATGTGATTATTAGGGCTATTCATTGGTAGGGTTGAACAGAACATCTAATATGCTCGATGTTTGGTTCGATTAAAATATCAAGCTTGTTTTAATACCCGTGGACAGACTCGGTCTGAGTAAGCCCAATTTTATGTTGGGTTAGGACGATTTAGGGCCACTCAAACCTTTTTTTTTATGAACTAATATTTATAATATAAAAATATCTTCGTTTAGACTCATAAGTATATATTTCAAAACAATAGACTTTTAGAATCCTCATATTTTTATCAATAATAAAAAATAGCTTGGTTATTATCAAGTAAAATGTAAGTTATACTAACATAATTAGCCTTAAGTAAATATGTGTATTTTTATTATTTAACAAAAAAAATGTTAATAAGTATACATATCAATGATAAAAATAATTAAAAAATAAAAAAGGTTTATATAAGTAATGAAAGTTGTAACATGTAGAGAAAATTAAATAAAATATTATATATATATATATATATAAGATGACAAAATATTGATAATTAAAAAAAAAGATAATTATTAGGGCAAGCTGGATAGAACTTATCTTTGCTTGTAGACCGGCCCGATTCAATATAATTATGCTTAAAATTTTGTTTATTTATATTTTTAATCTGACATGACCCGATTAAGTCGGGTTAGGGCGGGCTCCTAAAACTTAATAGGCGAATAAACATCCCTAGTAATTATGCATTTTAGAAGTTTCAAGAAAAATTAAATGTAATTTACTTTAACAATTCTTAAAAATTAAGTACTTTAAATATGATAAAAGTTAACATTGCAATGCAGCTGGCTATGACCAAACTTAATTTTAACAAATTATTTTTCAGTATTTTAATTTTTAATTTCTGCCTTATGATCTTTCATTAACTTGTTGACTATTGTGGTGGTTGAGCTAAAACAACGTAATAATTAAACAAAATCAACGATGAATGAACTGTAAATACAATCTTTGTGCAAGTACCTTTTCACTCAATTTTTTTTTTCTTTTACATTTTCACTCAAACTATAGAAACATGAGTTGTCTCTTCTTCCGAAAAATTACTGGAAGAATGATACAATTAAGTAAAACATAATCCCTCTATTTACTTAGATTAAGTAAGTTCTGCATATTTTTTATTTTGATTTTTTCTGACCGAAAAAAAAAATCACCAACTGTGAGTACTGTGACTATTTGTTGTAACAGAGTCTGAAGAATCCCCTCCGAAATCCATCATCATCGTCATCAACTGCTGAAAATCAGCGTCTCCAATTCTATCCCAGAATTCATTTTCCTTACTGTTCCCAATTCCCATCGTCCAAACACCGTCATAATAATTCCCAGGATTCGAATTTCCATTTCCCTCCTCTGCCTCCGCCAATGTTGCTGCTGGTTGTTCTACTTCTAACTGCTCTGTTTGGGAATGCGAATCACTCAGCGAGTTATCGGGATACGGGAAATTGAGCTTCGCTCGCGGCCCGCGAAATTCAATCGCCGCGTTATCGTATGCGCGTGCGGCTTCCTCCGCCGTATTGAACGTCCCCAACCAAACTCGGGTCGCCCGTCTCGGGTCTCGGATCTCCGCTGCCCATTTTCCCCACGGCCTCTGCCTCACACCTCTGTACTTTTTCTTTTTCGACGCCGTCGTCGCCGTCCTCTTTTTCCCGCCATTTTTCTTCTTCTCTTCTGGAAAAAAATTGCACCCCAAGCACCCTTCGATTTTGCACTCACCGCAAGTCTCGATGCTCATGGTCGGAACTATTCCGATTGCGGTGGAGGTGGTGGTGGATACTGCATCGGAGCACTCGAAGTTCTGCGGAAGGCGAATTTCTTGGATAATATCAGTGGCGGTGGTGGCGGTGGCGGCTGAGACAGTGGTGGTTGTGGTGAATCCGGCGACGACATTGGTGAGTGCCTCCACGATGACGGAGTGTTCGTGTTCGTTGTAGAGGAAGGTGGGTGTTGACGGAGGGAAGGAGGAGGTCGGCGGAGCTCCGGCCACTCTGGATAGCTTGGACATGTCTTGGTGCGTTGAGATGATAGTCGAATTGTTGAGTGCTGTTGTTGTGTGGTCTTTGGCGCGTTTTAGAAGAGAGTAAGGATGGAGTTTGATTATATAGGGTTCGGGGAGTGACGTGGCAGGGAGCTGCGAGCTGCGAGCTGTGCACACAATTTGCACACGGTTTTGAAGGTATTGAATGTAATCACGTGCACTAATTTGATGGAGCAAGCACTAATTTGATGGAGCAAGTGGACTCCACCACTTCAAGAAACTTTTGACACAGAAAATGTTTAAAGTACTTAACTTATTTTAAAATAGGTAGATTGAGAATGACAAAAATAATTGGTTATTATATTTTGAAAGCATAAGTTACCTATTGATTGAGATTATGATTTGACTTTAGTGCTGTTATTTATTTTTTTTCAAAATTTTTAATTAAAATATAATAAATACATTTTTTTTTTACTAATATTATGATAATTGGATAATTTAATTTAAAATTTACATAATTATCTATAAAAATTATATAATTATCATAATATTATTAAATAATTGTATATTTAGTATATTTTAATTAAAAAAAATATGAAAAAAATATAATTAATTGTATATAAGTTATTTTTTTGAGAGAAAAACATGTTTTTCTCCAACAAGAATAAAATTTTAACTCCATTAAGTTAATATAATAATATATTTTTATTAACTCAAATTGTCTCATTTAAGAAAAGAGATTTGAAAAAGTATTGCAATTGCTTATACTATGTAGATTTGAATTGCAACAAATTTTATGTTTTTCTTAAATTTTAACCCTTAAAGGAAAAAGAGTAATTATTTTTTGGGGCCTGAAAAAAAGAAGAATGGTCCGAATCGAAAGATTCAAATTAAGGAAGGACGAGCGCGTCCTCTCTGTGTGCGCGTGAGTTGTCATGAACTAAGAGGGGAAGGCAGGACCGTCGGACCCCATTTTCGCACTAGCCATCGTCATAGTTATTGGGTGGCATGAGACGTGGCTTATCGTCCATTTAACCCCAAGATTCCATTTCAAGCGATTGAACTTATTTTTGACCAAAAAAAAAAGTTGTGTAAAGTACGAACTCATTTATGTCTGGGCACACTTTTGGGAATTAAAGTCGCTGTCTTAACTATTCATTCACAATGTTGTACGCCTAAAACACCCTACAAAGTTGCTATTTATAGTATTTTTCAAAGAGTGTTACACTTGATTGGTATTTCAGCCACGTGTGTACATGAGTTTTTTTTTTCAATTTAATTAAATGTAGACTATTTACAAAAGTTAAGACATTGCTTTTAGCTTAACTTTAGGAATTAAAAAAGATTAAATTTATATTTAGATAATATAATGATGCATACATTTATACACAAACCTATACTTCTATTTTTATACTACGATCGTGACTTGATGTTATAAAGTAATGATGAAAAGTTAGGGTGCTTGTAATGGACAAAATCTTCGAATTCACCAGTTCACTGTTCACCCACTGTGGTCCTAGTCACGAGTTGAACTCCCATTTTGTTTCATAGTAGAAACACACAAGTAAATGTTCTGAGAACCGAGGAAGATGAAGAGAAATAAGAGTTCTCTTTTGTCCGTATTATATCACTCTCTATGTTCTCTTAACTATAAGAGAAATGTTTACTTTAACATACCTCTAAAATTGTATGTTAGGATGGTTTTTGTTAGTTTTCTACTTTTCTGCCCTAGTAAGCCACAAAAATACTGACATTATTCAAAATTTAGATTTAATAGTTTGAATATTAACTAATTAATTAATTAATTTGAGTTTGGATTTAGGCTACTAAATATGAGTCAGCGTGACTTATATAATCCAACAAATAGAATACATTATGCCAACTTTTTTTAGTTGGGTTTGTCTTAAATATTATACTTAGCTCCTTTGATATTTTGATATTTATTGTATAAATTTTTATACTAATGTATTTCTTGTCAAAGAGCTTAAGTTTCTAAATAATATATGATTATGATTTTATTTTTAACATGACAGTATAAGTAATTAAATTGATATTAAATTTTAACATACGATTGTGATTTTATTCTTAATTTGATAGTATATACAACTAAGTAATTATATTTTAGGTAAATTATTTTTCTCTTTTCTTAGAGATATTCAAATTACACAATTATCTCCCCTGCTTTAAAAATATATACAAACTTTCATTAAAACAAAAAGATAACTAAAATATCTTTTCTTTTATTAAAAATAGAACTTTGCAAAAAAAAATTCTTGAACTTTTATTTTAATGTTTTTAATTTTGTATTGAAAAACATAAATTTAATTATTTTGTCATTTAAATTTATTTTGTTTTAATTTAATTATTTAACTTTACTTCAAATTTTACTTTCATTTTTTAAATTTATTTTGTCCCCTCATAATCTCTTAACTTTATTTTAAATTTCATTTTCATCCCTTTAATCTTATTTTTGTTTCAATTTGGTTTTTTTAATTTACATAAACCAATGAAATGTTTTCTTTTTTCTAACACTACAGAAATGTTTAATAGAAAAAATTTATCTAGTTTCTTTGTGGCTTAACTTTGATAACATTTTTCCAACATGGATTTTAATTTAATGGCTTTAGAGAGAAGGAAATACTTTAGTAATTTTTAAAAGTGAAGAGATTATGTTAGAAAAAATGAAATTAAATGACAAAAGTAAAATCAAATAAAGATAAAAGTAAAACATAAAGTAAAGTTAAGAGGTTAAATTAAAAATAAATAAAATTAAAGGATGAAAAGAGAGGAAAATCTCAAATAAAATTAATGATTTAAAAGTGCAATTTTTGCCAAATATTTTGCTGACAATAGTATTATAATGGAGGTCACTAATTATATATTTTATTTGACTAGTTTATTAATTAACACCTTGATATATATTGTAAGATTTTTTTAGACTTAATAACACTTTTAATGGGTCAACCCATTTATATAACCCTTATCAAATCCATTTTTTTACCAATGTTGAATTTCCCAATCACTCTTGAACTCAATACATATGTGACTTTATTTGAATTTATATAATTTCACTTTCATCAAGCTTTAAAAAAAATTACTCTTCCGAAAAATAAGTTTTTTTTTTAATATCAAAACCACGAGCCTTCTTTCTCTCTTCTCTCTCTCTCAAGAAAAGGAATAAGGAGAGTTTATCAAAAAGAAAAGAAAAGGAATAAGGAGACAAAAAGTCTGCGGTCCTCAGTCTTCGAACGGAGGATTTGCAAATTATCATCCATTTGTATGCGGTCATCGTCCATTGTTTACGACAATAGTTTGCGGTTGTGGCTGTCATCTTCTCTGTTATCTTCTATCTCTTACAACCGTTGTTCTGTCCTATCCCTCCATAGATTTATCTTCCACTGTCATTCCCCACCATAGATCTTTCTTCCCTCACCATAAATATGTCTTTCATCGCCATGGATCCACTCTCTAGTGCCATGAATCATCCCTACTTTGCATGGATTTGTCTTTACTTGCCACGGACTATTAATCTGTTTTTGCAATCCGAGACTCTATGGATGTGTTATTGCTAGAGAATCAATTTCCATTCCCAGTGCTCAAGCTTTTAAGCGATAACAAGGATAAGAATGCCAAGCTTAAAAACTCCATGGTGCTAACACTTGATCTCAAAGATTCAAGGAGGCACCTAAAGGATCTTTCTTTTTCATAGGTCTATCATTTTAGATTGAAGCATATAATATCAAAGTTTCACACGAGACATGCATTTGTTTAGCCTAATATCCGACCTTGTTTGGATTGGCTAAATTTGTCAAGTTTAATGCTTGGCTTGGTTTGAGTTGGCTTGATTTTTATATAAATTCTTCAAAAATAGATTTTTTTAAATATATATATATATATATAACCAAATGGATCAGGTAAAATTAGATAACATAGTTGGCATTATGGTTATTCTAATCTAGTTAATTTTCTGACTGAGATTGGATAAATAAGAGTAACATCATTTATTATAGTTATATAGCAACATAAAAAATTTCACCTTTTGTTTTTGGAAATTGTACAATCACTGTATACGATATGAATATCCAATTGGTTCAATATGAATTTAAAGGAAATCAGTAGGACTACCCAAAATGAGTAACGTTACATTTAGATGACAATTGTGCACAACTGTGATCGTGACTGTAAGCATTAATGTGTGAGTAACAATACCCATAAGGTTTTTTGGAAACAAAGTTGAGATAGGAATAAAACTAAAATGAAATGACTTAGAATAACAATTTAAATTAAACGTGACATTAAGTTTTTATAAGTCATAAGAGTAATTGAATGTGATGAGGGGGAATGGGATAAAGTCTCTAATTTGATTATTGGAACAAAGATAAACAAAAATCGGACGGGAAATGGAGTGAAGGTCAGGAGAGGAACGCATGGTCCATGCCATTAATATCAATGATTGGAAATATAAGAATTGAAAAGTCCAATAAATAAAAATTGAAATATTAAATTATATATAACATATGTATCGCATGGGTTACCCATTAGTTTAAATTAAACATAGTACCAAGTTTTCATAAGACTAGTTTTATTTTTATATTGACATTAAATTCATCTTATTCTTAAAATATTAAAAAAATGTCGTGAGTCATCAAGCCAATCAGTAATTTCACGTTACTTCTAAATACTTGATCAAGATGATATTAAAAATAAGAGAAAATTAATTATTTAATCCCTCTAATTAGTTCAAAATGTTAATTTAGTCCCCCTATATTTTTTTCTTCAGGCGACTCCTATTTGAAAATCAAATAAAACTATAAGAATTCATTAAAAACAATTAAGCATACAAATTAAAAGATAAGCAAACTATAAGGATTAATATCGTAATGCAGGAACAATATATTAAGATATCATGAAGACTACTTTCTTGTAATCCGTATTGATTAGTACGTAGCAACTTCTTGGGGAAACATCTCCGAGAAGTAAGAATACCGGACGTCCATGTGCACTATTCCAGGAAATGAGAGAATACTAACAATACGAAGCAACGTGAACGCCTAGAAATAATAGCAGTTGTTATTTCTAGGTAATGTTTTAAGATGTCTAAATACTAACAATTATTAAGCCTTTGACCGAAAATGTGTAAATAATGTTTCACAAATGATTTAGTTTTTGCCATTTCATTTTCCCCATTTTTCTCAAACCAAACCCAGAGGAAAAAGCCTGAAAAGTTAACATGCTCAATAGAAGAAATGGTAAAACCATTTGTGTAATCTGAGTAATTTTACTACCGCATCGTTTAACATTGGCCAAGTCTACTTGGCATGAAAATAGCAACTAGACGGCATTCAAGAAGGCACGTTCCTAAAACTTTGCTCCAAACCGCACGCGAAGTACAGCTTATTGCTTAAATGCATAAAGCGAGCAAGTAAGATAAGAGTGCAAAAAGTTCTTTTTTTTTTCCTTCATATTTTTTTGTCTGCTATTTATCATTCAACCTCTGACTAGTCTAAACAGGTTTGTTTGAAAGAAAACAATTATACAGGAACCACTATCATTTATACAGCAAAAATGGAAGAAGCAGAACGTGCGGGATGGTCCTCCTACCTCCTTTTACCCAGTAACCAATGAAAAATTGAAACTAAATTTTCAGCCCTCTTCAAATGGCTGTATTGATAAACTGATATCCAGGAAATCTATAATCATGTCAACAGCAGTATCTGCAGCGCTAACATCAGCGAGAACAAAGTACACTCAAAATTGTCAGACAAAAACCTCCACTTAATCATCATTCTCTGAATCTGCAAAAATATTAGAGACCCACTTCTTCAGCGAAGTAAAGGATTTTCACAAGACAATAAGGTATAGATCCTGGAAATGATCATGGGGTGGTGATGAGATCTATTAATTAACAAATAGTGTGTAAACGATTAAATAAAATCAGCTAATAATCTTAACTTCTCAACAAATATCATAATTGAGTTGATAAACACAAAACAGGGAGGAATGCAGGATAGGAATTTTTAGAATGCATCCCTAAACCCCTCACCTTGATCATTAACTCTCTAGAGTACATTTTCTTCCGTCACATCAGAGCATTTTATTCAAGGTAAAGAGGCTACTAGCATTACTCAAAATAATGGGAACGATGTACATTCCATATGTTAATTTTTAGACTGCCGGCAGTAGGCAAGCTTTTGCACCCTCCCCAGCCCCTACCTTTCTTTCCTAAGAACACCTACTGGCTGGCCTATTTCAAGTTATTGCATATGATGTCAAAATACAATATTGTCAAAAATTGAAGGCACCAAGACTTAAGAGATACTGTTAGCATGAACCTACCATGAAGATTTGTAGAGTGCGATTTTAAATATTCACAGATTTGCCAAAACTCGTATAATTCAAATTGTGATAAACAATTCATCTTGATTATTATTATTATTATTATTTTATTAGAGAGAAGGGGGGGGGGATGAAAACACTAAAAAGAAGACATCCCAACCATACATTAATTTCTGAAGTTAAAAACACAAATATAATTAAATCTGAATTGAAGCAATTGGCTCACCTGATCTTATATCCTCACCAACTTGTCCTCTATTTTTCAGCTGTCTACAGATCATCGCACATATGAGAATCCACCAGTATATATGGAACACGACCAGCATTATGAGCAACGTATTAAAGAGATAGTACAGAAACTTGGGATAATCCTCTGATAGGTTTAAGCATTCACGAAGATTATGGCTGGAAACAGAATAATGTGAAAAGATGGTTAGAAAGTGCCTCGCTAGGCAAGACAAAGTGAAATTAATTTACTAAAACTGAAAACACACCTTGAAGCTCTAATAACCCAAAACGGAAAGAAAATTAGCCGTAGTATAAGCCATGAAATGGCAAAGAATCCAAAGAACACACTTGCACAAAACTCTCTCCCAGAATACTTGAAAACCTTGGCAGCTTCCATGAATACATCGCTTGCGTCATGAAGGGCAAGGACTATGGAGCCAATCCTGAAAAAACTGTAAATGCAGCACCTGTCACTTATCTCTCCAGAATCTCTGTGCTAATGCTAATGTTAATTTTGATATTTTTTCTTAACTAAATCTGTTTATCCCATCATGCAAAACCTGGAAAAGACTAAAAACCCAAAAAGAAGAAAAAAAAAAGCAGAAAGAAAACAATGCTATATTATTAAATAGAATAATATCCCCAAGACCAAAATGCATAGTTATTGATGATGGTGATTTTATTGTACTAATCGACAATTACAAAATTAACATTACACACAGTGATCACAAAAGTAACACCTGCCACCTGAAATAAAAAGTTGCAAAAACTAGAAGCATAGGCTTCAGTATTTCATGTTCTACAATAAGTATGTGGCATGAATGAACAGATGTGGAATAAGTATAACCAAGATGAAGAAGCAAATTTACAAAACTGCTTTTCATACAATCAAACATAACCCTCCTTGCAACATGAATGAACAGATGCATCAAAGGATCTGTGAAATCAGAACAATAAGTAAAAACAACATAACAAATGAAATTCAGAAAACTACAATGGAAGAAGTAGGACCATGCAGCATCCAGAAGAGATTCACAGATTCAGATATTAATTTCAAGCGCACTACCTACACTCAAGCATCCCATCTTTGAGAGACAAAACAACTCAACGGCTGGGACTCCACTAAGGCTATGTTTGGTTCAACTGAGGGGAGGGGAGGGGAGGGATTTTAATGGAGGGGAGGGGAAGGGAGGGAGGGATTTTAATGGAGGGGAGGGGAGGGATTTTAATGATATATTGTTTGGTTCAGGAGGGGAAGGGAGGGAAAATAATAATATGTAGACTATTTTACCCTTGTATGTTTTAAAAGTAATAATAATATAATTAATTATTTTTTTATTTTTAAAAATTTAATATTTTTATTACCAAATTAAATAAATATTAGAAATTATTTATAATTATAATTATTTAAAAAAATTTATAAATAAATAAAACTAAATAAATAAATATAGGGGTATTTTTGTCCAAAATATAGCTTTCCCTTCCAATCCCCCCAAATTGGAGGGGAGGGGGAGAGGGGGAGGGAAGGGAAAGTTTAATGAAATTTTCCCTCCCCTCCCTTCCAATTATGCAAACCAAACAAGGGGAGGGGAGGAAAATCCCTCCCCTCCCCTCCCCTCCTCTCAAACCAAACAAGGGGTAAAGATATAGACAACTTCTAGACCTGGTTAACATGAAAATCAGTAATAGGCATCCAACATAAACCGCCATGCTAAATTATTCAAGCTTATGCAAAAGTACATATAAAGAACTAAGTCCCACGTAATAGTGAATTCTTCAACTGTGAAAAAAGCTAAGATATTACCTTGTTACATATGATGTCCAAATCAGGATAACGGTAATAACATGATGAGACATCATCACTGAAAAATCCTTCCTTCGAGTTTCCCACCTCAGAAGAGCAGCAATGCTGTAGAGGTAGAACCCACATTGGCACATATAGAAAATCTTCAGCGGACTCCTGAAATGAGAAATGAAACAGGACACGATATGATATTTAAAATGCTATCCAGTAGTAAGTGCAAAACTCAGCTATGTAGTTATCATCTTTAGAAATTAACACCAACCAATGACATTCAATCAGAACTGCAGCCTGTGAACCCCACAAAATAGCTAGATGCATGTGAATTTAAAGAAAGGAGCCACATGTCTGCATATTGTTTTGACTACTCTGGGAATCTTTGATTAGTCATATACTGATATGTATCCATATCAAAATAACCACATGTAGGACCCTTAAAATTTTCAAACCAAAAAGGAATAAGGCCAAATTCTCAAGTTCATATAACTTCCCTTAAACATCAACTTATATTACCATCTAAGTTGTCTGCTTTTTAACCCATAACTTGCATTGTATGACAGTGGTGCTCAAAATTCAGTGCAAAATTGACATAATGACATGTATATAAAAATTCTAAAATATCAAGAAAATTAGCGATGAAAGTGAGGAGGTCTGCCTAAGAAAAAGAAAAACACATAGTAGGTCAAAGGAAGTGAAAAATGAATCTCTTTCGGATATGGAATAAAATTTGCATTAGCAAAATGCATGTTGTTCATCATGCTAGATTATAAATTACTTACTTCAACTCTTGATTTGGCCAGCCACGGAAGTATAGTTTTGTATCTCTGAACCAGGGCTCATGGTAACTGATATTAAGAATGAATAATTCGACTGAAGCATAGTAGGTTAGTTTCCACATTGATTCAGAGCATTTGACAATCTTTGCTTGTGTTGGCCTATTCATCCTTAAACGACCAGGACCCTTGGTCAACAACTTGATGGCCAACCACTGTAGGCAACAAAACCAAAAACTAAGGAATTAAAAAGAATTTGAATGAAAGTTATATGGTTACAATATTTCACTAATATTATAATTTAATAAATTCAACAATTGAAGATAAATAATAATTTCTTCCATAAATGTTTGTGCCACAGGCCACCAAAAATACTCATACACACTGCATGAAAGAAAGCAATATTCAGAAAATTTCCAAGTTGCTATAAATATTCTTTTATCATCATTGCCTACGTGCATAGCTAGAAAACATATAACATGCCACCTCGTAAGTCATTACGAGATTTTGCTAAAATATGTTGTTGGCTTTACAAGAAAACATATGTTGAAAAAGAATGCCATTTGTTAAAGACCAACCACTATAAAGACAAGGACAGACGCTTCTTCTCCTACAGTAAAATATTCACAGCTTACAGTACCTTTCTCCATATACTGTGGATAGGAAATATTCTTCTTTAGTCCTTTATCAACAACTGTGCTTCTTTTCTTATTACTTTCTTTTGTTTATTAAAAAGACAAGAAATTAAAGTTTACCAACAAAACAAATTGCATGTGTAATACTCAAGCTAACAGAAGATTTAAACAACCAAGCCATTGTCATTCTAGAAAAGAAGAGGGACCAAACAAGAAATATTAAAGAGAGAGAGCACGTGTGCGAGAGAGAGAAATCCACTAATTCACCAATCTTGATATTGAAAACTGGAAATCCCAAAGCAAGAGGAATAATAACACCAACAATTATTCATAGGCAATGGAAACATAGAAAAGCTAAGAACACTTCCTAAATGTCAAAGGACCAAAACAATAATGGGAAGGATGAGTCTACATCTCTGTGGCTAGTGGCTATGCTCACTCGCATAAACATGAGAAGAATTTGAAATTCATATGAACTTATTCAATAACAAGTTTAACATAATCTGATGGGTGACTGTGCTAACGCATAAGCAAAACTATCCCAATAATCATCATACGCACTGTTGGATAGACACATGATTCATATTAACTACTGCATTTAGAATCTCATTATCTTTGAACATGACAAGGTTTGATCAGCATAGACTAATGGTACATCTATACTATCCTGAAACAATTGTGATTAGCTTCCAATAATGATTCCTATCCGTAATGTCTGTCTTTTTTATTTTGTTTTTCGTAATACTAATATGTTGCTCTATATCTTGGAATCAACATAAATTAAAGCATTGATACCCTGCCATATTAGTACATCATCTGGCAATGGCATTGCTGTTCCATCAGATAATAATTTCTCGAGTCCCACATATTTTAATGAAAACAGATGTCCACAACAACTCTGTAAGAAAACCATCTTCTTTAATGGTATAAAAGAACATGGCATAACAAAGTGTCACCCAAACCTTCCAGAGGTAACAGTCATTTACAGCTTTCAGGCCGCTACATGACTCACGCCAACCCCTCGCTGGCTAACAGTAATGATGCAATAGAAGAAATAAAAAAAAAAAATACTGAACTTAACATGAGATGAATGACCCGTTCTTTAGACACTTCTAGTTGACAGGTCCACTTAAGGATCCTTAAACCGAAGCTTAATTTGATTAAACTCTAAAGAAACTACTACTCTGTCTTCTGGCGATTAAATGTTAAAAAAAAAAAGGGAAGACCCACGATCCTCGATGGAAAACAACAAGAAATAAAATATAATCCACTACATTAAGGGGAAAAAAAAAAGAAAATAGAAAACAGCCATGCCGAATTCAAACTGGTCAAAAGACATAGGAAAACAGCAAGAATCAAGAACGGCGCCGTACAGGCAATTGAAAAAGCTACTTTGAAGAATCCAACAGAAGCTCGGGACATCGAAAACGAAAGAATCTTACGCTGAAGACGTATTTGTCCAGGAGGATTCTGGCCACAACGAAGCCAAAGGCAAAGTAGATCGCGATGTGGAAATGCCAAGGGTCTGGTCCAGCATTATCAGTCGCAATGGAATCCATGATAGAACCCGAACCGCAGTTCGAGGAAGAGGACTTCAATCGGAAATTCAACTAGTTCCGAAGATCAGCCATTGAGACGCAGGAATCTCATGGAATCGACTTTTCAGAGATCTACTTTGCCCTAATTCGCAGAGAGAGTGAGAGAGAGAAAGGAGAGAGAAGCTTTTTTGATTCTGGTAACAGAATGCGGGGAGAGCGAGAGAGAGAGAGAAAGAGAGAAAGAAAGAAAGGAGGGAAAGAGAGAAAGTGTGAGCGAAGGAGGTTGCAACGGAAATGGTGAGGGTTGGGGTTAATGAACTTCTGCGCTTTATTTATTGCTCCGGATATCTTTGAATCTCAAAATCACTTCGAGCGGCCGAAATGTGGGTCCCGCTCTTCTTTTCACACGTGGCAATTAATTGCTCGTGGGCTTATGAACTCCTGGGGTTTTGGTTTTCCTTCGTTACAAATATTTTCTTCATTTTATGACATCTAGATAAACCGATTGTGTTGCACATCTGGTTGTTTTAATATAATAATAACAACAATAGTACTGTGATTCAGCAATTGAAACGTGAGAGTTGCGAAGCATTTTAAACTAGATGAAAGGACAAATTGATTTTAAAAAAATTAATTCTAAATAGTTTTACTTTGACCTGAATTTTCATTTTTAAAATGCATTTAACATTGTAATTTTTTTAAAAAATGTGTCCAACTCATTCATGAATAAATTGAAATAAATTTATCTTTCTTTTGCTTGAAAGTTTATTACGAAAATGTCCTCTGCTTTGTTGGAGTAATACTAGTAGTTGCCTTGTGAAAATGTATAACATTACCGGAGTTATAAGACCACGTAATATGCGTTTCTAAAGGTTTTTTGGGTTTTTTTTTAAAGTAATATATCAGTACATGAATGCAAACTCAACAAAAAAGACAAAGGAAAATGAAAGAGTTCCAAAATCAACGAATGGATGGGAATTTCATGTGAAAATTTAAATCTGGCCATAATAATTTTATATTTATAATGAAGTATATGAAAAGAAATGGAATGGAAGTTATTAATTGAAGAACAAATGTGTTTAATAGTGCAACAAATTTGGAGAAAATTTTAAATTTCTGATAAAGACTAATAATAAATTAGGTTATAAAATTTAAAAGTATCGAATTCCCCCCCCCCTAGTGTCGCTAAATTTTTTAAGAATATTCAAAACCATTTTATTTGGATAACTCGGATTACTTTTTAAATAAAAATAATTATAAAAACTATTAAGATTGACATGTAAACAAACTGTTTAAAAGTAAAAACTCTAATAATAAGGCGCTGATAAAAATTCTTTCGCTTCTGTACAGCTACACTTATATGGTTAGACCTTTGTCGTCGTCGTTTTTCTCAAATCAAAATAGGAAAAAATAATGATTATGTGAGTTCAGTTATGTTGATAAATCAATACTTTTCGTAAGATGACATGGTAAGCAAATGCCAGGTGTACTGTAGAGTGGCGTGTAAGTGAGAGTGGAATGAGTTGACAGTATATCTAATCATGCTTGCAGCAAACGTTCACCTTGACAATGAAAATTTCTATTTTCATCAGTGGGAGGAGCACCTCGTTAATATTACATATTGATTAGATTATTACATTTTTTTTAGCCAGCCATATTGATTAGGTTAATTGATACAATACATTGTAATACGATATATTAATTATAAGAGAAATAAAAAACATTACATCTATTTCGCAGCATGAGGTAAAGGAAAACGAAGAATTAATTTTATTTTTTTTTACATTTTGTTTAGTAGTTAAATTTTGTGTAAATATTAAAAAAGAAGAAGGAATATTTTTTTTTATAAATATGAGAATCAAAGATAATTATTATATTTAATTTATATATAATTTATTATGCCTTGTTACCATTACTTTTTTATATTTTAAATAGGAGTATAAAGATGATTTCTTTATCATTTTTTTTCTATTTTAACATTTTCTTTATCCAATCAAATATACAAAGAATAGTATTATCATTCCTTTCTATATTTCATTTATATTTTTATTTCTTTTTAATTCTATACTTGACAATTTTGTATATCAAATGAATATAATTTTTTTAATAAAAATATGATAATTACTTTTTTTAAATAATTCAATATCACATGATTAATTTTTTTTAAAAAAATTATAATATTATTAAAGAAGTTGATGGTAAATATTTAAAGAATTTTATGTAAATTTAATTCTTAATTATAATCCATCTTATCAAATTAAGTATATAAAAAACCTTTTTTCCGGCTAGGACCCTATCTAATAGGAAAACTTAGATTTGTCAAAATGTGATCCAAGTACAACACAATTAAAAAATATATGTATTTTATTAATCTCGTTTATTGTCATGGGGGTGCAGTAAAAAATTACTAGGCAATGACATGGAAGGGAAGGTTCCAAATGTCTCCAGATCTCATTGAGACACCCACAAGCCCATTCTGGATCCTTCCCAGCAAGAAGCCGAAAACTATTTATGTGTGTGTGTGTGTGTGTGTGTGTGTGTATCAAGCCGAAAATCATTCGTCTGTCGATTATGCAATTGAATGATAGATGAGCAATAATTTGGATATTCCCTTTCTCAGTGCACTAATTTATTAGAAAAATGTATGAGGAGGGTGATATACAAGAATAAGAATATATATATATATATATATATAAAATTTATTTTTTATTTTATTTATTTAATCTCTCTCAAATTGGTAAATATCCTACTCAATATAGTAGAAAAAAATATGAACTCATATTAGCAAATACCTAAAAAATATTTGAAAGACACTGTTAAACACATAATTGAATGCAAGAAGTGTAACAGGAATTTGTCCTAACTGAGACAAAGCGAGTTACAAAACCTACAGAAATGAACAGGAAAAGTGGTAGCACATGTAACTGAGGTCAAAAACAGTAAGGTGATGCCACTAGCTGCCCAACATTTGGTGTAATTGGAATACAAAAGTGTGCTCTTTTACGTTATGGCTAGAACACACATTTGTTTCACATGCACATGCATCAAACATTGTTTTTTGACCAAGCACAAGCATCTTACTCGTCGTTATTTAACAATTATAAAATGTTCAATTTAGTTCTTTCAAGTATAAAGTAGTGTCCGAGATTTAAATCATTTATTGATATCTTGTAATATTATTTTGTTAACTCTTTGACAATAAATAGTTATGTACGGCACTTGACCTAAAAATTCTGCTAATTCATTTAAATTTCGTCACAAAATACCTTAATTTGGCTAAATTTGATTTTTAAAAAACTTAATCCCCAAACTCTATCAACAGAATTAGAGATTTCAAAGAAAATTAGGCATTTGGACAAAATGAAAGATCTTATTTGAAGACAAAATTTGAAAAAGATATATTATGTTGTGTGTGTTACATTTGAAATTTTGATTGGCTTTTACTGGGTAAGAAATTAGAGATTTCATTCGGAAATTAAGGCAAAATAAGGGATACAATTAATGACTTTACTTAGGAGCAAAATTTGGGTAACATTAGGCTATATGTATCCAATTCGAGATTTTAAATAGTCAGGGAAGAAATTTTAATCTTCAATGCATGAAAAATTAAGAATTTCATAAGGAAATGAAGAATTTAGGGAAAAATTAAGGACAAAATTAGAGATTCTATTTATGGGAAAATTTTAAGGAATATTATGTTATGTATGTCAAATTTGAAATTGTAATTTACCAATTAAGGAGTTTCAATCTTTAATGCATATAAGATAAAATTATGAATTTTGTTAGAAAATTGGAAATTTAAAATTTTTAACGAATTTCATGAAAAAAAATTAACCAAATAATATTACAACGCATCGGTGTGCTAATAGTTTAAATCGCAGACTATTTGAATTTTAATTTTCAAACCACATGATACAAAAGTTAAATAAAGTCAGATTACAAGATACCAACGTTGAGAAGGTAATGGCATGGGGTGGATTCACATGACACTTCAACTTTCAAACTCTTTGAAATTAGGATTGATTGAAAATTTTCTGATTTCTATTTTTTATTTACTCATTTACCCCCGCATCCCATCAAAAGAAAATACAAATGAATGGACATTGTAATTTTTCTTCACATTCACTCATTTTATTAAGAGTTATTTATCATATTAATCCTGAAAAGATTTCAATCATACTAATTTAGTCATTGAAAGTTTATCGTATTAATTTTGCTTTTGAGAAAATTTCAATAATATTAATTTAATCTTAAATCAAGACCAAATTAATGTATTTTTAAAAGTATTAAGACTAAATTAATGCCAATACTATCTTTAAAGAACCAATATTAAGACTAAATTAATGTCAATACTATCTTTAAAGAACCAAAATAGTAATTTTTTTTCTTTTGTTGATGATATTGTAACTTGTGATTTTCAAACAATAATGAATTATTATTTTTCATTTTAAAAAAAAATTAATTATAGAGTTAAAAAATTTTCCCCTCCCATTCTATTTCATCCCATCGCATCGGATTCCACTTCCTTGACTTAAAAACTTCCAAACAAACACTTCAAAAGTTTGGTCAAACACATGTATTTTCAGGAGTACTATTTAGATGAGCTTAAGAACCAAAATAATAATATATTCTTTTGTACATGATATTATAAGTTGTAATTTTCACACAATAAGAATGGATCATTATACTTTCTTTCCTTTTTTTATTAAAAAAATTTTCAAAAATAAAGTTGAAAATTTTCTGATTTTCATTTTATTCTATCCCATTTTGTTTCACTCTCTTGACTTAAAAACATCCAAATAAAAAGTTAGGTCAAACACATGTATTCCAGGTGTACTATTCAAATTAGCATTTAAAAAAAGTCTCCATAAATTGCAAATTAGCTGCTGCTTAGTGCTTGCAGACCCTATAGATATATGCACAGAATTTTATCCATAACCCTAATTCAATAAATTTAACAAATAGCTTACGTAATAGCACGGAGAATAAATTGAAGCAACTTTAACCCAGAATAGTGAAGTAGATTTAACAGTTCAGATCCAAATTTGAGAAACCCCCAACTTTAATCAATAAGATCAGTCTTAAAGAGAATGATCCATTGGTATCAATGAAATCAAATTCGATGTGACCCACAAGCGTTAGTTTTGTGTACTGACCCAAACTGACTGATAAGGCTTTGATTTGGGTCAGTTCTAGATAGGCATTTTGTCATTTCTTGTTCTTCCTCCTCAATTCTCCTACCCCTTCTTTAGTTCCATGTTGAATTTTAATGCCATCCTCAACTATGTCGCTTATGGTTACAGCTTCGTATTAGAGATGCTGTGTTGTTTATTGAGCAGAGACGTGGAAGTGCTTTCATTCATCTTATGAGTTTGACTTGTGATGAGAATTCTCTTCATTATATGAAATGTGCTCTGTTTTATGTAATTTCTAAATAGGCCTAGCTCATTCTATATTCGTTTGTGTTTATATGAACCTTCTATGTGTTTTGCATTAGTACTACAAGAAAGAAGCTGCAATTTTACATAATTTCAAAAAATAAAAAAAATTGCAATTTTACATACCTCCCTCAACCTTTTATGGATGTGTTTGAATAATTACTCAAACGTGTTTCAATATGGGATGGTGGAAATTGACAAAATATTTGAGTACATTATATGAGCCTAGATGCATTCCTCTTTTGTTTTCTTTACACGAGAAGTAAAATACTAGGTATATAAGGTACTTGTATTCATGGATTAGGTCTAGTTGGACTTAGGGTGAAGTTTAATAAAATTTTAAGTTGAGCTTCAATCTAAAAATAAGATCACCTTAATTTTTGAGTTTAGATGATTTTTCCCCCTCTCTATTTAACTTAGAAGAAAGCTACTAGATATAGATATATGTATATTTGATCATAAACTAGTCTAGGTTAAACTAGGGCTAAAGCCTAATAAAATTTTGGTGTTGGATTTTGGTCCAAGATGATGCCCGCCTTAATTTATATCTATCATTAAGTAGTAGATAATGACCTAAGCCCATGAACCAAACTTAGACCAAACTTTTTGAAACTCATAGTAAAATTGTCAAAATAGGTCAACTTGTTACATAAAACAATCCACTATAGGTCACAAGTTAAATAGGTTAATCCTTCAAACTCACCTAATTAAATGGGTCAAGATCTTGAACTCAATTTGGCTTGTTTAACCTACCCAAAAAAAAAATCAAAACACAATTGAAAATTTACATTTAAGCCAAATATAATTCAAGTTCAAGGTACATTAAAAAAAAAAAAAACAAAGCACACCTTAAGATTTATCAACAACATACATATATAATATTTCAATAACAACCTACATTCAAGAGACATTCAAACATAAATAACTACTTTAAGTTTCATTAGCATAATTTGAAACTTGTGTTGTTACAAGAGTTGAGATTTCATCATCATCACCAATATCTCCATCTTTGCCATGTATATCTATATCTACTATATTCAACATTAGATTACGTGGTTAGCAAGTAAGATTAGGTTAGGGAAATTTTAAAGAAAAAAAAAATTAAAACTAGTTAACTCACGAGTTATGCGTGGATTGATTTATATAATTTGTAAGTTATGTGGATCAAATTAAAAATAATTCTACTACAAAACTTCTCCAACGAAAAATCTCAAACCTACTAAATTGTTAGGTTAAACAAGCTCACCCAATGAATTCAACTCATTTTGACATAGTTCTAATTTTTTTTTTGGGGGACTAGACACATGCAGCAAAACCACCTTTCAATTTTTATTTTTTGACATAACTCTAACTTAAAGGTACGTAAAATCGTACTTAAAATTAAATTTAAGTGTATTTAAACATTAATCTAATTTTATCATTAGACATATATGTCTAGAGACTAACCTAACTTAAGGCATCAAATTCACCTCAACAAAACCTTTGATACCATATGAGCTATCACCTCTTTAATCATCCCTCTTTTACATCTCTCGTGAATAGGGATGACATGTTGGACATAGGTCGACTGCCTGATTTGCCTTCCATTCCATGAATGTTAATTTCTAGCTTATATAAATATAAATAATTCTAAAATACCATATGGGGGGCTCTGTTGGCTTCAGTTGCTAGGCCTTATATCTAGGTATAAGTGCTTATGAAGCATCAATGCCACTTCGTAGCCCTCACATTGCAAATGCGCGCCTAAACAGTTTCTGGAGGGCTTTGATGGTTTCGTTAGCGTCATGGTAAATAAACTAGAAGTTAAAATCTTGTAAAATGAGATGTCAAATAATGTTCAGATCGTCTGGCCTCGACAAGCTTGTGACCATTGGAATAGTTAACAACCATTAAGGCAAGGTCTAAGCGTATAACAGATGCCTCTGTTGACACTAGGGACAGTACTAAAGAGTTGAGAAATTTGTAGGTGATAGAAAATTTAGCAGTAGAAGATGAAACCTTGAATCCCTGGAATTTGATTGGCCTTTTGAACTTCATCAGGGTAGAAATTGTTTTATTTTGAATGTAAACCTTGCCGTATATGTAGTCACAGAGCGTGAATAACAAAAACTGCACGTTTTTCTGCTATGATGAACTAGATGTCTCTGTATTTCCATCTCTGAATTTTCCGCATTGTTTGACATTTTAAATATCCCCTTTTTATTTCTTTTCTTTTGTTATTGCTGCATCTTGTAATTTCAATTATCCATCGCCATATAACTTTTCAAGATGATGTCGAACCCAAGTATGGATAACATTGTGACAGACCCGACCGGGCCCATTGACCTGGTTAGACCGGGATGTCGATCGGGTCCCGGCCCGGGTCTTATGTTGAGACCCGTTGGACAAATCCACACCTGGGCCGCTTGCGTGAAGCCCCTAATGGTTATCGGGATCTTTCCTTTTATGTCACGCTGTAATAAACTTTTGATAATGGCTTTATCGTAATTTTTGTCTCTTCTAAAAAGTGAGGCTGTGAAAGCTTAATGTGTGGCTTTATCCTCTATTGGTGCGTAGATAACCAGGCAACTAATTGTAATGTCAATTTCATTTAGCATTTTATTTTTATTGGAAACTTTGCTATCATCTTTCTTGTTTGGCACGTCAGTAAGTTTGGATGATTATCTATAACGAGAATGGGAATATTGCATGTATGGCTGTAGCTAGCATTATCGACGCCCAAACTACATAGGAAACCAGTCATGCGTTTAGCATCATTTGGCGTACGAAGGTTGCTGTTGTTAGTTGGTCATATTACAATGTGCAGTTTGAAAGAATAGTAAACACAAAACAAGCAAGGAGTGAGAATGCTCGTCATGTATAGATACTCGACTTTATCTTAAAAGGTCTAAAAGATAAATAACCCGGTCTCGTGAAAGGTCATATATTCTTGTCATTTGAGGGATATATGGTCATACATTTCTGGTTTTATATAGTACCTAAGAGACTTCTAGACAAATAAGAACTAATACCTAAGTGATATATTCTGAAAAAAAAAAAAAAACTAGATTTAGATGCAGGTATTTGTATTTTTCCTATTAAACTTTATAATTAAAATATAATACGTGTATAATTTATTAATTAAAATATAACAAGTATATAACTTAATTGGAGAATCATATATTTATCTATAAAATTATATATATGTTATTCTAAAAAAATTATAACATGTTATATTTTGATTAAAAAAATTTAATAATAAGAATATAAAAAATTATATATAAAATTTTTGTCCTTTGAGAAATTATGGCTTATGTCTCATGGTTGATCCACCGTGTCCATAAAACATTCTGCATTAACTTCTAACATCTGTATCCTTTATTTCCCACGGTTACTTAGGATTTGTTTGAAGGAGGATAAAGAAAGACAAAGGAGGAGAAAGGAAGGTTACATTGAAACATATCCCTTGTTTAAGAGTTATTAATAAAGAGGGGAAGATAATGAAAGATTTGTAGCAAACCTTTTAAAGTCTTTATTCTTTTATATGTTTAAGTTCTCACAATTTAAAGGATTTTAAAAAAGAAAATATTTCTCAAGAAAAAATTATTATTTAATTATTTATTCTCTTTAATTTCCTTCTCTCCCTTTCTATTTTCTTTTTATTCCTTTTCTTTCCTTCATCTCTGAAATCTCAAACATATCCTTGGCCTGTAATTTCAATAAATGTTATTTCCATTGAATGATCCTGCAAGCATTGAAAGGGATAGCTCTTACACCAGATGATTAGTTTATGGCCTCCCTTTTCCTATATGAACATGAATAAGGCTTGTTGAATTGTCGATGTTGTTGGATGAAACTAGTGGCAAAGTAACAACATTACGTGGGTGAGTGGTAAGAGAGACAATAAGTGATCTACTAACTAGACACAACCTTATGATGTTGATGGTGCCATATGAATGCATAGTACAATTATTTTTCTTGTGGTGAAGTTGAGGGGATGACAAATATGGTATATAACAGATCAACGATGTGACGTGTTTCAATTCTCTTTCATCTTTGTTTTGTTTTGCTCATGCTACATGGCCATAGTATAATAATTATGATGCAGGAAGATAAATTGTTCGTGTTGTAAAGCAAATCATTCATTAGCAGATGTTTTGTGAAACTTGATTTAACTAATTTTATTAACCTTGGTTGACTTTTTCATGGTAATTAATCACGAAGTTTGGGTTATTGTCTGTGTATCTTCAAAATAATCATATTCAAGTTTCTCCTACCTTATTATAGCATCTTTGAACTTGGAATCACTTCTATACAAATGGTGTTTTAATCAAATCAACTAAGGCTGATAAACATTCTGAGATATTTAATCATTCTGCTAACTTGTTTCGCTGTTATTGATATCTTCACTATTTCACAATGCTAAAATCAATTGGTTTTTATCTAACCAACTTCTTTGTGAAGCAAATCCCTTACGCAACCATATAAGGTGCAGTTCTTTAGTCTCTTTCTCCAATTGTACATCTTGCAATACCAGAGGGGATCTACTCTCATCTTCTCTGTTTTCGATTTCACAAAAAATTCTTTATCTCCCCACCATGGCGTGACTTTATTCCACCTTTATCATTCATTGGTGTAAACAAAAAAAAGTTCAGTTTGGCTAAATAGAAAAAAAAAATCACATTTTAGTTTATTTACAGTTTATAAGGAATAATCAATTTTTGTTACAACTAAATAGCCATAATTTAAAAAATAGAATAACTATAAATTACTCCAAATAAAAAATTCCACTAAATTCTCTTTATTCTTTATTTTTATGATTCCATAACTGGGACCACGACCAGGTGTAAACTACACTTAATTATATTGGACAGATTTAATTTGACTTTATGTTAAAATTTGAGAATACTATGCAAAAAACTATGAGTTTATTCATTTGGTAAAACAAGCACTCATCATCTAGCGTGTTTGTTTTAGAGCTAAAATGATTCATATTTATTTCTTAGGTAACGTTTGATACATGAGGTATTTTAACTTTTTATCTACTTATAAACTTATATTTATAAATCGATAACCTTATTTTATTTAAAATACATATAATTCATAAATCTAAGTTTCATAGTTGTTATGTCCAAATAATGAATACAATTTTGGGTTGGGTGGATAAATTGTACTTGAAGCATCCTTATATAAATTCTCTCAAGAATGATACAAAGAGTGAAAATATATACAAAATTTATTTCTTTTATTTTTTCTTCTTTCTTTAAACTCTACAAAAGTTTTATAATAAGAAAAACTCTTGAAGATTCGGACTCCTTCTCCTCCAGTATGTTCATTTGGATATTTCTCTTCACCCGAATTAGTGCCTGTGACAAAACCTTCCGCTCTCTTTCCCCTTTTCTTTTTCATAGAACCTATGAAAGACTCTGTACTATCGAACATCAACCAAGAAAATATTATTTACCACCAAATATTTAATAAACAAATTTTGAAATGCTTGGAAAAAAATTAAAATTTTTATAATGCCAAATATCACCTTAAAATTTTAGTTTACCGAGAAAGAATCCGCATGGAGTTAAGGTGAGGAGGTTGAGGTTGGCAACAAAAGAAAGTGACTTGTTCTAGTGATGTGTAGTATATGGGGGCATTATCAATTTACGTTATTGCAATGGCATTAAATGAGTCAAGGCATTTCGAATGTGTCATTTTCGGCCCTTCTGAAAGGCACTTTTGGGGCCGCCCTTCACAGCAAGAGCACCATATTCAAAGCCTCTGGCCAATCCATAAGGTCCAATAATAAAGTGGTGAACTGTTTTGGTCCCGTCTTCCACCAAACCCGAACAACTTTGTTCCCTTTGAAAAGGGAAGGCCTTAAGATCCCTTTACCTAAGGGCATCTTTCTTTTGAGCTCCCTAATTAGTATCCAACACGTGACGCTTCTTTAGCCACAGCTCGTGAATCCTAACGTCAACCAATGTGCATGCTCCACCACAGAAACGTAGCCACGTTGCAAATAAGATATCATGTGTATGTATATATAATACTATTGTCAAATTATTCATGGGTTTTACATTATTTTAAATTTTTTTACTTTCTTTTTTTAAATTTAAACTAAGCCACGTAATTAACACAAATCCTATGCAATTATGCAATCACAGTATATATAATTGTTGGGTATAAAAGTAAAAAGAGAATGATAATATGAATGAAATAGCATAATTATGTTTAATGTAATATAACAAAAAAATATTATTTTATTTATATGATTAGTTAGATATAAATAATACAATAATAAAAAATAATCCTCATGTCTTTATTTAAAAATAATGTTGGAATAAAATACAAAATAATAATAATTAAGATATAATAAACTCTACATAAATTAGACATAATAGTTACTTTGGATTCACATATTTATGGGATGAAAATTGATTCTTTTTTCAAATTTACAAAATGTGTATCAAACAAAACTATTTAATAAATTCATTCTTATTTTATTTTTACATACTTCTATCAAATGAGACATAAATATACTTAAATATGTGCAAATTAAATTAACTATAAATAAATACATATATGTAAAATATACAATTTTAATAAATTTCACTCTCTCAATATTTTATATATTTATTTATAATTATTTTATTTTATTATAAATTTAGTTTACTTCAAGAATTTGGAAAAAATAAAACAAATTCATTAGTTGTTTTGACGGTGTATTTTTAAGAATAATTTGCGGCGTACTTGACGAAGTAAAGGTTTAAACCTACCAACTATCAACACAGGGTGTCATTTGATCCCATTTCGTGGCTTACTTTTTTCTAATTGTATGAATAACTACTGTTATTGACAATTAGATAAATTTTGATGTACACGATGGTGACAGAGATTGACTTAGACAGTTTGGTACCTATTTTTGAAATAATTGCTTGTTTAGTGGTCCAAAAAAAAAATTCAAGAAAAGTTTAGAAGTCAAAGTAATGGGGCCCAAATCGATTAGAGAAAAATAATTTTAAAAATAAAAAATAATTTTAGTATTATTATTTTAAAAAATAATAGAAAAAGGATAAAATTATTAAATAATAATTATAAAAATATTATCCTCTTTTCTTTTCCATGCAAAAGAGCCGTTAAGATAGAATTTGAAATCAACCTTGAATGGAGTTATTTTTGAAGTAATTTTTATGATAATAATTAATTTAATGCGTGTTTTTATGTAATAGTTAATGTGTTTTGTAGGAAAATTAAAAAAGTGAAGGATTTGCTTTTATGTGATATGACTAACGTTAATAATGCTGTTCATATTAGGCCCCACAAAAATCAATAACTTTTTTTATTAATATCAGTGCATACACTGTGAGATTAAATGCCTCAAGCTACATTATATGCCACCACTTACAATAGGTATAAATATAATAGGAAAATTGTTACATAGAAAGAAAAAGGGAGATCAATAGAAATTAACCTCTCTTAAAAAACAAGAGGTTTTCGTCGGGTTGAGGATAAAGGATTAATATAAAGGGGATTTGTGGTGGAATGCAAGGAAATAATAATTAATATTTATATGAATAATTGACAAGCAAATTTAGCAATATCTGCTTTTGAAACTACTCGTTCTTCCAAAATCTTGCAGGTAGACCATGCAGAGGCACGGGGAATGGGCTATATTGAATTCCCTTCTGATTTCCCACCACTTCCCACCTGCCAACGAAAATCATTTAACATCAAATTAATGAGCCTTATCATGGTGTAGAAAATGATAAATTCTAGGCCTATATTTGCTTTATAAGACGTAGATAGACTTTTGATTTTTTTTCCCCCTTTAAAGTAGGCATCACGTTAAATAAAAAAAAGTAGTGAAATATATAATTTTAATATGAAACTTTCTTGAATTTTATATGACAGACTCATTTATAAGTGTAATTTATAAAAAAAATGTAATTAGATTAAATATGAATATCATTTAAAAAAATCACTGTCTGACAATTATATATTTTTTCATAATAATAATTAATTTTTTAAGCTTTTTCAAGAAAACTCTTACCTTTCAGAACAGACATAAGCATAAAACCAATCTCAAATTTTGACTAAAAATGAGATAGAGAAGTTACCTAAATTTGGTTACCAAATGGTGGATTAAAGTCAGCATGTTCAACTTGGCCAGTTCATTTCCAGGACAGGAGTGTACTCCATTGCCAAATGGCACAAAAGTATTGGGCTTTGGAGCAACCTGCATGATCCATCCACAAATAATAAAATGTATTAGAACTTTAAAGATTCCTCCAATTTTTTTTTTTTCCAAATTTCAGTTTGACGAAGCATTAAATGCCCTTTTATCGTCGCCATAGCCTACCTCAAATCTGGATGGGTCAAAATTATGAGGAGCTGGGAAGAGTTCTGGATTATGATGGATATTCCTGAACAGTGGCATTACTTTCCAGCCCTTTGGTATGAGATATCCTGAACAGTTCAAATAAAACTTTAACTAGAAATCATGCTGGAAATAGTAAATCCTTTTGAAAATTAAACTTCCCACGTAGAGCACAAAAGAAGGAATGTGACACAACTTTGTAAAAATTATTTGGTATAGAATAAAAATAAAAATAGAAAAAAATAATTTTAAAGATAAGGAATAATTCTTGTATCTATATTTTAAAGAAATAATAAAAATAAATAATTCTTATTAAATAATAATTATAAAAGAATAATAAATATTGCACAATTATTCAAAATTACCAATTGGTTTCTTAGCTCTTTTCAAAGGTTTTTTTTAGTATTTTTTAAATAATGATAGTTTAATTTGGTTTTAGTTTTATTTTTATAATTACCGAAATGTTACTATACTTTGTTTCGAAAATTAAATATTTTAACAGATTGAGACAAAATTAAACTTTCAAATAATAAAATAATACAGAACATTAAAATAATCTTTAAAGGACTAAAATGAAACCTATTCCCAAAAAAATATTCTAGTTCAAAATCTTACCCTTGTACTCTACATCAACCACAGCTTCCCTGAAGGTAAAGGATATGATACTTGCCATCCTCAGGCTCTCTAGTATCACCTGCAAATTAAACAATTTCCTTATCAGAGAACCCATTCATGAAAAACTCCGACTAACTAGGCAAAATGGACCTCTTGTTGCGCAATAGAGACTTTTCAGAGGAAAATAAATAAATAAATAAAACAAAACAAAACAACATGAAGTGGTCCCTATTCAGAGGATGTAACACACGGTGTTGTGCCCCATGCAGCTGGGATTCGATCCCCTAGTTATGAACAGTAATATTGTAGGACTACCTACCCTGTAAGTAATGGGCATATTTTTTGTCTGACTCCAAGTTAAGGGCTTCTTCCCTCCTTCATTAGCTTCGTAAATTGCCATTTGCTCTGTCTGCATCACAATAATTGGTGATTAGTTAGTAATTATGCTATAGATCTTATTATTTAACACACATATGGCCTACTTGGATATGGAAAATCTCTCACCTTTACAGCTTCAAGAAGCTTCTGGTGATCGTGAAGATACTTGAGAATCCATGTTAGGACACTAGCTGTTGTGTCCTGAGCTGCAAATAGTACCCCTATTACATTATCAGCAATTTGATCATCACTCAGAGTTTGGCTCTTTTCATCCTTGTAGCTCAGCAAGTGGCCCAAAAGGTCATTCTCCATCGATCTTTGCTCTTTTCTCTTGCTAATTATCTGACTAATAATCTCCCTGATTCTCCTCCTTGCCTTTAGACATTTCATCAAACGGGCAAAATGAGCCAGACCCATTTAAGCACTACCAAAACCAGTTACTATTTATGAAAATCTTGAAATGATTATTAAACTAACTATTTGGTTCCTAAATTGTTGAGTCTTTTTACATTAGTCCTCAAAAATTAATAAATATGCGAGTTAATTACATATTAATAATTTTGTGGACAGTTAACAATGCTAAAGCAACTACAATGTGATGAGTTATTTTAAATGATTATCTCATTCACTTACTGATCTTTTAATTTTAAAGCTAGATAAGCATAAACTTTCAATGACGAGTGTAATTTACTCTAAAATGATTATCAATTACATTAAATGATTCTTACCAAGAGAGCCTTGGAGTATGCAGTTCCTGGAATCCTAGTTGGGAACAAATTGTATCCTTTCTCTACTACGCTATAGTTCTCCTTAAGTTGATCTCTATAATTGCCTCCCAAGTGACCAAACACAGAGAGGATACCGATGTTGAAAGAGAACTGTCAAGGGTTATAAAGAAGCAATAATGGAGGAAAATTATTAGAAGCCCCACAAATGAAAACAAAATCCAACGCCATATGTGTACAAACAACAAATAAGCCAAAAGAACAATGGGACATGAAATCTGAAATTCAAAATCCTCAATCAGTTGATTGTTCATGTGACACCAACGTTAATTTTTAAAATTAATTAATGAAGTGAGCAAGGTTTGATTTTGGAAAAATTACAATTAATGATTTTAAGTTGAAAATATTTATATTAAACTATTTTAAATTTTAAAATTATTTTGAATGAATTATGTCATTTTTATATTAGTTCTTTTCTTCAATGTGTACGAGTATGGTTTATCTAGGATTTGGATTCTCTGTTGTTGACAGTTCTTACAATTAGGAGAAATTCAACAAAAGGAGATGAGATAAGTGAATTTAATTTAAAATAATTAAAAAAATTAAAACACACTCTACCTCCCTTCCAGCAACACAATAGGATAGAAACTCCGACAACAGAAGATTCATATTTAGTTTATCTATGCGCATAGTGTCTTTACTTACTTTGCCAGGGCATTCTCTTACCTCCACTTTCTTTTGAGCACTTTCCTTTCTATAGGATTAAAAATTTAAACTATATAAAAAACTATAATTTATAATCCTAAGTCAAATTTTTTATTCTAGAATCTTTTAAAATAATTTTAATTTAAAATTATCCAATATAAATATCTTTAATTTAAGCGTGAACAATAATTTTTCCTTTGGTTTTTATTTATTCCACTTTGCTCATTGGCTACTTTGGAGGCATAAAGCTTTTGTTAAAAAAAAAACGAAGGACTCAAAAATCACCCATAATACCTGTTCCGGTTTTTAAAATTGAAAGGAATTTAATGTCAAAAGTCGGCTCATACCCATTATTTTTTCTTCTCAATCTCTGCTCTTAAGGTCTTGCTTTTTCTGTGACCACAAAAAACAGAAAAAAAGTCGAGACAAAAGTGGAAACTAACCTTTTTCATTTCTTGGAAGACATTGATGACTTGTGCACGAGAAACCCAGGACTCAAGGGCAGAAATGGCGGTGGATTCGATATCCGGACCCAGTTTTCGGATAGTTTCAGGGTAAAAAGAAGCTTGGACGAGCTTCCTAAGACGAGAATGGTAGTCTCCTTGGTGAAAGAATAATGCAGAAGGGCCAATCAGCTTCTCTTTGCTTCTGGGGTATGTGGGTTTGAACAAGTGAGCGTGAGTCACCAGCACGAACCTAGCAGCCTCAGGGCTCGCCAGCATAACGCAGGGACAACCTAGTATGTGCGTTTTGAAGATTTCTCCATATCTGAACAACATAGATCAATTAAACACCAGCTTTGAGTTAAGTTTCGTGCAAGAAACGCCCCCACTCCAAGACAAAAAAAAGAAAGAAATAGTAAGATTGCAACGTGCATGTCGCAGTATTCAAAATAATTATAATGGCAGCTACTGCAAACGCAATTTAAAACAGGTGTGAGAAGTGAGATATAAAAAACCTTTTCTGCTTTGAAGCAAAGAAGACATTGGGATCTTCAGAGTAGAGTTGAAGAGTCTCTCCTATATAAGGCCAACCCATTGATCCTGGGGGGAATTTAGCCACCAGTTTTTGGGGTTTTCTTCCCTTCTTTATCAAGGGATATGAAAGGAAGCAGCAGGTTGAAAGAAAGATAATCATGGAAACCAAAAATATAACAATAATCTCCATACACATGCACCACCTTCTCTCTCTCTCTCTCTCTCTCTCTCTCTCTCACTATGAATTTCAGATGTTGCAGTAAGGAAGATTATGCTTGGTGTGTGGGTATACTGATTTCAATGAACGATGGAGCTGAGGTTAGAGATTGGTTTATATAGAGAGGCTTCCGTATTCTCTACTGTGCTTTTTAGCCCAATGGGGTGCGATGCTTCCAAACTGAAAGGTCGTTTTATTTTATTTTTTATTTTTATAAAATTGATTTATCTTTTATTTTTATCATGTCGTGCAACGTAAAAGAGAATTCAAAATCGCAACTTAATCTAAAATAAAGATTATTTAAATAAAATTTTCAATAATTTTTGGACTGAAATCCATGTACGTCGCGGTTTTATGTCAAATTTACGTATGAAGAGCTTGAACTCTCATGTCTCAAGATCTGTACAATTGCATGTTATAAAATATGTGTAAGCAATATTTTATAATTACAATAATTAGACGATAAAAAGCTTGAGAACTCTATGGAGACAAGGAACAAGGGGACAGCTACTTTAATCCAAAATAAAAATTATTTGAGTAGAATTTTCTATAATTTTAGGATTGTAATTGATTATATATGTCATGATTTTATGTTAAGTTAGTTTATGAAGAGGTTGAGTTCTTTATTATTGTATAATGATTTTTAGGTTTGTACAATTATTTTAAAATATAAAAAATAATATGTTAAAGACATACACAAATCTTAAAACATAATTTCAGGGCAGAAAGTTTTGAGATGTATATGTTCTTATCCTTATGTTTAACAGGAAATTATGAGGACTGTCTAGATAAGTGGAGGTAGAAAGCAAAGTCAATTGGGGCGTTTATCACAGTTGTTAAAGAGAGGGGGAATACAAGAGGATTTATTATTCTTGAGTTTCGGAAAAGGACAGGTCACTGAGAAAAAGCGTCTCTTTTGTTTTTAATAGATAAACTCAAAACCAAACTCATTATAAGTAAATATATAAATATGTTATGGATGAATTTTACTTTAGAAATATATAATTGATATGTTTATATATTTATTTATAATATCTTAATTTATCTGTTTTTAATAGATGATATTTACTTAACATGACGTAATAAATACTTCTAAATATATAGATGTCTCCAAGTAAAATTTTAATTAAATTGGATATAATAGAGATTGTCGAAAAATAATAATAAATTAATAATTTGACAATTTATGTGTATGTGAATTTATTTTTCATAGTTTCTTGGTAAAAAATTTTAATTTTTTAATTTATTTATATTTTAAAATTAAGGCACTCATAATTCTGAAACTTTTAGACATTCACTCATCGTCGTCTTGTGAAATAATTACATATTATATCTTGAGAAATCAACACTATATGCAATCAACTATTATTATTTTAATAACTATCGATTATTAATTTTTTTATAATAGCTTGTTAATTTTTATTGTATTTTTTGTCAAATCAAGACGCCAATTATTTTAAAGATAAATTAATATAGATAAATAAATATGTAAAAAGTAAATTTTATTAAAAATTACATTTAATAAAATTATATGTCTATTCGTATATTATTTCAATTTATCTATTTTTAATATACCTAAAAATCTCTTGAAGTTTATAATAACCTATCCTTTCTCATAAGTCCCAAACATTTTTTAATGGCATATGAACTTTGAGACTTCCGAAGAAGGATATATAATCATAAGACTGAACTTCAATTGGATTGGCTTAATATTTAAAGAGATATTCTTTTTATCTTAATTATTTGGATTTAAATTTTGGAATTAACAACTAAAAAATTTATTCATCTAAACATGTTAGATTGATGTGAGGAAATACCCTTAAAATTATTTAAAAAGTGATATAATCTCAATTGAATGGACGTGTAAGAAAGGCCTGAAAAAAACTTATAGGTAGTTGAATTGAATTGAAGAAGCAACACAAAACCAGCTTTTAAATTTGGTGGAAATTGAAATTGAAATTGAAGAAAAAAATTATATTTTAAGGGATACTTTTCCGCTTGTTTTATATGCCACAAATAGTCGCAATTATACTTTTTGAATAGATTCTTTTTACGTTTGGGCTCAAATTAATTATGCCATTGTGCTTCCAAATATGGATTTTTAATTTTAATTTTTTTTACAGAATGTGAGGAAAAAAAACCACACAATTCTTAATTATATTTCATAAATGACGTACAGAAAACCTAGACCACTCAATTCTTGTTTATATTAGTACGAAGACTTAAACAGTTAATAACTTAATTATCACCATAAACAAGATTAATATCACCGACCAATGCCAAATACCAAATGTGAACGAAATCTATCGGGTCATATCAATGATTTTCAAGCTCATAATAAAGTAAATCTTGGTTTCCTTATGACTAGGATATCAAAAACTACTTTTAGATACACAAAAAATGGATGGATGTAGATGGCCATTCTATACTTCTGTTTAGAACATAATACTACTCAATTACTCAATGTTCAGATTTCAACCACTTCAGCTTGGATTTATTAGATTCCGTCCTTTTTTTGTTTTTTTCCTTTTAAGTTAAAAAGAATGAGTTTTGGGTTTCTCAGCTTTCAACAAAATAAGGACAAAAAATCAAAGTGAACTTCTCTATTCCCTAGCTCTGAAATAAAATCTTAGTTAAATTAGTATTTAATTTGATCATTTAAATTGAATTATTTTGATTAATCCTTCAAATTAATTTCATGTTAAATTATATAGTGCTTTAACTTCCAACCCACCCGATATGTAGTATAAAATGTCGATTTTATCTACCAAATTAACACGTGGTATATCACGTCATTGGTTTTAGACATGTCTAGTAAATTAATAGATAGATTTGAGATGGTTTAGAATTAATACATATAATTAATCGATATTGCAAAATAAATTTAAAAAACTAAACCAAAATTAAACTTAAACTTGCCAGCTAGGCCGTTTGATCTGATAGGAATAGAAGAGACAACAAAGTACAGGATATCATAAAAGTAGAATAGACGTGGGACAGATTCATGCCTGGAAATCCAGAGGTTTCATCACTAGCTTAATTAATTAGCTCTTCCCTCGTGTCCCAGGATTCAATGTGGCTCACGGATCTCTCAAACCATTACTGTGTATCTTGTTTTGGATGTGAAGGTGGCATTGACAATATATGTGTGTGTGTGCGTGCGCGTGTGTTTTCTTCTTTTTTTTTTCCGTGGAAGGAGGAGGGGTCACAACTCTCTCAAACCATTGCTCTGTATCTTTTTGCTTTGGATGGGAAGGTGGCATTGACAATATATATGTGTAGCGATTATACGAAAGTTTGAATTCCTAAAATATAAATCTATCATCGTTTAATCATGTTATAAAATTCATATATAACTATAAAATATTATTTTTTTATAAATCTTGAAATGATTAAATGATAAAAAAATCCGAGCCCTTCCCCCCCAAAAAAAATCCTCAAAGGATGAGGATGTACTTTAAGGAAAAACAAGATGGACAGCACATAAAGATTAAGGTCATAGATACTAGGAGAGTTGTCCGTGGCAATTTGAAAGCACATGGTACAAGCAAGCTCCACGTGAATATGTACGTGAGAAATTGATGTAGGTGGTGAAACAATATTGTATGCCATTTTGTTTAGTTGAAGATCATAACTGGCATTTATTTTAGCTTTTCATATAAGATAAATTAAAAAAATGTAAAAACACCATATGTTCAATTAATAATTGAGAAATAATTGATAAAAATATGGTTTTCTTGTGGGGGGGGGGACCAATTGATATTTTGTTCTGATAGTAAATATTAAAAAAATTTGCTACTTTGGGAACAAGAGCTCAAAAAATAACAAATTATTATAAATAATGAATAGTTATTAAAAAGATATATAATGTGTGGTTATATATAATGAGTAAGTCTCTAAAAATATATGAATAATGAGTGATATTGAAAATTTTATTTCTCTCGGAATTTTTGGACGTAATTAATTACATGGTCTAAAATGTTAGATAATTCGATCTCCAGCTTACTATATTTTCTTTTTTCACCCAGTTTTTTAGGGTAAATTACATAAATGCTTTTAAAATTTTGTTAAAATTACACAGATTTTCTTTTTATTTTCAAAATATATACATACTTTCTCTAAAATAAAAAGTTACATTATAATTTAGTTAAATTTTAAATTTTTAAATAAAATACTCTTCATTGACCTAAGTATAATTTTTTGTTAAATTTAATGAAAATAATTTTTTTTATTTGTACGTATTTAGATATAATATATATTTATATATTTTAGTTAATTAAAATTATTTTAATTAAAAATTTAAAATTAAACTAAAAATATATATTTTAAAAATAGATGAGATATCCATATAATTTTAGTAAAATTAAACATTCCCAAAGAAATTAACATGAAAATGATGAACTTTATAAGAATGTTAGATTCGTAATAATGCAACACTTCGGGGAATCTATTCTTAAACCTTGGAGCGAATATGGGAATGTATCATCACTAAAGGGATGTCTTCGCGGAATGTTGCCGGGATTTCTAAGAATGTTACCTGGGAATGATACATTCCCATGTTTGATTCAAGTTTTAGAAAAAAGATTCTCGAAAATGTTGAATTTCTAGGATTCTAATATTCTCATGAAAGCCTCCATTTTCATTCTCATTGGAAGGAAGGAAATGTCAGGATTTCCATTAAGGTGGAATTATTTCTAAACTGTTAAAAGGCTATTTTACCCATGCTTACCTTAGTGCCCTTTTGGAAATAATAAATAAATTAAAGAACTAAGAAAGTAAAATAATATATAATAAATATAATGTATAAAATAAATTATATTAGTTATAAAATACTCTCTCCAATTATATATATAAAAAACAAATAAGTAACTCACAAGAATTAAAAAATTTAATTAAAAGTAATTGATCTTTTTTATTTATTTTTTAAATAAAAATTATTTAAAAAAAATTCTCTTATTTAATGTGTGCATTTTTTCTTTAAAATTAATTATAACTACTACTCATGATTTAAAAGATTCATTTAATAGAAAGTATAATTAAAATATTATAATTAATATTTCATACATTAATTGTTTATTTCTTATATTTTAAATCAAATTAAGTTTCAGAAAAACTTCTTATATATAAGATTAGAGGAAACAATAATTAATAATATAAGTATATAAATATATAAAACATTGAAAAGAAAAATTCTTAATAAGAATATTATATTTTTAAAATGCAGCAAAATATTTTTAAAAATATTTATAATGCACTGATAACCCATTTGGTTGCTTGCTTTATAAAAAGAAATTTTTAACCAAATTATGTATAATATTTATCATATTTTTATAATTATTATTTTATTATTATTTAATAATATCTATTCTTTTTTAAATTTAAATTAAAGTAAGAATACTAAAATCTTTTTATATATATAATTACTTTTTTATTTTATTTTTTCAGTTTGAGTAATAAATAGGCCGTATATGTAAAAATGTCATATTTATGAAATTTAGATTTTTAAAAAATCACACTCTAAGGGCCCATTTAATAAATAAAAAGTTAGAATAGAAATGAAAATAGAAAATAAAAAATACCCATAATTCTACAAAAAATAATTTCTCTAATTTTCCTTTCTTTTCTCTCTTCTCCTTCTGCTTTCCCACTCAACCAAACGGCCTTAAAGGGTGTAAATTGTGCAAGGAAGTGTTAAAAGATATTTTCGTTTGGTTTGTGGCAAGAATGAGAATTTTTTTAAAAAAATTATGTGTTATATTTATTATATTATTATAATTATTATTTAATAAAATTTATTATTTATTATTTTTTAAAATATAAAAATTATTTTTTATTTCACTAATTTATTTTTTATATATATTTTTAATATCATCTAACTAAACACGTCTTTTCACTCTTTTTCGTTTTTTAAGCATTTACCTCCTTTATTTAAAAGAAAAACAAAACAAATGTTGGGAGGCTAGAAGATCGGAAGCTTGAATTTTGTCTTGGTTGAGGTGGGAATTTTATTTTTTTAGAAAAAACGTAAGAGAGTAAATCTATATAAATAAGTTTTAGTAGGTCCCACCTCCACATCATCTGTTTTTTTTTTTCTCTTTAATAAATATTATCCTAAACAAAGAAAGATCTACTGACTGGACAAGGGAGCGATTTGGTTTAAGTAACTCTATTTTCCTTATCTTGGTAGGACCAATAAGACGTAGGGATGCAAAGAGGAGGACGGAAATAGAAAAATACCAGCTGTAGGGGATAACTACTGTCATATCGCAATCTTGGAGAATTTAAAGGCGAATCTATTTGCCGGCGGGTGTTTTTGGGACCCACTATACGGCGGTGCATTACAGCTCACGCATTTGTGACCGTTCCTCATCTCTGACTTTTCCAGATCCGATGGCCATCTCGTTACGTACGAACCAGTGCCCACGTGGAAGCTTCACGAAGACTGGGTGAGTGGTCCATAGGCACGACCTTGCTTATTTCTCTCTGAGGTCAGGTGGTGCGGGACCCATACGTCGCAATCGGACTGTGCTGGAAGTGGACACGTGTCAATATCATGGTGGTCCAGAGTCCAGACCCAGAGAGTTCGGAGACAGCCGAGAAGGATGTCGGTTCCCACTTCCCGCGTCCAACTTTGTTTATTTCAGTTTTTTTTTTTAAACAAAATTTTATAGAAAGTGGTATAAAAAAGAAGTTCCCTGTGTTTAGTAAAATAGTTAAATGAGATATTTTTGTTAATATTATTGTGTTTGGTAAATTCTTTAAAAAAAATTTTATTGTTACATTATTAAAATAGGCATGTATTAAATAGAGTATTTAGAAAATTTAAAGATAATTATTGTAATTATGATTTTGAGTTGGCCATAATTGTCTTCAAGAAAAAAAAATATATTTTTTTTGTTTCAAAGAAAAGGCTTTAACTTTTTGTTTTCCTCACGCAGCCAAAAAGAAAAAAAAAAAAAACCAGCTTCTACTACGGTTGAGAAGCAACTTATGTTTTTTTAATAGAAGATGAGCCAATTATTACGTTATTTAATTTGATTTCCAAGGACGTTAATTTTGGACGGACTTTGATCTATTCTGCCCCACACTCAGAAAACATTAGTCTTCCATTCAATTAAGTGGAATGAGCTCTAAAAATTATCAAAAAAGAAAAAGGTACCTTAAAAAAAATAAGTAGCCTTTTCTTCTCAAAAAATTTGGCCAAGTAAACTATAATGATAAGAGGTGTGGATAATTAATTAAAAAAATTTTAAATTCAAGCACTTATTTCGTTGTGCATAAAAAAAAAAAAATTGCTATTGTTAAATGAGTTCTTTTTGTTAATATTATTGTGTTTGATAAATTTTTTAAAAATATTTTTCATTGTTAAATTATTAAAATAGGCATGTATTTAAAAGAGCAGGAAAAAAATTTAAAGATAATTATAATAATTATGATTTTAAGTTGGGTATAATTATCTTTAAGAAAAATAAGTTTTTGATTTTGTTTTAGAGAAAATACTCTAATTTTTTTCGTTTTCTTCACACAGGCTGAAGAAAAAAAAAACGCTTCTACTATGGTTAGGAAGCAACCTTTTTTTTTTTTTTGGTTATTATAGAACATGAGTCAATTATCACCTGATTTAAGTTGATTTTCAAAGAAGTTATCTTGGAAAGCACTCTAATCCCTTGCACTCCCAATCCGAAAGAGATTAGTCTTCCATTCAATTGAGTAAAATGAACCTTTAATAATCTCAAAATACAAATGGTACTTAAAAAAAAAAAGCAACTTTTTCTCTTCAAAAAATTTGGCCAAATAAACTATAATGGTAAGATGTGTGGGTAATTAATAAAAAAAATTTAAATTCAAACATTAATTTCATTGTGCATAAAAAATTGCTATTGTGATATTTTAAAAAAATTATTGGAAATGTAATTTAAAAAAATTATTATTGTAAGGTGCAAATAAAGCAATATGCTCGTGAGCTATGCAAATTAAGTATTCTAAAAATTTGAATTTGCCCGACTAGTTAATTAAATAGATGAAGTTGAGCAACATATTGGATTTATTAATTAAAAAAAGATGAGTTTAAAATTTTAATATCCGACTTCTTAGATTTGAAATATAGCTCAATTATTAATGAAGTAATAACATTTTATATTTAGCCTAAGTAGGGTAAGCTACATGTAACGCCCCTTGAATTTCAAGTCATGTTTAAATAACTCCCCGAATGATATCGAAGTCTTCTTCTTAAGGTAATCAAAAAAATTATAACAAGAAAGAGAGTAGAAAAAATTCACCTCACCATGTCTTTTATAAATGAATATTTTGAACCTATTATACTGTCTTCATCGTTATTATTTCCTAGATCTATTATTTATTTTTATATATTCTAATTGTTTCTAATAAAATAGATAACTTTACAAAGATCACTCATATATATGATAAAATCTACCTTGATGAAACTATAGCATCTATCCTTAACCCATATGAATTTTACCATCAAAATAGGACATTTACCAGATTCATCAGAAAACTCATTTTCCCAAAGAGAGTCCTAATCAAAAAATTGTTTAAGGTATTAAATTGGATCAATATGATTTAAGATCAACTTAGGCTATGTAATATGTTGCCATGGAAATCCCTATAAACTTGATTTCTCATTAGATCAAATAGGGATACACTTATCTTCATTTAGAAGTCATTTGATTAGTCCTCACCCTTCATGAAAAAAAAAAAAAAATTCTACAACAAGCAAAGCTTCTCTCTTTGATACTATTTATACCTCCTTTCAGAATGTCTTAATCAATGCAGCTCTTTTTACCCTAAATGGTGGAAGCATTATCCTAACCATTGTTCCTAATTTCAACATTAAGCTTTTAGATTTGACTCTTCCAAGATCAAGATGCAAATTTAGATCATCAACACAAAATAGATAGTAAATGCCATCCCAACCACTTTACATTACCAAATAATCTTACGCCTTCAAAACCATGCTATAGATCTACAATTTCTTAATACAATTGATGATATTCTATACATGATTTTTGATAAATTTGATCACACCACCATTATCTAGATACCTAAAGAAAAACTTTTGCAATTTATGCCTTTTGAATGGATTAGCAATTATGAAAAAAAATAATGTCATAAAAGTCAAAACCACTCCACCTGCTATAGAAAAACTTGGAGATGGAACTGTTAAATCAATCTTTAAAAGGCCTAAAGCATATGAAAGAACTTCCACAACCATCCCTAAGAGGCTTGCAATCAATTAATCCTTAATAATCAATGTTGTAAAGGAAAAATAGAAGAAAAAAGTCATTTTAATAACTTGTTTCAACCTTGATAGGCACCATAGTTATGTTGCAAAAATTAAGGATCATTTCATTTAGAACTATGATCCCTCTATTTGTGGTCTTTACTGTGAATATTATATGGATAATTGGGAAGAACCAAAAGACAATGAGTACAAATCTCGAGATCTATAGCAATAGCAACATGGAAAAAGAAAAAGCCATGTTGGAGTCAAGGATTCTACTCTCCTCTAAAAATTGATCATGATAATAATGATGATGCTAATAAGCCTAAGCCTCGTTTGAAACCTTTTTGGATAGGAATTAAAAACCCAAGACTTAAGCCTAAAACTATCTATTAATTGCTTAGAGAATTAGGTTACAAAGATCTTCCTTCAAAACTTGAACTTGTCATCAACCCACAAACTCTATCTCAACTAATACCTTGAATGATATTCTCTTCTTCATCATAATCCTATGATACAAAGTTTCCATTCATAAAAAGAAGGACTAATCTAGAAATGAAACTCACCTACAATCCATTTTCTATTAATATAGAGGTTGCTTCTAATGAAGTCATGAAGCCAGTTTCATATATGGAAGAAGTTCTTAATTGCCAAACACATAATGCAACGACTTATAATCAAGTCCTTCAAAGAATTGATTCTTTCTTGATAACTTGACAGGTCAAGCAGTCCAGATCAATTTTCACATTAATGGACTTTCCACTCAAATCCATTTACTGTACCATTAATTATAACAACAATTTGTAGCATTAAATACAAAACTAAGAGGATTTATCATCAAGGGATACACAAGTCTAATATTCTCAAAAAAAGAATAGGAGATTATGAGACTTAAGTCACAACATGATCAGATTGAAAAAAGCTTGCAAAAGATCAGACCAAAAGCATTTATGAATCTTATTCCCCTCTATACAACCTTATTCAGAACCCATACACCACCCATCCTTATTTTTCTTATCCTCTTGAAGTATATTACAAAAAATGCTTCAAAATAACCCATAAAGTTCTTAGAAGGAAAGAAGACTATCTTCAATTCTTTTAACTTCGTCAACCTTTAAAAATAGTACCTCCACCTAGAATACTTAGACCACCTCAATGTCCTTAATACATAAATATACAAATCCAAGATATGAAGCATCTTCTTCATGAACCAAGCCTTTTGAATAACATCTCAAACTCTTGAAAATCAAAGCACCTTCCTCTTCACCTAAGAAAACTCCATCATCACCTTTAGACAACAGAAATAAACAACCAATTTAGCAACTTGTTCAGACAGAAAAATAACCCACTCATCTTGAGAATAAAAAATTCTAAGAAACTTAAAAGACCTTTGGCACTATAGCTTTAGCAGAAAGGTTGCCTCATTATTGTTGTTTTGACTCAAAACATATAGATGAAATAGGTTTAGAAAAAATTTGTTATGATGAATCAAATGATTATGCTAATATATGAGCCTTTTATATGGTTACTCATAATCTAATTGAAAAAGTAAAAGAATCCAATATGCATCATGTTGAAAATGAAGAATATGCTAAGTACAACCTTTATACTGAAACATCTCCTGATTATAATCAAGATCAAACTTGTCCTACCAATGTACCTTAGTTTATATTTGATGATGTTCCTCCAAAAAAAAAAAAAGGCAAGCTACATGAGTTTGCATCATAGATTAATTTTTAGATGAAAAAGTTAGTTCGAAAGTGGTGCTTACATAATTTTTTGCTAGATTAATAGGAACTCTCCAAAAATTGTTCCAAAGTCTAAGAAAATATAAATAGATTCAAGTTACTCAAATAAGAAGAAACAATAATATTTTCAAATGCGATAATATTCTTTTAACAAGAAAAATCTTGATCTCTATTATCAAAGAATGACTGAAAGATATTATATGTTGAATAGATGGATTCAATGATGCCAACCTTAGATATACTTTGATGGCCTCCTTATCTAAGGAGTTTCAACTCGAAATATTGAAAGTAATATAGTCACTTAAAAAAGATATAACTGACATCTCTTTGGGAGAAATATATCAGTCTGCCTTTGCTACTCTCAAAAAGCTATATGAACAACATAAAATATTTGACTCTATGATGGAAGGAAAGATAGCTCACAAAGAGTTTGTAAGAAACCATATCTTCACATCAAGTGCAATGATAAAAACAAATGTTCCTCCTTTACCAATAAAAGATCTCACTTCTATAAAGCTCATTTCAAGCACCACAAAAAATTCAAGCAATAACACAGAAGGCTCGTAAGGTTCTTTAAAAAAAAAAGACTACCCAGTGTGTAAGAAAAGACAAATGTTATATTTGTAGGAAGAATGGACACTTTGCAAAATGATGTCCTAACAAATTTGAAAAAGATATTAAACTTTTTTAACAACTCTAAGCTAGTATTCCTCTTCAACCAAACAAAAAATAAATAAATAAACTCTTCTCAAAACAAGATGTTGATGATACTACTGTCTTCACCTTACCTGCTTTAAGAGCCTTAGACTTAGAACCTTTCTCAGACTCAAAAAATTCTAGTATTTTAAAAGAGATTAAAGGCTCTCTCCAATACAACTATTAAGTCCAACTATGTAACCAGGCAGAGAAAATGGAACCACGTCTGCCATCATTGAAATATAAGTTCTTAAAAACAAATACCACAAGCCAATTCTTATCATTGCATACATAGACATTAGAGCCTTAAGAATTTGATGAATCTTGTTATTCTTCCTCCTAATGCCTGGAAGAAGCATTTAGAATATTTTAATGCAGCAAATGGAAATATTTTTAAAATTAATCTTATTACCAAAACGAAAAATAGTATAAGATTCCTTTTAGATTGTATTGTATGGACCAAAATTCTTGGAAGTAGACTTCCTAAAAAATATATTCTTATAGTAATGGATGTTTATTGTCAAGCCAGACAATTATAAATCCATCATAAGGGAATCAAATTTAAACAAAATTTCAAGCTCTATATGAACATTTCAAAATTGTTCGAATTTTTGCAAGTTCTTCATGGTTATGAAGAAATCAAATACCAATTTATAAAACTTTGTCTTGAAAGTCATGATCAATTCACTCATCATTCTTCACTTTGGGAAAATAAAGATTTTTTTAATCCAACTTCCTTTCAAAAGAAATGAAGATATTAATCCTACAAAAATATCACATCTAGGAATGAATCTTGATGATCTCACACTCACCAAAGAAGAATGTGCTTTGTTATTAAAACTAGGCCTTATTGAGCCAACCAAATCAGATGGGGCATGCTAAGCTTTTTATGTTAAAAAAAAAATTAGAGCCAAAAAATGAGAAAATAAGAGCTTAGTCATCAATTACAAGCCTTTAAATACATTCATCCAAGATGATAAATTTCCTCCTCCAAAAATCAACACACAAACAACCTCGCTCAAAGATGCAAAAGTATTCTTTAAATTTAATCTTAAAGCTAGCTTTTGGCAACCGGATGTTGATTTTTTTAAGATATATAAAACAACATTTTACATTTCAAATACTCAATATCAATGGACAATCATGTTGTTTGGTCTCAAAGTTGCACTATCTCTTTTCTAAAAAGTAATGACAAAGATATATGAGTCTTTTCTATATAGCACTCTCATCTACATTGATGACATTCATCTTTTCTTCAAAGATGAAAAAGATCACAAAATGGTCATTTAACAACTTTTGGACATTACAAAATAGTATAAGATCATGCGCTCAGCTTGCAAAAGCTAGTTGGACCAGACCCAAATTGAACTCCTTAGAATGAACATATCCAATGGTTATTACTATCCAAGTCTACACATTGCATCGGAATTTCTCAAGTTTCCAGATAAGGACCTTGCTACAAAACAAATCTAACAATTTCTTAGAATAATCAAATTTATTAAAGACTTTATTCTACATTCTTCAAATTATACTAGCCAACTATCCAAACTTTTGAAAAAGAATAATCCCCCATCTTGGAGGTATGAACAAATAACAACTGTCAAACATCTCAAGCAAATCACACAAAATCCTTTATCTCTAAAAATTCTTAGCAAAAGGAAAATAATACTCCAAACTGTTACTAGTGACGATTACTAGGGAGCTATCCTTATTAAGGAAGATGAAGAGAATCAATACTATTGCAGTCATACAAATGGATAATTTAAAGATTCTAAAAGGCATTATCTTACTATCCATAAAGAAATCTTGGCTGTAAAAAAGGTAATAGAAAAATTTTGTTTCCATTTAAACCCTTATATTTTCCATCTTGGCTCATTTCTTAATATTCATATTAAGTGAACTAAGAATATCAAAGGTCAATCTCACCACTACAGAAGTTTGAACTAGGGTCCAAATATCTAGATTTTTCTAAGGATTTAGTTTAGAACTAAATTTGGCTCAAGCACAAGAAGAGTACATGTAAGCTTAAGATCTACATGAAGTAGATGATTTTGATAAAGTGAAAGAATGGCTAATAAAACATTTTGGAAAGCTAAAAATGAAGAATGACACAGATGAATCAAATAGCTCAGAGGACTCTAATAGATCTTCGTCATATGAACCTATTGTAAAAAGATAAACTTTTTTCTTTGTTAATTAAAATATTATACTATAGTTTGTCTATATGCTTTACTTTTTAAGCATGCTTGCTTTTCAGCCTATAAAAGCAACTTTAATAAAAGATCTTTGTATTATTGTGTCTGTATTATTGTACCTTTTGTAAAAGTTATTTGTTTGTATACTTCAATTTCAAATTTATGCAGATAATCTCTCTGCTATTAGTTAAGCCATTATTTCTTTAACAGAGTATGATACGTTAGTAATAATAAACCCCTTCAAACTTTATTTTTTTTGTACAATAACGTTTTTAAACGTCAAGTTATATAAAAATAATCCTTCTAAACTTTAAGTTATTTACAAATAACCTTTGACATATTACACTCCATTAGTGAAATAACGCACTAACTAATGATAGAGGATTATTCACATAAATTTAAAAATTTAAAATGATTCATTATTAAGTTTTGAAGATCATAAGGGTTATTTGCATATAACCTAAAGTTTAAAAAGGCTATGTACAATTTATCCTTATAAATAAATACAACAATTTATACAATAATGGGAACTATAAAATGCATTTTTAAAAAATACACACACACACACACACACTTGCAATCTTTACATTTTATGTGTTTGATTAAAATATTTTTTAATAAGAACTCATTGATTTATAGCACAAATGCAGAGATTAGTAACTTCTATAACACTAATGAAGAAAATCACATTCCCATGTTTGAGCTTAAACAGATTTTTAAATGAGTCAAAAATAATTAATTTATTTTAAATAAATAACTCTAATTTGACGGTTCATTCATTTAAAGTTTAATATTTGATAAATGTCATATATATATATATATACATTATAATTAACAATGCAGTAGCATAGAATTATGAAATTGAGAAAATTATTAATTCCGATCACATATATTTATTACATTAAGTATTTGTAAATACTCAACTCAATCGATTTTTTTTTTTCTTTTTAACTTTTTGATGAATGTTTAGGTTACTTGTAAACATTGCAAGTTTACATAGTTATTGGATCATACAATGTTATGACAAATATTAAAATTAGAGGAAACCATTTCTTTAACCTTTTTTAATACTTGTTGTATCTATTATTATTATTATTATTAGATTTGAAGTTATCTCTATTCTTTCTTTTATATAATGATTTTTACATAACAAAATTTTTCATCCTTTTATATTTTTGGGGAATTGATGTTAAATTCTTTTGGAGTCAAATGGTAATTATCTTTTATAAAATAAATTAATGAAACATATACATTTCAATTTTGAAGGACTTAAATAATAATTTACTCTTTTTCAATCTCTATACATAATTTAATTACTATTAACAACTAAAAGAAGCTCGGATTTATTGATTTTTTTTTTAAAGAACCTCTAGACAAAATTGAAATAAATAATTCAATTCGATCATTTAAGTACCATAAGTTTTATTATTTTTTCTTAGGATTTGTTTAGAAATTGAAGGGAGAAGGAAAAAAAAATGAATCTAAAGAAAATGGAAGAGAAGAGAAAGGAGAAAAGTTTGATGGTTAAATAATAACTACTTTCTTTCTCCTTAAGAAAACATTTTCTCCTCCAAACTCTTTATTTGAGAAAACTTAAAAATATAAAAGAGAAAATATTTTGAAACTTTTTAAAAGATAAGTTAAAAGTTTTTCATTATTCTATCTTTTCTTTTTGATTAATAACACCCAAAAAAAAAAGCGTATCAAATGTCCCTTTCTTCCATATTGATTTCAGTATGGAAAATGAGAATAAGTGCTAGTGAATATGAAAAACAACATGCCACCCATAATGTAAACAATACTGCTGCAAAGCTCACGGAAAGCACTACGACAGAGTTCAGTAGAGGAATCCGATTAGACAAACACTGTTGATGGCATTGCAACTTGCTCTTTATTATTGTTAGAGAAATAACAACACAATCTAACAAGGTACAATCATGTGTCACATAAATCAACAGGGTTGGTTATCCATGTCATAAAAGCACACTGGTTATATTAATCACTAATTAACAATCATTCATCTAGTTGGATTAACATTTGAAGTAGAATAATATAGTAGAGAATGCAGATAACATTAGCTTAATTTTCACAATTGAATTATGTTTATTTAAGATGCATGATCTTTTCATCTAGTATACATTTAATTTGGTATACCTAGTATCTCAAATTATTTGGTATATTGAATATCATGTAATTACATACCGATGTTTAGTTGCATTAATTATTTCCTAAATTTTCAAATATACTCAGGGACCAAATTCTATACCACTTACATTGGAATGTAAGATGTCGTTGGATTTTGAATGTCCATCACATTCTAATATTTTAATTAGTAAGTTGTGATACAAAGATAGTATTTCAGATATACAATTATGTAATCACGTAATGGTGTAGCAAATATAAACATGAAATTTAAGCATATAAAACACCTCTTGATATATAATGCAGATTCCCACACAAAAAGTTTTTGGTGAAATCCTAACTTGGAAGAGGCATAGAGCTACTTATAGAAGCCTTTATTTCATGTGGGTTGGTGTTGATAGGTCCTTCCATATCATTTTTGTCGTGTGATTTAATGGAAGTAACCCATTGCTAGTTCAGCTATTTAGGTATTGATAAATAAGATTGGGCTTACTTTCATTTTTGACCTAAGTTGACCTAACAAATTGAAATTATCTAAATATTTTTTTTATAAAATTTAAATATGTTATTCAATTAAAAAATTGAATCCTCTTCATCTTTTACATTTTTTTTGTCTTTAATTGATATCGATAAAAAATAATTTGAGCGTCAAATTTTATGACGGAACTTTTGTTTTGACATAACTTTTAATTATTTTTATTGTATAATATCATCAAATACCATTGAAACAATTACCGGCAAATTATCCATCACCAATGCCATGAATGTTCCCTATCACCCGGCCCATCATCCAATCTTATCAACTTTCATGCACATCTCTATTATTGCCTCTAAAAACATGAGTGATCTCTCTTTCAAAAAGATCTAGGTAAATCTATAAAAGAGTCTTAGATATCATCATCCATATGTAGCATTATCTTGCACTGCTTTTATTGCTCCACCACGCTTGCAATCATGGCCAAGTTTACATTAATATCGGAACTCAGAGGGAAGCCTACATGAATCTTCTTGTTAGATATGCAAAGAGATAAAAAAAAAGGGAAAGCAGTACAGCTCTGCCCCATCCCTCTCCTTTGGAATACACGACTTATTATTGATTCCTTGGTGGAATGCCACTTTTTCCTACGCTTCACCTTCCACAAATCCACGTCCCTGCATCCCCATTTTTGCCCCCACTGCATTTGAAGTGTGTTTGAATTTGATACACATATTACATACATATCTTAAGATGATATTTGATATACTGTTCTTTAATTTTTAGCATCTTAAATATCCAAAGACACTTGAGTTTATGTTTGGTAAACCATATTCGAGATTGTTGGTATCATTTAAGATACTAGCTAAGACACTCTATACACATGAGGAATAAGAGGATAAGAACTTTTTGCAAGTATGTGGTGGATATATGTACATCATATGTACACAAAAATAGCTCTAAAATGACATTTTCAAGTAATATCTCAAACCACCTAAAAACAATAGAAATCTTTTGTCACTAATGTTTTAGGTTTGTAAATTTTTATAAATAGCATTTATATATTTTGTTATGACAACTTAATTTCAATTATCATACTAAAAATAAAAATATTAAATATCATGATCTCCTATATTTGACACTACATCATAATAGGCAAGACATAAAAAAATATGAACAAAAATGTACTGACCGGTTCCTAAATGTTATCGCACAATGAGGCATTTTGGGTTTATAGTGCTATTATATTATTCGTATTACAAATAAATTTGTTATATATATATAAGATTTAGAATGCTTTAAAATACTTTATTATATCAAAATTGTATATTTTATTTTGTCGATCGATCGATTCTAAATAGGATTCACAACGAACCCTTTAACGATATCCATTTCTTTTTTTTTGGGGGGGGGGGGGTGGTAATGATATCCATATCTACGTCAATACCACTTGGCCTTTACTTAGCCAGTTAATTGCCTTAAACACAATGATAAACACACAGAATGTCCTAAGTGTTGCAATTTTTGGGAATATGACAAAGTACCATATGTAACTCCCTGAACATGTGTCTTACTGCTATTTGTGCAAAAGCTTGTAAAATCTTTCTTTTTTTTCCAACCATTGATAACTCTGTCTACAAATGCACCTGAAAGTACCGTAAAATTACTTTCTTTCATGCCTAGGAGATGCCTTATCTTATATGAGCTGTGTAAGCTGTGCTTATCCACATTTAGGGTTATCCGTAAACTCATGAACAAAGTTACAGAGAAAATGGATATCTAATGTATCTGTGAAAGATATATCTTTTAATATTATAATTTTAAAATTTATTTTTTTTATACAAATTAATTTTTCAAAATTTATGGCTCCTTATATATAATTTTTGTTAAACTAAATTTTACATTTATTTTACTTTAAAATGTTAATTTAATATATGATGTAATAAATTATAATTTTAAAAAATTAATTCATATGAAGACATAAATTCAAGATCAAAGCATTAAAAATATATATTTTTTAAATGTTAAAAAAATTATATATTTACTCAAGACATAATCTCCAAAAAGTGCATGCAAATTGAGATTTCATCCACATCAATTCATAATATAAAAGGAAAGTGAGTATAGCCGTATAGCACGATTCTTATTGTTATGATCCCAGAAGCAAAAATTGAAGCTTAAAAAAAATTATAGCCAAAATATAAATAATTTCTTCAACATTTTGGAGACCGTGCAATTTACTTTTATAACTCCAGAAGTTAATTATATTCTTATAGACATTTATTTTTATGCCACATGGTTCTTTTGTTAACTTTTTGATCTAGAATTCTAATAACACTTATTTAGAAGTTGAAAGAGCCCAAATCTATAACACACAACTTGTCGTCTTAAGTGACAAATAAGATTTTTTTTTTGGTAATTAATTTCCTTTCATGTTAATTTTTTGTGACGAAAAGTTCTTATTTGTCATTTGAAACAATAGATTGGATGTATCTTTTTTTTTTTTTACTTAACTTCTTTTAACCTATATGAACAAATGGTGTTAAGATTTTAAACAAAAAATAAATTAAATTACATAAATTTAAAAGTCCATAAAATTTACTGTCAACTTTTAACATTAAAGAAAATAAATTGTACAACCCCTAAATCATGGAAGGTTGTTTTCATTTTCAATAGTGATTGGATTAACTCCTTGAACAACAATGCCTAACGTTTAACTCCAATACTGGCTTCTCTGTATGAAGAATTTAAAAGGTTTTATTTCTCAAGTTTCCCCTCTTCTTTTGGCCTCATCTTCACCCCTCTAACTAAAGGGATAACTGTTAATCTGTCACATACACTATCCACTTTTCATTTTTTTTAATATTTTATTATTTTTTTCACTAGTGAATTGATATGAAGATTGGAAGCAGATCTAGGTGGAACAGAAAAAACAAAGGAAGAGCAGAGTAAGACAAGGAATTGTATATCGTTGCTGATGCTGGGTTTGAAAGTCAACAGATATGGTAGTAGGAGGAAGAGGGATCATAATTGATAATCTAACAAGATCTAGAGATGAGAATGGTTCCAAAATCCAAAAGGAGTTCGGACCAGTGATGACCATATATACCAAAAGAAGACACACAAAATCTGTAAAGTTCGATGGCCTTTTGTCATGAGTCATCGCCACTTCTTGTCATCTGACTCAATGTTTTTCTTTTCTGTTTTTTACCGTTTGAGTTATTTTTTTTAAATAATCTTTTTAAGTTTTAACTCATTTGTAAATAGTTTCTTTAATTCTTAAAACTAACAATTAAGTTCTTAAACTTTAATATTTTAGCAAATGAGTTTTTCTATCTTTTTTTAATTTTTTTTATTGATGCTAATTCATTTGTCACATTAGACATTTCCATAATTAACGTATTTGCATTGGAAGCAAATAAGAGTGTATCATATTAATTGTGGGAATGTTTGAGATGATAAATGAGTCAATACTAATAAGAAAAAAAATAAACGAAAAAGGTATTTGTGAAAGGTGAAAGTTCAAAATCTGATTGTCAATTTTAAAAATGCAATGACTATTTGCAAGTTATCCAAAGTTTAAGGTATTTTTTGTGCTTTTTGTATTTTCTAAAAAAATTTTGTTCAAGTTAAGTCTTGTCTCTGAATTGCTTTTGAATTGTGTAATTTAAATTTTTATAAAATTTAAAGTATAAGAAATTTAAATCACTATAACTCAAATTTTTTGCATTTAAAATTTTTTGTTTGAATAACTAAAGTATTTACAAAATTTTGTATATGGTTACGTGTGTGTGTGTGAGAGAGAGAGAGAGAGAGAGAGAGAGAGAGAGAGCATGCAAATGTATGAATATGTAAGTATGTATATGTGTGCGTGAGGAGGTATCAATTATACCATTGTAAGAATTGACACATTTTCATTTTTTAATATTTCATTTTGGGAAGTAAATTTTATTGATCCAATTGTTGATCAGTCCTTGATATCGTGACTTATGTCTGAATTATAAGGTATCGAGCCCTAAGACTTGTTGGCTTTGAAATAGTAATGTGTTGTCTTGATTGAAGAAATAACCTTAGACATTTTCATGTGCGGCGCCAAGCGACCACAACATGATATCAAAGCCAACATTAACTAATGAAATAGATTTACTTAAATATTTTGAACTTATGTTAAAAAAATAGAGAAAAGAGAAAAAAAAAAAAGCATTCATTAATAACAGTTGTGCCTTTTGATATCCCATGCTACCAATAAATGCTTCAGCTGGGAAGAGGAGTGCTGCGAAATCTGAAACTTATGGTTGTCCAATAACATGACATTCTATTGGAGGCTGTCTTGCGTTGAGGGGAGGTTGGGGACAATACAATAATACAATAGTTGTTCTTTCTGGTTGGATATATACTTCATGTTGTTAATAATGTCTGTGCTTGTCTTCCAAATTCAACATTGCCTTCAACACAAATTAGGGTTAACTCAGAAACTCACTTTTTTTTTCTTGTAATAATTACGGGTGCTTCTGGTTATGAATGACTATTGGTCCTTTTTTCTATTTTTTCAATGTTGAATGGTCCAAATTGTTGGATCATGTCTTAATTTATTATTTCTTAGTCTCATTTATTGATTGACTTTTTGTTTAGCATAGATTTAAATCATTCTGAGCAACTTGTTGTATTATTGGTTGAAAATCATGCAATGTCAAATTGTGATCTCTCTCTGTCTCTGAGTTTGCATTTTTTATAGGGCAAAATTAGAGACCACCCACCAAAAATAATTATACTTCAATTCACATATACTCTTCTGGTCTAAAATATAAGTCATTTTTAACAAATTTACGCTTCTTAAAAAAAATTAATTATATTTTTAAACTTTTTAAATATTACAATGTCTTTCCAATTTTATTCCTATAATTAATACAACTGTTGTCATTAAATAAAAAATAATTATTATTATTATCATATGACTTACATTTTAGACCAAAATTTTTTTCTTTAAGTGACTACATTTGAACTGAAAGGAGTCAATTAGTATCTCATTTAATGTGGACAAACAGATGATAGGATCTCTTTAGACTTTGGGAAACTACATTCAATAATGCACACATCATTTTCAATTTTAATTTTCATTTCAGAATTTAAATATGAGAATGGTTTCACATATCTCAATGATTGCTCATGTTCATTAAAATAAAATTAAAAAAAAAAAGAATTTTTAAAGAGACAAAAAAATTTCATGTTTATTTTGACTGTTTTTAACTTTCTTTTTAAAAAAGTTGGGCTAGCTTTTTTTGTCACAATTAGGCATATCTGAATAATTGAAGATTGCAGGCCCAACGAAAATGACAGAAAGAAGTAAGTCGAAGCCAAAGAATTTGGCCCACGTGGTGGATCACTTAAGCTTTTTGTCGTCTGGTGTTGCTGAAGAATCCAGGTTTAGATTTTAGAATTTGACCCATTTTTGTTTGCGAGCTTTCTTCAAAATATATTTCTTATACTCTAGTGTAAAACTGTATATAGCTAATTAGCTATAAATAATATGTGTAAATAACTTAATTGTTCCTACAAATTTCATCGGAGAAGAAGTAGAATAAGTATTTTATACCTGTATTCGTAAGATTTATACAAGTGAATGGTTTTATTTTGTATTTGAATGTAATTCTTCTTAATCTAAAAGAATTATAAATTTATAACTTTTTTTGGTAGAACAAGATATTTAAATTAATATTAAAAAAATACACTAGATTGGCGTTCTTTACCAGGGAGTCCAAAGACAAGTACATGATAAGACGATCGAAAACAATATAATAATGAAATGTTAAGTCAAAAAGAACAAAGAGTAAGATCAAAACTATGGAGACTTGTAAGAAATTATCAATTGCTCAAACTGTTGGTATAGCGCTGCACAGGTTCTTCAACCATTGAGTTCATACGTGCCAAACTGTTTGAGCCATTCTTTATTAAAGAAGTTAGCAAGCCTCAGCCTGCTAGTTTTCAATAGTAAATTAAAAGTACAAGTCCATTTGTAAAACTGTAAACTAGTACAAATTTCAGTTAGTGCGCATGCATGTATGTCCAGCTTGCTAAAAGAAATGCTTAAATGCTCAACCTTAATTTCCCAAAAACTACTGTGTACATTCAAAAGTTCTCCTAAAAGTGGGAGAAGTATTAAGAAAATTAAGTACTATCACTATTTATATTTTAATAAATAAGCAATTATCCTCTAAAATATAAGATCCAACAAAATTATGATTTAAAACTAGACTATGTAATCTATTTTGAAAAAATAAACTAAATTACGTGATAAAATATAAATGAAAATACTAATAAGTACTCAATTCTGCATAAATATCGAATATGAACTCAAGAATAGGATTAGCATATTAGTGTTGAAAATTTAAATATGACCTTAATGCCATTGATAATTGTCATTCATAAAAGGAGAAAACTAACTAAATTTCTATATTATTACATGAAAAGCTAATTATAAGATTAAGAATAGCTTAAATTATTCTTTAAATCTCTAAAATTTTACTTCATTTTTAATTTCATCCTTATAATTTAAAAATTTATAATTAGAACTTCATAATTTAAAAAGCTTTTAATTTAGTCCTACTTATAAAATGTTATTAAATCTTGCTTACATAACTAATAACGTCGTTTTAACACTCACACCATTCATTAATTTATCCCAATAAAAAAATAGATAATAAAGTGAAATGAATTTATATGTATGACATCTGATTTATGTTAAATGACTAGAATAATTTGACTTAAATCATATTTAATAGGATTATTTTTTTAGTTCGTAAAGTTTTAAAAATTAAATAAAACTTTAAAAACTAAAAAAATAATTTGACCCATTTTTGTTTGCGAGCTTTCTTCAAAATATATTTCTTATACTCTAGTGTAAAACTGTATATAGCTAATTAGCTATAAATAATATGTGTAAATAACTTAATTGTTCCTACAAATTTCATCGGAGAAGAAGTAGAATAAGTATTTTATACCTGTATTCGTAAGATTTATACAAGTGAATGGTTTTATTTTGTATTTGAATGTAATTCTTCTTAATCTAAAAGAATTATAAATTTATAACTTTTTTTGGTAGAACAAGATATTTAAATTAATATTAAAAAAATACACTAGATTGGCGTTCTTTACCAGGGAGTCCAAAGACAAGTACATGATAAGACGATCGAAAACAATATAATAATGAAATGTTAAGTCAAAAAGAACAAAGAGTAAGATCAAAACTATGGAGACTTGTAAGAAATTATCAATTGCTCAAACTGTTGGTATAGCGCTGCACAGGTTCTTCAACCATTGAGTTCATACGTGCCAAACTGTTTGAGCCATTCTTTATTAAAGAAGTTAGCAAGCCTCAGCCTGCTAGTTTTCAATAGTAAATTAAAAGTACAAGTCCATTTGTAAAACTGTAAACTAGTACAAATTTCAGTTAGTGCGCATGCATGTATGTCCAGCTTGCTAAAAGAAATGCTTAAATGCTCAACCTTAATTTCCCAAAAACTACTGTGTACATTCAAAAGTTCTCCTAAAAGTGGGAGAAGTATTAAGAAAATTAAGTACTATCACTATTTATATTTTAATAAATAAGCAATTATCCTCTAAAATATAAGATCCAACAAAATTATGATTTAAAACTAGACTATGTAATCTATTTTGAAAAAATAAACTAAATTACGTGATAAAATATAAATGAAAATACTAATAAGTACTCAATTCTGCATAAATATCGAATATGAACTCAAGAATAGGATTAGCATATTAGTGTTGAAAATTTAAATATGACCTTAATGCCATTGATAATTGTCATTCATAAAAGGAGAAAACTAACTAAATTTCTATATTATTACATGAAAAGCTAATTATAAGATTAAGAATAGCTTAAATTATTCTTTAAATCTCTAAAATTTTACTTCATTTTTAATTTCATCCTTATAATTTAAAAATTTATAATTAGAACTTCATAATTTAAAAAAGCTTTTAATTTAGTCCTACTTATAAAATGTTATTAAATCTTGCTTACATAACTAATAACGTCGTTTTAACACTCACACCATTCATTAATTTATCCCAATAAAAAAATAGATAATAAAGTGAAATGAATTTATATGTATGACATCTGATTTATGTTAAATGACTAGAATAATTTGACTTAAATCATATTTAATAGGATTATTTTTTTAGTTCGTAAAGTTTTAAAAATTAAATAAAACTTTAAAAACTAAAAAAATAATTTAAACTTGACAATTCAACGTCTGCGACCTTTATTTCAAAACAGAGCGTAAATAGGATTTTAATTGTACATGACTATAATGAAGCTATAAACTATATTTCTACTAATTGTTTTAGTTAATCCCATAAGGATCTTCTGGTTGCCACCATTTTTCTCTGTAGGCAATAGCAGAGGTCGGTTAACAAATGAAAAATCACCATAATACCATTTATTCTTCTCCTTCTTCCCTATTCCTAGGGACAGCCCCAAATTGATTTACCAGAATGTCAGCCAAAACGGGCACCAAGTCCTTACAAGGGACACCCTTCTTATACGCTTCCCCAAGATGTGAGTCACTCCCAATTCTCCCTCCCAAGAAAATATCCACACCTTCACAAGCCTTACCATTCTCATCCCTTGTCATGCATCCCATGAACCCTATATCAGCAACCTGAACCTGCCCACAACTGTTAGGGCACCCTGTCCAATGCATTCTCACTGGTTTTGTCACCGCTACTTGCCTTTCAAGTTCTTCAGTGACCTTCAAGGCCCTTGCCTTTGTCTCAATTATGGCTTGCCCACAGAACTGATTCCCAGTGCAAGCAACTAGTGATTTCATGAGAAGAGATGGTTCAGGTGAGAATCTATCTTTTAAAAGCGGCTCTTTGAGCAAGGCTTCAAGTTTTGAGTTTTCTACATTGGGGATTATGATGTTTTGTTCCACCGTTAGCCTGAGTTCACCAGTGCCATACTGTTCTGCTAAACGAGCTAGCTCATCCATCTCATCTGCTTGGACTCTACCTACTGGAATGTGAAGCCCAACACAGCTTAAGCCCTCTTGTTTCTGTGGATGAACACCTAGATAATCTCTCCTTTCCCATTGTTTTTGAATTAGGTCTCTCTGGGATGCTCTTTCCAGATGCTTCCCTGGCATTCTCTTCTCCACTTCTCCCCTGAATACTTCTATCCCCTGCAGTTTCCAAACACACAAGTTTGTTAAGCAAATGCATCCAAGGAAAGAAGAAAAGATGCATGTCGCATAATCATGTTAGGCTCAACATAACACTTCAAAATACACAAGGACATTTCAGATGTTGTTATATTTCAAGATGTTGAGACACATGTTGTTATGTTACACAAAGTTCGAAAACATGTCAGCTGTTTCTGCTTGGTAAGTTAATAGATATACTAGTATTCACTATTCAGACCCAGAAAATTTTTTCCAGCAAATGCATAGAAGGAAGGGAAAAAAGATGCATGTCATAATTTTTTTTTTAAAGGTACAATGACGGTTGATAAGTGCATACTTTGTCAACCTAGTAACTTGTCAGTAATACTAATTTGATATTGGAAAGTTATGAAACAGGCACTTAAAAAAAAAAAGTTGTGTCAGTGTTTAACATCAGAATTTGTATTGGACATCATGCAACTCTTTGAATAAAACATGAACATAATAAATTTTGTTGTGTAATGAAATGACAGGGAGGTAAAATGAAATGGAGTGATTAAATTACCAGTTCGTCAATCAACCACATCATTCTGGTTTTCTGTCTGTTCCCTCTGGTACCAAGGTCTCTATAGGTCTCAAGAACAGCTTTGCACACTGGGATTACATCATCTGCTGAGACCCATGCATCAAGTGGAACAGCCTCTGCGCATCGCTTAGGACTAAAGAAACCACCCACTAACAAATTGAACCCAAATCGACCATCTTTTTCAGCAGGCATGTAAGCCAGATCATTAATGTGAGGATGCTCAAAAAGATCATGGGACCCCACTACACAAACATTCCACTTCCTTGGCCTGTTCAAATTACAACATTAACCATAAGGCATACACCAATTCTAGCTTTTCCTAGAGAACTAATATTCCAAAGATTTCTACTTAGACCTGATTTATATATATATATATATATATATATAAAAGTAGATCAAATTAATCATAACAGACAAGAAACCATATTAGAGATACATCATGAATTTTTTAAAGGACAAAACTTAAGAACAGTTTTTAAGTGTTTGTTATCAGGTTGTTTTCTCCAATCAAAACATGTCAATAGATATTTTTTACACCTCAATATTATATGATTCTTCAAACTCAATATTTTATGATTGAGTGTTTCAAAAAATTTTCTTCACGTCATATGATTATTAGAAAATTTGATAGCAAACACCTATGTAACTTTACCTAAACCTGATATTTATTTAAAAGTATATATGATATGAGTACACGTGTATTCATAAATATCACTAATAAAAAATTCCATTTCATTGGGCACTTTCAACAAACAGCCATAGATCACACTCTAAAAATGGCACTAGAACTCACAAGTTTGAGATGGTTGGGTTGCCAAGTGAATTAGCAGTGATGAATTGGGACAACAAGTTGGTGTAAGGTCTGGTATCAACAATCTCATCTGGGTCAATGCCTGCAAGAGGGTTACCCACAGGGTTTCTTACATTGTCCATGCCACTTTGTAGACTTGTCAACCCAACATTTGAGAGGCCTTTGAGAATTTCTGGGACATCTGATAGCACCACACCTCGCATCTGCCAATTCTGCCTCGTTGTCACATCAGCACACCCTTCTTTTCCATACTTCCTTATCACACTCGCCAAGTATCTTGTCTGGGCGCTCGTTGTTACCCCATTTGGAAGTTTCAGTCTCATCATGAATCTACCATCTGATCATTGATTTCAAAAGGAAAATATTTACCTCAGAAACATAACCTATCACTTGTTATAGTAATTTTCTTTAGAGGAAGAACTCGATTTTAGTCCCCGACATATAGATACATTTTCAATTTAAACCCCATTCATTAAAATAAATTCAATATTGTCATTCTACCTCATAATTATTCATAATTAATGTAGAATATAACAGAAGCTAACCCACACTTGTCAATTCACACCTGTTACATACTCAATCCACAATAGATAACAAGCACTAATTAAGAACATTATTCTCATAAAATTCATAAGTTCTGTACCTCTAAAGCCCCGCCGGGGGGCAACAAAAAGCCTAATTTCACGGATTGATATCTTACATGGACAGTGTGGTATGAGTTAACTAGTGCCATGCAATTCAACTCAGAAATCTTGTTACGTTAATTTGTGAACCTAGACGAGATTGAAGGATAACATTGAAAGAATTTTGAGGAATAAGGCAATAAGATGAAAGAAAATATTTATGAAAAACCAGATTAAAAGTTAACCTACGTGTCAGGACTCAAAAAAAGTTCTCTATTTTCCAAAACAGATAGAAAGAAAGTTGTCTTGTTGTTTTCCCATTTGGAAGGTTCAGTCTCATCGTTAATCTACCATCTAATCATTAATTATGTATGGGTAAAAAGTTACTTCAGAAATATAAGCTCGAATGTGTAACAATCACTCGCAATAGTATTTTCTAAAAGGGAAAGAAAGTGAAACTTACATTGATGCTTTCTCCTGTGGAAGAGGCCTAGCCATTTGAGCCTAGCATCAATATCATCCTTAGTGATCTTGGAGCTCTCAATCTCCTCAAGAGACATGTTGGCCAACTCTTCGATTCCACCTTCCATGAAAAGCTTCATAGGATCTTTCTCGAGCTTGACCTTCTCCTGAGGATTGATGCCTCCCCTGTACTCCTCCTTCAAAACCCAGTACCTATCTTGTTCTTGCACTCGAGGCTCCAACCTCGACGCCTCCACCTCGTTGGAAGAAGCAACCTGAGCCACTTCCGGAGTTGCAGAGATTAACCATGTTGATTTGGGGCCAGAAGAAAAGCAAGTGGGGTGAGAGGGAGGGGAGAGAAAGCGAACAGAGAAACAAGAAGCCATTGAAAGCAGAGTATGTGTTGAGCACGAACTTGTAGTGGTGATGGTAATGGTTGTGAAAGAAAAGGGAGGCCATTTTTGTAGGGATGAGATGTTGAGAGTGGAGGAGGACCTTAGGAGCGAGCAAGAGCTTCTTTTCAGATCAAGGGACCTTTCGGTGATGCCAAGGGTCGTCTTTGTTTTGTGGCTCAACCCAGACTCGCCGTCTCTCAACGTTATTTTGCATTTATATTTTCGCTTTTTAGAATCATTTTCGTCAATTCTTCACTTTTTGTAATTCTGGACAAGACATGGTAATATTTTTTTTTCATGTTTTTGGCGAAGAATTTTATAACATATATTTAAAAACTAATAAATTCCTTGTGTGTCTATATATCTATAAAATTAAAATTCAAAAAGTGTATGTATTATACTTATACAATACAATAAATTAATAAAAATTCATTGACACACTTTTTTTAATAAAATTTTATTTTTTTGCATATTAATTGATTATGTACTATAATATACTTATATTTTCGCTTTTTAAAATTAATTTCGTCGATTCTTCACTTTTTGTAATTTTGGACAAGACATGGTAATAATTTTTTTTGCATGTTTTAGTAAAATAATTTTATAACATATATTTAAAAATTAATAAATTCTTGGTGTATATATATATATACAAATATTTTTTTATCATTTTGCTATCATTTGTTTAATTAAAATATGAAAGTGTATATAATAACTTATACAATCCAATAAATTAAAAAAATTATTAGAACATATATTTTAGTCATAAAAAATTTATTTACACACTTATTTTAATAAAATTTTATTATTTTTGTGTATTAATTGATTATGTATTATAAGATACTTTAAAAAAATTGTTTCAAAATTATACTTAAATGTTTTTAGAAAGTCATGTTTATTTTGTAAACAAATTTTATATACAATTCCTTATATCTTTATTATCAAGTTTTATAATCAAAATAATATATATTATTATATAATTTTTAATTATATTATATACTTATTATGTTTTAATTAAAAATATATACTTATTGCATTTTAGTTAAAAAACTTAATAACAAAAATTAAAGGCTACTTCCAAATCTATTCTTTATTTTGTTATATATGATTTCTTGTTGAATACGTGTCTATTGTGTATTGTTATAGTGCCACTGTCTAAAACGTGTCCAATACCAAAACTTAGAGTGTCACTATTTTATAACCCTCCTTCAACAGTTTTATGCAATATTGTAAGTAAAAATTTATTTCAATCCTTGAAAAATAATCTTAATATGAATCGATTCCTATAAAGATTTGTTTGTATCACTTCAATACTCACAAAAAAAAATTATTTCCTTAAATATTGTATAATATCATTCAAGTATCTATAGAATGACAAAATTACAATAAAATTACACTTTTAAGTACTAAAATTAAAAAAAACATTTGAATAAGCTAATTGATATTTTGGTTATTTTTAGACCATCAAAACGAGATATTACCAAATTTTTCCCCTTCTTTAAGAACAATTTTGGAGATTTTTTTTTTCTTTTTGTAGTTTTTAGATCATTTAGTGGATGCCATAACGTGCATTTGTATGACCTGGAAACCCAAAGAAGTCAAGTAGCACTTCCGGTGCATATCTGGGGATTTGTTTATTTAATTAAATTACATTATTTGAGTCCAAATTCTCTTATGTTCAAAAGTTTTTTATACGAGAGAGAAAGAGAGAGAATGACATAATAAGTATAAGATCTATACAAATAAATTTTAGAAAATCTTCTCAACATTTATTTACATGCATGATTTGAAATGATACCAATTACATTAGAATATTCCGTCCTTTTTCATTTTCAATTCTTCTTGTCCAGGGCTGACTTGGTTAGTCTTTACATTCCAAGGAAGAAAGACCAATTTAGCAATCTAATATTTAAACCTAAGCTAATGAGTTGGCCTCGTTGTTATCGTTGATCAAGAATTATTCAATATGGACGACACTTGATAACTGACTTTTTTTTTCCCATCAATTTTCTTCTTATTTTAAAATGAAATTGTACAAACTCACCGTAACTACTAAAAACATTATATTTCGGCTTTTTCGACTCTATCCACTATTCATGCACCACTTGACAGCTACTCATGAACTAATATTAAAAATTTAAAATGGGTTTGGTTTGATGACAATTAAGCCTTGTATTCAATTGTTTTCTATTATTAAATATAAAAATGATAACTTGTTTCAGGTTGTATATTATAAAAATCTCCAAAAATGTTAGCCATGATCAAGCCTTGAATATTACAGAGAGTGGAACAATCTATAGTTACACGGCTACGACACAATATCTTTTCGATGAGTTGCAGAGTTGGAGAGAGAGAGAGAAAGAGAGAGAAGGGGAGATCCTCCACTTTCACCCTTTTGATTGAATTTATACTTTCTTTGGTACGTGGCAATACATTTAAGGAAAAAAAATTATTTTAAAAAATTTTAAAATATCTAAAATGTAATTATTATTTAATAAATATATTTTTTATTTTTAAAAAATAAGTACACAAATGTCATTTTTTTAAACCATTTTATCTTTTTTTTTATTCCATTCTATTTTTTCCCACTTCAGCAAACGTGGCGTTAAGAGTGAAGATTGCAGCTTATGAAGTTAAAAATTCAGAAAATTATAAATTGAACTCTCCTATCTTGAGCTAATTTAGAAGAATAGATGAAAAGTTGCTTAAAAGGAGGCGTCGTACTCCACTATTCCTCTTGTAGTATTTATCTCATTTTAGTAAGTCTAGTTAATGATAACTTAATTCTTAACTCAATAGATTTAAAATTAAAAGAAGACATTATAATAAATAATAAATATCGCTTCCAAAATCTTTAAAATTAAAAAAACTTACAAACATTAAAAAATGAAAGACTTTTAAAATTAAAATTTTAAAAGATTAATATAAGTTTTTTAATTTTCTTTTACTTCATTTTTTTTTAAATAAACTCTCAATTATACACCTAAAAGAACAGAAAATGTCCACTGAAACAAAATAGAATCACCTTAATAATATTCAGAAAAATAAAATAATAATCATAATTAAAGGGTGCATGAAATAACAGGTGATTCTATCATACATTCTCACCCACAATATATGGGACGTGTCATGTTGTCCAGATTATAAGATAAATCAAAACAAAGAACCTAAAACCATTAATGAGGGATCTTCCCTATAGAGCTTCTCATGGACGAATGAGTTTAAATATGAAGCCTAGTATTCTCCAAGGGTAAAAATTCCTCAATGACCTAATTAAAAGGCTAAAGCCATGCCTCTTGACACATTTCTGGAGGTACGTTTACATTGAGAAAAGTGGGAGAGAAGAGAAAAAGAAATCAAAGCATTTCTTTTCCTTACATTTTCCTCCATTCTTCTCAATTCAATCGTATCCTAAAACTGAAGCCCTCCGTCAGAGATACTAAGATATCAATGCCTACAAAGAGAAGCTGAAGGTGGAGGTGGAGGTGGAGGTGGAGCTAGATATTCATATAAAGGGCAAACACTATATAAGCACATGCTAGACAAATATGACTTCAAACTTGGAACAGGGATTGCCTTCCAAGTGACTTCTAAAATCAACATCCCCTTTGAAGCTGAAGGTATAAAGAGCCTGCCTCTGCGTCAAGCCTACAGGATATATTCTGTAAATTTTCAACTCATTGCCTCCTCTTATGCCTTCTGGTCTTTCTGGCTTCCATATCGGTATGTGATTCAGGGATGTGAACTTCTGTAAGACAGCAGACTTCAAGGCTTCCAAAGTCAAATTGCTTGACCTGCACAGTCGGTGTCAGAATAATGAGTTTTCGGCATGTTACATTATGATGTTCTTGAAATTACAAAAACATCTAAAATGGGTAGAGTCATAAAGGATCTATCCTTTTTAATTGGTCCAACCAAATGTAAATCCGAATATTATTATTTAGGAAATTTTTAGACTGTTTGTGATTGTGAGCCAATAGAAAGTGCCTATTTGGCCGTGTTTTCAGTTTTTTCTTACTTGGACACTGTTCTTTTATTTTTAAATAAGTTTTTCGAAAAGCATTATGACAAAGAAGCAATTACTATTTGGCAAAATCAACTTATGAGTGTTTATATCAATTTCATGTTTGGCTTGTCTTTCAAAATAATAATTTTTTTATGGGTAAAATATAGATTGGTACCTTATGGGTTGGCCCGATTTCCCTTTGGTCCCTAGTGATTTAAAAGTTTACAATTAAATAGTATGAGATTTAAACCATTAGTATATTCAAACCCTATGGTATCATTCCATTTAACTTTTTGACAAAATCTATCAAAATTTGTTCCAAAATTTTAATTTCCTTACAAAATTACAAATTCTTTATGCATTAAAGACTGAAATTTCTCCCTTACCCAATTGGAATCCCAAATTCAACATATATAACACAGTCCTTTAAATTTTGCCCACAGATGGAATATCTAATTTTGTTCTAAATTTCTAATTTCCTTATGAAATCCCTAATTTCCTATACAGTTAAGATCAAAATCCCTCCTTTGGCTAATTGGTATCCCAAATTTAACACACAGTACTATATCCCCCAAGATTTCTCTCTAAAATGAAATCCCAAATTATATTTCCAATTTTGTCCTAAATTCTTAATTTTCTTACAAAATTCTTAATTTCTTATGCAGTGAAGATCAAGATTCCTCCATCAGCCAATCAAAATACTAAATTTGACACACACAACACAATATCTTCCCCCCCCTAAAAAAAGCAAAATCCCTAATTTTGCCCCTAATGTTGTCTAAATGTCTAATTTCCCTATGAAAATTTTAATTTAGTTTAAAGATTTTGTGAATTAGGTTTTCAAAATATCAAATTTGGCCAAATTAGAGCATTTTGGGGATGAAATTTGGGAAAATTGGGGGATTTCTAAGTCACATGACGTACATGTATTATTTCCTGTGAAAGAGTTAATGAAATGATAACATAAAGTACGTATGTACTAACGGTTCAAACCTTAAATCACTAGATTGCAAACTTCTAAACCACAGGATACAAAACTAGATTTTACCCTTTCTTATTACTAAATTACTATCTAGAAGAAGGATAAAGTTGGATCATATTTGTTAGTTCTCCTTTTATTTTAGTTAAGATGTTTTTGTTGCAAGAAAAAGTAAATTTCTTCTTTTAATTCTACTTCAAAAGAGAAGCTCAAGTTACTAGCTTCTCTTGTAACAAACATAAAATGTTTTGGCCAAACGCATAGAAATTTTAAAAAAACGTACTTTTCATAAAAACAATGAGCTTTTACCTCTTCCACAATAACACCAAAGAAGTTCTAAGCCTAGCATAGTTGATGGTAACTTATATAAATTATAGCTTAAAGAGAAAAATATTAGTTGAAGTAGGTAGCATACCTCAAGTAAATGGACTCCATCTCAAATCTTCCCCTTTCCCTTACATATATGTGATGTACAGTTTCTAAACCTCTAGTGCACTTGCAGGGTCGGTTCTTGAAGCCTGGGCTCTTTTCTTCATTCTCTCTAATTGTTGTAGCCAAGTGAATGCAAAGGCGGCAAGATGAATGTACTGCAGCCATATCCACAAGGGCCTTGAAAGAATCAGATGGGCCCTCATACTTCCACCTAATCAATAGACAAGACAGGTATTTATAAAGTAGAGAAAGAACAAAATTCCAACATCCAGTTACATTTTAAAACCTGATGAAATCAAGAAGGCTCAGAGCCAGATAATATTGAACTGTCCTGATATTATAAGCTCAATTTCAGTGGCTAAGTCTTTATGAGGCAGTGTCAAACGTTAAACTGCCCTCATTTTATAAAGTTATACGGTCCAGTTTTGGTGGTAGATCAGTGAGAGGCAAAGTCAAACATTGATTGATAAAGCACTGCATCCATGTACACACTTGCACAAGAGAGGAGTGCAGAAAAGGGGAAAAGTAGACAGTGTCATTTGTTGTGGGGGATTTTTGGGGTAAGGGGGGAGACTCAAGTTTCTTTGTTTTCACCTCAGTGACTGGTTATATGCTTCAGGGTTCTCTGCTAGGTGTCTCATGGCTCTGGCAACTGACTCAACATCTTCAAGCTCTTTAATATGTAAAAGTGAACCAGGGGCTGGAGCAAAATCCTGAATATTTGGAGCACCAACAACAACAGGAACAGAACCTACAATAAAAGAGAGATTAATTTCCAGCAGCAGCAGCATGAGCAGGTTCCACTGATAATTTAAGATGTATGAAAATTTTCAAGAATCCTGAACCAATTAACAAATGTTCCTAGCATTTTCTGTTCATCCAGACGTCCAGCATATCCTCATTTCCTGTGCACTTAATATAATTTCTAATGATTTAGGTGCCACTGTTCTTTCAAAGCCCCTTCACTCAGGAAGGGTCTTCCTGCTGCTAGTTCCAATTAATTTCTAGAAATGAACTCATGATGCTGATATTAGATCAGATTGAAATGAGTATAGTTACAAAAGCAGCATTATGTAAGTTGATTACCTATAATTAACCAAGAACTTTTTACCAGTAATATAAAAAGAAAAGATCTATATTATCCTACAAATTGATGTGGGAACTATTTATGATACATAATAATCCAGTGCATGTGTTTTGATGTAGAGCTTTCATAGTTTTTGTTGCTTTAGTATTCTATTGTTGCACATGTTTACTATTCTGTTTGGGAAGTTAGAGTCTGCTGGAAATTCTGTTAGAGTGAGTTTGTTAGTAGTTAGTAGCTTGAGTAGTTAGCAACAGCTATAGCATCTATAAATCATAAGCTTGTAACTGAAAAGAAGATATGATGAATGAAATTGAGTACTTCTTGCTGGTATCGAGTACCAAAGTAGCGTTTTATACCAAATTGGTATTAGAGCTCTACGATCCCTAGAATGTCAAAGGAGACATGCTCCACTAATTGACTACGTGAGATGGAGTAAGAACTCATGTAATCGAAGACAGAGATTCATGACCTTTAGTCCTTGGTGATATGGATGGATTTTTTGATCAATCGAATCGAAAGTAGGCTAGAATCATCAATCATGAGAATGGAGACACAAGTCATAGAGTTAGCTGCAAAGACTCTAGAGCCACCATTGAACATTGCTGATGAAGGAAATGGCACTAACAGAACAGCTAGTGTGCAAGGAGGTGATTCAGACTTCAAAGGCTGGTTATTCTGTTGTAACCAGTTCTTTGACATTGATGAGACACCACTGGAGCAAAGGGTGAGGTTAATGGTGATGCATCTTGAAGAAAAGGCCTTGCAGTGGCACCAAAGTTTTATGAAGAAGAGGAAGTTAGAAGAGAACAGAGGGTTAGAGTATGTGGAAGGAATGAGAAGTAGATTCGGAGATTTTCTTAAAATTGATCCCATGGATGAGTTGAAGAACTTGAGGCAAGATAGTTCTGTTGAGGATTATCAAGAAAAGTATTGAGTTTTTAGCTCAAGTGGATTTAGTGAAGGATCTTGCAATCAACTGCTTTCTGGGAGGTCTCAAACCTGAGATTGAGGCTCAAGCAAGAATGTTTAAACCAACCTCCCTTACCTATACCAAATATTTGGCTAGATTGCAAGAAGCTTCCAATTCTGCCGTCAACAATCAGCAGCCATAGAATCAAAAGAAGCCCACAACATCGTTTAATTCCATTAATATTACCTCAAAGGCCACCAATTTTCCTTCCTACCAAAACACTTCCACCTCTTCCTCCCCAAAGAACTCCAGTGTTAAAAAAACCACATCCTACTCCTCAAATTTTTCTATCTCAAAACCAGCCACTGTCTCTAAGAAGCCTATAAAACAATTTACTAAAACAGAGATGTATGAATAGAAGAAGAAAGGATCATGTTACTGGCACCCATCATTAGTTGTGGTGGATAGGCTTACTAAAGCTGTGCATTTTATGACACTCTTCGTCACCCTTTTACAGCCAAGGATGTGGCCCAAGCTTTTCTTGATAATGTAGTGAAGTTGCATGGATTTCCTAGTTCAATTGTTACTGATCATGATCTTGTATTTTGTGGGAATTTTTGGAGGTTCTTGTTCAAGATTAACAAAGTTTAGCTGCTGTACTCTTCTACTTACCATCCTCAAACAAATGGTCAAGCAGAAGTTTTGAATAGGAGTCTTGAGTGTTACTTCCGGTGTTTGACTAGGGACTTTCCTAAGGAGTGGACCAAGTGGTTATCTCTTGCTGAACTATGGTACAACACATCCCATTATTCAGCTATAGGCATGTTAACCTTTGAAGCTGTTTATGAAGTGGCCTTTCCTACTCGCCTTATTTGGCTGAGGATAGTGACAATGCAATTGTCAGCAGAAGTTTATGGAAGAGAGAAGCTACTAGGCAATTATTGAAATATCATCTAGAGAGGGCTCAGAACTGAATGCAGCAACTTGCTAACAAGCATGGAAGTAAGAGTCACTTTAGGGTTGGTGATATGGTTTATTTGAAACTTCACCCTTTCAGGAGTAATACTATCAATAATTCTGCCCTTCATAAGTTAGCTGCAAGGTATTTTGGGCCCTAAAACATGTTACAAAGGGTGGGACAGGTGGCCTATCAGTTAGAGTTTCCTCCTAATACCCATGATCATCTGGTCTTCCATGTGTCTTTACTGAAAAAACACAAAGAGGATGCTGAACCAGCAAGCACAGTGCTGCCTGCAATGACTGAGGAAGGCTATTTTTCTATGAAGCCTGAAGCTATTCTAGCAAGGAAGGTTGTTAAGAAGCATAACTTGCCCTTAACTCAGGTTTTAGTCCAGTGGAAGCACTCTAATCCTGAGGATGCTACATGGGAATCCTTATCAGCTCTTTAGTAGCCGTTTCCGGACTTTGATACTGCCACCCCCAGACAAGGATGTTCTTGAGGAAGGGAATAGTTGATACATAATAATCAGGCGCATGTATTTAAATGTAGAGCTTTCATATTTTCCGTTGCTTTAGTATTCTATTGTTGCATGTTTACTATTCTGTTTGGGAAGTTAGAGTCTCCTGGAAATTCTGTTAGAGTGAGTTTGTCAATAGTTAGTAGCTTGAGCAGTTGGCAGCAGTTTTAGCATCTATAAATCATAAGCTTGTAATTGAAAAGAAGATATGATGAATAAAATTGAGTACTTCTAGCCAGTATCAAGTACCAGAGTAGCGTTTCATACCAATTTATCATAAATAATTGTCAAGTTATATCCAAACGTGCATACTCAATCCCAAATATAATTTTGCAATAATATAGCTGAAACAGAAAATCTTGACAGTTGAAGAAAATACAGAAATAGCTGGGCCAAAGAACAGTAAAGTAAACAGATTAAATGCAAGGACCTTACAGTAGTATTTCTGAGGCCCATGAAAGGGAAGTTATGTTACATTAGTCAGGTTGCATATCTATTAAAGGCAAATGAGAGTATGAAGGCAGATATTATTTCCAATACCAGCAACAAGAGATTGGAAGAATTTTTCAGTTACATAATCCTCCTCATTTGAATTCTCGAATGCCAAGCTAAATTTGTAGCGCTTCAAAGTCTCCACTTTGTTCACTGCAATAATAAAAAAAATAATATCAACAAAGCAACAATGTCACATAAATAAAATGGAAGACATTGTTATAAACAATAAAATAATATCAGAAAACTTAAAGAAATAATCCACATATGAGCCAATTTCAACTCAATAATCAAGCTTCAAGGATAATCACAGCGATTTACATCGCTGTCTATAAGGAGGGAACCAACTATCAAATCTTTCAAAAAGTACGACACCAAAAACCTTAGGAGACACATGGGATTTTTCTGCTTCCAAACAATTTTCTTCTCCTTAATAAAAATTTCTTCTTCTATTAAAGGGAAAATAAATAAATAAAAAAATTTGTACTGTTTACCATAAGATATATTTGCAATGAATCTTTTTTTTTTTCAATTTTTTGGTGCTGAAATAGCCCCAATCACAAGCCTGATGCCAGAGCAAATACTCAATAAGATCAATTTATGCCATGCAGAATATTGAATGAAAAATTGAAATTAAATGGATGCAGACTTAAGTCATGGAATGCAATTAAAGAGTCTTGGATGCCAACCTGACAGCTTAAGCATTAAGTTAGATATTTTTATGCAGTACTTCAGTAAAGGTAAGCTGTAAACTTGAGCTCAAACCACATTTTCAAGCCCAAAAGTACATATCAGAGTGCATTTCATAGATTAAAATTTTATTGTTGGAAATCATGTGCATCTGCAAGCACATCAGGGCTGCGTTACAGTCTTACAATGTCTAAAATTTGTGTCCCAATCACCTGATGACTTGTCCCAGATTTTTGGACAATATATATTTAGAAGATCATCAATTAAAAAAGTAGAATTGATTATCAAATCTGGAATAATATTTGAGTTGTCCTACGCTAGAGGAGACATGATTTAAATTTGAGGAACACTTGATGGGGTCAGCAGCACAAAAAAGTAATTGCAACTCTGACAATATAACTATCCATTAAAAGAGGCACGGAAGATATGAACAGGCATCTAAGTATCAAATTATTAGAATGTACCTCTTCCATCACGATTCCTATGGCAACCACCATAAGAATCAATCTTGATGTTTGATTTTTCAAGAGCTTCGAGAGCTTGCAACCGGAAATTTCGAGCACCACAGTTGGAAATGAATGCAGCTGCAAGAGCATTTTCAGTTTTTGGCTGTACTGGTCCCATAATATCATACTCAGCCCAGGAGAAGTATCCAACTGGAACATCGGATGATAGACTGGTTGTCATTACAATGTTATATCCCCTCCTAGTATAAAAGACATTAAAATATTAGTTTCATACTATGACATTTACTTTTGGAAGTAAAATATTCTCTCAACTAGTATAGGGAATGAAAAGAAACAATATTCAATCGAGCAAAGTTAAAAACTGTAGTAGTCTTTATTCTGCATTAGTTATTAATTGGTAACGATATCATTTGCAAATTAACAGCCTGTTACCAAATTAGTCCTATCCTCTAGGTTATGTTCACACTTATAGAATCCACAATCCCATGGCATTCAACTAGGCAAGTTCTCTCTACTACTACAATACTATTACATGGAACTATAAAACAAACAAACAAACAAAAACCATGAGATCAGGTTCAGCAGCATATAAGCTACAAATGGTTCAATCTAACGACTTAATGCTTTATGATAGTGCTTACCCACCGTCTTGCCATTGCGATATTGTTCTCTGCATAGTAGTGAGAAGATTCCATAGATCGCAGAACACTAGCTGTTCCACCTTGTTGAGGTAAGCCAAATGCTGCATCAGGTTTGTTACCAGAATTATACCCTAACTGGCATCCAACAGCACATGACTTCCACTCCTGTGTTTAGGGTTTATATGAATCAAAAACTTTGGAAAAAAATAAAAGCTTTAGATAATTAAGAGAAATAAATAAGAGTCCAGACTGGATCACAAGAAAAACTCTCACTCTACAATAGACAAACATCATAAGTAGTACAATACCTTATATGAAATCTATCCACAATGTTTCATACGGGAATAGATTGGTCTAGTAATATAAATGATTTAACAATACCACCCTTGCAAACATAATTCATATGATCCCCCCCCCCCCCCCCTCAAAAAAAAAATTCATGTCAGTCAAAACTTTAGCAGTGTCATGTGGATGAAATCATCAATAAAGTAATCAATTGCTGACATGCACATGGTTCAGGTCCCTGAAGTTACTCCAAAATGATTTTCACTAATCAAGTGAACAGGGATGTTATAAGAATAATTATAAGGAGGTTCATTCTATTTGGCATATTTGATCAACTTTTTACCTATCAACACCCAGAATGATAAACATTGTTTTACAGCACATTAATTCTTCAGCATTACCAACTTAAAGTGAAGAGGTTTGTATCCATAACCATACTAGACAACATATACCTATCAGGCTATCACAATTTAATTAAGATACCAAAATTGGTTGATGTCAAAACTAGCTCATCAGTAATTCAACTCTTCAAGAAGAGGAGCAGAAGTCCCTACTAACCTTATAAAAAAGGGGATCTGAGTAACAATATTTATACCAATTCGTCAACAACTAGCCGTTCTTCTAAAATGGAAAAGCATATAAGGAAAGTATAATAAAGAGTTAAAATTCAATAAACCTGCTCAGCTCCAATAACCAAAATAGGTTCCATCGTGAAGTTCCTTGAATACGTCACAGCATCCTCCCTCTCCAACCACTCCTCACAGCTATCAGATTCTGGACTCCGATACCCGCCAAGCATATCTATCCCCAAATCATCTCTTGCGACGACTTCACGAGACCAGTAGAATAAGTCAGTCCAAGTATCGACCATAGCTGTGTTCTTCACCATATCCAGCCTACCCAAGAAGGCGATCTCTGCAATGACCACAAGGGCCACGAACAGAGGCATTAGATTGGACCATCTCTTCTTGGGCGGCACCGATATACCAGCTGTAGAAACTGGTAAAGCTTCTTGGGTCGTCTCTGTTCTTGAGACTCTATGATTTGACAATAGACCCATTGAATTAAATTAAATGCTCCCTACAACCTAGAATTCCCTACCCAAAATTCTGATATTAAAATGAAAATGTGAAGAAATAACTGCGATCTGTAACTGAAACAAGTGTCGTTATAGCTCCGATCAAAACTTTATTGGGAGTTCATACACAAAAGGAAAAGGGGTAAGTAGGGTTCAAAGTTGAGACTGAGTCTCCCTTTGGTTCCAAGAGAAGAAAAGGGAGACTTGGACTTTTAGGAAGGGAGAAACGCAAGTTTTCCACGTTCAATCCAAAGTCTACGGCATGCTGTAGTAATGTGCATTTGGACTCCGAAGGAAGAAGACCTCTAACTAACACAGGATAAAATGGTTCGATGCCCTTTGGGCTTAGCAGGATTTGCTCATCTCCACACACAGACACACATATATATAAGGTAAACTTTTTTTATGAACATATATAAAAGGTAAACTTAAATATGTTCAAATTATATCTTTTTTTTCTTCTATTATAACAACATAGACAAATTTTTGTTAAAGTAAAAAAAATTAAAATATCTTTAAAAATAATATTTATTTTTTATTAAAATATAATTTACTATAAAACATATTTCTTAAATTGTTATTTTAATACTATTTATTTAATGTTAAAAACAATAAATTAAATTTATTATAAATTTAAAATGTAATAATTTTATATTATTTGAATATATAATTAATACTTGTTGCATTATGCAACTAATAAATATAAAAATATTTAGGTTCAAATAGACATAACTTTAGCTTTTTTTAAGGAAGAATTAATGTAGCAAATATTTTAATTTCATAAGAGAAGAGTATAATTTGTTAAATTAGAAGAAATAATTATATAATTTAAATATCTCCCAAAGAGAAAAATGTAATTTGATCTTTTTATCTTTATTTTATATCTTTGCGTAGAAAAATAGATATAGATAAATTTAGAATATATTATACATATTTCTTATCAGTTTTTTTTAATTACATAGACTTTTTTAATTTTCAAAAAATATATAAACATCTCTTAAAACAAAAAAAAATTATGTTATTTAGTTTTTTTAAAAAAAATTTTAAATTAGAATGCTTTCTATTAACCATTCTTACATATTTTTGTATGAAGGATATTTTAATTAAAAAATTAAATTAAATTAAAGTACATATTTTAAAAATAAAAAAAAAAATCTATATAATTTTAATAAAACTTATGAGAGGCCTATAATTTACTTATAAATTTGTCATCCTTATCATTAATTTTTTTCATTTAAAATTCAAAGAGATATTTATGACTGGATACCAAGATTATCATCTCTCAATAGTTGTAAAAGGGATAAAAAAGTATAAACTATTATTATTACAACAAATAATTGTAATTAAAGCTTTTGACAAAGTGTAGCAAATGTATGACCTTTAATGTTAATATAAATGTCTTAAGAAAAATAAAAGGAAATTTTACGTATGTTACTTTTTATTATAGAGTTAAATTAACCTATTGTCATTGTCATACTACATAACAAAAATATAAAGATAAATGTAATTTGTTTTTAAAAAATGAACACAGTAAAAGATGGTTATCGAAAGCATTAGAATAATTAAAAGACAAAACTTATATAATTTAATAGTTAAATCCACTTCTTATATGTTTATTGAATGATTTAATAAGAAATACCCAAAGCTTTATCTTAATTAAAATTAGTGACAGAAATTAAAAGGCTTCAAAAATACGAAAGTAGCCTAGACAATATAGATTATCCGCCGAGGTTGTCTTCGCTTAGGTTTCAAGTTGTAACACACAAAATGGTATAAAATGACAATGATTCATTGTTAACGTGGGACTGAAAACTCCTTTTCTTTATTTCCTTTCGGCAAAGGGATGTGAAATAATATCTTCTTGATGGACAACAATTCTACAGCTCTACTGTGCACCTGAGGTTTTTATATTTTCTCATTGTAAATGGCCCGCCATATTTTTTTTGAAAAAATATTGCGGCCAAAACAGGTAAAAAACATATTATTGGTATTTTTATAAAGTTTAATATATTATTATTATTATTATTATTATTATTAGGGAGAAAGTGAAAAGGCACGACAGCAAACCTGAGAAGACGACGAGGGGAAACCATTTTGCAGTGGGTAGAACAGTTTGGAAGCGATTGGAGTCGTTAGTATTTCACATAAGAAATTGAGTTTGGCCATCTTCAAAAGTATACTACAACTAATTTGGCTGAGATTAGCTATCTTTGAGTGAACTAAGGCACTTGAATAATAATAATAATAATAAACAAATCTGCTTTTGATTTGATAATGCCTCTGAAAATAAAGAGAATATCTTACAAATATCTTAATTATTTTGCTTGCTGTCAGGTCGGTTTGTGAGTGACGAATTGTTATCTAGGCCACGTTCCCCATCGCGTTAATTTTTTGTTTAGGTTAACTGGATTTGGGCAGTGAAAGAATTGAAGTATTGATAATCCTGCAATTCTAGATCTGTCAGTATTTTAATATAAATACAACTCACTCGTACAAACCTAGATGTTTATTTAATTTTTCCAGTACAATGAATAAGTAACTTAGGTCATCATACGATTCTCTTCTTTGTAACGCTGCTGAAAATGGTATGCCATTTTTTAATCTATGTAATTAATTCTAAACAAATCTTTAATACAACATACAACACGAGCTATATAGCAGAAAGGAACAACAAAATGGTCTTTTAAAAGGAATAAGGCAGAAACAGTGCCCCATCTTGCAATTCCCCAAAAACAAGACAAATCTCAAATCAAATTCTTAAATAAATTTAATTTACTAAAGATATATAGACTAAATTAACAGTAAATAAACATGTAAGAGTAAGACACATTTTTTAATAAAATACACTAAGATATTTATATGCCTATTCGTAATTAATTTAATTTACATATTTTTATAGTCCAAGTCTATTTTAAAATTTCTTAACCTCAGATGGGGCCAACAGACATGGTGCCCCATAGTTCTGCATAGTATGTAGTACAGAGATGCCACAACCTACATAATAGAACCTCACAGCTAAACAAAAGAAATACTCAACATTTCAAAATCACAGAGCTGTAGAAATTCTGTTGCTTCAACTCCATCTTACCATGCAAATTACTGTATGAACCGGTATATTGAATTTGTCTATCTTGATCAACTAGAAGCACAATTAGTATATGATAACTTGAGGAAAAGACCATCAAAGAATCCAGCAAGAATACTCTCTGTAAGAAGTGGCCAAATGACATGTGACTTGCCTTGCGCAAGTCTCTCAACGAATTTCTTGAAAAAGCACCTAGTGGAATTGTCTCTTGAGTTCTATCAGCATCTGCTGTAATTTGCAAGCCTGCAGTTCTGGGTTGCAACTAATTAGCTACCTCTTAGAAAGTAATGCAGATCAGATTTTGGAAGATGGAAGCTGTTTGGGAGTTCTGGTAGCAATTCATCTTGTCCTTTATTTTCTGAGGATGAATTATTACTACTTGAAAGTTCAGTTGAGTAAAATTTTCCAATAGGCACAACCTGAAACGAAAAGGAATTTGAACATGTAAGCAAACAATTGGACGGTCATCTGAGATGGTTACAAACAAAAATAAATTCTAAACATTACTTGATCATTTCTTGAAGCATCATCAGCTGGAGTTGTCTTCAACCTTTTATCCATGGGCACAGAGCTTGAACTAGCCCCTTGATCTTCATCCTTGAAGTTTTGATCGGTAAACTCTACCAAAAGAGTTGAAAGCAAGAACACTTGTAATAACAATGATTATAAAAACTGAAGCATATAAATATTACACCCTTATTCACATCCAGAAGACGTTCTTAATCATAAATATTACACCCTTTTGATGTTTGATGGTATAAGAACATAACAGGAAAGACACAATTCTATTTCACTGTTAACCACTCACTTTAAGGACTCCTAACTTTTTTAAATCTTGATAAGCTTCATATTACAAAGTTGTCTTATGAACAACCGATGTACAGGAACCGCATTAGTAAACAATGTTCATTCCATCGAAGCATGAGCTAATGGCCACCTGTTTTAGTTGAGGTAATTATTTACTTCTTACAAAAGGTTATACAGCTGGTAAATTGTAATGTAACAACAAAAGCCCATCAGTGCACCATATTCAAATTAGACGGCACTCAACCCATGCACAAAAACAAAAGAATGTGATTTTAGTGGTCCGTGAAACGTGCTTTGGCATGGTTGGCAATGGCAAGGACTTCATTACAACATAAGAATTAAGCCACTGAGGCATTTTAGTTTTGTAAAATGTAAAATCATTGCATCTGTAGGGATAAAAACACTTGGAAAAAGAGGGAATAGAGCGTCCAAAATAAAGATTGGGCATTTCACACTGCTTTGCACCATGCAACGGCTTTCACTAAAAACAAGTCTTAAAACCCAAGTGCCAAAGCATTAAAAAGAAACTTATGCTCACTCATTGGTTTATATAACGTGAAAAAGAAAATCCAGGCCATCTACTCTAATAATTAAATTTACTCGAATCCCCTAATTTAAAAAGATTAAATGCTGTACGGATCAGATAGTATATTTTCACAGACACGCACCCACACAGTCTTACATTCAGTTTATAAGCTAATCACCATCATGCCACTTGAAAATTTTCACTCTAAAATTTCTTATTTTATTTTCAACACAATGATTGTAATTTGTTAGAGAATGTAAGCCACAAAAGGTTCAGCCAATCACCCAAAAAATGAAACAAATATGAACATAAAATTAAGACTTATAAAGTAAGAAACTACTTAAGGAAAAAACAGTATTTGACTTTAGCCTATTAACCAACAAAAACCTATGTGATTCTTATGAAGAATCTGCCCACTAAATGCCTAAGAATCATGGCTCATTAACCAACAAACATAAGAAAACAAATAAGGGCATTAAAACCTGAAGATAATCACATGTTAAATGTAATTTCCAACACCAGTTCTAATTCAGTGAAAATTTCATGCTGAGATCGAATTACCACAAACTGTTTCAACTTTCAACTGATGACGTAGCATTCAAACTACTATCAAGAAATTAATGAACTCAAAGCTAAATAAGGATACCAAAAATATTTTAAAAAAACTACTTAAATGCAGATCTGATTCGGTGAGAAGAATATGACTAAGCTGTGCAAACATATCATCATAAAAGTGTATATATCATCAACACAGGATGGATGAGGGAAGTAGTTTTCCTATTAATTCATAGTGATCTCAATCTGGAAAGCATATTTCCTTCTCTAGCCTCCTCAAGGACAATCAATATACAAGGATAGGTAATAAATAATTCATTTGGAAAAAAGAGTTGTTTGGGTGGTCCTTGTTGCCAAAGTTCTAAATAGCATCAATTAACAAAAAATCTGTATATTTTTCCAGTGATAAAAGTTATAAATTATGACATAACACAACTAAATGGATGACAACAAAAATCATCAGAAAAATTATTTTCATTATAGACCTGCAATTTAAATGAGACCATTATCAATATGCATTTACTCCTGGCAAGCAGCCTCCTCTATACCATGGATCAAGGCCAAATGCCCGAATATCATTTTAGCCTCATAGAAACTGAGAAAACTCTTTAATTGAATGCTACCCCATTTTGGGAACTTTAACAACTGCCAGCCGGTCTGGCTGTGCTAATTAGATGCCTACCCAACGAGTTCTACTCCAATCTGACCAAGAGTTTGATAATCTATTTGCAGTCTTTGATAAAAGATAATTTGACAGTGTAAGACCTAGTGAGACTATATGCATGTATTTGAAAGTGAGCTAGAAAGAACATCTGCTTATATATATATATATATATATATATATAAAAGACAGCCACGTACCAGTAACAAGGCAACAGAATAACCAAGATTCATCATGCAAGTGTAGCTTAGAGTTACCTGTGGTACTGGCAATCAATTCACAATAGCATGAGTGGCAAGCACGTTGCTTCCCTGAACTTCTCGGTAATCTGCTGGAGAATATAGATCTCCCTCTTTGGTGACCCACTTCACAAAGCAAGCCACCGTGATGGACAGCAAAGTCTCTCATAGCACAGCCTCTTTCTACTGATGTGAATCTCAATGGACTTCCTGCAAGAACATGAGAATCACCTGTGCTCTCTAACATAGGTTCATTTCTTTCATGGCTAGTCTTCTTCCAGCAGCCATCTTGTAGAATCAAAAACTGAAAGCATGAAAAATAATAAGCCATGATTTCACAAGGAAAAGCATAAAATTGTGAGACATATCCTCGTTACAGAGATGCTATTTAGAATTAATCACTGACCTGCCCAGACATATTACATGGCTTTTGCGAAGTTCTAGATTTATCTGCTTCCTTCAGGTTATTTTGTACACTCCAACCACGTAAATGCATAGCATGGTACAATTCATTCACAAATGAGGCCTCTAAAGAATTGAGATATAAACTGTGTTGCCAATCTGTCCATCTTCTCAACTCATCCTGCTACAAAATTGCCAGATTGAAGTTTAGTAATTCCTTGACCATCAAAAAGAAGAGAAAGGCTTCATCATCATAAGATAATCACAGACAATCGCCCCTCCCAACATGGAATTCACCTTCCTATTGTCTATTTTAAACTCTATTATTTTCATTGGCAGTTAAAAGAATGAGATATTTACATTCAAGCAAATAGAAATAACCCCTTGTGAAAAGAAGTTTGATGGAAGCATATGACCTGACAAGAGGAAATATGCAAAAGTGAAAATGTCATCATTGATTTAGATGAAAACCAATACCAGAACTAAATTGTCAATCTGTATACATTAATTGATATAACTATAATGCCAGAAACCTTTCTATAAGATCAGTTCAAAATATAACCCAATCAAATGCATTTAAATAAATCATTTCTCTCAATCTTTCTTCTCCTTCCCAATATCCCCAAGCCTCTGCTGCCTTTGCAAGTCTTTACATGCTCTAATGAAAATTGTCTGGCATTCGGCAAACGAAATTAAGTTTACAGGATAACATGCATCTGAGTTGAAGTTCCAAGATTGATGTTATCATTTGAGGATTAGATGCAAACTTAAACTAAATATGCTGGTGCTAAACAATTTAAAAAAAAGAAAAAAAGAAAGAAATTATTTTACTCTAACTTGTTATTGAACTTTCAATGTTTCAATTTAGATGTTTGAGTTGTCAAATGCAAGGTACTTTAAAAAAAAAATCTTAAAAAAAAGGTATATCTTTATTTCACCTAAACCACCAAGATGATTCTCCAACTAACAGATTCATAACAAATAATCCAAGGAGAGACAGAGGGAGAGAAGAGTTTGGAAAATCTACCCCAAAACAGATAGGCGATAGCTTGCTAAGATATATACAACTGGAAGCACCATTAGGAAGTCAAACATGGAGACCAAAAACCAAGTTCATTACAGAGCGTCCAGGGTTAAACCGTGAAGACGTGAACGTTGTAGTCAACGGATTTACACTATGAACCGGTAGAAGGACAAAAGAAAATGGGTATAACTAAGGCCATGATCAGTTACTTCACGATCCCCTCCACATTCAATTTATCCCCTTTTCTGCTCATACACATTAGATATTGTCGACTCATTTATTGACAAAATCAGTGGACATGTGTCAAAAACTAGATTGACTTATGCTCAAAATAAACAAAGCAACGCCATTGAATGACATGCAAAAAAAGCACAATTACACAGGAACATAATTGATTGCCATAAATCAAAAAGCAAAAGCGATCGAACAGTCTTGAATCCAAAAACACACTTATAGATATAGACTTAGCCAGTGAATCAAATTCGCTCCGGGATCAACCTTCAAACTTGTAATTTTCCTCCGAAGGTATGAAACTGGAAAAACTACGAGGCGCGCAGAATGAATTAAAAAAGAGAAACCAGAATGAGTAGAAATACCGGAAACGGAGCCGCGCGATGATGTGAGATACCTTTGGAAGTATCCACAGAGATGGCGGAGTCGATCCGAGTCAACTCGGTCCCGCAAAGGTCCACTGGATCTGAATCGGACAACTGCGAGTGATAATTACGCCGGCGGTTGTGTTCCATGTGAAGTGATAGAATGAATGTAGATAGTACCAGAAATTTAGCAGAGAAAGAAAAAGTGAGGAAACCTCTCTGATCTCTTCCGAGGGTCAAGAAGAAGAAGAAGAAGGAGAAGAATGCGGGCAATGTCCTTGGGACCCCCAAAAAAAAAAGCTCCACATGGCGTCGCTTTTACACGTGGCAGTATCTCATCGGCGTGCCACGTCATCGTGAGGGATAATATCTTGGGGCAATGAGAGCCAGATATTTTTGAGATTGTCAGAAGGGGGTTGCCGGGTTAGGACTGCCTGGGGATGTTGGTATTCTCGGCATGAAGAGAGTGGTGACACGGCGTTGATTTAGGCGCGTGAAACTTGTTCTTGAGCCGCCGCATGGTTGGGCGGCGACCCTTTTGGATTGATCGGGATCGGCAATCGCTATCCCGTCGCGAAATGTGTCGTGCAAGTCAATCGCGCAGTTGCCCTTGCTACATCCCTCTCGAGAGCATGATTCTCTATAATAATGCATTCGATCAATTGACTTTTTTTTTAATCAAAAATTTTAAATGGTTTAAATTTTAAATTTTTTATTTCTATTTTTTAAAATTTATAGTTGAACAAATTTTTTTATTTTATACTTTATTTTTAACAAATAATTATCAAGATAAATAAAAAAATTATAAAATTTAAATCGTTCAAATTGATATGCACAGTTTAGATTTTGGCAATTAAACAATGAATGAATAAGGTAACTGAGAAGATCCAAAATGATGATTCTCTCGTCCCCTTAAAAAACACCCATAAATCCATCCTTTCTGATTTTAATTTGACATAGAATATTAAAATAACAATTGATAAATTATCTAACTTCTCAAATTGCGTTATTTATATGCAAACTAATCTAATAAAAGAAAGTTGTGAATTACTGTTAAAATAAAATTTTGTTTTTTAATTATTTCATGATGTTACAGTTATTTTTATTTTTCTTTTCTATTTTTATGCATTTATTAAATTTTCTTCTATTTTTTTGGGTTCCTATACACACGAGCCTCACATTGCTATTTTTTTCATAATTTTTGTATTACTTTTCAATAATAATAACAATATGATAAATTTATAATTTTTATGAATTAGTATCGTATGATTAAATTTTTAAATTTTTGTTAAATATGTTATAATTTTATTGAAAAAACATTATAACAAAGTTATAAGGAACATAATAGGAATTGCATATTATGTAGCTATTGAGAATAAGAAATAGGGCTGTGGACATATACAAGTGAGACTCATTATTTATTTCTTTTAATAACTATACAATATACAATAGTACAAAAGATTTAAATACAAAGAACTACATTTAAATGTAGTCTTTTTTTTTTAACAACAAATAATCAACATAATTTGCACTTTCAAATATTTGAATAAACTAATGGACTGATCAAATGGAGTTTAACTTCTTTTGTGTTTGAGACTCTCGTGGAGGAGAAAATAACACAATATGTATCAATCCTATGTAGGTAGGTTTCACTGAATTCCACCTACCATAAGTATATAGTCTATATAGATAGGTTTCATTGGATCCCATCCACTATGTAACCTTCTATCCCACATAAGAGCTTCGTAGATATGAATGAATTGAACTAAACAAAATTAAGCTCAATTTGTATTGTAGTTAAGCTCGTTTAAATAATGCAAATGTATTTTTATGATGCAAATGTATTTTTCTATTGTACTGCTCACTTTTTATGATGGGATGTTTACAAATTTGTTTTTATCAAATATGTACAATATTATATTTATTTTTGGAGTTGTTTATTATTTTTATATTGTGATATATATATATATATATAATTTAGCTAAAATATACAAAATATGTAAACTTTAAGTCATGTACAACTCTTTGACACTTAAAACTTGATAATGAATCTCATTGAACTTAAAATTATGTGCTACTAACTCATTTGTTGTCAATTCGATATTTAACTAATAAAAATATAACATGTTAGAGTATTATTTGCATATAATTTAAAATTTAAAAAAATTATTTATACAAAAAATAAAGTTTAAATGTTTATTTAATTTAAAGTATCACATTTCAAATTAACAGATTTACTAGCAGTAAAGTTTTAAGCATAAATTCAAAATTTTAAGAGTGATTTATTATCAAGTTTTGAAAGATAAAAAATTATTTGCATATAATCCATAATTTAAAAAGATTTTATGCAATTTAGTCTATAAATTTCAACTTAAAACTTTCAATAAACAAATTTAATCTTTTAAAAAGTGAAATTTTAAATAAAAATAATAAATTATATTGGGGAAAAAAATTAATCACTTCAAACACCTTGAATTTGTAATTTTTTTACAAACTTTTTTCAAATGATTGGACTAATAGTTAAATTAATATCACACTTTCTATTAAAAAAAAAAAGTAAGTTCCAAATAAAGATTGAACTTTGAAAATGTTTACCGGATAAGAAATGTTTGGATCTCTAAAATGTCGAACGAACAATGTTCTTCCCCAATATGGAATAAGATTATATATCTGTTTTATATAGTTAATATAAACTTTGTTAAAAAGAATTTGTAGTCATTGAATTGTTATTTGAAATTTCAAATTTATCCATTAGCTTTCTATTCTAAACAATAAAATTAAACAAAAATAAATTTATCACTACTTCTTAATTATTTAATATTTTTAATATTTATTTATTTTTAAATGAAATTAAAAAAACAAAAACTTAAGAACACTCATTGACATCAGAACACTAATGCATTCTTGTGGCACTATTATTTTACATATTTTATAAATTATCAGATAACTACTAATTTTTCTATATTAAGATAAATTTTTTATTTGGAGTGTTCATTATTTGATCAAAATATCAATCAAACATAAATACTTTTATCAAAAAATTAAAAACTAAATACATAACATATTTGTCATAGCTAATACTTACATATTAGCTCAATTATAATAAAAAATAAAAAAGACTATTGAATTCCACAATGAGTTTTTCATAGTATTGTATATTTATTACCAATGCACTGAAAAGTATTTACGACCTAAATTAATGTCAAACAAACTACACATGAAACTTTTGATATTTTGTTAGGGATGTTCTTTCAGGTGCATGCATGGCACCTTAATTAGCGTGGTCCCCTGGGTAACAGATTGAAGATGATTGCCGCACCGCACAAGCAACCACTTGGGCCCACTGCTTCAATTTCGTCTTCCTCGCAGTCAAATCATCGCCTTCATCAAATTCAGCCGTCAGATATGATAGAGGCCATCGCCGCCGCCGATCATATCATACGGCGGAGATTAACTACAGAAAGTAAAAACTTACCTGGATCGATTACGGTGTCGGAACTTTCACCGTTGCCGTCCAAGACCAGCGACGATGAAGACGACGACCGCGATAGGCTGTGATTGTACTGCTTGTTAATAGCATGGTAGAACTCCAAAGCCGGGATCGTATTCGACAGTTTCGGGTCAAGTTCGGGAGAATCGAACCCGAAGCCAAGCTCGATGCAGGCTTTCAGTTCTTGTAAATCGTCCTCGGAAAGGCTCTTGTAGGGACGGTGGCGGCCGCCGGTGACTTTATTAACCTTTCGCCTTTGCCACGCCTCCTCCCGGAGCGCGTCGGGCGACCAAGACTGCTGCTTGTAGAGTGGACGCGGCGGCGCGTGGGGTGGCTTAGACATGGTTTTCCGGCGGCGCCGTCGAAAGCAGTTGGAGCACGGTGGGTTTGAAGGAGGCGGGAGAGGTTATGTGAAGAATTTTATAATAGAGTGGCCTGTCTCTTTCCCTATTGGCCCTTTGCGTTTTGATGGCGATGAGGTGGTTATCAACTTGTCGTTTTGATTGCTAGTGGTTCTGTGATTGGGTGGCTTTTTCTTTTTCCTTTTTTCATTTTTACCTTCTCTTTGTAACCTATTTTCTTAATTAAAAAATGAATAAGAGAATGTATCTGGTCAATTAATCTGTTATGCAAAGGAAAGAATCTTAAGAATTATTTTGTTATCAGATCTTGGACGTTAAGATTGGATCACAATATCTGATATTCTCTTATGTGATAATAAGGTAGCACTTAAAATAATATTCTAATGTCACATTCTTTTATAGTTGTCACTTTACCTTATCTAATTCACTGCACAACAAAAATTATTTATGAAAATTATAAGCATATAAAATACCTCATACACAAACTGTAAAAATTATACTGTATTTTTGGTTGTATGAAGAGGGAATAAATCACTCAGGAACTTTTGACTATTTTATTTTTTTAATTATATTTTTATTCATAAATAGAATAAGTTTTTAAAATATAATTTATTTAAACTCAAAATTGTATTTTTGAAAATTTAAGTTAAAAAAATCTTAGTTAACATATACAACTAAACATTCATATAGAATATTATTAATTGCAGCATCAAATATAGGTATCATGGAAATTATAATACGTTATATTATAATATCCAATACAATAGTATGTAAGATGATAATATAAGAAATAATAGTATATTAAATGCCTCCTAAAGCGCACATTTTTTTCCCTTTTCTATCAGAGAGGGGGGAGGATTATCAGGGACTCAGTTGTACCTTGCAATAATATACATACTTGGAAAGGATGAGAATGGAAGATAAAAACATGGGATGTACCTAGGAATAATGTAGAGCGGGCAGGATTATCATGTGATGGGATGTACCTAGCAACAATATATATATATATATATATATTTGGTAAGGATGAAAATGGAAGAAAAAATGTTAAGGAATTATATCATTATATTTTATCAACTAGTTTGGGAAGATTAACAGAATTTTCACAATAATTTGGATGTGATATAATTTTCTATTTAAACTAATTGTAAGATCAAGCATTTAATACCAGATCAAAAGGAATTTGAACCCAGTTACACCTTATGTAATATCAATTGTAAAAATAAGTAATTATTACTAGGTAGAAAACTATAATTATTAGTTAGGATGCAGTTTTGTTTTCTTGACTCATTGCAAAGAAGACGACGGCAAGGGCCACAGTTTGAACACAGGGAAAATTGATGGAAGTGACCAATCTTCAATTTGCCAAGAATAAAGATTATGATTTTGTTTAAATTTGATATAAGACCGAAATCAAAATTGAATTAAAAAAATTGACGTCAATAGTTGTCTTTAAAGTTGAAGAATTTGAGTTTGAACTCTAATCAAAGATAACATTAATAAAAAGTAAAAATAATATATTTTTTTAATAATTATATATTAAATGAATAAAATAATTATTAATTAAGGATCACAATGGGACAAAACATAAGATGGCTTTCTTGACGACCTATTCTTATCATTATCCTACCTTCCTGTCTCATTCTCTAAAAGCACAGACAGATTTCTTTAATTGCTTTTTCACAGTTTCCATTATTTCATTTAGCCTCTGACAGTTGTGTATTTTGTGGTTAAGTTGCAATATGATAGTAAATCAAAACCACAAGGTCGGAGAACAGAGTAGCTAAAAGGAGACGAGAGAAAGAAATGAAGTGAACAGTTCATTCATTTTGAGTTTGTATTATTATCTAGATGTTAATTAATTTGGCATATGAAATAAGGAAAAACTTATATGTTATTAAATTTTTATTATTAAATTTTTAATTAAAACATAATATATGTATAATTTTTCAATAGTAATATTATAGATATATAATTTATATTGTTAAGTATATAATTTTTTAACTAAATTATCTACTTGTTATATTTAATTAAAAAATTATATATTCATTAGATTTTAATTAAAGAATTTAATGACAAAGATAGAAAAAACTATTTCTAGATCTAATAGGGATATCAAAAAGTACCCTTTTAGCCTTCTATATGCGATGATATAAGTTTGGGATATTTATAATTTTTTTAAAGTGAGCATTATACTTGACTCATATTAATCCATGAGGTTGGGTCAAGTTGGGCTAGCGTAGGCTCAATTAAGTTTTCTTTTTTTCTCTCTCTCTCTCTCTCAACTTTAATAATAAGTAAAAGTTTTCAACCATACAATATTTATGTAGTATTTGTAACTTACTAAATAACATAATTTATACCTGTTATCAATTTGTTATTTGAGTAATTATAAAATAGTTTGATAGTATAAATATTAAATTAAATAAAATACAATCCATATCTCTTAATACAAACAAATCATGTATTTAATCAACCACAACAAAATATTGATCACATTCCTTTTTTATTTGTTAATTAAATTATAAGTGACACTACAAAGTTGTTGAACATTTTGAAATTTTATTAATAAATATAGTTGAATCATTGAATGACACTACTGAGTTCTATATGTGACTCATTGGAGAGTGGGACTTCAGATCCCAAGTTAGATAAATGTGTGTGTGTGTATAAGAGGGTATTTAAGTAGGCATCCTAGCAATTTTAATATTTTCCCTGTTAGGTGCTTCTCTCACTGATGTTTTAGTTAAAAAAAAAACACATGTGACATTTTTTTGTCAACTAGACATACTATTTGTATTTGTTTAATTTAATGCTATCACATTATTTTAAGACTTCATGAATAATAAATTAATAATAGATGTAAATTATATTATTTTGATAGATGAAGTATTTTTTCAGCCTATTTTATGTATATTGTATGGTTAAAATAACAACATATAAAACTGATTACTTAAAACGAAAAGATATGGAGACTACAAAAATGATATAGGGTATTTATAAATTATTATTTAAATAACAAAAGTTTTAACTGTAACATAGTTAAGATTTGTGTCCTTTTAAATACAATTTTTAAATATTCTATATTATTTTTTAATCTCTAAAAAAATTAAAAGCTGTTACTGCATATGATGCATCAAAATGGCTTACTACAGAGGATTTCATCTGCACTTTTAACACCTCTAATTTGACATAATCTGTTGAAGTCACAAGAAGATTTCTTATGTGCTTGAACTTAATTATTATGAACAATATAATGTGCATACCACCGTTACAAACATTTGTCAACCATGTTATGCATCAAAGCTCAATGAGCACCTTACAATTATCATCCTTTTGCCGTTTACTTTTGTAGTCCACGCTTATTTAAAGAATCATTTACCAAGAATAATATACTTTAGAAATAATTTAGTGGTCTCACACGCAGGTAAGCGCTCGTGGCCTAATGGATAAGGCGCCTGACTTCTAATCAGGCGATTGTGGGTTCGAGTCCCACCGGGCGTGTGCTCAGTTTTATTTTTTCTTCGTTTGTAAAATTTCTTTTTTCCCTTATTTTATGAAAAAAGAGTACTTTCAGATTCTTAAAAAATACATACTTCAACTACTTTGCTCCTTAATATTAGAAATGTATAATTTAATCTTTAAAATTTGTTTACTTACTATTCATTAATTTTTCTTCAATCAAAAATTGGGGAAAATATAACCAATGGAAACGCTCCTAGAATTAAAAGGTGGTAAGTAAAAAACTTCTAGAAATTGATGTGTATTTTTAAGATTGAGGCATCAAATAGTTGAGGTATGTATTTTTAGGAAAAAAAGATATAAGGCCTAGTTGGCATGCGTTTTTGGAAACAATTTTTAGTTTCAAAAATAAAAATTAAAAAAATGATTTTAAAGGGTATGTTTTGAAAACAATTTTTGGTCCTTAAATATTAGAAATATATGGTTTAACTAGTCCTTGAAAATTTTTAATATACTATTTATTAGTAAATTAAAACTCAAGAGGTGTGAATAAAAAAATTTTAGAAATCGAACATGTATTTATGTGATTTAAAGGATTAAATAATTGATTATAAAAAATTTTTAGAAATCGAACATGTATTTATGAGATTTAAAGGATTAAATAATTGATGTATGTATTTTAGGGGCAAAAAATATAGGACCTATTTGGTATGTGTCTTTGGAAACAGATTTTTACTCTTAAAAAATAAAAAAAAAATCATGTGTGATTCTTTTTTTTTTTTTAAGGATATGTTTTGAAAACAATTGTTGGTCCTTAAATATTAGAAATATAAGATTTACTTGCTTGAAAGTTTTTAATTTACTATTTGTTATTGCCCCATCAGTCAAAAATAGGGCGAAATGAGGCATATGTACATGCTCTTAGGATTAAAGATCAGCAAGTATTAAAACTTCAGAATTTGAATATGTATTTCTAAGAAAGAGGGATCAAATAGTTGATATGTGTATTTGTAAGGACAAAAATATAATGCTTGTTTGATATGTGGTTTTCACAAACAATATTTTCAAAAAAAAAAAAGTTTGGAATGTACTTTTGAGGGTATGTTTTGAAAACATTTCTCTAAATTGCTGATTACAACACAAAAAAATTGAAACAACTTTAACATGTCTTCAAAAATACTGTCTTTAGAGTTATTGTTTTATACATTTTGAACAATATTATATTTTAAAACTTTTTTATATTAACATATTTATAAGATAATTGATTATTTGTGCTTGTTATTAAGTTTATTAAAAAAACATATATCATGAGAGGTTCAAATCTTCTGAAGTTATATTTTTCTGAAATTACTGAAATCTCTCACAAGCAAGATTTCTCTCTTTTTAAAGAAAAAAGAAAAATTATGTTTAAGAAAAAAAAAAAGAAATGTTAGAGACTTAAACAAACTTAAAGAGAAATGCAAACTCAGAGTATTCATTCACACGTTATGACATTTACATATAATGTACATGCAACAACATATTGGTATGTCAAACATAAAAAACATACAACACTGCCACACGGATTTCAAATAGTGCACTCACACAAATATGACATGATATCACGTACACCCAACATGCTAATACATTAAAATTCAAATAAGATAAAATTCAAACACAAAATATGATACTACAAATATATACGCCATGCACGTACATATAACAAGCGAGGCACAACATAGCACACATCTATACGTCTGTGCATTTTCACACACAGCCTTATTTTCTTTCTTGCTTGGCTTCGCTTGCTCTACCTATTGAAGTAAGGGGACCAACAAAACTAAAAAAAATGACAAGTTATGTTGATCCTGAGATTTTCCCTCCCATTCATGTATCATAGGCATGGGTCGGGTTGGAAGATTTTCATTCCTTGTGCCCTCTTTCCAGTATTTAAGAATTTATTTTTTCTTTTTGATTTTTTTGTATGGAATATACACATCAATATTCATGGATCATACCTTTCGTTCTATTTCCAATTTCAACATATGATCAAATAGATATAATTTAATTCTATTTTATCTCTTCCACAAGATTTCGTAAATTGCCGACCTTATTTCAATTCAACAAGAGATCTCAATATGATCTCAGCTGGTACACCAAAAACTTCTTTCTCAGATTCTCAACCAACGGAATATGATGTGCAAAATTAGGCATAGGTATTTATTTTTGTATTACAAGGTCGCACTTGCAAGCACACAAATATGACACCATTGCACATCATACTATTCACATGTGACCGTATCACACATGCGCGCGCACAGCACTCACATTCATGGTATATTATTGTTCATGCACACAATACTTCAAATTTGAGTCAAACAAATTTTTAAATAAGGGCTAGATTTATATATAATTTTTATATGTTTATAATTTAAATTTTTAATTAAAATATGATAAATATATAATTTTTTTATATTAACATAGTAAATATATAGAGAACTTGATGGTATATAAAATTCTCTCATTTTTGTCCACATTCTTACATTTGTTTCAAAAACAAATTACTCACATGCAATTTTAACTTACTTTTTAACTTTTAATATTATTCCTAGAGTAAATTATTCAAACTATTTTTTAAAAAATGTTCACAAAACTATTTTTTAAAATGACAAGACAAAAACTAAACTAAGCAAATTATTCAAAATTACTTTTATTTCCCAGTGTGTGTGTGTGTGTGTGTGTGTATTCATTTCCTTTAATATCGTTTTTCATGCGTTACAAATCTGATTCCAGCGGTCCTATTGTTTCTATTCCCACATTGCGAACGAAAGCACAACCTGGTCATCCTCCCTACCCGATACACCTCCCATTCGCATTCACTTTAATTTTTCTTCCTCTCATGGCGTCGTCTACTTCCTATTCTACAGCCTCTACTCCTTTTTCTTTGAGGGGCTCTCCTACCCTTCACAATCCCATTTTCCCTGTTTACTCCTCTCTTCGCCTGCTTAACCCTACTGTAGCTATATCATTTCCTTTTTCTTTGCGGATCCAAAAGGGGCTTAAGGGTCAAAACCCATATCTTCTACCCAAGATTCAATGCGTGCGAGAAACCAGAGGTAATTCCTTCCTGCTATTGGAGTGAATCTATTTTGGAATTTAAGTTTGAATGGGGTTTTAGCTTTTGGAAACTGTTTTCGTATAGGAGGGACTGAATCGTCAATAAATAAGAAATGGTAAAAGGAAGATATGATGTAATGAATAGGATCGGCTTCGTATCTTCTTCTTATTTCCGCGATGTCGAAAAGAGTTTTCGCTGTGCGAGTTAAGTCTTCCTCTTTTCGTTATTTATGTTTAACTTTTATTGCCTCTTTCTGCTTTTGAAATACCCTGATTGGAATCAAAACGGGATACACATAACAATGCTTACGAAACTTCAGAATAGAATTATTACTTTTGGACATAGTGGCTGAGGTGTGACCAAGATCACTGAAAATTTAAATAAGACCTTGGAGGGGGACATTAAAACTTTTACATTGGGTTAGACACTGGAGGGGCATCTAATTACATTAACATTTTGCCTATAGAGCACATTCAATAACTACTGCTTTCATATTGTGAAATTCCGAACATGGTGTTGCTTGACGGTAATAATTTCTCATAAAGAACTGAACTTATTCATGTTGCTCTTGCATCTTGGTTCTGGTGTTCTGCAGGATGATGCTACATATGAACTTGTTCAATTTTCTGAACGCCACCTAATGTTCTTTTTATATGGCTGTAGTAAAGTGATAGCTGTGGACTGTGGAGTGATTACAAAGAGAAGAATTAGGTGACGTTCAAAAACTTGTTTCAAAGTTGGATAAAAGCTTAAACCACTTCTTTTAAGAAATCTCAAGAAGATTCAAGTTTTGAAAAAAAAAAGACGTTTTGGTTTATGCTTCTCTGAATTAGTCATGCAAAACTGCACACACATATTGTTGGTGTTGCAGTTGGAGAAAATTTGGTCATTTGAGGGTGAGTGATGGGACAGTTGATCCCTTTTAATTCATTTGTGCGCAGAACAACATGCAGAGACATGGAAGGACTAGCATATGATGTATAGATTATTACCTTAGTTATATTTGCTAAAGCCATTATATGATGCCCATCATGAATTCATGATGTTTTTTTTTAATATATATTTTTGAAACTATGAAATCTGTTGCATTATAAACCTGAAGATCCTTCTGATCTATCTGTCCTTTTCTTATTTAATTCTTTAGGAAGTTGAATGATTTCTACATGGTTGTTGTAATAGTTCTTGATTTGAGTTGCTATTTTAATTTCCCTTACTAATGATGATTATTTTATATTATGTTCCTAGTGCTTGAATAGGTTGTTTGTCAACCATTTTCTTAAATGTTGTTGTCTTCTATTTATTTGGATCTGCCTGAATTTTCATTTCTCATTCTGCTTCTGATCTAAAACTTTCTCTAATTTGTTTCCAATAGTTTCCTTGCTCACCTCCCTCCCCGCTTGCTTTTAGGACTTTGAAGCCACTTTGATAATTTTGAACCATGATTAGGCTTTGTCATCTGAAGAGATCAAAATATTGAGAAACATGTTCACACGTTTCTCTTGTTCCTGCAACACCCCCCACCCCCCAAAACCCAAAAAAAAAAAACCAAAACCCCCCTTCATTGATATTTGAGCGTTTACTGTACATCATTTCAATGTGATGGTTTTTGGTCATATCTTAGCAGGGTTGCCCTTTTATTAGTTCTAAATGCTTGTGCTCAAGGTAGTCAAAGGTGAAAGATGCCACCTTTGTGACTTGAATTATTGGATGGTCTTCTAACCACGTGAAGTTGTGTTTGTGACAGCGACGCCAGTTACCAAAGACTTGTGGGAAGCTTTGATTTTAAACAGTGAAACCCCTGTCCTTGTTGAATTTTATGCAAGTTGGTGTGGCCCATGCAGGATGGTGCACCGGATAATTGATGAGATTGCAACAGAGTATGCTGGCAGACTGAAATGCTTTGTACTCAACACGGACAATGATTTGGAAATTGCTGAAGACTATGAAATTAAGGCTGTACCGGTTGTTCTGTTGTTCAAAAATGGCCAGAAATGTGACGCGGTAATCGGCACCATGCCAAAGGAGTTTTATGTGGCTGCCATTGAGAGGGTGCTGAAGTCCTAAACAGGGTTCAGTGCTGCTGACAAATTTCCAGTAAAGTGGAATAATGCTTGGCCTTGCACGACATGCGAATTTTTGGTTGAATCTTTGGTTAGGTTTCTCAATTACCCAACATTACTGTGTTTGTACATATTTAAAATACATACTTACTTCCATAAATGGTACGACTAGTGAAGTATGGTACACCTTCTATCTCTATAATCTCCTTAGAAGTATTGCTGTTGAAATTGATTGTTGTTTTTTGGATTTTTTAAGTTTGAATAGCTGTTGTTCTTACTGAAAGCCAGTACTGATCTTCCGTGTTATTATGCTCAACTTATTTTATTAAAACCGTTGTTTCATATTTCCTTTCTTTTTTGTTTGTCGAAATTGATTTTTGTTCATTGGATATTTTATTTGACCAGATATTGTTTTTCTAAAAGCCAATACTGATCTTCCGTATTATTGTGCTTATTTCTTTTATTAAACAGTTATCTCATTTTTCTTGTTTGTTTAATTTGGCCTTCATTAGGAACTGGCATGTGTTTGAACGAGGTAATAACACAAGGACAAAATTTAGATAAAGTTATTTAAGTACTTATTATCTAATTCTTTAAATATATATATATATATATATATAACACAGAAAAGAAAAATCAACAAATCATGCTGACATTTGTATGTTTTGGGGGGGGGGTGGATATGGACATGTGCTCATAAATCTTGTTTAAGAAAAGAAAGGGTCATTTGAGTCTTAAATTTCATAATTTGAAATTAATTCAAGCTTTTTGATTAGGTCTAATATAATTTGTCATTCAGATTTTGAGTAAAAAGGACTTGACCTTGAATATTATTTTAAAAATTTTCATATATAATCTATGATAAAAATATAAAATGTCATTATTTTTAAGATGTTTGTTTGTTTGTCTTTTTTTTCTAATTGATTTTCGGTATTTTAAAGCATGTACAAATTTTTTAAGAAAGTTTTTTAAATTAAAAAATTTTTAAAGTATATTATGCTCCAGGCTGGCACTAATAAAAATTGAAAATGATCTATGTTTGGTTCAATTATTATTATTTCTTTCTTTCTGAAATCAAATCTATTCAAACTTGATCAAATTCAACTTGTGATCAAGTTGAATGTTTTAAAAATCAGATGATTTATTAAATTGAGATAAAAATTGATTTATAGTATAATAATTTGATTGAATTAAAGTCAATTTTTTAAACATATAAATATATAAATATATAATATTTTATAATTAAATTAATATATGCATATATATATATTATAGAATATTATTTAAATAAATATAAAGATTAGTTAAAGTTATTAATTCATAACAATAATTCTATATAAAATGAGTTGAGTGGAGTCTATTAAATGTCATAAATACAAGATGTCAAAAACTCCAATTTGGACTTGAAAAAAAAACTACAAAAACTATTTTGATGCTAAACGTAACTAGTTTAAATCATTTTTGTTGGTTTTTGATTAGTTTGATTATGTTTTTTTCTCAAATTTGAGGTTAAATAGATTGGGACATGACTAATTTACTCTTTTTTCGATTTTAACATTCTCAACAATTGCAACCAAAAAAAAAAAAGGTAATAAAAGACCCAAAGTCTAAGATGTGCATGTGATTGTTTTAATCTAGCTAAATCTAACTAAAGGATACACGTGTCTGCTACTCTATGTAGGCTATGCTTATAAATTCTGTATTTAGTCTCTCAATATAAATGGTAAATTTAAAGAGAGATAGAGAAAAAGAGAAAAAAGAAAGTGCATGAGGCTTACAGAGTGATTGAACAAATCCTATGCATATTTTATCTTATTCTTTTCTTTGCTTAAATTTACCTCTTGCATTTAGGGGATTAAATGCGCAAGAACAAGTTTTGTAGGCTACTATGAACTGTTTTGATGGTATCATGATTATCACAATAATTTAAATTTTTTCTTGCTTAATGTGCTATTCTATTAGAGAAAGACAAAAAGAATAACACAAACCATATATAAGGAAAAAAGAGAGAGTGTGCAAAATGCATGAGCCTTACAGGGAGAGTGAGTGGGCCTTATTTACATCCGCTCTTCTTTTATTTATCTTTCTCTTAAATTTACTTTTTGCATTTAGGGGACTAAATGTATGGGAACCAAATTGTTGGGCGTTTGGATGGTATTATAATTTTAGTTCCATGGTGATTTATAATAATTTAGAATCTTTTTTACTTGATGCACTATTTTGTTAAAGAGAGATAAAAAGAAGAGTGGCATAAATAAGTAAAAATATGTATAAAATTTATTTTTTATCTTTTCATCTACTTTTTTTAATTTTCTTTCAACAAAATAATATTTTATTTACATTAAATAAGAAAAAATTTACATTAAATTTACAAGAGATACTGTACAATTACTATTCAATCTATCTATCGGTCATAAATACTTTTGTAAAATCTTGCAGATTTGTTTTTGGTAAAAAAAAATTATAGAAAAGAAAAATTATAAATAAGGATTATCACTCAGATTTTTTTAAATATTTGAGTAGATATAAATATAAATTAAATAATTTAAAGAATAAATTACATTAATTTCTTTAAAATTAGTAAAAGTTAATTTTATAATCACTGATATTTTTTTAAATAAATAAGATATTAAATATAATTTAGGTAAATTAATATAATTTACTCTAGTTTATTTATTAATTTATTTCCTGTAACGCCGTTAATCTTGTTCCCTCTACTTCTTCGACTTCAGATCTCCGCTCTCTCTCTCTCTAACACACACACTCTCTCTCTCTCTCTCTCTCTCTCTCTCTTCCCTATCCAAATTCGCAGTTTTCCTTTTTGATTATTCAACATTAACGCATTTCTTGTGGAAAGATTTTCGGGCTCGGTCACTCTTTTGCTTCAGGATCTTCAACTTCCTCTGTAGGATTTATGTGGGCCATGCCGTAATTCCCACAGGTGCCCTTCCTCTTGTTTGTTCACACAAATTTTGACAATCAATCTGTTCCTTTTAGCTATACGGGGATTATCAATTCTGTTGAGGCTTGTTTAATTGCCCAGGGAATACTCCAATTAGCTTGACTAATCGTTTTCCTTGATTTAGTTGTTAATCATCTTTCTTACCCTTCTTTTGGATCGTAACATTCAGAATGTGAGCTTGTGGGTTTTGAGTTCTCTGCTTTTTCTTCGCAAGACTCTCATAATTATCTACCACCAAGATAACCAAGTAAGCAATAAAAATTAGCCAAAGCTGAAGACTCTGCTCTCGAACCTGTAAATATAAACAATTTGAGTGGAAGAGTGTGGTATTTATTTTAAAATATATATTTTCCCTATTAGAATTGAGCTTAATCTTGCTTTGTCATACCTAAATTGGTCAAAATATTGGTGTTAATTTTTAAAATGTTAGGTTGAAGTACGGTGTTGTAAGAAGTTTGAGAACTTGCATAGGATAAGTCTTTTGATTTGGGCTCTTAATTTGGTCATAGTAGAATCTTGATCCCACGTAGACCGTGGTGCAAGGTAAGAGTTGAGATAATTCGCTGTGGAATTTTATAGCCTACCCATTAAGTCTGAATGCAAACAATGTTCGGCAACATTCTTGGTTTTTAGGATTCCCTTATCATTGTTTAATATAGGTTAAATACATGGACTGGACTGATGAGCATTATAGGGGAATATGAAGTTTAAGGCCATTTTATGCCTTGGTTTTACTGTCTTTGAGCATCATCCAGGGTCTAGAATCTCATGCTTGCAGTTCCCTTACCATTGTTTTGGATCATGCAATCTGTAACGTAGATCAACCTTGCATCAGCTTTCTTGGCCTCTGATCTAGTGATTTTAATTCCTATTTATTAGCCCTTGTTTGTAGGCCCTGTATCCGCAGTACTGAGACTCTTGACCAGTTTCTGATTGAATAGCAGAATATTTTCTTTATTGTTTTCATTTTGCTTATTCTGCAGGTCTTGTTTCCTTTTTCCTTGCTGGTACGATGACTAGGCTTATGGCCAGGGCATCCATGCTTATAACCTTGCCATGTTCACAAGGATACGAAAAGGTTTTTGTGGGAAATTTTTGTGTTTAATGATGTCTTTGAACCATTCTGTTCAGGAACTTTTGAGAGGTGAAATGATGACGACCCCAAATAAATCTAAATCAATAGTGTCTTAAGACTTGTCAGAACAGAAGGAAAAATATATGACTGAATCAAATGCTAACTTGCTTCAATGTCATTTAAATCAGCAACTTTCTAACTCCTTGGATGGCCCAGTGGCTATCCTTTGGGATATTGAAAATTGTCCTGTTCCAAGTGATGTCCGGCCTGAAGATGTTGATGGTAATGTAAGAATGGCTTTGCAGGTGCATCCAATAATTCAAGGAGTTGTTGTGATGTTCTCTGCTTATGGGGATTTCAATGCCTTCCCCAGGCGACTCAGAGAGGGCTGCCAAAGAACTGGCATTAAACTCATTGATGTTCCCAGTGGAAGAAAAGATGCTGCTGACAAAGCTATCTTGATTGACATGTTCTTGTTTGCCCTTGACAACCGTCCACCTTCTTCTATCATGCTGATATCTGGAGATGTTGATTTTGCTCCTGCACTTCACATTCTTGGTCAACGGGGATATACTTTCATTCTTGTTATCCCTGCTGGGGTGGGTATTTCATCTGTCCTTAGCAATGCTGGTAAATTTGTCTGGGACTGGCCTAGCATTGCTCGTGGAGAAGGCTTTGTGCCCTCCTCAAAGGCTCTGGTGCCACCTTGTGTGGGTCCAACTGAGGTTGCTGGATATCTGATAGGGTGCCGTATCAATGACAACCTTGATGGACAAAATGAAGGAGAAGCTATTGTTCATAGGGGGATCTCACAGAACTACCATAACACTAAGGGTTCCTCATTTGTGTCGCAATCTCTGTGTGAATACAACAGCGGTACATTGAATGTATCTTGCTTTCCAACTGCTTTGAGGTCACATAGCCTTCCGTCCACATTGAATAATGTTTCAGGAGGACCTATATCTTCTTCTAGTGACCAAAATGAATGCCCATTGTGGGTACAGCCTGGGGATTTGAATGGTCTCAAGGGTCAGCTGGTAAGGTTGCTTGAACTTTCTGGAGGATGCTTGCTTCTGGCTCGAGTTCCACCAGAGTATCAGAAATATTTTGGGAGGCCTCTCTGTGTATCTAAATATGGGGTAGGCAAACTAGTGAATCTTTTCAAGAAAATACGCGACACATTTGCTGTGGAAGGGAAAGGGGCTTGGAAATTTGTATATCTTAAAAACTGGAAAGCAGGCCCAAGTGCACCCCCTTTCTTTCAGGCAAGCAAAGATAGGAAAGGAAAGGAGGTTCAGGAAGAGAATGTGGATATTGTCACTGCTGGTTGCTCCTCAGATGAGTTACCAGATGAAGAAAGAATAGTCATAGAAGAACGTGGTGAGAGAAGCAGCATACGAAAGGGTCACCAGGGAAAAGCAGCCAGATGTGAAATTGATGACCGTATTCTTGAGCAGTTCAAGCATGAGCTGCAAGAGATTCTCGTAAGCTATTCTTGTAGAATATTCTTAGGTTGTTTTGATGCCATTTACCAGCAACGATACAAGAAACCACCGGAATACGAGAGGCTTGGTGTGGACAAGTTAGAGGAGTTGTTTGAGAAAGTGAATGATGTGGTAGTATTGCATGAAGAACCAGTAAGCAAGAGGAAGTTCCTGGCTGCTGTGGATGGTTAGAAAACTTAGGCAAGGGACGGCTATTTCTTTTAACTTTTCTGGTGTGTTTAACTTCAATATTTACCAAGAACGGTCGGGGATTTCTTTTTCTCTTTGCCAACCTCCTCCTCTTTGTTATTTATTTTTCAAGTATCGTGAAGATGATATGCAGGGCTCATGTGCTTTTTTATTGTCACCTAGCCCTGCATGGATTTGAATCTGGTTTAAATTTTCCTTTTATTGCTTATTCTTAGTCTCTGCCACGGATCAACCACTTATACGTGTCAGGAGATATGCCTGTAGAGTAGCTTTGTCGTTTACCTTTTTTTTTTTAATGTATCATCTTTATATCAAGCGAGGTTCTATTTTCTTTACCTATGTATACAATCATTGATGTTTCTGTTCTTTACTTTCTTTACTTCCTTTTTTTTGTTTTTTTTTTTTGGCCTACACTATCTGTATACAAATATTCAGTAAAAGGTAATGCGAATTATATTTTATATATATATATATATATATAAGATTTCTCATTCTACGTCTGTCTTCACTACTAGTCCTAGTAAGATATACGAGTCTTCATAGAGATATTAGTTTCCTATTTTTGAACCATGTTCATTTTAGGGTGCTCTATTTAGAGAGTTTAGTGGGTTGACTTTAGCTGGATCATGTGGTGTACAAATGCAAGATCAAGCCCTTTCTGAGAAGGCTTTGTACAGGTAATGAATCGGATACTTGGTATGGAATCTCAAGATCTAACTTTTTTCTTTTTTTAATACTTTTTTTGGCTTCTCAAGATCTAACTTAAGATCATAACGGTTGTGCAACTCTGGCACTTTGGGTACTGATCCAGAAGGGAGAAGCAAGATGCATATCTGTCACTGCAGTCAGTTTAAGTTGTAATCGAAAGTCTCTGCAATTAATGATGGATTCAACGGTAATTTTGAATATGGTTAGGAAATTGTATAGAGTATTCTGACCCGAATATGGGTAGGTTTGGACTGCTTCTCAATTTGGAATTCGCAAATATGGTAAATTTTAAGAGAAAGACTCAACGTACAAAAAATAAATAGATCAAATCAAAGAGATATATGTAATATAACTTTCACTGGTGAATACATACTTATGTTTCTCCATAATTTGTTTGGCCTACTTATTCTTTTAGATTGAATTTATTTCAGAATTATTTAAATTTCAGTACGACGGAAAAGGCTTAAGGTAAACATGCATATATGCATTGTAGGACTTGGTGGATCGGAGGTTGCCGATCATGGTTAAGAAAGTTACAGAATTTATATATTCCGATTTCTAAAATATTCATTAATGTAATTATAGAGCCCTGAGCTTCCACTTAGGCAAGCACAGAGGAAGTTGCATGTCAATCAATTTGAAATTGCCATCAGAAAAGCGGTGTAATCTAAAGACTATTTGCCACGTTTCTTATGTTTAACCTCTTGTGGCAGTGGAAGGATTGGTGCAAAGAGATTACAAAATATCTCATCTCTCCAAAAATGTTGACATTTGGACACTTTTACATTTATCCCTCCTTTTAAGGGAGTGTTTGATTTGAGGATTTTGGAGGAAAGGAAAGGGGAGGGCTTCCCCTTGTTTGATATGAAAAAATTAGGAGGGAAGAGTTATTTTGCCTCCCCTCCTCTCCAAACTTTCCCCTCCACAAGTGGGGGGTTTTGGAAGGGTGAGAAAATTTTTAATTTCATTTAACTAAATTGTCCCTACCTTGCTTTCACTTAAAACATAATATAGATTTTATTTTTTTTAATGGGGTTTAAGATAATTTTTTATGAAAATAAAAAATATTTTTAAATAGAAATAAAAAATTATTTTTTATAATAAAAAGTAGGAACAACTTTTTTTAATAAAAATATCTTAAAAACAAAAAAAATTAATTCTAATATTATAAGAATATAATTATCCATTAATCTCTCCCGTCCCCTTCCCTTCCCTCCAAATCAACCAAACAACATATCATTAAAACTCCTCCCCTCCCATCCCCTTTCCTCCATTAAAATCCCTCCCCTCTCCTCCACTCCATTGAACCAAACACTACACGGAATTTAAAGTCAGTATATGAGAGCTTCCCAACAATTTCTGTTGCAGCCAAAACATGGATATTGACCTAGATACAAGACACAACATACAACAAAACTATGTAGTGTCCAAGTGGAATTTGAAACATCATATCGTGTCTAATGGAGACAAAAATACGAGATCCAATATGATATGGACACTACGACACAACTAAACTATGTAGAGCTCATAATGCAATTGAAAGTGTCACATTGTATTTGATACGAGCATGAGACACAGTATGGCCCCATTTTGAAGTATCAGCGCTATATATCACCGCTGATGAACCTAATGATTGATTTAAGTTGAAAAAATATTTTAAGAGGACTGTGGGGATCCTGTCTCAAGTAAAAAGCTTCTACTGCAATATGACCTGGATGTACTTGAAGAAGAAGCCAGATACCTTCCATCTCCACTGTGAAAATTTGGTTCATTTCCTTGTACTTTTCCCTTGCTTCTTCTGCCCGCTTGCTGATTTTCTTTATATTCTTCATCTTCAACAGCTTGTAGAAATCCACTGTGCATTGGTTCTGAAGTCTCGTACAGAAGCCTAAGGACCTGTTTTATTGAAGGCCTTGCCCTGCCTTCTCTCTGGGTGCACCATCCTACTATAGAAACTACTGTTTGGAGCTGATCCAAATCAAAAGATTCCCTCACATTGGGGTCCACTAACTCCATCAATCTTAATTCTGACTCCATGTATGGTTGTGCCCATTCTAGCAAATTCTTATTATCTTGAATTGCTCGTCTTCCAGTCACAATCTCTAATAGTAGCACACCAAAACTGTAAATATCGCTCTTTTCGCTGAGTTCTTGAGTAACCGCATATTCAGGATCCATATAACCTAGAATGCATTTTACATCAAGACTTCATCAATATCAACGGAAATTCCTGTTCAATGATTAGCCTATCGCAAGAAAGAAACAGGGAAAAATAGAAGAAAAATATCAAGAAGAAAAGAATTCGACACCTGGAGTTCCCCGGACGTCAGTATTTACTGGTTCGAAGCATATAGAACCATCTTTGGAAGCATGTGCCAGGCCAAAATCAGCTAACTGTGAAGCAAAGTAATGCAGGAAAATGGAAATTAGTCCGCAGCATCTAATGAGGCAGTTTTCATTTTGCATTATTCACATGTGAACATCTTATTTTACGCTGTTTAGAATTGCGTGCAACAATCATAATATGATATATAATTAACTAGCAAAATGCAGGCATGTAGGCAATTTGATTCTGACAGTTATCGAACCTTTGAAACAAATTTCTCATCCAGTAAAATGTTGCTAGACTTAATGTCTCTGTGGCACAGAGGAGGATCACAATAGAAATGAAGGTACTCCTGCACATGCAACCAAAAAAACAAATGAGAATGAAAAAAAATTTTACAGAACACAAAGAAAAGAAAAAGAAGTAGACAGCCCTGATAAAGTTTAATATAAAAACAATCTATCATACTCAACAAATTACCAGTGCATTAGCCACGTCAATGGCAATTTGGATTCTAGTTCGCCAACTTAGAGGTGTTTTACCAGGGGCTGCACAAAATGAGAGTGAATTCAATACAATAAATGACATAAGATTGAGGTTTTTAGAGGAAACTACCCATTTCATTGGGCTGTTTTGTGTGATACTTTAATGGTAATATTTTGCTGTAAAATGTTGATTATTTTCATTCTCAATATTGCTGAAACAACTTAAGAACACATGCTTCCTAGAAATATAGAAAAATACACACACACACACACACACACAAAAAAGATGCACATGAACATGCACATAGAGGTTTCATTTGTGACCCAACCAGATAGTGTCCTCAAAATAGTACTTGAAAAAGTATATAGATATGGAGACTTGAAGTGCATACATACAATGAAGATGATCTTTCAAGCTTCCATTTTCCATGTATTCATACATCAGAAACCTGCCATGAGACATGCAGAAGGGCTTGATTCATAGGTATAGATGGTCAAGGAACACAAGCATGCAAACACAAACAAGTACCTCTCATGTTTTTTAGTGCAAAATCCTCTTAATGCAACCAGATGGCGGTGATGCAGCCGAGCAAGAAGCTCTATTTCTCTACAGAACCCATCCTCCCCCTGCTCTGACGCTTTGTCCATACGCTTTACTGCTGCCACTAAACCATCACTAAAATGAGCTTTATACACTGTTCCAAATCCTCCTTGCCCAATCATGGTGCTAAAATTATCCGTAGCCTTCTTTATCTCACTGTAATTGAATTTTCGAAATGTAGATGAAGGGCCTGTGTAAGTCCCCCCCCCCCCCCCAACCAAAAAAAAAAAACACACACACACGCACACGAAAGAAAGAAAGAAGCAAAGAGAAAAGAAAATTAGAGCTGTTATGCATTTGCTATCTCCAAGAAAGGAATTAAGAACACAAGAAGCCAAAAGTATACCATCCTGAAATCTCCATGTTGCACAAGGATGTAAGGCTTTCGAAGAGGTTTTACTTAAATTATCAGGACCCTCTAGCTCTCTGCTTTTTCGACGAATTAAAACTATCAAGATTATGAGTGTCATAACTGCAACAGCTGTGACGGCAATACCAATACCTGGAATTAATGTCAAGTGGTATGAATGGTGACTTCTTTTAAGGGGTACACCTAACAACAATGGACTTGGGCTATCAGCAATCAGAGGACTTGGAGAAGCCTCAGGAGTAGGCAAAGAAGGGGATGGCTCTGAAGCTAGCATCAAAGATGTAATAATATGATCAGTTAAGTTTTAGTATATTGATCACAATACAAAGACTCCAATGTGCATGATATAAGAATACTCAATTGGGCATGGAATATAAGAGAGCAGTTGTGTCACAAATAACTGGATGAAACTGGCCTTTTTCCAGTATTTTCCAAGCATAATCTGGAACAACACAAGAATACTGTTCCCATTTCTTGCCAAAGCAAGATCCTAGACATACCAACAGCAAGGGAATTGCACAACCATGCTTGTTTTACTTAGAGGCAATGGTATAGAGAACAATCTATAACAACTGAAGTAGACAAATCATGAAATTTTATTGCTTTACATCTCACGTCAGTAAGAAAGCAACAAACAAGTCTCATGCATACACTTGTTTAAGCCTCCACATGAACCTGTGGACAAAGTCACACACACAGAAAGCCAAAGAGAAAGAGCATTATAACAAGTCTCTTATTATTACTGTTCTTACCAGCAGGCCCAAGAAGACCTTGAACCCCAAAGAAACAGCTTGCGATTTCAATAGTAGATATTTCATCAACTTGGCTTGCCAGTGCAGTAAAAGTGGCATCACGGCATGTACTTAATGTGATATTATCTTCTATACCTATTAGATTATGTAGGTAACCAATGCCAGCATTCAAACATTTCTTGCAATTACTTTCCTCTACAAGAGGCACTTTACAATTTTCTGTGACCTCTCCAAATCTGGGAGATTGCAGCATCTGTGTGACAGTAGTTCGACCTTTACACTCATAATTAACTGGAATTTTTGTCCCAAAACCACAGAAAACAGCTGCATTTCGTGGAACTCCATAAAGTTGCAAGGTCTCAGATATGGTCTGGAGGCAGATGTCAGAAGTATTTGGAGTGACCCCAAGGTTGGTTGTTGCATTTGCAAATCGAGCAACAGAAACTGCAATATTAGCGTTAATGTAGCGGCAACATTTATTTCTGTCACCTTGGTTGGAGCAGACAGAGGATGCCAGTGTAAAGTTTGAAGTACTTAAATCCAAAGGGCAATCTGCAAAAGCAGCAGCAATATGAGATTACTAGTCTCATTTTTAAATCCATCACCAGCAATGCCAATCTTTTACCACCAGTACATTACAAAGCTTGACTACCTCTCACATAATAGGGAAAACAAATGAGAAGGTAGCATTAAAGATTAAAAATAACAAGACTTCCCATGATTTTATAAATTAATTTCCCCTTCAGAACATAGTTATAATCAGACTGGATCAAGTTATAGAACTTACACAACATCATTTAAGAAACCGAATAACACTATGGCAATGCCATAAAGTCATCAGTACACCAGAATTAAATATACAACATTTACCAATAAAAAGTACAGCAGAGAATGCAAGACATGCAGGGGTTTCAGCAGACTCATCCAATCACTAGTCTAGAATATGTGATACAATTAAAACTATGCTTCAAATGCAAACTAGGTGTTCACAAACTTTATAGGTTTATAGTTATATGATCACCCAACAGTAGTAACTGTTATTTACAGGGCATGGAAGTTTCAACTATTGCAATTCTGATTTGTATGTTACCATATTAGTGGCAAAAACTCTATTCATGGCTACAAGTTCGTTAAGATACTTCTTCCTGCCTTCAAGCAAACCTTTACAAATGACTATAAGTTCAGACTTCAGACATTTATTAGGTTATAAGCACAAAGGGGTAAACAATCACAATTATTGCAAATGTGCAAATGTGGCACTAATATTAAATAAAACAAGGCTCACACAACCAATGCTACTCGTTCCCAGCTTCACCGTCTCTTAACCGAGATGGGCCAGAGAAAATACAGCCACAAATTTTGATTTTGCAAGGAGAATCAAGTGGAAGCAGCAAACCAATGCATTTCTTTCTCTTCTCAACTCACATCCAGAAAAAGGAGCAAGCCAAGAGGATGATAAGGCACAGCTAAGAAAGGAAAGAACTATTAAATGAACTAACCGGCCATTATTGCAGGAAGCTGCACTCCTAAAATCGCCAAAAGTCCAAGCAAGGAAAAGGCAATCCCACCGAGCATAGTTGAGTTGAACTTGAATAAGAAGAAAGTACTTCAGGGCAAATAGAGAAAAAAGCACAAGAAAGCTTATGTTAGTCCATCGGCGAACCCCTTGAATGAACAACTCCTAAAGAAGCGTGGGATGGCGCTACAAGGGTTGAGAGAGACCGGACAGCAGCTATATCAATGTCTGTGTATGACACTTGAGAGTGTGCGAGCGCGTGAGAGTGTGAGAGTGTGCTTGTTTGACTCTGAAATGACCCACTACGGGTTTCGAGTAGGGAGACTATTTCTAAATCAATGCAGGAAGGATGTGGACCCAGAACCTCATTGCGGTTGCCATTCTGTGGCCACCTTCTTTGCAAATTGAATCCTTTCAATTGGATTAGCACTCAGGCTTTGTTTGGTTAAACGAAGAGAAGAGAGGATAAATTGATGGAGGAGAGAGAATGGGAGTAGAGAGAGTTTAATAAATTTTGTTTGATTGGAGAGGAGGAGATTGTTTAGTTCTGCGGGAGAAAAGAGGAGGGGTAATTATATTTAAATAAATTTATTTTTATATTATTTTAATTTTTTTTATAAAAAATTATTTATATTAATATTTTTTTAAAAAAATTATTTATATTAATATTTTTTAAAAAAAATTATAATTTTTAATTTTTTTTTAATTTTAATTCTTGATAAAAAAATTATCTTAATTTTTATTAAATATTAATATATTAAAAAATTAAAAAAATAATAAAATAAATTATAAATTAAAAAATTTCGCTCCTCCTTCCATTTCCCTCCAAAACCCCTCAATTTGGAGAGGAGGAAAATTTGTCTCTTCTCCTCTCTTCTCTTTTCTAGGGAGAGGAGATGAGGGAATTTAATGAGTTCTATTTGGTTAGAAGGGAGGGGAGGGGAGAGGAGGGAAGGGAAGATTATTGTTTGGTTCAAGAGGGGAGGGGAGAGGAGGAGAAGTAATTATATTTGGACAAATTTATCTTTATATTATATTATTTTATTTTTTATAAAAAAATTTATTTATATCAATATTTTAAAAAAAATTATAAATTCCAATCTTTTTTATTTTTAATTCTTGATGAAAAAAATTATCTTAATTTTTATTAAATGTTAATATATTAAAAAATTAAAACATTAAAAAATTAATGAACAATAAAATAAATTAAAAATTAAAAATTCCCCTCCTCTTCCCTCTTTTCCCCTCCAATTTGGTTCAACCAAATATTTTATCCTCCTCCCCTTCCTTCCAAAAAATTTTAACCAAACACACCCTAAAGTATCTTTTAAGACAGGATATCATAGGGAAGAAGAGTATGTATAAGATTTTATTTATTTATTTATTTTATCTCCTTTTAATTTAAGAAATATTTTATTATTTAATTATTTGAGAAGATCCAAAATTCTCTTCTTCATTGGTTTCAAATTTTAAAGGGCATAGGGCAAGACAGAGAAGCCACATCTTTTGTGGTGAGATAGCAGCCGCCTTCCCAAATAGTCTAAGAAAATTTAATTAAGATTCTTAACTTTTAAAATAATTTTATTATGATTTTGAAAATTTTAATTGTAAATTTAATGAGATTTAAGTTAAAAAAATTATAAACATGTTAACTTAAAATCCCTTAACTAAAATTATCACAAAATTCTAGCAATTTTACGCAATCACACATTAATGCAATAATTTTTTTAAAGAAGTTTCTTGCCAATTGGATGAAGGTGTCGAATTTCCTAGCGGTAATAATTGATAAGTTTGAGCAGAGGATAATTTCAGAGAGTTTTATTTCTAAATGTATTTTAAAATTTTTATTTTGAATTTTAATCTGCAAAATAAAAATTTGTAAATACTTATAAGGTTAAATTACTTAATTGAATCTTAGTTTTTATTTTATTTTTAATTAATTTTTGTTTTAAAATTTATAATTAGCTTTTTTTCATGGATGATACTAAAGAGGAGAGTTAAAAGTTAATCTAATCACAAGTCAGATTCGTTAAAAATTGGGTTGGGCTCATAAAAAAATAATATTAAAATTAGACTTGGGCCTATATTTTTTTTTAAATTTTTGGACCCGAAAATTGGTTCAAAATAATTCAAGTAAGTCTGGCTCGGATTGCTTATCCTTTTGATTTTTTTTAGGGGTCTAAATCTTTTGATAGTTAATGGCTCTTTTTTTCAACCAAAAAAAAATATTATGAAGAAAAAGGCATCATCTAGAAATTCAAAAATGAAGAAATTAAGTGAGCCTGCAAAACATTTTATATTCCCAAGTTTACATTTACCAAACACATTTATGAATGAATGATATAGTATGTACGAATTATATTATTTAATAATATTTTTTTAAAAGAACATAATAATTATCCACTTTTTATAAATGCATTTGATTTTTATTTGATTTTTTATACTTTAATTACAAGACTTTATTATTTTTATATTTAACATGTATAATTCAATATCTAAATTTTAATTTTAATGATACTATCATTGAAAATTGTGTTCTTTCTTTAAATTGTATTAATAATTGATTCTCAAATTTCATTCATGAAAAAAAATGGAAGGTAGGGAAATTATGAACAATTTGGATATAATTTAAAATCTTACAATAATATAATTAAAAAAAGTTGCCTAGGCCTGACTTAAAAAAAGCTAGACCATTTTATATTTTAGTTTTTTTAATTGAACCTTTTTTTCAGTTTTTTTTTATTTATATTGTTTTTCTTTTTAACAAAGTCTATTGGACAAGATAGACTTTTCAATCTATGATCAAGTTTAGTCAAAAATGACAATGCAAAAGATGCGAATAGAGTGAGAATCTATTGGGTTGGATACAAAACTTGATTTGATTGACTTTTTTGGGTGAAAAAAAAAACTCATCACCCCATTGTAATTTAAGCTATTCAAATTTTTAAGATTTGTTCATATCAAGTTGATCAAATTTTGTCAAATTATGTTGTAAAATATGTCTTTTTTTATATACTTCAAATTACATGTTTTGTAGATTTCTAGAATTGATTGAACTAAACAAAATTGATTTTGACGTAAAATTTTATGGAAAAGTTTGCCTATATTTGATATATCATGTAATTTATACATTATCTAATAAAATTAAGTTAAATCACATAGTTAAACTCTACACAACACTTTATTTGTATGATAGAGTGATAATGACTCTCATATTTGGTTATTTCTTACAACATTATTACTTTAATGAAATACTTGTGGGACTCATTTTATTATTCATTACAATACTATTACATAAATAGGGTAATATACAGGGCCTAATTATATAATTTGATTACATTTGGTTAGATTGTGTAATATGGTATATCAAAGTATAGGTAAAATTAGGGTTGTGCATGGGACGGGACGGGACGGCCCGGGAATGGAATGAGCCCGAGGCCCATCCCGATATTGGTCTCGGGATTGAATTCAAGGCCCGAATCCCGTACTGGCCCAATAAGGCCCGATGTAAAATCAGGCCGGGATGGGATAGGGAACATTTTTCTTCCCCTATCCAGGGTGTTGATTATTACAAAGTCCATGCATCCTAGAACCAAATTAGATTAACATAGTAAAAAAATATCAATGAAATCATGGAAATCCTATTAATCTCTTTCCTATTCTAAATCTATGTGCCAAAAAGGTACTTGCTTGCACCCCTCAAGTTGCTGAATTGTCTCAATATCAAGTCCCTTGAGTTTCACCACAGACTCCACGTGCCCCTTCAGTGTCTGAAGCTCCCTCAACCTTCAAAACAAAAAACAGCACCACATTATTCAATTTGGTTCCAATATTCACCTTAAACTAAGAAAGACGTTGTATAATAATAAAGCATTGAGATTTAGTTGCCATTAATTACCTTGCAACTTCAGCACGTTTCCTTGCCTGTTCTGCAATTTCAGACAATTCTCTATAGTTGGTCTTGTCATTCATGATGCTGTCTTCTTCAGGGGGATTCAACCCATGGAGTGTGCGTTGAGCTATAGCCCATTGTGCCTCTCACTCTACCCTTCCATAGTCTTTCTTCATTGTGAAAGCAATATGCACCACAGAACACAAACAAAAACATGTCATGGATTTGATCTTTCATGTCATTCAAGAGAACTTTGAAATATATAGATATGTAGTACCCTCTTCTCAGTAATGTTATTCCTGGCCTTGCCACTTAATGCATATCGGATGATGAACTTTAGTATGTCCAAAGGAACCGAATGTAGAAGACGATGTTGTAAAGCCAAATCAAACCTGCCAAGCCCCACCTAATTCCTTTAATCCTTGCAAAGCCCCAGTTTGCATACACAGCTATTATGGTGGCAATCTAGATTATAAATTAACCAGGAAAGAAATAGCACTCCTTAGTAGATTTTTCTTTAGGAAAAAAGTGTAGAGTAAATCGGGAGTGTTAGCCTTTGAAGGATCAAATTTTCAAGAACGAATGAGCATATTAAACATTTTATTTTTGTTGAAACTCACTAGTTATGCTATGAGAAAGGCGACAACAAGCAAGAGACCAAGGCATTCAACGTAAGACCAGCTCCTTGAACGAGTGACAAAGATGAGAGCCTGACTTATTATATTCACTTGAAGGTAAATAGTTGCTATTAGCTCAGACTGGCTACCCCTAACCTGATAGATCTAACGCCAAAAGTTTTCTACCAATAATTCATCACTTTTGGCTAGGTACTCTGAAATATATCGATTAATTAAAGGAAATTATGTAAGAAAGTTTATAGCTTTGTTCTTACTGTGAAGAAATCAGATGCATGAGTAGCCCAGAAGAAGACAACAGTCATGACTGCAAGGTAGGTATCAAACACCACGCCAGTGACAAAAATCTCATTAAGCTTTCAGGAATCAGGACTTGGAGATGGCTTCACTCTGTCCTTGGAAATGGTCATGATGGTCCCGTCGTTCAGTATGGCGATGATCAAAACCATGAAAGGTGAGAAATCATATTTCCAGATAAGAGTAATGAGCATAAATCCCACATTGAGCAAAAAGAAACAATAATTAATAAAATCAATCACTTATTGGTCAAGTTAATTGCAATACAAGAAAAACAATGAGAAAAACTTCTAAAGTCAAACTACATTAACGTAAAGTAAACAACTACAGATTTAAAAACATAAGAAACTAAGGAATATATCAAACAATATGATAGTTATTTGCTCATACTTTTAAAATAATTCATATTTTAGAAAAATTCAACATAATCATATATTCATCACTTAAATCAAAGTATTAGAATATAATTACAAAAGTAGTCCATTTCAAAAGACACACCTGACACCTCTCAACAACAGAAAAACATCATAAATAAACATGACATGGTAATGATCTAATGGCTTACTAACATAAAAATCAATTCGAGCACTTCCCATCCATTATACTTTTCAGGCTCAATGTCAATATCTGCAACCAGCCCTATAAAAGAATATTAACTACAATAAATATCATAATTATCTCTGAGTAACAGTCACGAGCAAAACCAAACAGTATGAGTGTATGATAGATTATTAAAGATGAAGCTGGCAATTCAGATGTGTTTAAGCGTCTGCCACTGCTTCATTCGCATAACCAACACATGGTGATAGTAACTACCCCATGCAAGCATCAATACACTGAAACATCTGGTTTCCCCTTGCCTGATGGTAGCCACATCAAGAGATAGCTTATGACCTGTCAGTATTTGATACATAGTTTAAACCTTTTATCATCATATAAAATAAAATATTGTTGAATTTATAACATAATAAGGATCTTATCAAACATAATTATTCAAACTTTATAAATTCAATGCATAAATCATTCAAAACTAAATTTAGCACTAAATCTCAATTTTATCAAACACGGCTAAGATTTCATACTCCATCTAAATGAACAAGCGTTTGATTCAATGCGGACCAAGAGACATGCTTTAGACTATCAGCTCCTTCCAGAAAATCACACCAAGAAAGGTCACCATTGCGCAGTTTCATGCTAAATCCAGAGCCTCTAGTTAGGATGACTACAGCCATAGGCAACTCAACATTCACAATTCTCCTACATTTGTGAAGCAACAACTTGAGGCATGTTATTACTGAGAAACAAAGAAGAGGTGACAACTCAACTAAAGGGCTACTGCTCTGGCTAGTAACAAGGAACCTCACCTATATAAGGGGAGGGTTTTGTCACCACGAGTAATGAGATCCCAATAGATGAAAAAGGGAAGGTGAGGGAAGAAAAAGCTATGAAAAAAGTAAATAGCTGTCACACTGCAATAGGCTACACTACACTGCAATATCAAACATACATGTTATGAAAAATTGTAGAAATTTAAGGTTTAATGAGCCTCATAGGACCATAGTAGCAAAAATGGACAAGAATCTACAAAGGAATCAAAAGTCAATCTGAATGAACAAGATCAAATGATCAAGACAAGAAAGACTTACGCAGAAGTAGGGAGAAAATGAACAAAAAGATCCCAGCACATGAGTAAAGTATTAATAACTTGCAGTGATGAGGATACACAGGAAATAACTAAATTGCCAATATTAATACAGGCTAGCAAAGTAAAGGGAATACAGAAAAAGAAGGCAAAAAAAAAAAAAGAAAGCAAGAAAGAAAAGGATAAAATAAATAGCTGATAGGGATCCAAGTATATAGTATAACTATAAATAGGTCAACATTGTTGCAGCCGCAAGATTCTGAAATGTTCACTGATCCACATATGGAACATATATGTGCAAAATGATCTAGTATACAGGAGAAACAGATCCCAGAATATCATAAAAGAAGCAATTGACATGTTCAAACTTTTAGCATATCAGCATAACATCATTTTTAAAACAAAAATACATGTTCCCAACATCAAAAAGTCAAAAATATGAAGAGTTCAAAATACAAATACAAGCTAAATAAAATAACAAAAACAGTAACACATCAGGTGACATTCTGAACAGTTTTAGAGGTTACTCCTGAAGCTCCTGAAATATCAACAAAAAGTAAATATTATTTTGGAAATTATGAAATTAAAATCAAAGGGAGTAATCCAATGAATATCATTATATTATTGTTAAAGTATAAAGCTTACCAGATTCCATAAGACTCTCAAACTCCTCATATTGATCAAAGCCACGCTCCTCAAATCTAAATATTGTGGGGGATAGCCAATTTTGGGTGCAGATGAGTGCTTCAACCATTTTTGGTGATAATGAACTCCTAAAAGTATCAAGTACACGACCACTAGTGCTGAAGGTAGATTCAAATGCCACAGTTGACATTGGCACAGCTAACATATCACGTGCAAGAGAAGAAAGCACTTTATATTTTTCAATATTTTCTTTCCACCATGTCAAGACATCAAAAGAATGATGATCTTCAACTAAATCATCTGCAAGATACTTTTCCAACTCTGTTCTTTGATCTGAGGTGACTTTCATTTTACTCTTGTTAATGTTCTATGCCTTTTTTATCCTTCCAGGAGCAAAACTAGATAGCTGCACTCCTATATCCCTTCTACTTAAGTCACAACAATCTTCAGAAACATCTTGTGATTCTTCAACAACCCCCCAGCACCAGCGTATTCACCATACAGATGATACAATGCATTTGTAACCTTTTTCTCCATGGCCTCACAAAGATCAGGATTAGGATATATCTCTCCAAAGGTAGTTCTCACAAAAGCAAGTTTATATCTCGGATCAAGTATCACCCCTAAGACTAATAAAGGGTTTAGGTTCTCTGGCTTCCCCCAATTCTTATCATACTTACTCTTCATTTTTCCAGCCATATCTCTAATCAAAGGATCATCTACTGTAGAACTAGATATTAACATATCCAGAATTGTTGCAATGTCATGAAAACATGCATTTGATGTCACGTATAATGATCCAGACAACCTCAATGTAATGTCATAAAAAACCTTCAAAAATTGAACAAATACTGAGGCATTAAACCAATCAGAAGGTTGAGGAGGACCAATCTGATGGCCATCTTCTTTAAAATACACACAGTACCCCTCATCTTCATCTTCTATTCTCTCAAATACTCGTTGAAACTTCAAGGCATGTTCCAACATCAAACAGGTGGAATTCCACCTTGTCGAAACATCTAAGCAAACAAGACTTTTTGACTCTATTCTTTCATTTTGAACAAAAGTTTTGAACCTCTGAAATCTTGCAGGAGAAGACCTCACATATCTTACAGCATTGCGAATGGCAAAGATTGATTCATTCATATCTTTCAATCCATCATTCACTACCAGCTCAAAATATGAGCACAACACCTCACATGTAAATAATCTCCATTACATACTAACCCGTTCCAATTTTTTAATCGTTTCTTCAAATAAGCTATGATTGTGTTATTAGAGCTTGCATTATCTACAGTTATTGTGAAAAAATTTTCAATCCCCCATCCCAAGAGACACTTTTCAATTGCCTTTCCTATGATGTCACCCTTATGATTTTCAATTATACAAAAGTTCAGGATTCGTTTTTGTAACTTCCAATTTTCATCAATAAAGTGAGCTGTAAGACACATATAGTTAAAATTTTGAATTGATGTCCATATGTCTGTAGTGAGGCAAACTCGGATACATGATTTTTTTAATAACTCCTTAACTTTCTTAGATCCATCCTTAAAGAGTTTTAAACAATCTCTAGTGATTGTGTATCGTGATGGAACTGGAAACCTAGGCTTTAAACAATGGCTATGCTTTCGAAATCCATGCCCTTCCACAATTCGGAAAGGCATCTCATCACATATCACAAATTCAGCTAGAGCCCTTCGACAATCATCTACGCTATAAATGTGAGGGACCAAAGTTTTTTTATGAGCAATCCCCCCTGAAACATCTTCCCCAGAAGACTCACTGTATGCTAACATGGTTTGATTAATCGGCCTATATGTGTTCTTCTTGCATACTTTAACATGTCTATTCAATCCACTTGTTCCATGTTTAATTGGGTGACACAGATAGGAAACTTCACAATATTTACATACAGCTCTATGTTCCCCACCCGTTTCACTCAATTGAAGTTTTTTGAAATGCTCCCAAACACTAGACTTGTTTGCATAAGGTTTTCTCTTAGAACCTATAGTTGTGGAATCAGTGGCTGAAGCAGAGGCTGCAATAGTATCTGAGGTTGGGGAGTCTTAGGTAGGAATACTAGTAGATTGAGTTTGGGATTGAAATTGGGATTGACCTTGGGTTTCTTGAGTTGTTTGATCTGCCATTATTTCCTTTGTCCCTACAAAGTTTATAGACAATAATAATAGGATTTTAAGCCTATAGAACAACATCTCAAGCATTGGAATTAAAGAAGCTCAACATGGGTATTTTAAAATCTTTATTTGCTATTGAATTGAAGTATCTTGACATGATAGGTTTATTTCTTTATTTTCCATATGCCAGAAGTAATCCAAAGCAGATAAACCACCAAAGCATGTTTGAATTATATCATCAGAGAATGTTCAGAATCTCTACATCTCTCTCTTCTTTTTCTCTAAGTTTTTGACATATACAAACAAATTTTTCTCAAAAAAAAAAGTGCATAACATAACAGAGAAACAGTTACTCCCATACAATAACCATAGCTATCAATTGTAGAATAACCATCCTCATCAAAAAAATTTATAGTTATCTATCTAGCTACAACTAAAACCCAGCACACAAACAATGTGTATGTAATATACCCAATGTGAAGCTTACCAATCCTGATAATGAGATTTGCAGTGCACGCGTTCTAATTGGCTCTCAAATTGTATTAGTCACTTTGGATGAGCTTTCTTACAGTGCAAAATCCATACGTCTCCCAAGCAAGATTAGGACTCAGGAGACTACAAGACTGAAGAGAGATGAGACTCGAAAGTCGAAAGGGAGAGATTAGGTTGCGAGCAAGTGACTGAGAAAGGAAAGCTTCTTTATGGACTACAGCTACCAATAACCATCGTAGCATAGCTAGACCATCTCAATGACTCACCAGAGTGCCGTCTATCGCAGAATCATGGATTTAAGGGAGGGATTCCCTTCGTGACTCCGTTGTGAGATTGGAGAGGGATAGAGTCACGGAGGGAGCGAACGGTGAGGAGACCGAGCTGAGCTTGCTATTTGTTTGATTAAGGGAGGAGGGGTTGTTGTTGTGGCTTCATCGTGGCTCCGTTGTGCGTTTGGTGAGGGATAAAGTCGAGGGAGCAAACAGCGAGGAGATCGGGCTGAGCAAGCTTATTTGTTTGATTAAGGGAGGAGGGATTATCGCATCATGGCTTCGTCGTAGGCCTCGTGGCTCTGTTGTGCGTTTGGTGAGGGGATAGAGTCACAGACTCACAGAGGGAGCGAACAGAGTGAATGGCAATGGCGAGGATGAGCAGGGAGACCAGGCTGACTAAAACGCAAAACCTAGTTTTTATTTTATTTTATTAAGTACCTCAGGCCGGGACGAGTTGAACTGGTTGGAAGACTCATCTCGAAGCTCGTCCCGACCCAAGGTTCCAGCCCAATTTTCCTTTTTTATATGTCCCATTTTTCATTTTTCCCTATCCCAACCCGGCTCGATATTATTGGGTCGAGTTGAATTCTTCGGGCTTTTCGGGTCCTGCACAGTCCTAGGTAAAATTTTCTCAAATTTTATCATTGTGAATTCATTAAACATTTAAACTCACATTTGGAATTTTTTATTGGCCTTGTACGACCTTTTTGAGTTTTTGTTTTTTAGCTACTAGTGTGGGAATCTATCTACCTGTGGAAGTTAGTTTGTCTTCCTTTTTTGGGTTTTGAGTTCCTTTTTTTTACAAAAGCAAAGGAAAAAAAAACCTTTAAATTTGGTTGAAATTAGGGGTGTACATGGGCAGGGTCGGGTCAGGATGATGCTTGGCCCGAAACCCAACCCGATTAGGGTCTTGGACATATTTTTATGCCCGTAGTTGGGCCCGACCCGAAGAAGCCCGATTTTAGAGCGGCCCTAATAAGTAGGGCTGTACATGGACAAAACCAAACTGAACATTTAGTATGTCTGATACCTGACCCGATTAAGACATGAAACTTGTTTTTATATCTGTGACTTTACTCAACTCTAATAAGTCTAATTTATGTTGGGATAGGGCGGGTTAGGGCCGCTCAAACTAATTTTTTTTTAATGAATTGATACTTGTAATATAAAAATATTTTTACACAAACTTATAGGCATATATTTCAAAACAATGGACTTTTAGAACTCTTATATTTGTATCAGTAATAAAAAAATAGTCTAGTATTATCAAGTAAAATATAAGATATACTAATATAATTAGTCTTAGGTAAATATATATTTTTTCATTATTTAACAAAAGAAATATCAGTAAGGATTCACATCAATGATAAAAATAATTAAGAAGTAAAGAATATTTGCGTAAGTAATAAAAATTGCAATATGCAGAGATAATTAAATGAAATAAAAAAAATAAGATGACAAGATATTAATAACTAAAAAAAAAAGTAACTATTAGAGCGAGTTGGGCGGAACATACTTTCGCCCGTAGCCCGGCCCGGCCAGGCCCGAAATAGTCTTATTTAAAATCATACCCATATATACTTTTAGCCCAACCCAACCCGGCCCGATTAGACCGAGCTAGGGCGGGCCCCTAAGGCCAATCGAGCCGATGAACACCCCTAGTCGAAATCATCTTTTTTTTTTTTTAATATGATGAGATTTACACACACCTGAAAACAAGCCATCACTTTACCTAAAATTCTAGCAGTTATACCCATCTAATGTAATTATTGTTTGAAAGAAATATTTGCTAAATGGACAAGGCGTAAAAAAGTCTAAGCCGTACCAAGTTTAAGTAAATTCCTATATTTAATTTATATTTATTAAATTAAAAAATTATGTATGAAAATATTTCAAAAAAAAAAGAAGGTATCAATAATGTAGATGTTAAGACAAATATTTGTATCAAACTTGACTAATGCTACAAAGGTTATTTTTTTTATTTTTTTGGTTAATTTTAACTAATCAACCATTACCATGAATTACGTTAAAAATAAATTGTGCCATTTTCTTCATCAATCTTTAGTCAAATGACTTTATACCCTCTGTTTTGTAGATTTAAATTTTTGTATATGATAAAATACTCTCTCGTCACTCATCGGTCATCATAAAATCAATATATGAAGCAAAAAAAAAAGAGGGGGGGGGGTAAAGTATTCATATAGTCATATAGATAAACGAAAAATCGATGCTTTATCTTCACTTCTAACTTCTTTGTCAATGGTAATACTAAAGCTTCACTTAAGTGCTTTTGCTTCAATTTTTTTTTTATTTTTAATTTTTCTCGTTCGGACAAGTGAGATTTAAACGAACAACAGCATAATGAATGGGTAAGAAAATCATTAGTGTCAGATTCAGACAGATAAATATGTTTTCTTAATTCTTAAAAATTAAAGCTTAATGATTGGAGACAGAGTGATAATAATTGGATTATGGGGTTTGAGGTAGCTAGCTTATAGATTATCAAGCATGAGGAATGATTGGTCTCATGTTTCTACAAATTCGTGTTTCAATTTGGGTGCTGGCAGCATTAGGATATGTTTAGTATGAAGTTGTAAAAAAAGAAAATATATAAATAAAATAAAATAAATTAAGGTATGTAAAATAAAAAATAATTTTTATATATTTATTTTTTAAAAATATTTTGATAATTAAAATAATAATTATAAAAACATAATAAATATTATACAATTATATAAAAAAATACGTTGGCATTAATGTTATACCAAACGAGAGGTTAATTGTATTATATAGTTTGGTGAGAAGCCAACAAAGCGTCACAAGCTCAACAGCTTATAGTCTGAAAGGTCTCTATCAGGTCAGCTCCTAGCTAGTATTCAATGTTTGAGGTTACAGCACATACTATCTCCATTTCATTTCTCTCAATTTTTTTTATTAATTTTAAGAAAATAAATATAAAATATGCAAAGTTTATTATTTAAATCAGTCATATATATTTAAATAAAATTTATTATTTAAATGGTTTATACTAACATTTATTATTTAAATCAGTCATATATATTTAAATAAAATTTATTATTTAAATGGTTTATACTAACATTTATTATTCAAATGGTTTATACGTATTTTATATTTATTTGTTTAAAATTAATAAAATATAAAAATTCAAACTCTTAATCTTATGGTAGCATTCTCGTGTAGTCTCACTGTGTAGGTTCACTCATCAGTATTTGACACTTATAGTTAAGGAAAAATTACAGTTTAAATATTAGATTGAAGATATTTATATTTAAGAATTTTAAATTTTAAAATTATTTAAAACAATTTGAGGATAAAGAATTTAAATTACACAAAAAATTTCAGTTCAAAACTTTAGGTTAAAATTTTTAGTTTTAGAGCATTTTAGAATAATTTTAAATTTTAACATCTTTCAATAAAATTATATTTAGTTTAAGGTTTCAAACTATAATTTTTATATAATTTGGGACAATGCTATATTATATTCATAATTATATTATTTTTTATTTTATTCATTTGCTGGCTCAACATAAATAAGTAATAGTTTGTATCTATATATTTTTTTAAAAAATTAGGTATATTTTAAGTAATTATTATCAAATTCTTCTTTGATAAAAATATAACATATGATTTTTTTTATAATGTCACTATCACATAATTCACTTTTTCAAAAGTGACTTCTTATTCTCAGCATTTGTATTAACTTGTTTTTAACATGTAAACTTAATTGATAACGAAAATTATTTTAGAGAATTACAATGAGATACCTTAAGATTTAAAAATAGAGGACCAAAATTGATATTTTTCAAAGATAAAAATATTAATTCATCCAAAAAAAAGTTTCATATGTTTTCACTAATGAAAGATATGATAATAAAGACATAAAAAATTTTTCTTAAATTTGAGATTTTATGTGACCTGTCCATGTTGTGCTGCATAACTTAAGGTGGTCACAGCCCACAGATTGGGATGGAGTCTGAACTGGAGAATGTCTGTTTCAGGCCATAAATATATAGTATATTGTCAGTGGGTACTCTGGAATACTCATAGTTTATTATGCTAATTCACTTGCTATTAGTATTATATTTAAAAAAATATCTCTTTCACAAGAACTTCATTTGACATTGTTTTGTGCTTTTGCAAAGCCAATGAATCTTGGTCCTCTCAAAGGAATCAAATAAAATAACTGATATTGTTACTAATTAATTAATGCTCCCAACAAGATTGTTTAGAAAATAGGGAAATGCCAACTAGATAGGATCAACATAATTAAAATTAAATTATATATATATATATATATATATATATAAATGAAATTCCATACCAATATCACTGACCTTTTTTTTTCTTTTTTGGGGAAAGGATTCCCATCTGATCCATGTAATACTTTTTTATTGCTTTTTTCTGTTGGCTTTCACGATGGTTTTTTTTTTTTTTTGGGGTAGAGAACTCCTATTAGTGTGTATTCTTGACAAGTTACAAACTATACATAATTATATTTTCAAATTGCTATTCTCTTTTTGTTGAATTCAAATAGAATTGATGTTCAGTTATTCACACTTATAATTATAAGAGTAAAAATGCATTCACTTTTCTTAGAAGTTTGTTAAACCTAAACTCGATTTTATCTTTGTTTTACAAATTATACCAATATTAAGATTTTAATGCATTAGGTCAATATAAAAAATATATACCTTTAAAATTATTTGAAATTGGAACTTAAGTTAAAGTATAAAAATACCCTTAACTTTTCTTTTTGGTCAAATAAAATTTTCCTTAAATGAAATATCAGAAAGAACATTTGATAGTGTCCGCCGTCAATGAAGGTCCAACACTAAGCTATGGATAATTATAGGTGGAGTATAAATAAGGTATTATAGCTCTTATTTCTAGACTCTTCATAAATATATTTTTGAAAAAATTACAAAAAGATTTTAAATTTATAAAATTTATAGTTAAAGACTTTATCACAATCAAGTCATTTCAAAGTTACAATTTTTTTTTAAATATATATATTGTAAATTTAAGATCTTTAAATATAATTTTTCTTACATTTTTTTTTTCATCTTTAGATCTGCATGTTAGTGGAGAACAAATTCAAATCTCATCTCTTTTTTCATTGGATCCTTAAATCACTATACTCAAACTTATTTACCTGAAAAATTTTTAAATAATCAAAATTTTCTCAAGTTGAGACTTATTTATGCTAAAAATATTTATGTAAAATTGCAATAAAAAATAAAACGTTTCAAATAATTATTAATATAATTAAAAGCACACATAATGTCTTTTGGGTAGTTCCATTAAATTCTTGGAACGTCTCCTACAGCCTTTCTTCTTTTTTGTTGGAATGAGAGAGCACGAACGAAAGGAAGGTGACTTATAAGAGTTTGTAAATCCTTTTGTTAACCAAAAGAGTTATCTGTTTGGTGGTCCCCCAAATGCAACATATTTATTAGGGAGAATTATAATAAATGATCAAAAAATAAAGATATTTATTTTTAAAAATTTATTATTATTTATTTTAAGATAATTATTATTAAGTTTAATAATAAATTATTGAATCTAATGGTAATAATCCTTAAAAATAATTTTTTTTCTTCTTAATTCTTAATCGTAATTTCCCCTACTTATTATACCATGTAGCAGGCCAGTTATTTAGGGTATTTTTGTCCCATCCAAGCCCTAGTTGCTTTTACAAACGCAGACATTTCAAAATAAGGGTCCATTAAACTCATTTGAAGTAAGAGCCAATCAAATTAGACATGTCAAATTTTTTATGTTAAAAAAAAGGCTCTCTAAACAACTAATTGATGTATTTTAGAACTTCTTTAAATATTTTTAAGGGTAAAATATAGTTTAATATTTTGTAATTTGATCTGATTTTACTTTGATATCTTATAATTTAAAAATTTACAATAGAATAATAGGAGATTTAAACTACTAGTATGTTGATATCTTGTAATATTATTTCATTAACTTGTTTACAAAATTCTTTAAAAGTTGTTCTAAATTTCTAATTTTATTATGAAATTCCCTTATTTTTCAACGCATTGAATCTCAAATTCAACACACACTATAATATCCATTAAACTTTTCCCTTAAATAAAATTCTTAATTTTGTCCCCAATTTTGATCTAAATTCTATTTTTTTTTGACAAAATCCTTAATTTCTTATGCATAGATGGTGGCAATTTCTTCATTGATCAATTGAAATCTCAAATTTAACACACAATATAATAGCTCCAAAATTTGCCCTTTAAGATGAAATCTCTAATTATATCCTTTATTTTGCTCTAAATTCCTAATTTACTTACCAAATTTATAATTTGTCTTGTTGACCAACAATTTCATCCATTTTTCCTTTGCAAATTTTCAAATGTAATTTTAGTAAAACAATAATATTAGCTATCTATATTGTAGTCTCCGGTGGCCAAGTACTTGTATCCTGCATTGGCTTTGTTTATAGGCTAGGATTGTTGATTCATACAACTAATCTATCTCAAAATTTTACATTATTCTTAGGATAAAATCTAAGTATAATTTTTTGGCAAAAAAAATAAAATTAAGCACAACTTTTAGGCATTTGTTATTGAGTTCTTCAATGAAAAATAATAAATGAATTTTTTTTACCATTTAACTTTAAACGATTGAATAATTTAAATATTTACTCAATATGTTATAATTTGATTGAAAATTTGGTAATAAACACTTAAAAAGTTTTATTAAGTTTTGTCATACTCCTAAATTATTCTAAACAAATAAGCATCATTCATTGATAGAGTTGTCCAGGCCCACTTAAACTAATTTTCACTCTTCAAATACTACGTGATTTTTAAATCATATACATATTTTTATCAATATCAATATGATCGGAACTTCTTATAAAGAAGAGCTTAATAGAATTTGAACAGTAGAAAACCAGAGCAATGGAACAAGCAAGAGCTTTTAATATAAATTTATCTCAAAATCCCCATACTCTTAATTTGTAGTTAAAGTTTGAGGAAAACTCTATTTTCCTCTTTACGAAAATTCAAATTAAAAAATTTACTCATATGTTAGGAATTAAAAGAATTGCTATTTCTTAACTTTTTGTTGCTATACTTTACTAATTAATATGCCACTATCATTCTAGTGATTTCGATTTTCACACAAATTAAGGCGATAGTGATAGTAATTAAGATGGTGGATTAATGTTTATTAGCCGGCAAAAGGTCAGCGTCAGTATCAATCAATTTCTGGAGTTGAAATCGTGGATGACCCTTATCATAATCATTTAATACGAAAAGACGTGATTGGTCCACAAAAAAGAAAAAGAAGTGAAGAACGAAACTGCGTAGACGAAGACAACCATGGCCATCCATCCTTATCCTCTCGCATTACCGTACGTTGATCAGATAAAAAATTTTTAACGACACATTTTGTATTAAAAAATAGGATGATTAGCTTATTAATAAGATTGAATTACGTTCATGAAAAGGTTTTTTTTATTCAAATTTTGTTAATGAATCTTGATTGATAGACATATTTAAGTACTAATTAATTACCACATATTGATTTTAAAGTTAAAATAATTTATTTAATTACTATTTTTGTATAAAAATAATAAAATATATTAAAATAAATAGTTTAAGTGATTAAAAATTATGCCTAAATTTCACTCTATTGCATTATATATGAACTTGGCAACTATTAATTGTGCGTTTGAAAAATAGTTTTCTTAAAGCATTTAAAGGGCTATTTGATTATACTTCAGGAAAGATATTATTTTTTCTTTTCATTAATTTTATGAAATATATATTATATTTTTTGTAATTATTATTTAATAATACTTAATTTTTTAAAATAAACACACGATAAATAATTTTAAATTTTTTATTTTATTCGTTTTTATTCTACGCACAGAAAGTGTTAATATGTGGCTTTGGTTGATGGAGTAAAGGAACAGAACTTCTAATGACATCGTTAGCCTAAACTAAAAAGGCACGCAAGCCCATGTTTTCCTTCCAATTACATGTGATTATTATTATTATTATTAACTAGCCAACAAATTAATTTGATATATATATATATAGATATATCTATTTATTTATTTAAAGTTTTTATCTTGCAAAGCCTCTCCGACGTCTCTTTTTCAGGATCTAAAACTTACGGGAAAGCATTTTTCAGAACGTGTTGTAACAATAAAGAACTGAAATTTCTAACGAAAATTCGAAAGAAAAATGCTTAACAGAGAAACCACTCCTGTGTCTTTTTGTCGCATGAAAATTATTGAATGCCTAATTTATAATATCTATCTAGTAATGTTTTAACTTAAAAATTTATGAATAAATTTATTATAATTTATTATATATTTTTTAATGAAAGTTTATTGGAGTCAACTTGTATATGTTGTGTTTATTTTGATTTGTCTCTCAAGTTTTACGGAATTTTAGTTTTAGTCTCAACAAATTATTTTAATTTAATGTAGCTTTTAAATTTTAAAAAAGAGTTTAGTATCATTCTTTTTTTTTTAATGTTATTAATTTTATTAACAAAAATGTCTAACATAACATTACATATAGCTACATTTGTTTCTTATAATCATTCTAATGCTTAAAAATTCTTTTTTCTTTTTTCAATAATTTTGTTAGTACCTTCGTGAGAATGAGAAATAAATTCTTTGAGTTTATGCAATTAGGTCTAATTTACTAGAATCCCATCACGGATTGAAAGCAAAAAATCACGTGTTAAAGAAAAAGTGAATTGGTGCTTTAAAAAAAAGAACAACATTAAATTCTTTTTGAAACTTGAAAAATTATAATAAACTAAAATAAATGTTTAAAAGTAAAATAAAACTTGAGTAAAATTTTAGGAACAAAAATAAAATTTTACCTTATTTAATCATAGAGAATAAAGAAGGAAATATTGTTACCTTTTATGGCTCATTTGATAAGTCACAAAAAAGGATATCTTTTTTAAAAAAATTTATACATTGTTGAGTATATTTTTACAATTATTATTCAATTATCCCTATTCATTTTTATTTTTAAATAAAAATTTGAGAGTTATTTTTATTGTTAAAATTTATTTTTTATTTTATTTTTTATTTCATTACTTTTCCTTCTAAGTAACAAACCATTTACCCCTTGTTTGGTTTGAGGGGAGGGGAGGGGAGGGGAGGGGAGGGATTTTCCTCCCCTCCCCTTGTTTGGTTTGCATAATTGGAGGGGAGGGGAGGGAAAATTTCATTAAACTTTCCCTCCTCTCCCCCTCTCCCCCTCCCCTCCAATTTGGGGGGATTGGGAGGGAAAGCTATATTTTGGACAAAAATGCCCCTATATTTATTTATTTAGTTTTATTTATTTATAAATTTTTTTAAATAATTATAATTATAAATAATTTCTAATATTTATTTAATTTAGTAATAAAAATATTAAATTTTTAAAAATAAAAAAATAATTAATTATATTATTATTACTTTTAAAACATACAAGGGTAAAATAGTTTACATATTATTATTTTCCCTCCCTTCTCCTCCTGAACCAAACAATATATCATTAAAATTCCTCCCTCCCTTCCCCTCCCCTCCATTAAAATCCCTCCCCTCCCCTCCCCTCAGTTGAACCAAACATAGCCTTAGAGAGGCAGGAGACGGCAAAATTCAACTGTAAACTACTTGATCACAATTTAAAATTATTAAGCGAAGGTACTAATAAATATTTTATTATTATCTTCTCTAACAACATCTGCTGGAGGCTGAAGAATTCAAAGGCAAGCAACTTTCCAATACCTATGGAAAAAAGATTTTCAATTTTTTCTTAGAATATACCCGTTCCGAAACTGTTTCTATCCTTTTCTGGGAAAATTTTCTTGCTTTCTTCCCTTTCGGTAAGCTACAAACCAAAGTGGAGTACCCAAGGCGGTAAAGTCTTCGTTTTAAATAAAAACAGCGCGTAAATCGTTCACTTTTAAATCCAAATATCACATTCCATTTTTAACAAACACAGATGTCCCATCTTTCCTCTCACATTCTCTCTCTCTCTTTCACAAGAAACAAATCATCAAATCATGAAGGCAAGCAAATTCTCTTTCTTCTTCATGCTCTGTTTCTGCTCTGTTCTAACATAGCCTTTCATTTTGCAGAAACTAGTTTTTGCCACAACCTTCTTTGCAGTGGCTCTTCTCCTCCAGCCATCCTTTGCTAGCAAGGTAAAAATTAACACCTTCAACCTATGACACCTTCAATTATAACTAAACTTTCCTTGTCGCCTTATGTCCGGTATTTGTATTCTTATTTATTAGCCTAGTAACACAACACGAAACAGATACTATGTAGTAACAACATATGTAGTATTATTATGCAATTGACTGTTTTCCTTTCTCCATTGATTAATCTTTCTAAACCCATTGAACAGGAAGGAGAAACCTGCATAGCAGACAGAAACTGCGATTCGGGGTTGCACTGCGAGACGTGCGTGGCGAACGGAAACATTCGTCCCAGATGCACTCGAATCCAACCAATCATTCCCACTTCAAAGGTTTTTTATTTCTGTTTCTTGTTAAATGATGCCATGAAAAGCTCGACATTTAAATTTCTTGGAGATTTATCTAAAATAATTTTCTATTACTATACACATCTCGAAGGGATAAGCTTTCTACAGCAAAATCATTTCTTCTTGTGGTTTCTGGGTTTTGGGGATCAAGTTAATTAAGCTTGAAATGATGATACATATTTGAACAGGTGAAAGGTTTGCCGTTTAATCGGTATTCGTGGCTGACTACGCACAATTCATTTGCGATTCTAGGACGGAGATCGGCGACGGGATCGGTGATTCTGTCTCCGACGAACCAGCAGGATTCCATTACCGCTCAGCTGAATGTGGGTTCTCCTACTCGATCTTTTGTCCCATTCTAATCAGTGTGTTTGGTCACTACGAAAATCTGAGGAAAATGGATGTTTCAGAGATGAAAATCTTCATACTTCATAGCAATTTTAAGCATTTGGGCGGTGATCATTTCTGTGTGTCTCATTATGTTCTGTCTGGTTTGTCAATTTAGAAAATCAGTGTTTGGTCGTTAGGAAAATCTGAGAAAATTAGAGTTTAGGAAATGGAAAATAATTTTTTCTAAACAAATCCCTTTTAAGAATAATTCGAGATATGAAATTTTAGGGGACGAATGTGATGCATATATGTGGGAATTTATAATCTTTTCAATTAATACTAAAACAATTGGGATTTCTTTACATGGTTAAATAGTTCAATATATAATAATTTAAATGAATTAGTTAGCCTGAAAAACTACTTTATTGAGGGAAGAGTATTGGATTATTTCATCACATTCTCTAATAGGTTTTTTAATGTATATCTCTACAAGTCTTTGATGGGCACTTTGTCTAACAGTCTTGTACCATGTTAAAAAATATTGTATTAAAAAAAAAGAACTTAAGAATTTGAAGTAAGATTTGACGAACATTTCTTAAACCCATTTATAATTTTTAAAGGACATCAGATAACAGAGAGAAAAAGCATTATCTGTTTCAGCCCGACACTTAGAAGCAATTGAATTTAATGGAAACTTATAGGTCAAAGTTAAGCAAGATAAGATTGAACTCTAATAATATGTATATAAAAAGCTATTTAGTTAAGAATCCAATAATAAAATGTCAACTAATTTTTAATCTAATTAGAAGGAGCCAGATTACATGCATATAGGGTATTAGAACATCAAATTATTAAAGTTAGATAACTAGAAATATACTTGATTGAGTCATTGTAGCGAATTAAGGTCAATCAGATAATACAGTTTGAAATGACCGACTCTAAACTTTCAGACCTCCATAGCGACTTTTAGTGGGACAACACAACTTATTTATTGCGATTAAAGAGGAGATCTAGTATTTTTTTATGTGGTCTGTCTATAAACTTTCTCATTATATATAACTTTTAGTAAAACCTAATAATTTATACTTTAACTACTAAATGGACTTTTATTTTAATCTGCTGAGCTATAACCCAATTGCCATATGATTGTTCAATAAATTGGGTTAAGAATCTAAATCTCAATGAACTATTATCAACATTTTATTTTATTAAACATACAAAAGCAAATAAGAATTGACATAATCCATGATAAGATCGAACTGCCTCAATCATTAATGTTTTGGGGATCTCATGCTTATATATAGTTTTCTCTTTGCAGAATGGAGTAAGAGGGTTTATGCTTGACATGTATGACTTCCAGAATGATATTTGGCTATGTCACTCCTTTGGTGGCGAGTGCTATAACTTCACAGCCTTTGTAAGTATAGAGAAATGCTTTTGTTTCTGTTCCAACGAATTATATCTAAAACACACAGCATACGAAAGCTTGCACACTTGCTGATTTTGATGTCTCTTTTGAATAAAAAAATGACAATATTTTTTCTCATTAACCCATCCTTTAACTTTGATGACAACTAGTTAATCTGAAATGTGAATTTTGTAGCAACCGGCCATTAATGTTCTGAAAGAGTTAGAAGCATTTCTGGAAGCAAACCCTTGGGAGATTGTGACTATTATCATTGAGGACTATGTGACTTCACCAAATGGCCTAACAAAGGTGTTTGATGCTGCTGGTCTGAGAAAATATTGGTTTCCAGTATCAAGAATGCCCAAAAATGGAGGAGAGTGGCCTACAGTTGATGATATGGTGCAGAAGAACCAGCGTTTAGTAGTGTTCACTTCGAAAGTAGCTAAGGAAGCTTCTGAAGGAATAGCCTATGAGTGGCGATATGTAGTAGAAAACCAATGTAAGTTCCCATCCTCTTTGCTAAGATTGTGTTTGGATAAGATAATTTAGGAAGGAAACTAATTTGAGTGTTAGGAATATTTTAAACAAAGTATATTATTTGGATAATTAATGATTTTTTTAAAAATATAATAAGCAATTTAATCATTTATAAAATTGTTTTCTCATAAATAGAAAATTTCAAAAACTTTTTTTTTTTGGGGATGAAAGTGTTTTTTTAGTTCTTTAACTTTGTTTTATCTTTTAATTTTTATAAATTATTAAAATCTTTTTTTCTATTTCAAAACGGCCAATAATGTTAACAATCAACACCGACACTAGATTAAATTGGATCGGGCAAGACTTAAACCTCAAAACTGACCCCAAACATCAGCTCTGCATTGGACCCTAGTATTGCACGGCTTTAAAAAAAAAAGATAAAAGAATTGTAAATTCTTTTATAATAATTTATCATATAAACAAAAAGTTTTCAAATGACAAAAATTAAATTGCGGCAATTCAATTCACTTGCATTTTAAATTTCATCCAAAATGAGCACAGTGGTAAGAAAAATTGATCAGATTTGTAATGGGTTTTGAAATTCATTAGATAGTAAATAATTAGCAAGAAACCTTAAGCTGGATAATGCGCTTCAATCCCCATGCGTTTTAAATTTAACGAATTAATATCTTAAATTCAACATCCAAACACAACCTAAGACAATGGTAACGAAAACTCAGTGGATTAGTAATGGGGGTTTGAAAGGATCACTAATAAATATGATTTATAAGTGAAAAACGTAAATACTAACAAGAAGTTTTAAGTTAAAACTTCTATTTAGTCATTTATTTAAAATATATATATATGGGGTTTGAGATTGCAGATGGGAATGGAGGGATGAAGGCAGGTTTATGCCCAAACCGTGGAGAATCATCAGCTATGAACACAACATCAAGATCATTAGTGTTAATGAACTTCTTTAGAGATATTCCAGATGTGACTCAGTCTTGTAAGCACAATTCGGCTCCTTTGCTTAGCATGCTCAACACCTGCTATGAAGCAGCAGGCAAACGTTGGCCGAATTTCATCGCAGTTGATTTCTACAAGGTATTATATATATATATATATATATATGTATATTATTAATCTTAGCCATGAGAAATTAATTAAATAGCTTGAGCTTATGAAAGTAGCTTACGGAGAATTAATTTAATGCTGATGTTCAGAGGAGTGATGGAGGAGGATCTCCAGAAGCAGTAGATGTTGCTAATGGTCATTTAGTTTGTGAACGTGGAAACATTTCTTCCTGCAAGGTTAGCAACAATTAATTAATTGCTTTCATTAATTCCCCCGACCCCTTTTTCCTCTAATTATAAATTTGAGAAAAGAATTTAAATTTTTCTTTGTCCACAACTTAGGTAGATTACAATTTGCCTTTTGTGATTTCGCCACACAAATTAATTTCTGCTTCTGTGATTTAAAAATACGTTCTTTTCAATTTCTTTATTTTTTGTTATGTTATGGTTTAATCAACCTGTGGCAATTTTTTGTCTAGATTTTAATAAAGAAAAGCATGTGTATGCATGTTAAAACAATACATACTTTTATTTTTAAAAATATGTTTCACTTATATCTTAAACAGTTTTATAAATATCATTTTAATCCTAACAATAATCTTTAAAGATTATGAAGTATTCTTCAGTGTATAAATAAAATACGCTCTCAACCATAAAATTGTACATGTAATTTTTTTAAAGAAAAAATTATTATAATAAAAAAATAACACACAATAATTAAAAATAATTGATAAATAGTTTTAAAAAAAACCTATACAAGGAATTGAATAACACTTAATTTTTTTTTTTTAAAAGAACTAGTCTTTAAGACAAATCATAGAATGATAAATTATGATTTGACCTAAGCAAAATAACAATGATATGTGAAGAAGATCTGATTTCATATACACATATATGGATGAGTTGTGCAGGAAAACATGACATTTGGAGGGTTTGAGGCTGATGCAACCCCTCCTGGTGCAGCACCAGATGCCTCCAGCTTCGGCTATCAAAATCGCAGACCACTTCAACTAGGGTTGTTGATTCCCACTCTTTTTGTGGCCATTTTCATGCCATAGTTCCCCTTCAATGACAAGAATAAGAAGAAGAAGAAACAAGTGAAAAAAATGAGTGTGGAGGAACCATTCTTTGGAACAATGCTGCGTGGGTAAGTGTACATAGAGATTTGAATGCTGATTAGAACATTTTGCTTCTTTGATAAATATTATTGTTAACTGCATGCCAAAAACTATTGGCAAAACTATATGCAGAGCTCACTAGGTAGTTAGGTTTGGGCTTTATTTTGACTGCCTGAGGCCCATTAAAGAGGATTTGAATCCATCTGACTAAACCTGGGCTCCTTATTCGGGAATTCATTTTTAAAAACCAAAGGACCAAAATTTACCATGAAATATGAATGTTTTCCTCCAAAAAAAAAAGGATTGTTCAGATCTTACTTGTAAATGTAAATGTTCAATTCCTACTTTTTTGGTTTTGGTGATTCCCCTTCTCATTGAAGAAGAAGAAATTTCTATGAAAACTCATTGTCAATGAAACAATCTTTGCATCCTAAAAATACATTTATTTTTTTTTTTACGTGCCAAAGTAAAAAATTTTAATATAATTTTTTTATTAATTATCCACACCCTTTATCATTATGCTATATTCAGTGACTTAAAATAAATTCATTTTTTAAAATTTTGTGTTAGTTAAATGTATTTAGTTATAAATAACTTAATTTTTTTCACTTGATTGAAGTGTAAGAATTCGGAAGAGCATGCAATTTTTAAAATTATTTTTCTTTTTGGGGGAAAACACTCGTAAGTACGACATGTTGAACATGAGCATGACAAATGCACATGCATGTGCGCACCAAGTAGTTGATGTCATTTCCAAATTTCGAAGCACAATAATAACCTAATTTGATCAAAGATTGTTCTTCATCAAAGTTTAGTTAATTCATCACTAGCATGGAAAGTAGGAGAAAATTTCCCAATTACATCAAAGAAAGAGGGTTTCGAAATCCAAATTGAAGAATAGAGACAGCTTATAACGTAAAAAACGAGCTCATTGGCTAATTAGAATCTTCACATGGGAGAAAAAAGAAAAACAAAAGAGCCTAATCAAAATTACAGTACATCTTCTAACAAGACTGAACAAAAAGAACGATAACCTTCGGATAATTAATTCTTTAACTCTACATACATTATCTGACAGGAGGAGAAGAGAGAGAAAGAGAGAGAGCTAGTATAAGAAAAAGAAAAGGAAAAAAGAGAGAAAGTTGATAAATTATTATTTACCTTATTTGATATAATAGAAGAAAAAATAAAAGATATTTTTCTTCTCTTATTTGATTTCATAAAAGAAAAAAAGAAAATATATACAAGTGAGATATCAAATTATTTTATTATTATCCATCAGATTAAATATATTTATTATGAATGTACTATATTAATATAAATATACATTTTATTTATCTTAATTTTTTATAATTTTTAAAATTTATTTATAATTAAATTTGAAGGATTTTTATCTTTTTAATTTCATTTTCTATTGTATTGGAAAAATTTCACCAATTTCTTATACTGTTTTAATTACGTGTATATGATTAAATGGAGGGCGGTGTATGGCCTACGACAATTTTTTACTAATTTCTTCTCTCCTTTCTTTCCCTTCCAATGCTAGTTGGATGTATTTCGTAGGGGTGGAGGCCACACGTTTTCTTTCCCTGGTATTCCCTTCATTGATTCTTTTTTATGGATACCAAAAAAAAAAAAAAACAAATGAATTCATCCTTTCTTTCTTTTTCTTCTTCTGTCCCTCATTCCTTCTGTCAAACATACCCTAAGATTGAAGACAGCTTGGATCTCAACCCAATTCAACAAGCTAGCTATTCCACTTTTTCCATCCCTCCTTGACATTTCTCCGAACACCTTGTAATATTTGACGCTTAAGGTGTCGTGCACTTTTTCAAGATTTCTTTAGGGGAACAAAAAGACGATCCTTCTTTTTGTGTCATGCAAGTCTTCTCAATAATGCTTTTGGCCAGTACTCTACTTCATAAATCTTCTCAATTTAATTTGATTAAAATGTATGATTAAATTTGGATACATGCATGCATCTAGTGTTCGTAATTTTTTTTCTATTGTGCAATAAGAGTATTTTAAAGCCAATTTGTACGTCAATCAAAATTAATCCTTTGCTTAGTTTGTATTTTTAAGAAAGAAAAAAAAAGGAATGGGAGAAAAAATATTTATAAAATCCACGTGTTCTTTTACACTATTTTTTTATCTTCTAAAATTGGAAGGAAGATGAGAAAAGATGATCGAGAAACATGAGAGAAGAATGAGAGGGAGAATAACTTAATCATAAATTATTAAATAAAAATATGATTTGATTATAAATAATTGATAATTTAATTATAAATAAAAAATTAACAAAAGTAAAGTTACGGTCAATATATTTAATAAAAAAAAGATAACAAAATAATTTAACGTCTTATATATATATATATATATATATTCTTTTCTTCATGAAACCAAACAAAGGAAAAGAATTGTTTGTTCTTTTCTATTATATTATACCAAATAAATTGAGATATAACTGATTCGCTTTTTCTCCTGTTTGCTTTCTTTGCTTTTCCACAATTTCTTTTTTCTTTTCCTTCCTAATCATTTCTACTAAACATAGCATTTTTCTTCTCAAACAATTTTAAGGGCACACTCCACATGGATTTGGATTATCTACATTTAACAAAGTATGTATTTGGAGAGAGATAAAGAGAAAATAAAGAGTAGGTAAAAAGAGAAAAAATGAACTTCATACATATTTCTGTTTTTTTATATTACTTTTTTTTCTTAAATATAAAATGTATTGTTTAATTGATATTTCTGTATATATTAAATTAAAAATAATTATCAATATTCGGAAGTAAAATCCAAAAATGTATCATTTTATTCCAGGATCGATTGGGGTGTAGATATTTTTTGGAGCCGTTTTAAATGCTGACCCTCTTTTGCAACAAGATTTCGAATAACTGTTGCCAACGTTGATAGCAACGTATAGCATCCATGAATTATTATAATAAACATCAAATTCATTCCCATTATGGTTGGACTGTCCTCTATATTTGAGTTTGACCCTTCAATCCTTTCTAACTTCAAATGCCCATATGCATCAACCATCTTTCAATTCCTTGAATGAAGCATCTTGGAACTTTCATCTTTCAACCACACATGCCTAACGGATAAAGGATATAAAATATTCTCGAAACTTGTTAACCAAATTTCTCCTTATCGAGGACAAATTTCGTTGCGCAGACGACAACATATGTTTGGTCGTATAAATAAAATTAAAATTATTAAGAAAAACAATATAATTGATATTTTATGTATATAAAAAAATCATGTTGAAAAGCTATAAGATTCATAACCTTTCAGAAAGAATGAAATACTTGCAATTAATGAAACTTATGCCTAATAAATATCATAGAAAATTATATTCATCATATACTTTGTAAATCTCTGTATGTAGATGATTTATTTTTGACTAAATCAAAAAATGAATTAGTTAATAACATGCACGTAAATTAAATTGATCTAGGCATGACTTGATCGCAATATTAAACACAAACATTAAATTTTAATATTTTCTATCTTGAATGTGTGGGGTTCAAACATTGGACTAGCATTTGAGAATTTTTTCAAATGCATGAGATTAAGGTAGGTAGAAGTGTACTGTTAAAATTGTTTGAAGAGGAATTCAGTTTCGGTTGATATATAAGTTAACCCTAAAATAATATTATCGTCAAAAAAAGGAAAAGACATTCAATTAATATAGTTAAGAATTGTACGCACTATTATACGAAATTGACCGTGTATTAAAAATCTTTTAATTTTTGTTTCAGTAATATTACATAAACAATTTTTTTTAATAGCCCTAACAAGCCGCAACTGATATGTTTGTTTTCATTTGGCTTTAAATTTAACTCATTTTTAAAAGTTTGAGTCTGATATGACCATTGAACTTAGATCATGGTTGTATTAGTTGTGAGAATTTTTTGTTCTGTTAGCAATGTTAATTCTTTTCTAATAGTTCAACGTAAGCAAGAAGTAGACACGTGTTGAGCAAATGGGTGAACAGGGTGGGAAGTTCGTTGAATTATAGATTATAGTGGGACCACTGAGAAAGATTTAAATCATGTAGGTGGAGGCCAACTAGGCTTTGACCTGTTTCCACAATACTCACTTGGTATAAAGAAATGTATATAAAGTTAGATTATTGTTTACTACTATATTAGTATAAATTGGCTAATCAATTGTAAAGTGAAAAGTAGATTACCAGCTACGGTGGATAGAGGTTGGGGGAAATCGGCTTCCACTAAGATCTATTTAGGATAGGCAGGCTTTTATAAGTTATATAGAATAAATGTTTATTATTGAAAGTACTAGTTATAATGATTAGGCACAAATTAAAGTTCAATTTTAATCAAAATTTAAATAGCTTGAATTCAAAATTTTAAAAAATTTATATAATGGTTAATCTTTCTAAAAAAAATTTTAATATTCAATTTTATAGGTGGAGGCCTCTGCTCATGTTAAGTAGGCTAAATTTAACAAATATAAATATGAAATTGAAAGAAAATCTTACCATGACCAAAAATATATATATATAGAATAATTTATTTTTATTGTAAATTTTATAATCGTGTGAATGTCCATAACTTCTAAAAAAAATCTTTTGAGAATTCTTTTTATGTTTAATAGTGTATATCATATAATTTTTAAAAATTTTATATTGTATAATTATGTAGATTAATTTTTTTTATCTATATCATTGTAACCTATAAGTTAATTTTTATGGTTTAAGATCTATAAATAGGAATTATGCACTAAGCATAAGGATCCTAAGTGAATAAGAAGCATTCTTTCATTTTTCCCCATCAATTTTTTTTCTCATTCTTATTAGCTTTCTTATATTTCTATTACTTTTACAACACACTGTTAAAATGAATCTCTACCAAATTAATATAAGGCATCAATTTTTTAAACTTGGTATTCATCATATTAAGGTAGAAATTTTTTTTTAGTTCTTATTATATATTATCCGTATATTTAATACATTATATTATTCATGAACTTAAGACTTGTTCACATTTATGATATGATTGTCAATTTGATATTGGCAAATATATTGAAAATCAAATAATTAAATATGATTAGATAGTCAACAGTCATATCATTTTAGTTTGATTATTTATAATTTGTGACTTCATTGTTTAAATGAATAGTTTATATATATAGAAAAACTTGTGACATACGTTGATAAATTAATGGCTATAAAGGTTTTTTACTATAGTTCTAAAGGTTAATAGTTTGTAGATTTCATGCTATTGAAAATCTTTGAAAACTCTCCAAATTCAACATATTTATAAGCAAGTTAATGATTACTTATAACTTATGCACAAATTAACTATTAAAGATCAATAATAACTTGTCATGATTATTGAAATAAAATTACCAATAATGGTTACAATGTGGTTAGAAGCGACCATGAAACTTAGAAGGTTATAAAATGTTAAATGATCATGATATTTATCATTACAATTTATTTGCACATTTTTAAAATTCTAAAAGAGAATACATACTATAATTTCTCTCTCTCTCTCTCTCTCTCTCTCTCTCTCTCTCTCTCTCTCTCTATATATATATATATGACTAGTAACATTTAATATGATAGAAAATAAAAACAAAATGTATTCGTTTTATACTTTAATTTTGTATATGTATCACTTAAAAAAATAATATCCTATATTCATGTGACACTTGGATTAGAAAATTGATTTATTTTCATGCATTTTTTATGTTTAATTTGTATAAGAAAAATACTTATTATAAATATTTGATGTTGAATTTATTTTATTGTTATCAATCTTAAAATATCTTAAAGAAAGAAAATCAAACATTTTTGAAAAATGTTCAAAATATTTATCTTTATTTCTAGCCAATTTTATGAACGTTTGGATGTAAAATATTATATAAATGAATCTATTGTCCTTGTAATAATTTGACAAAAGAATACATACATCAATAATGATAATTTTATCAAAGGAGAAATATTATAAAAGTATATGCAGAGAAACTTAATTATTTCATATTTCATACATTGTAGTAGCAATATTAAAGTATTTAATACTATATTGTTAATGAGTAGAAAAAATATATGGTAATAGCAAATATGAAAACATAATGTGTATCAGTTCTTTAAAAATTACATATAATAGAATATAGTTTAATTCTTAAAAAATTAATATAAATATTTCTTATTCTATGATTAGACATAAGATCTATAATAAAGACATTTATCATAGATAGTATTTAAAAATAAAAAATATTTTTTCTCACTTGATAATATATAATGTCATTATCAATACTATGTTAGGTAGTATAAAACTAATGAAAGCTCTAAAAGAGCTACTATATTATGACATGGGAGATGGAATTTATTATTAATGATGAATTATTTTTATTATGTTTTAAAGAAATTTTTTAGACTTTAAAGATATCCACCATAATGGATATCATATAAAAATTGATAATAAGAAAAATATTAAATATTTGTTTATTACAATTATTGTATCAAAAAAGAAATATGTATTAGAAAAATTGTTTACCTTGTCATCTAGTTAATATTATACAAATATTAGTATAATTGAAACAAATGTTATAATAAACAGAAGTTTACTGATCCAAATATATTTATTGTTTAGCATAATTAGTTAAGTCATGTAAATCAATTACAATACGAAACAATTTAAAAAAATTCTTATGTGGTGCTTGTTTTATAGATAAAGTGATTATTAAACTATCATTAACTAGAGTTGGGATTGGATCTCTTATATTTTTGGAATATATCCAAGGAGATTGTAATAACCGAAGAAAAAAAAGGGGGAATAATAATAATAATATATGATAAAATAAAATAAAATAAAATAAAACATTTTAATTTATGATTTTTTTTCTCTCTCCTTTCCTCCTTCCCGTCGCCTCTCATTGGGTTGTCTGGTCTTGTTTTTCTTTCATTTTGCTGCTTCTGATTCTCTTCGTCAGTCCCTGCGTGATGCTTCCCAGCTCTCCCTTCTGGTGGTTAAGCATCGAAAATCGCCTCCCTGGCTTCATTCGAATGTTCTGAGCAATTCTACTGTTATTTCGTCGCAGGTGCCCTGCTGCCTTTCCCTTCCGTCGCGTCAGCTTTATCTCCTTCAAGCTCCCTTGTTTCTTCTTCGTTCAAGCTGCCATTTCCTTCCATTCTACCGCGGAGCTCCCTTCGGCGTTGTACAGACTTCGTTCAACTCTTTTGCTATTGATTTGAACGAGCTGGTCCACGAATGAGCCAGGGACATTACGAGACCTCGGTGAGCATTTTAGTTTTGAATCCATCTATGTTCTTCATCCATTCCTAATGTTAATCTATTAAATTTCACCCTTCCTCCCATTTTTCGGCCCATTCTAGCTCAATGGAATGTTATTAGGGTTGATGTTCTTGCTTTGGGTAGGTTGGCCGAAAATGGAGGAATGAAATGGGAATCTTTTAATTAGGCTTCCTAGTCATGCGAATCTTGCATAAATTTTTAATTCTCACTTCCTTAAGGTGATCTGTAAACTCAAATGATGAATTAGAGATCAAAGGCAAAAAAATGGTTAGGTTAGAAGGCAGATGTATATGCGATAAGTAAAGTTATATTGATAATTATGATTGAATGAGGTACCTATTAAGAATTGTTGATTTTTTTTAGGATATGCATGATGATCTAGTGAGTTAGGCGTTATCAGGAAATCTTATGGGTGTTGGCAGTGAAGGAAACTGATCTTTCAAGGAGGAACAAGTATCGGGCTAGCATTGGGCACCGTCTGTGAGTAAATAATGGGTTTGAAGTGTTTATTGTTGCCATTGATTCTGATATCATTACGTATCCCTTTCTTGGAATCGTGCTGCCTGAAATGAAATTCTGCCATATGTATGATTCTGTAGCAATGAGTTGATCTTGAGGGAGTGATTGTTAAAGGAGTCACTTTTGTTTGTGCATCTTATAACTGGCCTTATCTAAATATTTTTTTTATTTATGTACAAAATTTTGTATTTATATTCGTTTACCTAATAAATCGTTTATTTCTTTTTTTCTTGTTCTTTTTTTTCTAATTTTGGTTCCTCATAACGTAAATCCTTTGGAAAGTATGTTTGGCTAGTGATATATATATATATATATATATGTATTAAACTGAAATTATTGATTAGTATTAATCGAGCGCCCTATTCATAAGTGAACGCAATAGTTGCGGGTGAAACCTGTAGGGCATAGGAAGTGGAGGGATCTAGGCGGAGAAGGAGTTGCCCGTTAAGTGTAGCCACCCGCAAGAAGCTGGTAAGGAGCTGCCAACGAGGTGTAGCCACCCTCAGAAAGTATAAGTCTTGACATGTAAACAAGAGGGATAAGAAAAGAGCTACCCGTTAGGTGTAGTCACCCAAGTAACATGGGTAAGGAGCTGCCAACGAGGTGTAGCCACTATCTTGTCTGACATAATTCCCTAAGTAATCACATTAAGAGTCACAAGATTTTTTTTTATGGTTATTCTGGCATATGATACCTGGTAATTTTGTTCATGATGGTGAGTGTGATGTTTAATATATATACATGTGTCAACCTATTGTTTATGATCCTTTTTGTTTCTATTGTGGAAACCTATTATTTGCTCACTGAGTTGTCTCACTCCTTTAACTTTTAAACTTTTCAGATAGCGCTACCGGATCCGATCCGCCCCCTTATCTTAGGTTCTGAGACATTGTAGCAGTGAGCCTCCTTTTTGGCATTGGGAGCTTGGTTACCTTTCTTTTGTTTGTTTTTTGTTATTTCTGGTTGTTGTAATCGATTGATGATCATATTGTAAAGTATTTTAGATATAGGGCCAATGGATATAGTTTTTGTTTTCTCCCTTTCCCCTATTTTGGTCTTTTGATGTTTAAAGATTGGTTAAGGGAGCGGAGCTCTCTGTTGTCGATTATATTGGATTTTAACTGTTTGTAAAAATTTGGGATGTCCTATTTTAAGAGGACACTGCTGAAATTTCTACAAAAAGCTAAGTGTACAAGAAAAGGAATATATACATCCAACGGGGTGGGTTTACATTAATTTATTGTTATTCGGTGTAAGACCTTCCAATGATCATTGAATTAGTACAGGATAGCAATTTAAGCCGTAAGTAAGGAATCCGTATAGATTTCCTGCATTAGTCACAATTTCTTTGAAGGGAGGGGGTTGTGACATAGATATATCTAGACTTATTCATCCACTATGTGAACTGTACAAATATTATATGATTTTAATAAATGTATCTACAAGATGGTCATATATGTATTTATTATTAACCCACAACTTAACATTTGTAAGATTGTTTGTCCAAGCAATTTTATTAAGATAATAATTTTTAGATTATGCAATTAAAATAATTTGTCTTGATAATGCTAATGAGCTTACATCTCAAGCTTTTAATATTTATTTTTTGTTTATTAGAATAATAATTAAATAACTTGTTGCACAAGTTCATATACAAAATGGCCTGGTAGAATTATTCATTAAACACCTCCAATTAATAACTAAATCAATGCTTATTAGAACAAAATTTTCAATTTCAATATAAAGATATGCAATTTTAGGTGCAACAATACTTATAAGTATCAAGCTAACGAATTACTATAAATTTTTTTCATTATAATTGGCTTTTAGTGAAGAGCCAAATATTTTTTATTTTAAAATTTTTGAATGTACAATATATATTATAATTGTTCCATCATAACGCATTAGGATGGATCTTTAAAGAAAGATTAGTAATATATATTAGTTATTAGTCTTTTTTTTCTTTTAAAATTTATAGTATAATTTACCAATTGTTATTTTAACAAAACAACTTTTTCAATATTAGGGGACAGATAATAAGTAGCTAGAAAAATTACATTGAATATATTATCATTATCTTATTTAGATCCTTGTACAAAGTAATATAAACTAGAAATTCAAAAAATAATGCATTTACAAGACATGCAAATCAATTACTAAATATATTTATTAACCAAAAAAGAATTATCAAATCTCATACACAAACTAAAAATGCTTCAATTTGAATTGATGTCCCAATAAGACAATTGGTTAGTGCAAAATAAAGTAAGTCATACCTGAAGCGTGATATACCAATCGACTCCAAAATAAAAATATCTAAAAAAGAAATGAAAAAATAACTAGGATAGTTCTATTGAGGAGAAGGATACTCTAGAAGAAACCCAAGATATAACTAATCATAAAACTTGAAAATAATAAAAAGATCTTAATAAGTTATGTCATTATAAGAAAAAGATAGAACCAAAAAGATACATTTGTTGACAATTTTTTATACAATATTACTGTTCAAATAATAAAACAAAATGAAGATCTTGAACATAAAATTGTCATTGATAGAGAGATGATTGGCCAAAATCAAAGACACAACTCAATCATAATTAAATTTACTTTAAAAACATAAAATATTTGGACTTGTAGTCCAAACACCTAAAATGTGAAGCTAGTATGGTATAAATGAGAATTTGTATCAAAACAAAATGAGAAAAATGAAGTCATTTGATATGAAGCACTACTCATAGTACAAGAGTTTTTGTAAAGGCTTGACATTAATTATAAAAAGATATATTTTCTTATAGTGGATGCAATCACTTTTGGATATTATATTAGTTTGGCAATATATAAAAATCTTATTATGGGTCTAACAAATGTTGTTATAGCTTATTTATATAGTTCACTATATAGTAAAATTTAAATAAAAATCTTTAAAGAATTTAAAATGATGGAAGCATATAAATATCCTCGAGAAAAACTATTTGATACATTTACATAATTCCTTATATAGATTAAAACAATTTGGGCATATGTGGTGTAATCATATAAGCAAATATTTGTTGAAGGAATATTATAAAAATGATCCAATGTTTCTATGTGTTCTATTAATGATTTAAACTTTTGAAGTGATAAATCATATCCACTGAGTATCTCAATGGTTGTAAGATTTTTAGATGTGAATAAATACCTTTTTTATTCTCAAGAGAGTGATAAAAAACTTCTTAATTTTAAAGTATCATATCTTAGTATTATAAAAATGTTAATGTATCTTGTAAATAATACATGACCCGATGTTGCATTTGCTATAAATTTGTTAGCAATATTTAATTGTTCTCCAACAAAAAGATATTATAATAAAGTTAAGCATTTGTAACAAATATCTTTAAAAGAAAGTCGATATGGGGTTATTTTATTTAATTAAAATTGGATAACAATTAATTGGCTATATAGGTGCAAGATCCTTATCCAATCCACATAAAAGCTTTATTTCAAACAAGTTATTTATTTACATGTGAATGTTAGTTATATTATGATACTCTATAAAATAAACTTTAGTTGCTACCTCATCAAATCTTGTAGAAATAATTATGGTACATGAGGTAAGTTAAGAATATATTTAGTTAAAGTTAATAATTCAACATATCCAAAAAAGGTATGGCTTATCTTTAGAGAAAAAGATGTCATTAGTGTTGCATAAAAATAATGCAGCATGCATAACTTAACTAAAAAGAAAGTACATCCAATGAAATAGAACAAAATATATTTTGTCAAATTCTTTTTACTCATAACTTTCAAAAGAATAGTGATATAGATATTTAACAAATTTGTTTATGTGATAATTTGACAAATTTGTTCATTAAGGCATTATCAACTATCATATTTAAAAAGTTGGTGTACAATATTAAGATGCATTGACTAAAAAATAGAAAGTGACATTGTCATTAGAATAAGTAAAAGACATGGATTTTTTTTTCTTCAACTAAGGTTTTGTTCTGCTGAGTTTTCCTTATAAGGTTTTTAATAAGGCAATTTATATTATAAGTAATGTGTACTCTTTTTTTTTTCATAAAGTTTTTATCCCATTGGATTTTTCTTAGTAGAGTTTTAAAAAGGCACATTAGTTGTTAATAAATATCAAAGAGAAAGTGTTATAAATGTTAGAGTTATGTGAATGTCCATAATCCTCAAGTAATGACTTTATCGGATCTCTTTTTATATTTAATGTTATATACTATATAACTTTCAAAGGATTTATACTATATAATTACATAGATTAATATTTTTATTCATGTCATGATAACTCCCAACTTGGTCTTTATAGTTTAAGACCTATAAATAGATATTATATATTAAGTATGAGAGATTTTAAGAAGTATTTTTTTATTTCTCCTCTCAATTTTTTTCTCACTCTTATTAGATTTTTTATATTTCTATTTGTTTCAAAATAATTTTTATTAGCATCTATTCCTATTTATTATTTTTAAATCAATTAATATCACAAATTCCAAAGCATTCTTGTTGCTTTACTTCAGACAATGAGAGGATTTTAATCTTTGATGCATAAGGTTTTGAGCACTTTGTCAAGATTTCTTTTAGGGAGCGAAAAGGACACCGTTCTTTATGTATCATGTAAATCTTCTCAATTTTTGTTTTTTTTAACATGTCAGTACTCTTCTTCATAAATCTTTTTGATTAAAATTTATGACTAAATTTAATGGCAAAAAAAAAATTTATGATTAAATTTGGACATATACATGCATCTAGTGTATATATTTAAAATATAAAGAAGATATACATTACATTTTTATCTTTGAAACTAAAAAAAAAAAAGAACCTTTATTTTAATCATATATTTTTGGTAAGATTATTACTTATAATGATGGGATAATTTGAAGAAATGACTTAATCTGAATCAGGGGAACTTATGGATATGATTCCTAGGAATATCTTCTCATTTAATTACTATTTTAGATGTTTTTATCAACTGTGGTTAAATATGATATTTTATGTTGGTTCGGCTATGTCCATGTTTTGTTTGAATATTTTCATGTTTTGTTCACGTGGCATTTTGAATGGCTAGTCATATTGTGATATTGTGGTAATCATAATCCTTTGTAGTGATGCTTGGTAACTATGATCCTTTATAGCGATCCTAAATGTATGCATGTACCGATATTATTGTTGGTCATTCCTTTTTGCTTATGCCGAAAATGGGGAGAAATGTTTTGGTTGCAAAAATCTAAAGATGCAGGGCATGTAAGTAAGGGGGAGCGGTAAGGCTTCCTAAAACGACATGAACATATTTAGGGGAAGTGTATGGCAGGGAAGTAAATTCTGAACTCTCAATTTTTATGCACATCATTTTTGCAAAAATTTTTAAATAGAATTTTGACACAATAAAAAGGGGGAGATTGTTGAAGAAAAAGGCAATATATTTTCTGAAAACAACTTTTAATTATGTCAAAATTAATGGTCCAAAAAGTTGTGCAAGAAATGCTCATAATCAAATTGGCCAAATTGTGTTGGGTTCTTAAATATTCTCATAAAATATTTCAAGAAATAAAAACTTGCCTCTTGAACCCACAAAGTTGTTTTCTCCTATCTAACTTTAGATCATTTCAGTCGGATTGCCATGTAATGCTTCAAGAATAGGACAAAAACATGTTAAAACCAAACAAGATGCAAAAGGCTATTAGAATAAATCCTTCCTTAACAAAGCGAAAAGTAGACTTTTTCAACATAAAAAGTGGAATGAGTAAGAAAGGGAATTGCAAGTTCTCCTATTTCATTGAACTTCATTGATTGTTCAAGAAACAAATTCAAATGGTGTAAAGGCTAAAGAAACGAAAATCATCTCTCCTCCAAGCTTTACTTGAAGATTGAAAAGAACCATTGAAGCTTTAATCATTTATTGCTCAAGTGAATGCTAGTGATGAAGACAGAAAAGAAAGAATCACCTTGTGCAATGGTTTGAAGAATAATTAGTGGTATTTAAGAGAAGCATTGAAGAACTAAAAGAGCGAGAAAGAGAAGTCAAGTGAAAATTCTTTCAAGCTTTTATTGTTCACCAACTTGTTTGCACACTGTTATTGATTGATTATCTGAGTAAGTTATTATTGTGTAACACATTGTAGAGAGCTCTGTGTAAACCAGTGCTTTATTAATTAAATTCTTTCCTAATACTTCATCTAGCTATTTAGAACCTTGTAGGAGTTCTAATGAATATTGGGTAAATACAAATGATTGTATTGAGATTGTAAAAGCCTCAATGGCTGAGCTTGATTTTTGGATTACTGCATGATCAAGTGATAAACTCAATGGAGTGAGCCTAGAGGTGTAGGTTCTTGTCTTGGTTCAAATTGTAGAACACTAATATGTGATCCTGTGAGGTTTTCTTATGGAGAAGGAAGTAAAAGTCTAAATGCTAATCTTTAATAATATTTTATAATCGAATTGTAACTCTGTGATTTCTCAAGTGATTATAAAATTTCATTACTTTATATTTAGAAAATAGATGTAGGATTAATTTGATTTGAACCACGTACTATAAATCTAAGTGTCATTCTGTTTTACTAATTAATCTGATCACATCTATACACTGTCACTTGTACACAATATTTTGAATTCACTCCAGCATCTTCTCACTCACTTATTAATTTAGAAAACAAAATTTCTAACTAAATTTATATTTCATATTATCTGAATTTATTTAAGAAGTCAATTCAGCCATCTTGACCTTGGACTAACAATAACAAACATCAATCTCAGTAGGGTTGGACTGTCCATTGGATTTGAATTTGACCCTTCGATCCTTTCTTAACTTCAAATGCCCATATGCATCCATCTTTCAATTCCTTGAATGAAGCATCTTGGAACTTTCATCTTTCAACCACATGCCTAACTAATAAACGATATAAAAGATTCTTGAAACTTGTTGACCAAAATTTTCCTTATCGAGGACAAAATTTCTTTCTGGAGACGACAATATATGCTTGGTAGTATAATTTTATTTAAATTATAAAGAAAATAATATAATTGATATTTTATTTAAAAAATTCCTATTGAAATAACCTTTTCAGAAAGAATGAAATACTAGAAAATTAATAGAAACTTATGCCTAATAAGTATCTTATAAAATGATACTAATCATATACCTTGTAAATCTTTGTATTTAGATTATTTGTTTTTGACTAAATCTAAAAATGAATCAGTTAATAACGTGCACGTAAATTGATCTGGAAATATCATTTAATTGTAATAAAAAAATAATTATACATTAAACATGGACATTAAATGTTTGGTGTTTCTCTACCTTGATTATTCAGATTAAAACTTAGGATTAGCATATGAGAAAATTTATTTTTTAAACTGATATGAGAGTACATCCTTAAAGTTATTCGAAAAATAATTTAGTTTTGATTGACACACAAATAAAAAAAAATCAGTAATATTACACAAAAAAAAAATTGAAATTCAATACAGCTAAGAATTGCATTGTGTTTATAGGAAATTGACCCTGTATTAAAAATCTTTTCTTTTTTGTTTTTGAATACTTTTTTTTAATATATATAAACCTAACAAGCTGGAAGTGATATGTGTGTTTACATTGGGTTTAATTGAATCCACTTTTAAAAGTTGGAGTTTGATATGACCATTGAACTTTGGTCGTAAGTGTATTATAATTACTTGTGAGAATTTTTTGTTCTGATAGCAATACTAATTCTTTTCTTATAGTTCAACGTAAGCAAGAAGTAAACACGTGTTGAGTGATTGGGTGAACAGGGTGTAAATTCCGTTGAATTATTAAATTATAATGAGACCACTGAGAATGATTTAAATATTTTGGAGAATCACAAAGGCCAACTAGGCTTTGCCTTGTTCACAATACTTATGACTTAGTATAAAGAAATGTGTGTTTGGCTAATAAAAAAATGTGTATAAAGAAATGCGTGTAAAGTTAGATTATTGCTTAGTACTTTATTAGTATATATTGGCTAATTCACTAGTAAAGTGAAAGTAGATTACTAGGTTGGGTTGATAGAGGTTGAAGGCAAATTAGCTTCCACTGAGACCTATTTAGGATAGGCTTGCTTTTACAAGTTAAATAGAATAAATGTTTATTCTTGACAAGTTAATTATAATGATTAGTCACAAATTAAAGTTCAATTTTAATGAAAATTTTAAAAAAATTATGTAATATTAAAGCAATGTTATAAATTTGTACTAATGGTTAATCTTCCTAAAAAAATCTTCTAGCGTTCAATTTTATAGGTTACGGAGACCTTTACTCGTTACATAGGTTAAATTTAACAAATATAAGTATAAAATTGGAAGAAAATATTATGCTTGACATTAGTACAATAATAAAAATGTTTCTATTCATTATTTTCTAATCAATAAATGCCAAAAATTCCAAAGTATTATTGTTGCTTTACTTTATACAATTAGCGGTTTTTAATATTTTATGCAAAAGGTGTTGAGCATTTTGTCAATATTTAATTAGGGGAACAAAAATGACATCTTTTTTTTTTATCATTCTAATCTTCTCAATTTTTTTTTTGTTAGCACTCTTCATCAAAAATCTTCTCAATTTAATTTGATTAAAATTTATGATTAAATTTGGATGCGTACATGCATTTAGTGTATATAATTTTTTTGTTGTGTAAGAAAAATGTTTTTTAATTAATTTATGTGTTAATTGGGATTAACTTATTTTTTCAATAATCTTTAAAGATAAAACTTTACGTTAACTTGTTATATTTAAGAGGATAAATTTTTTTAATAGAAATAATTTGAACTTGATTAATGAGTTTATTATCAATGATAAACATAGGTGGATGTGTTTTATAAAAGCAACAATAGATCTAAGATATGATCTTTTATATATATATATATATACATATATATAACAAAGTTAGTGGGAAAAGACTTTTTACTGTTCGTTACTGTTTGTGAGACCTTCATAATTTTTTAAAAAATTTATTATTGTTGTGGGATCGGAGTTATCATTGAGTGCAAATCTTTAACTTGCTACAGGGCTTTGTGATTATAGAGATTATATGTGAATGTGCAATAACTCCGATCTATGACTATATTATGCTAGAATGAAAAATAAATCACATTATCTCCTACTCAAACGGATGGTTTTTCATTAAAAGAAAAGAAGAAGAAGAAAAGAAAAGGAGATTGCAAGCACAAAAGAGGAATGGGGATTGCGTAGCATGTGCAATATTGTGTAAGCTGGCGAGCAAAGTCAAGAATCAGCTGGAATAACGTGGGAGAATGAGCAACAACACGCGCGTGGGGGTTGAAGCAAATTAATGATTTTCATTTTTAAATATTATTATTCTTTTGTTTTGATTTTTCAAGAATAATTTTTTTTTTAATTTTGGTTCTCAAGTACTTTTTTCCATTTAAAATAAGAGGCCCGATCTGTAACACAATAAAAGTTACGGTAGCTTTACATAATTAGTAGGCTTCATTTTTAATTGAAGAAAAATTTTTAATGGACTAAATTATTAGGCTTCATTTTTAGATAATCAAATTAAAAGGAAAGTGATTTTTTAATTAAATCATTAAATTTATTTTAAAATTCTAACTTAAAATTTTTTATTCATAAAAAATATAACTATGATTGATAGAATAAGTCTTACCCATGTGATTTTATTAAGAGCGAGGCGTAGGGGGCAAAGCGTCGCCAGGTTGACTGCAGACAACAGACTCACCGCTCTCTTCTTCCTGTTCTTGTTCCTTCTCTCTCACTGTGAGCTCTTTACTTTTTTCCACTTCGCTCTCAGCTGGCACGCATGACATTGCCAGGACGACACTGCGCCTTTACACTGTATTACACTTTTTCTTTTTATGACTTCGTCAAATGAAAATTACTATTCTCTTTTTTTTTTTTTTTTAATATGTTCTCCATACATAACTTTGTTTAGTATTCTGTTTACGCCATTATTTTATGTTTAGTTAATTTTTACGTTTTTATTTTAAAAAAAGTATAATAAAAGATGTTTTTAAAAATTAAAGTATTGCTCATGATATTTGTTACTTCTGAACAATTTGTTTGGTTCACACCCAAAACAAATTTACTTTAGGTATTACTATCTTTTTTATATATATGCTCAATTAATTTACTTTACGTCGTAAGATTTTTAATTATTAACATCAGGATATTATTATTTTAAAAATTATTTTTTCTAAAAATGATTTTAATAACAATCTCCCAACTCAAAGAAATTCTTAGGTGCATTAAATTTGTATACACCTAAGAATTGAAATTTAATTCATACAATAGACCCTACGTAATTAGATGAAATTTGTTCTAGGTGTATATGCATTGATGCACCTAACAGTTTATTTATTTATTTAATTCAATAATGTGGTTAGAATTTTAATACTCAAAATGTGTATGCATATATATGATGTGGCTCTCAGTTATTGAAGGACGTGGACATAAAAGGGTCCACTCGTTAAACAACCACCCTATTAATGTTATCCACACACCCAACCTGCAGTGGACCCCACTACGTTCCTTTCCCATCTGTTCCTCTCTCATCTTTGACTCCCCACTGCATCGCTATACACATCCTTTCAATTTGCGAACTTAATCATTTAGCTTACGTTTGCTTAGCGTATGAAATTATTGGGTATAAAAATAAAAAAATATTTAAAAAATAATTTTCACATTATTACTAAAAATAATAAAAATAAATATTACTAATATTAACATAATAAATATTATAAGAAAAGCCCTCCATTCCCTTCTACCTTTTCATCATACAAGTGCATTCTTTAAATACATTTAGTTGGATGTTGTAAATAAAAAAAGAATATAAAATATAAATAAATGGTATAAAAATTAATTTTTATATTCTTAATTTAAAAAATAATTTAATGATTAAAATAGTGACTTAATAAACAGAATAATAATTAAAATAAATATAATAAACATTACATAAATTATATAAATATATTATTTTACATCCCACAATACAAGCTCTATTACTTGGAACTTTCTTTTGGCATCATGCTCCCTTCTGTATTTTGCCATACTATAATTTTTTTCTTGTTTCTTCTTAAATTATCACAAAAAACTAATGTTATTATCACATAATAAGATAAAGAAAAAAATTCCGAGAAAAAAATGACAAAGACATAAGATATAAGATATAAAGAATAATCATATAACTTTTAATAATTAATTTTAAGTGATATATAATATTTTTTAAGAATTAAATGTTACACTTTAATATTCATGTACCAAAATTCTAATTATGTTATAATTTAGAATAATTATACCTAATTTCCCCTAATTTTTTTTAGGTATGTCCTAACTAGTATACGTAGCACATCAACCTAACAAGAAGCAAATCATATTGATATTTCCTTGACTCTTCATTTAAAAAAAAAAAATCTAGGTTTTACTTTCGCAAATCCGAGTAAATTGAATTGGTCCTCCTTCTTACATATGTAATCCCTAATCACGGCTAATCCGCCTTACATAATTACTTTCTTTTCAAGAGCATGATATGCTTTGAAATAGACTGCAACTTTAATAAAGACTTTTGCTAATTATTTCCTTTGATTTGTACAAAAGGTTTGACAAGAGAATGATTCAGTCAAGCAAGTAATCAAATATTTAACTAACTAATTCCCTTTCTATCCAATTACAAGTTTACAACGAAGGATCTAATATGCCATCCAGCCATGATAAAGCCTTTTTCCCTGCAAAACTAAGAGCCAGCTTAGCCGCACGTGTGGGGCCAATAAAACAGAAGAGAGCCAAGGAAATATGAAAGGAGAAAACTCAGCTATTTACATTTTTTAAAATATTTATTATTAAATTTTGATTTTATAAAACATGCATGTGAATTTTTTTAATAGCTTAGTATTACATGATCAATTTAATTTTTTTTATAATTATATTTTTATTAAAGAATATAATAGTAAATGTTATGTAGCGTTATTTAAATCTTATCTAGTATGAAATTGAAAGAAACGTTACCATGGGTTGCCTAAATTAATTGAAGGAATTTAGACTGGGATTTTGCATCTTCGTAGGGTTTACGTTTTTTCTTCGGCTATTAATTTGTGATCCCCTGATATTCAAGGACTAGTTTAATAATAAGTAATAACCTTCTTTAAGAACTAGACATTTTTGAAAGTATTCTTTTAGGTTACTCTTCTTTAATTTTAGTACGTTTTGGCATTTTGATCGGTACTTTCAAAATAATTTATTGTTACTACTATTTTTCTCGTTTAAGAAAAACAAATAAACAAATAAATAAAGGAAAAAAGGGCTGATATGCAAAGTTAAACCAATACTAATAATAACAGGTGAACCTCAATTAATGAGGTGAGACACATTAATGGCCTGTTAAATATTTAGAAAGAAAGAGATTTTTTTTAATCTGTAATATTTATTATGCTGTGTAATTTAATATTTAATATTTAATATTTTTTAATTATTTTTTAAAATAAAGATACAAAGATTATTTTTATTTATTTTATTTATATATTTTTATTTTTCTTTGTGTATTTTATATTTTTATGTACCAAACCTTTCCGAGTTCATGATGTACACAAGAGAGTAAGATTTTAGCCAGCAAATGTGGGACCCATTGATCGCATATTTTCATTTGACCAACCCTATTCCTGACTCCCAACCAGGGTTAAGCTTATTGCCACGCGACACGTGTGGGATTGAGTCAGATAAGGGCAGGCAGCAGGTATGTATGTCCCTGTGTTCCATCTCATTGTCATATAAGAGAAACCAAATCCTGACGTACCTGGACAGAATTTGCAGAGCCTTCAGATTTAGTATTCTTATCTCTCCTTCCCCTTCTTTCTAAGAGACAAATTAAACATCTTAGTATCCTAAAGAGAGACAGAGAACATGCCTGTGAAATTAGAACCGTTGGATTCAGGAGTTCAGGTTCAGATTCCATTCTTCTTCAGATGCCCCATCTCCCTCGAGCTGATGCGTGACCCGGTTACTATACCCACGGGTCAGACCTATGACCGACCCGGCATTGAGTCATGGTTCGCCGCCGGTAATACCACCTGCCCCGTCACCAGAACGCCTCTTTCCGATTTCACTCTTATTCCAAACCACACTCTTCGCCGGCTAATCCAAGACTGGTGTGTTGCAAATCGGGATTTCGGAGTCCAACGGATCCCGACTCCGACCCAACGCGCCGACCCGACCTTGGTTCGGACTTTGTTGAATCAAGCCTCTTCGGGGACGAGCACCTCTCAGTCTCGCATCTCCGCTCTGCGACGGCTCAGAGGACTCGCTTGTGACTCGGATAAGAATCTTTCTCTCATTGGATCTTATAACGTGCGCCAGATTCTACTTCATATCCTTTTCTGTAATTCCGGTTCGGATTGTTTCGAGTTGAAGCACGAGTCGCTCGCACTTCTGGTTAATTTCTCACTCGCTGAATCTGAATGCGTCTTCGTCGCATCGGAACTGGAGAGAATCAAGTATTTATCACGTTTGCTGTTTCATTCTTCCATAGACGTCCGAGTTAACTCGGCCGCACTGATCGAGATCATCGTGGGCGGGACTCGGTCGCCGGAGCTGCGTGCACAAATCAGCAATGTCAACGAAATCTACGAAGGAGTGCTTGACATGTTGAAGAGTCCGATTTCGTACCCTCGCGCTCTCAAGATTGGGATCAAGGCCTTGTTCGCTTTGTGCCTGGTTAAACAGACACGACACAAAGCGGTCGCCGCCGGAGCTCCGGAGATCCTCATCGACCGGCTTGCTGATTTCGAGAAATGCGACGCCGAGAGAGCTCTGGCGACGATTGAGTTGCTCTGTCGAATTCCGGCGGGGTTGTCCGCATTTGCAGGGCACGCGCTGACTGTGCCACTGCTGGTGAAGATAATACTGAAGATATCGGACCGGGCAACGGAGCACGCCGCCGGAGCACTGTTGTCGCTATGCTCGGAATCGGAGCAGAGCCGGAGGGAGGCGGTGGCGGCGCGTGTGTTGACGCCACTGCTATTACTGGTACAGAGTGATTGCACGGAGAGAGCAAAGAGGAAAGCGCATATGTTGCTGAAGCTTCTTCGGGATTCGTGGCCGCTGGATTGCGCCGGAAACACTGATGATTTTGCATGCAGCGAACTTGTAGTACCGTTTTGACGAAGCTGCTTCTTTTGGCAATTCTCAAAAACTTTCTCAAAAATTTCTATTTTTCTTGTAACGATAGCACGGAAAAAAAAGATTAGATTATGATTATGAATTTTAGATTTAGAATTAGATCAGTACATAATACTGTATGCAATTTTTTTGTTCTTCATTAATTTTATGTAAGAATTAGTGGAAAAAAAGAAAATAATTCAGAAAGGTTTTAATTTTGTAAAGACAAATGATAACTATATCAACTTTTCTCCTTCTCTAATTCATTTGAATATAATAGTTGAATTACTTAATTTAATAGTCGGCATTTGATTGTTCTTTGGTAATTTGCATGAACATGATATAACAATTTTTTTTGATTTAAAAAACAATTTGGATAATCTATTGTATTATTGTATCATTGGAGTACATGTTGGTGTTGCCACCATACATGGTAAGGGTTTTTAAATGTATGAAATTTTTTTAGATAACAAAAAAGATAAAAATAATAAATTATTTTAAATTATTATTGATTAAAATTTTAAAAGATTCAAGATATTAAAAGTTAAATTCTACATATTACAACGAACAAAATTTGTTTAAAAAAATTACTTTTGTGCAAAAAAAAAAAATAGACCAAATAGAATAGAAATTGAACTAAATCGATTAGAATTTAAAATCGATAAAATCTAACAAAATACTAAACTGATTAAATTGATTCGATTTGATTTTGGTTCCAAATTAAACTAAATTGATCCTACAAGCATGTAAAAATGACACTGTTTAGAGCAACAACACAAAATATAGGGTCGAGAAGCAGGCTCCCCCGATTCTGAAAGGTCTTTGAATGAAGTGGAAAAAGGAAAGGAACATATGGTGCTAATGCTATGGGGAGAAAATTTGGATAGATTTAATTCGAGTAAATTGATTTTTTTATGTTATAAAGATGCAAAATTATTCTAAATTAAAATATCTATTTTAATCTTTCTGACGTTGTTTTTGTTTAAAAATCATTCTTATGTTAACCCCAACGCATATAATTAAGAAAATAGGTGACATAGCCCAATAGAATAGGTCATGTAGTTGTCAATTACAAATAGAATACAGTATTTTAAAAGAGTGCTAATACAGCATTTCAATGGCTGCTTAAACAGTTAATGACCATATCTCTTGATTCGTTAAGTCAAGTCATTTGTGTTGTTTATTGTCTGTTAATAGACTTAATATATTGATCATTTCAAAATAAAAACAATCTTTGGATGACTAAAATAAATCACTTAATCATTGGGGGACCAAATTAATAAAAAGAAAGTGCATATTTAAAGGATCAAAAAATCAATTTGCTTATTTAATATATATATATATATTAAAAATAATATTTATTAAAATTATTTTGAGATTTTTTTAATAATCATTTAATTCTTTCATTAGTTGAATCTAATTAATAATTTTTATTTATGATGTGAGAAACATGGTGGAATTAGAGTTTCACTTCCTGTTATATTAAGTATAGAAATAAAAAGAAAAAGCAAAAGTGAATGAAATAGATAAAAATGATCATTATATCTTTACTTTAAAAATGTAATAAAAAATTGTTATATAATAATTATAAAAATATAATAAATATTATACAAAATAAAAGGAAAAAGAGATACCAAACGGCTCTTAAGAAATTGGAAAAGGGTCATGTAGCTTTCAAATAGAAGGAATGATAACTACATATATGTAGGAAATATAGCCATGGAATCACACAAGGGACATCGGTGCTTATTATCTTCCTTTTCCCTTTATTGTGGTGGCTACTGTGCTAGTGCTCCCATCACATGCCTAACCCAACTTTTGTTTCGCTCCACAGTCACTAACTCATGCCATTTCAGTGCCTTTCGCTCTTTTCATCTGTGGCATTTGGGACCCTCCATTGACTTTTTTATTTTCCTCTCTCTTTTTACAAAAGTTAAATTTAGATTTCTTCATTGGAAAATTGGATTTGATCAAGTTTTAATTTCTTTTCATAGAAATTTATTAGATTTACTTTAGTTTAAATTAGTTATGGTAATCTTTTGAGATTAGGTCACAACAAGTATTTTCGTAAACAACATTTTATCACAATAATAATAATTAAAAAATCTATTTGAGACTATTGATTCTACGAAATACTATATGTAGACAACAGAAAAGCTGATATGATTTTGAATAAAGCATTGTAATAATTGAGTATTAACATTTCAATCAAAGATGTTGCTAGGTTGAAATTCATGCATTTAGATGAGAGGGAGGTGAGATATAGCTGTTTTGTTTCCACCCTTGGAGTATTAGTAGCACTGAAGAGTCAAATTGATCATCTCTCTCTCTCTCTCTCTCTCACACACACACACACACACACACACACACACACACAGTTTCTTTGGTTAATTGGATGCCATCGTTGAGAAAGAGGTTGCTCATCTGGGAAGCTAGTGTATCAACTTCAATCTTTGTATTATGCAGTTTTCCATACAGATTCCGTATTAGAGTAGGTTTAAATATATTTTTCGGTTTCTTTTTTATTTTATAATACTTTTTATATGGTTTGTTTAATTTTAAAAAGGAAAATATTTTTATTTTTCTTAAAGTAATATAATCTTATCCCTTTCTTATATTTACATTCCAAACTTAACATTCAATTTAATAACTTATTGATTTAGATATTATATCTGAGTGAGTTAATAGTGGTATATAAATAACTAATGGTTAAATTAGTAGATTATTAAATTTAGTGTTAACATTTTAGATGAATTATGAGATAAAAAGATAAAATTAACTTATTTTAAAAACAAGAAAATAACATTATTTTTTAAAAAACTAACAAAATTAAATTAAAACTTTTAAAGACGAAAAATATATTCAAGCCCAAAGCATATGGAAAGAATCTAATGTGATAGAGAAATTCAGATCCTTGACATGAGTGGGGAGAATGACAGAGTCTCGAGAAGTAACCGTAAACCTTTCTGGTCCTTGTTCTTGTTAGCCAATGAATGCGAAATTAGCTTATTCGAGTTCAATTATCACCCAAAAATATAAAAATAATAATAAGAAGTCTTATATTTATTAATTTTATTCCATTTCATCTTAGTCTTCGTAAATCATTACGTATTCAAAATAGCATCCAAAAATAATAAATTTATTACATATTAATATTTTTAGCATTTCCACTATTTATCAAAAGAATTAACATACAACAAATTTATTATTTCTAAGAGCTAAATTTATTATTTATTAATTTTTGAAGACAAAATCTAAATAAATTTAATAATGTAGAAAATAAATTATTAAATAAATAATTCCGGACCATGTTATCAATTTCTTCGGATAAAATAAAATATCAAACTAAGTCGGCCCATTCCAACTTAAGCCTTGAAAGATTGGGAAAGCCTACGGGTTCTGGGCCTTTTCTTTTAGCCTTTTCAGTTTAGTCCTACCTCCTAAAAGTGTGCGTTCAAGGCTGTCTTATTTCTCGACCCAAAAAAGAAAAAGGGCAGGCTAATTCTGACCATAAAAAGAAAAGGTTGGCTTGTTATTTTAACACCCCCTCCAAAAAAAAAAAAGGCTTATTATTTGACCACAAAATTTGAAGATTATTTGTATTGTGCATCTAGTATTATTTATTATTATTTTGAGATTTTAATTTAACTTTTGAATCTTAAGACAATTTATCCCTTAATAGTGTTTTAGATGCTAGGATCAATTTATTCGTAATTGAGTATGTTTAATTAGGATGCCTCAACAAAGGACTACGGTATCAAGCCACAAAAAATTCTCCCTTATACACTTGAATTTGAATAAAAGAATTTTCTTGAACTTTTCTATATTTTGGTATGTCATATTACTCATTCTACACCATTATATATAAAAGATATATAGATTTTTAAAATTAAGTAACATTAAAAACTTTTAAAAATTATCTAAGTGGTATTGAGTTCAAACCATGTGTTATCCAAAGGGATTCGCTTAAAAGGTAAGGAGATTTATTCTCCTTATATAATATGGGTTTAATTCATTCCTATGAGGAACATTTTCAGAACTGAGTCTTAAATGTATTAGGTTGATGAAAAAAAAAAGAATATTATGATCTTAATAACTTAAAAAAAAAACATATCATTGATCATTTAAATAATGTTATTTATAAAGAGACCTAGTGTATGTTGTTAATATTTAAGAATGCTATTAAATTGAATTCTCATTTTTTAATAAAACTAGTTTGGAATATATGTGAAAATAGACTTCAATTCATTTCTCTAAAAAATGAACAAAAATTTTGTTTCATAGAGTTCAAATCTTACTAAAATTGATAGGATTTGATAAGATCCGTCTCGGTCCTAATTTGTTTACTTGGTCAAGCTTTTCGTCAAAGCCTCTAGTGGAAGACAAAGATTTTTGAACTTGATGAAGTTATAATTTGTTAGGATTTGAAGACACATGTAGCAGGAAAAAGAAATAGTACAAGCAAAATCCTTTTTATAGATCTGTCATCTTTGTTTAAATCGAAATAAAATAAAAGAGATATACCTCTAACACATAAAATTTTGTTTTTTTTTTTTCTAATTAATCACATTTGGATCTTAAAGTGCTACTCTATATGACCCAACATCCTCTATCGGCATTTATACAAATGGGATTTTTAACATGAATGATGTGCTAACACTACATTACACGAATATAATTCTCTAAACTTGTCTACTATAATCACACGGTTTTTCAAGTGTGCAATAGATCTCATCTCTCTCTCTAGCTTGAGTAATGTTGCCAAATGAAAGAGTTATTGATGAAAAACGTAAATATGTATAAGAAAATTGTCAACCTTCACACAAAGATAGAGCACATACTTTGTCTTGAGAAAATAGAAATTGAAAGAAGTTTATAAAATAGCCAGCAAAATGTCAAAGAAGAAATTTAAATTGCAATGAAAAAATAGTGTACCACAACTTCCAATAATAGAGAAAAAAGTACAAATATTAGTATCAAATCAATCATATTTATCTAGTTATATATAGCTTCAATCCACCAATCACAAAAGGCAAAGATGAGTGGGTAAAAAAAAAACAAATCCTAAGAAAACAAATTAGTAAGGAAAAAAAAGGCCAATCATGAAATGTATCATATATAGATATATGAACGACTATTATTTTAATTTCCATCGACCACTCTACACTCTAACCTTTTGAAAGGATTCTATCTTTTTAGTTATTTATTTGAATATATATATATATATATATATATACACACACACACACATGTGTATGGTACTAATTTGTCACCATCCTCCAAGTAGCACTTTACGTTGGCCTTCGTTTTCAAGTTTCGACTTGCTAGCTAGTTGTCCAAGTAATATACTAGGATCAGTGAATATGGGCAAATAGAAGCCTTTTAATTCTCCAAGGAAACCCTTAATTGGGGGAAAAATGGGAGAACTTCTACGCGAAGCTAAAATGGGGGGAAAATGAGATAGTTTGACGTAGATAGCCGCAAAGCATTTTAAAACGACAAAATTTTGATTCAAGGTGTTTTCTTTTTATTTTTTTTTAAATAATTTTTTTAAGAGTTTTCTATAAAATTGTTAAAAAATAATATATAGAGATTCTCTTTTTCTTTTTTTGCAAGCCCAATCATATAATATTGAGGTTGTAAAAATTTTTTGCTTGTTATATTTATATTTAAAAATTATACATAAATTTTCTTTCAATTAAAAATATAATTAAATTTCATTAATTTAAATGTATTCTAAATAATAAAATATGCAATTCAATTTTATAAATTAAAAAAAGTTCCAAATATAAGATTTGATTCATTAATAGAATTCCATTCATATCCGTAGTAGAATTAATTCCAAACGCACCCATATGTAATTTCAACTGGAAAAGCTGAGACAGTCTGCAGTATGAAAAGCATATCATAAAGCATTCGGTAATGCCGGCATGTAGTCAGAGCTGAAGTTTACATATTAAAAGAGCAAACACAAAAGCATTCAACGAAGATATTTTATATATACACACACGCACCCCTTTGATCGCTTTCAGATCCATCAAAGTGAGGCCAGAGTTTGCTGGGTAGAAACTTCATATTACAAGGATTGAAGATAAGTTGATTTTATTTAAGAGAGCGTATAGCATAATTTCTCCAGCTGCTTGCTTGAATGTTTCCTCCTCTGAAAATGCCTCTAGAAACTCATCCGAGTCTCTTTTTGCCTGCAAGATTCACCCCATCAAGCCTAAATTAGAAATACTTTATATACCTCTGTATTTATTTATTTTTAAATGAAAAAGTGAAAATTTGTGTGTCAAAAAATTCAATGTGAATATCGCTAATTTTCATATAACAAGTGTGAAGGTCAGCATTTCATCATTATTCCACTAAAATAAAAAAGGGGTATTAAATCTTTTTTACATGAAGGCATCATTAATACAGGGGCATTTGACTCATTTAGTCATTTTCCCACAATAAACACAAACATTTTAGTATAATAAGTGTACCAAACACAAGTATCTTAAGCTGCATAACACATCCACCCAAGATACTTGTAACTTTTTGCTAATCAAGTATACTGACATAACACAACCTCAAATGTGTTATAATCATTAAAAAAAAAACACCTTAATCTTCGTTTGGGTGACCATGCTTAAGCTTGATTCTAGACGGAGTAAATTAACAAGAAACTGAATACCCAAAGCCAAAAAGAACTAAAAAAGAGTAAGTGGGGGTATTTGGAGATGCAAACTTACATGTGCTTGAATCATATACAAGCTTCGATAATTGTCAGATGAAATATAGGCAGACAAAACCTCAATCTTGTGCTTCTCAAGAACAAAACAGATGGTGCTGAAGAGGCATTGCTTCTTGGGAGAGCACACACTGAACTGAGCTTCTCCGCCACAAATGTTTAGTACTACATTTGGAGAAACCCAGGTTTGAAAGCCAACTGGGTAATGTGGTATTGAAGGATTTGAAATGGCTATGGTGGAAGATACTTGATTAGCTATGAAGGCCTCTCTTGAATTACCATAAGGATACCCAAAATTGGTGACTGCAGATTGAAGCCTTTCTAGCTTTACCTTTTGTAGCTTTTGCAGAGTTTGCTCTAGGGTTTTGATGTAGTTCACTGCTTCATCAACGAAGGTTGACTTGTCTGCCTACACAAGAACAAGATAGAAAGATCTTGGAAATTTTTTTTTTTAGAGTAATTGCCTTGCGGTACCTTGTTCAAAATTTGATTGAGATATTCAGTTTTATATTTTTGATACATTTTTACATAGATGTCGTGGCTTTGCAGAGTGTGTATGCAGATGGAGCTGAAATAGAATCTTGCACATGTCAATTTGATGTAGAAGAAATTTTAAATACAATTTGTAAGTAGTTCTTATTAAATTCTTTAATAGAATTACAATATGTTTATTATTTTTTTTTGGGGGAAAAATCAACGGTATAATGCTAAGTGATAAAAAAGGCATTCGTGTATTAAAATCTGATAATAAATACTTAAATAACTTAATTTAAATTGTGTACTTGGCAGTCATATGATCAAGCTCAAACAAAAATAAATAAAAAGCAAGCTTAGTTAGAGAATAGATGTGTCTTATATATCATCCAAGGATTGAAGATATTTTCTTGAACGCTCCTTAAGAGCCTGAAAAGGGGCAAGGAACAAACTACCTTTTTATGAAACTCCATAGGAGGGAATAACAAGGAAGAAAAGGTGTGGGGATAGACACAGTGAGAGCCTTCTCTCTCTGTTGTCTAACTGCCTAAGTTGGGAAGGATAATGAAAAGCTTATAGAAACCTGATACATCAGAAAGAGAATTTCATTTAAAGGGGTATATATACCTTTCATAATAATTAAAAAAAATTGAAGAATTAAAGAGTTTAAATAAATAGTTAAGAAGAGATAGTAGTACTTTTATAAATCTAGTACTTAGATTCTTTTAAAGATCGAATATTTTCAAAGTCGAACTTCAAAAGCATTAAGCGCGCAAAGAGTATTTTCTTAAAATGGCCTAATGAGAAGACTAATCAGCGTGGATAAAACCCAAAGAAATTGATCCTCACGCTAAATACCCTTAAAAAAAAAAACCAAAAGGAGGAGGTATATAGTTATTCATTCACAACATGCAAAGGATTAATAAATAGTTAGAAAAGATGAAACTCTTAATTAATTAATTTACCTTAGAAGGAAGGTGAGGGAGCAAAGCATGGAGGCCACCGAACATGTTCCTCAACTTCATCCTTCTTTCCCTCTCAGTCCATATGTGTGCTTCATGATCATCAGATTTACCACCTTCTTTTCTATCCCTACTACTAATACTCTTCCTCCCTCTTGTACTAATTCTTTCATCTTTCTGGAGATGGTAAGAAGAGCTTGTTTTGGGTGGATTCATGGCTGATTTCTCTTTGTTTTTCCCGGAGTTATCAGAATTGGATTGGTTTTCCCTCTCTTGTTGATTTTGTTAAGACATGGATGCCTGTAGTATATAGAAGGGGAAGGGAGAAGGAGAAATGTTTATATACAGAGAGAGAGAGAGAGAGACAGAGAGAGACAGAGAGATGGGAGAGTGAAGTTAATATATATAAGAGATGCGAAAGAAGAAGAATGGAAAAAATGAGGTTGGTGAAGAAGAGCCAAAGAATAATCATATAAGGCAAAAGCCGTTACTAGGCATCTAAATAAAATCTGTCGGCCTAGAAGAAAGATTTCTTCTCTCATGAGGGTCCCGCTGCCAAATTGGATCGTTTACTTATTTTTTGTTTTGACATCTGATATTTTTTCAAATAAAAAATATTAAAATAAAAAATTAAAATATCAAATTTGAGTCATTTAAATTTGATATAGGTAATTTTATAAAAACAACAAAAATCATAAAATTATGGGTAATTTTATGTTCATTTATAATAATTTATAATAAAAAGTTGTAATTCTTATTATAAATTAGAAACAATGAACAATCATCTATTGAAGAAGACTCGTGAAAAGTTTTTAAATATTTATTAAAAAAATTTTTAATAAACTTTTAACATATGAATTTTTTTTTAGAGCCCTAATCATACAATGTTGAGTTATAAAATATTTTTACTTGTCATATTTTTTTAAAAAAATTAATGACAAATATTTATAAATTGTATTTAAATTTTTTATATAGGCACATATATATATATATATATGTATGTATATATTTTAATTCCCATCAATTAGTATAGTCTAATTTAAATTCTTATTTAACTATTTATTTGACATAACATATATATTAAGTTTGCGTTATATATGTTTTTAAGCAAAGCATAATCATTAGTCCTAACAAAATTTGTTCTTATGTGCTGCTCGAAATGAAAAAACATATATATATATATATATATATATATATATATTGGCAATAAGTAACTCTAACCGTCCTCTAATTAAGTGAAAAAGATGCTAGCGTTATAAATGTACGAAATGATTAATGGCAGATGTAATTTGTCACCTTCCTCCTAGTAACCTACACTTCACATGGTCCTTTAATTTCAAGTTTCTACTTACTAGCTAGAAATATTAGTGATATTTACTAAGATCAGTATGCAAAAAGAAGCTGTTTTTGAAGGAAACCTTGGCTTTACAGGCTGCTATATAATAAAGGGAACTTAATGAACTTCGGAGCTATCTCAATGAGGGTAAAAATGCTTCGTGCTACCTAAAATATGTCGGCAAAAATCTTGATATTTGATTCACTCCTTTCTTGTTTGGTGTCATATATATATACACCAATTTTTCATACTTCGTAAATAAATTCCACTTTATATTCATAGTTTTAGGGGAATAGGATAGTATTTGATACGAACTAGAGAAAGGTGCATGGATGCTGTCATAACCAGTGCCATGGTGAAAGATAAGTCAATTAGGAAGGAGGAAACTGATGATGGTAGGATGATATATCAACCACGCGGATTACATGAACCACGTGCGTTGCATGTAAACGAGAGCACGAGCCAAGCACATGAGAGGAAGGGAATTCGCGCAAGCACTCGAGTGAGACGATCCACGTGGAAATTAAGAGAGAAAGAATATAACAGATAGTGAACGGAAGGAGAGGCAGGCTGGATAACGAACTCTCTCTCTGGAACTCTTCCCCCTGGCCATTTTCTATTCCGTTAGGATTTACTTTCTTGTTAGTACGAATAAAATCTAGTTATATTGGTTGTAAGTGATTGAATCTTAAATTGAAGATAGTTTTTCTTGATTACATTCATAACATTTTGGTGCTTTCATTGAGAGCGATGGCAGAAGGAACTAGACTCAAGAAATTAGCAGCTGATATTAAGCGGGTTTCTAACCACGTGGGACAAATGGAAACACAGGCTTCTGCGAGAATGGAAAGGATTGAGGCCATGTTCGTTGCGATGGCACAGGCTCCCAATGGTCGATTGGAACATTTGGAGAGTACAGTACAGTCATTGGCCCAGTCAATGGAATCGTTAATCAAGCAACCATAAGGATTTGGTGAATCTAAAACGAATGCCAATCAGGGCTCTACGACCAACTACCAACCATTCCAGTTACGACAAGTAAAAATTGATTTCCCAAAATTCGATGAAACTGATCCTCTGAGTTGGATCTTCAGAGCAGAGCAATTTTTCACATTTTATGAGACTCCAGATTCTCAAAGGATAGTCATAGTAGTTGTTCATATGGAAGGGATAGCCGTACCGTGGTTCCAAATGATGCAGAAAAATTGATTGATTACATCTTGGGTAGCGCTAACTCGAGCCATGGAAGAGCATTTTGGGCCTTCACGCTTTGAAAGTCCTCGCACTCAATTGTTCAAATTAATTCAAATAGACACGGCGGCTGTGTATTATCAGCAGTTCATGACGCTGGCTAACAGAGTGGACGGAGTAACCGATGAAGCAATGATGGACTGTTTTATTAGCGGGTTGAAACCAGAAGTGAAGTGAGATGTAGTAGCTCAGAACCCATCTTCTTTGTTACAAGCGGCAGCGTATGCGCGTTTGTACGACGAGAAGCTCTCGATGGCAACAGGAAATAGAAACAGAGCACCTCCGATTCATACTACCCTCAGTGCTAAGGCAAATTCTCCTTACCACTACTAACAGCCGGGAGTGGTTCATCTATCAAATCCTCATTACCGGCGCTACTACCAACCCCGAGTATGAAGCCGGGACCGCCGGTGAAACGTTTATCTCCAGCAGAAATACAGCTGAGACGTGAGAAGGGATTGTGTTATACCTGCGATGAGAAATTTCCACCCTCCCATCATTGCCCAAATAAACACTTCATGATTATGCAGTGTGATGATGATGAGCAGGAAGACAACAAACGCCAGGTCGAGAGCACAGACGTGCCAGATTCTGCCGGAGAGCCTCATACTCTTCACCATCTATCGTTACTTGCATACCAAGGTTCACCGGGCCTATCTACAATGAGGTTTGATGGGAATATTTTGGGCTGACCAGTGCAGGTGTTCCTAGACGGCAGAAGCTCAGATAACTTCATCCAACCCCGAGTCGCCAAGCATTTGGGTTTGCCAATTGAACCAACTCCTCAGATGAAGGTGGTGGTGGGGAACGAAGACCACATGCAATGTCTGGGCGTCGTGAGGGAATTGAAGGTAGTCATCTGTGACTATCCCATAATAGTGCCAGTGTATGTGTTAGCTGTTGCTAGATTGGAGGTGGTACTTGGGGTAGCTTGGCTGAGAACATTGGGGACTCATTTGGTCGATTATAGTGAATCCACTATTAAATTCTTTGATGGTGGTAAGTTTGTTACCTTGAAAGGGTACAACAGCCCCCGAACAGGTTTAGCTCTACTACATCAATTATCTCGTTGGCATACCACTGAAGCAATATCTGAACTATTCATCCTCCAAGTTCTGGAAACAGTGGAAGGATCTTAATCCGAGTTGACCTGGTCACAAGACACTCCTCCGGACATGCAGAATATCTTACAGCAATATGCTCAAGTGTTCAGTGTTCCTAAGGGGTTACCACCTAAGCGAGAGTTAGAGCATCGGATCCTGCTAGATAACGGTGGAAAACCCGTTAATGTCCGACCCTATCGATACCCATTCTCACAAAAGAATGAAATTGAGAAACTGGTTTCAGAAATGCTACAAGAAGGGCTGATTCAACCCAGCTCTAGCCCCTACTCGGCCCTTGTACTATTGGTACGAAAGAAAGATGGTTCATGGAGATTCTGCATGGATTACAAGGCTCTGAATGCAGTGACAATCAAAGACTCATTTCCTATGCCTACAATTGATGAACTCATCGATGAATTGGGAGGGTTCGAATTCTACAGCAAGCTGGATTTAAGAGCAGGATATCACCAAATTTTAATGGATCCTCAAGACAGGGAGAAGACGGCTTTTAGAACTCATCAAGGACTATACGAGTGGATGGTGATGCCGTTTGGACTCACGAATGTGCCCGCAACTTTCCAAGCACTGATGAACACGATATTTCAACCATTCTTACGCAAGTTTGTTCTGATTTTCTTTGATGACATATTAATATACAGTGCTACGTGGGATGCCCCCTTGTCTCACCTGACCACTGTGTTGGAAACATTGAAACACCATCAGCTATATGCAAAGTTATCAAAATGTTCATTCGGGTTGAATATTTGGGGCATCTCGTCTCAGCAGCAGGCATTGAAATGGATTGTAAGAAAATTGAAGCGATGCAACGCTGGCCAGTTCCTAGTACAGTCACTCAGTTACGCGCCTTCCTGGGACTTACAGGCTACTACCGTCAGTTTGTGAAGTCTTATGCTCAGTTGGCAAGCCCATTAACTCTACTGCTTAAGAAAGACGGATTTCATTGGTCCATTGAAGCGCAGGAAGCTTTTGAAAAATTTAAAAAAGCCATGATTCAAGCCCCTATTCTAGCATTACCAGATTTTTCTCAACCGTTCATATTAGAAACTGATGCTTCAGGATCGGGAATTGGGGCTGTCTTAAGTCAATCTGGGCATCCCATTGCTTATTTCTTAAAGAAGCTAACCCCTCAACAAAGAAATCAGTCTGTGTATGCTCGGGAACTGTTGGCCATTATTGAAGCTGTAGCAAAATTCAAACGTTACTTATTTGGACACTTCTTCATTGTCAAAACAGATCATGAAAGCTTAAAACACTTGGATCACCAGGTAATTCAAATGCCGGAGCAAGAGTAGTGCATTCCTAAATTGATGGGGTATCATTTCAAGATCGAGTATCGGCCCGGCAAACACAATGCTGCAGCAGATGCTTTGTCGCGCAGTCATTTCATGACCATTACTTATATGGTCAATACCTTCCTTGAAGATATTCAACACAAGTTGAGGGAACATCGTTCTACTCCTCCATTGATACAATCTATCCAGGTGTTGCCAGGTTACTCTGAACACGATAATCTAGTTTATTGGAAGAACAGATTAGTTACTCCTTCAGATGCCCGAGACATAATCCAACAAATACTAAAAGAGTTTCCTGCTTCTGTGATCGGTGGCCACTCGGGGTCTCTAAGAACCTTTCAGTGAATTGCAATACTGTTCTTTTGGAAAAATATGAGAAGGAACATTCGCCAATTTGTAAAATTTTGTGATGTTTGTCAACGAGCCAAATCCCTCCAATTACACCCTGCTGGCTTGCTGAGTCCCTTACCAATACCGAATCTAGTGTGGGAAGAGATTGCCATGGACTTCAGTATCTCTTTACCAGTGGTCAAAGGATTTTTTGTCATTTTGGTTGTTGTTGATCGATTGTCCAAATATGGGCACTTCATGCCCCTCTAAAGTGACTTTACCAGTAAGCAAGTTGCTGAGGCATTCTTACAAGGGGTGGTTCGATTACATGGACTCCTGTGGACCATTATGTCTGATAGAGACTCTATTTTTACCAGCAACTTTTGGAAGCAATTATCTAAACTGCAAGGCACTGAGCTACACTTCACGTCGGCGTATCACCCACAAAGTGATGGCCAAACAGAGGCTCTTAATAAGTGTCTAGAGATGTACCTACGGTGCTTCGTTGCTGACACTCCACAGAAATGGGTTGATTACTTGCCTTGGGCCGAATTATGGTATAACACTTCCTTTCAAACGTCCATCGGCATGAGTCCTTTTAAAGTCCTTTATGGTCGAGACCCTCCGCCACTTGTCCAGGCTACTTGGGATGGTTCCACTATACCCGAACTACAACTCCAATTGCAAGAACGAGATTGTGTCTTAGCAAGACTTAAACATAACATTCAAAAAGCTCAGGCCAAAATGAAGTTCTATGCCGATAAACAGCGGACTGATTTCTGTTTTCAGGTGGGAGACCCCGTGTTAGTGAAACTACAACCCTACCGCCAACACTCCGTGCGGTTACAAAAGAACCACAAACTCGGCATGAGGTATTTTGGGCCTTTTCTTGTAGTGGAAAGCATTGGCACTGTCGCGTACAGACTTGCTTTACCAGAGGGCTCTCGTATCCATCCCATTTTCCATGCTTCCCTTTTGAAATGGTTTCATGGCGATAATGCTATCCCATACCTTCCTTTGCCACTAACTACCGCCCTAGAGGGTCCTCTGTTACAACCCGTTGATATTCTCGCAATCAGACATGGCTCCGATGCCTTCCAGGATCCACAACTCCTCATCAGTTGGGGGGATAAGGTTCCTCCTACATGGGAATTTGTTACCACAATAGTGCAACATTATCCTACGTTTGACCTTGGGGGCAAGGTCAATCTTAATGGCGGCGGTGATGTCATAACCAGTGCCATGGTGAAAGATAAGGCAGTTAGGAATGAGGAAACTGATGATGGTAGGATGATATATCAACCACGCAGATTACATGAACCACATGCGTTGCATGCAAATGAGAGCACGAGCCAAGCACATGAGAGGAAGGGAATTCGCGCAAGCACTCGGGTAAGACAATCCATGTGGAAATTAAGAGAGAAAGAATATAACAGATAGTGAGCGGAAGGAGAGGTAGGCTGGATAACGAACTCTCTCTCTGGAACTCTTTCCCCTAGCCATTTTCTATTCTGTTAGGATTTACTTTCTTATTAGTACGAATAAAATCTGGGTATATTGGTTGTAAGTGATTGAATCTTAAATTGAAGATAGTTTTTCTTGATTATATTCATAACAGATGCTTAATTTAAATTCTACATATAACTTGTAAAAGATATTCTTGAATGACATCGTTTCTAACACATTATACTCAGACACAAATTCCTAAGATAAAAATTACGAAGTATCAATCGGGTCACATTCTTGATTTATTTAATATTATTTGATCAATGCTTTTGTACAACACCATCAGAAGCCTATGCTTTATATATTTATCTTGAGGCACGTGATTGTGGGAAAGAAATTTTCTTACTTAAAGACCAGGGGATTGTGCCAGGTGGTGAATGCTTTGTTGTCAGAGTTTGAATGTCAACTATATCAATTTTTTGACGTCGGGTTTGAAAGAATTACTCTATATATATATATATATATATTCTTTAGTTTCAATATGAATGGCTTGTTTTTCTTTAGACTAGAAATGACTTGACATTAAAGATTGGATTACCACATAAATTCTAGATGCTGAATTTCTTTACTTGGCACTAAAGATTATGACATTGACAATTAGGACATTATGACAAGGTTAATATGTGCATGAAATTAACCGGTAATAATTAAGTGTATCATTTTTCATTGTAATTAATGACTTGTGATATAAATTCAAATAATAAAATATTATTTATGTTTATTAGGAGTATTTAAAAGTTTGGTCCATTGTAAACCAGAATCAAATTGAATTAAGCAAGTTAATTTTACAAAATAAAAATTTCATTTAGTTTTAAGTTATAGTTAATTTCGTTCATGCTATTTATTTTTTTAAGTGATTAGATTTTATTTTTGGCTTTTTAGACATGTGTGCTTTTTTTTTTTTTTCAAGTGATTAGATTTCTTTTTTTAAAAAAATATTTTAAATATGCATGCGTGCGCATGTGTGTGTGTTCATTCATATCATGTGGGCAACTATGTTAATGTGAGGTTAACATAATTAACAAAAGGATAGTGGATAATATAAACTTGTTGAAAGTAATTATTTTTTAAAAACTAAACAAATAATATTGTAAACATGAGAGGTGTTTAAAATTAATTTAAACTAAGTAAACCAAATTAAATTGATCAAAATCAAAAAAGTTAGTCTAGCTAAATTAGTTTTTTTACATGTCAAAATCAATTTAATTGGTTTAGTTTTCAGTTTGAATTGATTTTGTTTGGTTTTATTATTTTGTGATATACCTACTTATTATTTATTAGAATTTGAAGTTTACCTGAATTAGTTAGTAAACAATTAGATCCGAATTCTATTATGTTTCTACCATATATGTTCTTCAATTATAACAAGTAATTATTGAATATCATTAAATATAAAATAATATTTTACTTATTTTACTAAATTTATTATTATAACTATTCTCATTAATTATACAGAAATCAGATTAATTTTTTTAATAGTTATTAATTATTAAATAAGTTAATATTTTTAATAATTATTTAATAAAATATTATACTATATTTAGTAATTATTCCATCATAATTAGAGAATATAGTATTCCTTGGAACATGGTATCATCACTCTTAAGTTATTTCTCTTATTTCCTCTATATATTTTATAGTTTCATGTGCAATAAATAATTGGTCATTTTCGCCTATAAACATGATAGAAAATAAGTTTAAAAATAAGATAAAAGATGATTTTCTTATAAACTATATATATTACTGATACTAAAAGAGAGATTACTAAAAAGGTTGACAAAATTTTAATTATTGATTAATTTTATAACATGAAAACATTATCATGATTAATTTCAATAAGTTACAAAAAAGTATGTTAAATATATGTTTTTAATCTAAAACTTTTTTATACAATAAATATGTTTTTTTTTTAGTTTTACCCCCAAAATTTAATCCATAAAATCCATCCCTGAAACATGCTTCTTTAGACGACTCCAAAGGTGTTGTAATTTGGCTTGTTGCAGCTTTCTTAGACAATCAATGCTACTGGGATAATTAAATGAGCCACCTAATAAGTGAGCCGATTTCATAAATTGCTTTGACTGAATGCAATTTCACGCAAGGTTTTCAGATTGTGTTTGGGTCTATTACTAGCAAGAATAGGGATTAAGTAATATATTTTTTAAAACAAGTTTCAAACTAGTTTTGCAAGCCGCCGATACTTGGTTTCAGCAATTTTTGTATCTTCTTGAAAGGACCATTGGACTTTTCGTTTGGCTAATCAAGTTTTCAAAGTTATGTTATACTATATTGTATTATAAAATTTTTTTTAGATAGAGATTATGAAGATGAATTTCAATGTAATATAGAAATATATTAAGAATGTGTTGAAAATGAAGACAACGACAAAATTAATTATAATAAAATATGTGAGCAGTTTGAACAAGGCAAGAATAATCAAGAAAATATTAAGAATGATATTTTAAAGCTATATATTTATATGAGATTTGATTTAAAAAATGATGCATATAAATATGATAATAAATATGCAAGACATGTTGAATTTAGTGTGGCAATGGGATCCACAAAAAATCATTGAAACATACGATATTATTGGTTGTAAGCTGTAATGTTAAAAAAGAAAGATATAAAAAGAATGAAAAGAAAAAAAGATGTCATAAGGAGACACGTGTTGGTTGCAATGCGTGCAAGGCTGGTTGTTAAAAGATTTAATATTAATCATGGATTATTTTTCATTTAAAAAAAAAATTAACAACAGATGTGTGTGCTTCAAAGAAATCTCACTTATTACTTTCACAAAAAATATCTATATTATTGAAAGTCAAGATGTGATACAAAAAATCAATAAAGCAGGGATCAAAATGAAATTGATAATGAACTACTTTTGTAGAACTTATATGGAGGACAAAATGTTTTCTTTACTAAAACAGATGCTTAAAACTTTTTTCGTACTAAGATAAATGATTCTCAAAATTTGTTAAACTCCCTCCGAGATGTACAAGTAAGAAACCCTCCTGTTTTTATACATTTTAGCCTGATGTAGAAAAATGACCTTTTTTATATTTTTTGGATTGATGCAAAGTTAAGAATAGATTATAGTTATTTTGGAGATTGATGTAGTATGCTTTAATCCTATTTATGAAACTAGTAAATATAGAATTCCTTTTAATCTCATTGTCAATGTAAACCATCATCTCCAAACAATTTTGCTTGATTGTACATTGAAAGTAGATGAAATTGAGGCTTGATTTGTTTAGGCACTTGAAATGTGGATGAAAGCAATGAAAGGAGTTCACCCTAACTTATGATTCTTATTGATCAAGACTTGGCTATCATAGGAGCAATTGCATATGTTTTGCCTACTATACATTGCACCACATTTGCTTAATTATGGCATGTGTTTGAAAATGCTAAAAAACATATAGGCTATTTATTTCATAGGCATATTTTAACTTTGGCAAAGATTTTTTCTAATTGTGTGAGGGTAATTTGAGGCAATTGAATAGTTTGAAGTTTGTTGGATAGCACTATTAAATAGATACAATCTAAAAGTGAATTGTTTGGAAGCAATGGATGTATGGTAAATAACAAAAATGGGTTCTAGTTTCGTGTAATTTTTTGTTTAGGTGTAGATATATGTTTACAACTTAAAGAAGCTATTAGTATACATAAGTTTTTTAAGGGGTTTTTGAATAAAAACATGCTTCTTTTAGACTTTGTTAAAGGTGTTGGTACAACAACAATTAATCAACGTGAAAAAGAAATTAAAGTTGATTTTAATATGAATCAAGTTTTGTCTCCTTTAAAAGTAAATTGTGTAAATTGAAGAAGAGGCAGCAAAATTGTACACACCAGTAATAATGTAATAGTTTTAAGAAGAGTTAATTGATAGTTTATGTTATATTTGTGAAAAGTATGGAGATGAAGGAGCCACAATTTCTTATAAATGTCAGGTATATAGAAGAAACTAAGTCTTATAGTGAAAATGTCTTCAATTGATTCTAGTATTCCACTATAAAATGTAATGTTGCAAAAAATTTGAATTTATGGGTGTTTTATTCAGGCACATTTTAAAGGTGTTCATTATAACAAGTTTTCAATCTCATTTAATTCAAAGATATAGCACATTTTGTCATAAAGTGATAAGTGGCAACAAATAACTCTTCATCCATTGAACTTTATAAAGTAGCAGTATTGGTTGCAAAAACTCAAAGAAGAGATTCAAATGAAGAACTTTAAAAAAATGCATCATCATAAGCATAAATTCTGTACAGTAATGAAAGAAAGCTTAATACAAATTGGTTTTAATGAAATTTGCATTATTTTTCAAGAAATTATAAGGTTTTTTTCTCGGCTTATAACAAAACAAACAAATTTTGCATCTTCTAAGAGATTGAAATGTTATCTTATTAATTGCAATTAAATTTTATTGTTATTAAAATAATATTTATTTTTTTTATTGCATAAATTTACCATCACAAAAATAAAAATAGAACTATATTTGTTATTTAATTAAAAACTATACTGTAATTGAAAACATAATGTGTAGGTTTCAAAAAGAAAACATGGTGCGTGAATAAGAAATGACATGAACTGGTCCTGTAAAATTTAATAGGCATAGGGTGCAAAGCCTAAGCAAATGGGCTTCCCATAAATGCTTCAAATTTGGCTCACTCAAGTGGCTTGTTAAATGGCTTACACGATTACCTTTTATCCAAATGATATTCAGCCAATTAAAATTGAACATGTCTCAGAAACCTATTAATAATTAGGTCGTTGAAAATGTCAAATCACTTTTCTTTTTAATTTTTTCCATCAATAGTTCATTTTTGTACTAAAAGCAAAAAGTGATTGGTGCCATATAATAGGAACTATCCTACCTACCTCAAGAAATCTCATAAAATGAGTAATAATAGCTTAAACCATATGATATGGTAAGGGGTATCTTCCCTCCAAAAAAAGCTTTATGAAAATAATATGGTGTCACAATATTCCATCTTTATCAACTTCACCAATTCCATACTTGAATGAAGTGGAGGAATGGAAACCTTTTGTGTAATGTTCATAATAATGATTGCTTCTTTATGATTACATGTGCATTTCTCACATAGTGGAAACAATGTTCCTTTAAATAATGCAACAAGTTTGTATAGTGACTTTTTTAGTGCTTGAGATATAGCAAAATGTAATCATTTGTTCTTTCTTTTATCCTTTCTCAGTCTTACGAGCAATACAAACATGTAAAATTGTTATGCTTTTTTTAACATCCAAATTAAAAGCAAAAATCCTACGGGCTTGGTACATTGCATTTGTAAACTAATTCACAAATTTAGACTCATTCCCATTATAATGTTGCCTTTGAAATAAAGTAATAAAACTTAGCATTACAACTAAGCTAGCAATAAGGATCTCAAAACCATCAGGAAATCTACAACTATCTTAACAATCTATTATTGACGACAAGTGAAAGCTAATTAATCCTTTTTACAATTCTTATTCCTATATATTACTCAAACCTCACCTTTCTTTGGGTATATCTTGAAGAAAGAATCTTCTTAGCTTTTTTCACTTTAGTAAATGAGAAAACCGATATACCCTTAAACTCTGGTGGTTTTTCTTGCATTGAATGGACCACAATAAAATGGAAGACCTTGCTCAATCTAGCATTTCTCATCAGCACACATGAGATTAGGCTTTAAGATGGTCACATGGATTTCACCTCCTACATGCACATTGTTCACTAAAACAGATAACCTTAAAGAATTGGTACAATGATGATCCTATTGTGTCTGACTGCAGGTTCCATTTGGTTCTTCCAAATGCTCCTTGGTAGAAGGACAAATAGTTTCTACGATTTTTAGGTCCAATTTAGACATTGGTATGTTGACCCCTGTATTAGATCTACAGATAGAAACTTGCATATTCTCGTGAAAACCATCCTCATTCTATTCATTCTGGCATTTGAATATCCTATTCAACCAATCCATCATCCACCTTAATTGGAACTAACCCATTTTTATAGGTTAGGGAAGGTAAGTCATTTTTCGACTTACCATTTTATTTTTCCATGAAATCTAACTGTTGTGGGACATTAATTATTGTAAGTTGAACCTTTAAAGGTTCAACACCTCATAGAGACATTTATTTTGAAATAGTTGAAGGGCATGTATTATCTTCAACACTGGTTCTGTTTTCTCTGTTGTAACTGATTAGAGAATTAGTGGAAACTAGTTCTTCTTGGTGAGGAACGAATTCAATGAGTGTAATAGTAGTAGGGAAATTAGACTTAGCAATGGTTATAGGAAAATAAAGATGGAAGGTTGATCCAATAGAATATGCATTTGCCCTATTGGTAAAGGCAAATGAAATTGGCATGGCATCTATGGCCTGATCATCTACAACTTCAAGTGAGTCATGCATCTTTAATGATTTAAAGCAATATGAAACAACAAAGTATGCTTTTGCAAAGTCATCTTCATCATTCTTAATCTCATTCTCTATTGGTTCTACCTCAAGTGCAAGTTCAACTACACCATCATTCAAGTGTTGTTGTTCTACTTTTCTCATGACATTCAAAATAAGAGGTTTTCTATCATCTATTCAATCAATATCAACATATAAATTCAAATCATATTGGTGTTGTAAGCAATAGTGATGTCTTCTATCTCAACATGGGTGGTAAAGACAATTCTTAGTAGTTCTTGTGGCTACAATGATGTCATTTCATATGCTCATTAATAAGGGGTTTAGATGGGGGACCTTTTCAAGTGGCAATGGAAAAACAATAATAGCAAGGGAATTAAGAACTAGGCTTGATTATTGAGCCAACAATTGATGTAGCATTGTGATGTTACTTTGCATTGTGGCCTCAATGGTCTATAATTATGAATCAAGAGTAATTTGTACGTCAGTGTTTGACAATCTTGAATTATGATGTTGCTCAAAGGTTGTGTGGAAGATAAGAAACTCAGAAAATGGGAGCTAAAAAATAGGTGAATGGTGGGTGGAGGATGTAATGAAAGCACTATTATTGAATTCTAGGAAGATGAACTAGAATTAAGGTATGTTCCCTTTTTGGAACAAGGGAGGGAACTTTATGAGCTAAACTCTAAAAATTTTCTTGTTTGCCTCCACACACTCCTTTACAATTGATCATATAACACAAAGAGGAAGCAATAGGGTTCTCCTTCTTTTTAGGCTGCATTGATATAGGGCCTAGTACTGATGTTGGGCTTTGGCTATTCGGAACAAATTCAATCTTTTTGTCACTTATGTCAATCTTGCGTTAACATAGTTGTCCATATGAAATGACCAACTTTCTCACATATGGGTTGACATGAATGGTTAGCATAGTGAAGCAGAGTGAATGATAGGTGTCGAAGCCACAAAAAATAATTTCTTACTCTCTAAATAATTTTTATCGTAAATAGAGTGAATAGGGTCATATTTTATATGAACTAACTAAATTATTTAATTTAAAATTAAAAAATACATAAAAATAATGAGAATTTTTCTTTTTAATAAAATAGCAATAAATAAATTCAAAAAATATTTTAAAAAAGAATTCAATACAAAAAACCTCCCAACCAAAGTTTATTTCAGATATAGCTCAACTAATTTGATCATCGAAAACTCCAAAATAAATAATTTTTCTTTTAAAATAGATTAGTTATGAATATCAATTAGTTCTAATATTTTACTTTTCTTTAAAGGTGTTTAAAAGAAACAAATTCTCCAATTAAACCTTATTCATTAATTAATCTCAAATGAACTCTCAAAATTTAAATTATAAATAGCGTTAAGAACAAGAAAGTCACCAATTACCATTCAACAATACATATGCTCACATGTTTAAAATAGAAGAAATATTTTCATCAATACACAAAGAAAATTTTGTTTTACCAAAGATATTGAATTGCTACTCTACTAAATCTAATTAACAAGTACGAATTCACAAATTTAAATAGCATTAATTATTCAGCTAAAATACGACACTAATTTAAATTAACTGAATAATAATGTTATAAAAATAAAAAATATTTCAATATTCAAAAAGAGAAAAATAAATAAATTAGTACTCTCACAAATTATTCATTGAGTCAAACCCTTAATAACTCTAATTAGAAAACTAAAAAATTAGCCATTTATGGCTTTGAAGAATTCAAGGAAAATCTTACAAAAATTTGTAAAGAGGTAAAAAGAAAAAAAATGAAGAGAATATATGGAAAGAGAGAACAAGAAGAGATTTTGAATATGAGTTGTTCTTTGTGCGCCCTTAATCTCTCCTTTTATAAGCTTTTTTTTGTTACATCTCTATCTTTATCTTCTTTTTAAAATCTCAAAAAGGAATATGGATAATCTTTCATTGCCGTGTCTTTATCTTTATCTTTTTTTTTACACAAATATTAAAAAGAAAATATGGATCGTTTATAAATTCTTTTTATTTTCTCTAACTAACTATAAAAAGAGATATATATAAAATTGCCTTATTATCCATATAATATCTAAATTTTATATTATTTAAAATTTTAAAATTATATCTATTTGAGTGTGCGAAATATACTCATCAGTGAATGCTTGGCAACAAAACATGATAGTGTTTTCAGTTTTGATTTAAGGTTACAATGTTGGAATATTTTAAAATTATTTATGAAGGAAGAAATATTTTATATTCTATTAATTTGAATATTTTATATGAAAAATGAATATTGTGATATTCCATTAATTTAAATTTTAAAATATATTCTAGATGATATTCATATCTCTTGGATTTTTGAAATTGCCATTATAAGCCGTTAACAAAAGTTAGTGGGATGGAGTCGTTTATTATCAGGTGAAAACACAATAAACTCCCGAGAGAGAGCTCATTTTATGCTAACAGGCTATTTTGAAAATAAAAGGTTCCTTGACCCCCCAAAAAAAATTGTTTTCTAAGAGAAATCACTATCATTAAGGTTTCTTCACTTGTTAGAAGAAACTTATGAGAAACATTATTTTTCTCTTTTTTATGTTCATGATTTCAGGTGTTGAGATCGTGAATTTGAATTAAGATTTCTTCTTTAAATTCATCTAGCATGGTTTAAAGTATTTACGCCAAATTTACTTTTGCTAATTAATTTTCTCAGATTTATATATTTATTTATTTATTGAGTATAAATTCGTTGTACTGGAATGTAAGGATTTCGTTCTTGTAAGACTTATTTGCTTGAGATTATAAATTTGAAAAATTATGTACTGTGTTGTTTATAAATATTCATAAATGTTTAGACTTACATGCAATGGCAACGCGCTTGAATTCTTGGCAACACGTCATTATTTTTTTTTCCAACCAATGTCTATATAAGTTGGTAACCATTCATGTTAACTACTAACATTTTATACTAAAAAAAAGAAAATTAAAGTTAGTCTATGCAAACAACTTGTTAACATGAGGCTAGTGAACAATATAGGATCGCATTGACGTACCTTTACAATACTGGACTGAATTGATAGTAATTATTTTTTTAAAGATTAAATTAATAAAACAAACATATTTTGAGAACCATTCTAAACTCAAAATGAATGGAATCATTTTAGTCCTCAAATGTATTCTGCAACAAGAGGCAGTATGGGGTGGGAAGGTAAAGATAGAACTAGAGTTTAAACTGAAAAACCTGAGACAGTTTGCAATATGAGCAGCGCATAATAAAGCATTCTGTGATTCCGCCATGAAGTCACAACTTAAGTTTACATATTAAGAGAGCAAACACAAAAGCATTCTACAAAGATCAAAAGCTTATATATACCCCTTAGATTACTTTCAGAGCCATGGCAAGAGTTTTCTGGGTAGATTTCATGAAGAAACTTCATTTGTTTGCACAAGGAGAGAGAGGATACGTTGACTTTTTTTAAGAGAGCCATAGAATAATTTCTTCAGCTGCTTGCTTGAATGTTTCCTCCGCTGAAAATGTCTCCGGAAACTGATCCGAGTCTCTATTAGCCTGCAATATCCACCCAAACAATCCTAAATTAGAAATCACTTAAGTATCCTATATTTATTTTACCTTTAATGAAAAAGTAGAATTTTTTTGGGGAAAAAATTCCATGCGGAGATTGCTGACTTCTATTTTACAAATGTGAAGGTTAACATGTCATCATTCTTCCGCCAAAATACAAAGCAAAAGATATCTAAATTATTTTTACATCAAGGCATCATTAATCAATACACGGGATATTTAACTCATTTCCCCACGATAAACATAAAGCCACCTAGCACATCCAAGATGCTGGTATTAACATTTTGCTAGGTATGGTGAGATAACACAACCTCAAAGGCGCTATAATAATTTAAAACACTGAATCTTTTGTGTAATTAGGCTCTAGCCCTAACTCTAAATGCATTAATTAGGCTCTAACTTCAAATTGAATAACCATCAAAAGCCCCCAAAAGAAAACTAAAAAAAAAAAGTGGGCGTGTCTGGAAACTAAAGCATACTTACATGTGCTTGAATCATGTACAAGCTTCTATTATTGTCAGATGAAATGTGGGCAGACAAAACCTCAATCTTGTGTTTCTCAAGAACAAAACAGATGGTGCTGAAGAGGCATTGATTCTTGGGAGAGCACACGCTGAATTGAGCTTCTTCGCCACAAATATTCAATACAACATTTGGAGAAATCCAGGTATGAAAGCCTACTGGGCATTGTGGAATTGAAGGATTTGAAGTGGCTAAGGAGGAAGATACTTGATCAGCTATGAAGGCCTCTCTTGAATTACCACAGGAATACCCAAAATTGGAGACAGACTGGAGCCTTTCTAACTTTTGCTTTTGTAGCTTTTGGAGAGTTTGCTCTAGGGTTTTGATGTAGTTCACCGCTTCATCAACAATGGTTGCCTTGTCTGCCTGCACAACAAGATGATAGAAAGATCTTAGTGAAGTTTTTTCCTTGAATATCATCCAAGAAAATTTCGGATTGGCTAGTATTCGACCAATTAATAACCAAGATTCCTTATTTTTCTTAAATGAGAAAGGGATCCCCAGACTTAATACCCAGAAAAAGATGAAACTCTAAATTAATTTACCTTAAAAGGAAGATGAGGGAGCAAAGCATGAAGGCTACCGAACATGTTCCTTATCTTCTTCCTCCTCTCTCTCTCAGCCGACAAGTGTGTTTCAAGATCATCAGATTCACTATCTTTTCCTTCACTACTGGTAATACTCTTCTTCTTCCCTCTTGTCTGAGAAAGGTCATTAGAATTAGAGCTTGTTTTCGATGTGTTCAAGGCTGATTTCTCTCCGATTTTCCCAGAGTTATCTGGAATAGATTGGTTTTCCCTCTCTTGTTCTTTTTCAGACATGGCTGTAGTATATAGAAGAGATGCCACGATAGGGAATAGAGAGAAATGTGAATGAGGTTGGCGTAGAAGAGCCCAAATTATAATCTCAAGACGAAAGCCGTTACAAGGCATCCAAACGTAAAATGATAGCCTGGACCAAAGATTTCCCTCATCGGATGGTCCCACTCCAATGGGATAGTGACCCCACTCCCCTAGACCATCTCACATCCTTCGATCCTTTTATTTAATTTTTTATTTTGGGGGAAAAATTTAACACTTCTCTTTTGTAAATTAAAGTGAAAACATTATTACTTTGAATTAAAGAAAAAAATACTTATCGAGATTAATTTAGTAGATAAGAGTGTATATTATATTAGAGTGTGTGTGTGTGTGTGTGTTAACTGTCGATCCTTAAATAGATGGGGTGACGGTGCTAACCGTTCACGTTAACTACTAACTTTCCACATTTTAAAGAAGAATGAAAAGAAAACGAAAAAGATGTCGTGGGAGACACATGTTGATTGTAATGCAAAATTGTTTATTAAAAGACTTGAATATTGATTATGGATCGTTTCTCTCTTTGAAAAAACTGTAATCATGAGTGTGCAACTCCCAAAAAAAGAATCTTGCTATTTTCACAAAGAAATGTAATTGTTAAAAGTTAAGGAAATATGATGCAAAAAATAAGCAAAGTAGGGTGCTTTTCTGATGAAACTCATGGAAAATAAAATTATCGACTTTACAAAAATCTCAAAATTTTTTTGCGTACCAAGAGGATGAAAGAAATTTTTGAGAGATTCTCAAAATCTGCAGAAATATCTGAATGATATACCAGAACTTCTTTTTTATGCAATTAAGCTTGATGTAGATGGAAAAATAGCCTTTCTTTTTTTAGGATTGATATAAGGTCAAAAATAGATTGTAGTTATTTTAGAGATGCCATGAGCTTTGATCATAAATATAGAATGCCTTTTATTCTCATTGTCAATGTGAACCATCATTTTGAAAACATTTTGTTTGGTTGTACATTAATATTACATTAAACCAAGGTTTCATTTGTATAGGTACTTGGAATATGAATGAAAGCAATGCAAGGAGTTTCTTAAAGTAATTCTCATTGGTCAAGGCTCAGTTATCATAGAAGCAATTGCATATGTTTTTCCTATTACAATCCATTGCATTTCCTTATGGCTTGTGTTTCAAAGTGCTAAAAAAATTTAGGCCATTTATTTCATGGGCATTGTATCTTTGGCAAATATTTTTCCATTTGTGTAAGGGAATTTAAGACAAGTCAAGGGTTTGAAATTAGTTGGATGGCAATATTAAATAGATACAATCTAAAAGAAAATTGTTGGATGTAACAAATGTATGGTAAAAAACAAAAATGGGTTCCAATATATTTATGTGATCTTTTTTGTTGATATGTCTATAACTCAAATAAGCGAAAATATAAACAAGTATTTTAAAAGGTTTTTGAATAAAAACATACTTCTTTTAGACTTTGTTAAGGGTGTTGATAAAGTAGTGATTAGTTAATATAAAAAAGAAATTAAGTGATTTTAATATCAATCAAGTTTTGCCTCCTTTAAATTTAAATTATGCAAATTGAAAAAAATGTAGCTAAATTAAATTGTACATGCTAGCAATATTGCAAATATTTCAAGAAGAGTCAATTAGCAATATATGTTATATGTGTGAAAAGAATGAAGATAAAAGAATCATAATTTCTGTTAAATGTTGGGTATATATATGAAAAAAAAGATAAATCTTATATAGTGAAAATGTCTTCAACTGATTTTACTATAAAATGTAGTTGCAAAAATTTTGAGTTTATAGGAATTTCAAATAGGCACGGGTGTTTTCATCATAACAAATTTTTAAAACTTGCTAAGCCAATACCTACTAAAATGATGGACAAGAGACGCTAAACTTAGAGTAGTTATTGATGAAAAATGTAAAGACACACAAAATGGTTGTCAATGTCAATTAACTCAAAGATATAGCACTTGTTTCGAGACAATAGGAAATTGCAACAAAAGCCTCCTCATGCTTTAAATTAAGTTTAGCATTGTATTGGTTACAAAAAGTTAATAAAGTGATTCAAATTGTAATGAAAAAGCAACAAGCCACATTTTCCAGTAATGGTGGAAAAAGGGTACCAACAAAAATATTAATTTGTGTAGACCAATCACATTTATCAAATTATATATCAATTCAAGATTCACCCATCATAAAAAGTTAAAGGATGACGAGGTAGAATGAAATCATTTTTGGAGGCTAAGAATCCTAAAAAACAAATCAACAAGTGGAGAATAGGTAACGATTTTTTTTATTTAAATTCAATTTGTATTATTGAGTTTTTATCATTACTTGATCTCAAATGCTTGGCTACCTTTTTGTATTATTTAGGTTTAAAAGTTGTGCCAAATATATGGCTATTCCAATTAACAAGTAGACATCAGTACAAGTTAGTAAGATATTAGTTTTAAATTATATTATTTTATTTCATATATTCTCTGTTATCATCATTGAGATATATTTGGTTGTCTATTGTTTGATTAGGGATAGGTACAGGTATTATTTTTAGAAATTTTAAAAAAAGGAATACAAGGTAATAAATCACTGTTAATAAAGGTTTTATTTTAATTTTTAAACTTTATTTGTCTCTTTTCAATGAAAATTATTTTTGACTAATTTATAGGGCTTTTTCAAGTAATAAAAATGTTCCCTGTACTACTCTCAAGTTCATTTTACAATAAATATTGTCAAACTAATACATCTTTTGTGAATTTACTCAACCACATAAAGCAAACTAATTTAATTACACATGTATTTATGGGTAATTAACAATCTACATAAATTATCATCATTGAGATATATTTGGTTTTGTCTATTGTTTGATTAGGGATAGGTACAGGTATTATTTTTAGGAATTTTAAAAAAAGGAATACAAGGTAATAAATCACTGTTAATAAAGGTTTTATTTTAATTTTTAAACTTTATTTGTCTCTTTTCAATGAAAATTATTTTTGACTAATTTATAGGGCTTTTTCAAGTAATAAAAATGTTCCCTGTACTACTCTCAAGTTCATTTTACAATAAATATTGTCAAACTAATACATCTTTTGTGAATTTACTCAACCACATAAAGCAAACTAATTTAATTACACATGTATTTATGGGTAATTAACAATCTACATAAATTACAAGTTCCATTTGATAGAAACGTATATGTATCTAAACCTAGTTTTTCAGTTAGATAAAACATTTACCTTATCTTTTCTTGTAATATATTTTTAATTATTTCTAATAAAAAAGTATGTATCAATTAAGTTGAGTGCATAAGAGAAGAAAGGACATAAGAATGTCCAAATCAAGAACTTTAAATAATGCATCATCATCATGATCATGAATTCATAACGGTGATGAAAGAAAGTTTGATACAATTTGGTTTTTAGTGAAATTTTTATTATCTCTTAAGAATTAATTATAACGTTTTCTTGTTTATAATTCCAAGAGATTACTTTCTATAAGAGATTGAAACGTTATCCTTTGATAATTAAATTTTATTACGTTATTAAAAATATTTTAATTTATTGTTGCATAAATCTGTCATCACAAAAATAAAAATAAAATTACATTTGTTATTTAATTAAAAACTATACTGTAATTGAGAACATATTTTGTTAGTTTCAAAAGAAAACAAAGTGCATGAATAGGAATGACATTAACTGCTAATATAAAATTTAATAAACATAACGCATGAAGCTAAAGCAAATCGACTCCTATAAATGCTTCAAATTTGGCTCATTTAAGCAGCTTGTTGAACAGCTTGCACAGCTGCCTTTTATCCCAATGCCATTAATGTGCAGCCAACTAAAATTAAACACGTCTCGAAACCTCTTAATATACCAACTTGGATCCCCTCCTGCAGCAAGAACAAGAGTCATGTTTATTCATGTTTCAATTATTTTGTTTTTGCTTCACACACATGTACAGCTGTCTCAGTATAAAGAAGTAGGACCCTCCTGTTCCTGCAAGAATTGAAGGGGATCCGCTTGCTTAATATACACATTTTCGAGAATGCGAGATCACTTCTCCTTTTTTAAAAAAAAAATTTTCCCATCAACTCTTTCACTCTGCAAATTTTTTATGATGATAGCAATCCAAGCTCGGCATATGGCAAATGCTTAGCGAAACCAATTCATTACACCCACAACTACGCGGTGAAGGATATCAACACATTACATCGCTAGTGACTATGAATCACCAGAAAGTTGAACAAACCCAAACACGGAACTGTTGTCGCAAGGCTTACGATGTTTACAGGGACACTCAATTGTCAAGTGTATTTTCTGATCATCAGGGGTGGAATTATAATTCCTCTATATATATATAGTCGAATTCAAAGAAGTTAATACTTTCATGAGAGTATATTTTCTATATAAATTATGTTTTATATAATTTATTTTATTAGATAATCTTATGTGAATTATAAACAAATTTCAAGTGAGGAAAAAAAAGATATAATGATAATTCAACAATAATGATAAAGTAAAGTAATTTATCAAATGGTTAGAGACAAGCCAAATTAAGGAAAAATTATAAATAAGGATTTAAAGTTTAAAAAAATTATTCTATAAGACTTGACATTTTAAGATAAATTACCACTGATTTTAATTCAAACTAATAGTATCAAGTAGTAATAAATCCTGTAAAATAATTGTTTTCAATTTTGAACTCTTATTTATAATTCTCTCCCAAATCAATGCAAAGGATAGTTGAAAAACGTTAAATAAAAAAGAGAGAAAAAAACATCTTAAAAAAACTTAAAAAGAGTAAATATCAAATAAAGTGAAAAGATACAATAAAATAAAATAAAAAATTGAGAGAAAATGATGATTTTTACCCTTTTCAATTTTTGTTTATTAATATAAAAGTGTATGGAAAAGTCTTTCTTTGCTTTTCAATTTTTTAAACTTAGGTAACATTCTTGTCCTATATTTGTTCTTTTTTAATTTTATTATTCTAAAAGATTTAAAATTGTTAAAGTAACTTGTTATTCAAAAAGTAAATAATAATCAATGATATTTTATCATTTAAAGTATGACATATATTAAAATAATATGTATTAATAGTTATATTATTATATTTTTTACTCAATGAAAATTTTATTTTTAGAACACCATCGTAATTTATGTTTTTTTAAGGGGTCATATAATATATATATATATATATATATATATATATATGTATATATCTCACGAATTTAAAAAAAAATCATTATATATCTTATTATTAGCAGTTAAGCACTTACTTCGATCTTTATGATCATTAGCCATGCCTATGAAGAATCGACATAAACACAAGACACATGGATAGAATTTTCATTGCACAAACATATGCTTGCGAATGATGTAATTAATAAGAAACTGCTCTCCAATGGCACGAAATAAACAGTCCTCTCAGGCCAAGATTTTGCCATTCTGAACTGTTCTCTTTTGCAATTTTCAAGCTTAAATTGAGAGAGAGAGAGAGAGAGAACTGATGGAGAAAGATGTAAATATTAAACTATGGGAGTGTATTTTTATAGTTTTTCATGAGTAAAATTAGATTAAACTATGGAAATTGCTAACATCTACTTAGTATGGAGGTTTGCAAACCATCTTATATATTTTAGGATCCAAACGCACTCGTGTAATTTCAACTGAAAAACCTGAAGCATAGATAGTCTGCAATATGAAAAGCACATAATAAAGCATTTGTAATTCCGCCATGGAGTCACAGCTGAAGTTTATATAATAGCATAGCAAACACAAAAACATTCAACGAAGATCAAAAGTTTATATATTTACACTAGGATAGAGAAGATAAGTTAATTTTATTTAAGAAAGCCATAGCATAATTTCTTCAGCTGCTTGCATGAATGTTTCCTCCGCTGAAAATGCCTCTAGAAACTGATCCGAATCTCCTTTTGCCTGCAAGATTCACCCAAACAAGCCTATATTAGAAATAATTTAAATGCCTTTTTTTTTGTGACAAAGTGAACATTTTTGTGTCAAAAAATTCAACGCAAAGATTGCTGACTTTCATATAATTAATAGGTGAGAAGATTAGAGCATTTCATCGTTCTTCTACTAAAATGCAAAACAAAGGGTATTTAAATCATTTTTTCAAGAAGGCATCATTAATACACGGGATATTTAACTCATTTTTCCATGCCACAATAAACACAAACATCGTAGTGTCAGTGTGCTAAACACAAATATTTTAGAAGCTGCCTAACACATCCAAGATACTAGGATTTAGTGTTAACTTTTTGCTTATTAAGTATATTGAGATAACACAACCTCAAATGTGGATGGCCAAAAAAAAATCTCAAATGTGTTATAATCATTAAAAAAACCTTAATCATCGTTTGGGTAACTAAACTCAAGCGTAATTCTAAATGTAATAAATTAACTTGAAACTGAATACCCAAATCCAGAAAGAACTAAAAAAGAGTAAGTAGGGGTGTTTGAAAATGCAAACTTACACGTGCTTGAACCATATACAAGCTTCGATGATTGTCAGATGAAATATAGGCAGACAAAACCTCAATCTTGTGCTTCTCAAGAACAAAACAGATGGCGCTGAAGAGGCACTGTTTCTTGGGAGAGCATACACTGAAGAGAGCTTCTTCGCCACAAACGTTCAATACTACATTCGGAGAAACCCAGGTTTGAAATCCAACTGGGTAATGTGGAATTGAAGGATTTGAAGTGGCGATGGTGGAAGATCCTTGATCAGCTATGAAGGCCTCTCTTGAGTTACCATAGGGATACCCAAAAGAGAAGACAGATTGGAGCCTCTCTAGCTTTTGTTTTTGTAACTTTTGCAGAGTATGCTCTAGGGTTTTGATGTAGCTCACTGCTTCATCAATAATGGTTGACTTGTCTGCCTACACAACAAGATAGAACGATCTTGGAAAAGTTTTATTTTTTTTAATTAGGAGTAATTACCCTGCGGCATTGTTCAAAATTTGATTGAGATACTCAATTTTATATATTTGATAAATTTTTACATAAATTTAGTGGGTTTGACAGATTTTGTGTGTGGAGATGAAAGAGAATCTTGCATATGTCAATCTGCAGAAGAAAAAAAATCTTAACTACAGTTGTTGAGTGATTGCTTTCAAATTGTTTAATAGAATTATAACATAGTAATTAATAAGTTGTTTTTATTTATTTTATTTTATTTTATTATTTTGAAGAACCAATAATGCTAAGTTATAAAAAAGCATTCATGTGTTAAAATTCTATAACAAATACCTAAATAATTTTATTTAAATTTTGTCCTAGGCAGTCATAAGATCAAACCCAAACAAAAAAATTAAAAATAAATAAATAAATAATAACTTAGAGAATGGTATGGGTCGTATATAGCATCCAAGGATTGAAGATATTTTCTTGTACGCTCCTTATGAAGGCTGAAAAGTGGGGAAAGAACAAACTACCTTTTGGGTTTATAGGCATTAACTTTCAACTTTGCTTATGTTGCAACCAAGTTCTATGAATCTCCATACGAGGATAGTACAATTTAAAAAAAAAAAAAGGCGTGTGGATAGATAGAGTGACAGAGTCTCCTCTCTCCCTGTTATCTAACTGCCTAAGTTGGGAAGGATGATGAAAAAGCTTATAGAAACCTGACATATCAGAAAGGGATTTCATTTGAAGATATATATATTCACGTTTAAGTTAACAAATGGGGGAAAATTTTGATAATCAAAGACTTTAAATAAGTTGCTAAGAGGAGATAATATGTCTTTTTATCCATTTGGTATTAATTCTTCTAAATAATATTTTCAGAGTAAAATTTTAAAGAGTATTAAGCAGAGTGTACTTTCTTAAGATGGCCAAAAGAAGGGACTTAACTGGCATAAAACTCAACGAAATCGATCCCAAGACTTAATACCGAAAGGGGGGGAAAAAAAGGTTTACCCAAAAGGAGGAGGTATATAACTATTCATTCATAACATGCAAAGGATTAATTAGTTAGAAAAGGTGAAGCTCTTAATTAATTAATTTACCTTAGAAGGAAGTTGAGGGAGCAAAGCATGGAGGCTACCGAACATGTTTCTCATCTTCTTCCTCCTTTCTCTCTCAGTCCATATGTGTCCTTCACGATCATCAGATTTACCACCTTCTTTTCCATCACTACTACTACTAATACTCTTCTTCCCTCTAGTACTAATTCCTTCTTTCTGGAGGTGATTAAAAGAGCTTGTTTTGGGTGGATTCATGACTGATTTCTCTTTGCTTTTCCCAGAGTTATCAGAACTGGATCGGTTTTCCCTCTCTTGTTGATCCTGCTCAGGCATGGATATTTGGCTGTACCGCTGTAGTATATAGAAAGAGTGGAAGGGAGAAGGAGGAAACGTTTATATATACATATATATATATATATAGAGAGAGAGAGAGAGAGAGAGATGGGAGAGTGAAGTTGATATATAAGAGATGCGAGAGAAGAAGAATAGAGAAATGTGACGAGGTTGGCGAAGAAGAGCCCATAGTATAATCATGAGGCAAAAGCCGTTACTAGGCATCTAAACGAAATCTGATGGTCAAGAACAGAGATTTAGGGCCTGTTTCTAAATTATTTTTAGAACAATTTTTTATTTTTAAGAAAAAAAAATAAAAAATTTTATTTGATAATGTATTTTTAATGAAGTGTTTTGTAAAACAAAAAAACAAAATTTTGTTTTTAGAAACAGAAAAATCAAAACATATTTTAGATGTTTTGTAACTTTTGTTCTGTAGAATAATAAAAAATAAAAAATAACTACTTTTTAGAATAATAATTCAAACAGATTTTTTAATTTTTTTGTTCTCAAAACTTATTTTAAAAAATATCTATTTTGAAAACGATAAAACAAAAACAAAATCAATCAAGCCATTATTCTTTCATAGGAGGGTCCCACTCCATTGATATAGAAACCCCACTTAGTTGAAACCTTCCCATATCCATTACCCCTTTTTAATTTTTTTAATAAAATAATTTTAACACATATCTTTAATAAATTGAAATAAAAATGTTATTACTTTTAAAAAATATACTTTTTTTCCTTGAGAGCTGCATTCTAAATATTTGATTTAGAAAATATGTGATTTATAGTTTCGATAGTTTTTTGTTCACTACTCACTGATCCTAATTAGAACATTTACATTTTCTTTTGTTTTTTTTCTTTTTTTACTTACAGGGGGACTTATTAACGAATAGTGAGAAAAATATTCAAAAATTCAATCATATGTTTATAAGATTCAAGAACTAAACAATTGAGGCATATATATTTTTAAACCCCAAGAAAAACAACCCATACAAAGTGTTAGTCGATGACGAAGTATTAGCCGAATTTCCTTGACTCGCCAAATTTTTATCACCAATTGAGGATCCATGCCGTGCATAACGAAGTAACGATAAAAGTGGAGGCATGAATCCAACATAATAGCAACTTTTAAAAACAATTAGAAGACACGATTCTCACTTCCCAACCAATGAGAAGCACAACAAACATAAATGGAAATGTGGTTTAGTGAAGAATTTGTGAAAACAAAGGACATTATAAATTGAGATTAAGCGCTACCATAAGAAAGATATAAAAATCTTTCAAAAAAAACTTATTTTACAATTACTTTTTAATTCATTTTTTTATCAACTTTGTTTATAGATTTTATTCATATACTTTATTTACAACTTTTAATTCAATTTCAATCAAGCTGTATTCAAATTTTTTTTAAAATTCTTTTATTGATCAATTCCAAAGCTTGTATATTTATGTAATTCCATTTGATGTCCATTTTTCGTTTACCAGTTACGTTTTTTTAATTTTGATACATCTTCAATTATTTTATCTTAAATTTTTATATAGCCGACCTCATTTAATAAAAAAAGATTTTGTTGTTGTTATTAATTACGTTTAGGAGTTAAAAAAACCTTTTTAAAAAAAAAATTGTGTCTCATTTCTTTTGCTGATCTAAAAACAGAAACTAAAAGTTAATTTTTCAAATTTAAATTTCATGGTAAGGTCACATTCACTTTGTTGCCAATATTCAATCAAAAACACACACACGTAGTTTACATTATATATGTTTTTAAGTAAGATTAAAACAACAACAACAATAATAATATAAACAGCAAAATACTTTACACTATCTTTTAAAGGATAAAATGTATTTTATCATCTACATAATTATAACTCTCTAATTTGTTTTTCAGTATTAATTGAATCAAATCTATAAAATTTTTTTAAGAAGCCGGTGCCCCTAAATCCCTCCACCTATTTCCTTCCTGTTTTTAAGCAAAGTATAATCATTAGTCCTAACAAAATTTGTTCTTATTTGATGCTCGAAATAAACAACCAAATTTGTTTTTATATATATTGGCAATAAGTATACTCTATACCGTCCTCTAAGTAAGTGAAAAAGATGTTAGCGTTATAAATGTACGAAATGATTAAAGGCAGATGTAATTTGTCACCTTCCTCCTTGTAACTTACTCTTCACATGCATGGTCCTTCATTTTCAAGTTTCTACTTTCTAGCTAGTAATATTAGTAATATTTACGAAGATCAGTGTGCAAAAAGAAGCTGTCTTTGAAGGAAACCTTGGCTTTTCAGCCTGCTTTATAATAAGGGGAGCTTCATGAACTTCGTAGCTATCTCAATGAGGTTAAAAATGCTTCGCCTTGCATAAAATATCAACAAAAATGTTGATATTTGATTCACTCCTATGTACACCAATTTTTTCATAATTTGTAAATAAATTCCACCTTATATTCATAGTTTTAGGGGAATAGGATAGTATTTGATACGAACTAGAGAAACGTATGGATGCTCAATTTAAAATTTACATGTAACTTGTATAATATATTTTGCATGACATCTTTTTAGTACATTATTTTAAGACAGTAACCTTCCATCAAGTGCTAAACTTTTTTATCATCCGAACCATCAATTTTTTTCAATAATATTATATATTTTTAATATATATATATATACATATCAATGAAATAATATAATAAATAATTATATATAATCATATATCATATATATAATGTATAAAAACATCTAAATTAATATATATATACTATTTATAACTATATTTTTAATTTGCTTAAATTTTTCTCATTAGATAAATTATTTTTTCTAATCTATAATTTCTAAACCCTTCTTTTTTTTTTTTAATGATAAGTAGAATCTTAATATAATTTCAAATTTTCAAAATTTTAAAATTAAATACTTTTAAATTTTATTGATGACTAATTTTTATTTTTAATTAAAAAATAACTTCTCAAACATTTTGAAAAATATGAAATCAGTAATTAAACATTTAAAAGTTATTATTATTTACTTACTATTAAAATTTTATTATATAATATTTAAAATATATATATTTATTTATTGCTAATTTAATTATGATTTAATTATAATTCAATTATTAAATCATAAATCAATGTCTCCATCTATCAGTTCAATAATTGATCCAATTTTAAAAATATTGCTATACTCTCTAGATTTATCTCGAGGCACGTGATCGTGGGAAAGAAATTTTCTGATTAAAAAGGCCGAGGGATTGTGCCTAGTGGTAAATGCTGTGTTGTTAGACCTATTATCATAAGTTTAAATTTTAACTATATTAATTTTTTGAACTCAGATTTAAAAGAATTATTTTTTTATGATTATTTTAGTTTTAATATGAATGGCGTGTTTTTATCTAAACTGAAAATGTAAATGAGTTTAAATACCCACAAGTTGTCTCAAAAAATGATCTAACCCTTTTTTTTTTTTTACTGCATTGACGTTTTGGTCTTCCAAAAATAGGCAACGATTGAATCGAGTCCTTAAATTCAAAGTTCTATTTTAGCATTTTAAAAAATATTTCATTATAAAATAGTCCTCATACTAAGTTCGCTAACATAATTAATGGGACTCATGAAGAGGCTTAATGACAAATTATACCTTTAACTCCATGAGGTTTACAAAATGCAACGTTTTGATAGCCACAAACATTTAACCACCATATCACACATTTGGTTAGGTAACGTCACCAAATTAATTAGGTGATAAAGGATTTAACATAAGGACCATTTTATAATAGAAATAATATTTAGAAAATAGAAAGGAGACACTTCATTTTTAAAATATCAAAATGAGACAAATATATTAAGACTAAAAAAGCCAATTCACTCTTTTCTTCCTTTTTACTTATAAATGACAATTCATTTGCTTTTAAGTTATATGAAGCGAAGAGAGCAGAAAACGGAGGGCTTGTATACCAAAGAAGCTGTGTTGAGTTAGCCAAGGCAACACGCAAAGGGGCTAATTGAAATGGCGTTATCGGTTTTGTATATGGTTCGCGTCCAAATTGATAACATAATATTTGTAAGACCATATCTTTTTAACTTTATACGCAAAGGGGCTAATTGAAATAGCAATTCTATGTGTGTTTTTGAATGAACATTTGGCCTTCTTTCTGCCATGCTGATGCAGAAGATTCTGCCCTATGAACTGGAAAAGAGGACAAGGAAGTTAGGGATTTCTCGGACAATTAAAGAGTTTTAAGTAGACATAATTAAATAAAGATGTTTGGGTTAAAGAAATCACGAAGAAATATATGAACATATTAAAGTAAATCTCACTAAACAAAGAGAAGAGCCTAATATATTATAATATTTATTTATTATCAATTTGATTGACTTATCTTTGAAAAAATTAAGTCTGCTCAATTTTTCTCCCCGCACCTTGCAACCAATCCAAGCTCCGATGTAAATGATTTAGCCACTGTCTTCGTTTTGCCAAGGAGAAGTTCTACATGTACTTAGTATTTGAGGTTATCTACATACAGTCATACTGTTAGGTATCTTAGATTATCCTATTTAATATGACAATTAAAAAACTGTTACATAAAAATTAGAAGTACTATTTTAGAAAAATCAACGAAGTTGACAGTAATGTTGCGTAAAATTTCCATGCATCTATCAGTTGAAGGCCAAACTATGGTGAATATGATGACGGGTATCACAGACCCCTCCATAGTCCCCTTCCGTTCTCTATCGTCCCTCACAAGCAGGAAGCTCAAATTCAGGTATCTATGGGAGGAAGTTTAAACTGGCATTACATGAATTCAAGCAGACTAGTCTATGACACACATCAATAATGAACGTACAACGAGATAAAGTTCAAGAGTTTTTATATCATAAATGAACTGTAATTATCCATAAAAAAGTATAGATAGAACTCTTCTATTACTCAAGCACCAATTTCTTTACTCCTTTGTCTTTTTTGTTTATTTTTTGTTTATTTTTTGAGTTTCCTATCCAACGGATGAAAAGTCCAGTCCTTCATAAGAAACAGCAACAAGTTCATCAAATGAAACAAAGCTAACGCCTGATGGCAGATGACAGTTCTTTCAGGTCCAACTGATGGAGATTCTCTATCATGTAGCTAAGGCTGTTGTTTTGCAAATGGGGCACAGGTTCTTCTGCATTAGCCACTGCTTGATGCAGTTGGTATGGAATTGATGTCCACAATCTAGTGCAGCTACATCCTCTCCATCAGCATATTCCTCCTGCCATTGTTGAACAAGATAAATGCAGTCATTTACAGGCATATAAGAAGTTGCAACTTACAAGCACTATTCTACATTTCTACTTGTTTTCATGTCATCACTTTTCCGTAAGTAACTGAGACAGCCAGCGCAAACACCTGACAGATACAGCAAGGTTCCAGATCTGTAGAAGACTCAGTCATGAGAGACACGTAGATTCGATGTTTCAATAACTTCATAATGCTATCCTCACTCAATCCAGTGTTCACATCTCCTATGCGCTCCTCCAATGCCAGCAATTCCTGAAATCCCCGTGACGGTTGAGAGAAGTAACATAAGGCTAAGATACTCCCCTCTTCCTTGAGAAAGGGCTTAACTATACAGTCTCCCTTCTATTATGAAAATATACATAGGCCTCCCTCAAAATTTATCCATACTACAACTAAACCCTATTTTGAATTTGACATTAAGGGATCCATTTAGCTCCAAATTCTGGTGGTTAAAAGACCTAATGCCACAAACTTTTCACTAAAATACCTTCCATTAACATCTGACATATGTTGGATCTCTTTTATTTGCAGGCATATGGAAGATTTGTGACTATAAGAGGACTTACTCGTTAGGTTTAGTAGTAGCAATTTTTTCCATTTTCTTTTTTTGTTTTAAGAGGAATTTGTGTACATTTTTATAATAGAGGGGAGGGTATAAAATTAAAATTAAGTTATCTCCCAAGGAAGAGATGCGTATTTTTCCCATAGCAGAAAGCCACCTTTTTGATGGATAGGAATACAATTTCTTTCAGATGGACGATGGATAGGAATACAATATATCTTCTTTTTACCTCGTAAGACATGTTATCAACATCAAGGCGCATGTCTCTGTGCCTGTCATGCATTTCAGCCATACCATGATATATGAAAGGGTCAAAGAGCATATAATCCTGAATCACCAAGTGTGAAAGCGAAAATTTTTAAGTTAGCATTCTCAATGATCAGCATAGAGTATCACAAAGTCCAACTTGAAGATTGCCCACACAAGCTACCAGGACTAAGTTTGATTCATAAACAATGCACACACCATAAAGATGACAACTACTTTTTCCTCGATTTTCACTTCCACTCAAGTTCAGCTAGTGATGTCAAGTTGTGAAGCACAACAAACATAAATGGAAATGTGATTTAGTGAAGAATGTGTGAAAACAAAGGACATTATAAATTGAGAGTAAGCGCTGCCATAAGAAATATATAAAAGTCTTTCAAAAAATACTTATTTTACAATTACTTTTTAATTCATTTTTTTTTATCAACTTTGTTTATAGATTTTATTCATATACTTTATTTACAACTTTTAATTCAATTTCCATCAAGCTGTATTCAATTTTTTTAAAAATTCTTTGATTGATCAATTCCAAAGCTTGTATATTTATGTTTTTCAATGATCAACATCTGAACTTAACCGAGCATCTAATTGAAGTGTAGCAGAATTTTAAACCTTTACTTTCACATGCAATCATGTTTCGCAAGCCAGCCACAAAATCCAGCCAACTTTACCTCAGATAGCAGCCAAAACCAAGCATCCCATGATGAAATCTAAGAAAAGCTTGAACTTGATATTGAGCATAACACTATTTCCATTGCGATACTCAACATAGAGAAAAGGGCAACTACCTCAAGCACTGTAACTACATACAAGGATATCTCATCTAAATGAAAGCTTAGCATGGGAAGCTGTAATATTGCTAACTAAGCATTTCCATCCTTAGATTCACTAAGATAAGATAAAAGGAAAATGACTAGCAGGCACATTAAATACATCATCAACAGCAATCAACCAATGGCAATAACTCCTCCAACACTGAATTCACAACACAGCAATAAGATGTCATCAACTGTATAGATATAAGATTGTAAGCAAAAACTCTAACCTCAGCTCGTAAGTTCTCACCCCTACGCATTGCACTTAAGACTTGACGAATCTGGCACACAAAGCAACATATACAGTTAGTTCAGTTAAGACCAGCGTGGCACCAAATTTTAACTAACTCCAAATGGTTTATCAGAATTCAAATGACCAAAATGTCTGTTTATTGGCAGCAAATTATAAGCAACTCTGTTGAAAAGGACATTAGAAAATTAGGAATTCATTAGGCAGCAAACAGAGATTACATGACAACATAAGGGAAAACTGTACGCTCAAGCAATGGTATAAATATGTGATAATCTACACTATTTATTGATTCATATTTCCTGTCTTCTGTCTTGAATGTTACAAAATGCTTCTGATTGTGAGATGAATAAGTTCTATGGAAAAATAACCATATCTACATTGCATAGCCTTTAAGTAATAATGCAAGGTATTCTGTCAAAAGGAAAACATAAACTTAATAGGTATAATACCTCAGATATCAGTCGGCGTCTCCCCTCAATGTCGACAGCTAAAGCCCGCAATGAATGGGGGGCACTAAGAACATCATCACCTCTTCTCTCCATCAATGAAGCTGATCTTGGATATGATTGATGGTTGCTTGTATCCTGAGTAAAGGAAGGAGGAACAGAGGAAGAAGAGGCAGAATGACCATTATGAACACCAGATACTGAGTTCATTGATGGAAAAAAGGACCAGGGACTGAACTCTGATAATCTTTGCTGGCTCTGTGTTGGAACTTCATGGGGAACAATCCAGCTGGGATTAGGCAATGAGTGGACACTTGAACTGGATCCAATCCAAGATGTAGGAGGTACACCTCCAGAGTTGTTCACATTGCCAGATGACATATGCCAATTTGTAGGGTCAAGTCCTGAAGATGCAGGCACAATGATGGGGTGCTCTGTATTATCTCTTGGAAAAATCCTTAAGTTCAATTCTTCCTGAACTTCTCTTTCTGCAGAGTTATAAGAGGTTGATGAACTGGCCCCTCTTGAGCTAGCAGCTCCATTCCAAGGAAAAGGATGTGTGTCCCCTGGCAAACCAGGGATGTGCATAACATGTGACTGGCACTGAGGAGCACTAGAATTGGCTGCCGTAACTCCAGCTGTTAACCTTAATTCCAGGGAATCATTAAATGGGTGAGAACTAGGTGTTTGACGGGAAGAAAAATGATTAGGATGCCTAGATTCCTGACGCTGTGCGTAATTCATCCTCCTATCAAAGTTTCTCAGAGGCCTGTTCACATTTCCCATGACTCCTATCAAAGGGAATGCATCAGAAGCTATTTGCCTCGCCTCATTTCTTGAGTTCTGCTGTACTGAAGGGTTAGTAATAAGAACATCCTCAGAAGGTCTAGAAACATTTAAACTGCTGGAACTGGAAGCATTATTAGGATCAGCAGTCTCAGTAGGCCAGCAACTGTTTTCAGCTTCTAGTAAAGAGGTTGAACCTCCTCCACTACACAGCTGCCCAGAAGTACTTTCAAGAGCCTTTCTCTTGCAGGAAGAACCCCAATTAACAAAAGAAGAACTTGAACTAGCATTATCTCCCCCCACCATGTCACCAGAGCTTCCAGATGAAGTTCCTATATGATCACATGAGGCACTACCAAATGATGTCTGCCCTCTATCCAATCCACGAATATTGTGGATATTGTCACTGCTACAAGCTTCAGTTCCCTTCCCATGATTAGCAGGGCTGGCAATGGGACCCATATTTAGAGTCACATTCTGGGTTGTATGATTGGAGCTGGAACCTTGCAAGAATAAAGGCTGAATTCTGGATTGATTTCCACGTAAAGTAGTATTTGAGCTACCAGGAAAAGTTACGTTATTTGGATCAAATTGCCTTTCTTCTGGTCCAAGACCATCCTCAGCAGGAGCACCACATGAAGAAGACCAGCCATGTTCTGCTTTTAGCCCATCATCATTGACTTGGCTGTGGAGATTTGGGCCAGAACTAGGTTCACCAGTATTCCATCCAGCAAAGCTCTGAACATTAGGACCACTGGCACGTAAACATCCAGTCTCACCAGAAGATCCCATAAAATCTGACAACCGAGCATCAACTGGATTTTGGATGTGATTCAAGGAAGTCTGCCGATTCATATCAGCGCCGCTAGAACTAGGCTCCTGCATCATACTTACAATAGCTGGAAAGGACCCTATAGTCCTTCCGTGACCTTGCATCAAAATTCAATCTATCCCCCCTGATTTACTACCAGAAAATCAGCTTCTCAGCTCTCAAGCTAATCAGAGGAGCACCCAAAATTATAGAAACAACCTGCACAAAACATCTTTGTCCTTGAAGCAAGATTGTAGAAGTTTTAGCAGACACGAACAAATTTAGATTTTTTTTCCAGTGAAAGTAAATCATTGACAAATCTTAAAAACATGAGAACGAATGAAAATGTTTTCGTAAAACTGCTTTAGCAACAAATATTATGAGACCAAAAATCTCACAAAGACATGGTATTTTCTTTTGACAAATAATGCATGATTGATTGCTAAGCACATGCTTCCTCGACAGGAAAAATAAACTAAAAATAAAAAGGTAAAAGAGTGAAAACAAATTTGTCACAGGCAGCTTATCACTGATGAAATCTGTAAGGAATTGGAAATTCCTAACTTCTGCGCACCTGAGTTGCCATGTAGATAAAAGAAGGAAACCTTTAAAAGAAAAAAAAAAAGGGTTCTGGCCTTAATTGCAGTGACAATGATTAAATTCTTGAGGATACTTAGAAAAATGAAATGTACAATATGATACTAGATCTCACTGTGCTATTCATAAGCTCAGAAACCTGTATAAGCAAATTCACCTTTTATTTTCTCGGTGTAAGATGACAGTCTTGACAAAAGGACGATAGGAGCATAGAGTGTACTCAATAAAGTTACAGTAAGAGTAATGGAATGAACAGGAGAAAATAAAACCATGTATTAAGATGTGTATAACGCCTTGATGCATGTCTTTTGCTCACCACATTCTCACCTACACCAACGATGCAACAGTCAATGTCAGCATCTTTAGACGCATGATAAGATAACACATAAGGTTGCCAACAATCACGAGGGGAGAAAAAAAAGCCCTAGGTCGTGATCGCCCAGGCCATTAAGAAGTGAAGCTTCACAATGCCCCAATTCTAGGTTTCCAGGGTTCCAATGTCAAAACCAGCTTTCAAATCAATTGCATCCCAAAAGGAGCGGAAAAATAAAAGAGGGGCAGATTTAAGGGCTTAGACCCAGCGGGACGACGCGATCCCTCCACCCAAAACAACGAAAGGGATAAATTTCCTAATGGAAAACGCAATTCACACATCTCTGTAGGGAAAAAAGAGAATATTTTCATAGAATCATCGCGATGAGCATAAGCATTCAAGAATAAAAATTGAGTCAGATGGAAGCAAAAGCAACAGAGAGAGTGAAAAGGGCGAATTACCTGAAGAGGATCCCGGGAATCCAAATGGGTCAAGCAGAAATGGAGGCGTTACTGGTTCTTCTCTCCGATTCTTCCCTCTTTCAATTTTTCTGATTTTTGTTTTTTTTTTTATCATCACAGAAGGAGCTGATAAGAAGGCGACAAAGAAGTGAGCAATGAACGAGAAAAACGAGAAATTAAGGGGGGGGAAGCGAGAGATTAAAGGGGAAAGAGTACAAGCACAGTAATCTATAATCTCTAATTTAAGATTTCATTTCAGAGAGGAAGAGGAAGAGGGAAGAGAGAAGAGAGAGAAGAAGGCCATTGGGTTCGGTCCTGAGTGGTGGCTTCATAGGCTCCATTCATCGTACACGTAGCTCGCATGAGGCCATCTGGGTCCCAAGTGTGGTGAAATTATGGTGCTGATTGTGAAATTTGCGTTTCTTTAGATTCAGAATATTCGCTCTAGCCTATGCGTTCAGCATAATTAGGGAAGGAAAAAGAAAGAAACTTTTTTTTAACACGAGAAATATATATATTACATATGCAAATATTCTGTGAAAAATTACCATAACCATATATATATATATATATATATCAAATGGTACAATTTAGTGAATATCTTAGAATATTCGTTGTGAGCTGTAAAATAATATTGTGTATAAATTATATCCGTTGTTAAATAGACATGTGCATTGAAAAAAAACGTTAATCAAGAAAATTTGTCGTCTTGGCTTAGCTCCCTCTGTGAATATTGTAGTTTTTAAAAACTGTTGTATTACAAATATTATAAAAATATTTGAAATTTGGTTGATTAAAAATATGTAATGTTTCACTTGTCAAATTCTTTCCTTTTTTTTTTTTTTTTGAGGGGGGGTAGCAATTCACTTGTCAATTTCTACCTAAGAAAAACTGAATCTTCGAACAGTAATTTTATCTTTAGACTGCTTCATGCTCAAGTAATTTCTATTAAAAATTATTATACTTTGGCTTTCAAACAGTTATAATAATTGTCAGAGTCTTTCTTTTTTTCTTTTTTCTTTTTTTTCCTTTTGGGTAACAATTCACCCGTCAATTTCTACCTAAGAAAAACTGAATCTTCTGTGGGTAATTTTTATCTTTAGACTGCTTCATTCTCAAGCAATTTCAATTAAAAACATAATTATACTTTATACTTCAAACAGTTACGTTTACAAGTTATTCCTCAAAAGTATCGAATAATTTTAAACCATAGTAAAAGAGTGTGTTATATAATTAAAAAAAAAAAGTATCAAGTACAAAATTTTCAATGTTTATAATTTTTAAAAATGATATAATCAAAATTAACATTTTCTATTTTGAATAGTAGAGAAATGAAAGCCCAAGAAGAAAAAAAAGGTAACAAGTAATCAAGCCTGAAAAAATTACAGTTAACAAATCGTTTAATTGAAAGATATAAAGGTGAAAGAAATGTTAAAAAGAATAAACAAAATTTGCAATCCAGTTCGCACTACGATTCTCCTTTCAACGCACATGAAGCAACTCAACTTGCCATTGATGAGCCAGTCAACGTTAACATTTGAATTGGATACTTGACAGCCGAACGTGCTAAAAACTGAGCTCATCATGGCATGGACAAAGCAATAAAAATTATTTAGGGCAAATTATATTAATATCTCATGAGGTTTTGTTAAATTATAATAATATATTTTTAAAAAATAACACTTAACATTCCTATAATTTATTTTTTATAAATAAAGTTAATTTTTTACATAATATGCTTTAAAAAAAATAAAATTATTTCTCATATTAAAAATAAAATTATAATTTCATGTTAAAGTTTGACATTAACTTAATTACTTAGACTATTATATTAGAAATGAAATCATTATTTCATATTATACAAAAAATTAACTTATTTTTTAAAAAAATTAGATAAGATATTTTTATAATACATATCAAAATATTAAGACAGTTTAATCTATTTTTAATAAAAAAAAAGATCATATATAATTTAGCTAAAAAATTAGCATAAGTTACTTATAGCATGTTTAGTACTAATCATAGAAGATCAATGGAATGAAAATTTTTTAAAAAAATATTTATTATGTCCTTATTATTGTTATCATTCAAAAGTATATATATATATATATATATATTATTTTTTAAAAAATAGAGAAATGAGTGTTATTTTTTATCTTATCCATTTATTTCTTTTTAATTCTATTCAATTCATTTTTAGCATATATCAAATGAAGCATTAATTATTTAAGCCATGTATGATTTGACGCAATTCTTGGAAAATGAAAATATTATAAGATCATAAACTGAATAAAAAATTGAATACAATTGTTCCAATAGAGCCCCTAATATGCGAGAACATTTCACTTACAAATTTTTTATTTTTTATTTTTTATTTTTTATTTTTTTGAGGGGGGAAATCAGTGGAGAGGGGAATGAAGAAGTTTGGGTCGTCATTAACATCTCCCTTTTTCTGATTAAAAACAAGCCGTTGGGCGATCCATGATCCATGCAAAAGGTCAGCCCAACAGAGCCCAACTTCGGGAACTCTTTTTGGGCCTAACTCTGGAACAGAACTTTGCTCCTTTATATTCATGGTTAGCACTTAGCACTTATGGATTCCCTATAGCATTGCACTATATGTAATATAAAAGAAAGTGACATAAAAAAGTATAAAAATATACGAAATTTATTTTTCTCTTTTTACTCCTTTTTTTCTTTTCACTTTATTTTTTTATTACATTTAATATATTTACTTGTTAAATATAAAAAACACTTTCAAGTAGGCAACGTTGAAAGTACATATAATTATATAATTATGACCCATTTGGTTACCAGATAAGAAAGGTAATTTTTTCAATTAATTATATATAATATCTATTATATCTTTATAATTATTATTTAATAATTTCTATCTTTTTTATTTTTTTAAAATAAAAGTATAATGATTATTTTTTATTCTTAAAATTAATTTATTTTATTCATTTCTTATTCCATTTCTTTCCATTTTGTGTATCAAATAGGCATTAATATTTTAAGGTAATCGTTGAACCAAGGCTAATGACGAGAGATATTATTTCATTTTACCATATGCACTAACCCCTTTCTGTGTTTTTTCTTTGATGTTGCATTCTACTTCAAAGTAAACTAATCATTTTGTCTGCAAATTGTTAAGCCTATTTAAATTTAAATTTTGAAGTTTATAAGTGCATGAGTTAATTTTTAAAAAATAACGAATTTATTGTATATTAGTCTTATTAGTCAAGTGATCCATGAATATTAAAGGACTATTGTGAGATGAGATGAGTTTGTTATTTTTTAAGAACTTACCCATTCACTCACTAACTTTTTTTTTTTAAACTAAATTTAAAAAGACTTAATAATTTAGATACCAAATTATTAGTTTCCTTTATTATTTTATCACCTTCCATATAATTGAGATTAGACCACCTCTAAGTAGACCTTAAAAAAATGATTGAGATTAGATGCTTTCGAGTGACCAAACAAGTCTTTCAATTATTTTTCTTTTGTTGAATTATTGAAAAAGGACAACAACTAAGAGAGAAAGCAAGCTCTGATAATAATGTTTGATGTTCTTCAAAGGACCCCATTGAAAAGGTTAAAGGATATCAAAGCAAAAAGTTCATACTATCTCAATGAACTGATTTTTCTTCTTCATTTCTTAACATTTTCTAGATACTTGGACATTATTGAAAACGTAATTTATAATTTTTTTATGACATTTTTACCCAATAATATTTGAGCATTCCAACATTCGAAAAGAAGTTTAAAGTTCCTCCTGATATAAACAACAAATCTCTTCATTCTAAAATAGTAATACCAAATTCCAGATGGTGTTTGATTAAATTTCAAATTACAGCCATGAACATAGACACTGAGTTTTTAGGCACTGAATTAATAATGTACGTTTGAAAATATTTTAATTTAATTCCCAATATGTATTGAAAGAAACTCTCGTCAATTTTTTTTTTTTGTAAAGAAAATATTTTCATTCTATAAATTTAATAAGTAAAAGTTGGCGTTGAAAGTGTTCAATAACTTTTCATCAAACTTAATTATTATTTCAATTGAATACCCATCGGAAGTCTTCTTTATTGCATATAGTTAATTTAGTACCCAATACTAAAACTTTAAACATCGATACGAATTATTTAATGCCAATGAATTAATAGTTTTTATGGTACTAGTATTCATTTTTAATATCAAAGTGAGATTATATATGTCAAATGATAATGGAATACCATCAAATAATCGATGAAGAAAAACAACCAACATGGGCGTGGAGCAAAAATTTAACCAATTCTAATGCATTAAAAATTATGATTAGGCAAATATGTCCATACATAAAAATAATATATTTGATATTTAAAATTGTAATAGTGTAAACAAATCAAATAACCAAAAACAGAAGTTATGTAAATCATTAAAATAATTGGCACAAACAATGCTTACAGTTATTAAGTCACAATCAAGAAGTTGAAGAAAATTTTGTATAGGGTTCCTCTTCGTTAAGTTTGTAAGGACACCGTTATGTAAATGTTATAAATAAATATTAACTAAATAGAAAATAAACATCAAAAGTAGAAAATCAAGTTAACAAAAAAAAACCATTTAAAATAGAACAACAAAATATATGTTGTAAATAAATTTATAACAATTACCTATTACCTATTTTAAATTCTTGAACACCTTTTGGTATACTTGATTGATGATAGTGTTTGTTTTTTGTCTACTCTTGTCATATATCCAAATTTTCAAATCTTTCTTACTTTTCACTCTTGATATTGCCATACATAGTTGACTATGGGACTAAATATAAGTCTTGAAAAATATAAAAAGATTAATCATAACTTTTGTTAATAGTTATTACGAATGAAATAATCAAAAAAATTATTATCTCTTTTGCATCTTAAATGGCAATTTTTAATCAAATAGGGTAATTATCATTCTAGGCATATAGATACCATTCCCTAAAATAATTTTATCATCTATAACATGATTTTCAAAGTGACTCACTAATAATCTTGTTTCATTACACAACCCTAAATCTTTATTTATGTTTCTTTAAAAAAAATTGAATTAAAATGAACCTTTAAAATTGTTGCCTTCCATATGATTAATCCACCAAATGATATTACTCAAACGATTCCAAAATAGAAAAGCAAATTCAATTTTATGCATTAAATATGATATACAAAGCAAACCATTGGAAGCACGAACAACTTTCAATGGAAAATGTGAATCATAAGGAGTAAGAAATCTAATCTCTCCTGGGAAAGGGTTTTCGACTTTCAGATCATGAAATGTGAAAAAGAAAACATCATTATGAAAATGTTAAGGATAATAAGAAGATATTTATACTTCTCCCAAGCTTTGAGTGTTTTTTTTTTTTTTTACAAAAGTACATTGTTCACACTTGATTTCCAACTCTTGGATGCTAATGAAAAATGCTTGGCAATCTTTGCAGGGAGATAAATAAAAATAAATTCTATATTATGTGAATAAAGCACCCAACCAGAATAAAATAATGCAGCCATAATTGTTTTTTAAACAAACAAGATGGACACAAAATATTATATACTATAAACATGGGTGGAACTCTACCTTTTTATAATAATGATGAATATACAAACCATATTGCAAGATCCCTCTTGATTAACAAAACTTTAATTCTTGTCGCTCAAGAAACCATGTTGCAATTAGTGATTATGATTTCTTAACTCAATTTTCAGTAAATGATAATCATATTAAGATTTGTTTCCTTTCTTCCTATAGTACATTCTTATTTCCCAAACTATGCAAATGCATATAAAGAGAGAGTGGTGATTGTTCTTCCTTTGTTGGCGTTCAAATCAGATTGGAATCTATAAGAGAATATTAATATTACGATTTTAACATTGAGAAAGAGTGGTGATCCATATAAAAGAGAATATTAATACTAATATTTAACACTACTTCAAGTTAAACATTTAATCAGGTAGTCAAAGAAAAAAAGGTTGTGTTTGATTAAGTTATATATGATATTTTTACATGTATCAAATAATATTTTATGTATTAAAGTGCAATGATATTTTCTATAAATAATTCATTATATTGTAGAGAAAATTGGAGCACTATGTTTAGGTATATCTATACCACTGTTCTAAATTGTGAACCACATTACAAAATGCGACAACAATAATGGGTCACATCCGCATCAACCTGCAATTGTAGAGAGTATAGACATCACACTAATAGGCCGTAACGGAATGGTGTTGTGGTTGCATTATGACGCATCATATAAAGCAAGCTCTAAATAAAGCAACCAATCCTAGATCTACAATTTGCTTTTTTAAACAATAAAAGAAAAAAAAAAAGCCAAGAAACAATAATGACAACCAACAAAAAGAGATTCAATTTGATGAAACTAGAGTTCTAAAATCTGAAACCATACCTGAAGGCTAAAGCACGATGATTTAATATGTAAATTTGAAGTCCTGAAGCTGTAAAACGAAGCCAACGTCACGCTTGAATCTGAAGAGAGAAGCGCCCAAAGGTATGCAATACATCTTCTTCTTATTCTACTATTTTCTTGATTTTGGTTCCCTTTTCACTTTCAAAGTTGGGCTGAATCGTTGAATCAAAGGAATAGTAGGGAGCCACGCACAGCACAAATGCCCCATTCTGATCTTTCTATAATATATATATATATATATATATATATATTATGGGGTTCATATATATATATATATATATATATATTGAAATTTGCTAATTAATTAAGATATAATTATTTAAAAAGCATCAATATTTGGTCATTTATTGATCATCTCGTTGGATTATATAATTTTTACAAAGTATTGATAAAAATGAAATAGAAAGTTTGAAGTTCTCATGTATGTGTATATATTGTTTAATATAATCCAATCTATTTGGTTACATAAATTAACTAATGTTTAAAATAATAATTCTTATAAAAACCTTAGCAATGGAGTATGCCTTTCCTATTCTTTAATTCTTTCTTAGTTCTAAGAAATAGGCTCCCAAGCTATATCAATAAGAGTCTGATTTATGTACAAATCCATATATTTTTCCTATCTATTTACATATAAGTTGATTTTACTTGGAATTGACTATACCTCTTGTTATCATATGCAAAGGCATCCACGTATGACTCATAAAACTAGCTAGTTAATAGGTCATTAAAGCAAGACACACACATATATGTCTATCTTCAATGTTGTCTGGAGATCATTTTAGCTGTTTAATATTATTTATATATATATATATATATATATATATATTATGGCATTCATATACATACATATACATTAAAATTTATTTATGATTATTGGTTTTTTATGGGAATTTTGTATATATACATATATATATATATATATATTGAAATTCACTAATTAATTAAGATAAGATTATTTTAAAAGGTAATATTAAGATTATTTTTCATAAATTTGGAAAGATACTATAATTCAAAAAATATATTAAGATATTTTCCATAATTTTATCAATAGTGCCTAAGAATTACTACCATTTTCTATCAAGAGAATAAGTAAATTAAAATATTAGACTGATCCATCTAACTTTGGCACATGGATATCTAGAATTGTTTGTTATTCATGGCCATCCAAAAGTCCCAAAAAACAAATAAAGGAGCTCCTCACAACTTAGACGATATGGGATTGGTACTATTAATCAATTTATGAAAAATATATACAAAAATAATGAATGGTACTTATCCATCTTTTTTTTTTTGGCAATTGTAGTATCTTTTCAAAATTATAAAAAAAAATTGCAATCAATTCTTCTATTTATTAAACTCAATGTATAAAATTTATGAGAAAATATATGAGAAAAATGCAATCAATCCTTTTATTTATTACAAAAATATATGGACTCTAAGTAATGTATAGCATAGGTTTATCATATATTATGTAATTATAAATTATATTTTCAAAATATTGTAGCTAATAAACTAATATATTCATGAGAATTATTAATTATATTTTGGCTTAATTAACCATTTCTCAATCATTTCATTATTTTTTCTATAAATGGTATAATATGTTCACAATCCGTATTTAGAAGAGTAGACAAAATAAGCCGTTAACACCATATATAGAATAAAATAAATTTAAAGCACACAACTATTATGCTTTGAATATAGATTTAATCATAGATGAAATTTCTAATTGATAACCAATCTTTCAAATATAATAAAATTAATTTAAAAATATTACGTGAAATATTGGAGAAATTTATAGTGTTTTAACTATTTTATATCAATTTATATTCATTTGTATAAGTAGACCATTCATATATAAATAATTACTTTATACATGAAATTATATTTTTTCCATCAATAACTCTCAAGGTTTAGAATGGTACTAGCAAAGCATAACTCCTAGATTAGAATTTAGTTTACTAGATTTTATATATAAAATACCTATTCATATATTCATTTTTTCAAAATTAGCTATTTATATAAGATGTATAGCTACTTCCTCTTCATGTGAAACTTTAATTTTATCCAGTTACAACATTGTTCAATTTACAAGTAATGATAGATCGACTATAGTGACAATAATAAAAGAAAATTGAACATAAGATGGGAATCTAGAAAATGAGATATATGTGTATATATATATATATATATATTCATGATTTATGAAATTAATTTAAATTGTGCTTTTAATTATTCAATTGTATTTTTAGTTTTGTTATATTATATTATATTATTAATTTCATTTGATCAACAGGCACTATAAAACATAAACAATGCTGCCAAGAGAGGAATTTTTAACAGAAAAATTAGAAAAGTGCTTATAGTGATGATATTGGTTGACATTTTGAAACACCTGTAATTGAAAATCAAATCAATATAATTGGCAAACTCTGTGAAAAAATAGTAAATGGTGAAATTACTAGACTAAAGCGGCATATTACTCATTTTAAAGAACAAGTAGTTAATTATCCTAGAGTTACAATTATTATTCGGAAGGGTATGATGAAACTTCTTTTAGATAATTAAAAAAATTTATTCAAAGAAAAAAAATAAGAATTTAAAGCAAAGTTGAAAGGCGATAAAGATGATAAAATGGAAACATTTGTTGACGAGGAAATACAAATGAGACGTGTAACCCAAGGGAGTATCAGATTATATTGTGAATGAGAAGATAAACAACAATTTACATAACAAATTAAAGGAGGGCAAAATGTGTATGAAAAGAGTGGAAGCTCATATGCAAAGGCAAGAGAATCAGAAGATATTACCTTTAGTTTAACATCTACAAATGTTGATTTTGTGAAAAGTAAAAGCATAAAACAACAAAAAATTTATAATAGTTTGATGAAAACATTAAAGAAGAAATTAGGAGAAGAAGTATTAAAGCCTATTATATATGATCATCTTTCAATAAATTTATATAATTCTCTTTGATTGTATAATTTAATTACTGTAACTGCTAAGATATGTATAATAGAGGTTAAATTTCCTACTCTTTACGAGATTTCATATGTGTATTTGGAAGCTAATTACCAATCAATGAGGGAATAGATAAATGGATTGAAAAGTGCATGAAAGGAAAAAGGTGTTATAATAATGTGTGATTGTTAGATTAATAGCATTAGTTACATGCATATAATGAATTTTCTTATCTCTTTCAGCAAGGGAACTATTTTTCTAAAATCAATTAATATTTCTTCGGTCGCTAGTAGAAATACTAATTACTACCTTTAATTACTTAATCAAGTAGTAGAAAAAGTTTGAAAAGAATATGTAGTCCAAGTGATTTTAGATAATAAGAAAGCTTTAAAGGCAGCTATAAAAAATTGATGAAAAAAAAAAACTACATCTCTGTTAATCACCTTGTCTAAATTTATACTAAAAAGACATTAGAAAAAAGAACAATGTATAAAAGGTGTTAGAGGATGCAAAGATAATAACATCCTTTATATATAACCACATTTGGATTGTGAATTTGATGAAAGAATATATTGGAGATAGAAATATTATTCATCTAGTCATTACTCGCTTTGCTACACAATTTTTATAACTACAATTTATTGTAAAGCAAAAGCAAACTTTGAAAAATATGTTCAACTCTAAAAGTTTAATAAGTTTAAATTTGATAAGAACAAATCTGGATCAGCATATGATACAAGAAAAAAAATTTTAAATAATGACTTTTGAATTAAAGCTAATGAAATACTATAAGTATTTAAGTCAATTGTCAAGGTGTCAAAATTGGTTACCGATAATAAAAGACCAACCACGGGTTTTATCAATAAAACTCTAGATAGAGCAAAGTTATCTATAGAACAAAATTGTCGGTATCACTTAACTTATAACGGCATGATAGATAAAAGATAAAAAATTTTACATGCCGATTTACATTCTACAGGTAAGTATATATATATATATATTATGTTGTCACAAAAAAATAAGAAATATTTGTGCATTAACTAATTAAGTCTTTTTTTTAATTTTAGGTTATTTTTTTAATCTTCAATTTCAATTTGGAGTTAAGTATGGTCATTCAATTTATAAAGAAATGTTTGATAGAACTAAAAGTGCAATTACCAAATTAAAAAGAAATATAGATGTTACAATTAAAGCACTAAATTAGGTTAGTTATTTTTTGTATAATGAATATTTGGAATATATTATTATATATTTACATTAAATTTAATATGATATTGCATAGTTAATATTTTTTCGATAAAAGAAAGAGAACTTTGAAACGTCGTAAACTCAAAGAGCATGGCCTCAAATGAATCTTGATAAGATATAATTCATTTTTTATCTATAAGTATACATGATACAATACGTGACTCAATCAAAATGATTATTTTTGTTTATAATCTAAAGTTGACTAAATTTTTGTATTGTTTGTTTAAATAACTGAATGGTGTATGATATATAATTCGTGTACTTCTGAACTTCAAAGCATTATGACAAAATTTTTTAGCCAAACAACTCCACTTTCAAATTATGATAGGAATTGAAGCATATTTAGTTATATTTATACAAAGATAAGAAATAAAATCAAGTATAAAAAATTATAAAAGTTTGTCTTTACCTTTTACAATATAAAGTTAAGAATGAAGGAAAATAAAAGGCGTAGTTAATAAGAGATAGAAAATAGTTTAAATCCAATTAATATCAATTACACATTCCAAGAAGATGATCCCTTATCTCTATGGATTAAGAAGAGAGAAGGCACATTAATATATGGACTTCAAAATTCAAAATGACTCCCAAGAATGGATACTGATGATGAAAAGGTGATAATTCAAGTTCCCATGAAAGTCATAATCAAGGTGGTGATGGTGGTTTAAATCCATCAAGTAATAATAGTAGTGGTGATGCAGCAGAAAGTGGTCATGACATAGATAAAGATCAGGAACAAGATTTATATCAAGACATTCCATATGCTATGTGTGATTTGGGTTTGTTCTTAATATGACATCTTTTTAGGATAGAGGCTCTGTTGATAATAGAATAGGTGGTTATCAATATATAAAAAGTGGAAGGCAACAAAGTGTTATAGTAAAAGATAGTTCTTCCTTTATTTTTTTACAAAGTTTTAGTGATTTTGTCATTAGTGACTTATCTCAAAGTAGTCAAAGTTACTATCTCTCATTTTATTAACAACTTTCTCATGTGTCACATGATCATTATCTAGTGATTCAATTCCCACCATATTATTAACCTTTAATAAATTATTAAGAGCCTTATTATCATCAAATATCAAATTTTTCTTATCAACAAATGGACAACTTAGGTGGAGGGTTTTTTTTAATTATGTTTTTAGATAAGAAGCAAGACAAGGTGATAATGAAAGTGAAAATAGAGGTTATGATCCTCTATGATATTCTACAATATGATAATTCTAATTCTCTCTTTATAATAACCATATAAGCATACTTTTATATTATCTGATTTTTTTTTTAATTTTCTTAAGTAACATTGATATGCTTGCTTAAAATAAGAATTTATTTAATTAATATTGATGTTAAATATAATATATTTATATATTTGAGAGTTATAATGATTATATACATTTTTAAAATAATTTGTGTAACTTCAAAAAAAAATCACAACTGCAGTGACTGAAAACCTGCATTGCAGCATAACTGCAACCACAATTTAAAACCTTAATCTATACATGTCCCTGATATGATCTTCATTGAGAAAAAAAATTGAGACACAAACAAGGAAGCATTAATCGACTAGTTACATGAGGTTAACTCCTTGAACTTCCATCTATACCTTATCTAAGCAATCATCACCATCACTCAACACCTCTATATGGCTATCTTTGGCCATATTTTCCTAGACTCAAAAATTAGAAGACAAATCAGGGGGTTTTTTTCATTGTACCTACATATTGAGGTCAACCACATCTTCCTTGATGAACATGAGATTAAAGTATCTGCTTTCTTATGAATATTCAATTTTTGTTTTTAAATAGAAAGGTCTTATCATGGCTCTTCATCAGTTCCACATTAGAGTTTTTTAGTGTCCCAATATTAGGAGAATTACGAGTGAGCCTATCAGCGATACCATCATCATTTATTCTAAGAGAAGTTCATTGGCTAAATTTTTTCTTTTTTTTTATATCCCCTCAAAATTACTCTAGCTAGGCTAAATAGTGGCAATTGAAACCTTCTTAGATTTTCCTTTACGTGTTCTTAGGACAAGCCTGGATCTTGTCATTGAGTATTGAAAACTATGATCAACAATTTTAGGCACATTGGGATCTAGGTTCTCAATTCCTACCTAGAATATTCATTGTTGTTCTCTTCCAAAATAGCATAGCGAGATTTGATACCCACCACAAGATCCTTGATTGTCGAATCTTTAAAAAAATTTGAGGCTTACTTCACCTTCCTTACCATGTTTTCTGTGCTACTACCCAAAGGCCAAAAGACATACCAACCCTATTTCTAGTCACCACCCCATTTAAAACCTTTTTACACTAATACATTGTTCATTCAATACATGTCCATATTTTCTACACTTGAAATAGATAGAATGCAAGCCCTCATATTCAATTTGCATCTCCTTGCCTTTTATACACTAAAGTTGCTCTAAGGGGTTTTGTTAAGTCAACTTCAACACACACTCTCACAAATCTAACTCTTACTTAGTTGTATTCCAATCAACCTTTTAAGGTTGTGCCAATGAGACTACTAACATTATGAAGAAACTTTTTAATCATAAAGTTCAATAAGGAGGTCTGGTTGTTTAATCCACACAACCACTTTGTCAATAATAGCCTTATTAGGATTAAAATTTTGTTGCCATCTTCTAATAGATGAATAGTGATCCAAGATAATCCAAGGTCCTCATTCCAACACAAAAAGAAAGTCGTATAGTGAATCAAACTTAATTAAAAAGAAATTAGTCCTAATGTCTACCAATGTCAATTTTCATGTTTAGCCCAAACTTGTTCAAGCTTCTTTTCAAGGAAATTAAATCTCATAGTTTTGCCCAATGGTTTCATGATAAGAGAGGCATAAAATAGTTTTGCCATACGCTTTCTTTCCTCCTTTAGAATTCTGATATACCCATTAGCATTCTCAATCAAAAAACCCTTTGAATCCAAATCCTCCTCATCAAAGCTCAGATTGTTCTGATAAGTCAATTTCCTCAATTCAAATTGCTTTAGATGGTCTATATTCCACATCTTTGTATCCCTATATAAGCCCAATTTGTCCGTGTAGGATACTTCTCCTTCATACTTAATTCCCTCCAAACTTGAGTCCTCCATTAGCCTTCTAATCGTGGAGCCACAAAAGACTCTCCAATGAATTGTTGTCTCACCATTTTCCTCATCTTTTGCTCTTACCCATCAACTTCACTCTTGTTGCCATGAAAACGTCCACCAAGATCACCATCACCTTTGCCATCACTTTCCATCATGGCCAAGAGAAACCCTGGCAAAGCATCAAATTTTTAGAAACCAATAAATGTTCTCAATAAAGATTAAATAAATAAATGTGGTATTTTAAATATTAATTATTAATCTTTTCAACCAACCTTTGTTATGGATTTTTAATTAAGTTATAACATATAAAAAACCTATGTTTAAGTAGATTAATTTTGAATATTAATTAATTTTTCAAAAGTAACTAGATTTAAATCTTATTCTATAATTGAAAAATTTTTTAAGTAGGCTCATTGATAAAAAAAAAGAAGATTAAATTAATTACAAAAATACATGTTATCATATTAAACATGGTTTTAAATTAAGATGTAAATTTAACATAGGTATATTTTTATTTTCATATTTAACTTATTACTTAAACATCTATTTGTATTATGAAATTATTTAGTGTATTCTTATTGTATTAAAATAAATAAATACTCTTATTCTTTATAATATGGTAAATGAATAACTTTTTTTAAAATTAAGATTCACAAACATTTTATTTATTATAATAATACTATAAGAATTATATATTTTTATTATCATATTTTTTAATAAAAATAATTTCATAATTTTTTTAAATTATTAAAACTAATATATTTATTATATTTTAATAAAATATAAATTTTCTACCTAAATTTTCTTAATAAAAAGAGGAGAATGAGGTGCAGATTAGATGACTGTTACGTCTCAGAAGGAAAGATAACACACGTGCGAATAGAATCTTCCAAAACGTGCAATTCACTAACGTACATCCAAAAATGGAAGTTTCATCAAAACGAATGAATACATAGGACTAATCAAAACGCCAGATGTGTCCCTGTATTTCGCTCTTTACTGATTCACCCACCATTATCCCATACCTCGATTTCCGAGAAACAAAGGAAAATCAAATCCCCCCTCACTCCCCGACAAAAAGGAAACATGGAATCCCGCAAATTGGCAGCTTTACTTTCCTCCCTTATCTCTCAGCTTCTCCTTCTCATCCTCCTCCTTTTCCCTTCTTCTTCCACCTCCGATTCCAATTCCAATTCCTTCGCTAATGCCTTCCCTCTCGTCCACCACTTCCTTTTATCCCAAGAAATCGCCTCTTCCCTCTCCCTCGCCTCACTCTCCAAGAACAAGAAACGCAAGCGGGTCGACCCGGTTGATGAGGAACACCCGGGTGGAATTGGAATTGGAATCGGAATCGTGGCTCGGAGCCCTGACTCGTTCAAGAGCTGTTTCAGAATGACGGCGTCCACCTTCGAATGGCTCTCTGGTTTACTCGAACCATTGTTGGAGTGTCGCGACCCGGTCGAGTTGTTTCCTCTGAATCTCTCTGCCGGTGTTCGGCTCGGCATCGGCTTGTACCGACTTGCCAACGGCTCCGATTACACCGAAATCTCGAACCGATTTGGGGTTTCGGTGTCGGTGGCGAGGTTTTGCGTGAAGCAGTTGTGCAGGGTTTTATGTACCAATTTCCGATTCTGGATTGCGTTTCCGAACTCGCACGAGCTCGAATCTGTATCGCAAGGTTTCGAAAACATCTCTGGGTTGCCGAATTGCTGTGGCGTGATCGACTGTGCGAGATTTAACGTTGTCAATTCTGAAGCATCATGCGAAGACTGCATAGCGGCCCAAATAGTGGTCGATTCCTCGAGTCGGATTCTGAGCATTGTCGCTGGGTTTCGTGGCCATAAGAGCAATTCCAGAATTCTCAGGTCGTCCACTTTGTACAAAGACATTGAAGAAGGGAAGCTGTTGAACTCTCCTCCAATTGACATAAAAGGAGTGGCTATAAATCAGTATTTGATAGGAGATTCAAGTTTTCCTTTTCTTCCATGGTTAATGATTCCTTTTGCTGAATCTCTATCTGGTTCATATGAAGAGAATTTCAATGCTGCCCATAACCGTATGCGGATTTCGGCTCTTAGAACTATTGCTAGTTTAAAGAATTGGGGTGTTCTAAGCCAACCTATAAAAGAAGAACTGAAGGTGGCAGTGGCATATATTGGTGCTTGTTCTATACTGCATAATAGTTTGTTAATGAGAGAGGATTTTTCTGCACTTTCTGGTGGGTTTGAAGATTATCAATTCCAGCATCTGAGTAATAAGGACTCTAGGTTGGAGGAAAATTCAAATACTAGGAATGCTTGGATTATACGAAGTGCATTGGCTACAAGAGCTAAGAAAAGCCATGGTTCAAGTACATAATGCTTCTTTGGTGATTTGTTCAGAGGACAACAACACAAGGATTGCTACGGGAGATTTTCCAATTATCCGTTCCATCTCTATACAACATTGAGACAAGTAATTGAATTCTTTTCTTCTTTTTACTTTCTCTTTTCAAATAAATTTCGAAAGTTATCATAGAAATTAGAATTAAGATATTCTTTCTACTATTTTTCTCCCGGTTTTATGCACTTTTGGTTGGAAGAAAAGAGGGGTGGTAGGTTATCATTCATGAGATGAATTCAGTTTTGCAGATTACATTGTTTTTAGAGTGCATTCCCAAATGTAAATACTATCTTTTGAGCACGAATAAATTTTTTTCTCTGTTAATCACAAAATCGTTCCCTTGTTTAGTTTTCCATCTACAGAATCTCTGCTTCTCGGTGAAAATGTGGATATTGATACGTTGATAGACTTCTATTTTCATGTCTTTTTGATTTGGCTTCAATTTTGATGAACCTAATTTGTATTTTTCTGGTTCTCGGAAAGTGAGAATTAAAAAATCATAGAGCTAGCAGTGAAGCCATGGATTGTTTTATGCTGGCATTCTTTTGATGAACAATGTCCTCGCTTTTTTTTTTGGGGGGGGGGGGTTTCGGGAAAGAAGCAAAACAGGACAAATGCTGTTCTTTTAGTACTTCTTCAGTATATGACAATACGGTTACCATTTTGTGCAGCTATAGTTTTTAGAAAAACCGATCCCCTTATATGATAAGTTGATAAACCTTCTTGTTATTGTATATGTGATGCGGTAAGATGACCATAGACAGAGCAAAATGATGCAGACATGATATTACAAGGTTCCATTAGTTTAGTTTTTGTGTCATGCTGGTTTTGGCTGCATTTCTAAACAACAACCAAAAAAGAGTGCTGTGCCAGTGGACTTGTTTTTTTTTTTATCTTAATAAAGACAATTTGAATTATCAAACTTAAGAAACCTGACAGAAAGATTTGGTTTCAGACTTCCCCCATAGGCAGCAGCAAGAGTTTCAGAATTCAATTGGCAGGGAAATTAGTATATTACACTTGCTTGTTGTCTATGGTCCTGGCGATTGAATGGAGTTATAGTTTCTTTTTACCTTCAAGCACATAAACTTGCGCTACTTAATTGGTCACCATTTGGCATAGAATGATACTTATGTTCACTTGAAAAACTAGTAAGAACTGCCATAGCTTCTCGTGGTCTGAATAGTCTGCAATACTTGCTGTTTGCTGATTAATATTTTTAGTTCACCTTTACCTATCTAAGGGCTGAATTGATATGGCTAAGTTCTGCATCATGGTTGTGTGGTCTGAATTAGAACTTACAATAATGGAAAGGTGACCTAAAGAGGTTAGATCAGTCGGTAAAAGGAGAGATACAACTTGGGTTTAATTTCTCTGAAAAAAATTATAAAAGCACTTAGCTGATGTAAGAGAATATGTCCTTTGAATTAGTCCCCCAAAAAAATAAATTTAATCTTAAACAGAGTCTTGGGAATATTTTCATAAAGATACCTTGATATAATATTAAAAGAAAAAAGAAAAAAGGCAAATATGCCATATGTTTGTAAGTTGTTTCTCATTCTCAACCATTTAACGTGCAGATTAATGGTGTAAACTATGCTGTGTTAACAATGTTTTACCTACTAAATTAGAAGTTCAAAACTGCAGTTAGAGGATAATCAGCCCAAAAAATTTTGCCCCGTTTGAAGTCAAAATTGCATGTTATTTTATTTGATCTGCTAAAATTAGACGTTGTTAACCCCAATAGATCAGAATTGTTGCTCCTGAAGGGGATCATACAGATTCTTCTATCTTCTGTAATTTTGCAGCTGTAAGGAGCAGGGAAACTTGGTTGAGTATGGTAGTATTGGTGATGGAGAGTGATGTAGCCGTAATTAATTTTATATTAGCAATAATGTTGTTTGGTAAGATTCTTATAAATAATTATAAGAATCTTGTGTATGGTGTATTCCTGAGCATTTCATGATGCAACTACGAAGGCATATAATGGAGTTTCTTTGAGGTCTGTATTAACCACAGGGACAAGTAAGGCGATTAGCCGAAGACAAAATCACAAGGATTTGTTAATTCATATAAGGCCTTATCTGTACTCAAGAAGGAATCGATGATCTAAGGTATATTTGGTTCCAAAACTGACCCAGTAAAGGCAAAAAATGAAGTTGGCCAATGAATATTTACTTGAATATCTCTTCGTAACTGGGGGAGGCAAAGCCCTTCAGCTCTAAAGGGTTATAGTAAACGGAAGAAACCTTCCATCTCTTTAAAAGACATAATAGTACAAAGACACATTCAAGTTAATTTTTTAAAATACAAATTTCTTTAAAAAAATTTGAATTGAAAGAGAAGTTGTCAGTTAAATTCAGTCTTCCAATGCATATAGTGAGTACAATTTGTTTTGAGATCCTATTCTGATTCCAAAAAATCTTACCCATTGAACTGACAAAAACATTTGGCAGGGAAGAAAAGGGATTTCTTTTTTTTAATTTTGTAATGTTGACTCTATTATTATTATTTTTATTTAATAGTATCTATTTTTTATTTTTTTTTAAATAAGGATATAAAGCTCATTTTTCATCCATTCTGTTCTTTTTTTTAATTTTTATATTTAATATTTTATATACCAAATAACCCTAATATCTTTATGGATGTTAATATTCTAATATTGGGGTGAGCCTGTGATACAGGTCAATAAGGATGAGTATCAAAGTAAAATTTGAGAGGTAAAACTTAATTGATTAAAATTTACATAAGTATATAAATTAATGTATTTAGTTTTGAAAAAAAATTGAATAGATTTAACCAGAATATGTTGCAAGATTTGTATAGAGATATATACCCACCGAATATGATTATTTTACCCCATGGTAATATTTAAAATGAATACAAAACTAAACAGGTTAGCAGAAAAGTCCACTTATGAACAAATTACTAAACTTTTGATTACATTATTCCCAACCAAATAAATCCAAGAGCGCATAGAGAGTTCAGGCGGGAAAAAAGAAAAAACAAAAACAAAAAAAAAAGAGCACAGAGAGTTTCTAATTATGAGTCGTTGCGCTGTTAATATTAAATGGATTTCTTTTTACTTTTTAAATAAAAAGAGTAGGAATTTAAAATTTTTTACGTGAAACGCGCGTCAATTTTTTATTTAGTGTGATTTCAACTACTAATCCATAAGTCAATATTAAATGGATTTTAATAGGGCATCTTCCTGAACTTAATTTTTGATCTAATTAATACGCAATTTGTGAGGTCACACATCATATTTCTGTTATTGCATGACATGTAATTAATTATTACAGTCTCACGTACTTGATATTAGGCCCTTTTAGCACAAACAATAGTTTTTCTTTTGATAAAAAATTATGATATTGTGATGTGTGAAATAATTTAATTATACACACTTCCAATTAATTTTTTTTTTTTTTTTACCGTTAAAAGACAGATTGATGATCCCTTTTCTTGGAATGTCTAGAGCTGCGAACGGCCGTGCAATTTGCATTTGATAGTGGCTCTCAAGCCGCCATATTTGAAAACCCTGTTACATTTAATTTAAATGATTTAATTCTTTTATTTTAAAAAAGTTAAATATAAAACAACGTTGATAAAAGTTAAAAAATTATCTTTATTCTATATTTTGTTATAAATGGAATCCTTAGACTTTTTGGAGAAGTAGTACTAAGAAGAGATTTAAATTATTCAAATTTAATTTGCATAGTTTATATTTTAATTTTGTAATTTTATTATTTTTGTTTTAAAGAAAAAAAATATAAAATGAAAATAATATTTTAACTATCAATTTAATAAAGTTATGATTAAAATTTAAAAAAAAAATTGAATTATTCAAATCATACCTGAATGGTTTAGATCTTCTCTTCAAAAAATAGCAGAACCAAGAGGTGTAGAGAGTTCATGTTTTATTTTCTTTAAAATTAAAAGAAACAAAATAAAAAATAAGTTATTAAAAATAAAAAAAAATTTAAAATTTAAAATATTCAACTACTTCCCTTAAAGTAGCACGGCATACGTGTGATGCCACGAGAGCGGTGAATGGTCTCAATTTTGCACGAGTTGACTTTTCTAATAATTCGAAGATATACGGAGTCTTGCTTCATTATTTAGGTCTTGTACATGAAATTGCATTCCTAAAGATTTAATATTAACTGTTCATAGTATAACTTAGCATACGTATGGTAGACATTTATGTAACACAACTCTTATGGCTGCATGTCCACCTGGTTGTGTGTAGTTTATGTAATTTCTTATAATCTCATTGGTAAAATAACTACCTTTTCATAAATGAGAGAGAGAGAGAGAGAGAGAGAGAGAGAGAGTAACATCATTTTTTATATTAGGATTTGGGAGTCCTTAAACTTTATTTAATACATCGTCTAAAAAACATACTTCATTCCAAGTTCCAATTTCGTGGCTAAGCACTTATGCTTGTCCCCCACTCTTTACGTAGATTTTGGAGCCTTTGATATATCCCAATTTTTGAAATTGTCTGCATATTATGGCATAAGATGTTATGATATTTATATTTAATCTGATAATTATAATAATACTTTATGTTTTAAAAATTCAAAATTTTTCTGTTTAACTATACATGTTAATCACCGTTATTGCTCCTTAAATTCTAACATATATTCCTTTCAATTTTAAATAAATTATACCTTATACATTTATACTATTTTTGTTTTTCATGAATAAAAAATATAATGCAAAAAAATTTAATGTTTATGTGTGATTTATTCCCTCTTCATCCATATAAAAAAATATAATATAAAAATTTTGTCAAACTTTGTATATTATATTTCACATACTTTTTATGAATGAAATTTGTTGTAAATTTAATTACTATAAAAAGATATAAGTGTAATAGTGGTACTTAACAAATTTAACACTCTTATGTGATGAAAGATAATACAACATTTTGACTATTATTATTCATTAAGTAACACATTTTTTTTTATAGATTTAGATTTCTTATTGTGTAGAAAACACAACATCATGTGCTACAGACTCTCAAGTGGAGAGTCATTCATTTTTTCTTTTTCTTTTAAATGTCTCTTACTACACAGCATGCACATAGTATAATAGGGAATCTGTTTTTTTTTTTTTTAATTTTGAAATGTCATTTCAAATTATACCCTATTATTACATAAAAACATACCAATCACTCATCTAACTTTAATTTTATACTTAAGATATCATTACATGCATGTGATGTCACAAAATCATTTTGGCTAGCAAACGCGTCCTTTACTATTACCTTTATGAATCCGAGGCCTTTGCTTGGTGAAAATGTTTGTTTAAAACTAGAAATTCACTTGCCCTTCTTTTCATGCCGTGACCTTTCCTTGGCATCAAGTTGTCAATGGCTCATTTTAAGAAATGATTTAGGTTGTCTATTCAGGCAATTTCCAACATTTTTTGGTAGCTCTTACAGGGTACAAACATAAATTTTGAAATATATTCATTTAAATCTAAATATCTCAAAACATATATTTAAGTAAAATTTATGTTTTAACATACTACAATGTCTATTTGTGATGAATTTGATTTTTATAAATCAAACGTACTTTAGAATTTATCTTCTAATAGAGTAATTTAATATTTACTCTAACAAATGGACAATAATATGGGATAAGTTAGATATGAGGGTAAATTCTCTACATTTGTCCCAACTACACATAATGTATTTACGAGAGAGATAAAATGAGGAAGTGCTACAGAGATATGTAAACAAAGAGTTTTAGATTTTTATTCTTCTCTCTGCCTCCTTTTTTTATTGCCCATTTGGTGGCACAAAAGAAAAGAAATAAAAATAAAAAATTTATATAATATCTATTTTGTTTTTATAATCATCATTTAATTATTACTTAACATTATCTATTAATCATTATCTAATTATTAAAAATGTGAACATTAAAATTATTTTTTTAAAATAATTTTTTTAATTTTTATTTTTATATTCAACCTTTCAAATACCAAACGATTATAAAAGATTCATTGGGCGTTTGATAAAGTGGCATTAATTGTGGTGGCGCGGAGATTACAAAGTAAAAGATATAATTAATAAATGGACAAGAGAAGAGAAGAGAATCATTCAATAAGGTGCAACATGCTAATTGGATACCCTTATGATTTGGTTTTTGTCTCCATCCTTTAATTTCACAACTACTCTATTCCTTCTCTTTCTCTAAATTTGTTTTTAATTTAATTTTCTTTTAGCCTCTTTAAATTAATTAGCCATATCTCTGTATCTTTGACTCAAAGCAACTCATCTCCTTATTCTTCACCTACCCTCGCGTTGATTTTCAAAAGGTTCTTCTGCTTGTCCTTTTTTTTTTTTTAATAATTTGGTCACATTTTAAGTTAGATAGTTTATATACAATTTTTTTATGTTTGTTATAATATTTAATTAATATATATTATTTTTTTAATTGAGCAACAAAACAAACTTTTAGATATAATTTTTAAAAATTTATTATTAAGCTTTTAATTAAATTATGATATATAAAAGAACTCTTTTGAAAGGGCTAATAATATCTAGCTAAATTGAAAAATTGCTTAATTTTTTTTATTAACAATTTTGATAACAAATATAGAAAATTACATTTCTGTCCTTCAATAATACATCATTGATTAAAAAGGAAAGTCTTTTGCATGTCTTAATTTAATTAAATAGCAATAATAAGCACTTAGATAACTCCATTTAAATATCGTCCTTTTAAATTTGATTAGTCCTTGAGTTTTGTTGGACTCAGTCCTGTGAGAAAGAAATCTTCTTCAACAAATTGGGGTCCAGCTTTTTCATTATCATTTCATAGTCACTTTTGTTTTTTGGCCTGAATCATTTAATAGTCATTGATTTCTACGGTTTTGTCACTTTCTTTTGGAAAATATTAATATTAATACTATTTATATTTTAATAAATAAACAATTATTTTTAAATATTTAAATCTAATTTTATCATGATTTAAAATTGTATTATATAACAATATGCAAATGAAAAAATATATATATATATATATATATATTAAAGAGTTTGTTGGAGTGAAGTATAAGATATATTTTACTAGATTTAGATTTAAATTTATAAATTAAAAATAATTATTATGTCTAATTTATATAAATTTTATTATATTATTATTTTTTAAATATAAGGATTATTTATTGTTATTTATCTAATTAAATATATAAATAAAATAATATTCACATTTTTTTAATATTATTGTGAACACTATATTTTGTCCAGACAAACTACAAAAATAATGACAAAACCAAATTAAAAAAATCAAAAAAAGAAGAAGAACACAAAATAGAAACTTAGGGGAAAATAAAAAAATGAATAAAAAATAATAAAATATTTTTAGGCTATAGAAAACAATTGAAAAAAATCAAAAGAAAAAAAAAAGAAAAAAGAAAAAAAAGTGAATTAAAAAAATAATAATAATAAAATTTTGGAAGCTTTAGAAAACAATCAACAAAAATTATTAAAAGAAAAAATTCAAAAAAGAGGAGAGCCCAAAGCCTTAAAAAAAAAAAAAACACACACACACACACACACAAAAGGGCCAATCTGAAGCCCAAATTTCTTTTCCCAGCACAGGCCCATCTGGCTAAACCCTCAGCCCAATCTCCATTGAAGCCAGAAGTCTTTGTTGGACTGGGCCATCGGCCCAAATTCATAACCCTGTCCGGCTTTCCTTTTTCGGACTTCCCAAACCAGAATCCCGAAATGATGCAGCGTGAGACACACAGAAGGGGCAGAGGCTTGAAACACAGAAAGGGAACATTCAGCGTCTGAGAGGGTCCAGTGAAGCAGACCTGCAGCGGAGGGGGCTAAAGGTTTGACCTCCCTCTCCCATCCTTTTTGCCACCAGAGGCAGAGGACGATTGACGCGAAAATAGAAGGAGGAAAAGAGAAGGCATAGATCGAGATGGAAGAGGAAACAGAAAAGGGGTTCTGATTTAGAACCAATGACAGGAGGGGGGTTTTTCGAAGTAAGGATCGGAGAGAGGAGAGTTTTGGGGGGTTTGAATAAAAGAGAGCGAGAGGGGAGAAAAAGGGAGGTTTTAGATTCAAGAGCGAGAAGGGAGGCAGAGAGTAGAGGAGAAGATGAAAAATCGAGGGGAGGCAGAGAGTAGAGGAGAAGACGAAAAATCGAGGGGAGGATCCGAGAAATCAAGAGAAGAGAGATTTGAAGGAGTAAAAAAGGTAGAGGAGATTTCGAATTGGAGAAGGTAAGGAGGGTTGTGACGAACCAAGGCAAAGGAATCGAAGCTTTGAGGCAAGAGGCAACGAGTCCAAAGTTTGGAAGCTCACAAAGGTATTTTGTTAATTTTTGGCCAAAAAATTCGTGTGTTGGCTAATTGGGGAAGGCTGTGTCTTGAAATCATTCGGTTAACTGGGTTTATTTGCTTTTTGTTTCTCTATGAGTATGCTGCGTTGATCCAGAAAATCCTGCCCTTTTTTGGACAATGAGTAATTATGTTTTGAACTTCTGTTGCCGAAATTTTTTGAGGATGAGATGTATAATGTGTCGCTATTCCGATGCACTTTAGATACGATTGGATGATTTATTTTATGGTTTAATTTTGTTTTCAATCTCATGTCTCGTTGAATGTTGAGTGAGAATGAATCTTATCACTGAGAGTATCTCGATTCAAGTCTTGTTAATTCTAAGACTAGGTCGAGGTTGCTATGGATTCTGATTCATTGCTGAATGGTTAATTTTGTCTATGTTGGTTGTCGTATGGGTAGCTATATACAAATCTTAACTCCATCTTGGTTTGGATGTCTAGTTGTGTTTGAGGTTCGTTATTGCCCCATAGTTCAGCGCGATGTTTAGTTAGCAAGAAAAAGAATAACAAGTCTCTCACAACACATGCTTTACGAAAAATAGCAAGAGGCAAAAAAAAAGTCAGAAGGAAATCCAATCAGGAAACAAAATCAAAAAAAGAAAAAATTACATGATAGAAAGATGATGCAAAAGAAAAAAAAACTTTTAAATGGAAAAAAATATAAAGGGAATAACAAAACAAAAATCCTTTTATTTAAGAAAATCTTATTCCAAAATTGAAAACGAAGAATGAAAAGGCAGGTAAGTAAATGTAGATGGGTTCCTCTGGATCTCCTTAGTGGGCAATTTGTAAATGGTATCCAAAATAATACAGATGAATGATCTGCATCCAAGCATACTAGATATCAATATTGCTGTTTTTACTTTATTTTATTTTTGGATTCATTTCTTTGCATGTTTAGAATTGTCATCTGGGATTTTTTGTTCCCTCAGACGCATACGAATCAATTCAAGGATATATGTGGTAATAATCCTCCTTAATCCTTATTGAGCTTTTATAACTATGTCTTAATAATTTTTAAAATTCAATGGCCTATAACAAGTGGGGTTTGATTTCCAATAAAAGGATACAATAAAATTAAGAGTTAAAAAAAAAGGGGGGGGAATTTCTAAAGAAGATGCCAAGAATAAAAAAACAACAACAAAATGATATAAAAAAAAAGAGATAATAAAAAGATTTTATTTTCAAATAAAAAAGAGAGAGGTTTTATAATAAATAAATAAGAAATAAAAAAGGTAAAAGATATCAAAAAGTTTTTGTTTCCTTCCAACTCAAAATCATATTTCAAATATCAAAATTCTAAAAAGAAAAAAAAAAACAGAACAAAAGAAAATAAATTTCAAATGTAAGAGAAAAGAACAAGAAAAGAGGGAAAAAGATATTTAAAAAACCATCTCTTTCTTTGAAAAAAGAAGGCTTATTAAAAATCAACTTAAATTTTAAAGATTTATCCTTTTTTAATGGTTCTTCTCTAAAAATCAAAAGTAATATATCAAAACAAAAAATTGCAAAAAAAATAATAATTAAAATATAAAATGAAAAAAATGATGAAAAAGAAAAAAAAAATTGAAGACGCAAGGAAAGTAAAACCAAGTTAGCCTTTAGCAAATCAAAACACATCAATCAATATTCAAACTCGTTTTATGTATTAAAGAAAGAAATGGTTTTTACTGTCATTGTCTTTTTACTAAAAAAAATCAAATAAAAAAATAATAAAAACTAAAATGAAAGAAATGATTGAGAAGTGTGAGTAATTTAGGCTTTACCAATTGGAACACATAAAACAACTTTAAAATCATTTTAATTGTAAGGGTCTAAATGATTTTTATGTTCTTTTACCTTTTAACCAAAACATAAAAAAAAAATAATAAAAGCGTGAAATAAAACCAAAAAAACAAATAACAAAACAAAAAATTAAAATTAAAAAAAAAAGAACAAACAAACACATCCTTTGTCGAATTACGTGAACTTTGATCCCTCTGAAAAGTACGTAGGTCCTAGGCTCTTATTCTAGGTCAAGTCCGTCCTTGTAAATAATTATTTTCTTTAGCTTTTTTTTTTATTTCTTTTCTCTTATTCCAAATTTTGTTTCTTTCTCTCTTCACGCTTAACTTTATTCCATTTAATTTCTTTACTTCTTATTTTACATATGATTTGTTAAGAAAAATTAAGATAGATTAAAGGTCATGATAATTTTATACAATTAACTTAGGGTAACTGTTCTTAATAACGGGTGTAGTGGGGTGCCTAACACCTTTCCTATTTACAATTGACTATCGAATCCGAATCTGGTTCATTGACCATTTTTCGACATTCCAAACTAAAAAGTTTTTTTTTAAGTTTATCTTTTCAAAAAATAAAAATTTAGTAACGACTCTGAATCTTCTTTTACATTTAATTTTGACTTCTTTTTAAGCGTCACGTGGTTGCAAAATGGGTGTGACAATTATATTAAAGATAATTATTTCATTCTATTCGTATTTTTGCTTTCTTTCTATTTCTATATATCAAATCCTGTTTATTACAGTCAAATGACAGACTTGCAACTTTCATCCGAGTCATGCATGCATTTTACTTCCACTTGAACCATTGGAGGCAACGTGGATGTCAATCACACCTTAGAACAATCGAAACCACACATACCACAGTCTCAGTTTCGTCAAGTAATTAAGATCTTGAATATTACACGACGGCCAACTCCACTTATGCCATATTCCTCTATGCCTTATTTTTCGTGTAGTTAAAATATATAAGAATGTAAAATGTGAATAAATAAAATAAAAAATAATTATTTTATTTTTATTTTTTAAAAAAATAATTTAATAAATAAAATAATAAATATAATAAATATTATACAAATTATATAAAAAAAATATTTTTGCTAAACATCCAAATCAAATGAAACTAAAGTCTTCACCAACCTTCCCTTTTTTTTTTTTAATCTTTTTATTTTTTAAATATTTTATAATGGTTTGCGACTCACCAACCTCAAACCAAACGCTATTTCCTTACGCTACTGTATTCCAACCATACTTGTGGGACCCGCCATAGCGCTCCAATCATGCCTTTTTTTGGCCCAAAGAATAATCCATACCGACACCAACTTTTCCACTAAGGTTTGATATTTGAAAAAAAAAAGGGAATAGCATACCCTTTTGGACCTGCAAACAGAAGGAACAATAATTTAAAAGGTGATAAAATAAGATGATTGTGAATAGAATTTTAAATTTTTTATAGAAAATTTATTACACTTCAAAATTGTATTCTTTTTAAAATATATATAAAAAAATTAAACCCATAATGTAATCATGATTAAATTTAGTTAAAAATTGATGAAAATAAGAAGAGGGAGGAGCCCACAAATCCCTTTACCACTCATGTCTCTATAATTTTGATAAATTAAAGTTTTAGAAAAATAATAGACTAAATTCATTATAAATAAACATATGAATATGTGAAATATAATTTAATAAAATCAATATAAAATAATTTTATATACTTATTTCTAATTCAATCAGTTTATTATTTTCTTATAAATTCAATCTGCCAAAACATTTTTTCAGATATTTTCTGCTTATGCAAATTAACAAAGTATCATGCTTTGTACGGTAACTATTAACTTGTCTTGAAACATAATACATACAACTGCTTTTTTTTTTTTTTGGTTTATGAGTACCACTCTTTTTGATAAAATATTTTGAATTTATTGATATTTTTTTCCCTCAAATAGCATGATGACACATTGACACCATTTTTGTTGTTCTCCACTCCTGCATGCTTCATGTAAGTTTTGTTCTATCAAATGCAACAAATTCATGTCCACTAAATTGTAAAATCCGGATCAGTGGGCCCCACATTAAGGTGAACCTGGCCTCAGTCTCACGCATTGGAAGAAGTACTTCACCAACCCCCAACCGGTTGGTGGCCGGTTCAAACAAACCGCGTTTTCCCCTCACCGGTTGAACCCGGACTTCTCGTTCCTTATTTATATTGCCATCTTCGTCCATCTTCATCTCCAAGCTCTTCTTTTAACTCTTGAACGCAGAGCAAAATCAACAAAAAGAGAAGGAAAAAAAAAAAAGGTGAGAAAAGGTTAAACATTTTTGCAGTAATGGCTTCCAACGGAGACCAAAAGCAAAATGAAGCAGGAAGGCACCAAGAGGTTGGCCACAAGAGCCTCTTGCAGAGTGATGCTCTGTACCAGGTACTACACCAAATCGAAGCCCTTTCTTATTTAATCCATAAGATAGAAAAAAAAATCAATGGAGATTTACTTATTTTGGTATAAGAATTATTGGTTTTGATAAAAATGAAATCTTGGGCCATGATGTTGCAGTATATACTGGAAACCAGTGTTTACCCAAGGGAACCAGAATCCATGAAGGAGCTGAGAGAGCTAACAGCAAAGCATCCATGGTAGACTTTAAAATTTTCATATTTAGATTTTTTTGTCCTTTCTTTCTTTCTGGGTTCATGAAATGATTACTGATTCGATGAACAAAATACTATAGGAACATAATGACAACGTCGGCAGACGAAGGGCAATTCTTGAACATGCTCCTTAAGCTCATCAACGCCAAGAACACCATGGAAATTGGTGTCTACACTGGCTACTCCTTGCTTGCCACTGCCCTTGCTCTTCCCGAAGATGGAAAGGTACGTACAGAAAATCTGACTTTGCTACCCTCAAGAATCAACCCATTAATCTTCTTAAATCATTCAAACCAACATTTACCTGGTACTTCAAAAACATAATTGTTGACGCTGATACATCAGACAACACACAATACTTCAAGATTGCTTGTTTTTGTTCCAGATACTGGCCTTGGACATTAACAGGGAGAACTACGAATTGGGTCGTCCAACAATTGAGAAAGCTGGTGTTGCCCACAAAGTTGATTTCAGAGAAGGCCCTGCCCTCCCTGTTCTTGATGAACTCGTTAAAGATGTAAGCTTTTTCCATCTCTTGCTCTAAATTTTTTTTTTTAAAAATCAAACCTACTTGTTCCAAAACAAAGAAATACATACCCTTGGGTTTCAATCATAGTGGAAGGGAAAGAACTCTCCGGCCTAGTAGATAGAACAAACGATGTCCATACATGTAATTATATTACTAAAAAGAGGTTAAATTGCTCAAAACCTCTCATAAATTAGATATCATATAATAAACTTTAAAATTTGATAATAATTTTTTAAAATTTTTTTAAAGTTATATAGATAAATATTTATCAGTAATTAATTTATTATTTTATTAATAAAATGTGACATAAATAATAAGAAACTTCTTAAACTTTTTTTGGTATAAATCACTTTTTAAATTTTAAATTATACTCAGATAATTTTATAATGTATCATATTTTATTAATGAAATAATAAATTAACAACTGATAAAAGAATTATTTACATAAATTTAAAAGTTTTAAAAATTCATCATCATGTTTTAAATTAAATGTTAAAAAAAATATTTACATTAGGTGCAATTTAAGCTTAGAAAAAAAGGAGGGGACAGTAATGATTGCGTTGAAATTGAAATTGCAGGAGAAGAATCATGGGAGCTTCGATTTCATATTTGTGGATGCGGACAAGGACAATTACCTAAACTACCACGAGAGGCTGATTGAACTGGTGAAGGTGGGGGGTGTGATCGGGTACGACAACACACTGTGGAACGGATCTGTCGTGGCACCACCTGATGCGCCTCTCAGGAAGTACGTCATGTATTACAGACAATTCGTGTTGGAGCTCAACAAGGCTCTCGCTGTGGACCCCAGGATCGAAATCTGCATGCTTCCTGTCGGCGATGGAATCACTCTCTGCCGTCGGATCCAGTAAAAAGTCCCCTCACATATTCACTATTCAAAATCTCTCTCTCTTTTCTATTTTCTTCTCTTAATTAATTAATGTGTAATTTTTATTTTCGTTTATGGAATGGTTGATAAATGAGACAAGTGTAATGTGTTCTTGGGACTCTCTTTCTTTCTTTGTTTAATTTTTGGGTGATAATGCCTTCTTAATAGGAAATGAGGCATCTTGTAATATGAATATTATAAGGCAAGTTAACTTTTTAATTATTTTTGCCCTTTTGGATATTTCAAAAGTGAAGGGGAGATTATTAAAATGGGAAAGGAATACAGAGTATATGACTCAAATTCAAACGGAGAAAGCTATTTATAAAACAAATATTGGAAATTCAAAATTGTTGCTTGCTGAAAGTTATCGAGAAAGCTATTTGTTACTGAGAAAATTTTTTAAATATCAAAATGAGGCTTCAGTTTTTAGTAATAAAAATATATAATATGAATTTAAAAATTTTATATAAAACTTATGCAACCTTTTTAATCTATTTAAATTGCTATTTCCGCTCTCTATTTTAAAAAAGAAATCCAAAATATTCAAAACAAAATGAAGGAATAACTATTTATAAAACAAACGTTTCTCCATCAGCTAATACGAGTACCAGGAAGAAGAAGCATGGGTTAAATAGAAAGAGTTTACAACGCACTCCATTGTTTTCGAAAAAAAAAAAGAAGAATATTATAGATACTTGACTAAGGCAACAAGGATAATAAACAAACAATTGAGCAAAAATGTTCCATTATTACCAAAAATAATTTCTTAAAAGGTTTTAATATTTTGAAAGGTTGAGCTCTCTCACTATTAAATTTTTACAAATTTTTTATAAAATATTTTTATAATTTAATTTAATTTTAAATTTTACGTTTCAATTCAGTTTTTTAATATTTTATTAATTTTTATTTTATTTTAAATTTTCAAATTTGTGAACCCTCCATCTAATTCCTCCGACAACACTTTCACTTTTCTTCGTCTTTATTATTTCATGTACCCTTATTATCAGGTGCTGGTAACTAAGCACCACAACGCAGAAGCTGCACCACATGCACACTAGATGTCATTTTCTTAATTTGTACATGGGCGTGTCTTCATTCATAACCAGGAGCACCGGTCTAACTCAACTATATTTGTACTATGCTTACTTTACACCTGAACTTTAAGAAATTAAAGTGACATATAAGATTAAATTTAAAGGATTAAATTAGAATTAAATAAAATTAAAATAAAATTTAAGATTAAATTAGAATTAAATAGAGTTATAGATACTTAAATAAGGAAACAAGGATAATAAACAAACATTTGAGCAAAATTTTTTTATAAAATATATTTATATCTTTTAAATTTATTTTTACTTTTAAATTTTTTTATTTCTAATTTAATACTTTAATATTTTTTTTTAATTTTACTTTTATCTTTTAATTTTATTTAAATTTAATTTAATTTTTAAACTTTTCTTTAAAAAAACCTACACTTTCACTTTTATTATTTCATGTACCCTTATTGTTAGGCGTTCGTAGTTAGGCAATACGATGCAGAAGCTGCACCACATGCACTAGATGTCATTTTTTCAAAGTTGTACATCCCCATGTCTTCATTTATAAGTAGGAGCCCCAATCAAATTCAATTATATTTGTGTTATGCTTATTTTTTGTCCGAAATTAAAGAAATTAAAGTGACATATAAAATAAAATTAAGAGATAAAAATAAACTTATCATAAAATTAAATGACTAAATTAAAAATAAAAGAAGTTGACATGGAAAATAAAACTTAAATTAAATTTAAGGATTAATTTTGAATTAAATGAAATTAAATAATAAAAATAACATTTAAAATAAAATTAAGTGATTAATAGTGCATATATGTCAAAATATTATTATTATATCTCAAAATAATCTAATAAAAAAAGACTGGACTTCCCATAAAACCAATCTCTTAGTAACAAAATTCTATTACAAAATGTCATGCCCCACACCTGTTTAATGTCCCCAAATGTGGTTAGTAGCTGGTAATCAAAAGGTCAAGAAGATGGCAATAGATTGCAACTCCTAAAACATTAGATTCCATTAAAAATTCATAAGAAAAATAAAATATAACACTTTTTGAGAAGAAAATTATGAAATAGAAATTTATGTGTCTGAATTCAAATAGGGAGTGTTGGGGATGAGTCATGCCGGCAAATAGTGTTCATACTTTATTTGACAACTTGTCATATTCATCATTAACATACTAATAACGATCTGATGAAGGATGTTCCCTCGGGTCACTAAATGGGTGTCGGTGGTCGGGACCCACCAAAGTCAACGAGCAGCTAAACCCGTTAATCTTTCAAAATCAATATTGGAAAGAGAACGGATCATTTTGAGTGTTCCTTCTGAATTTTCTCTCTCAAATCTCTTGCAAACTAGAGATTTTCTTTTTTTTTTTAAATAATGCTAGAAAAAACAAATAGAAGATGTGAGAGAATCTATAGGAAAAACAATTCAAAGGATCCGTCTTCATATGAGAAATGTCGTTCTCTATACTTTAGCCAATGAAAAGAGTATTCCATTCTTCACGCAGCTTTGTTTAGATCAAATTTGTACAGTAATCAAACAGGAGATGGATGTATGTATGGAGCAATGAATACACAATTAAAAACGATTAAACAAATAAATTAGTTTCCAAATTTATAATTTTGTTTAGTTTTAATCTCTAAATGTTTTGCATTTAGTTCTTCGAGTAGTGCTTTAAAATATCCGTGGCTTGTTAAAGTCTGAATAAGCGAAATTCACCATTTTAAAAGTAGATAAGACTCTCAAATTCCTTTCCCATATCTAAATAAGTCGAAGTCGAACAAATTCAAATTATGTTTATATCATTTTTCATATTTTAATTTGAAATTACGAGCTAGGAAATTTATTTCCTTGGGAAACTGTTGCCGACAAAAGTTGAATAACTATATAACACTTGATAGAAGGACCAATTCATGATAAATAGAATAATTTTAGAGACCAATTCATACACTACTAAAAATTTAAAAATTAAAATTAAATGAATAATATATATATATATATATATATATATATAATACATGCCTTTACCCGTATAAGTAGTAGAAGTTTGGGGTAATCCATTTCAACGTTCATTGCTATACTCGACTCCTTTAAAAAAAAAAAAAAAATTCTCTTAATAATCTTTGTTGTGCTAAGGCCTGAGGTGAAGAACGATTTATGAGAAATAACTTTATTCTCATTGTGTTGTTCAGACTTCAATGGACCAAAAACTGAAGAGAGTTATGTGACTGTTTCAGGAGAGAGGAAGAAAATCCACCATTTGGACGAAGCAGAGATTAGCTTAAGATATTATTACAAAGTTTAGATAAGGATATCAATGAAAAAGGTTTGAGTTCCAGAACGAGTAGATACATCCTTTCTAATTAGATTTCTCTGGGCGAAATTTCGTTGGTACTTGAGTACTTGTAGATATTTCATACTGAAGACATACAGAATCGCCCTTTCACATATTTCCAAATTTAAATTTCGGTTATTCTGTCCACACACACACACACACACAGTTCCAAATTTAAATAATCTGATCTTCACGAGCAGGGAAGCGGTGAACTGTGAAAGCAGAGAATTACCATTCAAAGAGATAATCATTCTAACGGTTTGGTAAGACATCCAATGCCAAGGAAAAGAAAAAAAGGCAACATAAATTAGTAGCAAAATAATTTTGCAGTGGTTTTAACTTCTCGACTTAAATAACAATTTGACTCTTGGATTGATTAGCTTTTTTAATTCCTAAAAATTCAGGCTAATAACAAATTTAATGCACATTTCAACATGGCAAAAGACTATCATCCATCAAACTGACTATTTTCAAAAACTAATTCCGACTCGCTAATCTCAGAAGTCTAAAACTAAATAAGTTCAACAACTTAAAAGCCAAATTGTTAATTTAGTCCAATTTCTTTTATATTTGCCTAGGAGACAAACACACAGAAACAAGATAATCATAACTGGACCAGATTAAGCGATTCAACTAGTTGAATCAGGAATCAGACTCTAATCCCGTTTGGACAAACCTCTAAACTAGTTTTTCCAAAAATCAATCAACGTTTGACCAGTCAGTTTTGGACAAGAACCAATGCAAACAAGCCAGTTTGGAACGACTCTTCTTAAAAGTCCATGAATGTCAGCTACTCAATTCGAACCTGTACACCATACATCCAAAATGCACATTAGCCATTTAATCTGCAATGCTTCTTCAACTTATATATCTCAATTATTATCTAAATAGACTATCAAGTGATCCTCCACAAAAACCCACAATTGTAAGCAGCTGGGATGCAAACCAGCTATCCCATCCTTTCAAAATGTTTATTTGTCATTTGACCTAAAATGCATTTTCAGTTCAAATGTGTAAATTTTTATATAAATATACGATTCAAGTTGTGTGCATTTTCTATAAAAATAGCCATAGGCATTGTTGAACCAATAAACTTGAGAGAAAACTCCAAACATTTTAACACCGGGCCACTTTACTCTCTAATTGTATATAATATGATATAATATTATATATATATATATAATTATAATATTTCTTATAAAATTTATATTTAACTTAGACATTTTATCAACTATTATTTTTTACATTATGTTCAAACTTTTTAAAACCAATTAAGTTTTATTATATAATTTTTTTAAAAATATAATAAAAAATTAACATATCAAATAATTCTTATAATTTTTTAGTTTTAATACTTGTTTCAACAAATTAATATTTAATGATTTTGTTTATCAATAGATAAATTATTTTAGACTCAAATTTTAAAATTAAAAAATCAAATAAATTTAAATATTATGTTATATTTGATTTATTTTTATATACATTTAATAATAAAATATTTCAAATTTTATTAATATTTACTTATTATTTATATACTATATTTCTAATATTAATATATATATATTTAGTTATTATACCTCACTTCAGCCAATAAACCTTAAATCTATATTTTCACATGTAATAACCGATTCAGTTTAAAAAACATGGCATAGAAGCTAACTTCATACATAGCTTACAAACATGAGTTTCAAGTGCACCACAGGTTTTCTCCTTCCCTACTATAGCTTACAAACCAAGGCACGAAGAATGTCCAATATCCTCAAAAAGAATTCTCTTTATCCCTTCTGGATAAGGGTCCCTGCACACAATAAGTACCTGAAGGCAAATCCCATCTATAATTCTATACATTTAAAATAGATTCACCGTGACCCAATTTAGTTCAACTTAGCACATAGTCATATTCAGAAAAAGGAGGGCTCATTCTAGTCACGGAGAAAATTTATCCTGCTAGTGTTACTATACCTCTGCATCCCATCTCAATAACCCATTAGCCATTTTTATACAAGAAACACCTCCCATTGGCCCCACGAAGCTAGAAGCCATGAGGACCATTCATTTGTGGGTATTGGCACCATTGAACCAATGGTCAGAAAAAGTATAATCTAACTCTCAGTGCATGTTTGGATAAACGTTTTCATCGCCCAAATCACGTTTCGTACAATGCAACAATTTGCTGCTCCTACATAACCATAATTGACAAATGGGATTTTCAAGCTCTCCAATGCTCATCCAAACACACTATTAGTCCTTCCACAGGAAACTCAATTCCATTGCAACAGCTAAACCAATCTTAACAAAGGCCCAAAAGGCTTTCCTTCTCTTCTGAAATCAACATATTTACCCAGAGATAATAAAGACCATATGATAGAAGGTGAGAAAGCACCAGATCCTGATAAACCTTATAAAATTTTAACTCCCCGTGCTAGTATACTAATAAAAGAGAAAGTTATGTTTAAGGTGGGGTAACCTGATAGTCCACCACAACCATAACCATATATAGTCCTAAAACTGATAACAGTATCACTATTTAGCAAATCTAGGCTAAATAAATTGAATCATGGTTGAAGAAATAATGCAATATATGAGGCATAAGATCTTAACTTCACACTCTACCCAGCTTAGTGGCAAAATAGCATCACATCCATCCCATCACCACCCTACCTGGGTTCCCAGTAGCAGGTAGTCATAAACACAACCTCCCCTCTTAAGAGATAATAAATCTTCGCATTAAGACCATAATTATTCACAGTCTAAGGATTTATGCACATGTATCATCAGATGACGATGAGTATCATTAGAGAACACCACGAAGAAACAAACGAAGACCTCCCAACCAAAATGGATGCAACACTGAACCTGAAAGCATGCTAAACACACATTGAAAAGAGTGTAATGCTGTATTCCACCAATATTTAGATTACGCTTGACACTTAACTTAAGCAGATGATAAACAAATCCAAATGTCGATTATTATCCCACAAAACAAAGGAATTGGCAGTAAATTTTAAACAACATCTAAAACCTCATTAAATCCATAGAGACTGCTATCTCACTGAACAAAATTAACTTACGCCATTGATACTTATATTGAAACCTAAACAACAAGCTTGATATAAATAGTAGCATCTCAACAATCCATAAAATAAAATGCCCAAAATTAGAGAACTACTAGTCGACATCAAAAGTCTTCCACAGCATAAAACATGAACCGACAACTGAAATATAAATCGACAAAACGACCTTTTGCCCTGATTTTCCAATATAATGAAGCATTCAACGGTAGGACTTCTGGAACCTTGCGCGGGCACCCCGACCACCGAACTTCTTGGGTTCGCAGCGCCTTGGATCGGCAACAAGCAGGGTTCTGTCGTACCTGACGAGGATATCCTTGATCTCCTTCTTGCTCTGCTCATCAACGTACTTCTGGTAAAAAGCGACGAGGGCTTTGGCTATGCTCTGGCGAATTGCATATATCTGCGAGGTGTGACCACCGCCCTTGACACGGATACGCATGTCGACGCCGGCAAACCGGTGCTTTCCCAAGAGAAGGATGGGCTCGAATGCCTTGAATCGGAGGATCTCCGGCTCCACGAGTTCGATTGGGCAACCATTGATCTTGATAAGTCCACGGCCGCGCTTGCAGTAGGTCACGGCCACGGCAGTCTTCTTGCGGCCGAAGCACTGAACCTGTTCAAGCGCTTGAGTCTGTGCTTGCTCCATCGCCGTATCGCTCAAAACCCTAATTCTCTTTGCTGCTGCAAATGGATGGGTTTGGAGGAAGTTAGCAAACTTATATAGTATTAGATTAGGGCTTTTAAACTCTGACATAACTGGTCCATAAACACAAATATGGATTTGTAGTCATAAACACGAGACCGAATCCCAGCCCGGCCCAAAAAGAAGAAAAATGCAGTATACCAAGAGTAAGGTTTATTCGACTGAAAAAAATGTAGGAGAATTTGGGACTCCCAAGATCTAAAAGAATTTTTTTTATTTAGGAGAAGAAGCCATTTATATTTTTTTTAAAAAAATTATTTCTCAATTTTTAACACTCAATTCTATCAAAAAATAAGTTGCTCTCAAACGATAGCAAAAGTTTTTTCCTTTTTTTGGATTATAACAAGGAAGTAGAAAATTGAAACTTCTCTTTAGAAGTAGAAACATATAATTATTTTTTTGAAGATAAAGATATTTTCACTTAAAATTATTAATTACCATAATTACCTAATCATTTTCACCTCATCTCTCAACCATTTTTTTTAATTTTATATACTATATGTATTTATTTTTATTAAAAATTTTTATATACTTATTGTGATTTAGTTTTCTAATATTTTAATTAAATAAAAAATTATTCATAACAAATATTTGAAATAATTAGTCTGTTTAAAAAATTCTTAATTATAAGTCAAATCGGTATATGCCTTTTTTAATAATTTAACTTTAAAATATGCTTTCTTTTTAAAAACTTGCCAAACACAATAATACTGATAAAAATACTTATCAAATGAACTTCTTTTTCATAATGGTTTTTGCAAAACTCCATTAAAAAATAATTTTATTCTTTTGATTTCTAGAGTTTACACCTTTTTAGAAATTAGTCCCTATAGTTTAATTTGCTTGGAAAGAGGTCCCTATAATTAAACCAGTTTAATCCGTTGGTCCTCATACTTTCTAAGTGCTTATGACTTAATCCATAAAAATACCATGTAGGAAAACAGAAGTTAAAATTTGTTAACGTGAACAGTTAAATGCCATTTTGGCTGACATATTATAAAAATATATGCCACCTATGAATGCCACGCTGTACTTTGTTTCAAAATTAAAAAGAATGAAACACAATGGAGTTTTGAAAATGCATGGATGTTCTGCAGTAAGTCAAGCTTCAGCGTCTAATGCTACAAATTGATCCAAGCTATCCAAAAGATCGCCCCGACTAAAGCATGCCACATCTCCAACCACGTTGTGAAACACACCGTTTTGAGAGAACCACCAATCCTCTGTATCATTTTGTGAAGAAACGCAGTAGCTTATAAAGAACAGTTGAAGTCACGTACTTGCATCATCTTGGGCGTCTTCTCCAAATATGGTCTCGGCAATTCCTTATGCGTGCTTTATCTTATCTTGATTTCATTTCAGGTTTAGTTTTTAGGATTGGATTTGGTAATTCACTTTCTTGGTCTCAATTCGGGCTTGCTCTGTTTCTAGGATGATGGTATTTGTGTTTTAATTTACATTGAAAATGGTGGGTGACGTATTTTCTTTGTTACTTTGGATTGGGATAGACACTAACTCATTCCATCTTCTCTTTTGCATCTGAACTGTGGACGATTAACTTGAAAGAAAGGAGACTTGTTTACTATACCGAGAGACCAAAGGAAAATATGAGAAACTGAAAATTACTTATAATGAAGCACCAGAAGAGAATTGCTGACTTAAAAATAACACAATGAAATATATCAAATCATAAATGTTAGTGCATGGAGAAGGTGAATTACCAACACAAGACAAAGTAACGTATTACTCGTAAGCCCCAAATCCACAAGTCAGCTTAACTCCTAGACCAGAAAACCATAAGTCGAAAAGATTTTTCCTAAACAAGTGCAGAAATTCCAGCATTCAACATTCAGTATGAGCAAAATTTCACCATGACCATTCTACATTCAGCAAATGAGAAAAAATTAACCAAAATTCAATGCCAAACTTTAGCGTATGTGAAAATAAGTGGACCACATAAATAGTAATATGTGAAAATCATCCGTATCAAAACAAAATAATAGGTTCCTAATGAGTGGACCACACACATACCAAAAAAAAAAAATTGGTCTTACACGTGCATAAAGATACTTAAATGTGAGTGACCACATGCATACCAAAAAGTTTTGTCACCCATGTAGACAAAGTAATGTGATCCAAAGAAAAAAAAATGAAACCAAAAAAGTGGTCCCTATGTGGTGAATACAACTAAAAGACTTCATGATGGTGTAACATTAATCAAGTTTGATGCTTGTTGGGATGCTCCTTGACCGCCACTTGATGAGGCTTCTTTGCACGTGTGTTTGTTGTGACCATGATTACCACATGAACTACATTTTAAGCTTGTATTTATTCTCCTACTCTTATTTGGCTGTGATGGTTCATCTGCCCCTTATCTTCTTAATTTTTTTGGCCTTCCAGGTCTTTTGTGAAAGGGAGGTGGGTCAACTTCTTCCATACCCGTGCGAGACCACATTTCCTCTCCATTAATTGGCTGCACATTAGGAGAGTAGCAAGCAGCATAAGCTTGTAGCTTCAAGTATTAATGAACATAATCTTCAGGCTTTTCCCTCTTTGCTTTAATACAACTCACAGCATGCCTATAATGAATAAAAAATCAAAAGTTAGAAAGTAACACTGTCATTGAAATACAATGTTTATTACTTTACATACCTGCAAGGTATTCCAGTTAAGCCCCACCAACGACAAGTACAGCTACGAGCATCAAGGTCAACAATGAATTTTTGGTGGTTGTTTGAGACTCCAAACTTCATTGAACCAGCCCATCTACATTCCCATTTTCTAGACTCAATTACCTCCTTGTCCAATCCTAATCGAGGCTTTGGACAAACAATCAGCTTTCCCATAAACTTTTAAACTCTTTTCCTATTCTCAGTAAACCTTGTCATGATATAGGTTCGAATCCACTCAAACAAGCTAATTATTGGGAGTTCTCGAGCTTCAAGGAGTCGACCATTGAATGACTAAGAAATGTTGTTTAAAATCATATCACACCTAGGATACTCTTGAAAATGAGACTTTGTCAAACTTGACAGTGGGAAATTCATTAAGTGATCGTGAGCATTTTTTGAAACATTCTTTAATTCTGCCATCCTTTGTTCCCATGCTTGCACATATGTTGCTTTAGCCGCTTGAAGCACTAAATCTCTTACACATGTACCACCCCCATATCTTGTTTTGATATTAGCATATAAATGCCTTACACAAAGTCTATGCTCCACACCTTGAAGAAGCTCATCGAATGTAGGCATTAATCCTTGTAAAAGAAAATAAGTAAAGTACTTTTTGAAAAAAGAAAATATAAATGAAAAAACATTTAAGCTAATAAGTTTACCTTTTGTTGATCAGATATAAAAACCCATATATGCTCTAACATACTTCCAATATCATCTAATAACTTTTTCAAGAACCAATGCCACGAATCCCTATTTTCCCATTCTACAACTGCTATAGCTAAAGGAAAATATTGATCATTAGGGTTACGTGCTACAGCCACTAGTAAAATACCTCTAAAAGGCCCTTTTAGAAAGCAACCATCCAAACCTATTATAGGCCTGCATGCAGCCAAAAACCCCCGCTTAACTACATCTAGGCATAAATAAAGTCTTTTAAATATTGGCGGGCAGTAGAGGGTCTTACTGTATGTAGTTGAAATGTTGTGCCAGGATTATGTGTCCGAACCTCATTGCAATAGTCCCATAACTTCTTAAACTGGGCATTAAAATCACCAGCAAGAATGGCCTTGGCCCTTTTCCTCGCCCAATAAGCTTTATAAACTGAAATTTCAGCCATATAGTTCTCTCTCACAGTTGCAATGATTTCACTCAACTTCATGTTCTTGTTAATCTTCAATGTACTAGCTATCTTCTCAGTAATCCATTTGGATGTAGCCATTTTAGTAGAAAATGTCACCCCACATGTATGTTGAGGGTTGTATGTTTTTAACCTGTAAGTTAATGAATCCCCAACTTGGCTAACAAACATCAACCATGGACATTCATCTTGGCATTTAACTCTACACCTCACTTTATCATTCTTCACAAACCTTATATCATATCCATCCAATAATGCATACTCCCTCACCGCTTCCTTGAATTGTTGAATAGATGTAAACTCCATATCAAGTTTGAATTTAAATTCCTTGCACATATCAGATGGGTTGTATTGGGGGTACCTAGTTACTATATTCCCTTCCTCCTCATCTGATCCCTCATCAGAGTGTAATGAGACCGACTCATAATCACTTTCAATTATCCCAAAATCACCACAAATCAAGGAGGGGGGACTATATCAGTTGGAGTGTTTTCAATTACTTTAGCAATGAAATCTACAATATTAGCTTCATCCACTTGCTCTGTTATGTCGAAATCAACATTTTCATTAAAGTGATCATCATCATTTTCATCTTTAGAATCATTGAAACTAACTTCAACTATACTTCCATTGGAACTTGAGTTTGCATCCTCTTGCCTTTCATCATTATCCATTTCGGCACCTTCTCTAGATATATCCATTTAATAAATACTTCCTGCAATAAAGTGGTCCCATAGTAATATTTTTATTAAAGTTATTTAAACTTTTAATCTCTAAATACTATTTCTTGCACCAAATGGGACCATTCTAAATATAAAATACAGAGCACTAACAAATATAATATATAGACACTATTTCATTCCATATACCCCACCATGTTATTAATATGATATACACATAACACCAAAAAAATAAAGAATAAAGAAAGGTACGCTGAAAAAGCTTTTGCACAGAAGGAGACAAGTTGTTTTCTTATTGGAGAAAAGTTGTTTGCTAGCCTGGGACACACATTGATATGATCAAATAAACATATATAATAGAGCTAACAAGGAGACAACATTTTGGCTGTCTATTATATTAGCTTTTTGCAACATGTATGTGTATATATAAATTGTAGAATGATTATAGAAATGCAAGCTCATACCTTTAGGGAATAGAAAAACTCTTTTGAAAAGCCACTAGCAGCGTCACTTATACTAGTGTTAGAAAACTTAAGGCGCTCTTTCATTATCGCATAACGAATTGCTGAGACCAGATCTGGAGAAGACGCCCAAGATATTGCAAGCAAGCGACTTCAACCGTTCTTCATAAGCTACTCTGTTTCTTCACAAAATGATACGGAGGATTGATGGTTCTCCCAAAACAGTGTGTTTCACAATGTGGTTGGACATGTGGTATGCTTTAGACGAGGTGATCTTTCGGACGGCTTGGATCAATTCTGCAACACTAGACATTGAAAGTTGGCTTACTGCAGAAGATTGGCGCGTCTTCAAAATTCCAATGTCTTTCATTCCTTTTAAATTCAAAACAAAGTCTAGTTGGCATTCATATGTGGCATATATTTTTATAATATGTTAGCCAAAATGACATTTAACTATACACAGGGAAAGAACATTGCCACGTTAACAAATTTTAACTTCTGTTTTCTTATATGGCATTTTTAGGGATTAAGTCATAAGCACTTAGAAAGCATGAGGATCAACGGATTAAACTAGTTTAATTATAGGGACCTCTTTCCAAGCAAATTAAACTATATGGACCAATTTCTAAAAAGGTGTAAACTCTAGGGATCAAAAGAATAATTTTTCCAACTTTAAAATATGCTTTCTCTTTAAAAACTTGCCAAACACAATAATACTGATAAAAATACTTATCAAATGAACTTCTTTTTGATAATGGTTTTTGCAAAACTCCATTAAAAAATAATTTTAAAACAAACAAAAATATTAATTATTATTAATTCCCTCTCAATCAATTATCAAATGAACTTATTTTTCATAATGGTTTTTGCAAAACTCCATTAAAAAATAATTTTAAAACAAACAAAAATATTAATTATTATTAAATTCCCTCTCAATCAATGAGTTTGAAGTAGCTTCACTGAAAATCCTAACTAATTTTAGAGCGATGACCTCTGAATAAGATTTGAGAATAATGAAGAGAGTTTCAACAATGAGAGAGCTTCATAAAGAGTCCTTGTGTCCCCCTTCAAGCTTCAAAGAGACAACTCTAACTATCTAACGGTTTTCCTTATTAATTATATAATACTGATAATAATGTGTTATAAAATAACACGTAAAATTAACCGAAAATTAAGTGTATGCAATGAAGGAAAAAGTATGCTTATTTGATTATAAATAGGAAGGTAGATTAAATAGAAAAAATGGCCTATTAATTGATAAGAAGAATTAATACGAAGAGTTCCTAAACAATTTATGAATATAATAAGGAAAGGGATGATGAATAGTTAAGCTAACAATAGCTCCTTTTTTTTTAATGGCCAATAAAAACTATAACTCTGTTCATTATAAAGTTGTGGTATGAATAGTACTAAGGATGTTTGAATCTAAGATCCCAAACAAATTATTTGATTACAAGTTAGAATAAACCATGAACAATTTTTTTTCTTTTTGGGGGCGAAAACCATGAACATATTGTTGTAAACAGTGGAGTCGTTAAGCCGAGATCTTCTTTAGTGGGCCTCAAAAGCCCATACCAGCCAAAGAAACAAAAAATAGCCCACACTCATAATGGCCCAATAGCCTAATACCAAATTTGGAGCCTGACATCTTGATATACTTTTTTAGGCATGATAGGTCAATACTTGATGATACTGCAAGAGTACAAGTTATTGGTGTCTACTGAATATTTTTGTGTAACATATTAATAGGTACTTGCAAGTGTTTTCTGCCATTAGAGAAAGGGTATTAGGTTAGCACAGTCTATGGAATCTGTATATGAGGCTGGTTCAAGAATTATTTTTTGTGCTTATAAATGTTATCGATGGAAAAAAATTTTTGCAGAGTTGGTAGGTTGTGTTTGTTCATGTGTATAAAATTTGTTTAAAAAATTGTACATAGTGATACTTTCTTCCCAGTTTATTTAAACAACGAGAAAAAAACTTGGTTTATTTCAACTTTTGTCAGTACTAAGAAAAGTTTTTTACACAGTACATGCTAAAATTTCCTGCACGTATGAGCAATAAAGAAAATTTGGTTTTTTATTTTTAAACTCTTCTTGCATAGTATGTGTTAATAAGCAATGTAAACTAAATTTGTATAATTTATTATTAACAAAAAATTAATTTTAAAAAAATTTATGTGCTTGAAAAAATGTATATTTCTCTCATCAATAAGTTCTTTTCACTTGAAAATGGAAAATTTTGACAAAATTAAGTCATATTAATATATGACATGGTCAAATAATTAAAAAAAAAAGCATACCAACTCTGAGACCAAAAAAAAAAAAAATTCATATAAAGTCTTGAGATTTGGTTGAAGAAAAGATATTATTATCAAAATTATCTTTTAAAAAAATTATCAAACATGCATTTAGGTTAAAGAGGAATAATTTGGTTAAAAAATATGTCAAATTAAGTTTCTAAATACCACCAAACAACTATTAACGGAGGGTTAGATGAAAAATATAAATTTAAAAATAAAAAAAAAAGATTTGTGTAGCAAAACTTTTATTTTAGGGATAATTTGCATACATTTCAAAAATAAATAAGAGATTTATATAATTTCAATAAAACTTATAAAAAATTTGTATATTTTACTATAAATAAAAACATATTGTGCTGAGATGTCTTTTTTTAGGCCAAGGTACTAAGATTTATTGATAGTCAGTAAGTAGAGTTTAGATTTTTTTTTTTAAATTTCATATTAATTTAAAAGTAAAATAAAAATAAAATGTGTGAAGTATATCATTTAAATAAATTTTATATATTTAAATAGAATTTATTAATTAAATAGATTTAACAAAATATTGTATTTATTTATCTTTAAAATTAATAAAAAAAATAAAAAATTCTAAACTCAAGTTAATTACCTCTTTTCAAGTGTATTATACTATTATTTTTAATTTTCTTTTTTTTTTTTTTAAAATTATCCATCACAAGTTCCTTTTCCTGCCTCACAGGCCAAAGGGACAAAATTATCAATCCCCTAAAATTTATTAGTACTTCTACCAACCACAAATTATCGCCTCCACATTATCAATAACAATTAGAAAAACCTGCAAAATTAGTAGATTTTTCATAGACACTGACCGAAATTGAATATTCTCCAAGTCAGAACAGCATAGTTGAAATTTGGAAAAATTACAATTAAAAATATTTTAAAATTTAAAATTATTTTAAAATATTCATAGATAAAAAATTAACATTATGTCAAAAAATTATAATTCAAGATTTTAAATTAAAAATTTTTTATTCTTAAATCCTTTAAAAGAATTTCAAATTTTAAAATATTTCAACATAAATATATTTAATTTGAAATTCTCAGTTATACTTTTTTCTCCAAATCTTAAAGTTCCAGGTGAATTTAGATCTTTGCATTTGACAAATAAATACACAATGCATATTTAAAAAGAAATAACAAAAAATAAAATATGGGTGAAAAAAAATAAACTTATACATATTTTCATTTTAGAGTATATTTAAGTGTATTTTTTTTATATTTTTATTATTAATTTTTAATTAAAGTATAATAAATATATAATTTTTGATAATATCATAATAAATATATAATTTAATTAAAAAATTATATAAACTATACATTTATTATAATATTATTAAAAATTATATATTTATTATCTTTTAATTAAATATTTTAATAATAAAAATATAAAAAATTATACCTCAATTTTGTCCACTCACTTTCACTCTCAGTACTAGATCCTCTCTATTATATTCTCGGCGCGCTAAAACAGAGAATGACAATCCGTTCATGGTTATGTCGTGAAAATTCTGCTCAAATTATTCTCCAGAGCTATTGTCCTCTACTGTCATCCCAAGCCCCCACAAAGCAAAAGTACTACTGACTCTCTCATGGGGATGCCGGCGAACGACGCCGACGAGCCTCTTACTCCCGCCGGCCGGCTGTTCCTCCAGCCAAACACGAATCAAGTAATCCACTGCGTCATCGGGCTCAAGAACCCCATCGACGTCGACTCCATCAAATCCATAATCCGCGACTCCCTCATGGTCCAACACCCACGCTTCACCAGCCTCATGGTCCGCGACCATCGCGGCTTCGAGTACTGGCGGAAAACCGAAATCGACTTCGACTACCACATCAAGGTTATCGATGGCCCCATCTCCGCCGCCGCCGCCGACGATGAATCGGCAATCAACAATTACTTGGCGGAGTTGTGCATCGACGCTTCTGGGCTCAGCACAGACAAACCCTTGTGGGAAATCCACCTATTAACTGCCCATAAGTGCGCGATTATCCGAATCCATCACGCTTTGGGAGATGGGATTTCGTTGATGTCTATGCTTCTTACGAGCTGCCGGAAGGTGGAGGATCCTGAGGCGTCACCAACGATAGTCTCTTTCGATCGTAAGAAGAGCAGTGGAAGGAATTGGAAGGATTGGAGGAACCTGTGGGGTCTTCTGGTTACGATGTGGTTTGGTGTGGTTTTTTCGATTGAGTTTATATTGAGGTGTTTGTGGGTTCGTGACCGGAGAACGGCGATAAGCGGCGGCGCTGGGGTGGAGGAGTGGCCGAGGAGGATGGCTACCGCCAAGTTTCGCTTGGAAGATATGAAGGCGGTGAAGAAGGCTGTGGCCAACGCTGTAAGTCGCTGCAATTTTTATTTTTATTTTTTCTTATAATAATGAAATTAAAAATTGAATCCGCTGGTAACTAGAGATAAATTGATAAAACTAGAGAACGGGTGGATATAAGGATTTAAAATATAAAGAGCAACTTTTTTTAAGAAAAGTTTAATTATAATTTTAGTATTGCCAAATTCTTAATATAACAACAGAACACTTAATTTTTGTTAAATACTTAAAATGTTGAACTCTCAATCACATTTAATATTAAGAATAGATTTAATTACGGGCAAGCATTTACAAGTATATGTGTTTGAATTAGGCTGGATTTAAGTGCAGCTTTTTTTTTTTTTAAATTTTCAAAGCTTGGCCTATTTCAATCTGACAAATAATAAAAAAAGTTTAGACGGCCCAAATTTTTTCGGCCTACTTTATCTAGTTTTTTTTTTTCTTTTGCAACTTTATTAGAGGTTGGTTATAATTTTACCACCTACTTTTACTCATTTGAAGTGTCTCAATTAAAAAAAAAATTCATTTTAAAAAATTTAAAATGACTTTTTTTTCTCAAATTAAAACAATTCAAAATCTAGCACATTGCTATAGAAAGCCAAAAAATAAGAAAAAAAAAAGAAGGAAACAAAAATGTCAATGCCGCATCCTTTACCCTTCTCTCCTACAAACTTCATCAGACATGAATTTTAAAAATTATAATTAATATATAAAACATTTTTTATTGAAAAATTTTTAATATTATAATTGATATATTTTGAAAAAAATATTGGTTCAACCCTCAAGCCTGGTCAGACTTTAAAAGAAGATCCAAACCCGATTTTACAAAACAAGTTTTTTTTTAAATGAGCTCATTTTTTAATTAAACTTTATTCTTTGGGTTGATATTCATATTTTTGGAACCAAACCTATTTTTTTAACCCGTAATCAAGTCTAACCAAAAAAATCATGTTTTTCCTTTTTTTCTTTTGGGTCTATTTTCGCCAATTTAATTAAGTCCATTGTAGTCGAATGAAACTTATGAAAATTGGGAGTTTAGGAAATTAAGAATTGTAAGCTATTGAAGAGAATATGGAAGAAATTACGAAAATAAAAACCTGAGCACATTTTATGTGGTCTTTTGACATTAAATAAGTGGAGTAATTAATATTGTTACTTTTCTGCTAAAAAGTAAGGAAGCAAAAAGTATTTTATCACATTTTGAAATTTTCATACAAAATTATAATTAAATCAATTTATTTGAATAAAATGTATTTTATCTCCCTTTGATTTCTTGAAAAAAAATACCCTGCTCTACTTCCTCGTTTCTTCTATTTTAATTGTGGAGTATATATTTTCTAGTATTTCGGTGTTGTTGATTACTTAGCGTTGATTATATAGTCACCAAATACCAAATTTAGTTTTCAACAAGTGAAACAAAAAGCAATTAAGAACTTCTTGCTTACAAAATTGTTCTATTGTTGCCGATTCTTATCCTTTGCTTCATCATTAATGGCTGCTCCCATTTATGGACTAAATTTTATAATTTAATCCTTCAAATATATCAATTGATCTATGTTCGTTTGTTTTCTAATTAAAAAAATATACAAATGAATTCTTTTTTTTTCATTTTTTAAATTTTAAGGTCAATTTAGTCTCTTTACGCACCAATGAATTGATTAAATTAATAAAAATAAAGCATTAGAATTCAACTATACATTTTTTTTCAGAGATAAAATTCAAATAAATAATATTTTTCAAAAAAATCGAAATTAAGAATCATAATTATTAGTATTCAACTTACAGTGCGTGTGTGTATGTGTGTATATATATAGATATATATGCATGCATGTATGTAAGAATGTGTTTTCTTTAATTTTTGTGAAATTTTATAAATTTCGGGACCTTTCAATGTGGGATATGGGAGTAGTAGGTTGGGAATTTGTTTCCCAAGTGGGAAAATTGGGGATATTTATCTCTCTGAGGATGGAAAGACCCTACCTTTGTCATTTTCAATCAAAATATCAATTTAGTCTAAAATTATTATATTAATTTTTTAAAAATGTAACATATTATGTTCAACACGAGTTTAAATTTTTTATATGATATTTATTCTATTTGTTTGAAATTTTTTATTTTATGTTAAAATAATATTAATAAAAAAGATTTCTGTATATTTCGTGGATCGCATGCTAGTTTGTTTATTAAAAAAAAAAATCCTGCTTCAATTGATTGGGTCAACCTTCTTGATGATAAGAAGATTTTTTATTTGCTCATTTTCTAGTTCGTGTAGACAAGTCAATCAATATTTCGTTCAAATTATAAATAATGGTTGGAGTACATGTAGAGGTTATCATCTCCCACGTGACACGTTTCTGGAATTGCTTGAATTACTTGCACGCAATGTTTTGCAGAGTGAAAGTTACAAATAAATATCTTGGCTTAAATATATATTTTTCTTTTAGTTTCACAAAAGTTTTAATTTGATATCTTCATTCAAAAATAGACAATGTAATGTTGTTAAAAATGGTTCAATTTTACTCTTTTGTCACATCTTCATTCAAAATTTAAAATAAAAGTTAATACATTATTGACTTGGATGCTAAACTTAAATATGATTTAACAATGTCAGATAAATAAACAATATTAAAGTAAAAAAAAAATTACTAAGTTTCACATTAAACTTTGGATAAATAGTATTCTTGAAGGATAAAATTATTTAAAAAAGAAGAAGGTAAGATTATCTGTTTTTAAACTAGGGAGAGTGGGGACTAAGTTAAAACTTATATAAAATGGGACCAAAAATGTATATAAGCCTAATATCTTATGTTTTTTCTTACCACAACACCAACTGTCGAATTAAATAATACATATGATTGATTATTAAGCAATGTAAAAATGTTTTTTATATCAAATAATAATTTCTTAATGAATAATAAAATTTTCTCTGATATTTTGATAGTGTAGAATAAAGTCATTCTAAGATTATGAAGTATAATATACATTATTGTCATTTTATACATGTATAATACATAACTTTTAAAAATTATTATCAAATGCACTTACAATTAATTTTATTTTTAAAAGTAAATTTTATAATTTTTAGCAAAATTTAAAATTTATTTTAACAAACCAACATCACAACAACTTTTAGAAAGAAAAGTTTCAAATCGAGCCCAAGCACAAATATCATACTACAAATGTTAACTTAACATTTTATGAAAGGTATGATAATTAAATATTATTAATAAATAATTGGTATTATATAAACTTGATAAAATTATAAATCCAGCAACGTGACTTATCTAGTTCTGTAAAATAGAAACGCTTTATACTACTACCCAACATTGAAACACTTGAATATATTTAACCAAGAAAAAACCTGTGTATTAAAAATAGGTTTAAATTTATTTATTTAATTTAAATGCCTAAATAAAGGCATCAACGTAGGAATGACCTCGAATAGAAGGTCTATCATCACATCTTAAGATCTTACTATTTTTCCTTGTGTGGATAAGAACTTTCACAATGAAAGGTTTTAGAAACACAATTAGTTGCTTTTGCTTTTGCGCGTGCAACATGACTTGTCAATTCCAAACGAGCCATGTGATTACATCTTATTCTAAGTAATCATCGTGTTTGCCAGGTCTTATAATCTCATGAGCAGGTTTGCATTTGAATTAACTTTAAATTGGATCTAATTATCCCTTGAACTTTTACAACACTTATAATTATTACTTGTGGCTATATCTGAGTTCAACTGGCCTCGCTTAGACTTTTTTCAGGCAGAGCCTATTGAAGTTGGATGTAATCACATTTCACTTATTATTTAAGAAGGTTGTGAAGAAAAATAGTGGCGCATGTAGCATGACTCAATATTAGGTCTTAGTGTGCTCAACACCTCCTCTTGATCATAGGTTAAGACAGGATATAACCTTATATTCATCATATATTACAAAGAGTTGCAATGTACCATGGCCTGAGACTCTCCTTCAAAGGGATAATCACTGATTAAATTTTCTTATAAGGGGAAGGCAAGCCCTTTCTTCTTCACTTGTTTGCAGGGGGACTGGGAATATGTGATAATGTAGAGTTTTTCACCTCCCACCATTATATGGGAAAAGTAAAGATAGACATGTAAATATAACTTTGGATACATTTTTCCATGCTTGTGATTTGTTGATTTATGCTATTCTGCAGACCATAAATGATGTTCTATTTGCAATTATATCGTCTGGACTATCAAGATACCTGGATTTTCGAGCATCAAATGGTAAAAGTCATTTGTGCATGGCCTTTCTTTCTATTTGTGTATGCAAAGGTGAGTGTGCACACACAGTCATAACATATTTTATTTTTCTTTCCTGTCGTCAGGGCTGCAAAATGGGCTTCAAATAACAGGGTTAGCTATGGTTAATTTAAGACCACAGCAAGGCTTGCAGGTCTACTCTTGTCAAATTTACTTTCCTTGTGTGCATCCTTTTTACTATATTTATGGTTCAAGTCTCGCTAAGAATATAATGTTGAGGTTGGATAAATATGACTAATACTGATCAGGATCTGACCAAATTGATGAGAAGCAATTCAGGAGCAAGGTGGGGTAATAAATTTGGCTTTATTTTGCTGCCAGTATCATATCATGGAAGTAACTGTTCTGATCCTTTAGAATATCTGAAGAGAGCTAAGGCAATGATTGACAGAAAGAAACAATCTTTGGAGGCCCACTTCTCTTACAAAATTGGATATTTTGTTATGTCAACTTTTGGAGCAAAGGTGCATTTTCTACCCTCTTAGAGAGACTCTTATTATAAATAGACATACAAGCATGTCAAAAGTGGTTTCCACTAAAAAGTGCATGTGTCATGCTTACATGTTTATTTATGATTGTTTTGATTTACTTGGGTCTACCTAATAATTCCCCCCGCCCCCCAAAATGCCAGTATCTTTAGTACATCTTTGAAATTCTGGCCATCTAGGTAAAGATTAATCAAGTGGTATCAAAATGTGTAGAGGATGAAACTTCCAACGACCATTCGTATCCTGCAAAAGTAATGCTGTTGTTTATATATTGCAGTTTGCTAGCTTGCTAAATTACAGGATTCTTTGTAACACTACCTTTGCAATCTCAAATGTGGTTGGTCCACAAGAGGAGATTATGATTGGAAACAACCCTATAACATTCTTGAGGGCAAATAATTCTGCCTTGCCTCAGGTACAGCCTCTAAATTCTGTTAATCCTCATTGCATTCCTACCTTTTTGAGTATAATATTAGGTTTATGGCTTTATGCTCTTGATGCTAATTACCGATGGTTGGTAATTCAGGCACTCATTTTGAACATGGTGAGCTATGCTGGAAGGGCTGACATGCAAGTCCAGGTAGCCAAAGACATCATTCCCGATCCAGAGTTTCTTGCAAAGTGCTTTGAAGATGCATTGCTAGACATGAAGGATCATGCTATGGCCAAAAGCTGACTTCTATAAATTTGTTTTTGTTGAATGTGACAACATTTAAAAATTAAATTGTAATGAGTCTTTAAATGCATTTGATCATATTTACAAAATTCATTTCAATGTAATGTTTTTAACTGTAATTTCAGTATTCTTTTTGCTCGAATCTTTTTATTTTGGTGACTTGAGCTTTTATAAACAACATTTTAGACTTCTGGTGTGTGTGGTTGTTGCTATTGATGTCTCCAAGGAAGCTAGAGAAGGAAAAACTCTCTCTTAAAAATCCATATATGTTGTAGGAATTCGAAAAGAACTCTGGTAGTACTGGGATGGTTATGAGTTTGGATCCACTAATGTTGGGGTGCCAACACGAGCATCTAGCCACCTGCAAACCATATGCTTTTTTTTTTTTTTGGGAATGCTCAGTCTCATTCTTAAAGGGAAATGACACTTGTGTTGGCCCTCCAATATGAGCGGATCTAAACTTATTAGTTATAGAATATTTAGATTTATTTAGTATGTAAAATGTAAAAAAAAAATTAATTACGAAAAGAATGAAAAAAATAATTTTAAAGATAAAAAATAATTCTCAGGTTCTTACTTTAAATAAATAATAAAAAATATTAAATAAAAATAACAATGATATAATAAATATTGTACAAAAGCTATATAAAAAAATCATCTTTACATAGTTCGTACCAAACAAAGTCTTAGGGAACAGTATTGTAGTGACAGAGTTAACAAAATGGCCACTGCTTATTTTGTACAAAGACTAAGAATCGGCAAAAGTGATGTGTTGCTTTGTAATCCCAAAACATAGTTTTATAATTGTAGTGTGGGATGATGACAGTTATTTGGGGATTGTCCAGTTTTGCTTCAATGATCTAATTCCAGTCTTGAGCAATTAATATTCAAGTGCTGCATTTCTTTGTTGAGAGTTCTTTCATGTTAAAGGTTTCTGTAGACAAAAGATTTGTTGAAAAGAAGAGAAGATGATGAAGAAATGTGTGTGTTACTACAAAACAAAGCAATTCAGCAACTAGCTATGTACCCTTTGCAGAAGGACGTTCAGACAAGAGAGACACATTTACACCCCATTTAGGAATGTTGTAACTTTGGCTTCGGTGCATTTTTACAGAAGTTATACCTAATGTTTGATATGTGTGTGTGTGTGTGTGTGTGTTTTATAGCGTTTCTTCTCATATGCCCCATATGAGAAACACACTAGGGTATGTTTTTTAAAATCTGTTGACGGGTAATAAGGTAAAATACCTTAAAAAATCTAATACCATATTAAATGCTAACATTATTCTTTCCTTATTTGAACATGAACCAATTTCTTTTGTATCATAATTATCATCGTGAATGACTCTCTACTTTTACTTTAATTTTGCAATATAATCATCTTTTATTGATTGAGTATATGAATGACATAAGGATGATGAGACGTAGTAAAATGCTCTTTATTTATGGAAAATCTAGTGAAATGCTCCAGTCTCCCATTTCTTTCCTCTTAAGGACTACTACTCAGTTCTGAAGATGTTACAGACAAATGCAGAACCCATTCCACAGTTTAATCTCAAATATCTGCAATACAACTTGTATGTACACCGGCAATATTTACAAAGTCAAATGACTCTCACTCTGGAGTTTCAAGTCCAAACTTACAATAATCTCCAAATCATCAAAGAGGCCAGCCTATAAAAATTAAAAGCACGTTATACCCAAATCAATTAATCATTAAATTCAAACATAATAATTGATTGTCCTGGGAGGCAAGCATTATTTTAGACACAAATCTTGGGCCTAGTCCTAGTGAAAATTCTTAGGTACACCCCTTGCATAAAATATAAAAGATAGGCACAAGAAGTAATAAAAATTCAATAAAATGGGCGTTTCTGTGGTGAAATCCACTAACACTCCCATTTTTGTAAATATTTAGTGACTTGTTGCATCTATCTTAAGTGCAAGGAGTGTCTAAGAATTTCTCCCGATTCTCCTGCCTTTTCAGAGTCATGCCTTCGCTAAGGACTGGCTTCCTTTACCCCTCCCTTTCCTCCTTCTTAGCAGCAGCTTCCTCAGAAAACCAAAGCCTCTTTGTTTTTTACTTGGCACAACTGCCAGAGCACCTGTAGCAATATTGCTTCTATCATTTTGCTCTGAAGTTAGATTTGTTTCCGGAGCATTAATCATGATATTAGGAGCTCGCAGAACATTACTGTTATCAGACTGAAGAAGGTGTGGCTTCTGAATATCTCTAGTAGTTTTATTTTCTTCAATTTGGGAAGAGTCGAGGATCCCTGATTTAGTATCATCCTCAGCTTGCATTTGACTGCGCAGAGAGGATCGCTTGATCAAGTTCTTCTTGTGAGTTGGGTTGGCCATAGTGCTAGTTTTCGAGAAAACACCATCAAAAAGTGCTCTGTCACTTGACGAAGCAAGTGCCTTCAGTTGTTTTCCAAGGTTTAATATGGTTTCTTGGCACTCTGCCAACGTTGATGAAGCTGTTGTAATCTCCCAGCCCTGAAATTTTTTTGTAATTATTTCCACTTGGATTTGGGATTTTATTAAACAACAGAAGGGTTTACTTCATAAGTGAACAGAGAAGTAAGATTGAAAATGTCAACTAAAGTTATGCCATTGGAACATACAAAACAAAAAGAAATTGCTATGACCAGAGTCTATGACCCGAGGACAATATATCAAGCTTGGCATCGGCGGTACAATTTTGTATCTTGTACTCAAGAAGATGTAAAGTACTTACAGTTTGATGTATCTTTTCCACTTCATGTCTGTCATGTGGTGGAGATTCCTTCTTTGCTATACTGTTCAATTTGCATATTCTCAAAATCAGAATTGTTACCCAGAAAAGAAAAAATAATTACGCCAGAGTAGGAAAAGAACAGAACAGGCATTACCTTTCTAGCTGGAGCTGAAGCTCTAGACATGTTGCTTCTAATTCTTCACAGGAGTTTTTCTTATCCTCCAATTCAACTTCTAAAGAAGAAAATTTCTGAAAGATGTCATTTAACTTGGCGTGGGATATTGTAAGCTGAGTATCAAGATCTTCGTTTATCAGCTTCTGTTTTTCAATTTGATCTTCAATTATTTCATTGGATTCCTTCTGTGTCTCCAGTTCCGATTGTAATCCTTTAATGGTATTTTGTGCTTCTTGGAGTTGTTTCATCAGACCCTGACTCTCCTCAGTCAATGACTGAAGCTTCGCTTCCAAGTTTTCCTTTGCAGATTCTGTATTCCTCAGCCCATCTTTCAATTTTATATTTTCTTCCAGGAGATCATTCTGATTATCCTTCATGTTGAAGAACACACATTGATCATCTTGGGAAGCAACTAAGGGTGAGCAGAAAGACAGCTTATCATCAATAACTATTTGATTTTCATTTCCATTTTGTGACTCATGACAGCTAAAATGCTTCTTGATCTTATCCCTTGCGATTGAAGAATTTGTAGTGGTGGCACAGTTATTTATGCTCCAGTCCAAAGCAAATGCTACTTCCTGGGCAAATTCTTCAAGATCAGCCCTTCCAGTTAGTAAATCTTTACAGGTATGAACAAGTTGATGGAGAAGAGGATTCAAGTCTGAAAGTTTCCATTGGAAAACATGGACAAAGTATTCTTTGGATGTTGGTGATTGAGGTATTTTGGAATGCTGGTTCTTCGGGCAGTCATCTGGGCAATTATTGCAGATTAATGACATGGGAGCAATTCCTTCAATCAGTTTGATAATTTTACTGATTGAATTTCTCGAATTAGAATTGAGATATTGGTTGCTTTTTTCCTCCGCAGCACTGCTGAAACTATTAGAATCCCTTGACTTTTGAGTTCTATCAGATTTACAGAAAGTTGGGGGATTTATACAACCCAAAGCAATTCTTATGTCCTCAAAAAGTTCACGAAGACTTCGTTTTGATATGCGCTTTTGCTCCAAGGTGGCATTCAAAACAATCTGAAGCCAGTCAAATGAATTTTCGTTGGCTGCATATTTGAATTGCATCTCCTGGTTCCTCTCACTGAAGCCAAGTTCTTGTTCCAGTGGCACTAGTTCTCTGCCAGTTAAATCAGAGCAATATCCTCTTTTACGTCTATTAACAGAAACTATAGCTCGCTTCTCCATCTCAGTGAAATCATCCAGCAAACTCATCTCTGAAACTTCGATGGCTTTACAATCCTTTCGATTTTTAGCCTCTCCAGTTCTTAAATGTTCCAGTTCTGAAATAAGGGCATTTGCCCAGGATCCTGAAGAGCTAACCCCATCATCACTAGCAATGTCAAACTTCGATATTACAGAAAACTCATTTGATGCAGGATAACACCTCGCTAGCTCCATGGACTTGTGATCTTGAGAAAGCTTTCTAAGCAGAATCTCAGCCTGTGATAATCTGGTAGCTGTTTGAGCATACATATTTCTTGAAGATTCCAGTTCAGTGTTCTTCTTGGTCAGAATCCTTTTGAGAGCCTTGTTTTCCTCATCCAGATCCTGTAAACGTTTGATCATCAAGCTGATGCTCTTGTCAGATACATCAGGAGAGTTTCCTCTTGCAGTTTTATTGTAAATCAAATCCCTGGCAGGATTTGATCTTCTTCTTCTCATATCTGTCTCTCCTCCCATAATTCCAACTTCATCCTTCATCTTCACCATAGCAGGCTGGGGTGACCTTTTCTGCAGCAGAAGACGGAGTCTCTGACACTCAGCTTCTAACTTTGAGACTTTCTGAACAGTTTCTTGATATCGTTTATGTGAAGCATCTGCATACTGACGGCTATAATCCATCTCTTCTTTTCGAATCTCAAGTTCCTTCTCAAGTATGTGAAACTCATATTTGAGGAAAGCATTTTCCTTCACTGTGGAATCTAATCTATCCACTAGTGTACTGTATTCTGCATCTGTCTGACGTTCACGCTTTAGCAGGTCTCCAATAGATTTCTCTTTGGCTAGTAGGGCATTTGTTAGACTAGTATTCTCAATGGTTAAGTCATCTAGCCTTTTACAATTTTCCCGTAACTTTTCTTCCAATTCTTTCTGAATCTCCTCGTGCTCTTTTGATGACTCTGGAACAGCACCAGACATCCCTTCAGCAGATGCTTCTTTAATTAAATCTTCATCTGCTTCCTTTTCACAGGATTCCACTTCTTCTGTTGCCTTATCCTCGCCTACATTTTAATTAGAAATTTATTGATTTGATCAGCCAGAACCATAAACCAAATTGGATGTCCAAAATACAGAAATTAACAGCATGTACAGAAAGCATATCTGAAGGAAAGAACTTCCAAGCTATAAAAAATGGACACACCTATTTTCAGCTTGGGCATTGCCATAACACACTAGCAACAAAATTTTTATTTATTTATTTATTTATTGAGGTTCGGACATGGCTTGAACATAGCTGGCCCAAAACGAGAAAATTACCGAATATACATACATACATACATATATATATATATATATAATGAGAAACTAGAAATCCCATCTTGATGAAATAACCAAAAAAAAAAAATTCCAAGATTTTTTGATGCACATGAATAATTTGAATAATATAATTTAACATATTTTTATTTAGTAGATTCGTTTTTTTCTTTGGGAAGAATGATAGTGCAAGGTACTTAAAATATGGGATAACACTGGCAAGATATATAAATATATGTGTGCGCGTGTTATGTTTTATATTTTTTGAAATTTAACGTATCCTTGTTTGTTTCGTGTTGTGTGTCCATGCTTCATGGCCTCCAGGAGAAGCATGAAGAGAGCAAGAAAAGATGAACATATTAACGGTCAGCTACCTCTAATTTTCCCTTGGGACTTCTGCTCATGTTTTGGTGAAGAACCATCTCCGTCATGACAATCAAGGAGGACTGATGCCAACTTCTCATTTAGACTTTTTGATAATCTCTCCAGTCCAGCTTCTTTATCAGTTGGTAATTTATGTGCCTGATAAAATATTAGACTCATAAATCAGATCTAAGATCTCTCTATTGAAGTTTCACCATTCTTAAATGATGGTATTAGAAAATTCAAAAGGAGCAAAACCTCGACAAAACTCAGAAAGTGAAAGTGACTCAACAGATAAAGTTTTTTACTTGTTTGTTATGAAGTTCTTCAATCCAAAAATTAACATGTGGAGAAACATTTTTTAAACAATCAACCATATGATTCTGAGTTGTAAAAAATGTCCACTATTATATTTTTATCGGAAAACCTTATAACAAACATCTAAAAAAACTATTAAGTTTTGCCTAAAAGTAAATACAGTGAAGTTTTTCTAGTACCTCTTCTAGGATGGTTCTTGAAGGATTGGCAACTTTGTCCACTGCAAAGATTGTCTTCTCCATGGATCTTTTCTTCCAAAGCCATGATTTTTGGTTCATGATTTTCAGTACTATCCAAGAACAACAAGAGAAAAACACTCCATTTCAGCAGTAGTTACTCAAAGAGATGCTTATCATCCATTTGAAGTATCTTGGAAGCTCAGCCTTTACAAGTTACCTTCTAACAGGATAAAGTGGGGTAGAAACACATCACATTTGAATATATAGAACTAGAAGTAACACAAACTTTATACTCTACTATAAAACTACCAATCAACAAACCTTCACTTCTGAACTTAAACTTTTGAGTTAAATGACCCATGATAGAGTATGACACTCTTTTTGAGCTTAAGCTTTTGAATCTTATAGCTGCCTCAAGGCTCTCTGTTTCCTACTTCTCTGCATCTTTGACCGTTAGATACTAAAATTATGGTTCTTAAAAAAAATGATTTTGAACATTATTTTCAGAGTACAGATTACGGATTTTGCATCCCAAAGCCAAAAAAAGTAAATAAATAAAACTTGCTCAAAGTTGAAAATCTTGAGTTACCAATACTAACCGTAATTGTGAATTAAAATGCTATACTCAAGCAATTGACTGAGCAGCCATGAAAATTTAGGAGAACCCACCACAATAAGAAAAGATATTGACAAAGCTCGTACCTGAACAACGTTAGATTCTAAGTGAAATAAAGAGGCAGTGTTTCAAGGTTCATCTACCCGCCATTACTAGTAGTGTGAAGAAGGAAGAGTTGGAATGGGTAAAGCAACGTTGGAGGTGAAAGTTACGGAAATGGCAGACAGGGAATGAGATGAGAAGAAATTAAGAAACACCCAACGGATATTTGTCATTGGATGCTTGCTTAACCTCCACCGACAGCCTAAAATCGTGCTGTGGGTATATATATATATATATTATGAATTATCCTATGAAAAAGCTCACATATGGTTGGTAGAGTAAAAGAGAAGCAACAGTAATCAAAAGTAGAAATCAACAAAGTCACCAAAAATGGGAGAGAGTGTCATAAAGGATAGGGCAAAAGAGAGAGACACGCACCCTCTTGATGAGCTGGGGGCAAAGCAGAGGCTATCAATGCCATGCACTCTTCGTATTTGTGATTATGCCAAAACCACACAAACTGAACAAATTTATGTGTACAGTGTGTGTACGTGTGTATTGTGATTCAGATTTAATATATAGCAATGTATATACAAGATATGCTTGAGAAATGCTACTCCGTGCGGGGACAGAAGGATGAAGCATGGATAGCATAGCATTATAACCTGAGATTTAATTATGTTTTGTATAATTGTACTCTCTTGTCCAGCGGGATGCTAATATTTTGTCTTGTGCTGGAGAAAAATAAATAAATAAAGAAGTTTCTTTTTTTACTGGACAAAAAATCCCTTTTTGTTTTTCCCAGATCACATGTTTGAGATAATTCTCGCACGCCTAGAATGTTATCTCTCCACGTTGCTTGGTGTAGGCGGTCAATTTGTGTTTTTTTTTTTCTCCTATGAAAATTCTCCAACGTCCAATATTCTAAGGGGCTTCTGCTATTTTTTGAGCGGTCCTATGACCGGGAACGAAAGGGATTTTTTTTTTCATTTTGTGTTATACTTTTATAATTATTAATTAATAGTTTTATGTTTTTATTTTTTTAAAGTAAAAATATAAAAATTATTTTTCATTTTTAAAATTATTTTTTATTTCATTTTTCATTCCATTTTGTGTATCAAACAAATTTTAAGGTCAGCAAATATAAAGATGAAGGTAAAAACAAATTACGTGTATAATGGTGTGAAGTACTGGGTCCGTGGGGTTCGTGCTGCCAAAAATATGTAGTTTGATTGCATAAAAAAGTTCCACTTATGTGAAAGCCTATTGCAGGGGAAGATACAATCAGTTGCATTTATTATAAATTAGCTTTTAATAAATTATTCAAAAATTGATGATATTTTAATTTCAAATGTGATTAATTATATAAAAATATTTACAAATGAATAAATATTGAAAATAACGTGCTCATAACCACAAGTCACTAGTTTTTTCTAAATTTTTAATTGGACTTCTCATTTTTAACATTTATTTATTTTAAAATTTTTATAGGTTAAATCGCTTTGTTGGTTTTTGTCTGAATCAATACTATGTTGGTTCTTAGAGTTTAATTCAATTCTTAATTTGAGTTTTATGCTTTTTGAGTTTTTAAAATTTTTAAAATTTTTAATATAATACATTTCCATTAATATGTTGTTAAATTTTGGCTGTTCACATAGTATCTTAACATTATAATTATACATGATTAATGTTAACTCACCTAGCCACTTGAGCTAATTACTGGCATCACACATGCCACATAAATGAGTACATTTTTTTCATTATCTACTTTTAACTTCCATATTGGAGTAAATCATGAGTACATGATAATCCAATTTAAAGATATAATGATAAAATTTTAATAATAAAGATCACATCAAAGTAAAAATAAATAAATAAATTATAGAAATTTGTTTACAAAATTTTAAAATAGAGTAAATTATATAAATTTTTATAAATATTTTTTGAAATAACCAATTATCTTATATTTTAGTCTAATTTTAAAATTTTTGACTAAAATACTTTTTATTTAATTTTTTTAATTAAAAAATACGTATTTAAATTTAATGGAAGGTATTTTGATAAAAAAATTTTAACTAAACTAAAGTGTAAAGTAATTTTTTTAAAGAGGGGTTTATGTATATTTTAAAAATATAAAAAAATTGCATATATTTTAAAAATATAAAGAAAGTTTGTGTAATTTAAAAAAATTCATAAAAAATTGAGTAATTTACTCCTTAAATTGTAAACACTAAACGTGTAAAAAAAATTTGACGAATGTGGTAAGCAATAAGATAATTTAATATTTTTATATAATTCATCGTATTTTAAAACAAAATAAGCACAAATAAAAAAATCATCACCCTTTGAGAAAAGTAAATTTATGATATATAAAATGCATTCAATTGTATCTGCCCCTGACATTAGGCTTAAAAAATTACTATTGCTATGAACTGATAACTACACATTACAACGTTTCTTTAGCTTTTAATCAAATTATATTACCAATATCTCACCTTTAATCATGGCAGATCTAACAGAACACGAATGATTATCACAAATGTTCTAGCTTTTTCTTTTTCTTTTTCTTGGTGAGTGTGGCCAAAGCTAGCACAAGTCGGTTGACAATAAAAAGAGAAAAAGGGAGGAATAATTTTTCATCTCCTGTTTAATATGTAAAAAAAGTTAGAAATTTGAATATAAATATTAAAAAAAGAGATAATTTTATAGATGAAAATAATTCTTGTATTTTTATTTTAAAAATTATAAAAAAATAAATATCATTAAATAATAACCATAAAGACATAATGAATATTATCTAAAAAATTTTTATTCCTTCGCTTTCTTTCCATAATCCAAAGGCGGCCTATGTGGATGAAGAAAAAAGTTAATGAAATAAATTTCAGGTAATACATTTTAAAGTACTTAAATCACTAATCATTAAACTAAATTAGCGCACTTAGTAGCTTGATTTCAGTTAATGTTATTATGATATTTAGTTTAGACTTTAGATCTTTTTTTCTAACGTAAAGCAAGGAAATGTGACCCCACATCATCACCTTGTAATAAATCAGCTTTATTAAAGTGAGAGACCATAATGTAACGATACTTTTGACTTTGAAAATCCTGTGATTAATTTCATCCTTAATTACCAATCTATCATTGAAAGGGGTTTTTATCTATCAATTATTCGATACCCAAGTTTTACCATAGAAGCAACAGTCCAAAACAAAGATCCCAAAACAGGTTAATAGTACGCACCCTTTCGTATAGGGTATCTTTGAATTGATAAAAGAGTAAATTATATAATTTTTTTAAGATTTTATTAAAATTATGTAGATTTTTTTTTTATTTTTAAAATATATAAAAAATTAAAATAAAAAATAATACATATTTTATTTTTATTTTAATTTTTTGATCAAAATATTTTTTATTTAATTTTTTAGCTTGAAAAAACATATATTTAAGTTAATAAAGAGATATTTTGGTAAAAAAATTAAGATGGAACTAAAATATATAGTGACTTTTTGTTTTAAAAAGATCTGTATATATTTTAAAAATAAAAAAATACATATAATTTTAGTGAAATTCAAAGAATCTCTATATAATTTACTTACTCTTGATAAAAAGAAGATAAAAAAAGAAAAAGAAAAAATGATTAAAATTAAAATTAAAATAAAATAAAGAGCTATTGGCTCTGGGGTTGAGAGCTATATTGTGCTGATGATACTACTCTTATCTGTATCCTTCCCAGATTGGATTCTCTAAAATGTGTCTGTCAAATATATCTGTATTGTCTCACAAATTTTTCCTTCAACAAACATATATATATATATATATATATATTAAAAAAAAATTTATAACTCCTACCTCTCCCTACTATATCACTTTAGCTTACTTCAGAAACAACTTACTTCAGGAAATTTGAATTGGTATCCTTCCAATTCGATGATATGTCCCTGAAGGGACATGAGAGCTATGTTTCCCCATCCAGAGTTTGTTGCCGCTTCATGTATACATATGTCTGTCAAATTTCTTCTTGAATTTTAGGTAGTTATTTTCCTATTGAGTTTGAGTTGTACATATTTTTTTGTTAATAATATTTGAACTAGTTCAAGCCAGAGATAGAATCAAAGAAAAAAAAAATGTATGAGGGACAACATTTTAAGGACAAATTAGAGCACGTGTTGAAGATTTTAAAAAATTAAATGGGACATATTAAAAAGTTTAGAGGAATAATAATATTATATTCATATATAATATGTATAATTTTTTTTTTCGGATGACTGCCCTTAAATCTTTATATGTTAGTCTGTCCTGATTCAAGAGATGTATCTATTCTTTATTGGATATATTAGGGGGATGAAGTATCATGTCCTAATAAAAAAATATCACATATTATACTTTGCTCTTGACACAAGTTATATAACACAGACACCAAGCTTGGTACGTAATAAATTAATGAAATAGTTTATAGCATTTATTTTGAAGATCAGAGATTACAGTTGTCTGTTTGTTCGGACTCTTTCATGTTGCCCACCTAAATCCCAACCGTAATTTTACTAGCTAATCTTTTGTCAGAAAAAGGACCACCGGAAAAGGAGAGGCTCACAGGTATGATTTATAGATGATTTACCTTTGAATTTTGTTAGGAAAATTATATTTAAGAATTCAGATTTTATAAAATTTATAATAAAAAATTTCTTTAAAATTAAAATTATTATCGAATTTTGAAAAACTTATTACTATATTTTAAAAAAATATTATTATATTTTAAGAAAATTATTATTTAAAAAGATTATATTTAAGGATTCATATTTTGTAAAATTTATAATAAAAAATTTAAAAAATTGAATTTACTATTAAATTTTAAAAAATTACCATTAAATTTAGAAAAGTTTATCACTTTTTAAATACATTAATAATTTTTTAAAATTTAGTAATAAATATTTTAACATTTAGTAATAATTGTAATCTTTAAAAGTAATTACAATTTTTAAGATTTTTTATTATAAATTTTACAAGATTTAGATAATTAAGTATAATTTTTTTCTTTTTAAAATCTAATAATAACTTTTTTGAATTCTACTAGTAATAGATAATAATTTTAATTTTTGAAGATAATTTTAATTTTTAAAATCTTTTATTATAAATTTTGAGTCTTTAAATACAATTTTTTTATTTTTTACCACCCTTGAGAAACAGCTGGCTGGGCTAACATAATGGGACAATTCTTCCTCCGTTTGTTCCGATGAAATTAATGATGTCAAGGCAATTTGGTAACAACCATCCACCTACATTAAAAGTATTTTTGTAAAGGGAAAATTACATTTCTTATTCCTATAATTTTATTTTATTTTTAATTTAGTTGTTAAAATTTTGCTAATATTTTATTAAATTTTATTGGTATAGTATTATCTTGATATTTTAAATATATGATTTATACTAATAAAAGAGATAAAAATAAAAATAATAAAATAAGATTGACTTGTATATATGACAAAATATTAATAAAAATATATTGATAGAGATAAATTAAAAATTATTTAAAGTATAAAGATTTAATTAAAAATTTTTAAAATATAAAAATCAAAATAAATATTAATTAAAACTTTAAGGACTAAAAATATAATTTTTCCTTTTGCATAAGTTTAGTCAAGATAAATTTATTTATTTATTTGTTTGGTTACAACTAAGATAAAAGGTTGTGAAGAGTAGGAAAAAAAAAAGTAAGAATATAATCTACATATATTAGAATACTTTAGCACTCATGTCCAAAAATATTACTTTGAGACGAAACTCTTGAACCAACCATCAGTATTTATTATATATGATATGATAAATTTTTATCATTCTAAAGTTTTAATTTTTTATTATAAACTCTAAATTATTTGTGAGTGAAATTAATAAACAACGCAGTAAGTAGAGCTTATGCAAAAATATTCGCTGGATTTATAATCCTCAGTACAGGGGAAACAAAAGTTTAACATTGAAAACCGACATTATCGTAGGACAAGAGCAGCAAGTAAAATCAATTCAAGTATGAATGCACTCCAAAATCTTATTGGGAATAATTCCTTTTCAAGCGATAATTTGCACAAATGAACGAGAGCTAATATAAGACTATATTATAAATTTATAATTGGATAAGCCAAAAAATTGCGCTTTAGTCCGATATTGTTCTTATGAATTCATCCTGTTGAAGTTGTGACATAAGCGGAATTTGTGTTTCTACAAAAGTATTTGACAATGATTGAAAATCCATTCCCAACAACTGCAACGACAAATTTGACCACGAGATTATGATGAATAAAACAAAAACTCGCAAAGAAAATGTAGAAGGATTGGGTATAGCCTCCTTTCGTATAATAAAAGAAAGCGATTGACATGCTATATCAAGAAAAAAGCCTTGTCAATCCATTGTCTAAATAAATCACTTTGGAACCAATCTTGTATCTCTATTCTTCCTCTTTGGGTTCATTGACTAGGATTATCATATGCATGCAAGAAAAACGAAGAGCTCATATCATGATTGATATTCGAAGACTCGCCTGCGGCTTTGTCTCTGTTAGCATCTACCATTCGTACGTATAATGAAATTCATAGTTTTCTTCAAGTCCAGAATTGTTGATGCTATGATACCATGAAGATTTCAATGAAGAAAATCACTCAAATTATATATTCATTATCGTAGTATGTATATATACAAGGCATCATGTGTTCTGTAACTGCATGACCTACGTAAGACTTGGTTTACACAACCTTTTGTTATCTCCTATAATCTCGCAACTATCGTATATAAAATACAACAACAATAATAAAATATATCAAATATGCCACGTCAAGTAAGATACGCTAACTTAAATGACTAACTTAAATGAATAAAATATTGAATATTCTTCAAAGTTCATATTGAGTTAAAAAAAAATTTAAGTCTAACCTATTTTATATTTATGTTTTTTTAAAACAAGCCCTTCTTTATGGGTTTTTATTTTTTAAAAAATTTATATCTATTTTTTTTATTTTTTAAAGCTGAGCAAATGTCATAACTCATGACTAGGCTTATTAAGAAGCGTGGTTTAATATTTAGTTATTATTTAAACTCTCTTGCTTTAATTTTTTTTCTTTTTGAAAAATTTGTTGTGATAAAGTTTATTGAAAATATATAAGTGATTCATACACTTTTCACATTTTCAATTACCCACACCCATACTCAAATTCGGATTGTAACTTTGTGACTTATATGTTGCTTAGTTAAACATGAATATATATCTCTTTCTTACCAAGCTCAGATAGGCTCCATCCATGCATAATCTACAAATATGACAAAAACAGGAACCTTATAGTTATAAATAATTGCAAAATATAGCTAAAAATTTAAACAATAAAATAAAAGGGACTCTACAAAAATTCCTGTGCAATTCCTAATTATATTATGAAAATTAACAAAACTTACTACTGGTATTTGGTAGGAGAATATTTTAATTTTTTAAATATTTAAAATGTATTTATAAAATTTTCAAAATCAGATATATGAAAATTAATATTTTTATATTAACATAAATTTTTTTACACTAAAAAATTTAAAATATGTTTACATATTTTAAAAAATTAAAATTATTATATACTAAAGATCACATAACAGTAGTAGAAATTCCAATAAGCGAAACTTGACCTCACTCCCCCAAAACACGTACAATGTCAAATTCAACATAATTTTTTTAAAAATAGATTTGTTCTAAATTAATATAATCATTTATATAATAGAATTCAAATTTTAAATTTGAGATTTCAAATAATTTTTTTCAGATCTAATATTCTATGGTAGATTTCATGAATATCCCTTTATATATTTGTTTTCTTCACATATCACAATACTTTCATATTTATCTAGTCTTTTGATTTTCCCCTCATAAAAGTTTGTACATCCTTCCTTTTTTCTTATTGGCATATTTAAAAGATTTTATGTCTCCAATTTAGAATTTATTTCTCCTTTTAATTGGAGTTTTCTCTATTATTCATTTTGTGAAGTCCCATAATTGAATACTGTTTGTGGAATTCGGTGTACCTAATATGTAAATCTGATAAATATAATTTTCTTTAGAGATGGGCAAATTACTTATGCCTTATGGACAATCATACAATTTATTTACTTAGGTCTAACTATGAAGAGGGGTTATTTGGTTGTTGAAATCAGCTAAATGGAAAAGAATAGAAAGGAATGGAAATGAATGGAAAGGAATTTTATAATCTATAATTATGATTAGTATGATATAGAAAGGAATAGATATTTTATTCATTTTTTATATTTAATTCAATGAAAATAATGCAATAATGACAAAAAAAAGTTGAACAAATAACCATAGTATCTCTAATATACAAAATAATAAAATAATTATTTTTTAATTACTACTAATAATAAAATATCTATTTTTAACTTTTTTACTTAAAAATATTTTTTTAATTATCAATAATAATAAAAACATAAAAAATACACTTTTAACTGTGTAAATTGGACAAGCTTTTTTAAAAAAATATACAAAAATTTAGAAAATGAAATATGCATATTGAGGTGTGGATTATGAAACAAATGAAAAATACAACTTAGCCAAGACAAAAATTGGAAGAAGGACTGAACAAGAAGAACAAAGCTGTGAAAAAAATAGAAGGAATATGGGAGAAAATAAAGAAATGATAGATCACGGTAATAATACAAAGGAGGGAGTAGGGGTAGAAAATTGAAAATATGTTGGTTCATCAACTATATATCATAGAGAAGAAAGAAGCAATTTCAAGAGAAAGCTCACATTCGATTGGCTTTGGAAGATGAATGAGATTCCTCCATCGACAGTGGTTGGCTAGGGAAGAATGAAGGGCAACTCAATGGCACTGCCAACAGAGTTTGGCTTCTCTCTAATCAAAGGCGTGAATATGATAGTGCATTCAAGGCATGCTAGGTGGTTTACTTTTTTTAATTAAAAAAAGAAAAAAAAAAAAGAAAATATACAAGATACACAGAAGTAGACTGCCACGTTACTGCGCTAATTAGAGAGAAGCCATTTATTTGCCAACATCGCTCATTGATGAGGGTTTGCACTTGGAGTTAGGTTTTGTAGCTTTAAGAGTACTTTTGTCAACTATCACACCATTCCTTTGAACAAAGACACTTTCCTTCCAATCTTCAAAGCATTTCTCATTCCTCCATATGGGAAAATTTGGATGTTTCAATGGAATCCATTATTAATGAATTCTTGCAACCAACCGCAGATAGAAGAGGAATGTTGTCTAGATTTTATTTCTTAGAGTCCATTTCCAATAACCAAACGAAGCCTATAAAAATCTTTAAAACTTCAAATCTAAGTTTGAATAGTATAGTACTCCCTTACCCTCATTGTGTGTATGCAAACACACATGTATAAGTAGCACAAACATACACATATGTCATAAAAAAATTAAAAGAATCATCTAAATAACATTTTCAAAGTTTTGAATTATATTAATGACTTTTTAAGATATTTTAATTTTTATTATAATTTTATATGAATAGATTTTATATAAATAAGTCTTAATATGAGAAAAATTTATTCATTTTAAAACCTTTTTTGGATAAATGGATTTAGGTCCTAGGATCCAAAAATTTAATAAAAATAAAATATTTTTCACCCCACTAAATATGAATTTAGATACAGAGACTATAATATCTTAGCCGCAATCATCTTTAATTTTCTTGTTGCAACATTGATAACCATGATGACTTTTCATTCCAAGCATATAATTTGTAGATTAATAGAGCTTTTATTTGTAACATAATTCATAACAAAAAAAAAATTATATACATTTATCTTTTATAATTAGATTTAGGACCTCTACAATTGTCCCAAGTGTTGTTGTTGTAAGTGTTGCTCCCGTTATCAGATGAAATCTTCTTTATTTTTGGTGAGAGGCTTAAGCTCAAGAAAGAAAATTACTAAATTCTTTAAACTTATTGCCTTTGTCAAAATTTGAAAAAAAAATAGCAAATAATATTTTCTATCTAAGATCTAATAAGTTTATAAATTCAAATAAAAAATATAATCATCCTTACTTATCAAATTGAAGGAATTTTTATTTTAAAAGTACATATTTTGACTTAAAATTTATCACAGTCCTATCTAAAGTGAATATATTTATTTTTATTTTAATGGAATATATTTTCAATATTGAAAATATATTAGTATCTTGTTAAGATAATTTTTATTAACGATGAAATAAATTGAAATATATTTATTCAATTATTTTATAACATTGTTGATTATATAATAAATATTACACTAATATATTTTAAGAATTATTATAGAAACCTCCATGTGACATAATAATTTTAATTTTTCATAGGCTCAAGCATAGTAAACAAATCACAGGGTTCCACGTGGTCTAATATAGATGTAAATGTAACCGACATATCCACGAACGTTACCAAACTCAAAGGGTAACTCGTTATATGAAGCATATGAGGAGGGTAAACATGGAAACCTAATTTGTGACGCCATTTCTGATCACATCCTCTTCCCTATAGCAGACTCATATCTCTTTCTCTCTCTCCCTCCCTCTCTCTCTCTCCTAGGCATTCACCTGGACTCCGTCCTTGACCCGCTGAGTCACCGCCGGTCACCGGCAGATTGGGTTCAACGCGCCACCGCTTGTAGTGCCTCCGATCATGGAGATCGCTCATGAACCGCCGCCTTCCACCGATGATAGCGCAAACGCCGCCGAGAGCCCTGTAAACCCTTCTCCTTCTTGCTCCTCTTCGTCGCCTCGTGGTTTGAAGGAAAAGGGGAATGAAACGAACGCGTCCACGTCGGTCAAGTACGACGATGAAGACGAGGAGGAAGAGGACGTCTGTCGGATATGCCGGAACCCTGGTGACGCTGAAAATCCTCTCAGATACCCATGCGCGTGTAGCGGGAGCATCAAGTTTGTGCATCAGGATTGCCTCCTTCAGTGGCTTAATCATAGCAACGCTCGCCAATGCGAGGTTAGACCCAACCCCCTCTTCTCCTTGTAGATCATAAACCTTGTTTTGGAATTTGACGATAATGTGTTAATTGGGTTGTTTGTTAAGAATTTTGAACATAGATTAGCATATTGATCAACTGAATCTAGTGGCTTTGGCCTCCCGGATTTTTTTGAATTTCGGATCCATATCTTATATAGTCGGTGCTTCTTTAGATTGTTATGGTAGTAGTTCTTTCGTTGGCAATATAGATGTATCTGCTATGGTCCATGTTTGATGAATGAAGGTAAAGCTCCCCTAACCTGAAATCTATCTGGTGAGAAATAATTATAAGCAGCCTAATTTACGTCTAATCTTGCTACCTTGAGGTTGTCAGTTACCAAGGCCAAAGTTTCTTTTGTCAGCAGCCCAAGATGTCATTGCTAATAACAAAAATAAAAGAAAAGATTAAGAACAGCTGCTGGACCTGAAAGAGCAACTTGAAGACATACATGCTAGACTTTTTAGGACACAATAGGATTTTCCCTTGAAAATGGTGCATGTGCTATGCTAGGAAAGTAGGTTTTGCTTTGCAGCCACACCAAACATTCCTGAAAGACCCAAATGCCCCCCTTAATGTGTGCAGTACATTTGAGACCTTCCTTCTCTTTTGTTGGTGCATTATTTATGAACGTGCTTCACATGTGCTGCAGGTCTGCAAACATGCCTTCTCATTCTCTCCTGTTTATGCTGAGAATGCTCCGGCTAGGCTACCGTTTCAGGAATTTGTAGTTGGAATGGCCATGAAAGCATGCCATGTTCTGCAATTCTTTTTGCGTCTGAGTTTTGTGCTATCTGTGTGGCTCCTTATTATACCTTTCATCACATTTTGGATATGGCGATTAGCTTTTGTGAGGAGCTTTGGTGAAGCCCAGAGGTTATTCTTAAGTCATTTATCTACAGCAGTTATTCTGACAGATTGCCTACATGGTTTCTTACTTTCTGCAAGCATTGTGTTCATTTTTCTTGGGGCCACTTCGTTGAGGGATTACTTTAGGCATTTACGAGAAATTGGAGGACAGGATGCTGACAGAGAAGATGAAGCGGACAGAAATGGGGCTCGAATTGCGAGAAGGCCTCCTGGACAGGCTAATCGCAATGTTGCTGGTGATGTAAACGGTGAGGATGCTGGTGGAGCTCAAGGAGTTGCAGGGGCAGGTCAAGCTATTAGAAGGAATGCAGAAAATGTTGCAGCACGGTGGGAGATGCAAGCAGCACGTCTTGAGGCTCATGTGGAGCAAATGTTTGATGGTCTGGATGATGCTGATGGTGCTGAGGATGTACCCTTTGATGAACTTGTGGGCATGCAGGGTCCAGTTTTCCATCTGGTTGAAAATGCCTTCACTGTAAGTGTCATTTTTTTTTTCTTATGTATGTCTTTCTCTATACTCTGAAAAAGGGCATGCTGGTCTGGATCAATTTAAGCTCACTGAAACATACTATTTACTTGCCATGCTTAGCCATATTTCTTTGCTAGTGTAATTTTGATCCTGGGTTGTTGCTAGTTTTCCTAGCTTGGCCATTCAACCTCAGGATGCGCTAGGGTAGTGTTGGAGTAATAAATACATTGTAGGTTAAGGACCATCTTCATTTTATGTGGATGAAAGGGCTGCCTGCTTGCATCTATAAAGATGACAATTCCATTACACCTTTGACCACTTATTGTGTCATTTTCCTTCTTTTAATACTGTTCATATTCATTAATGTGCCTTTAAAAGGCCAATCTGTGGTTTTTGGTTTCAAGTAAAATTGATTCTGGCCTGAGCTTTCATTATCAAGCAAAGCGTGAATAGTTTTTTTTTTAACTATTGACAATTGATTTCCTTATTTTAATTATTCATTCTATTCATAGTACTTTTTTTTTAAATTGCAAATTGTATCTTGTTCCTATTAACGTACTTTGAAAATAATCTAAACTTGTTTTTATCCTCTTTATTAAGATATTAAATTTTTCCCTCTCTATGCAGGTTCTGGCAAGCAATATGATTTTCCTTGGTGTTGTGATCTTTGTGCCCTTTTCATTGGGTCGCATCATACTCCATTATCTATCTTGGTTCTTTTCAACTGCTAGTGGTCCCGTATTGTCAACTGTCATCCCCCTTACAGACACAGCTCTCTCCCTAGCAAATATTACATTAAAAAATGCATTAACTGCAGTTAAAAATTTGTCTTCTGATACTCCAGAAGGTGGACTGATCAACCAGGTTGCAGAAATGCTGAAAGTTAATGCAAGTGGATTGAGTGAAATGTCAAATAACATTAGTGATACTGTTTCAGCTGATCTCTTGAAAGGAGGGTCAATTGGAAGCTCAAGGCTCTCTGATGTTACCACTCTAGCTATTGGATATCTGTTTATATTCACTCTACTTTCCTGCTACTTTGGCATTGTTGCTTTGATTCGATACACAAAGGGTGAGCCTTTAACGATGGGACGGTTCTACGGCATCGCTTCTGTGGCAGAGACAATTCCATCTCTCTTCAGGCAGTTTTTGGCAGCAATGAGGCATTTGATGACCATGGTTAAGGTTGCTTTCCTTCTAGTTATTGAACTGGGGGTATTCCCTTTGATGTGTGGATGGTGGCTTGATGTTTGTACCATAAGGATGTTTGGAAAGACAATGGCTCACAGAATTCAGTTCTTCTCTGCTTCTCCTTTAGCAAGCTCATTGGTTCATTGGGTTGTAGGGATTGTGTACATGCTACAAATTAGCATATTTGTTAGCCTTCTAAGAGGGGTACCTTTTTTTCTCACTTTTGTCACATGGCAAGATTCTTAAAGCCCTGGTTTTATTTGTACTTATTAACACTATTCATTGCTAATGGCAGGTTTTGCGTAATGGAGTTTTGTACTTCCTTCGAGATCCTGCCGATCCCAACTACAATCCCTTCCGTGATCTAATTGATGACCCTGTGCACAAACATGCTCGCAGGGTTCTGTTATCTGTTGCAGTTTATGGAAGTTTAATTGTGATGCTTGTATTTTTACCTGTTAAACTTGCTATGCGGATGGCTCCTTCCATTTTCCCACTTGACATATCGTAAGCTGGCCCCTTAACATTTTTAATGGACACTATGGAGTATACAGAAGCTCTTATTGTCACAATTGTTAATGTCCAATGTGCAACTCATTGCAGGGTATCTGATCCATTCACTGAAATTCCAGCCAACATGCTTCTCTTTCAGATCTGCATTCCATTTGCTGTTGAGCATTTTAAACTGAGGACAACTATTAAATCCCTTCTGCACTACTGGTTTACAGCAGTTGGTTGGGCACTTGGTTTAACCAATTTTTTACTTCCTAGACCTGATGACAATGGCGCTCAGGAAAATGGAAATGGGGAGCCAGCTAGGCAGGATAGACTACAGGTAGTACAAGGTGGGGTACCTGATCAGGGAATGGTGGCATTTGCAGGCAACGAAGGGAACAGGGGCATTCTTGCATCGGGAGATTTGAATGCTGGAGATGACTTTGAGATTGATGAACAATCTGATTCTGAGTGAGTCATCAATTGATTGAAACCCTAAAATTCCGATTTATAAATCATTCTAATATTTCATTGTGTGGAGGCATTACGACTACTTTCAGTGATTTTTTTCTTTTTTTCTTTTTTTCTTTGGGGGTGGAAGAGGGGTGTTGGTTTTATAGTTCTTTCGCTTTGCATCATGGAATGTGTGGAAACTCTAGTTGTTGTCATCAGTTTCTTTATATACTCATGTTTTAGCTGTTACTGATTGTGGTCATCAGTTTGTATTCTTGTTTTGGCTGTTGTTTGTCACTATCTGATTAGATATACTCACTGTGGCTTTAGCAGTTACAGTTTTGTGCTTCGCATTGTACTGTTGCTGGTGGTTGCTTGGATGACTTTACTTGTGTTCAACTCTGCCCTGATAGTTGTACCAATTTCACTTGGACGGGCACTTTTCAATGCTATTCCTCTTCTCCCTATCACTCATGGCATCAAGTGCAATGGTATGTAGATGATTTTCCCCCCCTTTTTGTCAGCATGTTTCATAGCTTTGAATGATTTTGTAATTTTATTTCCTTCTGTTAGATTTGTATGCTTTCATCATCGGAAGCTATGTCATCTGGACGGCTGTTGCTGGAACTAGATACTCAATTGAGCAAATTAAAAAGAGGAGGGTTTCAGCTTTATTGAGCCACATCTCAAAGTGGTGTGCCATTGTTGTTAAGAGTTCTGCACTTTTGTCTATATGGGTAAGAATGATTCTGGTCACTGTTTCTGTTACCAAACTTGACTTTCTTTTGCTTTTGCATAGGTTTGTATCAACATAATGATCAATTCGTGCATATTGTTATTTTCCTTCAGATATTTGTCATTCCAGTGCTGATCGGGCTCCTCTTTGAACTTTTGGTTATTGTACCAATGAGAGTTCCAGTGGATGAAAGTCCAGTGTTCCTCCTCTATCAAGACTGGGCATTAGGTCTTATTTTCCTTAAAATATGGACTAGATTGGTGAGTTTATCTCTACTCTATGCGCCTTTTGTGAATGTCTATGGTAGATTAGCTTTATTTTTTTAAGGAAAAAGAAATATATTTTATTATCAATTTATTTTTAGGCTCCTAGAAATGTTGTTTATAAATTATGCGCAGATGAAATCTCCCCTTTTCCTCTAAATTCAGAGTGAAAGTGTTTTACAAAATCTGGTCTCCTACTATGATCAAGTAATTGAGGTTAATGGGTCTTGCTGCATTGCTATTAATAAAACATAAGATTCTATGAAGGTGAATTTGATCTCATTTCTACTGTTTGGCCATATAGATGTATACATTTTTTATCAAATGGTTTGTGAAAACTTGGACTACTGTTCCTTGCAAACTATATATTGGGATGTCATCCTGGCTACTTGTTGCTTTTTCTTGATCCCCTCTCCTTTATATGTTGACATTGATTTTTCTCGTTCCTCCTTTTTCGCTTGATTCTTATATAGGTTATGTTGGACCACATGATGCCCCTTGTAGATGAAAGTTGGCGAGTAAAATTTGAGAGGGTGAGAGAGGATGGTTTTTCGAGGTTGCAAGGTCTTTGGGTCTTAAAGGAGATTGTGCTTCCTATCATAATGAAACTGTTGACGGCGTTGTGTGTCCCTTATGTTTTAGCCAGAGGAGTGTTTCCAGTGCTTGGGTACCCCTTGGTAGTCAATTCTGCTGTATATCGGTTTGCCTGGTTGGGATGTCTCTCTTTCAGCTTCTTGTGCTTCTGTGCCAAGAGATTCCATGTCTGGTTCACAAATCTTCATAATTCAATACGTGATGACCGGTATTTGATTGGTCGCCGGCTGCATAACTATGGAGAAGATGTTGACAAGGCAAAAGAAGCCGGAACTTCCACTGGCACGGAGAATACTAATTTGCTTGGCACTGTTTTGATACCACATGACCGTGAAGCAGATATTGGACTACGCATAAGGCATGCTAATCGACAGGGAGACTAGTTCCATTACCTGTGGGAAGTATTTTAGGTTAAGGGTGGAGATTTTAGGTTATGCCTCAGGATTATTGAATCAGTGACGAAATACATCTGGCCATCTGGGTTAGATGTTGTATACTTTATCAATGACCAGTTAATTTTACACATGAATGGTTTTGCATATTTGTCGGTCTCGCAATATATTCTGCGAAAAGTGCACGGAAATGCTTGCCAGTTAGATATTTGCAGGAGTAAAAAATATACATAAGAAAAAAATCCCTCTTTCTGCCCATTAAGGATTATTTTCAATATTCAACATAATAGACTGATTTAACCGTAGCGAAGAAATACATAAATCAATCTGCAAAAATAATGAATTTATTACAGATCACTTGAGATTATAATTGAGGTATATATAAGATGTTATTTTTAGAGACCATCTTATATGTTCGTTCATTTTAAAATTAAACCTACCACAAGAATATTTTATTTTTTGAAGTGGGACGATAGCTTTGAAAAGACAGATTACCTATCTTTTCTTTAATCTCAGGCGAAATGCGATCGGGGGGAGTTTACTGAGAAAACCAAGAATTCATAACTTTCTAACAATCGAGTGTGTTGCCCCCTATACGATTATTACAGAAGTTACATCTTCAGAGTCTAAACTAACCAAAAATATAAACTTATGCCAAATGAAATAAACGACAAACTAACAGATCAACTCAATCACGATTCCAAGCAATCGTAAGTTATCAGATTATAAAGCATTAATGAAATCAACGTTGATAGGGGTCCTTCAACTGAAGGGAGATGATCAATAACAGACTGAAAGCAGCACCGACTCTAATGAAACAAGCTCATCCTGAAATGAGTCAACGCCATGCCTACAAAACACTCCATCGTCGCTGAGTTTAATCCCAAACATAAAACCCTCAAGAAACAAGATTGTCATTAAGTGATAATGACGCCAGTTGATCTGCAGCACCACCAGCCGCCTGCTGCTGAGCTACATTCCTCAGAACATCCATTGCCTCAGCCACCTTTGCTTTCAGAGCTTCGGGTGACTCAAGTAAGTGCAGAACCTCAGGCTGATCCATCTCCAGAAGCATGCCTGTTACCTTTGCCGCGTTATCAGGCTCCAACTGTTCCACAAGCGGGTAAAGATTCTCACCCAGCATCTACAAACAGTCAACAGCCATATGGGGGGTCAGCATTTAACTCTAATTAATCAAGCTAGGGCACATCTAAACATAGCAACATCGTAAACATTAACTTGGACAAAAAATGCCTACCGTCCTCTGCTGCTCTGGAGTAGCATTTGCCAGGGCAGAAGCTAAAGCTCCTATAGGAATTTGCTGGGGCAGTGCTGCATCACGAATTGGCATTCCACCAACATCATATGGGACAGAAAACATGCCTCCAGCGACCCCGGGCATGGGAACATCAGGCAGACCCCTACCAGGAGGATATCGATACACACGCGCCCTTGGAAGCATCTGTCATTCCCAAAACTCTCAGGTAACATGTTCCAAATAGAATAAATGGTTTACAAGAATCAGAATACAAGATGGAATTTTACTAACCTGCTGCTGGATTAGTGGAACTGGCTGCTGGCTCTGCTGGACTGCCCCCGCACGTCTTCCACCTGGACGCTGGCCCTGCTGCCCCTGCTGAACCATTGGCACAAAGAAATTTGGCATAGGGCCTCCTCCAGGCCTCATTCCGGGTACAAGTTGTTGTTGATACCCAAATCCAGGCTGATCCAAGAGTCAGGGCATGAGAGCAGTCAAAACAATGATACATTTAATCCGCGGCACGAAGAACACAATGAGATGAATAGTAGAGAGTAGTGACCTCCTAGTCAAGATGAGTTAACCACGTTGAAATGTAAGTAGAAACAGAAAAGAAGGAATTACCTGGGAAGGAATGATAGCAGGAGGGCCTTGACCATAAAATATTTGTTGTCCAATACCTGGACCACCAGGGGGGTACATTGGCACACGGGGGGCTACAGATGGTGCCATTGCAACAGGCCGCATTTGAGCAAATTGAGCCTGTATAAACAGTACGAGATCAATAAATAAAATCTTGATTGTCACTGATTCAGTAACCATATAAAATACGAACCTCAACATATCTATCTAGATCATCACATTGATGATGCAATGAGATCCAACCCACCATAACTCATGTTTCTGGTCCCAGATAACAGACTAGTAGGATTTTTCTTGGGAAATATAAATCAAGCAGGAAAAAAAGACTAACACACCTACATAATTTTCTTCTAAACTATATACAGATCCTATGGTAATCATTACATTTTGGGATAAATTGAGAAAGTGACAGAACAAAACGAGAAGACTATCCAGATTTTCTTTTGGCCAGAAGAGGACTATCAAGATTTATTTGTACAATAGCACTGCATATATGAAATTTCATTCCACCAACAGAAGAATGAAGTCAAAAATAGTTCAACTTCAGACAAGACATACCTGCAGTCTAGCTCTTCTATCTTCTTTTCGTTGGGCTAGAGCAACATATAGAGGTTTGCTGACCACCATTTTGCTGTTCATCTCCAAGAGCTACCATATGATAAGAAAGATAAATAATCATCTTCTGCTAAGAAAATCACCTTCAACATGGAAAATATTATTGCAACTTACAGCTCTGGATGCCTCTTCAGGAGTTGAGAATGCAACAAACCCTGATCCTCGGCTTATCCCATTGGGGTCTCTCATAACCTATCGAGTCAAAAAGGAATATTTTTAGTGACTATACCTCAGGAAGAGTTAGTGTGAAACCAGAAAAGATCCTGAATACCTTGCATGAGGTAATGTTACCAAATGGAGAGAAGAGCTCTCGAAGTTTATCATCACCAATGCTATCATCTAAGTTTTTAACATACAAGTTAGCCCCTTGATATTTATCAGCGGCTTCTTTCATGCTCTGTTCAAATCGAAGTTTCAATTCAAGTTCCCTTTCAGATTTCTTTTGAGCTTTTCCAACATACCATTCCTTGTCATCAATTTTTTTCCCATTAAGAGAATCAACAGCTCTAGCAGCATCTTCAGCATTCTCAAAGTTTACAAATCCAAAGCACTTGGATTTTCCATCCACATCCCTCATCACTACAGCACTTGTAATTGTTCCAAATTCACCAAAAATCTTCCTCAGATCTTCATCAGTGGTTGACTCAGCCAGGTTCTTTACAAAAACGTTGTTAAATTTTGTTTTGTCAACTGCACTTTCTCTCTCTTGCTTGCGAAGGAAGGGACCCACATACACTTGTTTATCATTCAACAGCATACCATTTAGCTTCTCTATGGCTTTTTGAGCAGATTCCTCATTATCAAATTGTACGAAACCATAGCCTTTTGACTGACCAGATGAATCTGTAGCTACTTTGCAAGAAAGGATATTCCCAAATGCAGAAAATGTATCATGTAAAGCTTTGTGATCAATTGCCTTATCCAGATTCTGCAATGAACCAGAAAAAATGGAAGAAAGCAACAGCAATGTCAGAACCAAACAGGGCATAAAACAAAGGACCACTTCAGGGTTCTAAGACCAGAAAAACAGAAGAAGCCAAAACATGTATACCTTAATAAATATATTTCCTGCCCCACTTTTTCGAATACTCGGATCACGATGTGAATACATAATACGGATGGGTTTATTATTAAGAAAAGTGAAGTTCAGCAAATCCAGTGCTCTGGCAGCTGTAGACAAGTGATATTAAAAAAAAAAATTACATAGAAAATGTTGTAAACAGCTTAACAGCAGGATAAAACTGAGTTATACATCACACAAAAGGAAGCAAAATTTGATGTTATTACAACTTCAACAACATTATATAAGGTAGGTACTACTAAGTACTAATACATAGAAAACCATGAGGAACTTATTTGAAGGAAGATCAAGTCAGCTGCTAATAAGTAGATAAGAATCTCACCAGTTATCCAGGGAACTTCTCGTCAAATTGTTCGTAACTAATGAAATCACACCCAAAATGTCAATTAGGATTTCAATAGTGAACCTCTGCAGATATTATCAAGTATACTCTTGTTTCCATCTGCTTGGGTTTGAACTACACAATAATCGTGACACACACTAGTCCTACATCATGAGTCTACAAAATAAAATACAGCATGCAGCCATGCACTTAATGTTCTACTATATGTACTGATAAACTCATCTTGGGTTTTAGACAAGGAAGCAGTATGAATGGATGTTGATGAAAACAGTCTCCAATTGACATGCACAATCCTATTTCAAAAGACTGCAAAATAAAATACATTATACTGATAAACTCACTCCAAGGTTGTCAACAATGAAGCCGTTAGCAGTACACATACATGTCTTTGAATAGAGTTGATAAATCAATTTTCCCATCAAATATAACGTGACTAGGTTGCACTATGAAGATGCTACCTAAATCATAAATTTATTCAGCACTCTAGGCATAACCAAAAGTGGCCTATAAATTTCATAAACACATTGCCACATGTTTGGGACAATTTTCAAGCACTTGGATAATTTAAAAGATCATGTATCCGACAATCATAAATCAAGCAACCAAATGAATAGAACAGATTATTTTTACGTGCGAAAATTTCAGTGAGCTTACAGCATTAATGCTTCATGAAGCCAAACAGACAACTCTATTTGCTACCAGCAAGAAAAACCAAGATATCCTTTTTTCTTTTTCTGTTCTATCACATGGCAAAATGAAGGGAAATTTAGAATAGACATCTTTGTTAAATAGCAAGAAAGTAATTAAATATCCAATTCAAATATAATAATTATTTAGATAGCTAGAAATTAAGTTACGAATACTTAGTGTTGGTCCAAGTCTCCTGGAGATACAATATACATTCATGACCTCTTTGACCAAGCAGAATTTGCGATTCTAGCTTTCTCTGCAAGCCTAGCCTCAAAGCCATGCCACCAACAACCTCTTAATGAAGAACTTGATTACGTTAAGAATGTCTCCTACACCATTCATCTAGAGTCATGGCTACCACAACATTTATACTGCACTTATTACAGGATCTAATTTTGCACAAAATATAAACACATATTTTCCGTCTCTAGCCCATGCTTCCTAATAAGTATCCGTTCACTCATGCCAAGGCTACAATAGAGCCACCCAACAGGAGTCTTTCATGGCCATCTTTCCAGATCATAGAATATGCAGAACAAATTCTGTAGCCTCTCCCTCCGTGAAAAGCTTAAACAATTTACTACACCAAACCTATCTTTTACCATAGCCCATAATGAAATTTTAGCCTCTTGGAAATTATAACAAGTTATTATCAGTGCACATTTGGTCATGCATATTCGTTCAAAGCAAACATGATCTACATTTCTAAAGTAAAAGATTTTGTTAAAAGAACAGCAAGAATGCAATAGATTAATAACATAAGGACTTGATAAATGGCACTAACAGTTCACTCTTGCTATGTAACCATGAAGACTGACAAGTGGACATACAATAATAGAACCTCATCCTAGCAAATTATATATAATGTAACAAGGACTGGTTTGACAGAAGGTTAGGAAGAATCTATCCTTGAGAGAATTCACAGCTCCTTGGAAATAAGCATGCTACTGAACCTAATTATTAAATTATTTCTAATAGGACAAATGAATGAAGATTAACTGAAGAGTGCAATTCAATTACTTGCAAAGTTTAAATTTAATATGCATGATACTTTTACTCCATAACTGCATACATAACGAACCAACAAATGTTACCAGCACACCTTCGCTCATCGAACAGGCCAAGAATTTCTCTTTTTCCCTCTATGGATTTCATTCTTCAATTTCCTATTTAGATTTCAGATTTTACCAAAGCAGCACGGTGAACTTACTAACAAATATGAATCTCTCGCCAAGCAATGGAAATTAATATAACTAACCACAATTTAGACGATGAGTTCGGGTACAATGTGCAGAGAATAATGAAGCCCTCAAGTATTTAGTAGGATGTCCGAACAAGTTCATTATACAATTAATTTTCAAGTGTCAATTCTTAAGAAAATGAATTCCCAGACCGGAAGGCTAAACGTTCAACCAGAAATGTTAACATGATCCGGTTATCTATGTCAGCTCTTTATAAGCCCTACGAAATATCATCTATTTATGCATTAGAAATTTCATCAAACCCATCGATTAATCAGAAGAAAAATTGTTCATAAGGAATGAATGCTTCCACAGTCAATCAGGCATCAAAGATGATGACATTTCCAAGGGACAAGCACCACAAACAAAGGCACACACTAAGTGGAGGTAAACTAAGCATTGAAAAACCATATATATGAATAGAAAGTTGGAAGAAATTAAGGAAACAAGTCAAACAACAAACCTTCTTGCGCAGTGTTAAAATTGACATAACCGTAGCCAAGTGATCGCCGGCTGGTCAAATCCCTACAAACCCTAACGGAGACAACCTGACCAGCTTGGCTAAACAGATCATAGAGCTGCGACTCTGTCACATTCACATCAAGATCTCCAACGTAGAGCGACGTCGTCACGAACTGGTTTGCCCCGCCAGTTGCCGGAGCACCGTTAGCCCCCGGTATTGCATTCTGAGGCTGAACCTGAACCTGAGCCATCTCAACCCGCAACAACTAAACCACTGCACTTACTTGGATTCCCTTTCTTTTTTTCCAAAAATTTCCAACTTTTCCCCTTTTTTTTCTTTTTTTATTTTTCTCTTCCCTCTCCTCTTGTTATTCAAAACAATACACCCTAGGAAGAACAGAAACCAAGACAACTCAACAGAGTGAACGAGAGGAAAAAAAAGGCACAAAGTTGATAGCTTTAGGGGATAGTTTTCTTTGGGGTTTTCTGGGAAAAATGAAAAGAGCGAGGATGAGGAGAGGGAAGGGAGTAAAGGATAGATATGGTCGGAGATCCGACGATAAATAGGAGTGGCCGCTAGTGGTGACGCCGCGTGAGGATAACGAACTGGAAAAAAAAAAGGGACGAATAGTGAGGGAACACCAGAGGCAGGTGGAACTGCACTGAGAGAGAGAGTGGAAACAAAAGGGAGAGAGATATATACGTGAAGGAGGAAGCCGCAAACCCTAGGAAGCACAGTCTGGCGAGGAGATGTGAACCGTCCGATCTGACTTGCTGTGGGCCCCGATGACGACGTCACTTTCTTGGTGAGGAAACCAGTAACAGTAGATTTCACAGATAGGCGGGGAAGAAAGGAGGTGAAGATTTCAGGCTGAAAGTTAAATTAATCTAGAGAAATGATTAGGTAAATTTATTTTATAAATAAATAACATTAATTAATTACAAATAAACATTTAAATAAGTTAAAAGTGCATTTTAAGACACAAATAAATTTGATATGATCAAATTTTTTATTTATTTTTTATAGATTACATTTGTCTAAGTCTCATTACGTCAGGATCAGAACTAGAGTCAAAAAGATCATAATGTCAATTTTTTTTTTATAATGATGTAGATTTTAAAGAAAAGAGTCAAAAGACAAATAGGACACAAACTCCTCCTACTTCTGCGTTGACATTTTTCATTGTCTTGGCTTTTTTCGGTTAAATAGTTTTCTCTTTCCTTCTTTTCTGGTTGAACAAAAATGGTCACAGAATAGTAGGTATATAAAATTTTTAATATTTACTTTTAAGTTTTTAATACATACAAATTTATTTTTAATACAAAAAATTAATTTTTCAAACAATTAGAAATCTAATTATAAAACATTTAGACGTAACAAATATTAAAATTTTTATAGTTATGAATTTGTGTTTGATATTTTATTTTAAAATGTGTCAAATTCAAATGTTTTATGAATAAGTTTTCAAAGTCTTAAATCATATTTGATTAAATGATGTAAAAAAAAAATTAATAGGAGTAAGTAAGATAAAAAATAATTTTTATATTTTTAATTTTAAAAAGATGATATGATAATTAAAATAATAATTATAAAACTATAATAATTATTATACAAATTATTAAAAAAAATACATTCACGTTACAGCAAATTTGATGAGCCTGTCATGTATCAAATGTCACCTTTTAGGTTTCGCTAACCCCTATTTTTAAAGCACTACAAAAAATAAATATTTTTAAAAATTGTTCATTCAACATATTATTACTAATTATTCAAGAAATTTTTAATTAACTAACATTAATTTACTGAACCACTTAGGATAACTCAAATGATAAAGGGAGATAAAAATATAAATAATGTTAAAGGTTTAAAACTCTCTAATATATCAAATATATATATATATATATATAATTTATGAATACGACAAGACGAAATCGCTCTTTAAAGTGCTAAAACTTAAATCTTCAAAACATATAAACAGGGCCTTATACTCCAACTCCTGAAAATCTAAATCTGTAAACCTCAAAATACCTAAACCTCTAAAACAATAATTCCTAAACACCTAAATCTTAAAATTATAAACCCTAAAGTCAAAAGACCTAAACTCCATAAACCCTACAAATTTAAACCCTGAAACCCCTAAATCACTAAATCCTAAAACTCTAAACTGTTAAACTCTAAATCCCTGAATGTTAAACATTAAAACTTCTTAAAATTTTAAACCTTTGAATCCTATCCTAAATCCTAAATCTCTAAACTCTAAACTCATTAAACCCTAAAACATTAAACTCTAATTTCTTAAAGAATACTTTGTTTTAAAAAAAATTATAAGTCAGTTAACCTTATTATTCCTATTAATGAGCATAACTCAAAAAAAAAAATTTGTTTACGCAAAATAAGGAATTAGGGCGCTAGTTAGCAAGATCCTTACTTTGTTAAATATCCTTTAATTAATATCACATGGGAATTTCTATCATTCATTCTAAGGGTGAGTTCTACATGGACATGATTTATAGTTAGGAGAAAACTTATTATGGTTTCTTTTAAATAATTTATTATATATGTTATATTTTTATTAAAGAATTTGATAACAAAAATATCAAAAATTGTACATAGGTCATGTTTAGGAGTTTTTGAAGAAATACAATAGAATGGCAAATAATATAGTGAAATGGCTTATAAATTATTATTTTTTAATATTATCCTTATAACTAAAATATAAGTGTAATAAGTTTTTAACCAAGAAAGATATAAATATAATTTTACCATAATAGAAGAACAAAGATATTTTATTTTTTTCATAACAATAAAGGATTTCAAATTCTCTCATTAGACTCCATTCCATCATTAAAAAAATTACCAAATAATAATTTAACTCAATTTTACCCATTTCATTCCTTCTTGTTTCATTCAAATATACACCAAGTCTAATCTCTATAATTACTATGTACAGTCAAAGTTTTCTCAAATTTTGTTCAAATTAATTTCCCCTTAATAATATTAAGAACACACCCACTCACTTCAACCTAAGTATATTTTAAAGTTTTAATCCAAAAGTACTCCTAAAAAAATTAAATCCAATCTCTTACCCCCTTTTGTCTTAATTACCTAATCCCAAGTTTGTACCATTTTGACATGCATAATTCTATGGGTTGGTTTCAAACGGATCATGGTAAAGATTAAATATAAGTGTAATTTCTTATTTCTTTATTATTAAGTTTTTTAATTAAGATATAATAAATGTACGATCTTTTAATCAAAATATAACATTTATATATTTTAATTGAGAAATTATACATTTGCTTATAAATATTATATATTTGTTATATTATTATTTAAAAATTATACATTTGTTTTATTTTAATTAAAAAATTAGATAACAAAAAATATAAAAATTGTATATTAATTTTTTTCTTAATGGTAACTGCTGGTTAAGGAAATTACTAGCAAATCTACACGTAGATTTTGATAACAACCTGTTAAGATTGCTTTCATCATTCCATTTAAAAGTTGAAAGTGAAAAGGGGCTTCTGAAGACAGTTTTCAAATTCTTAGTATTTAAAAAAAATTTAACTTATTCTAAAATTCATCATGAAAAAAATTTTTATATACTACACGAGACACCCAAAAATAATTTTTTATAATTATTTTCCTAATTTCTTATAATTATCCTTTTTCTTTTACTGCATGTGTGTTTGGTATATAAAAATATGATTTTTGAAGTATTTAAAAATTTATTTATAAAATATTTAGATATAACAAGTGTACAAATTTTTAAACTTAAATATTGCAGATAACTTTATCAATAGGGGATGGTATTTTTTATGTAGGCAAACTTAATTTTTTTATGAATTAATTTTCAAGTATTTGAGAAATTAGGATATCTATTTACCAGAGGCCGCATTAAGTATTTTGTAAGAATTCTTATATGTAATTGTCTCACACACATACCCAAATAGATATACATACATACATATATCTGTAGATATATATATATATATATAATTATAAACACATATATACAATAAAGTTAAATTTATACTATAAATTAAAAAAAAAAAAAAGAATTGATGGACAAACACAGATTGAACAAGACTGCTATTTGCTACACTTTTTATATCGTACTTTTACTATAAAGCAAATGTCATTAGCGTGTTTTCTTTGTTGAAGTGTATCTTGTTGTTTCAATTATTATATTAGTATCTATAATTTTATTCAATTTTAATTTATTTTTTATAGTTTAAAATTTTATAATTATAAAAAAAAAATTAATTAGTCATTGCTATAAACCTTTCCTTTAAATGCCTTTTAAATTTGTTAACATAGTCAACTAAATGTTATTTTAACACCATAAGTATGTATAATTTATATTAACAAAAATGTAAATATAGATGATAAAGTATAACTCACAAATTTGATATGCGATATTAACTTATTTTAAATAATTATAATGAGTTGACTTAAATTATGGATACTTAAAATGTCAAGATGAAAGGTAATTAGTCATATCAATATAATTTAATGGTATGTAAGTAAGGATTAAATTAAAATTCTTTAAAACTAAAATAAAAACTATAAACTATAAAAACCAAATCAAAGATGAAATATCATTATATGGACCAATAAGATAATTTAACCTATATATCATCTGGTTTCGTCTCTCAAATACTCTAATACACACACACACACACACACACACACACACTCTTGTGTAAAGATAATATTGATTATGATTTTCTTTATGATTTCTTAAAAATAAATAAGTAGAGAACAAGCCTTTGGGTACTATTGCATGAGAGCACTTAGGATTTGATCCTGGTTGACCGCACATGTTTTGTTAATATATATTTGATAAGCTTTTTTTAAAGATATTTAAAGATTTAAAAGATGTTTTCTTTTCAATTTATCACTGGTCACCCCAATTAAACTCATCTTCTCAATTTATCCCTGGTCCCCTAGCTAGCTGGCTAATGAAAATGTGGCTCGATGATCCATCAAACTGAAACATCGAGTTGGTACCTGTGAATATGAAGTTTATAAATGTGTATATAATGCTAGCTGTATATGCTAGGTGCCAATTAATGTTGAGACTTGCATTTTGATGGCGCATGAAAATGGGGAGTGCTTGATAGCAACTCAAACCATAGTTAAAATATATATTAAAAAAAATATTTAGGTCTAATTTTTTACATTTTTGTTATCAAATTTTTAATGAAAATATAATAAACATATATTTTTTAATAATATCATAATAAGTGTATGATTTTTTGAATTAGATATATATATAAATTGTACACTTGTAATGATATTATTGAAAAATTACATATTTATCAAATTTTAATTAGAAAATCTGACAATAAAAATATAAAAAATTGTATATAAATTTTTTTTAAAAAAATCCATAATCAGTAGAATTGAGACGGATATTCAATTATTTTTTTTAATTTTTTGAATTAGAAGAAGCCCCATTGATTATTCTAAATTGCATGGAGAGGTGATGAAGACAAGAAGAAGAATGAAAAATGAAGTCCCAAAAGTTTGACGTTTCCAGAATGTTACTACAGCCCAACGTAGCAAAAGCTTGGAGAAAAACTTGCAATTATGAAGACTTCAATCAATCATTTTGATTTTGATTGGAAGTCTAATATAGACATCTAACAACAAAGGCGTCCGAATCCCCTGCTCATCGGCTCCCTGCTTAATGCCTACTTATCGATAAAACGACATCGTTTGCATTAATGAAAACGGCATCATCTGAATAAGTTTCTTCTTGCGTAAATCAATATTTCACAGTAACCGAAACGTTCCACTGAACTCACTTTAGACCAAAACCCATATCACAAAATGCGTTTTTAAGCAAAACCCAGATGAAAAATCACCTTGAAATCAAGATTCGATCATCATCAAGAACAATCAAGGGAACTCAAATTTTTCAATGGAAATCTATTAACTTCAATCCGTAGAATCTGAGTCAATTCTAGTAATGTCCAAGTATGCAGATATCATCGACTTCCAAAATCTTAATCTAAGTATATGATAGCAACCAAATGCATCAAAATACCAAATTGACTCGATAGAGGACCCGATGACTTCAAACATCAAATAATATCAAATATTTGAATAATTATCATTCTCCCTCTTCTTCAATGAAATTCTTGAATTCTTTTTCCCAATCTTTCAGTAATGAAAATTTCTTTCTATGACTCTGGGTCTCTCTCTGTGCACAAGCTAAAACTCATGACTCTAGGACGAACACAGATTGTGGAGTCCCAAATCTACAAGCCATGTGAAAGTGACTAGAAGCAGAGGGCACCCCTTGAGAAATTAGAAATTCCATTTTATACCATTTTGAATGGTGGAATAAAGTGAGCTTTGCATCATTTTCAGACCATTACTGCAAAATATTAAAATTTGAACAATTCAATTCAATATTTATGGCTCATTCTCTCTTCTGTCCTGTTATAATGTCAATTGAATTTTATTCAAACTTTGAAGGAATGGAAAACGTTTCCATCCAACAGATGAAGAAATTATAAGTCACTACTTCTCTCATAAAGTTCTTCATACTCGCTTGTGTGCAAGAGGGATTGGCGAGGTCGATTAATTCTATCTCGATTCTTGTTATTAAAAAAAAGCCACTTGGAATGAGATGTAGACGTTGAAGGCTGAGAGTTGTGTATGAATCTTCTTATGTCTGTGATTACTTACATTAAATAATGCTGTGAACAGAGTTGGAGAAGATGAAGAGACGATTGAAGAGCTGAAAGATACAGAGTTGGAGAAGATGAAACTTCTACAATGAACCAAGAAGAAACTCTGGAGAAAAATGAAGCATTCACAATGAACCAAGAGTTCAGCTTCCCGCTAATGAAATAGGAAAAAACATTGAAAAAGATTTTTCGCAAATGCAACGTTACAGAGCCTACGGCCAGGAATGCGTGGGGTGGACGCTCAGAATCACGCAAGAAGTAACTTATCCAGACGACGCCGTTTCCATTAATGCAAACGATATCGTTTTACTGAGAAGCAGGCGTTGTGCAGGGAGCCGATGAGCAGGGGATCCGAACGCACAACAAAGCTCACTTAATCATTTGTCCAACACATTTTCATTCAATTAATCTAACCAACAATTTAGTTTTGATCAGATTGAATGAGATTAGTTCAATTGAAAATATATCATATCAAATTTGAACAACCCTAGTTGCCAAATTGATCTCTTTACTATGGACATACATTTTTAGTAAAAAGCAATTGTTGCAATTTCTATAAGTTGAGACTGTCATGCCATTCTTCACATGAGAATATTGAAAATTTTTACATTCAAGTGTTAAGATTAAACTCCAGCTAACGGTTGTTTTGATTCATTTATAACAATCTTCATTTCTATAAATTTGTATTTGATAAATTTTTTATAATTTTTCTTTTGATATTTATTTATTAAAATTATTGTGACTGGCAGTAATATAAAATATTTTAAAAATTCATTGTCTTAAATTCTAATATTAATTTTTAAACAAAATTTATCAATTTCTTTTTACTACCTTACTGCAGTAGTATACCAATATCAATAATGTTTTAATAAATATTGAGTCGTTGAAACTTCTATCATATTTTTATCAAATAAAAAACATGATTTGATAACAATTTTTCAGAATTCATGACACAATTTTTTAAAGAAGGTAAATTATTCTCAAAGGAGGTCATAGAAAGATTTTCAATCATTAAACCTACCTAATAAACTGATGCGATCATACTAGCATTAATACCAGATTCCATAATAACCTACCTAATATACTAATCATGTAGTTAATAGTGCAAGAACACTGATAGAATCGTATGTCAAATGGAAGCTTCCTACAAATCAACCCAATGGCGTTTGGTAGTTGTCTTCCCCACCACCCCAACAAAAAATTTAAAAAAAAAATCATCCCAATGAATAATCAAAACTTTCCATGTATAATTGATTAATTTCATTGTCAACCAAAAAGTCTTAAAGTTGCTACTTTTCCCATATTTTTCATAATTAGGGGTGGATCTGAAGTATCGTGTAACTATTCAAATTTTAAAAGGACTTTCAAAAAAAAAACAAAAGAAAAAATTATTGACATGTAGTCTGAAAAAGAGACATGACTGTTTATGATTTTAGAACAATAATATTTTTTTACAAATTATATATATATATATATATATATATATATATTTGGATGGTTAGAGATGACTTTCTTTAAAAAAAAAGGTAAAAATAAACTTAAATGTTAATTATAAATTTTTTTAATAAAAATATAACATATAAAAAATTATTTTTTTAAAAAAGTAATATTGTAATACCAAAATATAAAAAATGTCACACATGATATATTTTTATTAAAAAAATATTACAAAACTTCTACAAAGTTTTACCCGAATCTTATCAATTAAAAAGAAAAAGAAAAGGCTATTTTTACTTCAACAAGTGATGAATGAAAGGTGGCCCTCATGGTTTTTTTTTTTTCTGGTGACTAAACAAATGCAGGAATTTTTTTTTTCTGGTGAATAAACTAATGCAGGAATTTTTTTTTAAAATCATGGGTTATTTATTCATATTCTTTGGAGATGGAGAGGTTGATGACAATGATAGGGCTCAGTCAATTTAATATAATCCATATTATCAACGTTGAAAATTTCCAATTTGAGATTCATTTTTTAAGTAAAAGACAAAGAAAAGAAAAGCAAAAAAAAAAAAAACCACCAGATCCGCAGTTTCTCTTTTCATTCATGTCTTTTGTTTTTCCTCCTTATTAGTTATTTTATTTTTTAGATAGAAAAATTTGTATAAACTTTCAAGTGTTTGTTGTCCAATTTGCTGTTAAAATCATAACAAATAATTTTTTTTTTATAATTTAGCAAATAGAATTGAATCTTTGAAGAATTTTTCTACCTATATTATATTTTTATTAAAAAAATTAATTAGCAAACATATATGTATAAAATTTTCTAAGATTGTAAAAGGAAATTTATAATTTTTTAGCATTTCAATATCATAGAGAGTTTAGGTCTTGTTTAGTATGTATGAGAGTTTTTTCATGGGATAAGAATGGAAGGTGGATTAAGAATAAAAATGAGTTTTGTATCCTATAAACATGTTTAGTATGACATAAAAAGAAAATAGAAACGTCATTTTGATGAGATAAGAATAATATAGGAATAGAAGACAAGTCTAAGAAAGTATCAAATTTTCTTGAAATGACCCTTAATAAAAAAGTTGCAAATGATTATTTAGTTTTTATTGAAATAAACCTAAAAATATCAAACTCTCATGAATCCATAGAATAGGGCAGTAATTAAAACATGATAGCAGGATTTGAATCCAAGAAATACAAGAATCGTAATCCAAAAATAGATAGCAATAAAAACAAGATAGCAATGTTTGAATCCACCAAATACAGGAATCATAATCCAAAAATGTCAAAATCTCATGAATCCATGAAAAGAAATCAATTATAAGACATCGGAAGACAAGTTAAGATTCATCTAAAATCATTTAAAGGTTAGCTGCGATTAAAATAGTGAAGCCATTAAAACAAGCTTAATCCTTGAAACAAAAATGGTGGAACCAACATTAAAACTAGCAAAGCCATCGTAGTTTTGAAATCCAGGGAACGAAGCAGAATGAACACAGAAGGAGACAATGGCCAGATATTTATCGCAATCATTCTATAGTGCTCGAAGAGACCCAGTACGAATGTGCGATTTTTCTTTGCTCCTCTTACACTGAATTTGGTAGCTAGTGGTCAAAGGTGGAAGCGACGGCACGAGACATTGGCAGAGAAGAACAATTCTCCATCAATGACTGTGGATCAACTTTTCCTTGAGCCAGCAAGAGTAATATAGTCTTAATGTAACCTGTTCTTAAGATTAAAAACAAATAATTAAAGTTAATAATTAGTGAATAAATTGAATTATTCATGTTGATTTATTATATTAGAATTTATTTTAAATTATTTACTATTTGTGTGAATTTTTTTTATAAATCTTTGTATATTTATAGAATAGGAAAATAATTAAATAAAATTAGTTTGAGGGTTGGTGAATTAATTTAATTCACCAAAAGTCAAAAATAAAATATTATAATTAATTAAAAACATTTAGGATAATTTTTGGGCTTAAATTGAAATACCCAAAAATTTAGGATAAAAACCCATAATTTTCCTTAAATGTCAAAATGCAATTTTTATAAAATTGAACTTCAAGAATTTTGAGATCTATTTCAAGACAATTTGAGGACTTAGAAAATAAATGGAGAAGCCATGAGAATTTGATTTAAAAACTCTAACCAAAACTATCCAATATAGTTGTAATTTAAAGAATTTTGAGCACATACGCAAAGTTTCCTAACTTTTGACTTAATTGGTCTTATTTTGGAAAGCATGAAGGACAAATGATTAGCGAAGCGATATGGAAGAAATGAAATAAATTCAAAAAGGCTAATAATAATAATAAGATATTTTAACAACTTATTCATTAAGCAATCATTTTCTTACTTTTTCAAATTTTGACCAATTTGTCTTGCTTTTGGAAACTTTGAGGGATGTGTGAGGCAAAGAGGGAAGAGATAAAAGAGAAAAAGAAAAATAAGGAAGAGAAGGGAAAAGAAAAAGAAACAAAATTGAGATTTTTTTTCTTTGAAGCTTGTTAATTAAGCCCAACACTTGCCTTTATAAGAAGAAAAAGAGGGGAGGTTGTGCCATAAAGGAGAGAGAGAGAGATGGAGAGAGAGTTTAAAGAGAAAAGAGCAAGGAAAGAAAAAGGTGAAATTTTGAAGGAAAATAACAAAATTTGAATGAAACCTAAGGTAAAACACCTTTGCTCTTGCATATAATGAAGTTTTTGGTTTTGTGTTGATCTTATCTTCTTCTTCATCTTGTGATGACCTATGAAGGGGAACATGTCTATGGGAAAAACAAGAAGTGAACATAAAAAGAGTATATTTTGACTTTAAGTTGCAAAGTTAAAAGAAATCTTTATGGAAAGTTTAAATGAGGAAAAATAAAAATTTGGAGGTTTTCTTTGAAATTGAAACTTTGGATATCTTGATTGGAATGCTTAAGTACTATACGTAGTCTACTATGGTAAAAATTGATTTATTTTATGTTATATTAGAGTTAGTTGAATTTAAAAGCTCTAATTTTGTTGATTTTTGTTACTTCAACAAATGATGTTGGATTGCCTTGATTTTTGAATATGTTGCTATTAAGATGTTGAAATGGTAATATAATTTATGGCATGATTTTTGGAGTCCAGTTGATGCCTTTAAATTTTGGCCAAAGCTGCCACATGATTAAGTTTAAGCTATTTTAGGCCATAGTAAAATTTTGGAGAATTTAAAGTGCTAGATGATTGTGTTAGTATTTAATACTTATACCATGGTAAATATACATGCTAAGGATCTTATATTTCCAATTTGGTAATTTTCGAGCTTTGAATAATTTCATATGATTTTTTAAAGTTCAACTAAATTTTGATTTTGATACAAAATTAAGACAAAGTTGGGATGCTACAATGTCACTAAGCCAGGCCATGGCATTAGGCCCCTAAGTTAGATAGAGGCATGCATAATTTAATTACAATTTGCCTTGATATCTCAATCTCTACATTAATTGATTGTATTCCCATAGTAGTCATTTTAATTAGGGATTCATTTAAAGATAACTATTTTAGGATATCTAACAAATTAAGATAAATCTACGTACATAGAGTCATATAGGTGAAGGAAGAAGATAATAAATATTAAATAAGCTACTTAATAAAATATTATTTCTTTGATATATGGACCTATATAGACGTATAATTAAGCCCACATGGACATATATGAATCTTGACTATAGACTTTATGATTGGACTCATATGGACTTTATTATGGATCTTATTATTAATAAACTATAAATTAGGATTGTAAAAGACACTTAAAATGGATAGGACTTGGTAAAATTATCAAATTTGCTAGAGTTTGCTATCTCAGATAACAAACATCTATATGCATAGCTATATAAGCTTTCCTATTGTTCATATAAATTAAATTGCTTGCTTTACTGTAGTTTGGTATTAAAATGCCTACCTTAGTGTTGTTGTCTAATTATATGTGCTATGGAAAGAAAAGAAGAACAGCCAAGATTATGGGAGATATGATCCTTACAGAGGTGAACTTAGGAGATATGATTCTTGAGAGTTATAAGGCTTTATAAGAGATAATTTCTACTACCAGCGGACCCTTAAAAGGTGTGCCTTAAGAAATGAGAGATGATCATTTAAAAGGAAACATCTTATTGCGTTACTTTTGCAGATCTACTTTTGCGAATGTCTTAGCAAAAAATAGTTATAGTTTGACAATCTTATTTCTTGTTGACTTATATTATAATATACTGAAGAATTATTATGTTTTTATGACAATGGATATAGATAATTTAAGTTTATATCATCTTTATACTTTCTTTTAAGTACCACTATATGGGTTGACTATAGCTTTGCATCCTTTTACTAATAATAGTCATTGTGGTTACTATTGTGTGCTAATGTGATTATGATCATTGTTGATAGATATATAAATTGACTTGACTAACCTAGTTTCTTATGTTGGTTGTATTTTTGTTATATGCATATAGTTATAGCCTATGGTGAACGACTTGTCAATTGTTGGTAAATAGTCCTTCTCATGTTTTGCCAGGTATATAGGGGAAGGTAATAGGGCTATGAAACAATTGACAATAAGACCTTTTGTTCAACTAAAAACATTATATATATATATATATATATATATGTATGTATGTATATATATATTTCAGTTAATGCATGCTTTGCTTCTATCTAAGATTTATTCTCATTTTTATATACAATGAACAAAGGTAAAATAAAACAATTGTAAGTTTGATTATTATTGGTTTTCAACCAATTATTGTCTTACTAAGAATATAAATTCTCATTGTGTTTACAATAATGTGTTCAACTAAGCTATTAGTTTATGCCAACCTACAAGTTTGTGATAGAAGTAGAGTAGATCTTGTACAAAATCTTAAGTGTGGGATTGATCAAGTAATCCTGAACATAAAATGGATAGCCATCAATAAAAAAGGACAGACTCTATATGTTGTTTAGAATTTTCATTTATAGTTTATGTAATAAATTAACTTTTGTATATTTTGGATTCATAATGATTTTTTGACTATAATTCAAATACATAGTAATCTTAATAACATTATGTTTTACATAAATGTAAAAAATATAGTGCTTAAACAATTATAGGAAATCTTATATATAGTTTCTATAATTTTTTGTTGTCAAAATATATTATGGAATAGTAATATTATGTCTGTGTGACACTTATCTACAAAAAAAGAAAAAAATTTGCTATTTATAGCCTTCTAATTTAAATAGGTGTTCACTCAAAATGTACTATCCTTCGAGTTGAAGCACTCTCCATCCATGGTTTGAAGGTTTCTCTTCGCCCATGTTCATTGGATTATGTTTTCCTAAGGCTTCAATTATCTTGCATACATACATGTTTTCTCACCCCTCCCACTCCCTTCCTTATTCTATAAATCATGTATCTTCTTTACCAAACATGCCCTTTAGGTATAGGAGTTATGTACCAACTCATTACGTCATATTTGAATGCAACTTGAAGGTATCTCCACTTTTGCTCCTTTACCTTTAGGCCTTGTTTGGTTGGTGGGAAAGTTGAGTAATGGAAAAGGAAAAAGAATGAGATTGAGAGAAATGTATGTTTGGTAGGCAAGAAATTTTTTTCTTCAAGTGAGTTGTTTTCCACTAATATAGGAAAGTCCATTCAATTGCTTTGTGGTGGGAAAAAATTTTATTGAGTAGGAGAATAAAAATTGAGACTATTTTATTATTCTTCAAATATTTTTTTTTCTATTAAAGGTAAATTAAAAATAAAATTTTAAATTAAAATATTATTTTATTATTGTTATTGGTAATTAAAAATAATTATTTTATTATTATTAGTAATTAAAAATAAATATTTTTATTATATTTTATAATTATTAAAAGTATTTTAATTTTTTAATTATATTCTCATTTTATTTTTATGTCATTTTTATCTAACTAAGTATAAAAAAGTAAAAACATTCTTATTTCTTCTTCCATTATACTAAATATAATTATAGGGTACAAGATTCCTTTTTATTTCCATTTCATTTCTCATTCCTAATTCATCAAAAGCTAAACCTCTATACCACCCGAGGTCTTAAAGTCATCCCAAAAAAACTTTCACCTAATCACTATAAAGGCTCCTTTGATTGTTAAAATAAATTTTATAGAAATTAGAATAAAAATGGGTTTTGATAAAGTAAGCTTTGATTTTTATAATCATATTTGATATGACATTGAAAAAAATAAAATATTATTCTATTTTCATATTTGATTGGGTAAAAACAATGTAAAAATACAAATAAAAACTGAGCAAATTATTCCATTTTTATTTAATGTCATTTTACTTCCAAACATGTTTTTTTAATTACCAAGAATAGGAAAAAATCTATAATTTTACTTTTTTAATTAAAAAAATCTTTGTCTTTGTGTTTTGAACATCAACTCTTTTCATTAATCTTGATAACACATCACAAACACATCAAAATTTAAGTTGCTATTACATAGTGTTAAAATGTTTAATTTTTTAAAAGTTGTTAAAAATGTTTGTTCCTTCCACTAAAAAAATTAAAAATTGTTAAAAATTCTAAAACTAAAGATATATAGAAGTCAAGGGTAATTTAGTCATTCATCATATCATTCCTATAAAGTAATCAATATTCCATAAAAAAATTTGAAGCAATCCACATTTTTAAGTGCACAGTGATTTTTAACAATAAGCATTTCCATTTTCAAGTGCAAATCTTCAACCAAACAAGTAATTTTTTTTATTATAATATGAAAACTTTAATCGATTAGTTTGATTTCGACTGGATGTCTAACGTAAACATTTAACATCTGAACTGACTTGATCGGTTCTCTAGCATTTTGATTCAATTGATTTATTCGACAGGTTAGCTCTGATTGAATTAAATCAAATTGGTTTAGTTGAATTGGGATCATATCAATTCTGGACAACCTTCATTGCGACACTTTCTTTAATATGAATATAATTTTAGTTGAAAGTAGATTAAGTGTGTCATATCATTCCTCATGAGAATATTGGAAATTTTTACTGTCACATGTTAAATAAGCTCTTGCTAATGGTTATTAATTATGATTCATTTATAACGATCTTGATTTTTGTTTGGTGCTTTCTTATAATAAAATAATAAATTTGCATTCGATACTTTTCTTTTATAATTTTTCTTCTGACATTTTAAAAAGTTAATGTTAAATTTGAAAATATTAAAAATTTCAAATTATACTGACTGTCAATAATATAAAATATTTCAAAAAGATTCAGGGTCTTAAATTCTAATATTAATTTTGTATAAAATTTTACCAGTTTATTTTTATTACTTTACCACAATAATTTACCAGTAATTTTTTTAATATACATTTAATTCGTTGAACTTCTATATATTATATTTTTATCAAATAAAAAACATGATTTGATAACAATTTTTAAAAATATACAACACAAATATTTTCAAAGAAGTTGCTTTATTCTCAAAGGAGGTCATAGAAAGAGTTTTCAGTCATGAAATCAACCTAATTAATAAACTAATTATGCAGTGTTTGAACTTTGAATTCGAGAGCATCGATGATTTTTGGTGTAGAACATAAAAAAAATTATAAATAAAAAACTAATAATTGAAGGTCTCAAATTAAAAATATTTATATTAAAAGATCTTAAAATTTAAAATTATTTTGAATAATCTAATAATAAAAAATTTTAATTAAATATTCTGAATTATAATTTTTCTACATAATTTAAATTTTTATCTTTAAATCCTGAAAAATAATTTTAATATAAATATTTTAAACCTAAAATCTCAACTATAAATTTTTTTAAAAGCACGAGTCTGAATGGAAACTTCCTACAGATCAACCCAATGGAGTTTGGTGGTTGTCTTTTTATCCAACCAAAACAAAACAAAAAACAAAAAATTCAACCCAATGAATAATCAGAAATGCTGACATTTCCATCTATCATTTCGTTGTCAACCAAAAAAGTCTTAAACTTGTTTCTTTCCACTTCTTTTCCATAATGTTTAAAGAAGACTTCCTCTTTTTTTAAAAAAAATAAAATAGAAAATACTTAAAACACAATTCATAAATGTTTACTGTAAAGCATTTCAATAAATTTGTATTAAATAGTTAGTATTATAATGTTAAATTATAAAAAAATGTCAATATGATATATTTTTGTTGAAAAAAATTATAACAAAACATCTACAAGCTTATACCTAAATCTTATCTAATTTTATTGAAAAGCCATTTTTACTTCAACAAGTAATGAATGAATGGTGACCATCATGGGTTATTTATTCATATTCTTTGGCGTTTGGTGAGGCTAATGACAATGATAGGGTTCAATCAATTAATCATAACCCACGTTGTCAACGTTGAAAATTTCCAAATTTGAGATTCATTTTCTAAATAAAGACAATTGGAATGGAAGAAAAAAACCACCAGATCCGCAATTTCTCTTTTCATTCATGTCTTTTATTTTTCCTCCCTACTAATTTTTTTTTTTGCTATATTTATAAATTAGTTTTTAGATAGAACAAGTTTTTATACATTTTAAGTGTTGGTGGTCAAATTTTATATTAAAATCATGACAAATGATTTTTTTAATTTAACACAATATGATTGAATTTTTAAACATAGTTATATATATTATTTTTATCAAAAAATTTATTAAAAGATATGCATAAAATTTTCAAAGGATATCAAAGAAGATTTGGAATTTTTTCCCCCAAAAGAGAGTTTAGGGTATGGAAGTTACATACTAGCCAGTGGGGCAAATTTGAATGCATCTAGAAGGAATCTATAGGAGTACTGATATCAACAAAACAATTTTTGTCTATTTAAATAAGAGTCAACTTGACATATTCTCACATTTATTTATAATTTATTTAATTTTTTCTATAGATCAATCAATATTATTTAAAATTTTCTATATATTATTCGTTTATTTAACTTCTAGATATCTTAAAAAATGAAAAAAGATATTTGTAACTTTAAATATACTTTTAATATTTTTAGTTTTATAAAAATTTTAATTTAACCCCTCTAGTTTGAAAATAGATAATATTATCTTCCTATTTTTAAACATGATCTAATTTTACTTTTTTTTATCTCATAATTCATCCAGATTTTATTGTTAAATTTAGTAATATTTTAATTTGAATGTCAAATATGAAAATAAATTAATCATATTAAGTAAATAAATAACATTTAAATTAATGAATTATTAAGTTTGTCATTAAATTTTGTATTTAATAACATAAATTATCTTTTTATTAGTAAACTAACAGATTCACTAATAATAAATTATCTACATAAAATTAGAAATTTAGAGTTTATAGTTAAGTTCTAAAATTAAAAAAAAATCATATTTAAAATTGTGTCTGGATCATGTTTTTGGCCTTTTTTAGAAGAGTTAAAAAATGATATAGAATATGTAAAAATTACAATTGAGAAGGCAAACATTTTAACTGTTTAATTTTTTTTAAAAAAAGCCATAAAACTAATACTGTTTTAAGTTTCTTAAAATTTAAAAGAATTATTTGTAATTTTGCTAACAAAATTAAATTAAAATTTTAATAAAATTAAAAGAACGAAAATTGCGTTCAACTATTTTCGGACACCGACTTTTCTCCGTCTAGTGTCAGTGTTGTAGAGTCCGCGTTCAACGAATGCGAGCACACGAAATCAGAATGGTAAAGTACGTGTACGTCTCCTACTTTGCTCCTGCTTCCAACTTTGATCGCTGCTTAAATTCATCGTTCGCAATCGAAATTTCGAATCATAATAAACAGTAATTCCCTTTCCTTCGCTCTCTTCTCGCACTTCAGAATCTCTCTCGATTCCCAAAAGAAAAAAAAAAAAAAGAGTTCAGAGCTTTCATTAATGGGTTCGATTAATTTGACCAGCACTCTTCCTCTAAATCGCTTTTCTGTTTCTCCCTCCCTTTTTCTTCATCACCACCATCAGTGCCATTCTCGGCATTCACATCTCGCTAATTCCGTCCCGAAACGACGGCGTTTTTCCTTCTCCCATCGTTTCCCTGTGGCCCTCGCGTCTGCTGGCCCACGCATCAATTCTGCCCCAGTACGGATGAAAACCTCAATTGTCATTATTATTCTCTTTTTTCCGTGCATGCATATTCTGATTTTTTATGTGGGGTTTTTTAATTTCAGCGTAGGAACGGATCATATAAAGTTGCTGATTTCATGACGAAGAAGGAGAACTTGCATGTTGTGAAAACCACCACTACTGTTGATGAAGGTTGGTACGACTACCAATTCATAAGGATGGCTCTCTCTGTGTTGTGTGATTCTTCTTTTTATTTAATAATGTTATGCTTTTCGTTTTTGTTGCAGCTTTGGAGGCTCTCGTCAACAACAGAATCAGTGGTCTTCTCGTAATCGATGATGATTGGAATTTGGTAATTTTTAACTCCCTTTGACCATATTAACAAGGAGGACGAACATTTATAGTATACTACAAAAAATGGTAAATTGTAAATATATTGCATGACTTGTGACTTATTACGAAGGAACTCTATTAAGCTTTCTTTGTTCTTATTCTTTAATTTTAATGATATATATATATATATATATTATCTGATTAACTTTGTTGCTGTTGATTATTTTAAAGTTAGTTACTTCCATATATTTGGATTGTGAGTGTTTTAATTGGGGTTTGGTGGTTAATAATATATTTGTCTGAAGAAAACTTAGGTGACAGGGCCACCTTTCTCCCCTTGTGACAAGGGCTAAGAAAGAAAGTACAACCAAATTGTTAATAATGCAATTTATAAGAGTAATATAATGTTTCGGGCATTGCTTTTAAGATTATTAGTATTAAATGAAAAAGAGTATAGTTGAGAGAAATTGTACATGTTGCCCTGACATTTATCTTTGGCACCTTACGGCTCTAGTTGTTTTTATAATTACATTTGGAGTTGGATTGGAATCTTTAAAGTGGCAATGGTATGCAACTACTCATATTTCATGATTATAGAAATATTAATTTATGCTTCGGAAAATGTCTAAGCTTTTGTTAACAGATTGTTAAAATTGATTGGTTTGGTGGTCTAGGTGCTCTTTCTTAGTAACAAAGTGGGGCTTCATTGTTTCAATTCCTCCTTTGAGAGACTTTTTTTTTTTGGGTTGCAGGTTGGTGTTGTTTCAGATTATGACTTGTTAGCAATTGATTCAATATCAGGTACTATAAACATCTTTAATAAGAAAGTGGAAATATTATTTCATCTCACTTTGTCCACATTTTAGTCAGCAATGATGTTTCTCTGTAACTATTATCAAAGCAAATTGAGGTCTATCTAAGTTGATGGGAATGTTTATAAGTTATTGTTTGCAAAGGTTAGTTAGATTGATAAATTTGGGCTGTTTTCATTGAAAGATTGGAGAATGGAGATACATAATTTTTAGTAGAAGTGTCACATGAAACATTATACTATGATAGCCACTGGGCACTTTGTCTCTGTGTGTGTGTGTGTGTGTGTGAGAGAGAGAGAGAGAGAGAGAGAGAGAGAGAGAGAGAGAGTGAGAGTGAGTGAGAGAGAAGTTTGTTTAATTGATTATGGGCCAAAATGGTGGTTTTATATCTTCTCTACAAGTCTGAAAGCCTGCCACTCTGAAATTATATCATTGTGCCAACTTTTGCGTATCAATTACTTTACATATGTCTGGTTTTAATTCTAATTTTATTTTACTTTATCTTTTGCTATTGTTTTATTTGTTGAGTATAGTTGTCATGCAGATGTCATGCAGATGTCTGACTCGCCTTTTATTTCATCTGTAACAGATCAAACAGATTTAGATGTTATTGTATCATTCTTATGTGCTTTTTATATATATTGCAAAATTGTCACTAATATATCTTTTTTGGCTTTTAGGTGGCAGTCAATGTGACACAAACATGTTTCCTGATGTTGACAGTTCTTGGAAAGTATGTCATTTTGTTCTATGTGCTACTTCTTGATTGTTGTTTATGCTATTATTTTTCTGCTTTGTGAAATTTGGCCATGTTCGATAGCATTGCTGTCAATCATAAAATATTTCATTATCAAACAATTTTACCCATGATTCGATGAAACAGTGAGTCACTGAGTATAAATTATTTGTTTTATGGTAATGTGGTTGATAAGTTTGGTGCGGAATCTATTCTGTTCATATTATGATGATATTTACAAAGTTGCATTTGGACGGTTTAATTATTCACCACTTTGTACCTGTGCAGAAATTCTTTTTCTGAGAACATACAAGGAGTTTATGTTTCATGGAAATAACTGTCTTTGTTTGGCTAAAATCTCACAAAGATTATGCATCATCAACATTTGAATATGTAAATAATGAAGACCAAACCCAGTTTAAATGTCATTATTTTTATCACCTTCATATATCAGCCAGGATCTGTTGGATATGTTGCAGTCAGGGTGTATTACTTTTTTTTTTCTTTTAAATGCTTGATTGACTATTATTAATTATAAATGAGGGAAATTAAACTTCATCTCCTGTGCTCTCAGGATGTAAATTGCAGTATTCTTCTCTTTAATTATCCTCTCCCTCCTGGGGGGCTTTTTTTTTTTTTTTCTGTGAAGTGTTATTGTTGTGCATGTTTGTATTTATTGGGAAAAAAAAATTGTAACATGTTTGTGGTAGCATACTCATTTTGATGCTTGCTCCCTTCAAACTTGCTGGATCATAGGGCAGTGCATGTCTGTTTAAACAGTATTTTTAAATAAACCGATTGTTTCTTGACTTACAACTAGATTGTATCTTTCAGACAATGTAAAGATTTGCTGAATATCATTGTGCTTCAACTTTCACTTGAACTGGTGAACCACACTTTTTGACAGTTAGCTAACTTAAGAGTTCCAATAAACTACTAGTCCTTTTCTTCTGAGATGGATTTTTGGGAGAGAGACGGGGGGAAGCTGTAGAATCTGACATGATCCTTTTAGGGAAATCACTAAGTCAGAAATTGCTGAAATCAGGATTGTAAAGGATTTGTATTGGGACATTTGCGAAATGCAATTGTCTAGCCTAGATTTCTTAAATAATCCTATCTGTCTCATCTTTCATTTGCTTGTTCTCAAACAAATGAGAAATTCTACTTGTGTATTCTATCAGCTAACTAGTCAGCAGCGATAGCATTGTGCAATTTCTAATTACTGGTTTTATGGCAGACATTCAACGAAATACAAAAGCTACTTAGTAAGACTAATGGCAAAGTTGTGGGTGACCTAATGACACCAACTCCACTTGTTGTTCATGAATCGACTAATCTAGAAGATGCTGCCAGGTATGGATTTTGCATACCAACTCCGTGCCATTTACTTCTTTCTTTTATCTCTGTATTTGCGGCTCACTGTTTTCTTCCCATTTATAATTTGTGGCCAAAACATCACTTATAATGTGTTACTAACTCAGTGCCACTTTTGATTTTACAATTTTCCATTGAATCTATAAGCTGAATTGTTGAAGATTCATAAATTAGTAGTCTTGGTTGCAAACATCAACTTCTTGATGTCTGACCTCATTACTTCTTGTGTTAGGCTGTTGCTTGAAACAAAATATCGCCGACTACCTGTAGTAGATGATGTTGGCAAGCTGGTAAGAAGATTGTGTATCTCCTGTTATAAATTTTGTTCTTTTGATTCTTGCAGCTGTTATTGTTGCTGATTAATCTTTGTTTTATTATTTGAAGGTTGGACTTATTACAAGGGGTAACATTGTAAGAGCAGCTTTACAGTCAAAACATGCCGGTGAGTGGTGAGAGGCCCGTGTAGTAGTTTCGAGGATGTTGTTTGAGCAACCCTGCGTATAGATATTTCTGGTGAAAGTCATGAATTGGGCATGCAATCATCATCCCATGGATATATATTGTTGTGGATAAGTTTTGAGTCAAAGAAAAGTAGGGGATCTGGATTCGAAGGCAACTTTTGATGGTCTTCAAAGCTCTTTCTATGCGCTACTTGCACCATCTAAGGGAAAAGGATTGATAGATCTCCTTCCTTGAGATGCTTTGGTAAACGAGCATAGAGACGCAATATTCAGTTAACGTCTATACAGGGTTTCATGATATGTTGGGTAGGAATATGCATCATTTTGAGCATTTTACCATGAACTTCTACAATGAAAATTGCTTAGCGTTTTGTGGTTATATGTCTAGTACCTTTTTTCATATTATATTATAGATTCTATTATTCAATAGCCTTGTAAGTCTATTGTGGAGTTCAATACTTGTTTTATACGAGAATTAACGAAGAAGGCGTGTTAATTTATTTTATCCGGAGTGGTCATGTTGTGGCTCCCCTGCTCTATTTTGTTTTATACAAGAGCTGTACGTCAGAAAATCCAGATTCTGATCCATTAGTAGGTCTATTTTTAAAATCAGATTTCATAACTGTGTTGTCCAATGAGGTGTTCGATTGGATCTAAGTACCCAAAAATGAAAAGCCTTACGAAGTCATACTGTGCTGTATCATTGCTTAAGATTGAAAAAGACAGTTTTTAAGATCTGCGGGAAAGGTAAAATACTGTGAATAGAAGAATTGTAGGAACATTTTTTAGGTATTTGTTGTTAAAATTTTTAATTAATATAATCATGTGGTGATGAATAAGAAAATTTTTTCTTATGTCATGCTTCTATTAAAAAAATCCAAAACAAATATCTTAAATATTATACTCAAACTTGTTTTTTCTGTCTCAAATACGATAGAAATTTTTACATGTGGTTTTTGCACTTCAAATACAATAAGTTAACCAAAAATTATTAAAGTATGACAGTACATTTTATCACATGAAACATATATTTTAATGGATTCTTCTTATTTATTACATCTATCTTAGATGCGAGTAATGTAATTAAAATTTGTTAAATCATATTTGGTCTAATCACAAGCAGTCTCAATCTCTGTTGTGTCCTCAGTAAAATATGTTGCGGAAGCAAATAGGGAACGAGAGATATTTTATTTTTTAGCTTTAATCTTTTTTTTTTTATATATACTTTGAATCCCTGCATAATATAACCATCATACAACAGGAAATTCAATGTGAATCACGAGATGTTTGGATATTCTGAGAAGACTCTTCAAGCAATCCAAGCCCCAAAAGAAAAACCTGAAAAAAATGATAGATTGTGGTATGTTAATACCCTGGAAGTTTTAGTTGCAATTTTCCAAATTGATTTGACGTAGAGAACCTCAGGAAAAAATGCCAAGGTGGGAACTATTCCTCTACTTAGACATCAGTGCCTATAGCATTAATCTAACGGAGTCACATTCTATTATTCATACCTGCTTTGACTATTGGTCAATGAGAAGTTAGGAATGGTAAGTATAATGAAAAGAAAAAAATGTATAATTTTATAAATAAAAATAATTCTCACATTTTTATTTTAAAAAAATTATAAAAAATAAATATTAATATTTAATTTTTTTTATTTTTCTTAATATCAAACAAAGATATAATAGAATTCGAATTCTTTAAAATATGAAAGTTGTAAAATATTTATGAAATATAAAAAAATTAAAAAATAAATAAATAATTAATTAAATATTATACATGCTTCCACTTCTCTTTACAAATACTTAGATTTCATAGATATTTACTGTTTAGGTTACTTTTTTTCGAGCAATTTTTACCCCAAGTGCACCACGCACTCAATGATTAAGATTTTCTCCGCAAGTAAACTTCATCTTTAATATGCATATATCTTACTTATACAAATTTAATATCAACATTTAATTTTTTTAAGTGCATGATGGTCCAACCGTAAAATTTCCTTCCTTCCACACCAACACTACACGGCATCGCCATTCTCCACCCATTAAGATTCTCTACGTCACTCATTACGTTTCATCATTAACGTTTTCTCGCACTCAGCATCATTCTTCTGAATGATATTTTGAGACACCCTACACAGTCCGCCTTAGCTAGAAAATATTTGAACTTTAACTAAATCATTCGAATCTCCCCATCTTCCGCTTCTTCTTCTCCTTCTCTCTCTCTCTCTCTCTCTCTCTCTCTCTCTCAGTTCTCACTTCTGAGTGAGGAGCTATATGTCACTCATGACGTGTCATTATTAACGTTTCCTCACTCTCACGATCTTTCTTCTGAACGGCCCCCATCTGAGGCGTGAGATAATCACTATATAAACTATACCATATTGACGTCTGACTTCATCATTTCAAACTCCCCATCTTCCTCTGTTTCTGAGAAAACTGTGAAAACTGTGAGCTTGCTCTGACCCAGAAACTTCTTCTTCTTCTTTCTCTCTACCCCTTATCTGAAAATTCCACACTTGGCTAACCCAGAACCATGAATAGCGAAAATCACAAACTGCACATATTCTTCTTTCCCTTCCCTGGTCATGGCCATATGATACCAACGGTAGATATGGCGAGACTTTTCGCTGCAAGAGGAGTCAGAGCCACCATTGTCACCACCCCACTAAACCTCCCACTTGTTTCAAGAACCATAGGAAAGCCCAAAACTCCTGCAAATTCCGACATCAACATCGTAACCATCAAATTCCCCTCTGTCGAAGCTGGCTTACCCGAAGGCTGCGAAAATGTCGACTCAATCCCTTCCCCATCCTTAATTCCCAACTTCGTCAGAGCAACGAAGATGCTTCAAGAGCCTCTCGAACAACTCTTGCTCCAACATCACCCAGATTGCCTCATCGCCGGTGTGTTCTTCCCATGGGCGACAGATTCTGCAGTCAAATTCGGGATTCCGAGGATTGTGTTTCATGGGACTGGTTCTTTCTCTCTGTGTGCCACTGAATGTATAAGACTCTACCAACCTCACAAGAACGTATCATCTGATTCGGAGCTCTTTGTGATTCCGAATTTACCCGGAGAAATTAAAATGACGAGGATGGTTTTGCCGGAATACATCACGAACGATGAAGACGATGAGACGACCAGAATGTTGAAAGAAACTGAAGAATCAGAGTTGAGAAGCTTCGGGGTGGTTGTGAATAGCTTCTATGAACTTGAGCAGGTCTACGCGGATCATTACCAGAAGGTACCTGGAAGAAAAACATGGTATATTGGCCCTGTTTCGTTATCCAATAGAGACATTACAGAAAAAGCAAACAGGGGGAAAGAAGCTTCCATTGATGAACAAGAATGCTTGAAATGGCTTGACTCGAAGCAACCCAATTCTGTTCTTTATATTTGCTTTGGAAGCATAGCAAACTTCACTGAATCTCAGCTGAAAGAAATAGCAATGGGTCTAGAAGCTTCTGGACAAAATTTCATCTGGGTTGTGAGGAGAAGCAAAAAGGAAGAAGATAGAGATAAAGAATGGCTTCCAGAAGGATTTGAGAGGAGAATGGAAGGGAAGGGGTTGATTATAAGAGGGTGGGCACCACAAGTGTTGATTCTCGATCATGAATCCATTGGTGGGTTTGTGACTCATTGTGGGTGGAATTCAACGCTGGAAGGAGTGAGTGCAGGTGTACCAATGGTGACATGGCCTGTGTCTGCAGAACAATTTTTCAATGAGAAGTTTGTGACAGATGTGCTTAGAATTGGGATTCCTGTGGGTGTTAAGAAATGGGCTAGAATAGCGGGTGATAGTGTGAAAAAGGAAGCTATTGAGAAGGCAGCGAGAAGGATAATGGTGGGAGAAGAAGAAGAGGAAATGAGAAACAGAGCAAAGAAACTTGCGAAAATGGCGATGGAGGCTGTTGAAGAAGGAGGATCATCATACTTGGACTTACATGCTATAATTCAAGAACTTGGTTCTCGTTGTCATTGATGGCTACTCCAAATTGAACAAGACTATTATGCTGGGCAGTTAGTTTCATTCGTATCCAATAATATTGTACTGTTGTTTCTATATTAATTTTGTCGGAGTTTTTGTTCATATTTTGAGATTCTGTTGATGCCTCTTCATGAGAATGAAGAAAACTTATTAGGGTGATAAATCAATGCGTTAGACTATATTGAAGGGAATAAGTGAATAATAGATGACTAAACCATACATGCTAGTAAGTAATAACTTTGCACTTTGGTCCTAACAACCTCTGGGTTTTGCATGAATATATGTAAAACTCAACTAGCATAAAAATCAAGACATTGGATCGCCCAAATGTCGCCACATGGCCTCATGAAGCAATCAGTTTGGCTATGTCTATGGTTGGTAACTTGGTATCATATTCATATGGCCCTCATTCGACCCAAAAATAAAAACAAAATAAAAAGGGCACACTGAGTCAAATACGATAGAAATTTTTACATGTGGTTTTTGCACTTCAAATACAATAAGTTAACCAAAAATTATTAAAGTATGACAGTACATTTTATCACATGAAACATATATATATTTTAATGGATTCTTCTTATTTATTACATCTATCTTAGATGCGAGTAATGTAATTAAAATTTGTTAAATCATATTTGGTCTAATCACAAGCAGTCTCAATCTCTGTTGTGTCCCCAGTAAAATATGTTGCGGAAGCAAATAGGGAACGAGAGATATTTTATTTTTTAACTTTAATCTTATTTTTTTTATATACTTTGAATCCCTGCATAATATAACCATCATACAACAGGAAATTCAATGTGAATCACGAGATGTTTGGATATTCTGAGAAGACTCTTCAAGCAATCCAAGCCCCAAAAGAAAAAACCTGAAAAAAATGATAGATTGTGGTATGTATATCCTGAAAGTTTTAGTTGCAATTTTCCAAATTGGTTTGACGCAGAGAACCTCAGGAAAAAATGCCAAGGTGGGAACTATTCCTCTACTCAGACATCAGTGCCCGGTAGGGGAAAAAAGAGAGAGCGAGAGAGAGAGAATTTATTGAATAATTTTGATTATTGCACGTTTTGTAAAATTTGAGAAAAATTATTTTTATTTTATAAATATGTGAATTAAAAATAATTATTATGTTTAATTTATACAAAATTTATTATACTTTTATTATCATTATTTTTATCTTAATATTATTTTTAAATAAGAAATGAAAAGATTTTTTATTACTTTTTATTTTTATACTATTTATATTCAATTAAATATATAAATAAAATAATATTTTTTATTTTTATTTTATATTAAATATAATTTTTTTATTTTATTCATACCCATCTGAGAGAAGTTAAATTGTGCTTGAGTTGCCGTTCTATTGAGTGATATTTCAGAGTGTCTGAACGCTCAGACTTCCCAAGTCGAATGTAGAGAAATGGGATTGGGGTACGCAAATGCAATTTTTCCCCCTTTAAAAGGTGAGGGCTTGAGCTTCGCGAAGCATTGCTCTATTAGGGTGCCTATAGCATTAATCTAACGGAGTCACATTCTATTATTCATACCTGCTTTGACTTTTGGTCAATGAGAAGTTAGGAATATAATGAAAAGAAAAAATATATAATTTTATAAATAAAAAATAATTCTCACATTTTTATTTTAAAAAAATTATAAGAAGATAAATATTAATATTTAAATTTTTTTTTATTTTTCTTAATATCAAACAAAGATATAATAGAATTTGAATTCTTTAATATACGAAAGTTGTAAAATATTTATGAAATATAAAAAATTAAAAATTAAATAAATAATTAATTAAATATTATACATGCTTCCACTTCTCTTGGCAAATCCTTAGATTTCATAGATATTCACTGTTTTAGGTTACTTCCTTTCACACCAACACTGCACGGCATCGCCATTCTCCACCCATTATGATTCTCTACGTCACTCATTACGTTTCATCGTTAACGTTTTCTCGCTCTCAGCTACATTCTTCTGAATGATATTTTGAGACACCCTACACAGTCCGCTTTAGCTAGAAAATATTTGAACTTTAACTAAATCATTCGAATCTCCCCATCTTCCGCTTCTTCTTCTCCTTTTCTCTCTCTCTCTCTCTCTCTCTCTCTCTCTCTCTCTCAGTTCTCACTTCTGAGTGAGGAGCTATATGTCACTCATGACGTGTCATTATTAACGTTTCCTCACTCTCACGATCTTTCTTCTGAATGGCCCCCATCTGAGGCGTGAGATAATCACTATATAAACTATACCATATTGACGTCTGACTTCATCATTTCAAACTCCCCATCTTCCTCTGTTTCTGAGAAGCTATGGTTTCGGAAACTCCATCGGTGCAAATGTTCTTCTTTCCCTTCGTGGGAGGAGGCCATCAGATCCCAATGATCGACACAGCAATTGCTTTCGCATCTCACGGAGCAAAATCCGTAATCATCACTACACTCACTAATTCTCTACAATTCTACAAATCCATCGCCCGACACCAAAAATCTGGCCTTCCCATCAACATCCTCACTTTGCCTCAAAATGCCGAAATCTCCGACACCGACATGTCCGCCGGCCCCACCACCGACACCTCCATTCTCCGACAACCTCTCCGGCAACTCCTCGAGGAGCTCCGACCCGACGCCATTGTCGTCGATATGTTCCATCACTGGGCTGCCGACGTCACTGACGAGCTCCAAATCCCAAGGATTGTCTTCCACGGTAGTGGGTGTTTCTCTCGCTGTGTCTTCCATAACGTCAAACACTATGCTCCACATGAGAAATTGGCTTCGGATTCGGAGCCCTTCCTCGTTCCGGGTCTACCAGACCCGATTGAACTGACAAGGTCACAGCTTCCGCCATTTGTGAGAAACCCTTCTCGAGTATTCGATAGAATGAAGAATGAGAGTAGCTTCGGGACTGTGATAAATAGCTTCTACGATTTGGAACCAGCTTATGCTAATTATGTCAGGAATGTTCTAAAGACGAAAGCATGGCTCGTAGGACCAGTGTCTCTGTGTAACAAAAAAACAGAGGATAAAGCAGAGAGAGGAAAGATTTCCACAATTGACGAACAATCCTGTTTGAATTGGCTGAATTCCAAAGAACCCAATTCAGTTCTGTACATCAGCTTCGGGAGTTTAGCTCGATTACCTCGAGAACAGCTGAAGGAAATCGCATATGCCCTTGAATCTTCCAATCACCCGTTCATCTGGGTAATAGGGAAAATCTTCAAATCCCCTGAAAAAGAAGAAACAGAGAAAGAATCAGATTGGCTCCCAGATGGTTTCGAAGAGAGAATGAAAAAATCGAACAAGGGTTTGATAATTAGGGGTTGGGCTCCACAGCTATTGATACTAGAACATGACTCGATTGGGGGATTTATGACCCATTGTGGGTGGAATTCGACACTAGAAGGGCTGAGTTCGGGGGTTCCAATGATAACGTGGCCGTTGTCTGCGGAGCAATTTTCGAATGAGAAGTTGATCAGTAGGGTGTTGAAGGTTGGGGTGGAGGTGGGGAGCCATGAGTGGGTGTCGTGGGCGGATGAACGGAGAGTGGTGGTGGGGAGAGAGAAGGTGGAGAAAGCGGTGAAGAAATTGATGGGTAAGAGTGAAGAAGCAGAGGGGATGAGAAGGAGAATCAGAGACCTTGCTGCTAAAGCCACAAGAGCTGTTGAAGGAGGGACCTCTTATGGAGATATTGACGCTTTGATTCATGAGCTTAAAGCTCAACGCCAAAGTTAAAAAGGAGGGATTATATTTTATTTGTGAGCAAATTAATTATTTAGTTTCTAAAAATTATTTTATGGAGATTCTTAAGTCGTAATGTGTGGTTGATCTATTTGGCAATATTTGAAAATACTACAATGCAAAAGGCTGCTGTATCCTCTGCTGTTATGTTTTTTTTGTAGTTAAAAGAGATTTAACAAAAAAATTTAAGTAAATTTAATTTAAAATAAAAAAAATCAAAACACTCCCTTCTCTCCCCACAACATAACAATACACAAATTTTAACTATAGAGGATCTACTCTCATGCAAAAAGCTTCCACTTTTACCTGAATTATGATTTTTTTTTGGTTTGCTTACGGGTCACTTAAAGACTTTATTCATGAATTAAAATTAATAACAACCAATTATAAAAGAAATTCTTAAATCATGTCTCACAAACATTAATCAACTGAGTTTATATAGAATGTCGACATAACATTTTCTAATGAATTTTTAAATGATGTTAATTATATCAAATAAAGTATTATGTGCAAATATAATATGAGAAAAAAAGAATATTTAGAAAAATTACATTGGGTCACAATGATTACAATGCTTAAATTCTACATGTGGGCCAGAGAAGTTTAAAGAAGAATGTCTTATTTTTTTGGGTAAAAAACATGCCAATGGGTTAAAATGTTTCTCTATTCTTGATGGGCCATAAAGAGAATTTGATGTGGCTGGCCCATATATGCTTTTGAAAAATAAAAGAAACGGTAGTTTTCTGTTTAAACAGAAGGTATTCTATCCAGCACGTAATAACCACAAGGCAAAAGGAGGAAAGGTGAAGCATTATTCGAGAAGTAAAAGATTGGGCCTCCTAACTCACTCCTGACACAGAAATGTCCACTAGTCTTTAACCCAGAAGTAAAACGAAATGGACTGGAAAACAAGTGGATTCAAAAAGAGTGTTAGAACAAATACTTCCTTATCAAAGTAAGAAGTATACTTTTTAGCATAAAAAGTGAAATATACAAAAAAGAAGATTGTAAGTTGTTCCATCTAGCCCAACTTCATTAAATGCTCAAGAGGCAAATTAGAAATGATGCAAGGATTGAAGAAACGAACATCAACTCTTTCTACCAAGTTGCGTTTAAAAAGTATGAAGCAAAGAATTATGAACATTGGAACTTTAGTGTTTAACGACTAAGTAAATAAAGAAGGCAACGAACTAAACATTTAATGAAACTTACTCCAAATAGAAGAGAAAGACTCATCTTGTGCAAAGGTCTAACAAATAATCAATGATATTTAAAGAGAAGAGCCTTGAAGAAGAGAGTGTGGAAGAGTGTGGGAAGAAAAATGCATTTATAGGGTTATACTCTTCACCGACTTAGTTAAATGCTTCTTGTGTTTCGACGAAGAATACACTCTGAGAGAGTAAAATATCAGACATAGGAATTTGAGTTCTATGCAAGCCATCATGAGGGAAGAGAAAGGAGACAACATTGAATATCTATGGGGTTGTTCTCTTCATCATTTTGGAAGCTATCTAGTTGATCTTTTTCCAATTCAATACTGCTCTATGAATGAAAATTTTTGACCTAGCAATTCAGAGTGAACAAAAGAAAGTTAAGCAAAAATTCTTTCAAGCATTTAGTGTTGACTTATTATACTTTTATAGATAAATCTTTTGTAAAGACATATTGTTGTTTAGTGCTCTTGGTGAACAACTCTTGGGAGCTTTGCATAAACTAGTGCTTCTTTAATTTTATCCCTTCCAACTATTTCATATGAGCATTTAGGAGCCTATAGGAAACTTAGGAAATATTAGGTAAATGCAAGCGTTAGTTTGAGATTGTAAAATCCTTAAAGGTTGAACCTATATTTGGGTTATAGAGTAGGAAGTAAAACTCGTTAAAGTAAACCTAAAAAATTACTTAGTTTAAGTGGTAAAACATTAGTGTGTGATTTTGTGGGATTATTGGATAGGGAATAAAAGGTAATTGGCTGATCTTCAAAAGTAAGTTATTTAATTGTAAGATTATTTTTTAAATAATTTAAAATTTTCTTACTTTATACTCAAGGATTGAATGGAGGATAATATTAATTTGAATCAAGATAAATTTTGGTGTGTGCTTCTTCTTTTTTCTTAATCTCTTGAATTTTCATTTTTGGAAGAATTTGTGCTTTGAAACGATCATTATTATTATTTTATAAGGTTATGTTATCCTTTAGGAAGCTATGTCACATACTTCTATAGGAAGTTGTATTTACATGAGAATTTTTAAATAAGGTTCTTAAAGAGTTTTGTATTCACTATTTTAGAAAATACAAAGTTAATGTAGTTTTAAATAAAAGGTATTTTGGCAACAAAAATGTAAACTTAGATTAAAGTGTATGATAACTTTTATTTTAAGGGAGATCTTTATATGTTTTAAAAATGCAAGAGGAATCTTTGTGATTTCAGCAAAATTTAAAGGAAGTTTATGTAATTTTGCTTTTATCATTTTGAAACCAACACTTCTTGAATTTTATTGATTTTCACAAGAGGTATTAGGAAGCTATTTTTTTTTAAGAAACAAATTTTTTCTTACTTTGTGTCTATATCACTTATATTTTTGAAAGATCAAAGACAGTGAATTTTATATAAGTGTTTTCAAATTTTTTTTAAAGAAAATCAGATTTTCAACTTTCATATTGTATTTAAGGGAAATGACTTTAGATAAATTCTTAGGAGCCAAACCAAAAGTTTCTATTTAAAGAATTTAAAAAGAGAAAAACTTTTTTTCAATTTACACGCAAACTGGACTCTCCAATTAGGAGAGGGAAGCTATCTTATTTTATTATTTCTTTCATTTTTTTGAAGTTGTAATTTCTTTCTCTCACAAATGGACCGGCTGCACTCGTAAGAAGGGGAATAAAACATATGGAATCTGCATGTATATATAACCATAGAGAAATAACAAGAATTGCAATCTTATATTAGTGGGAGTAGTATTGATTGGTGCTAGTAAGCAAGGCCTTTAACTTATGAAGAGATTTTAGTGTATTTACACACACACACACACACACAAATACAAGCATGCCTATGACACTATTTTGACAAGCGAGTCACATTGATAGACAATTAATAGACACACTTTGCTTGGTTTGTTTTATGTTTAACAGTAAGATAATGTTCTTGTCACGGCCATTACCAAAATGGAAGGTGTAGATCTTGTTGATCCAACCCTACAGAAATATTAAATACTTATGAGAGATAATATTTTTGTATATTTTATACTTAAAAGAGGGCACTACCGGGACTATACCAAACAGATTCAGATCCGGCCCATTGTGTTGGTCTTAAAAAAAATAAATAAATAAAAGCAGAAAGTAAAGCAACCTTGGTACCACTAGAGATATATGAGCAAAAAATTATGACTTTATATGGATATATATAAAAAATTATTTATTTGGGTTAGGTAATATACAAAACGGGCTGACTGCAAGGGATTCAGTGGGGCTTTATAGGTCCTTTTATTTAGGGGTTAAAAATATTAAATATAAAGATAGAAATTATATTTGAGAGAATAAAAATTTTTTATTAATTAAATATGAGTCAAAAGATAAAAGTATACGTTAACCATGGGATATCATCATCCCTAGATATTTCCGCCAATCTGCCTTCCTTCCCAAGCCTTGAACGTGATGCCCAAGAAATCACTGAACATTAGATTTAAATAGACAAATCCAGATCCTGTGGATGTCCCAAACACAAACAAGCAAATCTTATGCAGTGTTTGATATGTTTAAAGAAATTTTACTTATGAATTCTGTCCTCATATGATACGTTGTACTGTATATTTTATTATAATATTATAAAAAAGTTATTGTTGAATATAAAGAGGATAGTAAAAACATTATTTATAATAAAAATTTTAAATTTTAAAATTATTTTTAAAAATTCAAAAAACCAAAAAAGTTTAATTTTAAGTTTTGAATTATAATTTTGTTATGTAGTTTAAATTTTTAATATAAATTTTTTTAATTTTGAGATTATTCACTATAATTTTTCTTTTGTTTTATGTGAATTAATAAAAATTAGTTTTTTTAATTTAAAAAGTATTTTAATTATTTTCTCACAATTTATTTTTATCTTTATATTATTTTTATTCTATCAAATATTTAAATAAAAAAATATTTTTATTTTTGTAGTATATTAAATGTAATTTTAAATTATAAAATTTTATTTTATTCACATTTTTATTATTCCTTCCATTCTGTTAAAAATAGATTAAGACATGCCATGCTTAACTACAAAAGGGACTAGTCTACCACTTCTACGTACTTGATGACGCAAGGGATTTTGTCCTCATCGCAATTCTGGGCAAGCCTATTATTTTTGAAAAAATTACGTTTTAGGATCAAAAAATAAAAAAAATTATTTTTAAGGATTTTACTATTAAATTTAATTATTTGTTACTAAACTCAATAATAATTATTTTAAAATAAATAATAATAAATCTTTAAAAATAATTTTTTTTATATTTTTGAATCATTTGTTATAATTCTCCCATTATTTTATTCCTCTCCATTATGCAAACCAATTAAATACGATACCAACGATTGACGTGAACAAGCCGTTAACTTCTACATTGTCTCTTTACTTTGTGATTCGCCTGATTCGTCTATGATACAACTCCGTCAAACATACATGTGATGTGGTAGATAGAGAAGTTAATTTTTAATTTAATTATTATCAATAATATCTTTTTATTAATATATTATAAATAAAATTAACAAGATGATATATAATATATATTTTTTAAAATTAATAGTAAACTAATAGAAAAATATTTTTAATAATAATTTTATTTATAAAAAAAATAAATTAAAAAAATATCCCGACAAAAATAAAGATATAGTCATTTACATAATATTATATAAAGAAATTGATAAATATAATATTTACGCAGTCTATATCCTCTTTTGTCTGAATGCCACTCTTTTTTTTTTCTAAGCTTTCCATAATTTAATTCAATGGACTATTGATTATTAAAAGAATAAGATAAGATTTTAACACAAGATGCTTGACATGCATGTCAATATCATTTTAATCATTTTTAAATAAAAACTAAATTATAATATTGTTTTAATTTTAAAAATAACAAAAAATTAATGAAAAATTAAATAATTTCTCACTATTTCTCATAAATATTTTAAATTTTTTATCATAATTTATATTTATCTTTTTAAAAATGTTATTAATTTTTAATTTTAATTTAAAACCCCAAAATCCAGAAAACATATATAATAGTTTAAATATTCAAAATATATAAATAAAAGATTTTCAAGTATACTTGATTTATAAAAATAAGTAAATTACACTAATCATAAAAATACATCTTTTTATGTAAGAGAGGCAGGTTCCTATAAATTACACTAATAAAACAGAATTCATAAAATATTATGTTTAATTAGAATAATTAATCTTAATTCCTCTTCCACACCCCACAACCTCTCTTTTTATATATATATAAGAGGCATAGTTTTATTTCCGCACAAGACAAGTCGCTTGACCAAGTCCACTGAAACTTTCATTATCGTCTTCCTAATTCTCACTGACCATTGTATGAAAACTGTGAGCTTGCTCTGACCCAGAAACTTCTTCTTCTTCTTCTTTCTCTCTACCCCTTATCTGAAAATTCCACACTTGGCTAACCCAGAACCATGAATAGCGAAAATCACAAACTGCACATATTCTTCTTTCCCTTCCCTGGTCATGGCCATATGATACCAACGGTAGATATGGCGAGACTTTTCGCTGCAAGAGGAGTCAGAGCCACCATTGTCACCACCCCACTAAACCTCCCACTTGTTTCAAGAACCATAGGAAAACCCAAAACTCCTGCAAATTCCGACATCAACATCGTAACCATCAAATTCCCCTCTGTCGAAGCTGGCTTACCGGAAGGCTGTGAAAATGTCGACTCAATCCCTTCCCCATCCTTAATTCCCAACTTCTTCAGAGCAACGAAGATGCTTCAAGAGCCTCTCGAACAACTCTTGCTCCAACATCACCCAGATTGCCTCATCGCCGGTGTGTTCTTCCCATGGGCGATAGATTCTGCAGCCAAATTCGGGATTCCGAGGATTGTGTTTCATGGGACTGGTTCTTTCTCTCTGTGTGCCACTGAATGTATAAGACTCTACCAACCTCACAAGAACGTATCATCTGATTCGGAGCTCTTTGTGATTCCAAATTTACCCGGAGAAATTAAAATGACGAGGATGGTTTTGCCGGAATACATCAGGAACGATGAAGACAATGAGACGACCAGACTGTTGAAAGAAACTAAAGAATCAGAGTTGAGAAGCTTCGGGGTGGTTGTGAATAGCTTCTATGAACTCGAGCAGGTCTACGCGGATCATTACCAGAAGGTACCTGGAAGAAAAACATGGTATATAGGCCCTGTTTCGTTATCCAATAGAGACATTAAAGAAAAAGCAAACAGAGGGAAAGAAGCTTCCATTGATGAACAAGAATGCTTGAAATGGCTTGACTCGAAGCAACCCAATTCTGTTCTTTATATTTGCTTTGGAAGCATAGCAAACTTCACCGAATCTCAGCTGAAAGAAATAGCAATGGGTCTAGAAGCTTCGGGACAAAATTTCATCTGGGTTGTGAGGAGAAGCAAAAAGGAAGAAGAAGATAGAGATCAAGAATGGCTTCCAGAAGGATTTGAGAGGAGAATGGAAGGGAAGGGGTTGATTATAAGAGGGTGGGCGCCACAAGTGTTGATTCTCGATCATGAATCCATTGGTGGGTTTGTGACTCATTGTGGGTGGAATTCAACGCTGGAAGGAGTGAGTGCAGGTGTTCCAATGGTGACATGGCCTGTGGCTGCAGAACAATATTTCAATGAGAAGTTTGTGACAGATGTGCTTAGAATTGGGGTTCCTGTGGGTGTTAAGAAATGGGCTAGAATAGTGGGTGATAGTGTGAAAAAGGAAGCTATTGAGAAGGCAGCGAGAAGGATAATGGCGGGAGAAGAAGCAGAGGAAATGAGAAACAGAGCAAAGAAACTTGCGAAAATGGCGACGGAGGCTGTTGAAGAAGGAGGATCATCGTACTTGGACTTAAATGCTATAATTCAAGAACTTGGTTCTCGTTGTCATTGATGGCTACTCCAGATTGAACAAGACTATTATGCTGGGCAGTTAGTTTCATTTGTATCCAATAATATTGTACTGTTGTTTCCATATTAATTTTGTGGGAGTTTTTGTTCATATTTTAAGATTCTGTTGGTGCCTCTTCATGAGAATGAAGTAAATTGATTAGGGTGATAAATCAATGCGTTAGACTATATTGAAGGGAATAAGTGAATAATAGATGGCTAAACCATACACCACTAAGTAATAACTTTGCACTTTGGTCCTAACAACCTCTAGGTTTTGCATGAATATATGTAAAACTCAACTATCATAAAAATCAAGACATTGGATCGCCCAAATGTCGCCACATGGCCTCATGAAGCAATCAGTTTGGCTATGTCTGTGGTTGGTAACTTGGTATCATATTCATGTGGCCCTCGTTCGACCCAAAAATTAAAATAAAATAAAAAGGGCACACTGAGTCAAAAGAAAAGAAAAGCTTGCCAGCTACAGGTTATGTCCTTACGACAAAGAGTTCTTGGAATTCTATTCGATGTTCTTGAGAAGATAAACTAGAAGAGGCAAAACAGAATATGACAAGGCAATTGTTTGCTTATTATATAATAGTCTAATTTAAAATGTAAGATGGTCACCGAAAGTTTCACATGTACATTCTCTCTTAGTCTTAATTTATTTTGAATTACTCTATTAATATAATATTTGCTTTATATTTGAATACCTCGTTTGTTGTGACACAACTTGGTGTATCCAACCTCAAAAGCAAGGTTTAGCCTGACATGCCTCCATGCTGCTGCTGGTGTGGAAGAAATCAATGGTCTTCCTTTTACTACACTGACCTTTGCTGCAACTAACTTCAAGTGACGTGCTCCCACTGGCATTTTGTAGGGGAGGTCTAGCAATATTAGATGCAATTTTGTGGTCCTCTCCGCTTTGTGAGTAGCAATGGGGTAACTTTCTCTATTAAAGAGAGCTAGCCTTGCCAACATTTGACTAGCCATGCATACGTTTCTCCCTTGTTTCTACTGATATTGTTGAAGCTTTAAGGGGAAGGTCCTTTGGTCGGGCCATTGTGTCCATGTGGGAAGGATGTCATATTTTATGTAATACTTTATTGTTTCATTCATATTTTCAAAACTTTGTAAAAAGTACATGAATAATAAGAGTGAAGTTTCATTTTACTTTGAAGTGTTGTTTCTTTTGATTTATCGGGTTTTGACTAAACTGATCCAATTCAAGGCCCATTAATCTTGACTCCATCAATACTAACTTTTCAACGTATCAAAGTAATGCTTGAATACCTTAATAATTTCATTTGCAAACTTTTGAGATTGCATGGCCTTACTGAGGATTCTTTGTGTATTCCAATTAAAATTTTGCCTCTGGATTCATCCTTTCACATGCCTTGCCCCTTATCTCTCTAGCGTTTGTTTTTCCTCTATATAAAGGAGGTTTAAGGAATTTCTTGTCACTATATAAATGCTTCGTGAAGATTAAAGAGAATTGGTTCAAGAAGACTAGAGCAATTGACCACTAACACCTTCTTTTCTTCCAATTAAGGAAAGAAGGCAAGTTGAGCGAGAATGTACTTTGTGCTATGTTTAGAAGAAAGGAAGCTTCATCAATTAACATCTTGTAACGAAAACTGGGTATGCTAAATGTTTTTAGTCATAGGAAATTGGTCTTCGAAAATTGCATATTACGATAGTTGATTAGGATTGTCATAGGTAGAGAGAGAGAGAGAGAGAGAGAGAGAGAGAGAGATTAAGTAGTTTGAAGAGACAGTGATATAATGTTAGACAAAACTAAGATGGTAAAGCCTAAGTTTAAAAACTTTGGGTATGCTAAAATGCATATATATATATATATATATAGATGTTTGGCTTGGGATTGTCCATTTTTTGATGTTGCAAGAGTCGCTATTTATAAGCTTTTGAGATGGTGGGATAAGTATACTGGACAAATCAAGTTATCTAGTGGAGTCATAGATGTTGCCTGAGCAAGTGACTTGCTGTGCTAGAATTATTTTGTTTAGAGTAATTTAGACAATTTATTGTATCAATTTTTTAAATGAGGATTGATAAATAATAGTTGTTAAGTGCTTTGAGCCTTTTAAAATCAAGCTTAGATGGCGTTGAATTGATCCAAACTCTTATTGCCTAATAGCATCAATAATAAAAATGCATTTGATAATATATTTATTTATGATTGATTTAATATAATTATGTTTTATCTACTATATTTATTTAATTGTTAGTTTAGTCTTTTAATTTCATTTAGAGGCTAAATTACTTCATTGTCTCCTAAATAATATTAAAAGTATACTTTTCTTTTGTCTATTAAAAAATATACACAAATATCTTGTGAAACTAACATATGGCTAAAAAAACTCTCAGAATATTAATTTATTTTATAACAAATGTTACTTGTTAAAAAATGTATTTCTCAAAACTTTTATTTAATATTATTTATCTTATATTGAAAATCATAAATTTAATTTATTTGATCTTTAAAAAACTAATTATTTTATATTAGTTAAATATCTATTTAATATTTATTATATTATATAAATAAAAATTATAAAATATTTTGATTAAAATAAATGTAAATATATCTTAATCTTTATTATAGCCCGTATTTTCATTTATTGCACTTTTGAGAATTGAGATGCGGTAATTCTGTCATTAGCTCTCTCTCTTTATACACACACACAAACACACACACACACATATATATATATATATATATATATAATACCAGTTCTTTGTTACGAGTATTGTACTTGGCAAAGTAAAAGCTTCCCCTTCGAACGTGTAGCTTGGGATGTCCAGCCTAACCTTAAAACAGAAACTGCTAATGTGGTAATCTCAGACAAAATTGGATTTGCTTGCCAAGCTATTCTGGAATTTTGACAAGTAGATTCTATAGAGAGCAAACTCAAAATATCATTCTTAAAATATTCTTCTTCTAATGCCCCGTTCAAGCATGCCCAAATCTCTAGCTTAATAAGCCTTTTTTTTTTCCTTTTTTTTCTTTTTTCAGATCTTGACTTCCGAATCCGAATTAACCTTCCAAAAGTCTAACAAAGTTAGAAACTACTAAATTTTAATTTCAACTATTTCAGCTTGCTTTTTACGATTTCACTCTACAAAATCACAGATAAAACATAAGAAGTCTTCTTGAATACTTATGAGATATAATATATTGAGAGGAACCGAAAACAAAAAAATCCGGACATATAGGCAAAATTTATCCATTTTAATTTAAATAATATAATCACCACCTCATCTTAGATTTGTAGTGTCTGTGTATTAGCGGATTTGGTTTTGTGGTGAAAAAGCTGGAAATCTCATTTACCCAACCATGATACATAAAAACAAAAATTTATTGCTTTGTTTGAAACTTGATTTGAGAAACGCCATCATCCATCCAAACACGTATTATATATATATACATATTAATTTATTTATATTCATGTATATTAATCAATATAATATTTTACAAAAGTTAAAAAAATATCATTCAAATAATATCTTATAAATTTTAAAATATATTAATAATGGTTTGATACATTTTATTCTTAGCCGTGATTTTATATGAGTAGATTTTATATAAATAAATCTTAATTTGAGAAAAAATTATTTATTTTATTTTTTAAAATAAATAAATTCAAATATGAGAATTCAATAAAAAAAATTTTAATTGACTATTAAAGATAAAAATATGTGCTGACCATACTTTGTGTAGCATCCCCCCAGATATCAGGGCCAATTTGCCTTTCTTTCCAAGCCTTGAACGTGATGGCCAAGAAATCACTTATAATTATTTTTGAAAAAATTAATTATTTAGTCTTTATAATTTATCTTAATTTTTAAATTGATTTTTATAGTTTAAATTTTTTCAAACGTGATCTTATACGTTTCAAACATCTAAGATTAGTCTCCTCCGTTTGGTGTTGTCACAATTCCGTTTGTCCAAGTCTGACCTGTGAGGTGCTGCTGATCTTGCCACATGGGAAGCTTGTGCAAATCAGCAGATAAGGAAAGTTCTTTCCCTGCCATCTTCCCCTCATTCTTCACTTCTTCGATTCCATTGTTTGGGTGCACCACCCAGGCTAGCTCGTCCCTGCCACCTGAAACCATTGTTTCAGGAGCCTCTCGAAACAACTCTCGCTCCAACACCACCCACATTGCTTCATCGCCGGTGTGTTCTTCCTATGGGCGACAGATTCTGCAGCCAAATTCGGGATTCCGAGGATTGTGATTCATGGGACTGGTTCTTTCGCTCTGTGTGCCATTAAGACTCTACCAACCTCACAAGAAGGTTTCATCTGATTCAGAGCTCTTTGTGATTCCGAATTTACCTGGAGAAATTAAAATGACAAGGATACTTGAGCAGGTCTATGCACATCAATACCAGAAGGTACTTGGAAGAAAGGCATGGTGTATAGGTCCTGTTTCGTTATTCAATGAAGGCATTAAAGAAAAGGCAAACAGAGGGAAAGAAGCTTCCATTGATGAACAAGGATGTTTGAAATGGCTTGACTCAAAGAAACCCAATTCTGTTCTTTACATTTTCTTCGGGAGCATAGCAAACTTCGCCGAATCTCAGCTGAAAGAAATGGCAATGGGTCTAGAAGCTTCTGGACAAAATTTCTTCTGGGTCGTGAGGAGAAGCGAAAAGGACCAAGAAGAAGTAAGAAGATAAACGAGAATGGCTGCCTGAAGGATTTGAGAAGAGAACGGAAGGGAAGGGGTTGATTACATGAGGATGGGTACCCCAAATGTTGATTCTCGATCATGAATCCATTGGTGGGTTTGTGACACACTGTGGGTGGAATTCAACATTGGAAGGAGTGAGTGCAGGTGTACCAATGGTGACATGGCCTGTGTCTGCAGAACAATTTTACAATGAGAAGTTCGTGACAGAAGTGCTTAGAATTGGGGTTCCCATGGGTGTTAAGAAATGGCTTAGAATAGTGAGAGATAGGGTAAATGAGTAAGCTATTGAGAAGGCAGCAAGAAGGATAATGGTGGGAGAAGAAGCAGAGGAAATGAGAAACAGAGCGAAGAAACTTGAGAAAATGGCAAGGGAGGCTGTGGAAGAAGGAGAATCATCGCACTTGGACTTCAATGCTTTAATTCGAGAGCCTGGATCTTCTTGTCATTGATGGCTTTTCCAAAATGGACAAGATTATGCATCCATTTGTATCCAATAATATGATACTGTTGTTTCAATTCTTAATTCGTGGGTGTTTTGGTTCGCTTCCTAAGATTTGGTTGGTGCCTCTTCATGAAAATGAATAAAACTGATGTGGGTGATTTATCAATGCCTTGGACAATATTGGGGGGAATAATATGGTGAATTCTTTAATATATCATTAAAAGGAATTGTATCAGTATAATCACTACGAGACACGTCAAGGGAAAGACATTTAATAATAACATCTTATAATACATTGAATATATTAAAATATAAATGCAAATTATTTTATGTTGACATTCAATCAACATATTTTGACATTTTATTATCACGTGTCTATCCCCTAACATGTTATATAATAATTATATTGATATAACTACTTTAAAAAATGTATCAAAAAATTTACTAAATAACATGTTTAATCTTTATATACTACTAAGTAATAACTCTGAACTTTGGTCCTAACAACATCAAAATTAGGTATTTGTGTACATTCTTGTAATTTTTTAAATAAAAAATTTGAATGTTAGATAAGTTAATACGCACAACCTCTAGCTTTGCATGAATATATGTAAAACCCAACTAGCATAAAAATTAAGACATTGGTCATCCGGTGTTGTTATATGGCCTCATGAAGCAAGCAGTTCGTCTAAGGCTTGTGAGGAGGGAAAGGTGTGGGTTTGAGAAATTTTGGTAAAATATTAATTTTATTTTTATAATTATTATTTAATTATTAAAAATATAAATATTAAAAATATTTTTTATTTATAAAATTATCTTTTTTTTTCATACTTACTTTTTTATATACTAAACAAATTGAGTCTATCATTGGTAACTTGGCATCATATTCACGTGGCCCACCCAAAAATAAAATAAAATAAAAATGAAACGCTCAGTCAAAACGAAGAAAGGCTTGTCCAGCTAATGGTCACGTCCCAACGACATACATGTTGTTTGGATTGGAGGAAGGAAATTCCTTTTCCATTTTTAATATTTATTATGCTTTTATAATTGTTATTTAATATTATTTTTTGTTATTTTTTTAAAAATAAAAATATAAAAACCATTTTAAACCTCAAAATTATTTTTTTATTAATTCAATTCTTTTTTCTATTCCATTTTATATATCAAATAGACCAATTGAATTCTTTAGATTGTATTGGATGTTCTTGACTCTTGAGAAGACAAAGTAGAAGAGGTAAAAACAGAGTATGACAAGGCATTTGTTTGCTTTTCTTGTAATTGTCTAATTTAAAACGCAAGACGCTGACCGAAAGTTTCACAAATACATTCTTTCTAGTCTTAATTTATATTGAAATCTCAGTATAATATTAATATTGGCTTCACTTATATTCTCTTCTTACTAAGTACATTCTTCTATTAAAAAAATTTCGATAGTCTTATTCAATGCAATATAGATTATTAAAAGACTAGGACAACATATTTTAACATATTCAACATATATAGATGGAGAAATTTTAAGTAGAGTTAATTTATGAAGAACAAATAAATTATTCTAATTATAAAAATAAATATAAGTATGAATTTCGTTAAAGAAATATACTTGACAAATTTATATATATATATATATATATATATATATTTAATCACTTTAATTTATCAATTGTTCTTAAAACTATATTTTTCGCTTCTGCAACCAGCTTCTCCTCTTATATTTGAGTTTCTTTAGATATGGGTTCTGCACTTTTCAGATTGAAGAAGAAGAAGGAGAAGCTGAGAATTTGAGTTTGTTTTTCAGATCTAGGTTTTGGGATTTGATGGAAGACTTACAAAAGGGAGACGGAAAAAGAATAGAAGAAAAGGGGAAGAGAGAGAAAGACAAAGAAAGGGAAGATGGTAGGAAGGAAATCAAACGCCATGTAAGCATTGAGAATTAACTTGAGGAAGTTAAATGGTGCTGCTCTAGCTAAAGTATTGTCGATGCTTGTTCGTCGTTTTTTTTTTTCCGGGGTATTCAGGACACTGAAATATTTTATAGTCACATTAATTCATGGTAGCTTTTTAATTTTTTTATTTAAATTTTAATTCATGATAGATCTTTGTTGATGGTTTTGCTGACAAATAATGTTATTTTTCAAAAATTATTTATTATAGATATTTTGAAAAAAAATAGTGTAAAAAGACATATAAACTTTAGTATAGATATTTATTATAGTGCAAATAGTATAGATATTTATTATAGATATTTTGATAAACATCTAAAAAGATATTGTGAATTATATATTGGTTATTGAAATATTTTGTAAAAAATGTTATAATTACACAAATAAACTTATTTTCACGAGATAATTTAATATATGGAATGGTATTTTGTGTTGTGAAAAGTTTGTTGCTTTAATATACAATACCTTGTTCCGTTGATAGAATTGTTAGATATTTAAAAAAGTAAAAATATAAATAAAATAAAATAATTATATTTGATATGATATAAAACAATAATAAAAATATTATTTTATTTATATATTTGATTGAATTAAAAAAATATCAAAATAAAAATGAAAGGTGAAAAAATAACTTCTATATACATACCTTAAAATAAAAATAATAAATTTTACATAAATTAAATATATTAGTTATTTTGGATTTATGCACTATAGGAAGAAAAATAAATTTCTTTGCTCTTATTTATATTTAGACAAAATCTAACTACTAAATAAGATTAAAAAAAATTCATATTCATCTTGATGTCAATACATTTTTATCATGATTCATTAAAAAAATTTGAGCTAAATCATAGTGTTTGAATGTCATAAATTTAAATATACTAATTATTTTAATAAAATATAAATATGGAAATTATTATAATCACAAATTCACAAACACGAACAGCTCTCCAGTTTCTCTCTCTCTCTCTCTCTCTCTCTCACACATCAATGATTAAATTGTTGAATAGGAAATAGCCATTAAATGTCTGCTTCAGTTTTTCCCCCTTTCATTAATGCATAAATGATGGAATAGCACAGGGACATTTATAACTGTCTCTCTCCAGAAGATCAATTTTCCTATCTATATGCCCTTGATCACGTGTTATCCTAAATGGAGTCATGTTGGACAAAATTGGATTTGCTTGCCATGAACAAGTAGGTTTGAGCGTCCAACTTAACCTGAAAACAGAAACATGTTAATGGAGTCATTTCAAGCAAAATTAGATTTGCTTGCCAAGCTATTCTGGGAATTTCACAACTACATTTCAATTTTATAGTGAACAAACGCAAAACATCTCTCTTCCTAAATGCTTATACAAATAGCATAGTGGCCTTGTAAAAGCCATTAGATACAAATTAAACAAGAAAACACAATCTTGTTCAATTTGAAAACCCCATAAGCTCTTCAATTAGAGAATTCAAGTCAGAGTAAGACGATCCTCCTTCTTCCACGGTCCCCCTCGCCATCCTCGCAAGTTTCTTTGCTCTGTTTCTCATTTCCTCTGCTTCTTCTCCTTCCATGATCTCTTTCACTGCGTTGACAATCGCCTCCTTTTCTATACTATCCCCTACCGCAGGAACCCATTTCTTAACACCCACAGCAACCCCAATTCTAAGCACTTCTGTCACAAACTTTTCATTGTAAAATTGTTCTGCAGCTACAGGCCATGTCACCATTGGTACACCTGCACTCACTCCTTCCAACGTTGAATTCCACCCACAATGTGTCACAAACCCACCGATCGATTCATGATCCAGAATCAACACTTGGGGTGCCCATCCTCTTATAATCAAACCCTTCCCTTCCATTCTCTTCTCAAATCCTTCTGGAAGCCACTCTTGATCTCCATCTTCTTCTTCTCCTTCTTCTTTAGCCTTTTTCCTCACAACCCATATGAAATTTTGCCCTGAAGCTTCCAGACCCATGGCTATTTCTTTCAGCTGAGGTTCGGTGAAGTTTGATCTACTTCCGAAGCAGATATAAAGCACGGAATTGGGTTTCTTCGAGTCAAGCCACTTCAAGCACTCTTGTGCATCAATGGAGGCTTCTTTTCCTCTGTATGATTTCTCTTTGTTGTCTCTATTGCATAGGGAAACAGGGCCTATATGCCATGCTTTTCTTCCAAGCACCTTCTTATAATGATCTGCATAGATCCCCTCGAGTTCGTAGAAGCTATTCACAACCACCCCGAAGCTTCTCATATCTGATTCCTGAACTGCTTTAACCAATCTCGAAAAGTGAGTGTCGTCATTGGTCTTCTCAAAAGCAGGCAAAACCATCCTTGTCATTTTAATCTCGTTTCCTGGCAGATTGGGAATCACAAAGGGCTCTGAATCAGACAAAACATCCTTGTAAGGTTGGTAGAGTCTCACAGATTGAATAGCACATAAAGGAAAAGAACCAGTCCCGTGAAACACAATCCTCGGAATCCCAAATTTGGCTGCAGAATCAGTGGCCCATGGGAAGAACGAACCAGCAATAAGGCAATCTGGGGATTGTTCTCGCAAGAGCTGCTCTAGAGGCTCTTGAAGCATCGTCGTTGCACTGAAGAAGGTGGGAAGCAGAGAAAGGGAGGAGATTGCGTCAGCATTTTCGCAGCCTTCTGGTAAGCCAGCTTCTACACATGAGAATTTGATGGATATGATGTTGATGTAATCGCCAAGAGTTTTGGACTCTTCTATTGATCTGGAAATAAGAGGAAGGTTGAGTGGGGTGGTGATTATGGTGGCTCTGACCCCTCTGCTAGCGAAAAGTTTAGCCATGTCAACCGTTGGTATCATGTGGCCATGAGCAAGGAAAGGGAAGAAGAATACTTGTAGTTTGTGCTTCTGATTTTCACTAGCCATGTGTTGGTTTCTGGGTTAGCAAGTTTTAATGTTTCAGACCAAGGGTTGTGGGAAATTAGAAGAAGAAGACGATGATGGAGAGGAATTTAAATAATTGACAGTCGGATCAAGAAGGCACCCAATCACGAGCAGCAGACGATTTTGACTACAATAGATTAATTAACAGGTGACGATAACGACCAACATTTTTATTTTATTTTGTTTTGTGGGGACAAGAATGGCATCTATTTAATATCTCTTTGTTTTGGTATGGAAAGATGCACTGATTTTTTCTTAATTGAAAATAAAGTGAGGGTAGGAAATTTCTTTCAACCGGTAATTTTAACTTCTTTTAATCCCTAATTTGGTCTAAAAATTAATTTTTAAAATTTTAACTTTTAATTAAATTAATTGAGGACTCCGCTTGCATCAAAATCATTTTTTAGTAAGAGGGAACTTGGACCTTTTTCTGCCCATCCAATATGCTCCTCATGATGCGGTAGCTAAGGGTGTGTTTAGGTTAGGATGAGTTGAAAATTATCTCAACCTGACTCAATTTAAACTCAAAACAAAATTTTTGATCAAAGGCAAGACCTGACACAGCCAATTGGGCCAAAAAGTTTTATTTTTATTGGAAGAAAAATTTTGAAAGTTTAAAAATTTATATATTTATATCCATTCAATTATTTTAAGCATATGATTGCTTGTTTTGATATTTTTTTTAAATTTATACAATTAACATGAAAAAAATGAGTTTAAATAAAAAAATAAGAAAAAAACATAAATATAATAACTAAAACTTTAAAAAATATACATTTTTAATTTCGTTTTCTCTTATCTAAATGTGATAATCATATTAAAAAAAAATTTAATAGGGGTTTTAACCTTTCTTGTTACTTATAATTTATAAAATATATTTAAAAAAATTTGACTAAAATTATAAAAAAACCGTATTTTTTTTAATTTAGTCTCTATCTTTAAATATATATAATTTTTTTTAAATTAAACCCCTATCTTTACATATATATGTGTGTGTGTGTGTAGGTGAATCTTAGGTCGGGTCAGACTTGATAAGACTAAAAAATTGGTTTAAAATCTATCCTGACCTAATTTTATTTAATTTTTTTTTAATTTTTCAACTTATCTTGACCCAATGTGATTTAATAAGATTGAGTTAGTTAAATTAACTGAACGATACACACCCCTAACAGTAATTGGCAAAGAGTACAATTTTTAGTATAGATGATAGAAGGGTTTTTGAAACGAATATTGCAACAAAAAAAATTATGAAACAAAACATTCCACCATTAAAAGTCTTTTTTTTTTTCAAATGTTATATTTTATTTATTTATTTAATATCTCTCTTGCTAGAGACACTTATTTATCATTTCTTTTTAAAAAAATGACTAGTCTTAACTTGTAGGAAGAATTTGCGACACCTCCAAATATAGCATGAATGAAGTAGCTACATTGGTGCCATCATGATCTTCACCACGGTCCTTTACAATGTGTGCCTCCCTGATTGACATATAGCCATAAGCTTTCTTTCTTAACTTGTCCTCCAAAATTGTTAGCCTTGCCCAATAAGGTGCGAGTGAAACAGGTTTGGAAATCATTATACTTTTATGTTCATTAAAGGCACACAATATGGTTCTACATTTTGGCTCACAATCTCTCTAAAATAAAGTGGCAAAGAGTCATGGACATTAAACCTGTGCAAGCTCTCTGCAAGATTGACCTGTAAAAAATATAAAAAGTTGAGTGTCTTCTATAATATGTATTTAGAAAAGGAAAAAAAATAACTGTGATAAGTTTTTAAAAAATTTACCAGGAAAATAGAGACACTGCTTACAGGTTGTACTCACATTCGTATACATTCCTAATATCATCTTATGTATTTAGAGATATAATCTGTGGGCTTTGCAGACAAGTTCGACTAAGCTAGAGCGTCACACTATTGGTTTCATATCACGATGAATACTTCCCGCCAATCCTGTGATGTTACCTCCATTCCTTTCTTGGCTCTTTCCAACTCCTAAACATTAAGAAGCTCTTTCAGAAGGATGAAACGTTGCCTTCATGGTCAAACTCACAAAAGCCACTCCACTTGGCGACAACAACAGTAGGCGATGGATATGTTTATCAAGTATTTGGAACTATGCGCAAGTGAATAGATAGAATTGGCTTAGACGGAATCATCTATTAATGTGGCTTGCGAAACAAGAGTGATCTGAGTTTGAGTGTGCTTAAGCTCAATTATTGTGTCAGAATTAAGTAATAATATATGTGCATCTTGATTTTGAAGAAACCCACCTTTGTAATTCATTGCATATAATCTCTGCGTTGATGCCTTCACTGCCATTTGCTTCAAAATTGGAAAAAGCAAAAGGCCACAACACATGCAAAAAGGAAACGACCAGCTAACCCTTTTTAAGCTTTCGATCTGGCTGTCTCATATCCAGACCTTAGTCTCCGAGTCTTAGGTGATATTTTTGTCCAAAGAAACACTCTTTCGCTCACTCATTTTTTTCATGTTATGCCTTCCTTGTGTTGTGAATTATCAAAACATCAACTTATCCCATTTTACTTTTGACAGCATAAAAAATATTAAATAACGCCCTGTTTATTTTTATTTAAATTTTAATGAAAAATAATTGTGAAATTATTAAAATATCAAATAATTTCATTCACTGAAGAGTTTTACAGTGGTATGATATTATTATTGGGATTATTTTTTATTTTCAAAACTCATTTTATAAAATATTCAAAGTATGAATAAATTATACTTTCAATAATACAATTATTTTGTGAATATTTTGTTTAGATTAAGACAAAAAATCATAAACAATCACATGAATTTAACTTCGTAGTTTTAAATCATAAAAGGTACTTATTTTGGGGTACTCATGTGTATACATGTTTAAGGTTTTTAACATATAAAAATGATAATTTTTTTTATTATTAACTCTTACTAAAATTTAAAATATCGTGATGGATTTATAAGATTGAGCTCTTAAAAAAATTTAATACAAATAGATTCACTTAACAAAATAAATTCAATATGAATTTTATATTCACCTTGTTTAGCAATACTGGAGCAAATGACCATTTCCTACGATGTGATTCTCTACTATCTTAAGAGAAGCAATTGGAGCAAATTCAACTCTC